>CAVNZK010000032.1:0-2400000 GCA_963693345.1 Pieris melete | reverse complement strand
CCCAATGTAGTTTTAGTTATGTCTTAATTCATATACTACAGATGTTAGAACGCGTCCGTCATCTTTTTTAATAAGCATTCAATGAATAAACGACCATTAATCCTATTCAATTGAAGTTCGATTCTATACAACGAGTACATTGTGTGCACCTGTAGTATTCATCGCTAATATTTATTTATTTAATAAGTTAACAGAATAGACACATCACAAATACAAAACATATGAAAAGAAATACAAGTTCTAACCGGAAAAATGCCCTTAAATATCTTCTCTAGATAGGATTTATTTTAATAAAAGTAGGTACTCTTTAGATGTGTCACTACTGTTTAATAAAAAATATATTTATAAATAAACATTTAAATATATGTATTTTCGGCCAATATATGAAACACAGATTACTATTACAGAATATAATCGTGTCTAGTGTACAACTTTTTCATAGTAAACAAATACCACAGATTACCGCATTCAAAACTATCACACGTGGTTTAACGTATGGAGACGTTCCAAAAATGGTTCGCAAGAATGTCCGGTTCATTATTCTGCGAATGGATCATATAAACGTGTCAACGATTTTCATTTTTGTGCACAAGGAATTATGGTTTTTATTATATGTATACGAGTGTGGCTCAAACAAATTCTTGAAAATTAATAAAAGTGAAGTGTTTATTAGTTTGGTTAAAAGTTAATTTCATAAACTGTTTGGAATTAAAAATCTTTTTGTGTTGGATAACAACATTGATCGAGGCTGACTAACATCGCTACGAATTAACGCAGGTGAACACGGGCCACATCTAATAATATAAAAAACATTTTTCAATAAAATAATATTTCTTATTAAACAATTTTAACTAAATTTAATCTGTCTCTTATTATCTCAGCTTAAAAATTAAGAAAGAGACGAATGATTATTTTAATAAAAGAAATTTGATCAGTTTGCCAAAAAGTTTTTACCGCAAATAATAAGAGCATAATTCTATAAAACAGACAATTCCTACCTAATGCAATAACATTGAAGATTTTTTATCTATTTTAAATGTTTAAAGTACTAATAGATTCTTGAATAAAACATGGTAAATACTAGAAATTCCTCCAAAGTTTTTAATAATTCGCTTATTATTTATTATTTGAAGTCTAAATAAGGATTAATAATAAGATAACAGGATGGACGAAATAATTAAAAAAAAACTACCTATTTAAAGAACTACAAAAGGTGTCAGCTACACCCAATAAAATTAAAACTGTATATTAAAAATATCTTCAATTATCTTAATTTTGTTGTATTAAGGTCACCCGATAAAAATAATGAGCTAAATTCGTAATATTTTGGCTCAAACTTTCCTTAAAAACTACTGAACTCATTATTTTAATTCAAAAATAATCGATGTGAAGAAACGTGAGCGAGTACGATTTAGAATTGGTTTACACTATTGTATTCGGGTTCATGTAGGCGTCAAAATTGTTATTTAAGTAACATTCATTATCCAAATATATAAGTATTATATTTTTACATATAGAGTATTATATTTATCACAGGTTGTTCTATTATTTCATTAATTTAAACGTAAAATGTATTAACACAAGCTTATGAATGAATGGTTATCAAATTCACACAGAAACATGATAGTTTTTTGTTTGGAATTCCAGGAAGTTGAGGTATCTGGCCCAATAAGTAACTTGTTCCCCAACAATCGATTACGCCTGTAATTGTATTGATTCAAGTTTTTAAACAAGGTGCGCTTGAGTCGTTGCATTCTTCCAAGAGGGCCGGGAGAGGGAATAAACTGCATTCTTACTTACCGTTTCGGGACGTACACGGAAGCCAACTAGCACATATCCGTTTGTCACCTCGTCAAACTGTTTTTAAACACACACGTTAATTAATCTTTTGTTTAACATTAGTTCACAGTCGCACGGACACCAAATAACACACCCGAATAACTAGCGTATAACAAGCAAACTGGATTCGGTCGGTCCGACCGTCCGGCTCGACCGAATGTATTTTGTCTCTCTTGCACGTATTGCAGTCGTATTGCTATCTCGATTTAGGAAAGGAAGGCGCCAATGCAGGCGCGGGCGCCGAGTTCTTCCTTCGGGATTCTTGAACAAAACAAAAGCTCTTTTGAACAAGTTGTCGGTAATGGGTCTTCGTGGCCTCAGGTGTAGAGTAATGAACTTCTAGGACTCGAAGATTTTTTGCATTATTATAAATGTCACGCAATACAGAATTAAAAACAATGGAGTAGTTAGTAGTATGATGTCGGATGCGTAAAAATAAGCTCAATAGTCAGTCAAGTTTATCAATATATGTACCTATATTTCATAGGTTAAACAAGGTAGGTTGTTAGCAACGAGGCCGCCCTTTGCATCCCGTATAATTTTTATGTATCACTAGCTGACCCGACAAACGTCGTTTTGCCATGTATAATAAAAACATAGGGGTTGATCGTAGAGGGGTGAAAGTTAGGGGTTGTATGTATTTTTTAATGCTGTATCATAAAAAAATAAAAACAGAAAAAAATATCTAAAAATAAAAAATAAAATATTTAGGGGTGGACTACCCTTAACATTTAGGGGGATGAAAAATGGATGTTGTCCGATTCTCAGACATACCCAATAAGCACACAAAATTTCATGAGAATCGGTCGAGCCGTTTCGGAGGAGTATGGCAACGAAAACTGTGACACGAGAATTTTATATATTAGATGATATTTGTTTTGTATCAATGTTACGAAGTGTGAATAATAAAAATAACATTAGTAATAGGTTTTTTGAATGATGTACAGACAAGTGAAAGTATGTTATTATATCAATAATATGTAAAACCCTTTAAAAGGCAAAAGAATTCGCGGTAAGTATAACGTTAATCTAGATTCTAGATAGAGAAATAATCTGCTTTCTTCATTCGATTGAGATATTGCTTATAGTAGAAAATGTTTTATGGTCACTATGCATTTTTAAACGCAGTGTTTCCCAATGGGGCCCACACCCCACAGGGGGAAATTCGAGAATATATTAAATATTTGGAATTTGAAAGTCGGTTTTACATTATGTTTTGAAAATTTACTTACTGTTTGTTAACAGTTTCCTAGTAATTTCTTCCTAAGCTTCTTAAGTGAACAATATTTTTTTTAATATTAAAAATTAAAGGCTAAAGTGGGGCATGGCACAAAAGAGGCAAAAAAGATTTTATAAAACACACCTGAGACAATAGTGAAAGCATAATAATGTTACCCTACACTTTTAATTTGGCATTAATTACCCTCCACTTTCATAATGCAATCACAAAGAACAAACGATATTAAATTATAAGCGGAGTGCCGGGAAATGAGCTCTACTTAAACAAAGCGAACGAAAAATTTCTTCATTGTCGCGAACCAGCGGCGAAATAACAAGAAAATATCTTGCTGCATCCTTTAAAATACTCGGTGTAATTATGCAATGTTGAGCTCAACAAATTCTTTGCGCGTTCGGGGAAAAACGAAAAGGCTTTAGCAGAAACATTTTTTAAAATTTGAACAATGATGCAGAACGTTGTGAAAAGAGATTTTTAATATCAGAGAAATCAGCGAATACCTTTCGAATTGAACGGCAAAAAATAAGCTTAGATTAATATACTACAAAACTTAAGTTGAATTGTTATTCAAATTCGACTCTTAAAATCGAAAAATACACATAGAAATGATGCCTCTATAAGTTGAAATTTCAACAGTTAAATCATATGTATCTCGAAGTTCTTGTTAAAGCCCGAACCCAATAATCAATCCACAATCTCAAAATCAGACAGTGACAGTCGATCGATCTCCTATCTGCATCCCAATAACCAAACCCTTCGAAGACAATCCATTTTTGGCGACGGATAAAATACTCTTTGTCGTTCCATTTTACCGAGTTTTCACTCATATTTGATAATCAATGTAAACCAAATAAAGTAAATAAAACCGTACAAATAACATTAAAATATGTGTATGTTATGTGTGTGTATGTTTAAAACATAACAAATAGTTTTTTTTAATTATTTAAAAAATTTTGTAAGTAAAATCTGTTAAAATAATTAACTGTTGAAATCGAGCTGTCGTCAACTGACATTTTCATACAAAGGCGTATCCACAGACACCGATAGGACCTTCCATGGATAGCTTGTATCGACAGATGGCTATTACAATCCGTCGATTGGTTATTGGCACACTTGTAACAACATTTGGATTAAGATTTCTATCTCAGACGGTAGATTATGGATTGAGATAGGTTAATGGGTTCGGGTTTTAGTCGAAAACTGTTTAGGTTGAATTCTTTTACTCTATCTTGACATTCGAGTTATAACGATTCCACTGTACCTACTGATCATTAATGTTTATTAGTAATCATAACAATCAAATATACAGTATTTACAATTTTCTTAACAAAAAAAAATAATTAAAAATTAAAAAAGAGAAAATTAAAATAAATTTAAAAAGTTTGATCCCTGTGGCAGTGTAAAAAGTGCCTGTGTACCGAGTACACATGTCAGAAGTGAAACTTCTTTGGCAATCGAATTTTTAACTCCTGTTCATATTTATACAAATCTAAAAATTTCCGAGACTTAGAGGGAGGGAAAAAGGAAGATATTGTGTTAAGAATTTAATGAATTTAATTGTCATTAAAATATTCAGTGTCGAAATTTTATACAAATTATTTTTTTTAGTTTATTTCTCCGTTAATAATAATTCTTTTAATTTGCAATTCGTCATTTGAAATTTCAATAAATTATATTGCGTAAAATACACAATATTTTAATATTTATTTATGTAATATTAGTAATAAATAAAAAATAAAAAAAAAGGAACCCTATTAAAATAACAATAATGTTACCCAAGGTATAAAAATTGCCTATAAAATATCTTTCATCGCATGCGCTGCGAAAACTATTGATGATAGAACAAAAAAATGTTTTACAATATTAAAGAACTATATCTAAAAACAAATGTTTTATTTTGTCCACCCGTACGAAGTTGGGACGTGCCGCTAGTTTATTATATTAAAGTGTTTTTATTCTTGTACTTAAACTGAAATCTACACAAATATATTAACCTACTATCTTGTTGTCTCTCTCTTTTATAATTGATTCAATATGATGTGAATAAAAAAGTTATTCCCATGCCTCATAAGAAACAATATCATAATTCTTATATCGAATCACGTGGAAAAGAATAAAAAACCCATTCATTAAACGACTTATCTTCTTTAATAAATTCATAGTGTCCATTAATCTTGGCTATTATTTATTGATACGTTTCCTCTGCGTTTTTACAACTGTGATCGACGATTGACGAGTACAGTCAAGTTGAAAATTAAGGTAATGAATTTACGCTTTTATTATGATACGAGTACTAGCTGACCTGGCTCACTTCGTACCGCCTTACAGTGTAATAAACTCAAACTCAAACTCAAAATATCTTTATTCAAGTGGGTAACCAAGTACACTTTTGAATCGTCAAGTTAAATTAATCGTAAATTTACATTTACTACCAGTTCGCAAGTCAAGGGCGTAGAGCGGGTAAGAAGAACTGGCAAGAAACTTTCCGCCACTCTTTTTAATCGCCAAGTATTGTCATACAAATTGTTTGAACTGGAGCAATTCAATCCCAAGGATTAGGATCATTTAAGTAGTCCTCAAATTTATAAAAAGCTTTGTTGATTAATTTTCGTTTAACGAGGGCTTTGAATTTATTAAGTGATAATTCTCTAATTTCGCTTGGGAGTTTGTTGTAAAAACGAATACAATTTC
Organism: Pieris melete; assembly: GCA_963693345.1. NCBI lineage: Eukaryota > Metazoa > Arthropoda > Insecta > Lepidoptera > Pieridae > Pieris > Pieris melete. The sequence continues at coordinate 2,394,233 of CAVNZK010000032.1, read as the reverse complement.
CATATAAGGAGTGGTTTATCTTTTGGAGCCTGGTTGGTCGTACACTCAAATTAGTTCTATTTCGCGTATTATACTGGTGAAAGTCACCATTTGTTTTAAAATCGTTTATATTTTTTTGGACATACAACAAGGCTTCAAGAATATATTGACCAGATAGTGTCATAATATTTAATTCCTTAAACTTATTCCGTACCGACTCCCTCGGAGAAACACAACAAATACCCCGAACAGCCCGCTTCTGCAGCACAAATATGGATTGAACCTCTGCAGCAGCACCCCACAGTAAAATACCGTACGACATAACGCTATGAAAGTAGCTATGATACACAATTTTAGCCGTGTCCTTATCAGTAAACTGTCGGATTTTCTTTACTGCATATGCTGCAGAGCTCAGCCTATTAGAAAGAGTCTCTATGTGTGGGCCCCATTGGAGTTTACTATCTATTGTTATGCCTAGAAAAACAGTTTTGTCAACAAAGTTTAGTTCACTGTCCTTAATTTTCAATAATATCGTGTTAACTTTAGTTAAACTTAATTTAGGACTTCGTTAAGGTAATAACGTTAATACAACTCTTTTTGCAAATACAGAAATGTTTTATTGCTGGCAATTGCGAAAGAAGTAGCAGTTTTACACATTAGGCTTCTTCTCTCTAGCGCCAATATTGCGATACTGCATGTTAAAGAACTTGCTGATATACAACATTTTTTGATGACACATGTCTTCGATCAAGATCAAAGCCTGGTTATGCATCACCTTATTTACCTCAAGATCGGAATTTCTTGAACTGACACAATTTCAATGTAAAATGATGCGTAGTTTTGTCAACAGATGGCACCACATGCTGTATGCATTCGTAAAATTAATTTATTTATTTATTGTTATTAGATAACTTTACCGATATTATTCCAATAACTTATTCTGCTATTCGGAGCAAAGAAGAATCCACCAAAAAAGAGATAACTAACATCGGCCCAGCCGATCTTGAGCTATATGTGGTGTGACTAACACGACTTTGTTTTATATATTTAGATAAATGCAATGCAAACGTAGGTCATGGGATAGTTGATATCTGTTTTACGTTTTTTGCACTGCTGTATATTTAAAAAAAAAATATTTATTTATAGTTACATGTATAGTTTATAAAAAAGGAATTAAAAACGCAACCTCACCAGACGTACCTAAGTAGGTATCTACTTATTAATATTACAATTTGTATCGCTTAGTATTCAAATTTGTAAATCACTATTGATTTATATGTGACAACCATTATTCACTACATACAATTACCATTTCATAACTGAACTATTCTTTACTCGTTTCGGGCCAGTCGTTTGCGCCAAAAAAAAGTTTTCTTAATATTTATGATTTATTTAAAGAAAACACTTTTTTAGGCAACTGTACAATCCTGGGAACGTTGGGAACGGAAGGACATACTGCGATTCCAGACATTGGCTCAATCATTTACCATTAATTAATTATTAAAAGACTATCACAAGGATCTCTGGCAGACAAGTTCTCTATGAAATAAACTATTTAATTTCCCACTACACTTCGTACTACAATCATCAAGTTCATTGACATACTTTATTACTATTAAGTATGGCAATATTTTTTTCATCATAAACAATAATATTCATCACAGACATATCGTAATTTGGAACCCATGCATGACAATGTGACTTATGCGCAAAGTCTAAATGCAAGATGTTTGTTAGTTGTAGTACAGCACTCATTAGAAGGGTAAAAGCACAGCGTATAGATGTGGGATCTCAATGCATCTTCTACCGCATTTACCATGGAGAGTGTTCATAGGAGTTGTTCGGACTAATACCAGCAGCTGAGTTTCATCATCGGACGTCAAGGCAGAATACAAAATACCATCCGTATCACCTTGAAGTCCGTCGGTCCACAACTGTGTCTTAGCTGCCCACTGAAGTATTTCCGAACCAATTAGGACTTAGGGTCCTTCAAGAAAAAAGCGTACCAATTCAAGACCGGCAGCGCGTTTGCGAGCCTTCTGGCTTCTACAACTCACGTATTTAGAAAATGAAGAAGCTAGAATGATCCAGACACGTTGGTACATGATGCTGTAGGTTGTAGAATAACAGACTTTTAACTAGTAAAATAATATTTCTCACGTTATTTGTAATTTAAGATCTATTTAAAATTTTCTTCTGACTAATCCTTAGGTCTATTTGGCGCAATATTTATTGGGAGTTAGAATTCAAATAGTGAAGGTGTTTAGAAAATTTTTGGAACGAAGTTCCTTATCGCGCGTTGTGAAAGGGGGCTAGACAGATAAAATTCTTACGAAAAGTTGTCACGACACTTTTTTGCTATTGTAATACACCGGTTCTCGTCCGATCACCGGGCGAGGTCAGTACTTGGATGGGTGACCGCCTGAGAACACGTCGTGATGTTGGCTTTTTTTTGTTGGGATAAGAAATGAAAATTATTTTTGGAATCACCTTACTAAATTAGTCTTGTTGGAACGAAGTTATCGAGCGTTGCGAAAGGGGGCTAGACGGAATAAATTAAGACCAAAAGTTGTAACGACACTTTTTGCTATAGTTGTTATATTTTACATTTTCGATTTAGCTATCGCCAACGTCCATACCACGTTGAATATACCGGGTCTCGTCCGATCACCGAAGTAAAGCAACGTCGGGCGAGGTCAGTACTTGGATGGGTGACCGCCTGGGAACACCTCGTGATGTTGGCTTTTTTTTCGTCGTAAGATCGGTGTCGAGAAAATCTATCGTACTGTTATGATACCAATTAACATATAAATTAATCGAAAGGAATTTCGTTCCATCCGGGTGTCCCTTGACACCTCTAAAGTTTTTTAATGATACAAAAGCAAAAATGTGTATAAGCCAAGCCCAGACATACCTCAAATATTTACGGGAGTTGTTCTTAACGCTTGACACCTAACAAAATGTTTAAATGTGTACGTAGCCCGATGGCAACAAACCCAAATTTGACTATCAAAATATTTAAGCTTATTTTAAATGTTTGTTGTGAAATGATAAACCTATTCTTAGGTAAACTTAGGAGAAAGATGAGTTAGTCAACAAATATTTTAAGTGTGTTTACATTATTTTATAAAGGTCGTCTACTAAATGTGAATAAATATTAGGTCTTGTTTATAGAGATTATTAAGTTGATACTGTCAGGGGTCAAACCTGACATTAACATAGACATAATGTTTATTACCAATGAAACACACCAAATAATAATTGTTAAAAAAAGAAAAATACATAACAAAATATATGGAATGAAAAGGAATAGTGGGCATTTTAGGTGTGTGTGTGTTGTGGTTGTAACTGGACCTAGCTCAGCATTATGTTGAGGAGCAGACCTGTTCCTCAGTGCTAGTCATTCTGCCAGTGACCAAAACAGATAGTTTGCGCGTCAGTCACGAATAAAATAATAATGTAATAAGTAATAATATAGAAGAAAAAGTAATAATAGTAATAATTAACAGTGTAAGTAAAGAAGTCTTGTGTAAAAGTATATAGTAAGTAAATAAAAATAAGAAAATGCGTAAATGTTAAGACATAGATAAATAAATATTTTTGGGTGGATTAAAAACTAGATTTCGTGTGATTTTTATTTATGGTCGGAATATTTATATTTTTAGCGTTTTATATTGTATGGTGTCATCGCACTGATTTCTAGCCAAAGATATGTGTCGCGTGATATTTTTGTTGCTTATCTACGTGCGTGTCTTTATTTTTTTATGGACGCACCCTTAAGACGAATCTGGCTGCTACGAGTGACGTTATCTTTAAATAAACGAAACATTTTACTTTGAAATGTAATCAGAAGCGCAGTGTATTATCAGCTACTATTGTTTAATTATTACGGCTTCGGGAGCCATCTTTACATAGCTACTTTGAGGTTGTGTACTAATTGGTTGGCTGATTTATGAAAATTTCATATTTTAATAGAAGTAAGTTATTGAAGTTATACTTATTTAGGCGCGTTATGAAAAATTGATGAGAGTGAAATTTTACGATGCGCGCGCACCGTTACACATAATTAGCAGAATGAAGTTGCCCACGGAAGATGCTACGGCATTGGACATAATTTAAAAACAACATTCGAATAATAATAGAATTTATGTTACATTTAATGTAAGAGAATAATAATAGATACTTATTTATTTAATTTTTTAAATGTAATCTGAACTTTATTGACTATATTATGACTCCTTTTCCAGTCTTTGATTATTTAATTGTAATTAATTATTTGCATGCAATCAAAAACTATTTTTAATAATGCCAAAGAAGTATAACTTCTTACGCGCGTACATAAGTACATGCACCCTTTTTTTTATTCTTCTCTATGTATATTTCATATTGAGACGCTTTTCCACAACGAAACAATGATTGTCTATAGAAAATCCATAGATAGCACACAGAGTGCTTCCGTTTTCTTAGTTTCAATTACGTTTAACGGAACGTTTTATTTTAATTCTACCTAAATTTGTTGAATATAAAACAATATTTAAAAATCGAATCTAGATAATTCCTACATCTCCTGACACGCATGCATGAGCATATTAAGGTGTGTACCTACATAATAAAATATTGGAACAGTATTCCATACAATGGACAATGGTCTTTATTTATAGTATGATTACCTACATAATATTTATAGATAAGAATAATATTATAATGTTTGATCGAGGTAATCATTAAAATTGTAAATTATGTGTGACTGTGACTGTTGGTCTTATTTTTCTTATAATATACAAGTTCCGATAGACGTTGTCCTGTACACGTCTTACATACAAAAAATCTAATAATGTAAATCATTCTCGACTCCACTTGAACACAAAAAAATCATCAAAATCTGTCCAGGCGTTTAGTAGTTTAATTACGAACACATGCAGAGAAGATTTATAGATACCAGCTGTTAATTTGCTGTATAGATAAATAACCTACTTACCGACTGCAGCGCCATCTACCGGGCTGATAGTGAATCTTACCATCCAGGGCGCCACCCAAACGCATACAAAAAAATCATACAAATCGGACCACCTGTTTAAGAGGTCAGTGACGTACACACGTACACGATACAGTACTATTATATGTATAAAGATGTACCTACTTGCTGTTTTTATCTTTTATTTCATGTGAAAAAATAAATAAAATCATCACATACATCATTCTAATATATAAAGCAAAATAAAACTATAATAAATTTCCAATAATTTATTATCATTTGCGACTGGGTACAGAATAAATCTCACTTACATTATACTGACAGTTTCATGGATATCTATGGTACTCCACTCCTTATAGCGACATTTCTAACCAAAAACTCCAAACAAAATCGCTATTATAAGCACGTATTGGGTCAACATTAAGGGTCCACACTCATAAATAGACAGTACATATCACATTTTCACATAAATTACAATTACATAGCGAATTCATTGGGGCCATTTTTCCTTAGCTTACGACGCCGCTGTAAAAAATTGGACGTAAATAAATTCATCAAAGGAAATTGTGTTTTAATGAAATTTTTATAAAAATTAACTTGAAAATGCGGAATTGAGATTAAATAGCACATTCGTTTTTCACATCCAAATTAAGGAACATTAGATGAACCAAAATATATTCAACAATCAACGCCAACAAATCTAAAACATAATTGTGCTTTACGCGGTATAAAAACGAACGCCCTAATAAATTAAATTAACTAAATAAATTAAGTTAGCGTCATTATAACTCGGAATGTTCATTATCTAACTGCGGCATTTCCGTATCTTCTTCCTCGACTTCTACTTTTTCCGGCTCTTTCGACTTTTCAGGTTCCTCGACCGGTTTTTCTTGACCCTCCGTTTTTTCCGATTCAGTTGGGGTTTCCGTTTTATTCTCCACCTTCTTCGGTTTCTTGGGGCGCCAAATCTTCAGTTTGTTGAGCAGATACTTAACTTCACGATCCAAGTTTGTTATTTTTTCCCTTATACTTTCGACTGTCAATTTCACATCTTCGTTCTTTTTGAGCGCGTTTTGTTCTGCAACGGATTTGTCCACCCAACTTTTAGTTTCTTCAATTTTCTTTTCCAAAAGCGATATTTCTACATCAGTAAACACATCTCTTTCAGGGCTAGCTTCTTTAGTGTAATTCTTGGCCGATTTGAGGAATTCCCGAGAATTATTTAGAACACTTTTGATTGCGGCAATCGCGTCGGGTCTCTCCCTATGTTCCCAATGTTTGTAGAACATCTGGTTTGTCTTTTCTTTGACTGCGTTTAATTTCTCTTCGAACATAGCAGTCTCAGCCTCATACCCATCATCATAGAGCCAATCGGAAACTTCACTACAGAGTTTCTTGATTACCTCGATCTCTTCTGGAGTTCCACATTCTGCATACTCCTCCATGTCTACTTTCATTTGTACGTCAACAACGAATGCCTCCAAGTTGTTAAGTGCTGTTTCTCTTTCGATTCGCTTTCTGTCGATTTCGTTGAGTTTGTTTATCTTGGTTTTTGATGTTTTAAATTGGTCTGGAGATAACGGTTGTAAGTTTAGTATCTGCTCGTTAGCATTGACGGGTTCTTTTAGAACAACAATTTTTGGTTTCGGTTTGCTTTCTGGTTCCGTTGCGTTTTGTTTTTCAGTTGTGGTCTCATTGGCTTTGGCTGTATCATTCTTTTCGGCTTCTTGGGGTTGTTCTTCAGATTTTTCTTCAGCTTTGTCTGGCAATTCTGAGTCTGAGCCGAATAGTTTGCTAATAGTACTTCCGATTTTAGATAACGTACTATCGGTATCTTCGTCGTCGGTGACAGTTTTCTCTGCGACGAATTCTACGTTAACTAGGTTAAGAATTCCAGAATCGTCCATATTGAAATGTGCTTTGATGCCTTTGTTTTCAACGTTGTCTCCCGCATTTTTGTTAAGGGCATCACTGACCCCAGTGAGAACAACTTGCGTAAGGTTTAATGTACCAATGTTTTCCAGTTCATTGGATGGGATGTGATCTAATTCAGCATAGTTAACGTTAAAACTGAAATCATCTGTGTGTTTGTTGAAAGTAATTACTTTCTTTTGTGGGTAAGGATTCATCGGGCCGAAGAGAGTTCTTCTTATCTGTAAAAGTTATACAGATATTTAAGATTTTGTACCTTAATAAATTAACTTTGATAAAATTTAATGTCATAATAAACTCCCAAAAACAATTATTATAAGCAATAAATAACAAGTAATTGTATTGCAAAAAAATACACAGAAATAAGAAAGGAAGAAATAGAGAGAAATTATTGAAGTTTAACAAAAACAACAATGAAATAATTGTAGAAGAGTGTACCTAATCCACCATCAATCACCCACTTTGTAAGAAAGTTTAAGAATTTTTACAAAACACAGTTTTACAAACACACAAAAAAATAGCACCAAGTATAAAAATCTTACCATTTCCTGAAATAGAGAAATAACTTGTGAGTATTTCATTAAATAGTGAAATGTATAAGTAAAATTACACGACACAAAGTTTGTAACTATATTCTGATTTTTAATTCCGTAGAATTCTGACAGATCTCATTTTTTGACATGTCAGAGATTAAAAACCTTTTTGGCCGGGCACGTTTTTCAATTTCAATACGAGTAAACATCTGTCTCTAGACACAAACATTTTATTTGTTAGTGAATGTATCCATTTTATTAAGTGCGGTGCTCAACATTAAAAGTGGTTCATCACAAACAGAAAAAAACGCACAAGTAAAGATAACATTTTATTTTTTTAAAAGGTTACTAAACCTGGAATTGGTAGGCAACGATGCCAAAGTAATTAAAGTTAATTCGATATATTGTTCGTGATATTGAAATATTTGTTATTTTTGTATACAATCACTAAAGTAAGTAAATATTAAGATTTACCTTTTTGTGGGTAAAACATAAAAAATACGTAGCATTTTATTTTATTGCCCTAAAATGAGTCAAATTTGTCCCTTTTTCGGTGAACATTTTTAGTAGCAACATTTATAAAATGTCAGAATTCTACAGAATTAAAAGTTAGAGATAATAGACTATAACCAACAGAGCAATAACTCACCAACTTCTCATTTCCGTCAACCTGTCTGCTGAATACCACTTGTATGGGCAATAGAACCGCGTCTCTGACGTTGAGGGCTGCCACTTTGTATCCCGTCGCGAGAGATGCAGCTCTAAATATATAGAGAAATAATTTAAGCTTTATACAGTAAGAATTTCCAAAGTTTTATTGTTTATTTAAAAAAAAAGGGTGCGTGTACTTATGTACGCGCGTAAGAAGTTATACTTCTTTGGCATTATTAAAAATAGTTTTTGATTGCATACAAATAATTAATTACAATTAAATAATCAAACACTGGAAAAGCAGTCATTATAGTCAATAAAGTTCAGTTTACATTTGAAAAATTAAATAAATAAATATTTATTACTATTCTCTTACATTAAGTGTAACATAAATTCTATTATTATTCGAATGTTGTTTTTAAATTATGTCCAATACCGTAGCATCTTCCGTGGGCAACTTAATTCTGTTAATTTTGTGTCACGGTGCGCGCGCATCGTCAAATTTCACTCTCATCAATTTTTCATAACGCGCCTAAAGAAGTATAACTTCAAAAATGCGTAATTTAAGTTGTTATAAATTAAATAAACATGTTCACTTTAAGGCACTTATTTTCAATTGTATGAGTGGCACACAGAAATACATATATGTTTTACAATTTGGAATTTTTACTTTCCATGAAATTATTCTCACCTATAAACAGCCCCGAGGGTAGCTGCTTCATCAGCATTGATGGATTTATGGGGATCAACGCCGGCTGCGGTTTTCAAAGCCTCAAGTACTGCGGGTACTCTTGAAGCACCACCGGCCACTATCACTTTGGCTCCAGCACCCGCTCCACCGGCTGATGAAATGGCTCGGTGGATCACGTTAGACACGCGTGCCCAAAGGTCAGAGCATAAGCCTTCTAGATCAGCACGGGTCACCTTTATAATGGGAAATGGGAAATGCATACATATAAAAGACATAAAATGTATTAAAATTAAACAACAAATAAAAAAAACTGGAATATCAAATAACTTAATTTAACCAATTTTAAAATTATGATCAGCAATGAATATCGTTAAAAATGTCTATATTTAAAAAAAATAACCAATTCCAAAATGCATTAAAAAGTATTTAATAACAATATTTTCTATTCATATATTTTTGATTGGCCTTGTAACAGAACTAAATTTATAAAGTGTGAATTTTCTTAAAAAATGCGAAGAAACTTTCTCCCCAACCTATTATTATCTTGTATGTGTTTTAATTGTATTTTTTAAATTTTAAATTTCTATTTTTTGTTTGTGAAACTTATGTTTACGTTAATTGTCACACATTTTAGATGTAAGATTTTGTAAAATAATTAGTAGATTAAGTACTGTGTGTGATGTCGTAAGCTTTATAACTAAATAAATAAATAAATAAATAAAGTGTTAATTTATGTACATATTTACATAAAAGAGGTGTGAAGATCCTATAAGTCTATATTTTGTACCATAAATCAAACTTTATGACCATTATGATCACAAATAAATACACAAAAAAAAAAAATATGTGAACTTTATCGGGTCGGCTTTTATAAATTGATTAAAAACAGTCAAGAAACTTACTTGTAACTTGAAGTCCTTATCATCAAGTAAGCTCTCAATCTGCGCATAATGTTCAGTATTGGCTGATAATACGATCTTGACTCTCTCAGCCTCTCGGAACAATTTCTCCATTGCCCTGGGTGAAGCCCTTACATCACCACCTCCGTTCGCTTCCCATGCCTTAATCAAATGCTCTCTTAAACGTAAAGTCATTTCTAATCCACCCAAGGTTCTGAAAATCAACACAACTTATTATTATTATTTACTAAACACACTGGCAGCTTTTAATAAGCTAATGCGTGTGTATTAAGGGATTTGGAGAAACTTATCCAGTCTATTTTTAAAGGTGTTTACAGATGGTGATCACACTTCCGGAAGCCTATTCCAGTCGGCCACTACAATTTGTGTTTTGTTGAGTGGTCTTAAGTTTTAAAGAACTACCCCTCAAATGTGTATTTTCACTTAAAATAAAGAGCTTCTCAAATCCTGGAACATTATAGTGGCCAGTGAGGATTTTATAGGTTTCAATGAGATTTCCTCGTAATCTCCTACTTCCTAAATCAGTAAGGTCAAGTGCTTTCAGATGCTCATTATAAGATTTCTTCCTGAATGACCTTATCATTTTCGTGGCTTTTCTTTGAACCCTTTCAAGCATACTAATATCCTTTATGAAATAAGGATCCTAAATGATGTAGGCATACTCTAATATTGGTCTAATGTAACATTTATATCACTTTAAGAGTGTTCTTGGTGACAGGCATTTGAATGATATACAATATAAAACCTTAATAGAAATGGTAAGTTTTTTTGAAGACAGCACATAATATGTCATGTAGTTGACATGACAAAGAGCACAGTAATTACCTACTCATTTTCAAATTTTAGAAATTTGTATTGATTAAATACCTATCAAATCCAACACCAATCACTTGCAGTTGTGGTACTGTCTCGACATATCCCTTTTCTTTTGTCTTCACTGTTTTGTATTCAACTAACGCCGCCTTTGTGGATGCCGATCCCATGTCAAAGAAAAGTGTGTGCCATGCCGTTTCATTGATTTCCTAAAAAAAATTTCTTAATTAAAAATTATCTTGTCATATAGATAATGTAACCAGAATATGTTGCACTATGGTTAGAAACTGCTTTGGTAATGTTCAACATAAAATTCCATTTCTGCAGTCAAATAGTTACATTTTATTGAGATTCTAGTAACAGACAATTAGACCAGTCATTATAGACATTCGAAATCGAAAATTTGATGATAATTCCAAAAGTTTCAAACTTCGGTCAAGTGAATGGTACATTGGGACGACAATAAATCTCATTTTGCAACCTTGTCCGCAGTCCGGAACATTGTTAAAATTGCAATTAAATTCATTTTTGCTGTATGGTCGTGAAAAAAATTCCAAAAGTTCTGCAAACTTCGGGAAGTTTTCGATATAATATTTTATATCACGTATAAAATTTGCAACCAACCTAAGTGTACGGAACATTTTTTGTTATTTATTTTATTTTCGATATATCTGTCAAATTTGCAGAACTTTTGGAACGTTTTCCTTCAGTTTAATAAAGAAAAACATTAATTTTTAATAACAAAAAATGTTCCGTACACTTAAATTGGTTGCAAATTTGACACGTGATGTAAAATAATATATTTAAAAATTATTATTATTTTTTTTATTTTTTTTATTTGCAAATTATCATTTATTGCATTTTTAACAATGTTCCGGACCGCAGAGCAGGTTGCAAAATTTTATAGTTTGTTTTAATACCACTCCCGACCTTACATCAAAATTTGAAAACTTTTGGAATTATAATGAATTAATTGTCTTGACTGACTGGACTAAATGTCATGTAAGATTATACATGAAAAAAAACTTATTTATAAATTTACTGTTCTCAAATATTTCAAGCCAGTACATTTTACTGAAGAAAAAGAAAATTAATCTTAAACTAAAATCAGTATTCATTTTGACTTCAAGAATCCAAAGCAATTCTTACCTTCCTCCGGAAAATACCATAGTTGATAGCAATTGCTGTATAATCATTAATTAGTTGAAGTACATTTAAGCCTGCCAAAGAAGCAGCTTCCTTCATAGCCCTACGCTCAGCTTGGTTGAAGTAGCCGGGGATGGTAAGGACACACTCACTGATTGGTTGACCTATAGTAATACAGTTTTAGTAAGTATTTTATAAGCATATAAGCAAGAATATAAGCATCAAATTATATTGTGACATTCAAGTAATTTTTTTTTAAAGTTTAATTTAAAAAAAGAATATATTGTACTACTTACCATGGCTTATTTCAGCGAATTCTTTGGAATTAGCAAGTAGTTGAGCTACCAACTCTTCTGGGGTAAACCTTGTCTTTTCATCATGAACAAATTCTGGCGTTCCTCTTTCTGATTTTACAATCTCGTAATATGGGAATCTTTCTCTAAAACATGAGAATGATAGAATGTAACATAATTAGAAAGTCATAAACAATTACACCAAATTCTGATAGAAAAAATCGATTTCGAATAGTTTTGAATACGTCAAAGTAACGGCACATTCTTACCTGTAGGCTTGTACTAATGGGTGATCATATGGCTTGCCCAAAAGGTCTAGAAGATATTTGTACGCATTTTTAGGAAATTTAACGCCAACTGTCACAGCATCTTCGCCGAATGTCCTAACTTCATCCCTAAATGCAACAACAGCTGGTGTTTTTCGTTTGGATTCCTTATTTAGCACTATTTCCATAGGAACTCCCGGCGAAACGATTCCGGTTTTTATCCATTCTGAACCAAAATCAATGGATATCACTGCAGCAGCATCGGTTTGTTGACTTAATAATAAAGATAACAGTATCGAAAACACCACACCATACATTTTCTGAAACAAAAAACGAGAAAGAACGTAAATTTACTGGAAACACATATCCAAATTTTCTATTAAGCTGTCAATAACCGCTCATGTTTAATGAATTTCTATTAACTTACGAAATTTATGGCCATCTTCATTCAGTAAATACCATTAGTTAACTTAATATAGCTTTATTTTTCTTGATCAATAAGCTTCTTAAAAGAAAATGTAGTACATTATTATTTCTATGCAAGCCAGCTACTTTAGTCCACGTCAATTTTAACGTGTTTTCTTCTTTTTGGCTAGTGTAATTGATTGCCAGTGGAAAATATATATGCAATTTGTCATATTGTTTTTATACTATGGCAACTTTGACAAGTTAAAATTTGCTAATAGAAATAATATTAAATTTTTAATTTACATTATATATGTACACTTTCTACACAAACATAATAATATCATTCTAGAAAAAAACAATTATGTCAAATTGACATTTCAACGGACCATAAACAATATTGCCAAAAAAAATCATATGTTTATTTATGTAGGTTACTCTATAGCCTATGGATCAATGATTGGGTGTTGATTTGTGCAAAGTGTTTGTCTTATTGAGTGTTGATTTTTATGAGCGAAGGCAGCGTAATGCTGTTTATTGTTATACAATTTTAATTAGTGCGATAAACAAACAACATATACAAAGGTAAGTCAACGTCAAGTAGCTACCAAGTAAAAAATCTTTATATATATAGTTTGTTTTGTATAAAAGTGGTATTTGTAGTTGTGCAATTCGTCAATACATGGAGAGATAAGACGCATTAAGCTTTAAAAAATTAGGCATTTCTATTTTTCGTAAATAACAGTAATAAAGGATCACGTTGCGCGTGTCAGCGTGGGGTGCAGTATCGTTTACATGCGGTTCTAAAAATGTGACAAGACACGAGTAACGCAGCGATGTCGGCTTCGCTCTTGCTAAAAATGGAACGAAGCATTCGTTAATCGTTTAACTGAGATTTGTGATGTGTTGATGTTAGTAAAGTTTTATCCTTGGCAATTATGTAATGACCCTTAACGTTGCTTGGCACGTGCATATACCATATGCACCACGCGACACGTAGAGACGAGGCACGCGGTCGCAAAACCCTAAGTTTCCTAGCAACCTATCGTTGACGCCATCGCCCTGGCGCCTGCACTGACCCAATGAGCGCAAAAACACATGGTAATCGTTACATCACGTCCACGCGTCGCTAATCGTGTTACACGTTGCTAGGTATTTTGATTAGCCATAACATTCAACTGTAATTAACATAGCAAGTGGACATATTTATTGTAAGTAAAGCTTTTCTTGCATGCAACCTTGTTCATGTTATTTCATAAAACAAGCTGCGTAATCTACTAATTTTGCAAATTTTCTCCTTGTTATCTTACACCGCAGTTGACCTACATTTTGCTTGAAAAATCTATTATAAACTATTTAGATATTTCATCTGCAATAGATATACAATATGAATCTTACAATTCCTAAGAACTTTCCTGTATTTTATTATTTTCACATTGTATGATTAATGTAATGATTATAGTTCTATTTTAAATGGGTATTGCTAAGTTTTATTTTGTTAAACTTCAAGTTAATACAAAAATGCAAGGTAAATCACCGTGTTGATAACAAAACTATTACATCATCATGACTATTATTGTTTTTGATTAGAGTTGTATCATATATGATTAAACTGTAGGATCAGCGTTTTATTTTGAATATCCTCTCATTTGCAAAATTAAGTCAAAATTAATATTATATTTCCCTAAAACCTCCATATATATGTTATGCATGCATTAGAAAATATCTAATCTAATAATGCAGTGGTGGTGGATACCAGACCACTGGGTGACGGTGGATACTTTTAATATTCTTAAACTAATTTTTAGCATACTCTATTGCAATTCAATATTAAGCTTTCACCTCAGTAACATGTATACATAAGTAAATAATATAGTATTAATCAATGCTTTTGACCATGTTTGTCCGACAAAACAACTTTGATGCCATACAAATTACATACAATTTTTTTTGTATATAATTAAAGAATACTATAATAAATGAACATGTAATGAAGGCTGTGATGACGCAACAGAAGCGTATCTACGCGTAAACAAAGTACAATTTAGTAAGGCCGAGTACTACTGAATAAATTGTACTCAGACAAGTACAATTATCTCTATTAGATTTTATTTACTAAGAAAGAACGCAATTCGAGTATCTGATTGCACATGAAAATCGTATTTTTCGTAGTGATTTAATTGTAAAAACTCCTATGTCCGATATTTTCAGAGACGTTCCCGTATTTTTATACGATAGTGTTTTCTTCGTTTTTATATGTACTAAAGTACTTTACTATAGTATAAAAGTAGTTGACGTCATCGAGTCACGCGTCTTGTACAGTATACAAATGTTTATCAACTCATTTCGTTTATCACGGCTTTTGGAATGTTTGACGATGCCACAAATGCGCGGTTGCCTTTTCCTGTTAGCGAGTTTCAATTACTTCCCCAAATTAACAAAAAACAAATTTCGTAGCTCTGATTGTTTCTCTCAATGTGCTCAACACGTTTTACTTTAGTTATTTTATAGAATAAGGGGGCTGAAACCTCACTGGGTGTTATCTTTTTGGCAGTGAGTCCATGGGCAACGGTATCATTGAACCTCCTGCCCGTTGGTACCCTGTTCTATAAAAAGAGATGCATTATTAGACAAATTATTCAGGCCGGAAATCCGTATGTAAATTTATAGTTGGGATATCCGTTTACGGTTTAGTCCTGTTATATAATGTTCCAAAGAAGCACGTTGTTTATGGTGGTTGGGCGGTACCTGTCGCGGATTTTGTCAGTGTCAAGGTTATACGCATAGAAATACTGTAGGGGAACGTGTAAATAAAAATAGATGGTAATAGCCGTGCTTAAACATAACCGATAATTTAATTTTTTTTAAATAAAAATAGTGTTAGTAAAGAGCAGTGTTGGCCTTAGTGGCTTCAGCGTGCTACTCTCATACCTGAGGTCATAGGTTCGATCCCCGGCTGTGCACTAATGGACTTTTTTTCTATGTGCGCCTTTAACATTTGCTC
Organism: Pieris melete; assembly: GCA_963693345.1. NCBI lineage: Eukaryota > Metazoa > Arthropoda > Insecta > Lepidoptera > Pieridae > Pieris > Pieris melete. The sequence continues at coordinate 2,378,625 of CAVNZK010000032.1, read as the reverse complement.
GAACGGTGAAGGCAAACATCGTGAGGAAACCGACATGTCTTAACCCCGACCCAAAAAGTCGACGGCGTGTGTCGGGCACTAGAGGCTGATCACCAACTTGCCTATTAGATTTAAAAATCATCATGAAACAGATTCAGGAATCTGAGATCTAAGAAGGTTGTAGCGCCACTGATTTATTTTATTTTTAATAAAACTTATCCGAAATTTAAGTAGCTAAAAACACACACTGTTGTACTAAATAATGCAATTATTCTAGTCTTAAGTACTGTTAAATAAATCTTTAAATGATTTGAATATGTGGGCCATCAACTTACGTCAAAAGATTGTTGATATACGAGAAATGCGATGACGTTAACTATAGCTGTTACTAACCTCTCTCAATTTTATTTAAAACAAATTCACGTGTAAACATTAACAAAACCCGATAAGGTCTCGAACATTTGTAGCGTTGGATTCTTGTCTTAAATAGTCGAACTATGCTATTTAAATAGAAGCGTATTAAATAATTATGCAATTTTTAAGTGTTTACGATTTTTTATAAAGTTTCTACTAAATAACTAATTTACTTTGTTCACTTTTTTGATGTCTCTTCGTAACGCACAATTAATTTACCACTGGAGATGTGGTCCAATCAATCTTGGATCAACTCGGATTTCGTACGAGGCTCTCAACAACATGCTATGGAAAAGTTATTATTTTGGTCATATCGCCCGTCGCGAACCAGATAACCTGGACAAGCTGGTTTTCGTCGGTGGAAGGCAACAGGCCGTGGGGCAGATCGCCAGCCAGCTGGTGTGACCAAGTCACGATTCTCACGGGTCTCCCCATAACAGCTGCGCAAACAGAACAAAGTGGAAAGATATCACTATCAAGGTAGCAGGCACCTTACAGTGACATAACCTTCAGCAATGAAGAATACGACTGAGAAGAACGCACAGGATGTTAAACCGGGATTTGGGGTTGATTTATCCGGTGATGTGATTGAAATGTATAGAAGACTTGGCTGCTGCTAATTTATAAAGAGAATGTGTCTATCTAAAATCGAATTCCAGACCCTCCTACCTCGTTATAAATTCATATACGAATAGAAACCTTAAATATCCCGTCCATGTACAGCTTTGTAGGAGTGAGTAATGACGTCACTGGATGACCTTTAAACGTGAACTACGAATCGATGTATCAATGAAGACCTAGCAACAGAAATAGCGAGATTTGTACTGTATTTATTCATTTAGTCATCGACTTTTATCTATGTTTTTTAACATAGATAAAGCAAAAATTTGCTCGGATAATACAACGCACGTACAGTAGTTTTATGGAAATCGAACATAGAAAATGGTTTATATAATTTCAATGCTTAATATACAACACAATAACTGAAGTTACAATTATTAATAAAGCGTCCTCGGTACCGATTAAACAAACCCTGTGTTACGGTAGAAAGGTAGGTGTACCCAAAGAACCACCAGAAATATTAACAGTACAGTATGTTGCTTTGGTAGTTCCAAAGCAAGAAAATACATAGAGGAAACTAATAATTTATTTTTAGTAGTTGACCACCGGAAGAGTGGTAACTCACACAGGAACGTTCTAGTGAGACCAGCGTCATTAAAATAATGCAACAATAAAGGTTTATTTAAAAAAACCATGATAATCTAATTTAACGTTATCCTAGAATGTTAAACTTGAAACATAAACTAAATTGTTATCATTGCATAATGGTATCTTTTTATATCTTAGAAATTCTTATCACCCGGTGCCAAGTGCCAACTCGACTATGTCAATCAGTGGGTCAGTGTGTCGTAATCAGTGTTTCCAGATCGCGAGTTTAAAATTACCGTAGATTTCTTACTATTGTTAAAATCTGTAAATAAAAAATATGCACGGTACTGTATTTTTGAAGTGAAACTTATTCTGGCGCATGAGGAATATTTTTTACGGATGAAACGCAATAATAATATTAGCGTCACGAAGATGTGCAGCGTTTTTGTTGAAGAAAAGGGAGAGAACGATTGAGACCGATTGAGAGAGAGTGAGAAGGGCGATTTACTTTATAGAAATCCTTATATCTTCCTTTTTCCCTCCCTCTAAGTCTCTAAAATCTAAAGTTTTAGATTTCCAAAGAATTTTCCAGGCCAGAAGGGTCGAGAGGGCTTTTAGGAATTGCTACGCTCTTTTCTTGAAAGACCCTAAGTAGGTAGTATTGCCGATTGGTGTCAGCAGTCGATCATAAGACATTATACATTTAGAAAAAATTAGGCCGATTTAAGATACATGTCACAATTATACAGAAATGTGTGGATATCTCAAGAATTACTCCTTCCTCCTAGACGATCCGTGCCACAAGATAATAATAAAGTTCGTCTCGATTTGAAGTCATATTCCATAAAACGAGTGGACAAACTTACATCTTCTGTTAGTCGCGTTCTTTATTACTGGAGGTCGTGTTGGTATTGCATCTTCCTCCATTCCCCCCATTTTCGGCAAGCTTAAGCGCCTGTGTAACATTAAAGACAGTTGAGACCCGGTCCAGCGAGTGGGGGATAGGCCTCTAGGTTTCCACTCCACCGGTCACAACAAGGTTGTCGAAGTTTTCGGGACCTCTGCTTTATGTCCAAAAGGGTCACAGGGTCCTTTGGTAACATATTAAAGACAAGACATACACTTACGAAATCTCGCACATGGGTTTAGCTGAATAAACCAACTCCAGTAGAATCTAATTCCATCAATGTCTTATGAAACTGTCAAACAGATAAACAGACAGAGATAAAACAGATTTTGATAAAGTCAGTAAAATTTAATTATCAGAATTATCAGTCACTCATCAAAATGCAACAGAAATGCATAAATCAAAAATGAAACCCGTTTTTTGAAGCAATTGAAAATTCTTCAGGGCCATTGGTATAACCTTTATTCGATTAATAGTTGACCTGAATATGGCTAATGTAATTTTAGCTACACGAAAAATACACGTGGTTAGGTCAACGTTTTTTGTTTTCTATGAAAATAAATTAAGGCCGTTCACACCTAAGCTTGGCCATCGACAATTCGTTTAGAAACTTCATTCATTGTATAATGTGACTAGTGTCATAAACCAAATCTTTTAGGGTGTTTATGTCAAAATCCAATAAGTTTTTGACATCCTTGACGACTCTATCTTTTCCCTAATCTATTTTCTTTGTATTCTGTGCCCGGCTATAAGCGAATCTGTGCTGCAGTGCTGTTTTTCCTCTAATCTAAAGTATACATATCATATAACATAAAGAGTTAATTGAGTGATATGAAGAAACGTAACAATTTATTTATTCGCTATCTTTACAGTACTAATACGAGAATGTTGAAATTAAAAATAAAATATGTAATATTAAATACATAAGATACACAATATGTACTCTCACTCAGAGAACATATTATAAAGATGTCGATAGTGACTAACTGATAGTTACTGGCCCTTGCAACAACCTTTATCCTCTACATGCAAAGAATGCCTGAGCTCTTGCTAAGTTTGTAAACTTTTACCTCTTACTAAATCCCATGATTACACGGGAAATCCCCACTTCTGTTTGGTTTTAGCGAAACCAGAACTAAGCTTCGGTCTTTAGAGAATCTGAGAACAACACGTGCTGTTAAAAAAGAACTGTTGATGTCACGAGACCGTGAGCAGTGTATAAATTAAATGCGATTTTCACAATGGTTCATCTAAATACTTTATAGGACTGTTATGAACAGTTTTGGTGGTCCTAGAGCGAGAGCTTGAGAAGTTTGTTAATTCTAACAGTTTCTTTCTTTGTTAAAATAAAATGCGTTTATTCATTAAGTACTACATATGCATTAAAATGTGTAAGATTGGGAACCCTTTTAAGTAAAAATTACCTGTGTCAGGGTACTCAGCTCATCCATAACAATCTTCTAACATCTTTTATTTTATTTATTTTTGTTTTTTTAACTGTTTTTAACACGCCTGAGTGTATGGGTGCAAGTGAATGAGTGAGTTGGTTAGCGAGTGCTAAATACGCATTTAATACCTGCTCGTACTGTGAAATAAAAACATCGTCAGGACAGACATCGCCTAGAAATTTTCCAAGACCCAGAGCTTGTAGGACCACTGTTTTTTAAACGGCTGTTTATGAATACAATCAACAATGTTTACTATTAAATGGAAGACGATTCGCTTATTGTTCGAAGTCCTTTGTTCTCAAGAATCGAAATGTTATGCAATCTCCGTAGTAAATTATTGATATAACCTAGAAACTAAATGCGATTAATTATGCATTTGTTTTAATATGGTAATTTGATATTTGAAAATTATATATGTACTAGCTGATCCGGCAAACGTCGTTTCGCCATGTATATCATTTATAATAAAAAAATAGGGGTTGATCGTAGAGGGGTGAAAGTTAGGGATTGTATGTATTTTTTAATCCTGTATCATAAAAAAATAGAAATTAAAAATTTTGTCTAAAAAAATAAAAATAAAAATTTAGGGGTGGACCACCCTTATTATTTAGGGGTGTGAAAAATAGATGTTAGCCGATTCTCAGACCTACCCAATATGCTTACCAAATTTCAGAGGAATCGGTCAAGCCGTTTCGGAGGAGTATGCAGACTAACATTGTGACACGAGAATTTTATATATAAGATGATATGTATGATATTTATATATTAATAGCTGACCCGGCAAACGTTTGTTTTGTCATGTATATTACTTCTAGGATACATTTTTAGTTCAATAAAAATAACTATCTACTATAATAAAAATAGGGGTTGATCGTAGAGAGGTGAAAATTAGGGGTTGTATGTATTTTTGCATGCTGTATCATAAAAAAGTTTTGTCCTAAAATTTAGGGGTGGGATCACTCTTAACATTTAGGGAGATGAAAAATAGATGTCCGATTCTCAGACTTACTGAATGCATAAAAAATTTGGTATTTTAAAAGAGTACCGAGAGTTTTTTGCTCCGGCTTTTTATCTCGGCCTACACCCTCTGTCTTCTTTGCTGATGAGTAGGGATGTCTACCGATTCAAATTTAATGACGTGGCATAAGTAATACATGTATCTTATATTCCATAATAAACATATTGATTTTTTATTAATAAATTAATGCCTACATTTCAAGACATACTTTTAGAATATGTATCTACTAATATTACGAAATTGCTTAACAAACCAATATTCCAATATCTGATTGATCAGTGCGGTAATTTAAGATTCGATTGAGTACCTATCTTGTAATTTTTCCTGTGGCAATCTATTAAATTATTTTTATTGGGCTTAGATTACAGTGAGACAGAAGCCTTTATGACTTAGTTTTCTTGCTTTATTCTTTTTAATTTTTTATGTAATAAGCGGCAAACGGGCAGGAGGCTCATCTGATGTTAAGTGATAGACATTCACATTGCCAGAAGGTTCGCAAGTGTGTTGCCGGCCTTTCAAGAATTGGTAAAAACTTGCTTGCTTTTGAAAATGTTTTTTTTGTCTTTCGTTGGGTACACATACTGAGCCACTTACATAACACAGTTTTTTTTAACTGTTAGCGTATGGAGGGAGTTGTTATCTTGTGTTTTATGGTACTGTATTTGTATTTCTAGAACATTTAAATTTCTTATTCTCATAAAATCACTGTTAAGTACGTAGTGATTTTATGTTTACATATTTGTGGTTGTAAACAAGTCGTGGCTGGTACACGGCATTGTACCTGACTCGGAGATCTTTAACTAATTATGGGAAAATGCGCAGTTATGTTAAGAATTATTAATAAATCGAATCAAAACGCAATTACTAAATATTTCTCCACACAAAGACAATATATGTTCATTATGAACTATTATTGTAGATTTTATTAATTAATGAAAATGAAAGCATATAAATGAATTATATTAACTTTTTTTTTGTTATATGCATCACGTTTAGCGTTTAACTTTTCATTTATATTCCGTGAAACGCAAAAATATGTCGTTGTCTGATTAATGTGAGGAGTACGTGTTATCTAATATATAAAATTCTCGTGTCACAATGTTCGTTCCCATATTTCTTCGAAACGGCTTGACCGATTCTTATGAATCTTGTATGCATATTCAGTAAGTCTCAGAATCGGCTACTATCTATCTTTCAAACCACTAATTGATAAGGAGTGTCTACCCAAAAAAAAATGTTATATTTGGATAAAAAATTTTTAATGATGCAACATAAAAATAAATACAACCCCTAATCGTTAACCTAAACCCCTCTACGATCAACCCCTATATTTATTTGTTAATTAAAAACTTATAAAATGAACTCTGATATATATAAATATATATATATATAAATATAGAGAAAAATATACAGAAAAACCTAAAAAGTTTTCAACACGAAAAACCGAACAGTCTCTGGGGTAGCATAGCAAAATGTTTTATGTTGTATGTACTAAAAAGGTAGGCTAAGAAAATAACATTAAGGAGAAACGAAGTTCGCGGGGGCAGCTAGTTTTCATATAAAAATTTTGCGTCTTAACATATTTATATTTTTTGTCCAAAGATGGCGCCGATGCGTAGTGAGCGTGGCGGGTCCCCGGCACGAGGTGCGCGCGCGTCACTTCCACTTCCGCGTCGCCTCATCCGGCAAATCGCTAGGCACGTGGCCTCCAGCGGCCGGTCCCTTCGTAGACTTGAAGTATCCGGTCGCGTGATTGACAATTTCGATGACCTGGATGGCGCATCTGATGAGTCGGATATGGAAACTCCGCAGCCTGCGTAAGTAGCAGTCCTATATATGCTTTAGAGATCATAAGAACTATTTAGGCCTGATTGAGGCACGATACAGACAAAAACTTTAGAGGTGTCAAGGGACACCCGGATGGAACGAAATTCCTTTCGATTAATTTATATGTTAATTGGTATCATAACAGTATGATAGATTTTCTCGACACCAATCTTACGACGTAAAAAAAAGGCCAACATCACGAGGTGTTCCCAGGCGGTCACCCATCCAAGTACTGACCTCGCCCGACGTTGCTTAACTTCGGTGATCGGACGAGAACCGGTGTATTACAATAGCAAATAGCAAAAAAGTGTCGTGACAACTTTTCGTAAGAATTTTTTCCGTCTAGCCCCCTTTCACAACGCGCGATAAGGAACTTCGTTCCAAAACAAAACATTTTTTATTCTTACACTTATGTCATTTAACTGGTATAATTATGAAGTAAGGACTAATTTATGTTATTAATAAATAAGTCCTTTTAACCGTCCAAAAATATGGACAAAAACACATAATAATATTTCAACCAACATTGACGAAAATATTTTTCGTTTCCTGTAATTTTTGATTCTGTGGACGTACGGGGTTATTCTACAGCGACGATTTCTAAAAAGTCCTATAAGTTTTCTGTAATATATATATATATATATATGCTACGTTACACGCAAGAAATAGCAGTGTTGGCCTAGTAGCTTCAGCGTGTGACTCTTATCCCTGAGGTCGTAGGTTCGATCCCCGGCTGGGCACCAGTGGACCTTTATATCTGCGCTTTTAACATTCGCTCGAACGGTAAAGGAAAACTTTGTGAGGAAACTCTCTTGCCTTAGTCGACGTGGTGTATGAATCACAGGAACAGATACAGAAATCAGAGGCCCAGGCCTAAAAGATGTAGCGCTACTGATTTATTTTATTTTACACAAAGTAATATACATTACAAATACAACCAAAATCTGTTATAACGACATCGAACTATTCATATTTGGTCGTAAAAACCGATAGTCGTAACAGCCGATGACGTTGTTATTAAGAACCTAATACAATAGAATTCAGCCGGGACCTTTGATTTTGGTCAATATAACCGGTATGTTCTAAACGATGTCGTCGTAAACGGTTTTGACTGTAGTAAAATTAGCTGAAATGAGATAACTCTGTACTTGCCAGTAACATAGAAAGCATTTGCCAGGCCAGTGACACTAGATTCATTTAAACGTATGGATTGTAACGTTAGCTATGAATGTATACACATCGCGACATATCAACCGCAGACCAATGAACCATTGCGTAAGCGGTATATTGATGCCACTTTCCCTCGTATTTAATATCCAAGAAACATCACTCTTTATCCTGGTAATGAGGTAAAAGTATACATTAGTGATAAGGAAAGATCTATCTAATAGGTATAAACCAGACTAAAGGGCGAGGACCTTTCAGGGAATATGTGATAAAGACGGTTGCCAAAACCCATCGGCATATATAGCCAAGGAACTTGGTTGCGCTATTAGCATAATATATATATAATAAAAGCGTGTTTAATTTCCAATCAAAAGAAGGATATACATCTTAAATTTGTTATATACATTTATTTATTATTCTAATATCCTAGCTTACTTCATTGAACCTGATGGTAAGTGATACCGCCGCCCATTTACACTCTCAATGCCAGAGGGCTCGCGAGTGCGTTGACGGCCTTTTAAGAATTGGTACGCTCTTTCCTTGAAGGACCCGAATTGGTTCGGAAATACTTAAGTGGGCAGCTGGTTCCACAAAGTGGTGGTGCACGGCAAAAACTGCCTTGAAAAACGCTCTACCATAGGAAAATACCATTCATTGCTTTCTTTCTCCATTTCTGGTAACCCTTTCAATTTCTTCTATCCTTTTTTTAAGGCGCTCTCTTCTTCTCTCTCTTGGTACTTTCCATTTAGTTGTCTTTAAAGTCTTTTTAAAAGACTTGGCTGTGCATGCAATTCAGTTAAATACTCTTAAATAATAAAACTAGTTATGCTAGATTAGAAGGTTTTGTTACATTAAAGGAAATCGGTATTCTTAAATCTAGTCGATATGGTTAAAATAGCTTTGAGCTACTTACAATACTCTCCTTGTTCCGCTTTCGTAGCTTCGGAGACGGCAATTATATCCATAGTCGTACCCTTATCAATTTCTAAAGATATACGATTCGATGTTCTTGGTATTTATTTATTTCTCGATACAGAATATAGAGAAAATTAATATTTTGTAACGAAAGATAGAGCTGGTGGTGAAGCGCCTAGGTTGATTGATCTTATAAACAACAATAATCACTAGAACAGATCTGAGTGTATACCATAGACAAATATGCACTGCGATATGATAAACAAAACATTCAATAGCTAATGTAGGTTATAGAACTTTGAAAGGAGGTTAGTTTTTATGTGAAATATAAACAATTATTTAAATTAAGAAGAGAATTGTCACGATTTTAGGTCTGGGCCATATATTTCTGTATCTGTTTTGTAGTTTTTTTTTCTAAGTGATCAGCATTCTGTTCCTGACGCCGTCTATTTTTAGGTCTATGGTGGCTTTCCTTACGGTGTTTTCTTTTGAGCATATAAAAATAAAAAATCAGTGGCACTTACAACCTCTTTCGGTCTGGGCCTCAGATTTCTGAATCTGTTTCATGAACATGTTTAAATCTATTAGGCATATAGTAGCCTCCAGTGCCTGACACATGCCTTTTTGTGTCTAAGACATGTCGGTTTCCTCACGATGTTTTCCTTCACCGTTCGAGCAAATATTAAATGCGCACATAGAAAGAAAGTCCATTGGTGCACAGCCGGGATCGAACCTTTGACCTCAATCCTCAGTCGCATGCATACCACTAGTGTAACTCTGCTTATGTCGTACTAAACCTGAGTTATATTTACAAATAGTTGTCATAAATTCGTGTATTTAAATTGTGAAAGGTAAATGAAAGTTGATTTATTATGCAATCCATACGTTGCAACTAGACGCCAATCTCTAAATCGTGTTTTTGGAGGTTTTCTGTCTCATTTTATGAAAACGTCAGCGTCCTTAACATACAATATGTCACATTTGTTTAAAACATTCATTTATACAACATGTACGTTTGCTGTGTCAACAAATGTGTTCCAGAAGATATACTCTCTAGGTCCTATGAGGGCCTAGAATCCCACCTGGGATCTGGACAGGTCTTGCTGTATCACAAATATTTATTTATATTGTTACAAAAAAGTTTTTTGTGGATATTTACAAATATTTTTTTTTATTTAATGAATAATAGTCGAAACAACTAAATGATTTTTTAATTTAGCTATTTCGACTATGTATTTGCGTGTTGTTCCCACACTTAGAGGACAAATCAGTGTTTTTAATTGTTTTTTATTATTAATTACTTAAGATGTCATGTGGAACATAGTGTAATAATTGCAGCTCCTTACACAATATAAAACAAAAAACTTGGCGATTAAAAAGAGTGGCGGAGAGTCTATTGCCAGTTCTTCTCGTCCGTTCTACGCCCTTGATTTGAGAACTGGCAGTACATGTAAAACTAGAAGCATTTAGAATTTAATATGTATTTCTTTATTGGCGTTCATACGTTGTGTTACCAAAATGAATAAATGATTTTGAATTTGAATTACAAACAAATTTAATATACGGTATTATTCATACAAATGTGTGTTCCTCTAACGCAAATTCTATACTTGCCTTTTAACCTCATTGTATAAAGCTATGATCTTATTACACTAAGAGCCTTAAGAAAAGCCCTTTACAACTCATATCCAATCCTACAATAAAACTGTAATGAAAAATTACTTGGTTGAAAATGAAATCCATCACCTCAATGTGTGTTATATGCTATTTTTTTTGCCTTGTTATATTCCTACCTAATTGCTATTTATGTATTTACATTGTATATTCGCGGATGCTTGACTCATCCGACTTCAATACAAAGAGTCCCCTCGTAAGTTGTGTGCTATCTACTCGATTGTGAGGAAGTTGCATGGATCTGGTTAGCTCTGCGCCTTCTTAATTTCTCATGTCATTTTCACACGTGTATATTTTATAACATATTTTCATAAGTATCTGATTGTTCTCCTTGTGTTATGTTTGAGAGCAGCAATTTATGACGTGACCAAACAGTAATTGAATGTCATTAAGCGTTGACGATTCAATGATTAGAGGTGACAGTTTCGTGACAGAATTAAATGTTTGTTAGCTATTTAGAATAGTCCAGTGAAATGTTACAATTTGAGGGCCAAACTAAACATTTGTTAGAGGACGCAATTTGAATTTGGATAGACATAATTATAGGCAAAGCGATTTGCTACAAAATAAGTCCTTACAATTTTTTTGTACGATGGATAGAGTTAAGGAGATATAACCAAAAACGTGTTTTCACCCCTTATTCCAAGATGGCGGCCGGGGGACCCCCCCCCTCTACATGTCCCATAAATAAAATTGCGTCCTCTAACAAATGTTCAGCCCATGTAACATTTCAATGGACTACGACCTCCAAGTTTCAGACTTAAGCCTTAAGCTATTACTTAATATTTGTTTAATTGTGTTTTGGATTCAAACTAGGAAAAATAGTAAAGTAATGTCGCCTATATGTTTTAAATGATAAGCTATCATTACGATCAATCAATGCCAACTGTTTGATATCTTAATTTTTAGGTGACCCGGTAAAAGTCGGTTTAAAATACGGAATAATTAATATTTATTATAAAATTGTCCTTGGCATACGCAAGTACTACACTTAAACAATAATGGGTTGGCTTTAAATTGTATTTCTTATTTTATTTTATATATTTGTAATTTGACGTTATGATAATTAATATGACATTTGCATGCCTATTTCTATATGGCTTGTGCGGATTTTTATAGTTAATGAATATGAGTGTACCACTTTGAAAAAAAAAACGTTTTTTTATTATTTATTATACAAGTTAGACGATCAGCCTTTTTGTCTGATTTTCGTTTCTCGTGCTTGTATGGGGACATATTAACGTTATTGTAAAAGCATTTTTATATTTTCTACACTCGCTAATACTACCTATACGTATATAAACACATTATTTAACCTGGCTAGTATATGAGGGAAATTGGTATACAATGTAAAGTTTTTTTGTAATATATTTATAAACTTTGTTAATAATTTAACTTTCAGGATTAATATCAAGGTTATGTTAAAAATATCAGATTTATTATTTTTAAGTAATTAACCATTCAGAAAGTTCTTGGCAGCTGTAGCATGGCACAGAATCTGAATATATGGTTAGATTATACATTGAAATGTATGTACAATTTAAGTTTAACAAATTAAATTACAGACTAGCGTGTGGTGGTAACGCCGGGACCCTCCCACCAGCAGACAATGACGACGATCTGACGAGTCTGAGCTGGTTACAGGACAGGAATTTACTCAGAGGTCTTTGAATTTTCAATATAAATGCTTTTAGTTATTTCTTAATCTTAGTTAAAACGGGTTTTTGGTGATGAGTCAACTGCTGTAAACAGATTAAATACCATCGTGATGCTGGAGTATTATCTGAACGCTTTTTCCTTGCCAAGATGTAAACATTGTTTTCAAATTAATTATTATTTATGCACTGCTTGTACTGTCCTCTCAGTAGGTATTTCTTTTTTTTCGCTTGGTAGCGATAAAGCCGCCCGTAGCGTAATATCATGTATCCTACTTTTAATGTATGTTTATGGTAACGAAGTGTAAATAAATAAACATCTTATTCACTTGAAACGCGTTTTAAGTGGAAATGTGTATTCACCAGAAACTGACGTACTGCCCTGCGATTCTGTAACTCACTTTTCGAACTCACACAGTGGTTTTCGCATCGGCGGTCGCTCTCAAATCAGTCGTGAAGCAGTCATTTTATGATTTGGCATTTTGAAAAGGTGGGAGCTTATAGTTTATTGTTTATCAGAATGCCAAATCTTAAAATGACTGTTTCACGACTGATTTGAGAGCGACCGCCGATGCGAAAACCGCTGTGTGAGTTTGAAAAGTGAGTTACAGAATCGCAGGGCAGTATTTTAATGATTTATATCGAAGGAATTCAATTTACCACCTTATCCTAAGATAGAAAAATATGTCTGATTTTCATTTAGAATTAAACATTTTTTAAATTCAGACTAATCGAAGCGATATTTATTTATGAGCCTCCCAAGGTCTACTCACCTAATAGGCTTTGCAAAATACCTTATCGGTATGAAATATGTGTTAAAGAATTACTTGTATTAATTTAATTCTGATATTTCATTCCTCGACAACAGTATCTCAAACGTGCGATAAGATTTTGCGTTTGCGTTAATTAAAAAGTGAAAATGTCGGCACGTTTCTTGGGAATTTTTCCGGAAAAACAGAAGCCCAACAAGCTTTGTTGAACACGTTATTTTCCTCTCGTCTATAATTTTACTTTGACAGACTGTTGTAAAATACCCGAATTGAATTTTAATATGCCAGAACTAGGACTTCTCTAGATCTGATCGCAGGGTTCAGAGACGAGACATAGTGTGACCTGATTTCAAATCCAATGTAAGAGATAATAACATTAGTTTAATTTCTAAAAAAAAAGTAGGTGTAGGAAAAGCGTCTCCTTTTGACCCAATTCAGCGTAGGGCTTGGCGAATTGTTAATCTCCAATATCGACTTGATTCTCTCTCTCTACCCAGAGACATTACGTTTCTATGCGTATACTACAAAGTTTACTATGCAGTGTTCTGAAGAGTTGTTTGGATTGATCCATCCTGTCTCGTTTCATCAGCGTACGAGCCGTATTAACTGATTTAGTCTCAGCATACTATCTACTGTTCACCATGACCTTGATGGCTGGATGTTTTCCACGGTCCGCTTTCCAAAACATATTCTTTTGCTAACTAGCGAACTGTGGAATCGACCCCCGGGGAGTCTTCCCTTTCAAAGAGTATATTCCTCCCTCAAAGGCCACAAAAATGGGTGCCCATGGGCAGAAATGAGTGCCTTTTTTGGCGTAGTTTGTCTCCAACACAAAAAAAATACTTCAGTTCTAGTCTTCTATGAATAATAAGGTTTTTTTTGTATGTATAAAAAATTTGGTTTCCTTCGCTATAAAAACTCGTGTAAATAATGTTGAGATATCGACTTTGCTCTACATAAAAGGACCTTGTAATATTATTTATCTAACAAGATAATTCGTATCTTTCAGGCATCAATCTTACTACAAAGAGCGATATGGAGGACTCAAAAATTCTAAGGAACGAAGTTATTATCAAGGTATGTTCTGTCTCTATAAGCAAGCACAATTAACTCAATTTTTTTTATAGCATACCATGTACCTAAGAACCCATTTTAGAGGGTTTTTAATACGTTGACAACAATCAAAAATACAGTATTTACAACATAGTTATAATAAAAATAATTAAAAATTAATAAAAAGAAAATTAAAAAGAATTTAAAAAGTTTGGTCCCTGTGGCAGTATATCTTTAACGCTGGCAGCATATCCTATTGCGATGCTTATTCGTTGAGTGAGGAAAGCACCAGCTCTGGGGACACCGTATTTAGATATTTTTTTTACTATTTATTTAACAAGATAGTATCTTGTAAGAGTATGTCAGACTGACTGTTCGTTTCTGAATCTCACCCTAAAAAAACTACTTATCAGTCAATTTACTTCGCAAGAAAAATAATTTTACACATTTTTATTTATATAGAAATTCTAAATAGATTGATTTATGTCGTCATATCGATTACATACTTTTGGTATCTTTAACTTATAGGTAAAAATATCGAGAGTCAATCCAACAAAACAGACAATCATTATAATATTATGTATCTCACAGACAGAATCGAAAACTCCTCCCCCATTAGCCCACGTGGCCTCCCCACCTCGCACACCCTGCAAGTCTCCCCCCTCCCCCACCCACACAAAGCCCCCCTACTCCTTCTCGTGCCTCATCTTCATGGCCATCGAAGCCGCACCGGCTCGAGCCCTGCCCGTGAAGGAGATATACGCGTGGATAATTCGACACTTTCCATACTTCAAGCACGCGCCCCAGGGCTGGAAGAACAGCGTGCGACACAATTTGTCATTGAATAAATGTTTTCATAAGGTGAGTTAGTAAAACATTTTTAAAGTACTAGCTGGCCTGGCGAACATCGTACCGCCTAACAGTCGATTCTTTATTTTTTTTAAATACTTATTCTACTACTCGAACATTATGTCAAATAATTTATAACTTAGATATAAAAAAATAAAAATTTACCTTCCCGGAACCCCTCCACTAACACTTGAACATTATGATATGGTATTAAAGTTCAAATTGCCTTTTAAGTATTATTACGTATATTTTGTATGGGAATATAGAAAAGTGTTGTCTTAAACATTTTCACACAATTTTTTTAATTTTTCTCTCCGTAAGAACCATCCTCGTACTTTAAGGAATATTATATAAAAAAAATCAGACAAATCAGTCAAGCCGTTTTCATGTTATGTCGTGACAACGGAAAACGGGTTTCATTTATATATATGTATATAGATTTATTAACAATATTTCGTATTTATGTTTATATTATCAAGATATTATTAATCTAAAAATTCAATTGATGACGTCGTTAGTTTATCTGAAGTCGATTAAAATAGAAAATTATAATATATTTATTGCAATTATTGTAGTCAGAGTTAATTATTTTTGCTTAAAGGTTCCCAATGGTTAAACTGTTATTGATTATTTAAGCCAATTGAGTGACCCGTGCGCGACCTGATATTTTTAGTTTTGCTTTGGAATTGAAAATAGATTCTAAAGCTGGGATATCTATCTACATAAGGGAACGTTCAAGTATTACGTAACGAATTTGGGGGGGGGGGGGTCGTTTTATATAACGATGCGGGGCGGGGATTGAATTACGCTTTGTTGTTAATATTATTTTCGACTTTCCAGTACTTTGCACCAGATAATGGTCACTAGGTGGTTACGAAACGTTTTACTATACTTGGGTACAGAAAAACGTTACGACGCGTTACATGGGGGGGGGGGTTCCTATAAAATTGCGTGACGTAATACTGGAACGCTCTGCCTAACACGCCAGAAAAAATATAAGAACTCTAGCAGAAGTAGTTGAATTTTATTTGCAGAGAACTTTAACTCGGATTTCATGTGCCAGAATTTCCTTAGCTAAGAAAAACTTAGTAACCAATATAAGTACATAGAAAGTATACACTGTATACTAAAAGCAGTGTTGCCTTAGTGGTTTCAACGTGCGGCTTTCATCCTTAAGGTCCTACCTTAGACACAAAAAGTCGACGGCGTGTGTCAGGCACAGGAGGCTGATCACCTACTTGCCTATTAGACTGGCAGATCATGAAACAGATACATCTGAGGCCCAGTCCTATTATTATTTCAGTAAATTTACCTCATAATCCGTTATTCAATAACTTCAGGTTGCAGCAGCTCCCGGAGTAGGCAAAGGTTCTCTATGGACAGTAGACCCTCAACATCGCTCCACCTTGCTGCAGGTCAGTTGCTTAGCTAAAGCCAGTTTACTTCTTTATTGCTGTGATAAATCATTTATTGAAGTGAATCTTCTTTATCGAGGTTGGAAAAAAAATTAGTGTAACATTTTTTCGTTACGCGTCACATTTTTCGGTTACGCGCCATGTTGCTTTTTGAAGTCAAACTTCTTTATCGGCGTTGGAATGAAACTTCTTTATCGACACATGGGAGAAATTTTGTAGCAAATCGTCACGTTTTTCAATGATAGTAATAATTCTATTACAATTAATGAAATTCTATAATAATCTTCGTAGTAATAAGGTAAAATGAAATATTTGTATTCATGTCTATGATAATAAAAGCCTTTTGTTAAACTTTATCTAATTTAACGAATTTCTGTAAAGTTGCATATAGTAAATAATTTTTCGAAAAATAAGATCATAAAGAAATTTCACTTCTTACGTGTGTACACCTAGTAGGTACACGCACAATTTTTTTTTTGAATTGCTTGAGTATTTATTCATTCAATTTAAAGTACAACTTTCATAAAAATCGGTTCAGTAATTTTCGAGATGTGGCATTATTAGGCACAAAATAAATCACATTAAATAACTCAGAAAAAGTACTAAAATAGATAATAACTAAACTTAATAATTTCCAGGCGTTCGGTCGGCAACCAATCCCACCGCCTGAGGTGGAAACCCCAGAGCCAGGCAAAAATGCCCCAGACCCACAACTGTTCCCGTACCTGGCTCGTCGTCTGGCCGACACCAGTGAGCCTGGCGCTGATGAATATCTGGCGGCTGCTACGGTACTCGCCATGAAGTATGGCCCGGCTGTTTTAGACCAGGTTAATATTTTATATTTAAATAATACGTTTATAATCAGTAGGATTGACAAGATTTAAAAAAACATTTCAGATTTTTTATTAATGACCAACTTGTGACGTAATATGCTTGTAAACATGTAACCAAACGTCAAGATTGTACGTGTTATTAATTGATCATTCTTAAATTACACAAACACACATATTACAATTTGATCCAAATAGTCTCTGACAAAATTTAACTCTAACACAATTAAAACTCTAAGACAGTATTGGGATTTGACAGGCGAAGACATTACCTTCTGTCACGTGACTGACATATAAAAATCAATATTAAATATATCGAGTTTTTGATAAATTTATTATTATTTACTAGTTTTTTTAACTCTATAACGCTTTTATATATCAAAATAATGTATTCTAAGTAAAAAATAAAAATGTTTTTATTCCTTAAAATTGGGAGATTTGGGAACCCTTTTAAAAAATACCTGTGTCTGGGTTCCCAACTTTTCCATAACAAACTTAATACAATATTTTTACGGTTTGATTTTTTTAATTCCTTGAAAGTCGAAATGTATTTTAATATTGTATCAATCGTATGTCCCATACGTACAGACTAATTTACACACTATTTTAAATACAAAATAATCGGTTTTTAATAAGTGACTTTTTTTTAATGGCTCTGCCACGATTTGTGCATTAGCCAGCGTCAAGTATAGGATTTTTTATAATTCGTGTTTTGTCTTTAGAAATTCGACCGTACGGCTTAAACCCTCTCCCGGTATCGCACAACCCTCCCAAAGGCCGAGAACAAATTTAAATTAAATTAAAACTTGACCTCGAACCGGGAATCGAACCCGGTACCCCTCACCTAGCTGCCACTTAATAAGACCGCTAGGCTATGAGGCCCCTAATAAGTGATTTTTCTACTTACTTTTCTCTAATATTTTTTTTTTATTTGCCCTCTTTTAACTGAAGTATTTATCTGTTTCCTGAAACGATAGAGTTAAGGCCTAACAATTTATGAAAAAAATTCCAGCTGCCACCCGAAGCGCACTTAGTGATATCGCGCTGCGCAAGAGACGAGCACTCGTACAGCGGCAGTGGCGAGGAGAGGCGCACGGCCGAGGCCTTGCTCAACTTAGCCGGGGTGACCAGCCACACGCACGCCGCACTTAGCTAGCGGGACTTCGGGTGAGGCGTTTAGTTTACTTCGTTCGGGGTGGCCAGCGTTTGGAATTTAATATTCTGTTTGCGGAGGCTTCTTTAACGGAAAACTACTACGAAGTTAGTACGTCATTTTTTTTTTCTAATTTAAACGAATACTGTCTAGCGAAAATGTTTTTTTTTTAATTCCACGTTTAGAGAAATCGATCAACGTGGCATACATTCCGTTAAAGAAGTTTTAATTTAAATCGTCAAGAAGCAAAACTTTTTTTTAAATCCTAATTGAGTTTCTAGAGCTGTCAATTTGAAGGTTGACGTTTGACAGGTGTCACTTGTGAAAATGTGTCTTAAAACTATCATACCCGGTCAAAAAGGTTTTGTCATGTTTATATTTGTTATGAATTATAAAAACTTTTGAAGTGTTTATAATAGTTTACTATTCAAAACTTGGAATTTTATTTACTTTTTGAGTTATAACCAAAGCGTTGGCCACTCTGAAGATTAATTTAAATTTAGTTGAATCGTGATTAGTTCATATTTGGATTGTGTTGTTGTTATTTTTTTGGTATGTAGAATAATTTACAGTTACCGGAATTTTATAGATTAGTTTTGGCAAGCCAATGTTTTTAATATTATTTACACCAAACAAATTTATTTTGTCGTCTATGTTCTGTAATCTATTTCAGACACACGCTAAAAAGCAATTAGTTTTAAGTAATACATTGAACAATCGTTTCTCTGCTCAATAAGTAGGTTTTGTTGTCCGGTTCGTATATCCAATCTACAGTTGTTACGTAGTTTGGGGCAAAAGCTCGTGACAGTCTTGGATATATGTTTTGGAGTTCCTTCATAATTTGCGTTAACTGGTTCATATTTAACCTGGGCCAAGCCCACAAAGTGATTATTACATATTAGTTCTAAGAACAAAACTACGCGTAAGACACAAAATAGCTTATAGTGATCTGTCACTTATGAGCGCCATTTTTATTTTGAACGGTTTTTCTCTGTGCGTCTCTAAAACGAGAAGTTATCTTTTTTTATTCAAGTTTGTTTTCATAAATTATGGTCAAAGCGACCGCGACGTGTGACGTCACGTACGCCGTCGTGATCGTAAACATTTTGGAAATTTAGAATTCTGGCTCAATTTCTATGAAACAATAATTATTTACAATAAATTAATTTTCTAAATCTCATCACAAAAATGAGTGCCATAGTGAAATTTAGAGACGTATTAACGTATGGCTTCATCCAAAAAATATTTTACGTCAAAGTTTTCGACGACTTAACTGTTTACGACCGAAAGTTTAAAACTATATTCTAAATTGGGTTTGTTGCGAGCGTTATTTCCACGTTCGTAACAATATCAACAAAGATCAACTTTATTTTAATATATAACTTGTATATAATTAGCTGTAAGCAAAGTTTTGTGTTCAACGCTGTGTTCTTCGAGTCTGTCTATTCGTATCTTCGTGTGTTGTTTCATAACGATCGTCGATAAAGCTTACAACTCTTTTTTCGATTTTATATATTTTCAGTTAATAAAGATCTGTTGTCTTTGACAATTTTTAAAATCCACGTTCTTGGTTCATTTAGACATCATAAATATTACGCAAATCGGTTTATGTTTATAAATAATCTGTAAAATAAATGATGTTGTACTGGTTTTATATACTAAACGAGCTAAGATTCGTTTTTACTAGTCTCGTTAAAAAATTAAATTTCCAATAGTAACAATAACATGACTAAAGGAAAGTACGAATGTTTTCGAATAGTAAATTCGAAATATATAGTAGTAAACTTTCACTATATCGAGTATTGGTTATTAAACCCAAGTGACGTAGGGGGCGTTCAAGTATTAACGTTACGATCTGGGGTGGGGATTGAATTACGCGTTATTGTTAATATTATTTTCGACTTTCAAGTACTTTACACCAGATAATGGTCACTAGGTGGTCACGAAACGTTTTACTATACTTGGGTACAGAAAAACGTTACGGCGCGTTACATGGGGGGGGGTCAATCTCCAATAATTGCGTGATGTGACTTGAACGCTCCGTATCGAAATCTATATATTTTTTAAAGAGAGTTGAAATAGAGTTGTAGCTTAAAAATTTGTCGATTTATTTATGTAATTAAATGGCTATTTACGCAATTTGTGTCAAGTGCCTGCTCTTTTCGCGTTTCGCAATTATCAAAATTAAATAAGTATGAAATTTTTTCTAATCTTTTCAATAACCGTCGTAGCGTGTGTAGAACTTCGTAGGCGTAATCGTCTGATCTATTTATACATTAGATTAACTTAGACTGATGGACGACTGATTCGTAAAGCAATATTTTATTAGGAAATAATCCGAAGTTAAGTTTCGCTCCTCGCTTTATTTCATATCACTTGTGCCAAATGAGAGTCCTATGCAAGCGAATCCAAATACCAGAATGATATATTAGGCTAAGTATGCTAAAGTGAATGCTGTATTTAGAAGCGTCTTCCATCTAACTCATAATTTCTCTTATAAATATGGTAAAGAGCCCGCGTGGATAGTTTTAGTCTGTTACGGGTTTAAATCGCGGACTTTTTACTGCCTCGCCTATTAGCCTTTTTGGTGTTATAAACATGTAGAACATACAGCAATAATTAATTATAGTGTAGATTTTTCGCTCGTAGGCTAATGTTAAGTGTGATACACTTGAGGTTTTGAAGTTATTCGGCTTGTGTTTTTACTTTTGACAGTGACGTTGACACCTGTCAGCAGCTGTCAATCGTAGACAAGTGTGCATAATAAATATGTGTCTGTGATGTATTTTGGAGTGTTATTTAAGCAATTGACTTAAATGTGATTATAGAATTGAGGATCGCATTTAAATAAAAGGAACTGTCAAAAGTAAAAGCACAGAATATCAAACTATTCTACAATTTGTGTAACCATAAACAATCGTCTTCGTTTTAAACGGACTGCTGTAAATTGTTTATGCTTCCAAACTGAAGTTATATCGATATGATATTAAAATTGTTACGGCTCATTTATCGAAATCATAATTTAATTTATTTATTTTATTTTAGGTTAGTGAAATTGTTATTATTTCCTAGTGATCGGTTCGTAAAACGAAAACACTTATGTTGATTTTGGTTGGTGTTATGGTTTTATGAATTTGTTGACGTCGCTATCGTATATAATATACCTGAATTAAATAACATGAATTCTGAAATACCTGTTACGATGTTTCTAACATAATTTGGTTTATACAATAATAATGGTTATAAAAATTGAGGGACAAATTGCGTTGATTTACAGTTTTACAAAGAAAATCACTAAACTGATCCTTAGCACATTCTTTGATATTTTGTCTCGTATTCGAAGTACGAACACTTTGCAAACATTTATTCATTTATACAAGAAATATGATGCGTCAAACGTATTACCAAATAAGGATTAGTAATCACAAATTCAAAATTTATTCATGTAGGTAACACAATGAACGTCAAAAAGGAATTTACATTAAATGCTTCTAATTTTACATTTACTGCCAGTTCTCAAATCAAGGGCGTAGAACGGAAGAGAAGATCTGGCAATAAACTCTCTGCCACTCTTTAATCGCCAAGTTTTTTGTTTTACAAAATGTTTGTAAGCTGCAACCATTACACCATGTTCCACATGACATCTTTAATTAACTATAATAATAAAAAAATATATAACTAAAAAAAAAACAAAGATTTTTCCTGTATCAGCAGTAGGCATGGTGAAATAGGAGCACGCACTTACATTCTCGCTGACAATGAACCGACTGATTCCACGCTACAACCCTTGGGGAGCTATGAACCACTCAATATTTTCATACAAAATTTATTTTTGCTTTTTATATAACGTATAAATTGTGCTAAGGGTCCAATGCAATAAGTCTCTCAAGTATTAAATAACAAACTATAAGTAGCGGCACGAAACTCTAGCGCTGACCGTTATTGCGCAGAAGTAAAAAATAAGGTACCTGAGGGGGGCTAGCGGAATGAAGAGCGTCGATTGGCTCTCCAGTCGCATTTTGTCCCCCGCGCGACAGTACACATGCGCAGCAATCCCCTCCACGTATCGGCCAGCGCTAGACTTACGTGCCGCTGGTTATACATCTAATATAGCGATAGTGACGTCACTTAAGTTAAGTTGATATGACCGAACTATATTTAAGTATAATGTTGTTAATATTTTCGCCAGCTTGCAAATGACACCAATTATATTTATTGCTATTGTTGAAAATTTATGCCAAAATTTTTATTTGTCAAAAATCTTTCTCTGTACATATCCATTTAAATAAATTATGTACCGATGAGTTTCTGTTTTATTTATTTAACAATGAAAACCTAATAATTCAAGTGCATAGCAAATCCCGGTTGTGCATAAACGAAGTATTCTTTTTGGGTGCCAGCGAATAATAGGGATAATAGCCAACCGTTCGATCAAATCTTTGGCCAAGCTAAACAAGGAGAGTCTAATCTCCTCTCTCCTATAAAAGGACTTTATTAACTAAAACAAGGTCTGGTTTGATTAAGATTATTAATAATGTATGTAGGTACAAAGATATAATAAAATAGAATTTAAAATAATCTGCCTCGTGCCAATGTGAATGGTATGAAGGCGAGTAAAACATGTAAAATGCTTTTTATTCGTAAATACTATAATAATAAAATATAGGAATAAACGTCAGTCAGTTCCAGGTAAGTGTTTATAAGGACTAAGGTATATTATGAAGGCTTTCTACTTTTTAAAGATTTTTTATAAAATAACTTTTTAACTATATTTGCTGTACATACTCAAGTAAAAATCAACTAATTTTATATAAATCAATTAAAAATATTAGTAACATTGTGACTGTTTAACTAACTCTGCATCTAGGAAGGAATCATTTAGAACTCGGGAATACAATTGGGCGCGTAAATTTGAATGTAGTGGCTGAAGAGTCTAGTTATGTATTTCATATAGTTTCAACATCGCACGTCAAGGCAGATACGAAATTCCACCGTTACACCTCGACGTCCGCCGTTCCACAACTGATTGTTTTTATGGCAGTTTCTAGTCACCACGATGTGTAACCAGCTGTCCACTGAAGTATTTCCGAACAACTTTTAAAAGGCAGACAACGCACTCGCATGCTAGCTAGCATTGAGTGACCATCGGCGGTGGTATCACTTAACATCAGGTGAGCCTCTATAAAAATAAAATTAGCGTCTATATCCGATAAGGAAGTTGTATTCCAATGAATCAAAAACAATTTCAAATGAGTGGTAAGAAATAGCGCCGCCGCGCTGGTTTGAACTTAGATACGCTGCCTAAAGCGACGTGCCAATGTGCACTGAAACAGTCAGGAGTCAGGACTATGCCTTTGCGCCACACAAGGTTATAAATAAAAGTCCAATGATTCTAAATATGCTTTATTGCAAAAGAAAATTATTCTATAACCAGTCTATAATGTAATAGTCTATGTTAATATTTAATTAATCATTGTATAAAATCTCCTTTTTAGTTCTAAGAATTCGCTCTATGATAAATAACACCTGCTGCTCTAGAGATACTTCTTAAACGTACTATAAACCAAAAATATCCCTATCACTGGTAGACACAAGAAAAATCTACTAATAGGCTTATGGTACATAAATAGGTATGATTTTCGAGAAAATGATGTTATTATTTTATATAGTGGTATTTCTGTTGATCGAGTTTTGATATAATAATTTAATACATAAATTGTAGTTTATTCTAGTCAACTACATTTTTAAAAACTATTATATTTGCCCAATAGCTTAATTTTTCGCTTTACGCATCCGAATACTGGCTTAGATGTAGAAACGATACGTTTATGGGTATTAATACTTCTTTAAATTATAACTATATCTAAATTATTCAAAACCAATTATAGGAACAAACACAAAAATTGTGCAAAAACAAAACAATCAATGATATTTCTCATATTTATTAATAAAATTTGTTTAAATCACGAAATAATTCGTATAAGGTTCTATTGTCTTTGGATGTAAATGACGCCTTTAGCTTCATTCTACGTCAATCATATTTCAAACACAGATACGCAACAATACGTTTGAGAATTTGATTTTAAATTATAACCCGCCAAAATAGTATAATCATTATTTCAAATAAAAGAATGTAAACAAGTTCATTAGATTCTTTTAAAATTTAATCACTTAAAATATTTTAAATCATTTCGTTACACATTACTAAACATCTACATAACTATATATAAAGAGGAATATAAAGCTAATAGAGAAATCTATAACTTTAAATAATTCAATTTTTTCCTAATAATAAAAGTGACTTAGTTTAAAAGGGTATTTATGTTATTCACATTTTTTGTTTCTTTGAATTTTATTACATTATTAAGGCCTCAGAACCGACTTTTTGTTGCCTGTCAAATCGTCGTCAAAAAATCTGTGTATATATTCAAAATTAAAATGATCAGTTGCGCTACAACCATTTTAGGTCTGACCTCAGATTTCTGTATCTGTTATATGATCATCTGTTAATGCAAATAGGTGATCAGCCTCCAAGGCTGAGGCAACTAAGGCAAGTCGGTTCCTCACGATGTTTTCCTTCACCGTTCGAGCGAATGCTAATTCGCACATAGAAAATTTTTGAAGCACAGCTAACCTACGACCTCAGAGATGAGAGTCACACGCTGAAGGACAGAACTGCTCTGTTTATATAGTTGTGATTTTAAAAGAGTACCGAGAGTTTTTTACGCCGGCTTTTTCTCTCGGCCTACACCCTCTGTCTTCTTTGCCGATGAGTAGGGATGCCTTCAAATTTAATGACGTGGAATAAGTGATACACGTATCTTATGTTCCATAATAAACATATTTTATTTTTATTACACTTGCATATTTTTGATCAAGAACTAAAAACACCATTTGCCAAAATATCAGACGAAAATGGAAACAAATTTTGGCCTCCATTTATCTGATATTTTTTTAATATTTTTTAATATAAAAAAAACCATCTAGTTCTTAAGGAATCATTACTTTTCTTATTTCCTCTGTAACAAATGATCACTCTGAGGCTAATGTAATATAAACTTAAAGTCTTTTAATAGTCGTATATTTGCTTACTGACAATTTATTTTTTATCAATATTAATTTCTAATCCTAAAAAACTAAATCAGTCTTCTGTTTTAACACGGAAATCAATTGTTAACAAAAACTAACGTAACGTTTAAATAAGATGTGTGAATAAATGTTGCCATATTCTCTTACTCTGCGGCATTACACGGCAACATTTCAATAGACATCATAGAATGTCAACATGACAGATAAAATCATAATTATCTGTCAACAGTCAAGCAACAAACTGTCAGGCATTCAAAATGTCAATAAACTGGCGTTTATATATTTAATTTAAAACAGTGGTTTGTTTAAAACAGATAAACTGATTTAGTTTTAAGTAAAATTTATGTACAGACTTAATATTACAATAAACATGAAACAATTCAAGAGAAATAAATTTGTCTGGCCTCGGCTGGCGATTGTTCCATGGGACAATATGGGCATTTCAATCTGGAACAAAAATAAATGCTTTTGGGCTAATGGGACTAGGGGCTAAGACAATTACTTGTTTCCTTTAGCTTTTAGAAAATAAAACATTAACTAAGAGTTAAAAGGAAGATCGTGGGTTTGATTCCCGGCAAAATAAAGTTAATGAAAATTTTGTCGCAGTATTATTTCAGCTTGATATATAACTTTCCTACACTTAAATTAATTCAAATATAGTGTTATGGGGCATATAGGAAATTGCCTTATTTGAGTCTATCAGAGCTCGTGGGTTGCCGGCCTTTTAGAAAAGTTCAGATATAACATATAAAAAACATTACTAAGGTGCCAATCCAATTTTTATGAGGAATAAATTTTAAGCCACATTTTCTTTGAAATATATTTTTGTATGTTTGTTTCTGTAAATAAGTGTTACTTACTTAACGCCCATAGCGAGTTTATTCAAAGCATCCCGTGATATGACGTGACCGCAGAGGAGCCTCATTGGTGGGTTCAGCTCAGAGGCCTGTTGACGTAAGATCGGACACGCGAACACTGAATGGTAGCCACCGCCATCTTCACCCAACTCCACCTGTAATATATATTTTCTAGGAAAATGCTAAAATCTAAAAAGCTTAAGGTAAGAAAAACTATGACGATACAATGCCGAGTATAGGCTTCAGATTTATCTATTTAATTAATAAAACAACTAATTATTGTTATGTGTTAAGCTGGCCGAGTGGCTTCAGCGTCCGAATGTCATTCCTGATTCGATTCCCAGATGTCGTCGGACTTTCTATGTGCAGAATTATCACTTGCTCGTAGGTAAACATCTTGACGAAACCGGAATATCTTAGACACAAAAATTTATATGTGTCAGATAGAAGGCTGATCAGCTACTTATCTATTAAATGTAAATGGTCAAACGCACCCAATCTGTGGCCGACATATTTCGGGTTGTAGCGCCATTGGATTATTGTTATTAGTGTTATTAAGCTATTGCATAGATTTTATAGCGGGCTCTGAGCGCGATAAAATATATCGCGACCGAATCAAGAAATTCCGTAACGAAAATAAAAACCTAACACACGATGACGCGACAGATCACATCGGTCTTGCGTGATCGGTGACGTAGCGCAGGTGCGTTAGAGTGGGACAGAACGCATACTGCGTATTCACGTCTCTCTGACGAGATCGGTGACGTAGCGTAAGCGCGGCGAGTGGAGCGGGTACGCGTTAGAGTGAGACATACTATATAGGCGTGTCAGTCTGAGTCTGGTAGATTGAGTTAATATCACAGAAAAAACTTGGATAAATATCATAGAAAAAAAATACTGCATAAATAAATATAATTGTAAAAGCTGATAAAAAATGCTATTCAATAGCTTTACCGCGGCAGTCCCCGAGTGCCACGTCTTATTTTGCCTCACACACGAGTCTACATGGTGATTTCCTCACAATATTTTCCACCGTTTGAGCACTCATAGACAAAAGCATTTGCCTATCTAATACGCTAAGTAATCAAAGAGAAGGCTTATAAGTACCACGGGGCAGAGAGAGTAGATCTCGGTCCTTAACAAAGTTAAAATTCTTGTGTCACAATGTTCGTTCCCATACTCCTCGGCTCTTCTTATGAGATTTTTTATACATACTCAGTAAGTCTGAGAATCGGACAACATCTTTTTTTCATCCCCCTAAATGTTAAGGGTGGTGCCTCTAAATTGTTAAAAATACATACAACTCCTAATTTTCACCACTCCACAATCAACTCCTATTATTGATGGTTATTTTTATTGAACTAAAAAAAATGTTTGCTAGAAATAATAAACATGGCAAAACAACGTTCGCCGGGTCAGCTAGTAAATAGATTAAATATCTAATATATTATATAAATAAAAAATGAATCTTAGGTCTTAGAACTTAGAATTTATTATAAATACATATATTCTTTGTATATTTTTTGTATTTGTATAAGTGAAATTGTGCTTTGTGTATGTTTAAATGTGTATTCCGTTTTGGCTATTGTGTACAATGTAATTGTTTGAATATTGTTAAATAAGTAGCTGTAGGAATACCGGTTATCAAATAAATAAATTAATTAATTAAATTAAATTTGTCATGTTAAATATTTTCTTTGAATGTGATTTTTTATGCCATTGTATTAATAAAATGATATAAGAATAATTTCTCGTCAACTCACTCACCTCTAGAGGCAGTTCATCGTCAGCCCAGGCTGCGATAACATTGGGGTGGCTCATCTTAGCCCGAATGTCGTGCAAGGCCGGTAGAACTCTTGCGCCGGCAACCACTGCCCCCGCTAAAGGAGACAACGCGGCCAATCGCAACACTGCGCACGATTCGCGAATGAACAGCTCCGCTGCCTCTGCGCCTAGATCGAGGATTTTGTTTGATTACGGTCATAGATCATCGTTTATTATTCAATAATGAACAGGTGTATGGGATATGACCATTTTTAAATTACTTTAATAACATACTTATATATAAAAATTTAAGCATATGGTCAGTCACAAAGCGCATTGGCGCACGCACTACTCCCAGGTTAAATGCGTGCACGCATGCATACGCGCGAAACAAGCACTACCAGAAATTTAAATATAAGAATTTTAAGATCATAAATATTAATATCGAACTAATTGGAATTAGGTTCGACCCTTCAATAAAAGGCCGGTAACACGTTTGCGAGTCTTCTGGCAATGTGAGTGTTCATGGGTGGCGGGTATTACTTAACATCAGATGAGCCTCCTGCCCATTTGCCGTTTTTTTCAATTTAAAAAATATTTAGAATTAATAAATATATGTACATAAATATAGTATATGCTACATATAGTTGAATGCCCGCCTTCCACTGCGAGCGGAACGGACCCATTACGGACTCCGCTATACTCGTAACGATGATTTTCATACATGTGCTTCCACCAAAGCGGAGACGAGCAAAGCGGAGAGAGCGAGTTGAAAGAGTCACATATGAGGTTGACCCACGGAAATGAAAATGAATAAAAATCATCGTTACGAGTATAGCGGAGTCCGTAATGGGTCCGTTCCGCTCGCAGAGGAAGGCGGGCATAAGACGTGATGAAGAGCGTTATGTAATGGAGGCAGCTCCTTACAAACATTTTGTAAAAAAAACTTAAGTTTAAAAACTGATAGCTTGTCAGATATAATCCGTTCTATTATTTGATTTGAGAAACGGTAAATGTACGTCAATAATTCTTCAAACATCGAGATCCAAAAGAAGCAAAATTACTACTTGTGGTGGTCCCAGGTGAGACAGTCTACGTAGTCGACAGCCATTTTCATATCGCACACACATTTATAATGATCTAAATGTTATTTCCCTGTCTATTTAAATTTTAAAATACTAAATTAAGTTATCTTTTTCACAACACAGGAACGTGGTTAAATTAAGACATACCAAGTGCCTTAGGATCTAACAGGTGCGCGTAGTTAGCGGGCGGAGTGGGCGCACCGGGCGTGCACCAAGCGAGCGCACACACCGCGGCCTGCAATTGGCGCTCGTGGCGGGACGCGAACGCCGGGAACTCTTTGCGTACGTACTCTATCGCCGATACTACGCCCTGCTCGCGGGCTAGCTGAAAATCATTTCAAAGTGGAAAATGGGACAGTTACAGTTTGTTACGTAATAAGTTAAATGTTATTTTGAGTGAATATATGTTCATAAGGGTCAAAGAAACATTATAAAAAGACTGTTGCCCCCCCTCGAATATACCTACTTTCTATCAATCCAAGCAATAACCCAATTTTTTACGTTTTTTGTCTAAGATAGCCAGTCGACTCAGGTACTGCAATCACCTTGAGGGCCTGCATCCTATGCAGGGTAAAGGGGAGTGGTGAATGTGCAAGTTCCTGAGCCCTTTTCTCTGCCCATTGCAATGCAGGCGCCGGGTCTCCGTCCGAAAGTGCAGCCGCACAGCGCTGCAGTTGAGCGAACGTACACGTACGCTCAACGGGCGGAATGTGCGCTTCGCCAACGAACACGTCGCCCACGTCTTCGAGACCCTAAATATAAAATACAGATATACTCGTGTTACACATTTCAATGAAACTTCTTGAACAGATATGAATAGAAATTTGATACATTATTTGCTGACCAAAATTGCATTCAATTTGCACCAATTTAGATAATTACTTTGCACTTAAACCTATGAAACGGTAAGATAAGAACCAAAAGTTTCCAATTATGTTCTTAAAATATTCTCTGACAATATTTATTCCTTGCAACAAAACTTCTTTAACACAACTTTATTGAATAAGTTAATTACATAAATTGAATTTACAGTAGAGATTGTAAGTAAAACTGATTTATGTAAAAAACTGTGTTCATTGTAATCAACGCATTCAGAACACCACTGGTGCTATGCCAATGCATGAAAGAAGGTCTTTTACCGAATGGCATTAAACCTGTCCGTTCGGTTCTCGGCAGACACACCTGACTAACCGCAGAACATTGGCAAAGCCAATAGCAACCTAAACCTGTTGTTAATGCGGAGTGTATTCAACACTTCTGGTCGAACGGGCTCATATGCTGTACAAGTAAAATGACTGACAATAAGCCTTGAACAGAATAACTTCTTCTAAGTGCAAACCTCCAGGGCAGCAATATATACCGTTAAGCAATACTGTTGGAACTTTATTATCGCATCATGAAATTTACTAATATATTACTTTTATCGGTATTGGATATGAGACCATGAGCTACCGCAAACTCTTCACATATTTTCAAAAGCTTTTTGATGACACCTACTGAAGGAGCCAATTGAACTATATTGTATATATACCAGTTTGTATATGAAAAATACATTTAATAATAGTTACGATTATCTATTCTGAATTATTTTTCTGACAAATTGCACAGGGCAGTCTTCTATTATAGGTTGTTCCTACAATGAAACACTATATCTATTGTGGTTTCATATACATGTATCATTCTTTTCTATAATATTGAATATGTAGTCTTATTATAGACATTCTCAGTGCCGGCAGTTAATGATAATTATTTTGATATAAATTGTGTAACAACTTTACCTGTCTATACAAATGTTGTGCGATAGCCTGTTCCATAATGGGTCTATTAGTTTCACTACAAAACGATTCAGCCTTTGGTGCAACAGTTGCATAATCTGCAATAAAGTGCCTGTCAATAGACTTTCCAACTCTGGATACTGTTGCATGAAGTTC
This sequence comes from Pieris melete, assembly GCA_963693345.1. Classification (NCBI taxonomy): domain Eukaryota; kingdom Metazoa; phylum Arthropoda; class Insecta; order Lepidoptera; family Pieridae; genus Pieris; species Pieris melete. Next base: position 2,347,676 of record CAVNZK010000032.1, on the reverse strand, counting down.
ACGATGCTCTGAAACAGAAGTACAACAAATTTTAATAAGGTTTTTTTTTCTTATTTTTATACATTATTGATAATTTTGAATATCTTTTAATAAGAAAAAAGGTTTCATAAAGAAATAAATTGCCATAGAAAGAAACTCTAAAGGCTAACTGTTCCTTGAGTTATAGTTTTACAATAAATTATCATTAATATTTTATTTAAAAACTGATTGTTTTCTTAATTCAGGAATTTTAAATGTAAATGTCTTGAATAGACGAAGTATGATTTATGATATGGATTTTTATAATAAATGTAAATTTAAAATACCTGTTGACATCTGAAATACTGTTTGCTTCAATGTAGCTGCTAACTCACTAACCAATAATGCTTGATCTTCAGATAATTGTTCATTTTCAGGCTCTGAAGTCATAAAGAAAAAAAAATCAAATATAAAAAAAGTTAATACAATCAAGAAGTCAATTTAATAAGTATACAGGCCTTAACAGGTTCTGTCTATAAAAAAGATCTAAAAATAAAGAGGCTCACTGTGATTTAAAACTAATCACATAAGATAATATGATCTTCTTCTCTAAATATACAGTATGAAGTATAGTATAAGAATTTCTTCATGATATACTTACTGTCGTGAAAAAAATTCCTAATCAAACCTTAAAGAAATCAAAATTGCTAGTTCATGTTCATGACGACACAATTTCCTAAAGCTCATCATAATTATATGGAAATAAAGGACAATACTTACGTTTAGCGATTTCCTGCTTAATATTTTCGACTTGGGTTAACAGATCCTGCAGGATTTTGTTCGTATGATCATGAATCCCTGTAAATTTTGTTGTTGCTTTGTCTAAATCCTGTTCTACGCCCAGACATGAATCCATTGTTTTAAAGACAAGTTTATGTAACGTAGAGTTGTTACAAGTCCAGGATTTAAGATTATTTATAAAAAGTTCTCAGAATCTGTAAATTATTAAATGCAAGTGTGTTTAATAACAGATTTTCACAAATATTTCACCTGGAACAAGAAAATACTAAATGACAACATACAAATTTCACAATTCATATGTCAAGTGTCAATCCATTGTGACAATTTTTTTTAATATAGTTAATAGTCGAATGTCATTAAAAGTCGATGCATTTTAAACTGATATGAGTCGTCGGCTCGTCGGGCAACAAATGTCACTGACAGTAGGACGGCTTTGCTTGTGTTTATTCGCCGAGAACGGCGAGGTCACCTGCGGGTGATGCTGCGTCGTCTGTCCTGCCCCGTACCACCACCGGACCAGACAGGTCCGGTGGTGGTACCAGAGCATGACAGTTCGCATGGGTACGAAAGTCTTGTGTCGTGAGGCCTGGAGTGCCACGGTGCGAGGTGCTGGAGATGCGGGAAACGGGACGCGTCCGTCTGTTTGAACATGCTCCTGGCTGACCGTGCTATAAAGTCGTCGATGCTCTCTAGGCGTAGGTCGCGTTCTATGGTGGCGTTTTTCACATACCGTGATGTTAGTATTGCTTTAAATATTCAATTTAAATCACTTCTGATTTTAATTCAAAAAGCATTGCTAAATTTCTTTGAAAAAATAATTAAAACTCCTTTATTTGTTTAAAAGGTAAATGACAAATGTCATTATAGTCATTCAAAATTCTTGGCACACGAACTTCACGCATATTCTATTTCTTTTTACTTGTAGATTGTCTTATTTCTATCTCGCTCGCGCACGCTATAATCACACTTCTAATTTTGTGTCACAGGTGCGCGCGCATTGTAAAATTTCACTCTCATAAATTCTTCATAACGCGCCTAAAGAAGTATAACTTCAAAAATAATCGATTATTAAAAAAATCTATTAAAATCGATTTTTTTAACAGTTAAAAGTGATTTTTTACTCGATTTTTATATTTAAAATAATTGATTATTTTTATAATTGAAAATCAATCATAGTCGATTTTACATTTGCCACCTCCCGACATTATGTCTGGTCTTTTATAACCCAGACCTCGAACGATTAGGGATGTTCGAAATACATCGATGTTCACAATGCAATACATTGAATCCAATTCTTTGAAGATGTATTGATATACTCGATGCTAATTTTACAAAAACTCAAGTTTGAATGGAACACTATAATTTAAGAGTAAAATAAATTTATTCAGCAGCACAAGATTACATACAATTAAAAAGACAGCAAAAATACTGCAATGTGCTACTGAAAAGTGCTACTCAGAATTTATCAAATTTCACATAAAACCTATAAAAACGAGATTAAGTTAATTTCGATTTTGATTATACTTAAACGTTAATTTGTGTTTATAATTTTAATTGTTTATTTTTAATTAAAAAAAACATGAAAATAAAATATTTGTAAAATATAAGTGTAAAATATAGGTGTTTATTTTGAAATTAATTCAAAAATTAGGAAAAAATCGATTTTTTATGCAGAATGTCACATCCCTAGGCCGCGTACCTAATACCTATTCTAGTTCCGATTTTAGGCCTGTGTACCGCATACGTCTAACGTCATACCGTATTCTAATTTGTAACATTCCTCTATATTGTATCTGTAAAATGTACGACTGCTAATGATAGCTATCTGTATTTTGCTTGCAAAAATACAAGCAATTTTTAAAATAGTTTTCCATTCCGTACAAAAAAAGATTTGTGTAAAGTATATCATACAATATTTAGTAAATGTATGATATTTAAATGATGTACTAAGTACTAACATAATTGGATAACACCATGTTTAGACGAATTTCTAGAATTGGTTACAATACTTCTATACAAAAGGAATTTATAAGACAAAAAATTGTTAGCCCGGCTTCACTTTTAAATCCTGCTGATAAATTAAAACTATATAACAAGGAAAATAAAGAACTATTTGGTCCCTTGTTGGAAACGAATAAGCAGAAGAAAAGTAGATTGAAAAAAGAAGGTTAGTAGCTTTCACTTTTAACAAATTTCAAGGCTAAAAAGTCCTATTGGTTTTCTTTTAATACAAAATCTATTTCAATCATACAATGAACTTATTATTTAATGTAATTATTTTAGTACGATTTTGGGATTCACGCGTGACGTTCTGAATTGTTCTACGTATTTAATGTTAAAAAAGAAATACATGATTCTCGCAATTAATAAGGACTTGCTTTTATCTGATAACTACGCGTTATTTACAGTACACACTCGTGCCTGGTGTTTTTGCCAATATAAATAATCATATGACATTAGCGCCGTGCGATATACGCATCTACTATTTAAAATTATCTCTTGCAGCTAAAAATAGCACACATCAAAACAGAGCAAAAGTTCAGAGTGACAGTGTAGAAAAGTTTTGCCACTCAGCAGCAAGAAGTCTTTTTAGCAGTGTGAGTTCATTAATTGCACCAGTCTACAATTCATCTGTGTTTCCAATTATAAATAAAAACAATATGTACCAGAATACAAGAAATTTATTGAATGCTACTGGTGTAGTGTATAACATTGCTGTAAGAAGCATAAAAAGTTCATCTGTTGCAAATGCAACTAAGAGTTTTCCTGCTGAGCCAGGATTTGCTAGTGAGGACAAAATTCTTCAAATTAGGCAACATCAAAATGATTATACTAAACAATTCCCATCTGTTACTTTAATTCTTAACAAGACAATGACAGAGGAGTCAAGAAAAGCATTAGAAAAATGGAAGAAGGAAAGGATTGAAGAAATGGGTCTAGAGGAGTTTAATAGGTATAATGAAGGTGAGTTTAGTATGTACAATGCTTATTGTTTAAGAGTTTTATAGTCAAATCTTAAGGAACCTGAAACAGTATCATTACAAATAAAAATAAATTTGTATACCTCAAACATTTAAATAAAATGTAAAGAAAAATATAAAAATGTTGAAACTTCAAAATGAAGTCAATTATTGGATGTGATAACATTCTATAATTATTTAGAAGCAATATAAGGCTAGGTCATTGCTACATGAACAAAGAGATAATCCACGTACATGTATTATAATCACAAAGTTCATGGACTTTTTATCTGTTGTAAATACTTATTGGTATAATGTTAATACCTGCGTTTTATATTGATAATGCGATAGTACTGTCATTGCTCACTTAGTCAATCTCTATGACTGTAATAACCAGATTGAATAATCAGCCATTTCCCTGTCGTATTGAGATTAATTAATTTATTGTTTTTACACCTTTAAAATAGTAAATTAAGTTTTACAGTCCATTATGTCATATCAATTGCATGACATAGTTTTAGAATGTTGAGTAGTTACTCAGCATTCTGAAACTGATTCACTCAAGCTATCGGGATTTATTGTATAGATTTTTGTCCACCTAAAGTGGCAGTTTGTCCTATCATCTAGTACCTGTTCTGCCTGCTTTTGTGGGAATTTATAAGATATATAAGAGTCAGAGACTTTCCGTATGTTAAAAACATTGGATTTGGCATACAGATGTCAGTCTTAGTCCTAGAGAATATGACTATGTGGCTAATTTGCATCACAATAATATACATATATGTGTTCTAATCTGCACAAAGATAAACTATTGCTAGGGTTGTTGTTTAAAATCTTACATTCTTAAATATATTTATATGTTTTTTACATTGAAGAGAGTGATCCTTGAATTGTGAAAGAACATTGAACTCAAAAATATAAATGGCTTCTTGCAAGGTGACCTGGTAAACAAGCACAATATAGTATTATGTATTCAAGTTTCAGACTGATGCCAATTTAAATTCCAATTTTATGCTGTTTACTAAAACATTGTTGTGTGAAAACAAAACACACACATAGTTTTGTAGTAGCGGGGTAAATGGACAACTTGATTTTCATTAGGAAAGGTATTAAGGTTTACAATATCAATTAGGAATATCACGCCTAAAAACATGATGGAATTGTTTTTATTAAATCTAAAACGAGTTTTTTCCCTCTGAATCCTAATTTGTCATGTCAAAATATTCATAAGAATATTCCTTTCATAGGAGAATATTATAATTTATCTTTACATACAAAACAATTAACAAAAGCAGATACAGAAATATAGTACACTACACATTTAAAATAAAAATAGCTTCATGTCTATAATTATGATTTTCTATGTTCCAGCACAAATGGCAGTTGGAACAAAGTTCCACAGTACAATAAAGAACTATTTTACTCAGCCGCAAACACAATTACGAATTGAAAAAGATGTAGAAGGGGTTTGGGTGTCTGTAGCCGAGGTATTAAAACATATATCTTCACCTAAGGCAATAGAATCCAATGTTGTACATCCTGTACTGAAATATAGAGGGGTGTTTGATGCCATTGCTGATTATGAGTGAGTAAATATTTGCCGAAAGGCACACTGTAATTAGGGATATTTTATAATTTTAATTTATATATACTAACTTTAAAACTTACAGTAATAAAGGCTATTTTATTTTAAAAATTTTCAAAAATAATTTAGCCCTCTTGATTTAGACTGAACTGCAAAAAATATTTGTAAGCCCGACAAGACTTAAAACCCGAAAAGTTTATATTAAGTTTTAACTAAGAGACTAACTTATTACTAGACATCGGATTATATGCATTTGCATGTTTGCATATGCAAATGCATATAATTCTATTTTTACAGCATTATTGCATATTTTGGTACTTTTTCATTGATAGTGCTTTTTCAATAGTTAGGTATACGTGTTTGGCATGTTGTATTGCTAGCTAACGCGACTGTCTTGGCTCGCAGTGGTCGGCGCACAATACTGTGTTGGCCATGTGTTGGCGGAATGCGGTATGCGTGCGGGAGAGCCAATATTAACACGATGGGGAACTTGGTTGAAAGCCGTATTGTTTTATGCGGAAAATTTCGAAGCAATAAAAGAAGTTGTTAAAAAATTTGACAGATCAGATGCCATTTCAATCAATTCAAGCCAGCTGGCATTTGAGGGCCCATTAATTAAAAAAAATATTGCTATTATCTCAACACATTTCAGTAATATACCCGATGCGATTGAGAAATTAGAAACAAAAAACTTTCCTCTATGCCAGTCCTTGGAAACAATAGAAAAAATTATTGAACAGAGTCCTTCCGAGTTCACTATCGCAAAAAGTTCGTGGCAAATTAAATGCAGTTTTGTATAAAAACCCCGGTTTTGAAGGGATAAAGAAAATTGACGCGTTTATCAACGGCATCGGACAAAGTCTGCCTGAAGAGGTCTCTGCAGAAATGGCGCCAAATTTTAAGTTCTGTCGGGTAACGTCAGTTGACGTAGAAAGGTCATTTTCAGCCTATAAATTAATATTAAGTGACAAACGTCACAAGTTTGCTCAAGAAAACTTATTATTGTTTACTGTCACAAGAATTATAATAAATAAGTTTATTAATTAATTCTATGTAATAAATTATTAGTTTTATTTATTCTAATTGCATTTTTACTGTGCATATTTTATACATATTTCGCCCTTTTTTAGTGCATATTTGCATGCATATTTTGGCATTTTGATAGTGCATATAATCCGATGTCTACTTATTACTAATAAAGAGTTAACTTATAACTTTTAACTAATTAGAAGTAATTGGAAGTAGAAGTAAACAGAAACAACAATTAAAGCTTTTAACTAAAATACTTGACACAATATTAACTAATTAATTAGCCCATATTAATGATTATATTATGTAAACTTTTTATTAATTAACTGCTTATACTTGGCCAAATTTCAACTAAAAATATAAAAGTATTATACAATTAACAGATAACTTTTTGCTTACCATAAATCTTTTCTAAGTACCTATATTTTTAAATCAAAGTATAAGATCTACTACATACTATTCACAAATAGGTCTCTCCAGCAAAAAGTAAATGGGGAATAGGAAATGGATTTTTTTTACACCATTAGACACACACATACAGACTGTACTAAAATAATTCAACATTGCATTTTAATTTTTTTTCCAGAGATAAACCAACACTAATTGAATGGAAGAAATCGGACAAGCCTCGGAAATCCATAGCCCTAACATATGACAATCCTGTCCAACTAGCGGCTTACTTTGGAGCTGTGTGCAATGACCTAAACTACAAACATTTGAATGTACGAGATGCTTTGTTGGTCATAGCCTACACCGATGGTTCTAAAGCAGATTTTTATCATTTACACACGGATAAATTAAGAGAACACTGGGCACAATGGTTGATAAGATTAGAAGAATATATGAAGAAATTCAATAATGAATCTGAGAAGCAATTGAAGGGTGGGAAACGCCTGTTTGAGACGGAGATTGGGAATCTCTAAAGAGTGGTAAGTGCTATAATCGTCTTGATTTTATTTGGATGAAAACATTCTTATTGCTAATTTTCGCTAATTAAATTACTAATAATTATGGCAATGAGACATTTCTTATTTTCAAAAAGGTTACAGAACCTTCCAATGTATAACTTGTGTGTTAACAAAGTTCAACAATGCTATTGACACTTGACATTGAACTGTCAAACGCTGAGACATTGTATTGTCATATACGGTATTTGACATTTAATGTTCGCGATAAAGGTGCATAATCTATTGAGAGACTTAAAGACTGAAATTGGCAAAACTTCTTAATCTGTTTCAGAAAGGAATACCAGGAGAATCGTTATTATGTATGATTCGGCCATCTTATGAGTCTCAGAGCTAAATCTCTATCACAGTATAACCAGAATAATCTTTTCAATATAACGATAATATTATATGAAGGTCATTTAATTTTGTTATTACCTCTTAATTGTATTATGGTTTAGTGGTTACAGAACATTTTTACTAAATATATAATAATGTATTTATGGTTAATTCAGAGTACCACTTTCTGTAATTATTTTTTCTTATAACTTATATGGGCTAAATATTTGGAAAGAAATGTTGTGTATTGTAAACATACAATACACATAATATATAAAAAAAAAATTGTTGAAACTTTCACTATATACACTGCATAGCCCTGATTGATTTAATATTCTATAAACTTCACTTAATTATGCCCATGGGCATAATTATATAAATAGTAGTTTGATGTTCTAATGTTAACCATTTGCAAGTGTTAAGATTATACTGCAATGCACTGTTTAATATTTTATGGAGGCTGAAAAACCTCATTTTTGTTGGATTGGTCGAAGGTGGTGTTTAAATTGGAAGACTGGCTGTTTATGGTTAGGATGATGGTTGACTTATTATATTTTTATTGTATATTATTTTTCTCGCTTAGTTTTCTATAAGTTGTGTGCATAATTTTAAATTATGCACAAAAAAAATATTATAATGTCGAAAATATTATTAATAATAGTAATTTGTATTGGATTTGTAACACCATAATCGCTTTAATATAAAATTTATGGTTATATGATGTAAATTGTACAACTAAGAAAATGATAAATAATTATGGCACTACTGTTATATTTTATGTTGTATGCATATTGTATTAGCTAGTTTGTGTTCTATAACAAAATTCAAATAATATACCTTGAGGAATTGTCACTTTGTTTGAAGTTTGTAACATCTGTCAAAAGTTTGTCGCTAGATTCAAAATTCGCGCCAAAATGTACAATGAAAAATGGCAAAATACAAATTTTTTTCGGCGTTAATTCTTTTATTATTCTAGAGTACTTAATTCTAAATATATTTTTTATTCCTTTTAGTTTGCAACGCTTTTAAGCCAAATTAGTATGTAACTAGTGAGCTAAGTTTTTGTTAACTTCATTTAGAGAATCAGTTTATACAAATGGGAATTAATATCCAAAGACTCTTCAACTTTTGCAGATTTGTTTCACAGTTAGATTCAGAAGCAAGACTTAGCGCTAATTATTACTCCCACACGTCTAAAATGTATTGAATTTTGACATACGAGAGTTGACTCTCATTTCTGAATCGAATTGTGAACACAAATTCTTCCATCTGTCAAAATACTATTTAGTTTGATACATTTTGACAGATATGAGAATTGTCAATTAAATTATATGTAAATTTTAGCCGTACAGTTTAGTTAATTTTGACATTTGAAAGCATTTAAGATTTAGATGTTACATTTAAGATACGCCATTTTTGATTAATAAACAGTTTTAATACATATGGATTTTTAATTAACATAAATTATGTATAAATAAAAAAATTAAAAACATTCTCGAACTGATACATATTAACGAGTCACAAATGAATTTAAATATTGTAATGGCGTTTTATACTTCTGTTTAATTTTATAAAACAAAACATTTCGACAATACAGAATGCCAAAACAGATTACATAGATAAACAATATATATATGAAACAGAAAACAAGTACCTAAGTACATTAATGGGCAAAATATATAAAGAAAAATTGAGAATTCTGAAATTTAACACGCGAAACTACAAATAATACTTGATATATCAAATTACTGCTTAAACAAAATTAAAGTCTTACCGCCTCTTCAAATACTTAATCACATCTTCTTGGGTGACGTAGAAAATCTTTTGAAGTGAAACTTATACGTGAAGTATATTTTGCAAATCTGCAATTAAATGAGAAGCCCTAACTTTCCGTAGAATGTGTTTTATTAATTCCTCTACGGCCACGAATGATGTGGAATGGACCTTGGCACAGCAAGGGCCTTTCCCATCGGCCAATTCACCCTGTTTTATAAAGCTGGAGGAGGCCGGGTACAATGCTTGCAGGAATACGTCAGCATTCCTTCTTTTGGACGCGCAATCTTACACATTTTTTTTTATTTGGACCACAAAATTAGGACAAACACATGATATAAATTGACATACATACATAAATATCAAAAGCGGTGCCGTCCCTATAACATGTGGACACGACCAGCGAAATCAAGTAGATACAAAAAACAGTGTTAAATACAAACAAGCATAAATTGATTAAATTCCGTTAATAACTTTAAATAGGTACAGCAAGTCGATGTTTGGTCTACGAACACTCAGAGATTCCAAGTTATAAAAATTTAACCTAATCCTCATATTTACTCAACATTGCACATTTATTATTTTTACACACATTGCACATCTATCCTGATGGTATAAAAACTTTCTCTGCACCCTTTCCAGCCTCGACGAATGGGTTAAATACATTGGAGACCAGACACAACTATTGAACTCCAATATGCTTCTAACGAGGCTGGTAAAAATTGTAATGCATGTCTACTTAAAATTAATAAAGACATTTTTTTATTATTTATAAACCCCTGTTCCCCCGCTGGAGCGACTGCGTGCCCAGGTTTACACACGGGGTTGCACGGCGCAACGGCGACGCTGTGGTCTCCTACGGCGACGCGGGTGGGCTGCAGGATCATCCTCCCTGGCCCTCACCGCCTCTTCTTTAGGGCGCATGACGGCTTCGCAGAATCTCTGGAGGATTTTCCACATGCCGTCACTGTCCGAGCTTGTAACTGCTACTCTCACAATATTATCGAGAGTAGCTTCCTTACCCTGTAGCGCTCCCAGTAGAGGCCTCCTTTCCACCTCCCATGCTAGGCAATCCTTTAAGGTGTGGGGAGCGTCATCAACAACGCTGGCGTCACAATGGTGGCAGGTTGGTGCCTCCTCACGCCCGACTACTTTGTGTAAATAGCTGCCGAAACAGCCATTTCCGAACGGTATCTGCACGAGTCGGTAGCTGAGGCGGCCCCACCGCCTCCTCACCCATTTTTCGAGATGTGGTCCGAACGCGTTGATGGTGTAGAACCCAGCGCTCGCACTAGGCAGTTCCTCCTCCCACTGTCTTATTGCTTGGTTTTCTTGGTGGCTGTGCCGCGAGTTAATACTAAGTCAAATAAAATTTGCAACTTTACTTGTGAAGATTTGAGAATCCACAATAGAAATATCAGCGCAAGTATACATGCCTCAGAGTACCACTGGAACCACCCAACCGGTCCTGCATCCGGCAAAACCTTCAAATCAGATCGCAGCTCTCGTGGCACACCAATACTAGTAAAAGTAAATTCCATAAATTACCACGGTACCACGTTCCCGTCCTTCACGTCCAGATAAACCCTCAATATGAGGTAAAAGGTGCGCTTCGATATTGAATACCGGTACAAATTTAAGTTCTGATTCTCAATTTAGATGTTTTCAAAGTGGGTATATTCTCTTTTAGCTACTGTAAACTATTGTGTGTGTATATTGTGAATTTTATCATCATGGAATTATGTGGTAGCAGTGACAATATGTAAAAACTAAAAGTATGTAATCAAAGAGTTTTAAAACATAAGTTTTTTTTATACTTTCCGTTTAATATTATGATTATTCTGATTATTAATATTATTAAAGGTATTATGTGTCACTTACAAATTAAAATTTTGTAAGTACTCATAACTGCGAAGAACGAAAGACGAAAATATTGTTTTAACTTTTAACAAAACGCATAACAATTTGTTGCAGATAAATCAAGGCTAGTAGGTACATAAAGTATAGTTTCGAGTTTCGACGAAAATAACACCGTTATAGAGAAAAAAAACGACTCTTAAGTATTTTATACTTAAACAACATATTATTATTCCTATTTAATATATTTACCACTCAGTGAACGAAATAAAATTATAATAAGAAAATAAAACTATATCAACCAAAAAGTAGTTTGTTATTGAAAATTTACATGTCATTTTGCAACTGAGCATTTAATTTAATACTCATAAGAAATAAACCATTAGTAAGTAATCAAAGATCACTTGTTAGGTGACGTCTGACAACATTAATCCTGACAATAGACTAATTTCTAGGTTTTTGTTTACATTAACAACTTTCGATTTTTAAAATATATAAATGAATAATTGTAGCAGAAAATTAAATATAAGAATCTACAATACAATACAATGAAATCATACCGATGCGTGGATTGAGTCTCTTATCGTATCTTTATATATATATTTTTTTTATTTTAAGTTGGCTATTTATTGTCCATAGTTAAAATTTTTTACTGCATAATATATCAATGTAAACAAACTAAAAATGAAATCAATTACAATCAAAAGATAATTGTTTATGTATGCTTGCAGCTGTTACGTGTTAAAACATTGTTTATATTCCCTTTTTTCAAGGACATTTAACCGGTCACCGTCTACCTACACTACCATACGTATGCGATATGATAATTTGTGTTGACTGTTGGGTACAAAGTCTATTCAGTATTCAACTTTCGTAAGACTGCGAGTTGCGGCCGTTAGCACGGAATCGAGCACAACACGAAACCAACTGCGAAACAAATTTAATTGTTATTAAGACTCAGATGGGTGGAGGTGCGTCATTATTAGACTCGTGTAATTTTTTTTAATAATACAAACACGTTCACAAAAGAGGAAGTTTGAAACAAGTTTTAAAAAATTGTCTAATTTAAGTAATTTTAAAAATATATAATAAAATACCTAGTGCCTTATGGCTTCAACATTAAGACGTGCTTTAAGCCAAGCAATAAAAAAAAGAAATGTGTATAAAATTTCTTTTTTACAAAACAGCACAGATTCAAAAATATTAACATCAGTTTTTAAGGATTTAGAAGATTCGAATCATACAGTTAATGAATTTGTGTGGCAAAACTTGGACAGATGGCCAGACAAAACTTTTACAGTAAGTATTATACAATTAATGATTAAAACTGTTAAAATGCACCTACTTGATATTTTGTAATTCACATTGCATAAACTATTAATTTGTTCTTAGTAAATTCATTTTTTATTAATTTTATATGAAATTAATACTGACCATAAGTTTACTTATAAATAAGTTTTAATTTTTATTATTTTTTATAAAAGAAACAAACTACATACAAACTAATTTGACACAAATTTACAACATAGACATATTAAATGATTTTGCTTTAGTAATATAATTATAGCATGTTCTAGTGTTAGTGTTTATTAAGGTCAGTCTTATCAGGTAGTTACTTATGTCTATAATATTGTTGCTTCATAGTTCTATATGTAAAGTTACGACAACATATATAGCATATTTTCTAGTCCATCATCTGATAATTCAATTTGCTGTGAAATAGTAATGTTTATTCTTATTCTTAAAGCCTAATTCTTATTTAGTAGATAATCATAAAATACAATGGTTTTGCAAAGAAAATGTTAAATAAAAAAGCTTGCTTTGACTTAATTGCTAAACAAGTTTTGATGCATTTTAATTGTGATGTGATGTATAATACCCAAATGCAACCACAGCAGTTTTTGTCTTTTTTTAAATTCTCTCCCAGTTTTTCATTTAAAATATTGAATTAACTTGTGGTTAGAGTGTTAAAACAAAGTCATGGTTTCTATTCTTTGCGGTTTGTTCTTTAAAGACAAGTGACATCATTGTATAACAAACATGTTTTTAAAACCTGATCAATTGTAAAATTAAAAATATACCATTTTCCTGTTGCTTTTGTTCATATTAATTATATAGTTGCATTTTGTTGTTGCATTTTTACTAACTTTAACTGATTTATACTTTACTATTTATTTTGTTTTTTGAAATTGGTGATTTGATGATTAACTACCAAATTTACAAGGCAACATCTTCCGATATAAAGTTTAAACCATACAAAATCTTTTTATACATATTTATTATCTATAAAAAATGTTTTGTAGGATTGAAGGGCTATCTAATCTATGGATCTACTGAAATAATATTTAGACTAACTTTTATATTGTATAGAAACAGGCCCTCCGCTGCGTCAATCACTACTATGCGTATGCGGCTTATATAATATATTGCGATTTTCAATAACATTTAGAATGAAAGTTTAGGTATATAATTTTTCAAGGACAATGGGTCACGGTTGCCGTTGCGAAACGGGGGCGTGTCGCGAGTAATTCGTAAAGATATATTTATTATATTAATTCTTTTTTCTTGTTGTCCTCGTTTCTATAAAACTATTAATAGGGCATTGTTCTTGTTTAAATCAATTCTCCTTTGTGTAACTTTAACACAGTACAAAGTCTACGTAATGTGATTTTATTTTATGAAACGGTTTTAAGATCATTTACAAGAATATATTAATATGAAAATATTCTTAGTAATAGTTTTTTCCATCTTATCACGTACCAACAACTACAATAATGAACCATTATATTAACATAATGCGTTAAAAAAAACCTCTTATCTATACCTTATGATAGGGACCTTAGAAATGTGACGAAAAAAATTTAGTTTTTGGACTTCCGACCTTAAATTTAATAGGTTTGTGTACTAGAATGTGGTTCTGATAATTCAATAATTTTACTACCATTATTTCATACATGAAAAATCTATTAAAATTTATTGTTTATCACGCGACGCACATATTTACGGTACACTACGAAAAACATCCATTCAACTGTGTATTTGTCTTCCTCGATAAATGATTTACAAAAATACCTTTTTAAGAAATGAATAATAAAAAAAAAATTGGTAAAATATCCTCTTTTTAATTATTTCATTAACATTTTCAGGTGTGTGCAACAACAGGCCACGGATATACATACGCACAAACACATCGTATGTCGATAAACTTTGCTGCGTCTCTCCGGACGAAATTGAAGTTGAAGAATGACGACACAGTCGCCATAATACTACCGAATGTTCCAGAATATCCCTGTATTTCACTGGGAATATTGGAAGCTGGGTGTATAATCAGTATGATGAATCCTGCGTACAATGCTCGTGAGTTTTTTTTTTAAATTTATCCGTAGATCAGAAATTATCCTACTAATATTATTAACGCGTATAATACTAATATTATAATATTAAAAACACAAATATACTGTCATTAACGCTACATCATTTGGACAAATATTATTTTAATCCTGCGCAGACGAAGTCGCGGGCACCAGCTAGTATATTATAAACGAGTGAATGCTGGGAAAGGAGTAAAAGGCGTTGCTTTCCTTTATGTGTAACCAAGAAATCTCAAACTAGGGTCGAATGGTCGTAAATAGGGAAGTGATTATCCCGACGATAACATTCTGAAGTGAATATGTGTGTCGTAATTTATGCCTTAACGTATTAAACTTAACGCCTTGCCTAGAGAAGCGTTTTGGCGAGTTCTTTTTTTTTTTTTAAGGACTATTCACACCAATTGACCTAGTCCCATGCTAAGCTGGTGAAGCTTGTGTTATGGGTACTAGGCAACGGATATACATACATATTATAGATAGATAGATATATAAATACATATTTAAACACCCAAGACCTAAGCACAACACCAAATGCTCATCACATCGATGTTCGTCTCAGCCGGGGATCGAACCCGGGACCCATGGATTCGCAGTCAGGGGTAGTAACCACTAGACCAATGAGTCGTCTTGAAATTATTAATGTTTAATTTCAATTTTAAACAGAATTGAAGTAAACAATTATTTTTATAAATAAACTATAGTCACTAATAAATAATATGAAATCGTTTTTAAAATCTTGTCAAATAGACTGACATCATGATGACAGATAACCATTTGATATTTTGATTATAGTCTATTAAAATGTTGCCATATTAACGGAATCTTTTGCCGCGATTTTTGTATTTGGATGGATTTTTACGAAATTAGTTATTTCTCCTTTTTTAAAATAAACGACAATTTTTATTTATTTAATGATACGTTATCCACAGAATTACATGCATAATTTAAAATAAAGTTCGTTTGCACAAACGTGTTGCACGATATTTATCAATAAAAAATGCACAATTAATTATTTTACATAATTAAGTATTCGGAGGGTTTATAAATTTACCGGTTTTTATAAAATTTTAAGGAAATTTATTTGTGGCACTACGCATGGCATACCTACTAATTCATATAAACTAGTCTTATACTAAAAACGGTGCAATTAGATCAACTTTTTATAAAGAACTCAACTTCTACCCTAATATTATAAAGATTTGATTTATTTGCATTGAATGATCCAAACCTACTGGACGTACTTAAAAACTCCTTTACCACAAGAATTTATTTATTTTAAAAGAGGACCGAGAGTTTTTGACGCCGGCTTTCTCTCTCTTTCTATTTGTCTTTGCCGATGTCATCATGTGTAGGGATGTCTACCGAGACATATTTAATGACGCGGAATAAGTGATACATGTAGATACATAAACAACATTATCCCGAAAAATTTTTTTTTTAAGTTATGGATTTGTATGAAAACTTCTTTGACGAGGGAAGGTGTAAAAAATACCGAAAAAACAATCGCGTACGCTGTGCAAACTATTGACAATAGAGCAAAGTGATGTTCAGTTTTATAGATGACATCACCGCAATGTTGGCAATTTAATTTTTACATATTAACTGAAACATTTGTTTGGTTTGGATATTTATCCAGCCGTTAAAAAGCGGGAGCGGGCGCCGCGGGACTGAAGGCTACCACTAGTTGAGTGTGAGAGCAGTTTTGTCTTGTAGTTTCATCTTTGAGGTCATAGGTTCGAACACCACCCTTGAACCAATGCCTTTCTGTGAGGAAACTAGCATGCCCTAGACACACGACAGCGGCTAATCACCTACTTTTAGAACAAATAATCTCGGAAAAGATTTATTTTATATGGCGCAGCTGTTTTTATTGAAATGAAGCCGCTTATCATCTTTAATCGTCTTCATTATAACAATAAAATATATAGTTATAATGAAAAATAAATATTTATTAAGTATACTCATTATCAAGTCTTAACAAAAAGTATTAAATTTCTATTGAATACTTTTTGCGTTTCAATGTCGAATAGTAATTGTAAATTATTTAGTTAATTTCGTTTTATTTATTTGAAAACCTCTCGCAAAAACATTTTATTTATAATAATTACATCATTTCTTAGATACTAGATACAATAAAATACATGAATTATTCTATTATCTATATAATACTCCTTGTATCTGTGTGACTTTGACACATTTCTGTATGCACTGCCTGTTATTTTCTATTGTCTAACTCTTACTTTTATTGTACCTTAGGCACGAGTTTAATAGTTGGTTAAACCATGTGCCCCGCCCTTTTCCTAGCTAACCCCTTTGTTATTTTTATTTATTCCTTATTTAATCTAATCTTCCCTTCTATATTATGCATTTAAAGGAATTATAACAATTAAATATTTCCAAAAGGCGACTCTGAGATTGATCCTGGCATTGGTTGATGTGCAAACCTTAAGGCTCATGGGAAACCAAAAATATTATATGTTTCCTTTGGAGTAGAATCTTGGGCCTTGGGGTTCAAGTGCACAGGTGTTAATTACAGATTTATGTTGGTGCCTGGTAGCTAGTACCGGTGACTCCAGAGCTGGTGCTTTCCTCGCTCAATGAATAAATATCGCAAAACAGCGAGGAAATGCCAGCCATGACCAAAATTTTTAAATTTGTTTTAATATTTATATCAATTTTTAATTTTTATTACTATTAATTTCATTCTCATAGGCAGGCATTTGGCCTGGCGTTTGTATGGCTAGGCTAGGAAAATTCACGATTTCACCCGCTCGCACTTGTGACTAGTGAAACAAACGTATTCCTAATGCATGAGTCGGACGATACAGTGTTTCGCGGAATAAAATTGAAGTAAATGTCAAATTATTTAAATAAATCGTAAAATACACATTATTTAATAAAATTTGTAGTAACAGCTCTAGCCAAAGTAATGTGCTGTAATTGAATTATTTTTTGGCTCTATAATACGCGCCATGATTGAATTAAAACAAAATTAGGAAACAGCGTTAGGGTGGCGTAGCGTTATTTTTGAAGTGAAACTTCTTTATCGGGGTTGGAAAAAAATTTAGTGTAACATTTTTGCGTTACGCGTCACATTTTTCCGTTACGCGCCATGTTGATTTTTGAAGTCAAACTTCTTTATCGGCGTTAAAATATGACATATAGTATGTTTTTGACTTTGAAGTTTGACAACGGATTACATTTTCGACTTGAAATTTGCTAATCGCAATTTGTAGCAATTAATTTGTAAATTGTATGCTAGGCAGTGTATCAAAATTTACTGTGTTTAAAGAAATAGTTTCGGACCTCTAAACTTAAAACAAACCAATTATGGCTCTGCGTACAACAAAGGTTTTATATAAGTTTCACTTCTTACGTGTGTACACCTAGTACACGCACACATTTTTTGTATCGGGGAATTTATACTGTATTTTTTTTGAAGTGAAACTGCTTTAGGCGCATGAGGGTAAATTTTTTACGGATGAAACGCAATAATAATATTAGCGTCACGAAGATGTGCAGCGTTTTTGTCGAAGAAAAGGGAGAGAGCGATTGAGAGAGAGCGAGAAGGGCGAATTAACCTTATAGAAATTCCATTTTTTAAATTAAAATTTCGTAAAGAGAATTTATGAAATATTTGTATTTTATATTTTTTTACAAAATAATTTATTGAAATCAACAATGATGAGTTGTTAATTAAAATTAAAATGCCACGTGTTTTTAGTATCGAAGAAGTAAATTATAAAAATATATAATTTCTATTAATTATTGACACTTAATATTTTAATGACAATTAAATTCCTAACATATCTTCCTTTTTCCCTCCCTCTAAGTCTCGGAAATCTAAAGTTTTAGATTTGTATAAATATGAACAAGACTTAAAAATTCTTTTAATTAGAGTCAACCATTGAAATGATAGTGAAGGATTAATACATATTTATTGTTTTTAATTCAAGCATCACCTCGATAAAATCAAATCTGCGATGAGTTATTTTGGTGCCCGATCTTAAGCTATGGCCATAGATAAGATTATACTGAAGTTATTTCTGTTTACTGTTGACTTCTTATCAATCAATAACCTTTTGTTTATCACATTGTTTACGCCATGTTTCAAGAAAAGAGCGTACCGATATTTAAAGCTGCCAACGCAATCGCGAGCTCTCTGGATTGTAGTGTTCATGACATCACGTATCAGGTGAGCCTCCTGCCCTTTTGGCCCCTATAAAAAATAAATTAATATAATATTCAAGTCAAGTCAAGTCAAAATCATTTATTCATATAGGTACAATGTACACTTATGAATGTCAAAAAAGAAATATATTAAATGCTTCTAATTTTACATTTTCTGCCAATTCTCAAATCAAGGGTGTATAACGGAAGAGAAGAACTGGCAATAAACTCTCCGCTACTCTGTTTAATCGCCAAGTATTTTGTTTTACACAATGTTTGTAAGGAGCTGCAACCATTACACCATGTTCCACGTGACATCTTAAGTAATAGTTAATATTAGTTCTAGTTAGAGTTATTTTCAAATAGCTTCCAATGATATTGCCTATTAAAAATAAATGTGTGCGTGTACTAGGTGTACACACTTAAGAAGTGAAACTTATATAAAACCTTTGTTGTACGCAGAGCCATAATTGGTTTGTTTTAAGTTTAGAGGTCCGAAACTATTTCTTTAAACACAGTAAATTTTGATACACTGCCTAGCATAAAATTAACAAATCAATTGCTGCAAATTGCGATTAGCAAATTCAAGTCGAAAATGTAATCCGTTGTCAAATTTCAAAGTCAAAAACATACTACATGTCATAATTTAACGCCGATAAAGAAGTTTGACTTCGAAAATGTAATCCGTTGTCAAACTTCAAAGTCAAAAACATACTACATATATGTCATATTTTAACGCCGATAAAGAAGTTCACTTCAAAAAGCAACATGGCGCGTAACGCAAAAATGTGACGCGTAACGCAAAAATGTTACACTAAATTTTTTTCCAACCCCGATAAAGAAGTTTCACTTCAAAAAAAAATGTGCGTGTACTAGTGTACACACGTTAGAAGTGAAACTTCTTTATGACCTTATTTTTCGAAGTAATTAATTAAATAAAATAATAAATAAAACATAATTTTCCGATTATGCAACTTTACAGAAATTGGTTAAATAAAGTTAAATTAGATAAAGTTTAACAAAAGGCTTTTAATATCACAGACTTGAATACAAATAATACAATTATGTATTTCATTTTACCTTATTACCACTAAGATTATTACAGAATTTCATAAATTGTAATAGAATTTTTAGTATCATTGTTATCGTTCTTATACATTTTTGTTATTAATGGTTTAGAATCTCTTTGAATCAACCGTGGTAGGGACAAGAAAAAGACGCGCGTAACGGTCAAATGTGACGCGTAACCGAAACATGTGACGCGTAACCGAGAAATGTGACGCGTAACGAAAAAATGTTACACTAAAATTTTTTCCAACCCCGATAAAGAAGTTTCACTTCAAAATCCAAAATTATTATATTAAAGTGATAAGAAATACCACGCCAGGTTATAAAATATAATAATAATAACACATTATTAAATCAGTTCTGTAATTCATGTTTATATGTAAAAAATTACGTTTCCTTATCTTATATCTTTATTATTCTCTTGTGAGCAAAGAAGTGTAAATATTTTCAACACCGTACGAGCCGAACGACCTCTAAATTTCACCAGCATCATCTTGATGGCTGGAGGTCCTCCACAGTCCGCTTCACAAGGCATTTTCTTTTGCGAACTAGCGAACTGTGGAATCGGCTCCCGGGGGGGGTCTTCCCTCAGAGATACGACCTCCAAATGTTCAAAAAGCGAGCCTACTCCTCCCTCAAAGGCCGGCAACGCACCCACTAAAAATGGGTGTCTATGGGCTGCGTAGACTGCCCTTTTAGGTCCCGCAAGCTCGTTTGCCCTCCTATTATATAAAAAAAAAATATATAAAATAATTAGCGCTCAGCTAAGCTGCCTTGGAACGACTGGATATTTATTTAAGTAAATATGTAAAAATTAGACGACATTATTGTATCGCTTTTTTGTAATCATGTCTTCTATAAAACTGAACTGGACACTCTCGATGTCATATGCTCACGAATGCGTTTACCGGCCTTTTAGGATTCTACTGTTCTCATCTATCTCTGTCATCTATCATCTATTCTCATCTGTTCTAATCTACTGATTTGGTTTTAACATTTTCATGTTACACTTAATTTTTATCCTTTAATTGCCAGTATCTTGTATTTTAAACTTTCACTTAAATTCGCATTTCGTGGTGAAGACGAAAAAAAGAATCTCTTTACCTATGTTTTAATAATAGTACTAATACTGATAACAAATGTAATTTTAATTATTTTATAATGACTTGTGATATTAAACATAATCTATGTTCTACTTTTATAGTTTTGTTATTTTCCACATGAATACAATAAAATTATTAAATTGCAAAATAAAGTCGGGTTCGTTCTCTCTCGAGAACCGCTGGGATTTTAATGGTTTTATGGTATAAAAACATTCGAAAATTAGCGAAAAAATAAAAGAAATTCCAATACAAAATGTTTATGGTTTCATAACTGTCATATGTTTATGGTTTCATATATTCCCGTAGTTTAAACTCTTCAAACAAACAGTATTTAAATAAAGATTTCGAATCGACAATATATCCACAATATTAGTATTTTAGAATAAATGTTAGCAACGAAAAAGGATTGATATATATTGGTTGTCAAATATTTATGCGTGCGTTCAAAAATTTAATATGTGTATAAGGAAAATATATCTACTTAAATATACAACAAATCAAGGCACATTGTTGAGTATTGCAATTCGGTGATAGTAGTGAATTTAAATTCATTGTATTTCATAAAATCATAAATTAAATTCAGCTAATCTTTACCACGACGTTCAGTGACTGTTACGTGGTACGACGTTTGCCGGGTCAGTCATATTTGTGTTTGTTTTTTATATTTTGATGCCATCTATATAAAAAGATATAGACTTAAACATCTCCCGCCATAACATAGTGTAGTTCATGACAATGAAATGTCAAATGCCATTTATGTCATCTGTCACTGTTATTGTCACTGTTACAAAGTAAAAGATCGACTTCTAACACCAAGTTTCATATCTATCTAAGTTATTTGATTTGAAAAAGGCATAAAGTTTAAAATGATTGCCATAATATATTTAAAAAAAAAGGTTTTTAATAGAAGTACTTAATTTTAAATTGTATTTTTATTACTTAATTAAAGTCATAACATACATACACATAACCATAACATTTATGAATAATAATTTTATAGCACAAGTAATGTTCACGGAAACATTATCTAATAATAATAGACTATAGTACAAAGTATATATTAAAGCATACTAAGATTAAGGACACCCAAATGGGGCATGGTACAGTGTGTTGGTATTTTTTTACCATTTTGGGATGATTTTTAATATATGTACATACATACTTTGTTATTTTGATAGTTGGCCACAATTTCTACTCAGGACAGGACGTATACAAGTGACGAAGATGGCGTTTGCAGCTTTTTTAATACTTATAATTTTATTTATAAAAGCTTTCCAATGCTCGGAACACTGATACATTGATTAAATCTATAAATACCTAAACCTTCCTAATGCATCACTAGATATTGGTGAAAACCACTAAATTCCGTGCCGTAGTTTTTGAGTTAATCGCGAAGAAGGACGTTGCGGAAGAATTTACTACTAATATTATAAACGCGAAAGTTTGTAAGTAATGATGAATGTTTGTTACTCTTTTACGTAAAAACTACTGGCTGGATTTTAATGAGACTTTACAATAATATAGCTTATACATCAGAATAATACATAGGCTACAATTTATAAATATATTGTGTGAATTGTCTAAAATATCAAGTAGGAAAAAGTCTACCATCTGCGAGCTATTCTGGCGTGCGCTGCCAAAACCGCTAGAGTTACACATATGTAATGTAGGATGGGAATGTTTATCCTAAAAAGTCCTACACAATAGCCCGCCATACTATATATATAATATCTATGCATGTGTAAGCCATTATAGCCAAAATAAAATAAAAATAAAAAAAATAAATCAGTGGCGCTACAACCTCTTTAAGTCTTGGTCTCAGATTTCTTGTCTAATAGACAAGTAGGTGATCATTATAAAGCTCTACAAGTTTTCTCTAGAACTCTTAGTTCAGTTGAATAAATTTCGACACTAAACTTCGCATTTTTGATAATATAATGTCGATTTTGTTGATATAAGAATAATGTGTAAAGAATGTTGTCGTGTTGTGCCCCGGCAATGTTTAAAAAAATACTTGAAAACTGTAAACGTACATAAAAATGGTTCTTTAACTTTCTTCTTTAAGTCTTTTAGTTTCAGAGATAAATTAATAGTAACTCGTAGTAGAGAAACATAAGCATAAATTTTGTTACAGCATTCGTAAAAAACGTTTTGGTTTTTCACCGCAAATCCGACTACCACGAAACAAAGTTCGTGGATGAGAGTCGCACGCTGAAGCCACTAGGCCAACACGGCTCTTTATAATATTAGTATTTTTATATACTAATTATAATAAATTAACAATTTCAGATGACTTACAACGCCACCTTGAAATAATAAAATGCAAAGCGATAGTATCATCAAAGCTATCGTATCCGAACATCGCAAAGGCCCTGAACTCTATGCAGAAGAAACTACCTGTTATACTAATAGACAACGATGAGCTACCAGAGACAACAATAAGATTCTCAGAGTTCGCCAATGACTTGAATGTTGACGTGGACTGTTTGAAAGCCGTGAAACGGAGTGCAAAAGATGTCGCCATTATGCCTTTCTCGAGCGGTACAACAGGATTTCCGAAAGCCGTTGTTTGCACTCACAAATCTGTTGTGGACTTTAACAAAGCCACACTAGATCCGAATGTTATATCTGTGGAGGAGGCTACAGGTAATTATTTATTTGGAGAATAGATAGTTTTTTTTTTCAAGTAAAATGTAGGGAAACTTGACGCGAGAAAAAATAAAGACATCAAAAGGAAATAAAGGGATAAGCTAGTTAAAAACAAAACATGTACATAAACATATTAAATCTTAATATTATATTTGATTATGAAAGAAGATAATACAGAATAGAAACTTCTAATTGCAAGCATAACACAAGTCCTGCCACAGACTTGATTTAATTATTAGATAACTTTGAACGAATTAGAAAGCATGTGTGATATGATGATTTTTTAAATGTTAGCTAAATATAAAATTTTATCACAATTATAGTAATGTATTTACGATATTCTTACCTTACATAATAATAACAAAAAGTGGATAGATAAAAAACTAAATTAAATTAAAAATGCTTCGTACCTGTGGCTCTTTAATGCTGGCGCCATTTCCTCTCTGCACCAGCACCAGTACCATAGTACCGGTGCTGGTGTTCACCACTGGTATCAGACTAACTTGTAGATAAGATAAATAAATATATTTTCAGTTAAAACCGATATTTGATTATATTTTCTGTAAACTTATTACTGTTTCCTGTAAACATGGGCTAAAATAACGTTTTAATAAAGATTTAAATAAGATTATTTGAATTTGGAATGTGGATAAGGTATGTGTAATCATCAAAGAGGTCGTTAACAAATATTTTATGAAAATGTTACTGGCTATCTATAAACAACGGACTAATAAAAAAAAAACAAAAATCGCGCGAAAATTTTGTTACATGTTTATATTTATGATAAAATATAATGTGTATGTATATTTTATCATAAATCCAAGAGTGTCTACATCAGAAGCACAATATTAAACTTGACTGACATACATTTTGGATTCAAAACACTTTTTGTAAACAAAGTAATACACAAAATATTAAGTTATTTGTTTAATGTTTAATTTCCTTTTTTTTTCTTTTTTTTATCTATTAATGTACTTAATTGACTTATGTTTTCTGTTTCAT
Organism: Pieris melete; assembly: GCA_963693345.1. Taxonomy (NCBI): domain Eukaryota; kingdom Metazoa; phylum Arthropoda; class Insecta; order Lepidoptera; family Pieridae; genus Pieris; species Pieris melete. The sequence continues at coordinate 2,323,067 of CAVNZK010000032.1, read as the reverse complement.
ATATTTTGTTTATCAATGTATTATTTAAATATATATATAATATAGTAATACAGTATTAAAATTGTATTCTATAAATGGGCTCCAGAATTGCATTACACTTAATATACTTATTAATTTCAGCGAATTATCAATCAGTGATGCCGGGAGTGTTGCCATTTTTTCACATATTTGGCTTCAACGTGCTTATGATGAACTTGATGTGTGTGGGTGTTAAACTGGTAACAATCAGTCAGTTCAAGCCTGAAGTGTTTCTGGAGACCCTCGTCCGACATAGGACTCAACATATGTACGCTGTTCCACCTATGAGTAAGTTTTTTAAAGTCTATTAGTCCGACAAATATAGTATTTAGATCAAAGTCAATTTCCTAGCTGTTTGATCAACTGGCTGAACATCTTTCAGGCTGCTAGTTAAAATGCTAGGCTGTTAATTGAACGGCTAATTAAGCTAGTTGGTAACTGCGAATCCATGGGTCCCGGGTTCGATCCCCGGCTGAGACGGACATCGATGTGATGAGCATTTGGTGTTGTGCTTAGGTCTTGGGTGTTTAAATATGTATTTATATGTTTATCTATCTATAATATGTATGTTTATCCGTTGCCTAGTACCCATAACACAAGCTTCACCAGCTTAACATGGGACTAGGTCAATTGGTGTGAATTGTCAAAAAAAAAATACAGTCAAAACTGAGTAATGCCCGAGTTATACGAGGAAAGTTTTTCAAGCTAAGATAGCAAGCTAGTACTTCTGGCTTCGTGTAGACAAAACTAGCATCATTTCTGAGCTAGTAAGCTAGTTTACAAGCCAGGATAGTTTTTAATAGGATGGAGGTCTATTTTTTAGAATAGTAGCGCCCCCCACCACTGATTTTACTAAGATCGTTTTCAGTTGGCTAGTAAGTAGGAACCACGCAATTTGTTTCTTTTTGTCACCGCGACGTGTTTTTGAGATTTTAAGATGCCAAAACTAAGTATGGATATTAATTTACTCTTTAATTTACTTATCGTTGTGCATTTTTGATATTTTGGAGTGGTTAGAGAATAATTTTGCACGAATTGCTTTAATTATCAGTCTAAAAGTACTATCATGTATGTAGTAGAATACAATACTTATTTATTGCGCTATCGTACACAAACATGACAATTTATATTACATTAAATACGCCGCGCCAGCTGTCTATTCTCCATCCGTCTTACGAATTTTCGATCAGGTCACGTGTCCTGACGCGAGTTATTCGCGTCAGTCTGACCAAATCGTTAATAATAAAGCTTTAGACGTTTCGCAAAATTAAACCTTGATGTGTTGACTTCAGGTCCAATTCAACATGCATCAATGTATCTGAGGAAAGAGACAAATGAATTAAAACCGTAACTATATAGTACGAAGGTTCATAATCCACATCCGTCTTACGAATTTGTCCTGAGGCGAGTTTAACATTTTTTACCCATTCCAAAAAAGTGTACAACGCCGCTAAAGAAGCTTTTTGAGTTTAAGAATAACTTTATTTCTCATAAGAATTGCATACAAAATTCACTTACTGAGAAACACAAATTTAAAACTAAGATTAAAAATTAGAAATTAGAGCGCACAGATGTAGGTACATATATAAAATAACAAAACAGAATAGCACCAAAAATTTGGGTAGACATAATAAACTTGATCGGTCAACCAAGCAAAACACGGATGTTCGAATTTGATTTTTTACTAGATGTGGCATTGATGGCATAGTCTGATATAACAAATATAAATAGATTATTTTATTATTTTTCATAACACTATTTTGTTCTTAGTTTATTCCTATAATTATCCTATATCATTATTTATTATTTTCACTTCAAAAACCGCGCAGTCCGTCATGTCAAATGTCAGAATATACAGTTCAATTATTCGAAACGTCATACCACGTCAGTATGTCAAAACTTGTAATCTATGAACTCATAAGGATTTTCTAGAGATGGAAAAAGACTTCTGAAACCGATGTCAGAGTAAAAGTTATTACTTATTACCATTTACAGATATTATTAACACAACTAAATCTCACTTTGCTAATCTTTGTTTTTAACGTTAATTAATGTTGTGTATATCCAATAAAAATAAAAGTTTCATTAAAATTATTTCAGTAGTCTTGATATGAGGTGGCTTACGGCCAAAACCAATATGCAATATCAATCCAATTTTAGCTGTCATAAACTGACAATTCAATCCATTTCTAAAGAAAAGCATGCCAATATTCAAAACATGGACTGAGATACCAATCTAATTATTCAACCAATCGTTCAGAGGGCGGATAAGAGATTGAAGATTGCCCTCTGTATGAAAATGAATGTTTACTCATGCCAACAACCTATCTGTCCATTTTGACAGTTGCTTCGATTGGCCAAATCAATCTCGGATTGCTATCGGTGAAACTCGTATGATTTGGGTTTGGGATTGCGACCTAACTTAATATTCATTTGGAAAATTTATTCATCTTCGTCATCTTCCAGTTCTAGTGATAGTGATTTGGAAGTTTAAATGCAATTATCCGATTGGGATAGTAATTCTGAAGCTGGAAGAAGACAACGTACTTCTGTGCGAAGACATAAGAAGACAAGAATTTATTATATCCAGAGCCTGAATGACGCCGAATTCACATTTAGATTTAGGTTAACAAAAGAAGCTTTGGAGACACTTTTACACAAAGTGATGTCTATATATGACTTCTTGCAGGTTTCATCTTTTCATCAACTTTTGTAAAAAAAATTTAAATATTAGCTACAACCAAAAATATTTGTTACTATAGATACTACCTACTAACTCCACTTCAAAACCTCAAGACTCCAGCAGAACATCTTTATAACGAATCTCAAATACGAAGCAGAAATGTGGTGGAAAGGACATAATATAGTGTTTGGAAAAAATCGGTTCCCCAAAATCGGTTTGTCAAAAAAGGTTTTGCTTCAAGTATCTCGTGTACAAGCCGTGATAGTGGCATGTGCAGTGTTGCACAATATTGCTATTGATATGCGAGATGAACATTTTGAAATACTGCAACAAGTAGATGAACAAGCTGATGATATTGATCAAAGCGCAATTGACAACGTGGGAAATGCAAGTGTGCAAAGTAATCTTATAAGTGATTATTTTGCTTTATTACTATAATATTTTATAAATTACAACATTTTTGAGATAAATTAAATAAAAATTCAATGCTTTTATTTAAATAAAAATACAAATTTTTAATACAATACTTCCTCGCTCCAGGCACAAAATCTATTATTTTTCTAATTTATTTAACAATATATTTTTTTCTATGGCCCATAATTCTCTTTTATGCTCTCTTTCTTCCTCTTCAAATGCCCATTGCTTTCTCTTATTTAGAAGCTCTTCCTTTCAATTAACTTTCATTTCCTTCGACAGACAACAATATCATGTCTTTGACTTTTTCCTCGATAGGGGGTAAGAGGAGTAGCAGCACTAGGGCCACCTCCTGTACGATATGTTTCAGCATGTATCAAGGCAGACTTTTTTCTTGTAGCCCTCTTTAAGCTTTAGCACTGCGAAAGTTTACCCCACTTGTGCTATTAAACAGCGCCTCCAGCACCGCTCTTTCTCCTGCCAGGTGACTGAGTCACTCTTTTTATTTTCTAATATATTTTTATGGTCAGCAACAAGCGAAGTTAGAAGGTCAACTTCTTCCCGGCTGAAATTGACGCTTCTTTCACGTTTTTGCGTAGACATTTTTTTAAGTTAAAGAACCAACCTCGAATCACAAAAACAACATACACAAACTACTCAGAGAAAATTTATATTTGTAATAATATGTACTAAAATACTCAATAACCTAACAAACAAAAATACCATATGACAATGACAGCCCGTTTCATTACAAGTAATATTAAATGACCAACAAAAAGGTTAAGGTTCTATGTTTTTCTATAGAATTTTGTAACTTTATTTGTTCGTAACAAAAAAAACAAACAAAACGTTGCATAGCTATTTGCTACTTTATCCATACATTGTGAAACAGACCCTAAGTCTTACTTATTTTATTTCGTTCCAAAAACAGCAAACTTTTGGTATGCTTGAGCACAACATATTGCATTGAACGAAACGCGGTCGAGAGGCAAGGATCACGCAAAAGATTGCTGTCAATCTTTTGTCAAATAAACAATCGGATAGCAGAAATGTTTATTGGCATGCAGATTGGAGATCGGTCTTTAGATATGAATCAGTCCAAGATTGGTTATAATCATAGATTGATGATACATTATTAATTTTGGCCGTTAATGTTGACAGGTATTTGGAGTAGTATCTTATTTAAACCTTAAACATGTTTCAGTAATATTTCTGGCAAAACATCCGGCAGTGACGGCCGCCCATCTCCAATCGCTCAAAGGCATCGTGTGTGGGGCGGCCTCTTTAGCCGAAAGCGACGTTGAAGCTCTTCTAAAGAAAAACGTAAGCCTTTTTTGTAAATATAGAAAGACATAAAACTTATCTTATCGTTAATATAAACCATTAATTATACCCACAAAAATATCATCAAAATCGGTCCAGCCGATGATTTATATATATTAAGATAGGTGCTTATAAAAATGAAAAATATTACAAGAAAATATATTTTGACGTTAGTCAAAGTTCTATAATATCATGAATGACGGTAGTCCTTTAAACTTCTAGAAAAGTCTGCTACTCCATATATACCTTCTAACTTCTTTTTTTTTCCGCGCGGAAATGCGTTACGCATACCCTACCGCGGCACGGTTGACCTGGTGGGGAAGGGTTATGTGGGATTCGCTGTTGTGCATACCCACTAAAACCCCACGGCGCCACCAGCAATCGGCCGGGGCATGACACGGTAACAGCGTAGCCTTGTCCGCATCCAGCCACGCCTTATAACTTCTAAGTCAACCACTTAGCTAATTTTTTGTAAAAAAAAAAATTACAAAGCTGTTTAAACATACAAAACTCAACAGTTGGCCATGCTATCTTTGGCTCGTATTCGGAACGTTAAAATGTATCTAAGTTCAGCACAGTATAGACCTTATGGCTTAATTTAAACAAAGCGTTAGACATCCATATTTTAACTGTACTTACTCCGCTGGATTTATCTTATTCTAAAGTTATTATAAATTGCAAGATTCCCCTAAGAAGTATTTGGAATTCGACGTATGCCGTCCTCCCCATATAATATTACTGTATGCGTTCGCTAAAATCAGGAAATTTCGTCAACAGAGGAACATCAGATTCCGTCAAGGCTACGGTCTGACTGAGACCAATGGTGGCATAGTAATTGGACGCAACGATGACTCTAATTATGCCTCTATTGGACATCCAGTTGGGAGCTGCCAGATTAAAATTACTGATCTCAAAACCCAGGAGGCGCTTGGGCCAGGACAGGTGAGAAATAAAATATTTCTGCATATCTGTAACGTATTTATCTTCAAAATTAAAAAAAAATTGAATGGAGGCCGCTAGGGTCATTTATCGTAATAATCACACTTTAAATTATTTGAATTTAATACCATAGATTAGCGTACACAGGATATAAATAACTTAAATTTCGAGAAAAAAACAGATGCCTATAAATCATTAAGAATAATATAAATGTTTACAACTGGCAACCCTAATGTTGCGGTTGACTGAGAGCTGGCAACCATTTTTTTTGGCAATCCAATGCACTCTTAACATTCATTTAAAATTAATCTCATCAAAATAAAACAGTTGCAGAATCGATCGGTGGGATTTTAGTCTACCTACCATTGGTGCTACAATCATTTTCAAAATTCAAATAACATTTAATCATATAGGTAACACATTATACACTAATTTTACATTTAGTGCCAGTTCTCAAATCAAGGGCGTAGAACGGAAGAGAAGAACTAGCAATAAACTCTCAACTTTTAATCGCGATATTTTTTTTTACACAACGTTTGTAAGGAGCTGCAACCATTAAACCATGTTCCACATGACATATTAAGTAATTAATAATAATAACATAAATTAAAAACAAAGAGACTCTATCAGCAGGAGGCATGGTGAAATAGGAGCACGCACTTACATTCTCGTGGGAACGACACGCAAGGTCTAGGCGGGTCTCAGATTTCTGTATCTGTTTCATGATCATTTGTCTACCTAATAGGCAGGTAGGTGTTCAGGTTCGTGTGTCTGACAAATGCCGTCGACTTTTCGGGTCTAACGGTTTCCTCACGACTTTCCTTCATCGTTCGATCGAATGTTACTAATTAACAAGTCCGTTTGAATGACTGACTATGACCGCTAGGTAAACTAATTTAATGATGTTTTTTGACCTACCTACCTAGGGTACAAAAGCTACCTACTTGAAAAGGAAAAATTTGTTTAGCAGTCATTAGTATTGGTACACATACAATGTACACTGACGGACTCATAAATTGCATCAAAGTAAAAAACGACTTTGAAATAAATATTTTAACCAAGTATGCAAACTTTAAAACAGCGTAGGGTCATATCCTTAAGTTTAAGTTTGTGTACTGGAAAGGACCTTAAAACTTTTTTGAAGAAAAACAGAAATTTAAAGAAAATTGGTTTTGATTATGCGGATTTATATAATTCACCAATCTGAATCACTTTCTAATAAACAACGTTTATTATTATTATTAAATACACTTTAACTGTGCGTAGATCTTGTACTAGGCGAGACGCAAATCGTATATAATATAGAAATAATCACGTGACCAAGCGACTACAATCACCATACGATAGGCGAGAGCCACGAACGCTTAACGAATTTGTATGGACATGACAATTGTCACGTGACTATTTTCATATAAATTCATTAGTGCGTCACGCCTGTAGAAAGGTGATTTTGTCTAATTCCATTCTTTTAACTATTGAACTGTTTCATATTTTTCTGTCAAATTGTGTTTAGACTTTGATGAAAAAAGACAGAAGACTACTTTAAGACTGACGACTGATTTTTTTCTTGGATCGTAAATGTTTATTATAAATATTATCTCTAGGAAGGTGAGATTTTGGTCCGTGGCCCACTGCTCATGAGCGGGTACTATGAGAACGAAGAAGCTAATAAGGAAGTGTTTACATCAGATGGCTGGTTAAAAACCGGTGATGTCGGCAAATACGACGAGAATAAGTATTTGTATATCACTGATCGGTTAAAAGAACTTATTAAGGTAAGATTAATTTAAATATCGAAAATTTTTTTCTTTATCTATATTTTTTGTTACGACACGTAGTTTTCCTTCTATAATTCACATAAATCTATGGTATAAAAATGACTGAGGGCTCGATTTTTAAAATATTTAGACATTTAATTGGTGTAATAATATCTGATTCTGAATTTCATGTAAATCGAATCAGATTCAGGTTATTATAAGTTAATTTCCGATTGAGTTCTTTATTCGATCGAAACGTTTTATTCTGTCAAACCTTTCATAGACCACGATCGTTTTTTTATAAGTTGCTTTTTATTTTTTTATTAGTTTATTTCGACCGCTGTACTATTTAAGAGTTTTAGGTACTCGCTTCGATCGATTGCTCAGGAAATGAAACGTTATATATGTATATGCTTTTTTGATATCAACAATTATTTTTCGAGTTGATAATTTATTTTCCGCTGCCCGTTGCTTAATACGAGTCATGCCTTTCAAGTTTTGTCGTTTGAAGAAAAAAACACAACTAGTACCTTATAGTACTTTTTATTGTTTTGTCGAAGTATTCACCACTTAATACACTTTTCCATTTGCTCAAACCAGTTATTATAACATTTTTTTTTAATGGTTCTGGCACGATTTGTGCATTAGCCAGCGTCAAGTATAGGATTTTTTATAATTCGTGCTTGTCTTTAGAAATTCGACCGTGTCCTCCTTGTACGGTTTAAGCACTCGCCCGGTACCGCACAATTCTCCCAAAGGCCGAGAACAAATTTAAATTAAATTAAAACTTGCCCTCGAACCGGGAATCGAACCCGGTACCCCTCACCTAGCTGCCACTTAATAAGACTGCTAGGCTATGAGGCCCCGCATTATAACATTTATTCCACTCTAAAGTGGGGGTGTACAAAATGGCTGACTTGAAAGCGTCTACTGGAACTTTTGACCACGAAGACTTTTCTTAATTTTAGGAAATGTTAAGAAATCGTTAGGGTTTAGGCCAGGACTGTATAGACTTTAGAGGATGATCAAGAATTTCTACTTTTTCCTGCTTCAAATACTCAAGCGTTTGACGAGCGCTGTGTGAGCTTGCGTTGTCGTGGTGCAGGATGATGCGTCGCTTTGAGTTAGATTTTCGAAGTTCGGCGATGTCTTGTGGTAAACAATCTGTGGTATACCACTCTGCGTTGACCGTTCTACGATCTTCAAGTGTATCAGTCGCAACATGGGCGGTTTTTCCAACGAACGTGGCCACCATCTATAGTCGGCTCCGGCTTGTCTTGAAAGACCCAATCAATTAGAATCAGGATCGTAGGAATAGATCCAAGATTCGTCACCACTGATGATGTCGTAGACGTGATTTACTCTCCTCGCTTAAACCTTTGCAGAGTTTTCTTACACCATCTGACGCGGGTCGCCTTGCGATCGTCGGAAAGCAGATGCGGTATCCAATGCCGAACTAGCTTTCTCACACCAAGTGCTTCATGCAAGATCTTCTGAATGGTTGTCCCTGTGATGCGTAATAGAGTTTCTATCTCTCGATACGTCACATGACGAGCTTCGAGAATTCGTTGTCTCACAGCAATGATGTTATGTGAAGGCGGATTTTGGGCGTCCATCGCGAGATTTGTCACTAAGTTACTGGAATTCGAAATACCAGCGTTCGACAGTACTTCATCACTGAACACATGTTAGCTCTTCAAAACACTGAAGCCGTGTCAGACCTCTTCTAAAGTTGTAGAAAATTATTGCACCAAACTTTTCCTTAGAATTATTCATTTTCGTACGTAACCTGACAGATTCTAATCGACGCTGTGACTAAACAATAGCATTAATCCTACTACTTTCAATTGTTTTGAGATTCAAAATTTAAACGTTCGAATATAGAACAGAAAATTCAAAATTGCCGGGAAATAAAAAAATGACAGAACTTAAAAGGCATGCCTGGTTAATGTAACCTGTATGTCTATGTACATATGTATAAATATATCAAAGGAATTAAATTGATTAAATTTTTTATCATTCATTAAGTTTATTATCATTTAAAATTGCAGCGATCTATAGATGTCTCTGTTAACATTCTCCTCTTTAAGGACTCACACACAAAACTGCGATGCGATGCGCAGGTATTTGTGATGCGAATTTCTGCGATACGATTTAGTGCGGCAAACCGTTTGGTAGGGCGACCATTCCTTCGTAGTCAGCTGTACTGGACGTGTTTTTAGGAAGCGTAAGATGGATCGCAAAAAGATTATTGCACTGCTGTTATTGTTAAATAGATATAAAAGATTTCCATTTATTACGATTATGAACTCTGATGCAAGCTTTCACAGACGCTCTTCCACGCATCTTGCTTAATAAATTTTTTAATACAGTTGCTCAAAAAGTGGCGTATTGCAGGGACGTATAGCGTTCGGGATGTGGGCTATTACACACTCGTGCTTTTTCTTTACCTTTTCCGAACTAGTGCGTTTTCTTTCCCAACTGTCAAATTAATGTCTATTAAAAAGAAAAAACAAACCACGAAGTTTTTACTAAAAAAAAATCCTAGAAGTTTTTATGACTCATGCAAATATTTCAAAAAAGAAGCTAATAATTTGTTTCAATATCAGATTTAATGATTTGATTCAATGAGTTAGGTTAGGTTTCATTTCATTTTATCTTATTAAATTTCATATCAATAAAAAAATTCTACTGAAGACTTGGCTGTATGGGCAGCCCCTTTTCCCTTTGCCTACCCAGAACGGGTGAAGAAAAAAAAATCTCTGCTTATATTATTTTACAGTTGGCTTATAACTTTTTTAAGAAATAAATGATTAGTTAGTTGAGTTAATTGTGTTTTTAATATTTTATTAAATTGTTAAATTTTTTCGCAACTGTATTAAAAATAGTCGTTCAGTACACGTGCGGAACCATCATTGCAACTTGTTCCGACTGTCAACCCTCACCTTCGGCTGCGCCTCGGCTCGGGTAGACATTTGTCGGAACTCTTTGCAATGACAGGCTTTCCGCACTCGTAATGAAATATACTATATTTTTATAATGTTCATCACTTGAGTCCCATAGGACGGGACGCTCCTCAATTAAAAATATTAAAAAATTCATATCATTTTCCGCATTTTTTTATAAACAAAGAAGGCGGCGCGCGTCTTTCTCTAAAGCTGTCTCAGAGCGGACTAAAATGGCATTACCAAGGATGACGTAATATCGCAAGAATGTGCGATGCGAAGCAGATCGGAACTTCTTGCGGTGCGTTCGTGCGAATTCGCAGATATTTGCGATGCAATGCGAATTCGCAGTTTTGTGTGGGAGCCCTAAATCCTTTTTCGCTCTGCTACTTTAAGTAATAATTAACTCTTAATTAAACAATATTAAATACAAAAACAAAATTTCAGGTGAAAGGATTCCAAGTACCGCCAGCAGAGTTGGAGACCATTCTCCGTACTCACCCTAAAGTCCTGGACTGCGCTGTTGTAGGTATTCAGGACCCGATAAGCGGTGAGGCGCCTAAGGCCTTCGTAGTGCCACAAGCCAAACAGACCATTGACCCGAAGGAATTATTAGAATACGTGAACACACAAGTAGTGGCGTTTAAAAAAATTAAAGAGGTTCAATTTGTGACTGAGATACCTAAAAACCCCGCTGGTAAGGTTTTAAGACGCGTTATCAAGGAAAAGTATTGTTAATATAAGTATTCTACGAAGTGTACTATGGAGGGTGTTCTGAAGGGTTTGGGTTGATCCCTCCTCTTCATCACCTATTCATCACCATTAAGCCGTATTAACTAGTTTCATCCGCATCACTTTGATGGCGTCATCTACGTGTCACAAGAACTAGCGAACCAATTGTTTTAAGCGACTATTATAGTACAGGGGCAAACATCAGGAAGCTCATCTGATGTTAAGTGATACCCCCATAGACAAACTCAATGCCAGTGCGTTGCCGACCTTTTAAGAATGGACTCTTGAAGGACCCTAAGGCGTATTGGTAGCCTTTCAGTTAAATAATATGGACTCGTCGTTTGAAATAAGTATTTTATACAGTCAATTTAAATATTTTTAATCTGTTGCAAAAAATAAAAAAAAAACGTGTGGCACTCGGGGACTGCCGCGGTGAAGCTATTGCATAGCATTTTTTATCAAGTTATGCAGTTATAATTATTTATTTATGCAGTATTTGTTTTTCTTTGATATTATTTCAATCTACCACTCTACCAGACCCAGACTAAAACGCCTATATAGTCTGTCTCACTCTAACGTGTACCGGCTGCACCGGCCGCGCTCACTCCACGTCACCGATCTTGTCAGAGAGATGGGAATGCGCAGTATGCGTTCTGTCCCACTCTAACGCGTATTTGCCGCACCTATATTACGTCATCGTGTGTAAGGTATTTTTCGTTACGGAATTTCTGGATTCGGTCGCCGCGCTCAAAGCCCGCGATAAAATCTATGCAATAGCTTAAAAATATTGAATGAGATCCGAAAAAATATGGGAATTTTTAAATAATTTGATACGCTTTGATATAATTAACTAATCAAGGATTATATTTTATTTATTAACACGTATCGCTCTAAGATCTCTTCCAGGCAACTCTAGTGAGGAAACATAAATACTAAGGGTATTTTGCATGACTAATAAAAACAATACAGATAAAATTTAGGCTTATTATACAACAAAAAAATTAAAAAAACCTAATCTTAAGAATCACAATACATTTACAATTTAAAAAAATATAATCACTATTAATCAGGAAAGGGTTTGGTTAAGAGGTGTTTAAATATAGTAATATATAGAAGACTTATTATATATTATAGTACGTTATAATATGTTTAATTCAATTGTTATTCACATTTTTTTAAAGTATTTCGATAAATAAATCATGTAAAAAAACTGTTAAATATAATTCTATAATAATACACTGTATAGGTGATATAATTTTGATATCTGTTTTGTGTGTGTAAGTTTTTATTGATTTACTAGCTGACCGGGCAAACTTCGTTTTGCCACTTATATCACGTATAATAAAAAAATAGGGGTTGATCGTAGAGGGATGAAAGTTAGGGGTTGTATGTATTTTTTAATGTTTTATCATAAAAAAATAAAAACAGAAAAAAATATCTTAAAATAAAATATTTGGGGGTGGACAACCCTTAACATTTAGGGGGATGAAAAATAGATGTCCAATTCTCAGACATACCCAATAAGCACACAAAATTTCATGAGAATCGGTCGCGCTGTTTGGAGGAGTATGGCAACGAAAATTTTATATTTTAGATAAGCATTCGCTTCACAAAGCGTCTGAGCCACACAAAAAGTGATAATTAGATAACATATTTATATAGTATTTCCTCGCTGAATTCCGATACTTATTCGTTGAGCGAGAAAAGCACCAGCTCTGGTGTCACAGGTACTACAAGGCGCCAAATTAAATCTTTAAATATCGCTTGAACCCCACGCCCCAAGAGGGAACGAAATCAAAGTTGGAGGAAAGACTCTTATATTTGTGCCGTTTATTATTAAAAATATAGTTATTATTATTATTGTATTTGTTATCGAAAATCGTATTTATAAATCCCACAATCGGAGTTTTTAAAGTTTCAATTTCATCTGCGGAGAATTTTATGTCATAGACAAAATTGTTACAAGAATTCTAAAACTTATAAAATAATGCCTAGTCTAAGATAAACTAAGTATTGGTGCTTTAATTAAGAATTTGTATGTTTTTATTTTTGTAAAGGAAAATATATTCTTAACTATTCGTTTGTTTTTCTCCTACGTCCTTATTTTCAGGAAATATTGGAAATATGGAATTTACACGAAGAAATCTTTATTTCTATCTTTATTTTTATAACATAGAGCACGATTAAAACAAGTAAATATATGATAGACTCAGCTCAGTCTAGTGCTAAAGGAGAGTATGCCTATGCCTCTGTGAAAAAAAAATGCATATGACTTGAACATTTAACCCTCAAAAAGGGGGTATATTAGTTCGGCTGATCTATATCGTTGTAGTTTTGTTGCCAGCTAGAGATTTTAGCACTAGCCAATCAGAGCCCGTTTAATCAATGGAATACGCTGATTGGCCCATGTCTTATTCTTTCGATATGATCACCAAGCTTATTATTGATCCTGATATAAAAACACTGGTTATGAAGGCGCTCTTCGAGAGTAGTATACCTATTGTATAAATGTGGGAACTCTACCAATAGACCGGGAGATAGTGATACAAAATATTGGGTCGTTTGTATCAGTATGGCGGTTCTTCAGGGGTCTTATTACTTATGAGTTATGATAATGCTGGTCATAGCGCTGGTAACGGCGGCCCAATCACGTGGGCATTAGTCGAAATAATGAGTTCCTAAAGGTCAAAAAACAGAAGTACTACAACCCAAGTTATAAAATATTTCTGTGCCTCAGATTTCTGTATCTGTTGCATGACCATATGTCTTATATGCAAGTAGGTGATTCGCCTCCTGTGCCTGATACATCGTCGACTTTTTGGGTTTAAGCCGGTTTAATGTTCACGAGTGATATTAAAATGCCCTTAGAAAGAAACTCCATTGGTGCACAGGCGGGGTCGAACCTACGACCTAAGGGATGAGAGACTCAAAATGTACTGGGAGTTTTCTGTGATTTGTCCAAGGCGTTTGATTGTGTTGATCATGAGACTCTGCTTTGCAATTTTGACCACTATGGTTTACAAAATATAGCTCTTAGTTTAATAACCTCTTACCTAAGTTGTCGACCTAAAGTTGATATAAATCGAAAAAATCTTCGGGATCACATATTAAAATGGGAGTCCCGCAAGGATCAATTTTCGGACAATTTTTATTTCTTATATATATTAACAATTTGCCTTCTTATGCAAAGCCATTATGTGATATTGTATTGTTTGCTGATGACACGTCCTTGATTTTTAAAGTAAATATCGACGTAGGAAAGCATATTTGCTGTAAGTAGACAAAATACCTAAAGTGACTTTTTCCTGCCATTAGAATCAGAAAAAAAAGCCGCATCGAATGACCCGGGTCCTGTGTCTTTACGATGAAAAAAAAATTACATACGCCGTTGAAAACGCCCGTACTTATATTTTTTTTACCAAGATTAAATGCTGTATGTAGACCAAAATCTAGTCATTTCAGACATTTTGTACTTACAGCAAAAGAAAAACTGCATTTTTTCTTTACAAATACTTACTTCTTCCCATTTAAAAACTTAACGCTACTTACAGCATTTCAGCGGCGTGTGATTTTTACATTCGTTTACTTACAGCAAGTTTAGGGAACCTACAGTTTTAGTTTTTTTTTATCATTTATGACATTTTATTTCAACCAAACATTACATTACCAAATGACCCACTGCATTTCTAGATCTAATCATAACTATAAACACTAAACAGCTAATCTTACATCTTGAATTGCAATTGAAAGTACCCAAATACATTAATTTATTGCATACAGCATATTTACCGCCTGTAAATTGATAATATTTCCGCGCGTACATTTTTCTTCCTTAGTTACAGCGTTTTAAAGGTTTGTGATTTAAAAAACTGTTTGCTGTAACTAGCCAAACACGTACTTATAGTAACTTTGGATAAAAAGTTTACATTGCAAATGGTGACTGGCAGTTAAATAAATATATGTTTCAAAAATGGTAGCAATATCATGGATAGGTCAGACACTATTATTTTTTTTCCGAAATCAATAAAGTTTTTTGGCTCTGGTGAACAATTGCAATATGTCTACTTACAGCAAATGTGCTTTCCTACGTCGATATATATAAGACAAATTTTGACGTTGTGAACAATGCACTTTCTAAAATATTGTCCTAGTCTTCTGCAAATAATTTACAATTAAATGCCACAAAAACAAAATGCATAAGATTTACTTTATCTAATATTAAAATTACAACTATAGAGCTTAAACTGAACAATGAAAAATTTAATTTAGTTGATTCTACGGTATTTCAGGGCATTACAATAGACCAAAAACTTCAATGGAGTCACCATATCACTTAACTTTCTGACAAGCTTAGTTCTGCGGCATACGCTATTCGAAAACATAGGCAACTCACAGACAAGAAAACTGCCAGAATAGTATATTTTAGTTACTTTCCCAGCGTTATGTCGTATGGCAAAGCAGCAGACATACAATCTATTTTTATATTGCAAAAACGTGCTATTAGGTCAATTTATTGCTTGAAACCAGGCACTTCACTAAGAAATTTGTTCAAGGAAATCGATATTTTGACGGTACCTTCCCAATATATCTACAACTGTATCGTTTTAGTGCGTAGTAATATTAGTTAAAGAACAGTGACATTCACAATAGGAATACAAGAAATAAGGGAAAACGTGTATACGCCTGAGTATACGCTGCTATAATTGCCTTTAAACAGATTCAAAACACACAATAAAAAACATTAATGTGTAAAGGTACATACATAATGACTACCTAGAAGACAAAAACGCTTGGCAATAGTTCTAATTAGTATATTGTTATAAATTGTTTTGTTATCTTTGAATTGTTGTGAATATGTGTGTAATGGTGAATGTGGTAAATCACAGAACAGATTTTTTTTACTTATGTAACTTTAATGACGTGGTTTATGAAATTTTCCTTTGAATAATTGTAATGTGGAGGGAGGGTAAAACTTGCTGAGTTTTTTGCCGATTTTCTCAGAACAAGGCCTCCTGTTAATTTTGCGAACGGATGGCGTAGTCTTGCTCTTTCGCGAATATTGTAAACGTTTTTGACATTCATAAGCCTGCCCTATGACGCATCTAAATTGAATAAACGTATTTTGATTTGATTTAAGAAATTAACCATTAGTAAGTAATCAAAGATCACTTGTTAGGTGACGTCTGACAACATTAATCCTGACTTGAGTCCTGACAATAGACTAACTTCTAGGTTTTTGTTTTTGTTCACATTAATAACTTTCGATTTTTAAATTTATATAAATAATTGTAGCAGAAAATTAAATATAATAATCTACAATGAAATCATACTATAATACCAATGCGTAGATTGAGTATTATATCTTTATACTTATGAGTTTTTTATTATAGTTAGAAGTTATACTTCTTTAGGCGCGTTATGAAAAATTTATGAGAGTGAAATTTTACGATGCGCGTGCACCGTGACACAAAATTCAGTATGGGCGACGAGCGTGCGCGAGATGGGAATAAGACAATCTACAAGTAAAAAGAAATAGAATATGCGTGAGCAGCTTTGCCAAGAATTTTGAATGACCATAATGACATGTGAGTACCCTTTAAGCAAATAAAGGAGTTTTAATTATTTTTTCAAAGAAATTTAGCAATGCTTTTTCACAAAGACCTATTGTTAGTTAAAAGGTTATGAAACATACCTAGTTATTAAATTGAATTAATAATATAATAAAATAATAAATAATAATTATTATTAATTTTTTTTTTATTCAGTATATTATTTAACGCTAAATATTAATTATTTAATATTTAAAAAAAAATAAAGAAAGCCAAAGAAGTATAACTTCTTACGCGCGTACATAAGTACACGCACCATTTTTTTTTTAAATTATAAACTGGCTATTTATTGTCCATAGTTCAAAATTTTAACTACATATATCAATGTAAACAAACAAAAAAAATATCAATTACAATCAAGAGATAATTGTTTCTGCATGCGTACCTTTATTACTCAGTAGGACTCAGATGGGTGGAGGTGCGTCGTTACTAGACTCGTGTACAAATTTTTCGTAAACCACTTCACTAAAGAGAAAGTTTGAAACAATTATTTTAAAGAAAATCTCTAATTTTATTTTAAAAACATAAAAAAGACTTAGTGCTTTATGGCTTCAATATTAAGACGTGCTTTAAGCCAAGCAATAAAAAAAAGAAATGTGTATAAAACTTCTTTTTTACAAAACAGCACAGATTCAAAAATATTAACGTCAGTTTTTAAGGATGTAGAAGATTCAAATCATACAATTAATGAATTTGTGTGGCAAAACTTGGACAGATGGCCAGACAAAACTTTTACAGTAAGTATTTTACAATTAATTATTAAGCATAATTTAAAAAAAAATCGAATTTGGGTTTTTATTTATTTTTTGCATTTTCTGAGAAGATTTACTACAGTACTTTATATATAACCATCGGAATTAGAGATTTCAACGAACAGAAAACGCACCAACTTTTTAAAAAAAGCTGATATTTTGACGCTTGAATTTTCGATTCAAAATTAGGGTGCTTTTTCGATATTAATTCAAAATAGGTGAAAAAATAAATATTTTAAATCAAAGAAATTACAGCGCAATCAGTACGCAATTAGGACGTAAAAAGGTAAGTTTTCACCAAATTTCGTGGAAAAAAAATAAATTTTGTAAAAGATAAAAATAAAGAATTTTCCTTTCAGTTTTATAATATTCTCCACCTTTTCCAATGGTTTTCATCCTACTATAATTTTTTTTGGTTTCAAAAATTATCAACCCTGGTCTAATAGCATATTTTCTAGTCCGTGATCTGACAATTTAATTTGTTGTGGAGTAGTAATGTAAATTCTTCTTAAAAACCAATTCTTTTTTTGTAGTATTTAGTCGTTGGCTTTTTTAGATTGAAAATATTCTTTTTCCTGTTGCTTTTGTTCATCGGTTACTTGCTAAAAACCAAATTTTTATGTTCATTTATAATAATATATCATTTATATAATTTATAATAATAAGGAGGATATATATATATATATCTACCAAGTTGCCAATCAAAATTTGGCCGCTAGTATTTTTAATTAAATTATTTTTAATTGCTTTTTGGGAAAAAATTTCGTTCACTTGTTTTTAAAAATAAAATATCGTCTACATCACGGCAGTTTACACAAAGATTTTAAAAAATCACGGTTGCCGTGTCGCACAGGTAAACAGGTATGATTTCGATACATTTATACCTTTTTTTAACGTACCTACATTTATTCATTATACATCAAATGGAAACTATTTTTTTCTATTAATTATCATATATAGTTGCCTAATAACGCGTAACATCATTAAGAAGGAAATATATATATTGTTTTTTTTTCATCTTATCACGTACTAACAATTACAATAATGAACCATTAAACTAAAATATTACGTTGAGAAAAAAAATCTCATTTCAAATAGATAGTCTAACACTTAGAAATATGAAGAAAAAGTTACTTCCAAGTTTTTGTACTTGGGACCATGAATTTAATAGGTTTGTTTACTAGAATATTGTTCTGATAATTCGAAAAAATATTAATTTCTTCAGCTGTCTATTCTTTGATAGATGGAGAAATTAATAATAAAATATCCCCTTTTTTATTATGAATTCATTAATATTTTCAGGAGTGTGCAACCACAGGCCACGGATATACATATGCACAAACACATCGAATGTCGATAAACTTTGCTGCGTCTCTCCGGACGAAATTAAAGTTGAGGAATGACGACACAGTCGCCATAATACTACCGAATGTTCCAGAATATCCCTGTATTTCACTGGGAATATTGGAAGCTGGGTGTATAATCAGTATGCTGAATCCTGCGTACAGCACTCGTGAGTTTTTTTGACATTTATCCGTAAATCAGAAATCATATAATACTAGCGCACCAGGCGAACTTCGTCCCGCCTAACAGTCTAACAATATCGTCTTAACTTTAGTTAAACTTAATTTAGTATTTAATGTAATTTAATACACCTTTTTTTGCAAATATACAAATGTTCTATTGGTTGCCATTGTGAAAAAGAATGGCAGTTTTACACATTAGGTCTCTTCTCTCTAGCGCCAAAATTGCGATACTGCATGTTAAAGCACTTTCTGATATACAACATTTTTTGTTTTGTTATGCGACGCAAGAACAAAGTGGTAGGTTTCTTTTACCTAGGTAACACTGAAAATGTTTAGAAAATGAAAAACAGCTTAATGTAGAAAATTGGCAATACTTTTATTGTTTTTCGAAGTAATCCTCGTTCCTCTACACATCGTCGCATTCGATGGAACCACTGAGAAAAGCAGTGACTCATTCTTCCTTAGGGGACTCGTCTATGGCATTTCCCTACGCTTTCACCGCATCTTCGGGGCTCATAAAGCGAATACCTCGAATTCTATCTTTAGTTCATGGGAATAAATGAACGTCGCAGGGCGCCAGGTCAGGACCGTATGGCGGATGACTCATTATCTCGACACCTGCCATAGTCAAATCTCAAGTCCGTTTTGCGGAGTGCGCTGAAGCATTGTTGTGGTGAAGGAGCATCCTGCTTCTAGAATTTTTTCCAAGACAACAGGCAAACAGCGCTTTACATATCAGTCTGCAGTAACTGTCCTTCCATCTTTAGCACCACCACATCACCTGTGACGATGTCAAATACAGGATATGAGGCACCGTCGTTGAATTTATCTAATATTTGGTGACACCTGTCCATACGAAGATGTATCTGGTCGTCGGTTAAAGTATGGGGAATCCGTACAAAGCTTCTGACGCCTAAATGTTCGTGTAAATTTTTTTGAACTCATACCAATGCCTAGGCTTGCCCGTATCTGCTGAAAGGTCACTCTCTTATCTTCCTCCATCATGCGTCGCACAGCACTGATGTTATCTTCAGTAGTCCCTGGTAAAAGACGTCCCTCACGCGGATCATCATTGAAATTGTACCTCCACGCTAAAACTCGTTAATTGTAAATAGTGGCACGAGATGGGACTTAATTTATAAATGCTAATCGCAGCCTATCATAGCTTTGTTTTTCAATAAGCCCACAACGAAAGTCATAATAAATCATTGACCGAAAATTTTCTCGCGTTAGGTTCATTTTCAAGTGTAAAAAGAGTTTTAGATTTGCCGCCAATTCACAAAAACAAATGACAAATGAAAGTAATATGACATTAGGTTACCAAAGAGTTCTAAAATTTAAATTCAAAAAGTTTTCATTAGCAATGTTTCTAACTGGCCAATTCTAAACATTTTCAGTGTTACCCACGTAAGTTTAGGTTAGCCATTTTCCATATATTTTAAAGTTTTACTTAAATTCGCATTTCATGGTGAAGACAAAAAAAAAGAATCTTTACCTATGTTTTTTAAACCTATCAGTATCTGTAATAGTAATACTGTTAATGTAATTATAATTCTTTTTTAATCACTTACATAATCTTTGTTAGTGAGCTAGTTTTATTATTTTCCATACGTCAAAAAAAATAAATATTCTTAATTTTCTAAAGGAAAAAGGATTGATATTATGTATTGGTTGTCAAATATTTATGCGTGCGTTCAGAAATTTAATGTGTATAAGGAAAATATATCTACTTAAATATACAACAGATCAAGGCACATTTTTGAGTCTTGGAATTCGGTGATCGTAGTAAATTTATTTATTTTAAATTAATTGTTTGTTTTTTTTTAATTAAACTGTTACTAAGATTAGTAAAAGATCTATTAGAAATACACCAAGTTTCATACAGTGGCGTAGCTAGGTGACCAAGGGCCCTGGGGCAAATTAAAAAATGGGGCCCCACTGCTATGTAAACTGATTAGATTTTATCAAATTAAAATATGAAATATACAAATAATTTAAAAATGCTAAGCTACGTAAGCTCTAATTTGTGCAGGGCAGGTAATAAAAATATTAAATAGTAACAACGTAAATTACAATTAATACTTGATGTAGGTTTGGCGAATAAAATGAAATACAGAAGACTCAAGGGTCTATTATATAAAGGCCGGGCCTACCAACTGCCTAAATAACAATTATATTTACAATTTTTTCCTAGCTTTAGTTTTCGCAAAAGTATCAATGACTTCGTTTAAATCCAACAGTTGTAACCTCATCATATTTATTTTGAAAACGGGAGAAATTTGTAAAAGTTCAGAACGATCGAGATTTCTGGTGAGGATTCGAGGGGCCCCCTGAGCTTGAGGGCCCCGGGGCACTGCCCCACCTAGCCCCTTGGTAGCTACGCCACTGGTTTCATATCTATCGAAGTTTTTTTGTAGAAGTACTTTATTTTAATTTATATTTTTATTACTAATTTCTCAAATGTAATTCATAAAATTAAAGTCATAATAAAATTGTTGAATAATAATTTTATAGCACAAGTAATGTTCACGGAAACATTATCAATAACAATAGTCTAAAGTACAATGTATAAGACAATTAGAGCATACTAAGATTAAGGACACCCAAATGGGGCATGGTACAGTGTGTTTGTTTATTAAATATTAATTTAATATACATACATAATTTGTTATGTTAGAAATTCACCACGAATTCTACTCAGGATCTTGTATATCTCACCGTAAAATTGTAAACACCGTTAGATTGTAATCTATCTCGCGAGATTGTAAACTGTCGAAAGATTGTGAACCTCAACGAACTGCTTACAATTTAACGTATTATTATTCGGTAGATTGTAATTTATCGAAGTGAAACCGTCAAATTGTGAAACGGATCGCACCTCGAGCGCTGATTGGTTGAACGGAATATGCCCCGCGCCACCATATTTGTTTGTTAATTCGTTTGTTGTCGAATCTAACTCGATTGTTTTGATGAATGTAAAGTGATGTCGTGATTGATGTCGTCTTTTTGGGTGTTTCGGTTTCCTCACGATGTTTTCCTTCACCGTTCGAACGAATGTTACATGCGCACATAGAAAATCCATTCGTGCACAGCACATCTAACCTATGACCTCAGGGATGGGAGACGCACGCTGAAGCCATTAGGCCAACGCTGCTCTTTATAATATTAGTATACTAACTATAATAAATTAACAATTTCAGATGACTTACAACGCCATCTGGAAATGATAAAATGCAAAGCGATAGTATCATCAAAGCTATCGTATCCGAACATCGCAGAGGCCCTAAACGCTATGCAAAAGAAACTACCTGTTATACTAATAGACAACGATGAGCTACCAGAGACAACAATAAGATTTTCAGAGTTCGCCAATGACTTGAATGTTGACGTGGACTGTTTGAAAGCCGTGAAACGGAGTGCAAAAGATGTCGCCATTATGCCTTTCTCGAGCGGTACAACAGGATTTCCGAAAGCCGTTGTTTGCACTCACAAATCTGTTGTGGACTTTAACAAAGCCACAATAGATCCGAATATTATTCCTTTGGAGGAGGCAACAGGTAATTATTTATTTGGAGACAGAACACAGACTAGCTAGATTTAATTAATAGATAACTTTGAAGGAATTAGGAAGTATGTGTCATTTGTTGGTTTTTTGTTTATGTGTTTTGTTGCATATAAAATTTTATCACTATAATATAATAGTATTAACCTACCTACAAACCTATAAAAGTATAACAAAAACTCAATAAAAATAAAACTAAATTCAGTTTCAAAGGCGTAGTCCTTGTGGCAGTGTATCTTTAATGCTGGCGGTTATTTTTCGTTGTATTGCGAATTATTATTCGTTAAGCGCGGAAAGCACCAGCTCTGGGGTCACCGGTACTATGTATCGTGCGCTAACTTGTAGATAAGATAAATAAATATATTACCAGTTAAAAATCACTAGTTGCCATCTAATAAAAAACCTACTAGGTTTCCTTTAAACAGAATAACTTTTTAATAAACATTAAAGAATCATATCACATATCTATCATTATTTGAATTTGGAAATGTGGATATATTATGCAGTGGCGTAGCATAAAATTTTCTTTTTCAGGGATTCCTCCACTAGCATTAGCTCAGCTCTATTTAGAATTCGGGGATTTCCGCAAAAGAGCCTGACGCTGTCGTGGGGGATTCCCCGTCCCATAGTCGCAACATTTTTCACTTGTTTCGTGAAGTGTGTTGTGTTTGGTTGGCGTGAATTGTTAAACGTGTATAATTCTTTAGTCATAGATAATATTCTCTAGAATTTTAAAGTTTATTGTAGAATGGGATTTTACAGAATCTCTTCCAAATCTTATCATTGCAATGAAATTGTTCATGACGATTTGCGTGTCCGTAGCTTCATGTGAGAGGAGTTTCAGTAAATTAAAATAAATAAAACCTATTTGCGGGTAACAATGGCCCAACAGCGGCTTAGCAATCTTGGTATATTAGCCATCGAACACGAGGCAATACAAAATAATATATATTTCGAAGAAGTTATTGCTGAGTTTGCAGCTGTCAAAGCTAGAAAGAAGAAATTTTAATTGTTATTGTGTGTTGTTATTTCATATAAAATCATATCATATAAAATTTATTGCTTTTTACTTTTGATGCGCTGATGACACCACCAACTTCCGCACCAAGTGGGGTTCCAGAATTGCATTTCACTTAAGATTATATTAATTTCAGCGAATTATCAATCGGTGATGCCGGGAGTGTTGCCATTTTTTCACATATTTGGCTTCAACGTGTTTATGTTAAACTTGTGTGTGGGTGGTAAACTGGTAACAATAAGTCAATTCAAGCCTGAAGTGTTTCTAGAGACCCTCGTCCGACATAGGACTCAACATATGTACGCTGTTCCACCTATGAGTAAGTTTTTTTAAGGTCTATTACAAATTCCGACATATATAGTTTTACAGTATTTACTTATATACTAAATATTTGTACATACTTTTGGTTTCAAATTATCGGGAACAATATGTATTAGTTTTCCAACAAACTCCCAAGCTAAATAAGAGAATTAGCACTGAATAAATTTAAAACTCTCGTTAAACGTAAATTATTCAATAAAGCTTTTTATAAATTTGACGATTATTTAAATGATCCATGGGTTGGATTTGCTCTACTTCAAACAATTTGTATGACTCAAAAGGTGGCGATTAAAAAGAGTGGGGGAGAGTTTCTTGCTAGTTTTTCTTACCCGCTCTACGCTCTTGACTTCTGAACTGGTGGTAAATGTAAATTCAGAATCAATTTATCATCTTTTCTGTTGACGTTCATAGGTGTACTTGTTTACCTATATGAATAAAGTTATTTTGTGTTACGTAATACTTGAACGGTCCCTAAGAGATAAGCATAGTTAAACGCATTTAACTTTTGCTATTTATGACTCATTCACGTCGAGGGAATCTTATTATTAAGGAACTTACTTAAAACCTAAGTTCGATAGGTATCTGAATGCATTGTGTTCTGACTTCTGTGCCCTTTTCAAAAGTTTATTTTTGACATCATTATATTACGTAATACTACGCAGCCATTTCTTCTTAATTTGAAATTGTAATATCTATGGCTCTTAGCGTTGCTAGGCAACCGTTTTCTTATATTAATTATCAGTATTGACCGCGTACTTAATAAATTTATCGTAATCAATATTTAAATTTTTTGTGCGCCAGACACGCTTTTATGTATGCAAAGGAAGTGCTTCATAAAATTGAGGAATTACAAAAAATGTCAAATGTCAAAATGTACACACAGTTAAATTATTCAAAACGTCATACACGTCAGTATGTCAAAACTTGTAATCTATGAAATCATAAGGATTTTCTAGAGAAAAAAGTCCCTGGAACTATGGCAGGGGAGTAAAAGAAAGTTTTTTTTACTGAACCCGATGTCAGAGTAGGTAAAAGTTATTACCATTTAAAGATATTATTAGTTTTATACCATTACCAACAACATCTCACTTTGTTTATCCGTTGTTTTTAACTTATTTAAAAAATGATAGTTGGATAATATTTGAATTTCGCATATACATGTTGGGTATATCCAATAAAAATAAAAGTTTCATTAAAATTAGTTCAGTAGTCTAAGATATGAGGTGACATAATGTTGACAGGTATTCGGAACTATATTTTTTACATTTATTGTTTAAATCTTAAACGTGTTTCAGTAATGTTTCTGGCAAAACATCCGGCTGTGACGCCCGCCCATCTCCAATCGCTCAAAGGCATCGCGTGTGGAGCGGCCTCTTTAGCTAAAAGCGACGTTGAAGCTCTGCTAAAGAAAAACGTAAGCCTTTGTAGCAAATAGAAAACTCCTCGAATTGCAAATATAAACCATTGAACACCAACAAAAATATCATTAAAATCGGTCCAGCCGTTTCGAAGGAGTTTAATTACAAAGGCAAGCACAAGATTGATATATATTAAGATCATATATTGAAGTTATTCAACGTTCTATAAAAAATAAAGAGTAGTAAGAGAGTCCTTTTAGAAAAGTCTGCTACTCCATATCTCCATCCTCAAAGGCGTATTTGGCATATTTGGGTCGCCTTAAAGGTGTCAGGGGCACCCAGATATACTTGACACTCTAATTATTTCTCATTATCTCTTGCTATTCCTTCCTGTTATTCCCTCCTCCCCATATTATACTGTATGCGTTCGCTAAAATCTGGAAATTTCGTCAACAGAGGAACATCAGATTCCGTCAAGGCTACGGTCTGACTGAGACCAATGGTGGCATAGTAATTGGACGCAATGATGACACGAATTATGCCTCTGTTGGACATCCAGTTGGGAGCTGCCAGATTAAAATTTCTGATCTCAAAACCCAGGAGGCGCTTGGGCCAGGACAGGTGAGAAATAAAAATGTTCTGCATATATTATATCTGTAACATATGGTAAATTTGTCTTCAAAATTATAAAAAAAAATAAAAATGGAGGGGGGGCTTTCATAATACAGACGCTTTAAATTATTTGACATTAATCCATCCACAGATTGTCGTAAACAGGAAATAAATTACTTTAATTTCGTGTAACAATATAAAAAAAAACAAATGCCTACTAACAATAAATAACTTCTGGCAACCCTAATATGCGGCTGACTGAGAGCTGGCAACCAGTTTTTTGGCGATCCAATGCATACTACTCTCAACATTAATTTAAAATTGATCTCATCAACAAAAACAGTTAGCTGCTGAATTGAGCAGTAGGATTTTGGTCTACCAGTGGTGCTACAACCTTTTTAGGTCAGGGTCTGAGATGTCTGTATCTGTTTTTTAATCATTTGTCAATCAAGCCGGTTTCCTCACGATTTTCCTGCACCGTTCGAGCGGCTGTTAAATGCGCATATACCTAGCGAAAACTGAAAATGTTTTGAAAATGAAAAACAGCTTAATGTAGAAAGTTGGCAATACTTTTATTGTTTTTCGAAGTAATCTGCGTTCTTCTCTACACATCATCTTCAGGGCTCGTAAAGCGAATACCTCGAATTCTATCTTTAGTTCTTGGGATTAAATGAAAGTCGCAGGGCGCCAGGTCAAGACCGTATGGCGGATGACTCATTATCTCGACACCTGCCATAGTCAAATCTCAAGTCCGTTTTGCGGAGTGCGCTGAAGCATTGTTGTGGTGAAGGAGCATCCTGCTTCTAGAATTTTTTCCAAGACAACAGGCAAACAGCGCTTTACATATCAGTCTGCAGTAACTGTCCTTCCATCTTTTAGCACCACCACATCACCTGTGACGATGTCAAATACAGGATATGAGTCACCATCGTTGAACTTATCTAATATTTGGCGACACCAGTCCATACGAAGATGTTTCTGGTCGTCGGTTAAAGTATGGGGAATCCGTGTAAAGCTTCCTGACGCCTAAATGTTCGTGTAAATTTTTTTGAACTCATACCAATGTCTAGGCTTGCCCGTATCTGCTGATAGGTCACTCTCTTATCTTCCTCTATCATGCGTACTACAGCACTGATGTTATCTTCAGTAGTCGCTGTCCGAAGGACGTACCTCACGCGGATCATCATTGAGATTGCTACGTCCACTACTTCGTTGCTAAAACACGCTTTGACTACTGATTAAAATACCTTCATATACGACAATAGATGGCGCTTAAAGGACGTTTGTGTATTGTAAAAATTACGTTTGATGTAATAGGGAAGTACAATTTCAAGGGGAAGGTGATTTAATTTTTAAAGGCAAACGTCCTTTATAGCGTTTGAGAGTATTTAGACCATAAGTGACAATAATTATAAATATCTTAACTGTTCTTAGTAGGACATTATGATAATTAATATGATATTTGTATGCCTATTTTTATATGGCTGATGTGCGGTTTTTTTATAATTAAGCAGTAAGAATGAATCACTTTCTTTTCAAATAAACGATGTTTATTATTATTATTAAAGACACTAACTGTGCGTAGACTTTTACCAGGCGAGACGCAAATCGTATATATAGAAATAATCACGTGATCGAAATCACAATCACCATACGATTGAGAGCCACTAAAACTTAATGAATTTGTGTGTATGATATTTGTCACGTGACTATTTTCATATAAATTCATTATTGCGTCACGCCTGTAGAAAGGTGATTTTGTCTAATTCCATTCTTTTAACTATTGAACTGTTTCATCTTTTTCTGTCAAATTGTGTTTAGACTTTGATGAAAAAAGACAGAAGACTACTTTAAGACTGACGACTGATTTTTTTCTTGGATCGTAAATGTTTATTATAAATATTATCTCTAGGAAGGTGAGATTTTGGTCCGTGGCCCACTGCTCATGAGCGGGTACTATGAGAACGAAGAAGCTAATAAGGAAGTGTTTACATCAGATGGCTGGTTAAAAACCGGTGATGTCGGCAAATACGACGAGAATAAGTATTTGTATATCACTGACCGGCTAAAAGAACTTATTAAGGTAAGATTAATTTAAATATCGAACATTTTTTTCATCATCTATAATTTTTGTTACGACACGTAGTTTTCCTTCTATAATTCACATTAATCTATGGTATAAATAAGAATAGGGGCTCGATTTTTCAAAATATTAAGACATTTAATTGGTTTAATAATATCTGATTCTGAACTTAATGTAAATCGGAAATCAAATCGAATTCGGGTTATTTAGAATTTCCGATTGGGTTCTTTATTCGATAGAAAAGTTCTATTTTGTCAAACCTTTATATTTAGTAGATCACCATCATTGATATATAAAAAACCCAAGATGCACAATCAACGTCTAAAAAACGTCCTCAAAAAATGAGCGCAACATTCTAAATTGTGCACTCTCGCTTAGTCTCGCGTCTAATAAGTGGAGTCGATGTTATTTATTTGTGTTTTTTTTATAAATAAATTTATGTACTTTTGAACTTTTTTGTGTGTAGATTTTGACAAATATATTTACGCTATATAAAGTGTAGGTCAGGAGGTAGCCAATTTAACATTTATTTTTAATTTAAAGAAAAAACTTTTTAACCGGATTAAAGTTATGTATTATTATAAATTTCCAACTATTTAACATCCAACACCTTTTGTCTTTAGTCACCGTGACCACGCACGCTGTAAAGCACCCGAAAAGTCGGATAAATTTAAAATTATGTTAAATAGTTGTAAATAAAAAAGTAATGTTCGACTCCACTCAATACCTTGTCCTACCGACCACGGTCGGTCGTAAAATTTTATTGCTTTAAGTACGTATACACTGCGTTGTAATAACAACTTTAAGCAATTCGCGTAAGGTTGATTTTGCAATAATATATGCTTGTAACATATACTGTTATAGACATACTGTTATAGAAAGGGACAGAAATAGTGTTTCGGGACACTTTCGAGCGTTACTTTTATTCGAGACTGTGCATCTTGGGTTTTTTATATATCAATGATCACCATCTAGTTTTTTTTATAAGTTGCTTCTTATTTTTTATTAGGTTATTTTGACCGCTGTACTATTCAAGAAGTTTTAGTACTTAGTACTCGTAGTTTTAGTAATTGAAACGTTATATGCTTTTCTAAATTAAACTAATATATCTTTATACTAAATAATCTTTTAATGGTAATTTGATTTCAACTATTATTTTTCAAGTTAATAATTTTTTCTCTGCTACTTTAAGTAATAATTAACTCTTAATAAGGTTTAATACATTATTAAATACTAAAAGAGAATATTTCAGGTGAAAGGATTTCAAGTAGCGCCAGCAGAGTTGGAGACCATTCTCCGTACTCACCCTAAAGTCCTGGACTGCGCTATCGTAGGTATTAAGGACCCGATAAGTGGTGAGGCGCCTAAGGCCTTCGTAGTGCCACAAGCCAAACAGACCATTGACCCGAAGGAATTTTTAGAATACGTGAACACACAAGTAGTGGCGTTTAAAAAAATTAAAGAGGTTCAATTTGTGACTGAGATACCAAAAAACCCCGCTGGTAAGGTTTTAAGACGCGTTATCAAGGAAAAGTATTGTTAATATAAGTATTCTACGAAGTGTACTATGGAGAGGGTTCTGAGGGGTTTGGGTTGATCCCTCCTCTTCATACAGGGGCAAACGGGCAGGAAGCTCATTTGATGTTAAGTGATACGCCCATAAACTCTCAATGCCAGTGTGTTTCCGGCCTTTTAAAAGTTGACTCTTGAAGGACTCTAAGTAACAATAATAAAAAATAGGGGTTGATCGTAGAGGGGGGGAAATTAGGGGTTGTATGTATTTTTGTATGTTGTATCATAAAAAAATTAAATTCTAAAAAATACATTTTTGTCCTTATCAATTAGGGGTTTGAAAGATAGATAGTAGCCGATTCTGAATATGCATAAAAAAATTCATAAGAATCGGTCGAGCCGTTTCGGAGGAGTATGAGAACGGACATTTTGACACGAGAATTTTATATATTAGATAATAATACACTATATAGGTGATATAATTTTGATATCTGTCTGGTGAGTTAAGACAAGTTTTTATTGATTTATAAGCTTTCTAACACGCTAATTCGTATAAAAACTTATTTTTTGACGTGATAACTTCTTATAAATCGATGAACGTAAGCTGCATGCACGAAAAAACATGACTCATTGTCACGTTCCGCCTGAGCCACATATAAAAAAAATTAAATCAAGTTTTAATGCTTGCATTTCCTCCCTGTATTGCGATACTTATTCGCTGAGCGAGGAAAGCACCAGCTCTGGGCTCACTGGTACTACAAGACGCCAAATTAAATCTTTAAATATCGCTTGAACCCCATGCCCCAAGAGGACACAAAATGAAAATTGAAGGAAAGACTCTTATATATGTGCCGTTTATTATTAAAAATGTTCCGTTGGCTTATTATTGTATTTGTTATCGATCATCGTATTTATAAATCCCAAAATCGGAGTTTTTAAAGTTTCAATTTATTTATCTGCGATTTATTTATGTCAAAGACAAAATTGTAACAAGGATTCTAAAACTTATAAAATAATGCCTAGTCTAAGATAAACTAAGTATTGGTGCTTTAATTAAGAATTTGTATGTTTTTATTTATGTAAAGGAAAATATATTCGTGACTATTCATTTGTTTTTCTCTTATGTCCTTATTTTCAGGAAATATATAGAACTTACACGAAGCAATCTTAATTTTATACCTTACTAGCCTACCCGGCAAACGTTGTTTTTCCCTGTACCTTTATTATTTCTAGGAAACATTTTTTTAGTTCAATAAAAATAACTATCAATAATAAAAAAATGGGGTTGAACGTAGAGGGGTGAAAATTAAGGGTTGTATGTATTTTTGTATGATGTACCATTAAAAATTAAAAACAATTTTTTTTGTCGAATAAATACATTTTTTTTAACGCGACACCCCTTATCACTTAGTGATTTGAAAGATAGGCAGTAGCTGATTCTCGACTTACTGAATGTGCATAAAAAATTTCATAAGAATTGGTCGAGCCGTTGCCTGTTACAATCGAGCATTGTGAGACAAGCACACAAGAATTTTATATATTAAAAGATGTAGCACGATTAACACTAGTAAATTAAAAACAAAAGCGATTGTTTCACTGCAATAGCGATTGTTTCACTGTTTCAACATAATTACGGACGACACAGTAACGGCACATTACGACAGCACATTTTGACGAATGTTTAGAACGTAATAATATATTACCACTCTTCGATCTTACCACCTTGGTGAAACAGGAATATATATTTTAAACTGTCACATTAGCTTTTATGATAATTTGATAGAATTACAATCTAAACTAATACTATCTTTATGGTTATTGCGATCTATTTCAGGTAAAATTTGGTAAACGAATATTACTAATACATATTGTGCACAAAATAATTTCTGCAGACCATGTGCCTGAGCATTGTTGATCTAGTGGCGTCAGCGTGCGACTCTTATCCCTGAGGTCATAGATTCGATCCCCGGCTGTGCATCAATGGATTTTCTTTCTATCTGCGCATTTAACATTCGCTCGAACGGTGAAGGAAAACATCGTGAGGAAACCGACACGTCTTACCCCTTGGCCACAGTCACCTGCGGCGCGGTTTGCGGCGCGCAAAGCGGCGAGCGGTAAGGGCCGAAACACATAACGCAAACTGCTTATTTTTGCGGCGCCGCAACGCCAAAATCGGCAGTTGCGTTGCCGCGTTGCGGCGTCGCGAAACAGGGCATTATGGGCCGAAACACATAAGCGCGTTGCGGCGCCGCGCCGCTGAAATCGGCAGTGCGCTATAGCGGTGCGGCGCCGCAACGCACGACGTGAATTCCAGCGTTATGACGTCATACTTGTTGACAATGATGCAGTTTGTTTCTAACACTCTTGCAAACAACACGTGTCAACCGAGAAGCAGTTTTAAAATTAAAATGTCTGACGTTGACGTCGATCTGTTTATATCTTCGGTTCAGGAACACCGTTGTTTGTGGGATACTAGTGACGAAACCTATAAAGACAAATTTATAAAACAAGAAGCATGGAAAAGCATTTGTGAGATCGTTTATGTTGATTACAAGGAAAAAAACTCAACCGAAAAATCAAAACTGGGTAAGTAGTAACATATAGTCTTAGGCAATGATATTTTAAACTAAAGATAAGTTATGTTCATAGTAATTTACGTTTTAAATCTGTTCCTGTGTTTAAATCATTACCTCCCAGCAATCCAAAACTGCACACATTTGCAAGTTTTACTGATAAGCAAACCAAAAGATATGAAATAAAACGCAATTGAAAGAGATAGCTATAATTTTAATGGTTGCACTTCAAACGTTTCTTGTGCATAGAGTAACATTTATAGTCGTAGAGTGGACACTTGATTCAAAACTATATTCATATTTTGTTTAATTGCCAACTTAGGGCGCCAACATCACTGGAAAAGTAATTACAAAAATCATTCCGTATTAGATGTGGGCTTAAATTATTTTCATTTGCTGTGGGCAAATGCAACATTTGCAGATCAGAATCATCAAAGATAATGTCATCGGTCGCTTGATTCCGAGTGCCATAAACATCAATAAAAAAAAATAAGAAACCTATTTGTTTTACCTTAAAGTTAAGCCCAGCATTTCCAAAGCAGTAACTGGTTTTCTTCCTTTATTTTTTTTCTTCTGTATATATTTTGATAACTCGCTTAATAGCTCTTCAAATGATGATATACTCATTCTAAAGTAGGCAACAAATTTTTTTTCGTCTATCTTTAATGCTTCGTATTTTTTAGAAAAGAACTCGCCATTTGGATTCATACCCTTACTTAATGGATGTATCTAGTATCTTCTTTGCCGTATTTTTAAGATAGAATAATGTCTTCTTAATAACAAATAAGCAATAAGTTTATTACGATCCATCGCAGAGAGACGTCTATCCACACTCAAAAATCACGAGAAAATGGTTGCCCTACCATAATGCCCTGTTTCGCGACGCCGCAACGCGGCAACGCATCTGCCGATTTTGGCGTTGCGGCGCCGCAAAAATAAGCAGTTTGCGTTATGTGTTTCGGCCCTATGGTAGGGCAACCATTTTCTCGTGATTTTTGAGTGTGGATAGACGTCTCTCTGCGATGGATCGTAATAAACTTATTGCTTATTTGTTATTAAGAAGACATTATTCTATCTTAAAAATACGGCAAAGAAGATACTGGATACATCCATTAAGTAAGGGTATGAATCCAAATGGCGAGTTCTTTTCTAAAAAATACGAAGCATTAAAGATAGACGAAAAAAAATTTGTTGCCTACTTTAGAATGAGTATATCATCATTTTAAGAGCTATTAAGCGAGTTATCAAAATATATACAGAAGAAAAAAAATAAAGGAAGAAAACCAGTTACTGCTTTGGAAATGCTGGGCTTAACTTTAAGGTAAAACAAATAGGTTTCTTATTTTTTTTTATTGATGTTTATGGCACTCGGAATCAAATGTTTAGTTTTATTTGTACCCCTGGCTTTATACACCTGTGGTACTAGCGGGGTGTCGATAAAAATTTTGCATCACTAGTGTTCATGGTTTGGGGGTACCTAGTGGTACAAAGCCAGGTTCAAATGAAACAAGACAGAATCAAATTTTGCATTATACAATTTTCTTACTTTAAGAATACTTTAATAGGCCTTAAAAAATGTAATGATCAATTTAAGAAAAATCAAACTCCTCATCTTGTGAAACATAGGAAGTAGCTGACGTTTCGTCCAGTAAAAATGGTGAATTTATTGGACGTTGTTGGTTTGATGATGAGGTAGTCCTCTGTTCAGTAATCGAACTTCCAGGAGTAGAAGTGTGGTAGCCACTCTGAACCGTATTATCGTATCTCATAGTTGAATATCCTTGATTGTAACCCTGATGCTGATATTCTTGATTATAGCCGTGATGTGTATTTTGATGAATTGAAGGTTGAAGAATGTCGGTTAATATTTGAAGCACCCGACTTTGAAATATCAATGTTTGATTCTCATTTAACGATTGTAGAGATGGTAAAATCCCCTTGAAAAAATGCAAATGTCTATTCTCCGGTGTTTTTAATATTTCCAATAAATCTTCTTCAATATCATCCTTATCATCTGCCTTTCGTTTTCGTGGTTGACTTTTATAACGAGGCAATGCCGTTATTTCATTCTCAATATCTCCTTCCGCTACGCATAAACTGGAATCAGTTGCATTTTGTGAAACCTTTTTCAAAAACTGTAATTGTTTATTCAAGTGATATTCTTTAATTTTTGCAGCTCCAGCTCCTGATCGATTGGCATCTTTTAGTTTTTTTTGATATTTAGCAAAATTATCTTTTATGGCCTTCCACTTCTTGACTAAATCATTACCTGCAACAAAAAACTTCACAAGTGAGAAATAGTAATAAATACTAAAATTCCCTAGATTCCATTTATACTACATATAAAATTTGATATAACTTTCATAAGTACTTTCGGTCCATCCAATTTCATATAAATGGCTGGCCGCCGAAAAAGAATAATTTTCTGCTTTTTCTTGACTTAGGCAAGTTAAAAACTGATTGACTTTGCCTAGAACAACCATAATGTAAAATATTTATTGAGTACTTCTTTGAAAAACTACCTGTCTATCTTTGAAAATCTATTCCTTTAGCAACACTATTACCTGCGCGGTTTGAGTTTGATTATACCTACATTTGTATTATTTTATTATTTGCCTACTAATTATTATTTCATTTTAGATTTCTAGCAACCGGCAGTGACTTTAAAACCATGCATACGAATTACTTCCGAGGAGCAAGTACAATAGCAAAAATTGTAAGGACAGTTTGTCGCGCCATATGGAAACATCTATCAAGTCAAAATATACCTCCTATAACAAAACAGGTTCTAGAAGATGTCGCTATTGAGTTTGACAAGAAAGCAAATTTTCCTAACTGCATAGGAGCTCTTGATGGTAAACATGTCCGTATTACATGTCCTGCGCACAGTGGATCACTGTTTTACAATTATAAGGGCTATAATTCAATAGTTTTATTAGCTCTTGTAGATTCTAGATATAGATTCATTTTTGTCGATATAGGAGCGTATGGCAAGGAAAGTGACTCCACCGTTTTCCAGAACTCTAAACTTTATGATTTGATTATGACACGCAAATTACCTATTCCTGTACCAAAGCCTTTACCAGGTTCTCAAAATGAAACTCCATTTGTTTTTGTAGGAGATGAAGCATTCTCAATTTCGAATAACGTCATGCGCCCTTACTCAGGAAAACATTTGTCGGTACAACAAAGAGTTTACAATTATCGACTGAGTCGTGCCCGAAGATATGTCGAGTGCGCTTTTGGCATCCTAGCCAATAAATGGCGCATATTTCATCGATCTATGAATGTGCAATACGAATTTGCGACAGACATTATCAAGGCATGTTGTGTAATGCACAACTTTGTTTTGAATCGAGATGGAGTACAAGCGACCGATGACATTATCTTTGATGATTCTGATCTGCAAATGTTGCATTTGCCCACAGCAAATGAAAATAATTTAAGCCCACATCTAATACGGAATGATTTTTGTAATTACTTTTCCAGTGATGTTGGCGCCCTAAGTTGGCAATTAAACAAAATATGAATATAGTTTTGAATCAAGTGTCCACTCTACGACTATAAATGTTACTCTATGCACAAGAAACGTTTGAAGTGCAACCATTAAAATTATAGCTATCTCTTTCAATTGCGTTTTATTTCATATCTTTTGGTTTGCTTATCAGTAAAACTTGCAAATGTGTGCAGTTTTGGATTGCTGGGAGGTAATGATTTAAACACAGGAACAGATTTAAAACGTAAATTACTATGAACATAACTTATCTTTAGTTTAAAATATCATTGCCTAAGACTATATGTTACTACTTACCCAGTTTTGATTTTTCGGTTGAGTTTTTTTCCTTGTAATCAACATAAACGATCTCACAAATGCTTTTCCATGCTTCTTGTTTTATAAATTTGTCTTTATAGGTTTCGTCACTAGTATCCCACAAACAACGGTGTTCCTGAACCGAAGATATAAACAGATCGACGTCAACGTCAGACATTTTAATTTTAAAACTGCTTCTCGGTTGACACGTGTTGTTTGCAAGAGTGTTAGAAACAAACTGCATCATTGTCAACAAGTATGACGTCATAACGCTGGAATTCACGTCGTGCGTTGCGGCGCCGCACCGCTATAGCGCACTGCCGATTTCAGCGGCGCGGCGCCGCAACGCGCTTATGTGTTTCGGCCCTAAAAACAAATTGAGCAAATTGTATGAAGTATGCCACAGCTATCGGCGACGCGCATTGCGGTGCGACCTGCGGCGCGGTGGCTACCCGCGCGTCGGCGGCGGCGACGGTCTGCGCGGCGTGCGAGTGAAACAAATGCACTCGGGAGTATCGAGGCGGCCACAGCTCAGAGCGGCGCGCATAGCGGCAGAGGTGGACGCATTTAGCATCGCGCGACCAATACAAATAATTTTGTTTTTATCGCGCATTGAGCTCATATAAAATAATGGATACAGAACAATTTATTAGTGAAATACTGAGTAGACCAGCAATATGGATGTCAAACATCCACATCATAAATATAGGCATGTTATAAAAAAATTGTGGGACGAAATAAAACTAACTAATATCCTATCGCAGACCCTATCGCCGCGCCGCGCTCCACACCGCCAGAAACTGTGGCCAAGCTCTTAGGGCCGAAACACATAAGCGCGTTGCGGCGCCGCGCCGCTGAAATCGGCAGTGCGCTATAGCGGTGCGGCGCCGCAACGCACGACGTGAATTCCAGCGTTATGACGTCATACTTGTTGACAATGATGCAGTTTGTTTCTAACACTCTTGCAAACAACACGTGTCAACCGAGAAGCAGTTTTAAAATTAAAATGTCTGACGTTGACGTCGATCTGTTTATATCTTCGGTTCAGGAACACCGTTGTTTGTGGGATACTAGTGACGAAACCTATAAAGACAAATTTATAAAACAAGAAGCATGGAAAAGCATTCGTTTATGTTGATTACAAGGAAAAAAACTCAACCGAAAAATCAAAACTGGGTAAGTAGTAACATATAGTCTTAGGCAATGATATTTTAAACTAAAGATAAGTTATGTTCATAGTAATTTACGTTTTAAATCTGTTCCTGTGTTTAAATCATTACCTCCCAGCAATCCAAAACTGCACACATTTGCAAGTTTTACTGATAAGCAAACCAAAAGATATGAAATAAAACGCAATTGAAAGAGATAGCTATAATTTTAATGGTTGCACTTCAAACGTTTCTTGTGCATAGAGTAACATTTATAGTCGTAGAGTGGACACTTGATTCAAAACTATATTCATATTTTGTTTAATTGCCAACTTAGGGCGCCAACATCACTGGAAAAGTAATTACAAAAATCATTCCGTATTAGATGTGGGCTTAAATTATTTTCATTTGCTGTGGGCAAATGCAACATTTGCAGATCAGAATCATCAAAGATAATGTCATCGGTCGCTTGTACTCCATCTCGATTCAAAACAAAGTTGTGCATTACACAACATGCCTTGATAATGTCTGTCGCAAATTCGTATTGCACATTCATAGATCGATGAAATATGCGCCATTTATTGGCTAGGATGCCAAAAGCGCACTCGACATATCTTCGGGCACGACTCAGTCGATAATTGTAAACTCTTTGTTGTACCGACAAATGTTTTCCTGAGTAAGGGCGCATGACGTTATTCGAAATTGAGAATGCTTCATCTCCTACAAAAACAAATGGAGTTTCATTTTGAGAACCTGGTAAAGGCTTTGGTACAGGAATAGGTAATTTGCGTGTCATAATCAAATCATAAAGTTTAGAGTTCTGGAAAACGGTGGAGTCACTTTCCTTGCCATACGCTCCTATATCGACAAAAATGAATCTATATCTAGAATCTACAAGAGCTAATAAAACTATTGAATTATAGCCCTTATAATTGTAAAACAGTGATCCACTGTGCGCAGGACATGTAATACGGACATGTTTACCATCAAGAGCTCCTATGCAGTTAGGAAAATTTGCTTTCTTGTCAAACTCAATAGCGACATCTTCTAGAACCTGTTTTGTTATAGGAGGTATATTTTGACTTGATAGATGTTTCCATATGGCGCGACAAACTGTCCTTACAATTTTTGCTATTGTACTTGCTCCTCGGAAGTAATTCGTATGCATGGTTTTAAAGTCACTGCCGGTTGCTAGAAATCTAAAATGAAATAATAATTAGTAGGCAAATAATAAAATAATACAAATGTAGGTATAATCAAACTCAAACCGCGCAGGTAATAGTGTTGCTAAAGGAATAGATTTTCAAAGATAGACAGGTAGTTTTTCAAAGAAGTACTCAATAAATATTTTACATTATGGTTGTTCTAGGCAAAGTCAATCAGTTTTTAACTTGCCTAAGTCAAGAAAAAGCAGAAAATTATTCTTTTTCGGCGGCCAGCCATTTATATGAAATTGGATGGACCGAAAGTACTTATGAAAATTATATCAAATTTTATATGTAGTATAAATGGAATCTAGGGAATTTTAGTCTTTATTACTATTTTTCACTTGTGAAGTTTTTTGTTGCAGGTAATGATTTAGTCAAGAAGTGGAAGGCCATAAAAGATAATTTTGCTAAATATCAAAAAAAACTAAAAGATGCCAATCGATCAGGAGCTGGAGTTGCAAAAATTAAAGAATATCACTTGAATAAACAATTACAGTTTTTGAAAAAGGTTTCACAAAATGCAACTGATTCCAGTTTATGCGTAGCGGAAGGAGATATTGAGAATGAAATAACGGCATTGCCTCGTTATAAAAGTCAACCACGAAAACGAAAGGCAGATGATAAGGATGATATTGAAGAAGATTTATTGGCAATATTAAAAACACCGGAGAATAGACATTTGCATTTTTTCAAGGGGATTTTACCATCTCTACAATCGTTAAATGAGAATCAAACATTGATATTTCAAAGTCGGGTGCTTCAAATATTAACCGACATTCTTCAACCTTCAATTCATCAAAATACACATCACGGCTATAATCAAGAATATCAGCATCAGGGTTACAATCAAGGATATTCAACTATGAGATACGATAATACGGTTCAGAGTGGCTACCACACTTCTACTCCTGGAAGTTCGATTACTGAACAGAGGACTACCTCATCATCAAACCAACAACGTCCAATAAATTCACCATTTTTACTGGACGAAACGTCAGCTACTTCCTATGTTTCACAAGATGAGGAGTTTGATTTTTCTTAAATTGATCATTACATTTTTTAAGGCCTATTAAAGTATTCTTAAAGTAAGAAAATTGTATAATGCAAAAAGCTTAATTTGATTCTGTCTTGTTTCATTTGAACCTGGCTTTGTACCACTAGGTACCCCCAAACCATGAACACTAGTGATGCAAAATTTTTATCGTCACCCCGCTAGTACCACAGGTGTATAAAGCCAGGGGTACAAATAAAACTAAACATTTGATTCCGAGTGCCATAAACATCAATAAAAAAAAATAAGAAACCTATTTGTTTTACCTTAAAGTTAAGCCCAGCATTTCCAAAGCAGTAACTGGTTTTCTTCCTTTATTTTTTTTCTTCTGTATATATTTTGATAACTCGCTTAATAGCTCTTCAAATGATGATATACTCATTCTAAAGTAGGCAACAAATTTTTTTTCGTCTATCTTTAATGCTTCGTATTTTTTAGAAAAGAACTCGCCATTTGGATTCATACCCTTACTTAATGGATGTATCCAGTATCTTCTTTGCCGTATTTTTAAGATAGAATAATGTCTTCTTAATAACAAATAAGCAATAAGTTTATTACGATCCATCGCAGAGAGACGTCTATCCACACTCAAAAATCACGAGAAAATGGTTGCCCTACCATAATGCCCTGTTTCGCGACGCCGCAACGCGGCAACGCAACTGCCGATTTTGGCGTTGCGGCGCCGCAAAAATAAGCAGTTTGCGTTATGTGTTTCGGCCCTTAGACCCAAGAAGTCGACGGCGTGTGTCAGGCCCTGGAGGCTGATCACCTACTTGCTTATTAGATTTAAAAAATGATCATGAAACAGATTCAGAAATCGGAGGCCCAGACCTAAAGAGCCACTGATTTATTTATTTTTTATTGAACACCCAAGGTCACTGACTCGACACATATAAGGTACAAAATAGCAGGACAGCTTCATCATTGACTGTAATTAAAATATTGAAGGTGTGCCTGCATAATTAAAAACAAATGTAGATTACAGAGATATACTAAACTTAATCAATCATAAGTTTTCACTGTAAAATATCGCAATGACTTTGCTAATTACTATAATCTAAAAGTGTGTAGAAGATTTGTTATCTTATCAATTCCGAAGGTGGAATCGTCTTATCAAGGGGGCAATGTCTCACTTGGTGTATCCGGGTCGGATTTGATAAAAAACTAGCAAACATTTCTCTATATTTATATTCCTTACTGGTAGTTATTGGTATTTTCAATCCACTTCATCCATCCCACTTTAGGTCGACAACGCACTCGCTAGCTCTCGCGATTCTGTAACTCACTTTTCGAACTCACACAGCGGTTTTCGCAGTGGCGGTCGCGCTCATAAGGTCCCTCCTTGTAGTTTATTGTTTATCAGAATGCCAAATCATAAAATGACTGCTTCACGACTGATATGAGCGTGACCGCCGCTGCGAAAGCCGCTGTGTGAGTTCGTAAAGTGAGTTACAGAATCGCAAGGCTGGCATTGTGTATGTCCATGCACGGCGGTATCACCGTGCATTGCCCTTTCTATAAAAAAAAACATGGTTTGAATATCAAATGCCCATTAACGTAAATTAATTTAATTGTATAATAAGTAGTAATAAGGGCGAGGTTTGGATATGGGCATTGGGTGAGACGCAGAAAGAGGATATTAATCGGGAGTCACTAATTCGAATTGGAGTCATAGTGCCTGGGCATCGATTTAGATTTCCCTTCGGAGCGCAAATTAAATGGGCGTCACAATATTTCTTCGCAATCAAATCTCATAATAACGCTACCATTGAACCACAAACACGTAGGCGTAAATTAGCAGTGTGTGCAATTAATGTTTCTTTATGCTTTATGGACATATTGTCTGCCTCAAATTACATAAAATATTAAACTTAAATTAAATAAAGCTCGTCATACTGAACTGTTTCATATCCCCAACCTTGGAACAAACTATGCTTGAAATATACCTACTTAGGTACACGTATTTAAAATGAAAGGAGTACCTACTCGTACCATATTATCTCCGAACGCGTCTTTTCGAAGAATTAAGCAATTCGAATAGATTTTTAACACATAAAAACACACTCACACACTTACACACCTTCACAAATTCCCACACCCACCTCAGCCAATAAAATTGCAAATTGTCTTGGTTACTACATACATCGTAAGGTGTAATCAGTGTAAAAAAAGTGTATAAAGATGTGGATTATGAATAAACTGTTAAAAAAATTGTTAACAACGCTATTGATAGTATTCAATATTTGATATGCTTCCTCTTCATGGAACGTAATCGTTACGAAGGTCACGCTAAAACGTATCAAAATTGTTGATTTATTGTTTGTTTCAAATAATTTCCTTATATTTTATCGTTAATACCGCATGTAATTTTTTCCTGGTGGGAAAAAGATGGCATTTATATCATCAGATGAGCTTTACCTTCCGATGTCGAGGATCAATACGAAATCCAAGTATTCCCAACAAGCTCAAATTATTTTCGATAGTATTTTCGGATCAATGTTCTAGAAAAGAGCGTACCAACTATTACAAGGAATTTAACTTTCTACAACTGTTACCAGCCGCGAGCTAGGGAGTCACCTTACCACATAGCGATAGGCCCTTTCTCCACTGCTCCGGTCCGGCGTCGGATACCGGAATGAGTCATGAGAAAAATATCGGAAGGCCGGATTGCGCTTCTCCACCATATTCGATCCGACAATAATCGATACTTGTATTTTATCATGCAACACTTATATTAACTAAAACTCATATACTTAATTTTATTAATAAAACGTTCTAAATTCTGAATATTTTATTGCCCTGGCAAGTTTATTACTTTTTTTATATTGTCTATCTTAAAATATTATAATCTTCTTAATAAATAGTTCTCTTCTAATACTATGGTGTAAATTATAAATAAATAGCAACATAATTTGGTTTGGTCCAGGTTATCCAGATTCTTTCAAATTAAAGAAACTATAAATAAACCTGTGAATGGTAATTTATAACCTCTTGGATATATTTAGACCGATAAAACACCGCGTTCCGATCTAGCAAGTTATCGGATCATTAAAAACCGGATGCCGGAGTAGTGGAGAAGCACGTAAGTACTGTTGTGAGTTTCTAAATCGGATCGGTAATTAACGTTTGCCGGACCGGAGCAGTGGAGAAATGGCCTTAGGGATTAGTATCCGGATTCCGATTTAATTATAGACTTGTAATTCTAAGTTTGCGACAGTTACCGCTAGATGTCGTTATCAAGGTTTTTTTGTTCTCAGTGCCCAGCAATAATTTAAGTTACGTGGTAAGCTTGCAGCAATAGCTATCTTAACTAAAATTAGATTTTCTCCGGTTCGAACGATTTGTGTGACTCGAAACTTAGCGATTAAAAAGAATGGCGGAAAGTTTCTTGCCAGTTCTTCTGCGACTTGCGAATTGGTAGTAAATGTAAATTTTGAATTAATTTAATTTCTTTTCTGACGTTCATTTTGACTTTGACTTTGAAAAGTATTTAAGGTAATAATAATTAGTTAAAATACAATTCAGTCGTCATTCGTTAACTGTATAAGTTTATCAAGTTTCTAGTCAAGTTTCTTCAATTTCTTCAATGCCGTATTTCACCTTTTAAAGGCATGATGTATTACATATTATATATTCGCTAGTACATTATTTATTGATCAGAATATATTTTACGCGTGTTACAGAATGCATAGTACAATTATCATAATACAATAACTAATTAAAAGAAAATTAACTAATTAAACTCACGGTTTAGATTGTTAGAAATTGTAACCGAAAAATTTAATAGACCAAAAGTAGAATCTAATAGGGCATGTATAGTATGGAGTTTCTGAATACCTCGTAAGTTTAATGCAGAATTTGTTCATCAGGATCTGAATACTCCAATATGTTCCAAACCAAAAAAGGTATGAGACAGGATAGCATATTTTCACCTACTCTATTTAACATACCTACATGGAGTCTCGGAGAGTACATTATTCGGAAGACCGTTGACAATTGGGAAGGGTTCCCAGTAGGCGGAAATAGAATAGCAAACTTACGGTATGCCAACGACAACTGATTTGCTATTTTAAAGGAGTACCGAGGGTTTTTACGTCGGCTTTTTCTCTCGGCCTACACCCTCTGTCTTCTTTACCTATGAGTAGGGATGCCTACAAATTGAAATTTAATGACGTGGTATAAGTGATACATGTATCTTATGTTCCATAATAAACATATTTTTTTTTTAATTTTATTTCTTACAGTTCTTTTTTACATCCATGGAAGATATGGAAGAACTGTACCAGAGAACCGAGCTAGAAAGTAGGAACTAGAACTAGAAGATAGAAAGACTCATCATCCTCAAAACTATACACATATAAGAGAGGCGCTGAACAGAAGCCGGTTGTAACAAATAGTCCGCTCCAGGTGCTTCCATGCTGACCACGACACTCAGATATGAGCTGCCGATTAAAGAGAGGGAGTATTGGCCTATATAATGTAAAAAACAATAACAATTTAAACTTTAGACTGCCAATCTTTAACCACTATAAAACGATATTTTTAAATAAACAAAGTCCCCAGAAATAAGCTTGGAGTCATTGACCTTTCCAAGGTCGTGATCTGAACCTGACGTATCGTTTTATTTTTATGTTTCACTGAGCGTGCGTTACATCTGTCACCTACTTTTTATAGGGAAAAGTTAATCCATTTGAAAAGGCGCAATCTGTTTTTCAAGTTTTTAATACATAATAACATTGATTAAGGTTTTATCTGCGATATCAAGTAAGCGATGATTTTTTTATAAATACATTTAGTACTTACCTCATCATTTTACGGATTAAATTAGCGCGTTTTGTGTGCGTAAATTACACACGCCCGCTCAGTCGCTAGTTGCTTGTTGCGAATAGCGCGCGCGAATTGTTAAAAAATGGCGCGTAAATTGTTTTTACGTGAACTAAAACAATTGAAAACTATTAGGAAGCTATCAGCTAGTGCTGTAAAGAGAGATGTTTTAATTAAATCATCTATACCAGATCTAGTTATTCCTGAAGTGAATTTTTTGGATCAGCTCTGGGAGAATTCACATCGTTGGGATAGCGCTCATATTGCTCTGGTAAGATATATTTACTTTTTAATGTCGCTTCCGTGCGTCACCCAATCTATATTAGCAGATAGAAATTTTTAAGCCAATTAAAATCGATTAGCAAACGTCAACAATTTAATTTTATCATAAATTTCTGAGTTTCTAATAATCATTATAGGTACGTATAGAAAGAATGTGAAAAATGTTAGAAAAAATTACGCATGTGTGATAAAACGCGGGAAATAAGACATCAATATTTCACACTTTATTTTATACTGCTATGTTAAATATTTGCACTACAGGGCTAATTCTGATTTCCGTATGTCAAAAATGTATGTATTGGGTCTAACATACGGCTGGTCTCGATTCTTAATCTTACTCTATTTACCTTCTACTGCTTATCACCGTAAACGCGGAATAGTTTGATAACGTGAGGGCATTTTGTGGTATTTCTTACACATGTAAAATTATGAAGTATGATTGTTTTAATATACATACAGGCTTCATATTAAGTATTTGTACACTCTATTTTGTGTCAGTTAATACAATGTTTATTTTATTTTAAGACTTCTTATTGTGGCAACAAACATATTATTCTTTATTTAGAACTTGAAGATTGTATTTCAACTAACGCGTTAAAACGCGTTAATAATCACAAGTTTTAAACTCGATAAAAAAGAATTATCGAGATTAAACCACAAATCAATCGTGGGTTAGGTTAAATGAATAAGGTAAAACACAAGAGTATATATTTCGTAATTCTACAGCTAACATAAAT
Organism: Pieris melete; assembly: GCA_963693345.1. Taxonomy (NCBI): domain Eukaryota; kingdom Metazoa; phylum Arthropoda; class Insecta; order Lepidoptera; family Pieridae; genus Pieris; species Pieris melete. Next base: position 2,278,269 of record CAVNZK010000032.1, on the reverse strand, counting down.
TATATATAACAAAGAACCATTATACTAAAGATATAGCCAAAGATGGAGTACATGATATATACAAAAAGGTTCAAACATTTACGAAAGGAAACAAAGAATACAAATTATTGAATACATTTAACTAAGTAACACCTAATTGGGCTGTGTTGTGTGATGTTGTCAAAGTAAGGGAATGTACGTGATTTATGGTTATGAATATTCTTAATACAAGGAGTATTAAAGGCATATTAAATAAACAAGTGAAGGCTTAAAAAGTGCTCGTTGTATGTCCGGGCTGCGCGATACAAAACTGAGTTTTTTGTATGAAAATGAAATGAAAATTGTATATAGGCTCAGGGCATAGGGTCAGGTGGGGTAAATGCGAGTACCATAACTAGATTGACTTGTTATTTTGTGGTCTTTTACAATTTACAAATAATTTTTACTGTGAATATTAAACATGTTTTAGGCTTTTGTTTGATGTAATTACTTATAATTAATGATGGATGATTACAGATAAATTCTCTATTCCATTTTCCCGATGTAAAGGGGTAAATGTAAAAAATATGTTAAAATTCTAATAGTGTAGATAGTTACTAATCTGGGGTAATTGCAATAAAATACGCAAATTGAAATATACTTTGGTTTTTATTGCAACGAGATTGATGAAAATCTGTCAATCCATCAGATTCAATAAGTTGTCAGAGTGTAGTGCAAGAAGTACTTTACGTGTATAAGAGATGCCAGCACTAGTTTATTTTGTGTGTAAACAGTTAAAGTTATGGTATTACATTTGCCCCGTTCATGCATTTACCCCACCTGACTATACCTATAATAATATAATATAATTGTATATTGGTGTTGACGTGAGAAACGTGTAAGCGTAGGATAAACTAGCGAATATTTTGAACTTTAGCTATTATATTAAATAAATATGATAACATTTTAAAGCCAAAGTACTTTACATAACTTAACTTTTCTTATGATAATTAATATGACATTTGCATGCCTATTTTTATATGGTTGATTGTGCGGTTTGTTTGTGATAAATCAATCTGAATGTACTAAGTTCTTTGTCAATAAACGGTTTATTAAATTTATAACTAGTTATCAATAATTACAGCACGTCATTGGAATTTTAATGGACCTATAAACACTATTGGTGCTACCTTTGTAGGTCGGAGTCTAGATTTCTGTCTGCTTCGTATTTTAAGACACTTATATAACTTCTTGATTCAACAGGCACAAGACGCCTAAAGAGAACTAGACCTTTTCAGTTAATAAACCTAGTGTTGTAAATATAAAGGGCCTGATCGACGGACGAGTAAGACCGCGGTTTTATGGCTCGTCGGTAAAGCTCGCCGGTGTACCATTGCAAAACCACGGTTTTAAATACCGCGGAGCCTGGCTCGCGGCTCGTCGTCGTGCTATATTTTTTACTCGGCTCGCCATGCAAAACCGCGTGTCGGAAAGAGAACAAGACATGTTTGCGACTGTTTTGCTTGCTAATCGATCAGCACCAACGAGCCGCGAGCCAAGTTCGTCGGTATTTAAAACCACGGTCTTACTCGGCTGTCGATCATAGGCTTAAGTGCAAGTGTGGTATCACGGACACACGAACATAGTGTCAAAACATTATTGAACACTAAGACTGTTGCTGAACATTATCTTAGTTTAAGCTATTCACTTGTATATTAGAAAATGAAGTCAATATAATATTACTTATTAGCCATAATTATTGTATAGGTTAGATTGTAATACATGTAAAGTCGCAATCACTTTTGTAAACTTTTTTCTAGGAAAAAATTGATATAAATGATCACAGAAATAAAGACAATAATATTAACCCACATAATAATAATTATAAATAAATAAACTATATAATTATAAATTTTATTTATAGTAAATAAATAGTTTGACTTTGACTACTGTTATTTAATAATATTTAAGCAAAGCTTCCGTAGTCTTTTAAAAAATTAAATTTTGAACGTTACGTTAAATCTAAAGGCACAATAATTATATGTTACATATATTTCGAATTATATATGTATTTCTATTGAAAGCAAGATTGTACTATGGCGTGATTCAAAACCTTTTGAGGATTGAATCTGCGCTTGGTTCATAAAAAAGATAAATGTTTTGCAGTTGATTTTATAATGTAAATTTTTTTTTTTAACTTGTGGAATACCATTGCGCATACCCGTGGCGCGTCTGCCTAGTGCGGGAGGGTTATGTGAGAGCTATCCTCTGAAACCCCAAGACGCCACCACTAGTCTCCTCTAGATGGGAGCGGTAACAGCAGATACTTATCCGCTTCCCGACACGCGATATGCCGGCCCAACGTCCATTGTTAGTTTGTTATAATACTTGACATAGATATCCTTCCCAGACCGGGACGTTCTGTAGGAGCGAGTTATGTAGGAGCTAGGAAAAATCGAGTTCAGTACTTGCAGGAATAGCACCATGCCTTCTTTTGAACGCGTGGCTTGCTTCCCCGCTTAGGCACTTTTCAGGTGGCGAGCATTTAGTGAGCGGATCGCGGTTCTCTCTCTTTTTTCTTGTTCATGACAGCCTCGCAATAATGTAAACATCAAGTGAAGGTATAGATGTCCAAAGCCAAAACTCGTTTCTGAAACCCTGAGTTCCTAAAGGTCAAAAAACAGAAGCACAAGTCAAGTAGTAAAATAAATCCGTGGCGCTAAAACCTTTTTAGGTCTGGGCCTCAGCTTTCTGTATCTGTTTCATGGTCATTTGTCAATCTACTAAACAAATTGATTAGCCTGTGCCTAATACACCTACTTTTTTTTCCTACTTTTTTTGGTCTGGCAATCCAATTTCCTCACGATGTTTACCTTCACGAGTGATTTTAAAATACCCTAAGAAAGAAACTCCATTGGTGCACAGGCGGGGATCGAAATGACTGCACTGCACACTACAGGCCAAATAGTTAGCAAATAACTTATATAAAACGTGTTAGTATATTAAACAAATATTTTGAAATGATGTTTGGCGATCGAACAAGGTCGAGATGCGGCTTATTTTGTTTTTTGACTATTATGTCTACTTCCTTGTGCAGAGTGATAATTAACATAATGTTAACATGACGGCGTCATTTGGATGTTTTTGGACATAATTTCCTGTAATGTTTGGCATTTTTTTTAAACGAGCTGTTTTATAAAATATTATTAAAATATACATTTTATACGTTTGTGCTCATCGCTTAATGGTCCTGGTTAACAGATTGTGTTTTTTTTATATATAATATTCCCAATATTCCCGACTCTTGTGGTGCGGGACCTTATTTTATACATATATTTTATACAAACATATATATCCATACATACGAATACATATATTACTACATATTTCTATTTTATATTCATGGGCTAGTGGGGGCCAGTCCCACCTCTGCTACCCTCTAGTTGCAGTGAGTGACACATCTCACTACGTTACTGCAGTAATCTTCCAGTTGCGATCTGAAGTTTCTTAGAATATCCGATAAACGAGATCGCACCTGGAGGCTCCAAATACAGGATATTCTATATTGAGATGTATCACTAACAGATTGTGTTTGATTTACTTTAAAACTTGTAAGAAAAATGACTCGGTGGACACTTTAAACAACTTCATAAAGACTTTTCGCCGAGTAGTTTTAGCAACCTTGATGTGTTAGTTATTTGCTATTATTACTTTTTTTTGTCTGGTTATATTCCTACCTTATTGCTATTATATAGCAATGTTCGCATAGTGGCTTCAGCGTGCGACTCTCATCCCTGAAGTCGTAGGTTCGATCCTCGGCTGTGCATGGACTTGCTATGTGCGCATTTGACATTCGCTCGAGCGGTGAAGGAAAACGTCGTGAGGAAACCGACATGTCTTAGACCCAAAAAGTCGATGCCGTGTCAGGCGGTTGATCGCCTACTTGCCTATTAAGATTGACAAATGACCATGAAACATATACAGAAATCTGTGGCCCATACGTAAAGAGGTTGTAGCCCCACTGATTACTTATGTATTTACATTGTATATTCGCGGATGTTTGGCGGACCCATGTGACTTCTTCAATACAAAGAGTCCCCTTGTGAGTTGTGTGCTGCGGCATTGGAGGCTACTCGATTGTGAGGAAGTTGCATGGATCTGGTTAGAGCTGTGCCTTCGTAAGTTCTCATGTCATTTTAACACGTGTATATCACTTCTATAACATATTGTCAGAAGTCCTCATATTAACATGTGTGATATTTCCGAGCAAAAATAAAATAAAACACTATATATAGTGAGTATAAGTTATAACTTATATAGTATTTGTTTTTACACTATGCGTGTGTGGTGTTTCACTTATTTAATTTTAGAAATTAATAGATAAAATTAAAAAAATATTGTAGGTACTGGTCATTATTTTTTGATAAAAAATCCAGTAAATAATAAATTATACGCATATTTGATTAAATTAAAGGATTGAAATCAAGGTTTTATCATTTCAGTTACCGCGGCTTTTTTATAACATTTTTTCATTTGATGTAATTTAGATTATCATGTTGATAATAACAAAATTATACATACAATATTTTATCTTAAGATAGGAAGAATTTTCACAATTACTTTCAAGGAGAAATTGCTTTGTTGACAAACTTAAAGAACGTCGCAATGCATGTTTATCGCTACATAAGGGCACATCAATGCCAAGTCGTAAGCAAATATGCGACACGACCGAACCATCTATTTCTCGAAGCAGTTCAGACTGCTATAGTTATACAACAAAGTTTTGTTGTTGCTAAAATTAGAAGCTTACATTTTAATGGCCAAGTCAATGTTTTTAAAACATAAAAGATTTGTTATATTGATAAGGCCAGTGAAATTTTGTTAGGTTAGCCACTTACGTAAGTATGAAATACAGAAAAAGGCTAGAAATGCATCCTAATAAGCTTGCCACGCAACTTACCATACCGGACCTAATATAAATAGGCTTAAAAGGCGACAAATCCTAAGTCTTGATAGACACGGTTGAAAGAGAGGAGCAGTCTCGATGGAGATTTTGCTCTGAAAAAGCTAATTACGTAATAACTGACAGAAGGACCCTTAACAGACAGAATTAATCGACTCGGTATAACATGAATCTCACATCTTTTTACGGTAGAACAAGTGTTTTACAATCTATGTTTTTGAGGGCATTTTCAGATTACATTTCGGAATTTATGGACCCTATATGCGAGGCTGGCCTCTGTGTAAATTTTCTTAGCTCCAGACTGGACGAACCAGTAACCTGACACGCCCATTTCGCGCCCATGATTATGTGTTATCTATCGGCTTTTATTTCGGTATATCTGCGAAAGGCGGAAACTGATAAAAATAAATTAAAATCCTTGAATTATAGTTAATTAAAAGATAAGTTTTTATTAAAAATGTTCACTCATTTAACACGATGTTTTTAATTTAGCTGAAAAATTGCCATTATGTACGTGTCTTATCCAGTATTCCCTATCTTCCTGTATTGGTGCGCTTCGCACCTAACCCAACTCCGCATACGGACAGTCTACCATATGCCGACAGCGAATTGTATCTTATTTCGGCCATACCGGCTGGGGCGTTGAGAACTTGGAGGAACTGATCGTGGTTGGTAACACAGAAGGTAAAAGATCACGTGGTCGTTCACCAACCAGATGGACCGATCAATTGAAAGACTCATCGTCCTCAAATCTATACACTGTTATAAGAGCGGTGCTGTACAGAAACCGTTGGAAACAGATAGTCTGCTCCAGATGCTTCCTTGCTGACCACGACGCTCAGATATGAGCTACCGACTGAAGAGAGAGACCACCACCTACCTAAATATCTTACTAGTATGACGAGTGGGTGATTTAAATGTTTGCACCGGAGATTCCTAAATTGCTGTACAACTTTTACAGATCTAGTTTAGCGAGGAAATTCTGCTAGAAGAGAATGAATTTTCTAACGATTAACATCCAAATATACAGTAATTACAATATTAACTTACATATTAATGATAATAATTAAAAACTGATAAACATAGAATTAAAACAAATTTAAAAAGTTTGGCCCCTGTGGCAGTGACCTTTGCAACATTGCAATACTTATTCGTTGAGCGAGGAAAGCACCAGCTCTGGCGTCACCGGTAGTATCAGGCGCCTTGAATCTTTAATTAGCGCCTGTGCACTTGAACCCCATGGCCCAAGAGTCTCTACTCCAAAGGAAACAAAATCTAAGTCGAAGACTCTAATATTGAGAGAATTACATCGGAATTGCATACAAAAACGTCACGATTGATATCGCTACTGGAATTTAAATGGGTGTGTTCTGTTATCGAATCACTTGTTCTGGCCTTTTAGAAGTTGCTAGGCTGCGTAATAAAAATTGTCAGACTGTATTATTATCTTAATATATATAAATTACGTGTCACGTTGTTTGTCCGCTATGAACTCCTAAACTACGGAACCAATTTCATTCAAATTTGCACACCGTGTGCAGTTTAATCTAACTCAAAAGATAGGATAGCTTACATCTCAATTTATACGCGCAATATTATTTAATAGCATAACCACCAATAAAGCATGGTGGTCCCCATGACTGGTGTTCTCCTACCGTTTCCCTTGAATAGGTTACTACTATGTAATATAACTAAAACCTTAGCCACAACAACGCTTGGCCGGTCTGCTAGTTTATAATATAGACTGTTATTACTAATGATGTAGATTAACAACTATAGACCACAATAATTTTTATAATTTACAGATATATGCGAGAATTAATTTTAATTGCCACATAATTTTCTTGGCCGGTAAGAGTGTCGCTGTCATCGATTTGGTATTGCCAGTAAACAAAAATTAATTATTATTCCCATTATAAGGGAATATTTTTTTGATAGATCCCATAATTTGAATTCATGCATGCTAACTTGATAAAACAATGTATACCTACTAGTATCTAGAAAATACAGTTCTAGACTTAAATAAATGTGAAACAAACTTAGGAACAACTGATATGATAGGTTTTGTTACCTGTACTATTAATATAATATCTTTTAAGATACCTAGCAATCAGAACCGTTCGACAATTAAAACTTTGTCGTTGTAATTAATAATGCAAGGAATAAAAATAATTACATTTTAGTTGGATTTTTATTAGATGATGATAGGATGTCAGATGATGATACCAAAATAGTGACGGTAGTAACAATTTCTGCCGCCCGCCATAAAAGTTTGTGGCACTTTTTTTTTTTTAATGGCTCCGGCACGATTTGTGCATTAGCCAGCGTCAAGTATAGGATTTTTTATAATTCGTGCTTGTCTTTAGAAATTCGACCGTGTCCTCCATGTACGGTTTCCTTCCATGTGCCGTACCGGGCGAGTGCTTAAGCACAACCCTCCCAAAGGCCGAGAACAAATTTAAATTAAATAAAAACTTTCCCTCGAACCGGGAATCGAACCCGGTACCCTCACCTAGCTGCCACTTAATAAGACCGCTAGGCTATGAGGCCCCCAAATTGTGGCACTTTCCGGTACATTATTTTTGAGGCACAGCTTAGGTTAAAATTCTTTTGTCTATTATTATCTGTTATAGCAAGACAATTGAAGCTAAATTAATTGTCCTTGGTTTTAGACATAAATTAACATCTGTTGGCACGTGTAAACTCTAGTAAAGAATTAGTCCAAATGTGAATAAAACTTGTCATGTTTACGAGTGATATAACTTTATTCTTTTAAGTATGGATTTTAAAATACTTGTTGATTTTAAAACTTTGGACTTTGAAGTATTAAGTAAAAATTAAATACTGATAAATTTCCAGATAAGATATTTCATTCTAGATTATAGGTGACATGATTCACACATTATCGTGTTTTGCAAATTTCAGTTCATTGACGTTGGGATAAATGCTTCTCTTATTATTAATACCGGATGTTGTGTCTAAGGAGTTAGGTTATCGGAATAATTATATTGTCTTTGGTATAATAAAGTAAAAATAAAAATAAATAAATCTGTGGCGTTCAACTTTTTTAGGTGCCTTAGATTTCTGTATCGGTTTCATGATCATTTGTCAATCTAAAAGACAAGTAAATGATCAACCTCCTGAGCCTGACACACGTCGTCGACGTTTTGGGCTAGCCGGTTTCCTCACGATGTTTTCCTTCGCCGATCGAGCGAATTTTAAATGCGCACATAGAAACAAAGTCCATTGGTGCACAGCCGAGGATCGAACCTACGACCTCAGGGATGACAGTCGGACACCAAAGCCACTAGACCAACACGGCTCTAATTATGAAAAATACCTATGTAAATAATTGCATAAATCTTAAGCGGTTTTTGCGAGTAAGGATATATGTATAGCGTCATATTTTTATTGGCGCAAAAATTTGATGTTTATTAATAATTTATTGGTTAATTAAAGGAAATCGTTACCAAGATAATATCTTTAGCAATTTTGCGTTTAATTTTTGTTTATTAATTTACTCCTTTTACAGTATATATAAGTTTAAGAATGCATTACTAATGGTAATTAAGAATTATTATAAATTTTAAAGAGTGCCCAATGAAAAATATAAATATGAATACTTTTCAAAAACATCTGAAATCGTCGGATATAGCCTTTATGAATTTCTTTACCCAAATCTTATGCTTGATGATAATTCTTTAATGAAAAATAAATAATATTATCTGAAACATAAGTAATATTTAAGAATTATCTTGTAATAGAGATGTAAAAGAAGTATAGAAGTCAGAAATGCTTACAATAAAAACAGGTCATCACACACAGGCACACATGTCATGATGAATGACAACAATGAATGACCTTAGCGTGTCTTCACAATAGAAATAAATTACAAAAATCAACTAAATTCCAACAAACCGAAAAATCTTAACAATTAAAGAAGGAAAGTTTCACGTGGCGATAAATTTGAATTAAGAACTCGAAATCAAAGATGATGTATTTCGTACACTATTAAAGTGCTTAAAATATAATTTTATGATATAGTTAGTAGCTTTTTATCACAAATAAAGACTAGTCGTCTACTAGGTTCTAAAATAGCACAATAGTAGACTAGACTATGTCTATGGTTTCTTTATGCTTGTCTATGGTAAAATCCGCGTCATCGTGCTACGTTTTGGCGCGAATTTGGCATTTTATTGTACACAATTACGTTGTATTGTTTCTATCTTAAAATGTGATGAGACTTTAATTGCTGCTGATATTAAGAGGAAGTGACGGAAATTACTATGCAAGCCGAGAAAATTATGCAATATTCCATGACTTGCAAGTTTAGAGCATAATAAAAATAGTATAGTGACTATACTATAAATTCAAACAAACCGACTATACTATAGTCGGTTTGTTTGAATTTATGATTTAAAATTGTGTTCTAAAATTGTGCTGAAATTGTTATAATAAATAATGACGGGTAATTCTCTGACATTATGTTTTTATACTCTTAGACAAATAACCTTATTTCACAAGTAGTTGAAGAGTTGTTTATCTGTGTGATTACTGTGTAGTATTTTCATAAGTGTCTAAGTATGATCTTTAATGATAACAGCTAAACGCATCCTATCGTATTTTCACACAATAATGGACGGTAATGCAAGATTCGCACCAAGCTTTTATATAGATTCTTAATTTAGAAGGCCTTCAGTGCAAGTCATTGGTTTTGTGAAGATATGTCGTTTTCGTAATCATAGTTGCCTTGCCTTAAGCAAGTCCAGATCGCGCACGTAGAGAAACAATTCATTAATGGAATAGATAAAGTATAGACTTTCCGTATCTAGTAATTACATACATAATTATCGCTATACAGCGAGGAAATTTTCCCGGGTTTTTTATTTATAAATTTGTAAATATTATTACTATTAATATGATAGGTTATGGTATGGTATGGTTGGTGGGCTCAGTTTCCGCACAGACTTGTACTCGGTCTGTTGAACGTAAAGTCCTGGCTGAATAAGCCAGCCTAGCTCCTTCCAGAACCACAGAATTCTCCTGGGCACTTCGCAGGATTCACGGAGCGACCTCACTGCAGCGGATTTCTGCACGTTGTTTAGCCACAGCTTCGCATTGCAGGACTACGTGGGCGACTGATTCCTCTGCGCTGAAACAGCCTCTGCACATGGGGCTGTCTGTCGCGCCTTGGACAAACAGATGTTTATTAATTAGTGGCCCGTAATTGTCCCTACTGTGATAGGTTAAGAATATATAATAATATTTCTATATTACAGATCATTGTTAGTATAAGCTAATTATCAAAAAAGTAATAGTCTAAAATACAAAACGTTACGTAAAGAACTCTCTCGACTGGTCTTGAAAACCCTTGACACAATTATACTCTGATAGCTTTGACTTTGACTAGAAACCATAGGACCAAGCTTTCCAGTACGTAGAGGTGTCAGGCAAGGTGACCCACTCTCCCCAAAATTGTTTATCGCAATATTAGAATCGATCATAAGTAAACTAGACTGGAAAAAACAAGGCTTGTACATCCAAGGCAACTACTTGAACCATCTTAGATTTGCAGACGACTTAGTATTGCTATCAGAAACAAGCAACCAATTACAAAATATGATAGAAACCTTACACAAGGCTAGCGTACAAGTAGGTTTGCAAATGAATATAACAAAAACCAAAGCCATGACAAACTACATAAGATCTACGATAAAAATTGGGAATGACGAGTTAGAATATGTTGAAAAGTATATTTACTTGGGCAAACAAATTGGATTCAGTAGCGACAGAAATGATCAAGAAATAGATAGAAGAGTTAAAAGTACGTGGAATAAATATTGGAGTTGCAAAGAAATATTTAAAAGTGACATGCCTATAGGACTCAAGAGGAGAGTTATGGACTCATGCCTTCTGCCATGTCTGACATATGCATGCCAAACATGGAAATTTACAAATAAAACAAAAAATAAAATAAATACATGTCAACGAGGAATGGAAAGGAGCATGCTAAATATTAAAAAGGTACATAAAATAAGACACATTAAAATTAGACAAGAGACGAAAGCAATTGATGCTCTAAGCCACGCAAAAAAATTGAAGTGGAAGTGGGCGGGTCATGTAGCGCGCCTCACAGATCATAGGTGGACGAAAACAGTAACTACATGGAGTGGCCCACCAGGCAAACGAAACAGAGGCAGACCCTACGCTCGGTGGGATGATGACATCAAAAAAATCGCGGGTCCTCACTGGGTCCGAATAGCTCGGGATAGAGAAAGATGGCAAGCCTTGGAGGAGGCCTTTACCGGAGAGGGTTCCTGATACTTACTAACTGTAAAAGTTATTCACTAACACATGAGTTAACTTGATATATTTGTATTAGGAAATTAAGTTAAGGCTTAAAATAAAAAAAAAAAAAAAGCTTTGACTCATAAAATTATTTTTTGCAGAAATGCGCAGAAACACACAAAAGCTATACCTATGCTGAACTATGGAAGAACATTTCCATATTTGGGACATCGCTAAAAAAGAAATTCGGACTTCAGCCTAATGACGTAGTTGCGGCAATGTTGCCCAATTGTCCGGAATATCCCGTGGCAGCTTTTGGCACACTCAAGGCTGGCGGTGTGATGACAACTATCAATCCAATTTATAAAGAATGTAAGGTATTTTTAGGATGTAGCGTAATAAAATGATGCCTGGTCCCCATTAGTGTAATAAAAAACCAGTAGCGCTACAAGATTTTTAGGTCTGGGCCTCAGATTTCTGTATCTGTTTCATGATCATTTGTCAACCTTATAGGCAAGTAGGTGATCAGCCTTCTGTGCCTGACACACGGTGTCCACTACTTGGGTCTAAAGCAAGCCTTTTTCCTCACGATGTTTTCCTTCGCCGTTTGAGCGAATGTTACTAGTCAATTGGTGCACAGTCAGAGATCGAATCTATGACTTGAGGGATGAAAGTCGCACGCTGAAGCCACTAGACTGAATTAGTGTCTATACTCAAATGAAATATTATCAAAATAGATTCAGCCTTTAAGCGTATAGACACTCTTACGGATAAGTTACTTGCACATAAGAAGATTTTATCAGCAACTGAAGATTTTAGCGGACCCCCAACATATATTGTTACTTCATAGAACTTCACCCTCTATCAACCCTTTCTAATATACCTAAGTTTTGGTTTAAAGAAACTTTGAAATAGTATTTCCGTTTCAGTTGAAATAACTCACCAAATGTCCCTAACGAATCCAAAAATTGTAATAACAATACCAGAATGCTACGAAATAGTTAGACGGGGACTTCAAAATGCAAAAAATGACGCGAAAGTAATTATACTAGATAGAACAAACAAACCTATACCAGAAGGAACTATACGTTTCTCTGAAGTTGCTGAAAATGGAGAGTCTGATTCTGCTCTTCTGGATAAAGTTGAGAGGAAATTGGATGACGTGGCTTTTATTCCATTCTCCAGTGGAACAACAGGATTGCCGAAGGGCGTAGAAGTGACCCACAGGAACTTGGTTGCAGCTAATCTTATAATGCATCATGAGAGAGTTGATGACTCTGTTATTGCTAATGGTAAGTAATTTAAAGCAATTGATAATGGAAATGACGAGAAAGATTTTAAAATAGCGAATTTGTCTTTAATATTTAATAAAAATGGGTGCTAAATTCGACGCTTGTCTGGTTTTAAAGTTTTGTGGTATAAGAAGCGTTCAGTGTTTAGTCAAAAAAAACATAAACTCTTACTTAGAGGTGAAACGGATATATAAATATATAGCCGGATAGCCGAATATCCGGCCGAACAACCGTCGAGTGGTGGTCACTAATGCTACAGTACACTACCCAAGCGAGGTTTACTAAATGGTAGGAGCGTAAGACTTTTCGGAAGCTGGCCTTGTAAATGAAGCCAAGCAAAACCGTCTGTTACATTTTAACGCAAGAGAAATTGGTTTATATTCATCATAATTTGCTCTTAGTGAAGTTAAAGTATTAAATTCATTAATGAAATATAGGGTCCTAACGAGGTCACAGAACACATACAATACATTACTATAATATAATTTAACATATTGTAACACAACATTTATGTTAAATATAGTGCCTTCTTCTATCTTTATATAGTATTTATTTGAAATCAGGTAACCGGTCGAAACTCGCTTCGAATTTAAAATTTGAGCCGATTACCGGATAGTTACCGCATATCCATTTCATCTCTACTCTTAGAGTTAGATACATGTAAATCTCGTGGTTTTATTTTCAAAGAGACTTTCCAAATAATGACGCAGAATTCAGTTCAATACAATTAATTCTAGTTATAAATAGAAAATTGTGTACTTCAAGGAGGCTAAATACGGAAAATTGCAACTGACCTAAATACACGAGCGATACAAACTTGTTTCTATGATCTAACTTATAATTACATAAGTCAATCATAGGTATAATACGTCGTATTTACCTAATACAATATAGCGATAAAACGGAATAGATGGGCTTTAAAAACACACTAAATATTACAGTAATATAATATAATATAATATAATATAATATAATATAATATAATATAATATAATATAATATAATATAATATAATATAATATAATATAATATAATATAATATAATATAATATAATATATACAGTATGTACCATTTTCTTAACCTAGATAGTAATAATAAAAAGAAAATAATACAAATATAAAATGTTTGGTCCCTGTGGCAGTGTACTTGCATCATTTCTTCGCTGTATTGCGATACTTATTCGTTGAATAACCAGCACCAGCAAATAAGCATTCCCCATCCTTGTCACCGTTCTATTACTTATGATTATTGCATTGATAATAATATCTAAAAGAGTACCGAGAGTTTTTTACGCCGGCTTTTTCTCTCGGCCTACACCTTCTGTCTTCTTTGCCGATGAGTAGGGATACCTACAAATTCAAATTTAATGACGTGGAATAAGTGACACATGTATCTCATGTTCCTTAATTAACATATTTTATTTTTATTTTATTTTATCTATTAATTGTTATTGTCTCTAAACATTTTATTCATTACAGGTTCGTATCAAGAAGTCCTCCCTTGCTTCTTGCCTTTCTTCCACATTTACGGCTTAGTAATCAATTTGATTGGTCACGTGGCTAAAGGATGTAAACTCGTTACAATGCCTAAATTCTCTGCATCAACATTTTTCAATATTTTAAAGAATGAGAACCCAACAGTCATGTACGTGGTGCCGCCTATAGGTAAGTTTTTTAGGTTGATGCTATTAAATTTACTTATATATGAATCAGTGTTGTGTATTTTAAATATATACAGTCAAAACCGGTTATAACGACATTGAAGGGACCGTATAGTTGCCGACGTTATATCCGATAGTCGTTATAAGCAATGTCATATACACAAGGACAGTACATATGTATGTACATAATTATTGATCTAGAATAGGTAGGTATGGGTTATAATATGGTATGTTAATATTATAATATGTAAACTAGTCAAAAAAGAAACAAAAATATTTATTACGAAATAATTCGGTACAAAAGTAATCAGTCAGTCTGATTTTTTAGCCCAGTCTCAAATATTTTTTGCATTTTACGTTTCATACTCCTCAAGGTATGAGTATCACCAGTATCAAACTGTTGGTTAAAGACAACAAATTTTTGCAAAATCGTTACAGCGTTAAGAGCCTCGGAAATCGTTGTTGACTGAAACTGTTAGTTGGGAGAAAGTGCGTAGGTAAATATTCATTCAATGCTTATAAATAAGATTTAAAATCGTTTGTATTGTTTTGTTTTGCTGAGAAAAGAAGCGGTTGGTCGTTATAGCCGATGAATATCGATAAACTTTCGCCGTTGTAAGCGATATGTCGCTGTATCCGATGTTGTTATAAGCGGTTTGTTTACTGAATAGTTTACTAAGGATTCGGACGGGACCATACAATCTGGTTGTAATAACCGATAGGTCGTTGTAAACGATGTCGTTATAAACGGTTTTGACTGCAGTACCAAAATGATAGTCAATTGTTATATAGGTGAGTTAACTTACAAACTAACCTTGGAGTTCAGGTACCTCTCATTCAAATTCACGAAGAATAAACACTACTAATACAGAGTTTGACATATTCGGTAGTGGGCTGATAAATTTAATAAAAAAACATTGTTTAGTGCCTATCTGATACCTAATCCGCAGTTTTGCTAGTGAAAACTAATTAATTACTTGATATGTCATGTGGAACATGGTGTAATGGTTGCAGCTCCTTACAGACGTTGTGTAAAAAAATGGCGGTTAAAAAGTGTGGCGGAGAGTGTGTTGCCAGTTCTTTTCTTCCGATCTACGCCCTTGATTTGAGAACTGGCAGTTAATGTAAATTTAGAAGCATTAATATGTATTTCTTTACTGACGAGTCTAAAGTGTTCATTATGTTACCTACATGATTAAATGATTTTTACGTAAAAAGAAACTAAAATTAGACGTTTATATTTTTTGTAACATTTATTTATACCATAATTGTCATCTATTTTAGAAAATATAGCTTGTAACATATACTTTAGTAAATAAACTTACATTAAAATAATAATTTTAAACGAAATTACTATATATTTCACTGTTTGGTTTAAAAGACATAATTAAACGCCTCTTAAAAGAATAAATCACAAAAATTCAAATAATGAAAATAGTTTATATAGTGAAATTCAAATAGTTAATTAATCTTTAATTAATGATTACATTACAGTTTAAACGTAAATTCTACTAGTCTGTGCGAAAAGAGTACCGGCATTTCATTTATACACAAATATTAAATACTTTTAATATTTTCATACTCTTAAGATGTTTACTGTCGAACTACGTAACAGACAATCTAGATTATTGAGAATTAGAGCCTAGATTCTAGAACCAACTTCAAATACTCCTATATCGATAAAAACCCCTAAAGTTTTTGTTGTACACTCGGTTTTACATAGATTTATATCGTTAGATAGGCCCCGACACCAAAAACTGTGGCATTGTTTTTGAATGTGTGCGTTAACGAAAACGTTTGAATGTGTGCGTCAACATGGCGTCCTAAAACAGTGCAATTTGTGTAGAAGGTATGGTCGAAACTAGTGTGATCTCTTTTTCTCCTACATTAGTTGCAAACACTACTTTCTCTTACTTAGTACTCTCTTACTTACTACGTGCACTGGCCATTTAAATTTGTTATTTTAGACAGTGCGGAAGGAAAAATAAAAGTTTTTAAATCAAATCGCAATACTTACGAGTGAAATGTTACACCTCTGGCTTTATTTGTGTTTCTAGAATTGTTGTTGCACTTTAGAAAGGCACACGATGGCATTTTGTGACACTAAACTGCTCGCAAACGTCCTTTATAACACGTCCGGCTAACACTGTGTTTAGGGGTGCACTGATCCCAGGTTAGTGAGTCTCACTCACTTAGACTGTGCGACAACACGGCGCGGTCTCACTGCGGTAAGGGCCTATCTAACGATATAAATCTATGCGGTTTTAGAGGTAATTTTAAATATGCATTAATCATTTATTCAAATAGTATAAAATTCCTTTAATCCCTTTGATATTTCAGTTATATTCTCGCTTGGAGTTTATATTTCGTTTAGTTTTAGCGTTTTTTAAAGAAAAACTGATATTAAAGAAACACTGGCCTCAAGCCCCACAAATTTTTTTTCTGCACAGACTTAATCTAATATATAAAATTCTCGTGTCACAGTTTTCATTGCCATACTCCTCCGAAACGGCTCGACCGATTCTCATGAAATTTTGTGTGCTTCTTGGGTATGTCTGAGAATCGGACAGCATCTATTTTTCATCCCCCTAAATGTTAAGGGTAGTCCATCCCTAATTTTTTTTTTTAATTTTTAGATAAATTTTTTATATTTATTTTTTTATGATGATAAAAAATACATACAACCCTAATTTTCACCCCTCTACGATCAACCCCTATTTTTATACATGATATACATGGCAAAACGACGTTTGCCCGGTCAGCTAGTGTGTGTATAAAGAAATTACCATAGCGTGTTCGAAATGTGTAATTTCTATAGTCTATGGAAAAAACCATTTTACTAATCTGTGTCTGTGCTCGTGTCGCGCGTTTAGTTTTATTACATTGACCTATTAAGGTCGTTCAATCCCAATTTATGAGATTAGATAAAGTAGGTACTAAACAATCATTTGATAATAAAACCTAAGTATTAAAACTAATGATACTACAAAAGTTTTTTGCGTTTTTATAGTTTTTTATTTGCACTGTTTTAACTTACGCATTCTTCATTACGATAACAGGAAACGGATTTACTTTTTTTTCTTTGTATACTTGGACAATGGACGCTTTAATTTAAAAATATATAATGCATTATTATATTTATTTATAAAGTGACAACTTCCCAAATGTATGATATTAAAACAATGTCATGAACGGCCTATGCTAGTGAAATGTTATGTAAATATTGGTGCGTATGTGTTTGTAAAAGTGCGACTATATACGAGCGTACTCGTATATGCGGCCGTTTTCGCAATTTCTTTATGCTGATTTATCGACTCTCTTGTCATTACAGAAACAACACAAATAATATTAGATTTTGTATCTTAGGCCGGCATCCACTTGCAACTCGAAACAAAGTTTGGCGTCACTTTCCGCCATTTTGTTACTTTCTACAAGTTCCAATTTAAACAAACAAAAGTGTTGCTAAAATATGTTTTTTAAGAAAAAACATTTAGAGTTTGTTATTTTACTTGAAAACATATTTTTTCTATTTCTTTTATAAACCAAAATGTTCTAACAACAAAATCTTTGAGTTAAAATTTAAATGACAGACCAAAACTAGCGTCTTTTCCACAGACTAACAAAGAAATTAATGAAACATCAGTAAACACATAATAGATACAATGTAATTAATAATCTTAATAATCTAATCTAGGAAATATAATTATTTCATTACATATGAACTTAATATTTTATTATGTGAATAATTTTATAGATGTTATAAAAACTTTGTTTAAAAAACGTTTTATTGTTTATTATATTTTTATAAATACCGCGTTACTTTCTTCGGCATATTATTAAGAAAATATTAATTCCAGTACTTCTCTTGGGAAAGCACCCGGACGTAACAAAAGATCATTTAAAGTCCTTAAGACGAATTATTTGTGGAGCAGCGCCCCTCTCTAGTACTGACGTTGAAGGTGTTCTTGAAAAGACTGAGGTAAGGTTCTTTAAATCTCTTAGTAAATATTATAAAAAACATCCAATAGCGCTAAAATTTCTTCGTTATCGGATTTCTGTATATTTTTCTTCAATTTGCTATAGGACACACACAGTCTATTTTTAGGTTTAAGGCCGGTTTCCTCACGATGTTTTCCTTCACCGTACGACGATTGTTAAACACGCACATAGACACAAAGTTCATATGTGCTCGGCCGTGATTCGAACGCAGGACCTAAGGGTGGAAGTCGCTAAACTATTTAGAAAATATAAAAGTAAACGCTGTAAAAAAAATCAATGGCGCTACAACTGTCTTAGGTCTGGGCCTCAGATTTCTGTATCTGCTTCATGATCATTTCTTAATCTAATAGGCAAGTAGATGATCAGCCTTCTGTGCCTGACGCACGCCATCGACTTTTTGGGTCTAAGGCAAGCCGGTTTCCTCACGATGTTTTCCTTAACCGTTCGAGTGAATGTTAAATGCGCACATAGAAAGAAAATCCATTGGCACAGCCGGGGGATCGAACCTACGACCTCAGGTATGAGGGTCGCACACTGAAGCCACTAGGCCAGCACTGTTCTAGGAACTCGTGGTGGCCTTGGTCAAAAAATGTACCTAACAGCTCTTTCTTATTAAAGACACTTATTTTATTACATAAAAAAATATGTAATAAAAACCCACAACAACAACTTTATGGGTTTTAGCCTCAGATTGAATGCGTTTCTTTTTGATCATTGTTATTTCATAGAATATAGACTGTCTGAGACATGTCGTCAGTATTTGTATATGAGACAGCCGGTTTTTTCATGTTTTCCTTTGTGTTAATTGTGCATATATACACAGTTCATCGATGCATAAGTAACCTCAGAGTTGAAAGACGCACGCTGAAGCCACTAGTAACACTGCTACCACATTATTTATAATTGTTTAATCTTCAATTGTTTCCATACATTTAATGCTTTAACAAAACAAAAGGCGTCTAAATTCATTAATTCCTAAGTCTTAACAATTAGCATAAGACGCTTATTAAAGCCTCCCTCCTCTTTTTGAGTTTTTAGCTAATTGCTTTAATATCGTCTTCCCATATTGTATTTTCCAAATTGCTAATAACTGAATGTCCTCTTGAACTCTGGTCCAGAGTGAGATCTCGTTCGGTCTTGAGTCTCGTATCTATCTCTCTCTCTCGCTCCAAGGCTGTCCGACTCTCTTTGCATCATCTGTACGAAGCCAGGTTCACTTGGGACGGCCACGCTTCCGCCTTCCTTGCGGGCTCCAATCAAGCGCCTGCTTGGGGTTATAATTGGAATCTCTTCGGAGCGTATGGCCTATGCCTTTTCACTTGCGTCGCTTGATCTACTGGCTAATCGGCAGCGCTCCCAAAGGCGCTTGTTAGAGATTTTCTCGATTAGATACCCAGAATGAGCCGAAGACAGCGGTTGCGACTTGGAGCCGTTGCGAGATGTCTTTGGTGACCTTCCACGTTTCACCACGTTTCGTACAGATTTCACGTTGGATCCGAAGATTTCAACCACATTTTATTGCTAACTGATGATATGAACCAAATCGACTTTATGTGCTTCAAGAAAAGAGCGTACACATTCTTAAAAGACCGGCACGCACTCGCCCTATGGCATTGATGGTGTTCTTGGGCGGCGGTATCACTTAACATCAGATGAGCCTCCTGCCCGTTTGCCCCCTGTTCTATAAAAAAATCGGTTGTCTGTAAAGTCGGTTTACTGACGATAGTTGAACGTGACAACGTCATAAGAAAATCTGATGGAATGGCTGCATTTTTCTAAAGAAAATTTTAATTTTATTTGATTGATAGATATTTTGTATGGATATAGAGGAGGTAAATGGAAATCACAATTGAATTGATCGATTACAATATAATCGATATAATACGATATATACTTTATATACAATAAAGATGTAGAACGCTGCCGAACGCGGAGTCCGATTGTGCCTCTTTGTCGCTCGTTCCGCGCTCTCGCTTGCACTTCAAGCCTTAAATGGAACGCCTCAGAGCGAGGTAACATCGCATGCGTCATGTTTTTTCGTGCGTGCAGCCGGCTTCATCGAATTATAAGACGTTGTCACGTCAAAAATATTATTATAATTTCAGGGTAAATTAGTATTTGGTCAAGGTTACGGTGCGACTGAGACGTGTGCGCTGGCGTCAACAACGTTCATTGGTCGGACGGTCCTAGACAATTCGTCTTGCGGCGAAGTAATGGCTAACACTGAGATGAAGTTTGTGGACCCTACGACGGGTGAAGACTTGGCGATTGGTGATGTGAGTATATCAAATTCACTAAAAATATCTTCAAGAATTCCATTGAGACTTGCTTTGAGATTTTCACAAGTGTTACACATACATATATGTAATTTAATAGATGACAAAAAGGATAAGAATTTATAGGACCGATCTCTGACATACCCGCTGTATCATCAGAATATCACCTTGGCAGGGATGTGTTCAAACAACTTCAGAATTTAGTGCTATTCAAATTTTCTTTGCATCTAGCATATTGGTTACGATCTGATCACTTAGGAAACAGGGATACACACTTCGAAACTTTTTTTTTGATATCCGAGTTGGAAATGCGTTTGCGCATCCCCTGCCTTCAAAAGTTGACTGTGGGACTCGACCCACGCCAAAATCTCTGCTATTCAGAGACTAAGTGAGCAATGCCCACTAAAACCACCTCTAGTAGTTCCTACAAAGCAGCGTTACAGAAGGTCCGGTCGCTGTCGCGTTCTACCGGGACCTCAACGGCATGTTAGACTCAAAAACCTCCCGTGCAATAGACTACATAGGAGGTAGGAGATATATACTTGTATCTTCTCTTATTTACTCCCCGTCTTCTATCCCTAGGATTCGTCCTAAAGCGCTCCCTCTCTCGTTCTGCTGTCTCCTTCTGTAAGACTACTACTATTAGAGCACCAAATTAAAAGATACATCATACTAGTTTTATTAATACTTTTTAGTGAATGTGAATTGAATGTGTTCTTATAGCAAGGTGAGCTACTAATTCGAAGTCCGACGGTGATGAAAGGCTACTACAAGAATGAAAAGGCCACGAAGGACTCAATAACTGAAGATGGTTTCTTTAGAACTGGAGATTTAGGATATTATAAACCGAATGTCGGTCTGTACATCACAGACAGGATCAAGGAACTTATAAAGGTAATTTTTTACATAAAGTTTGTGCAATTTGACAATTAGTGTAAGAGTCAGATGACTTGCGGACCTGGCATAATCCACAATAATAATTTGACATAAGTCAAAATGTAGTTTTGACAGTTTGAAGTGTATTTTTTTAAATGTTTTTTAGACTAGATCTTCCATGATGTCTTTGTATAATATCTGGTAGAATATTGTAACTAATACAAATAATATATGGGATTTTTGGTTGTCTGATTGTTTTTTTTTATCTAATGACTGACCTGGCAAACGTCGTTTTGCCATGTATATCATTTATAATAAAAAATAGGGGTTGATCGTACAGGGGTGAAAATTAGGGGTTGTATGTATTTTTTTTAATGCTGTATCATAATAAAATAAAACAAATAACATAATCTAAAAATTAAAAGAAAGAAATTTAGGGGTGGACTTACCTTTAAGGGGGATGAAAAATAGATGTTGTCCGATTCTCAGACATACCCAATATGCATGGCATGTAAAAGCTCAGCCTAAGGTTAATTGACTCACAATAATTTATATATAAAAGCTAATCACGAGGCAGAAAAAGATGTTCAAAAAGGAGATTTTTAAATAAATTTAATGACTGAGCTCGTCTGATATGAATAGGTAAGGAATTCCATAGCAGGATACTTTTCACAGTGAAGGAGGAGTGATAAAACTCAGTTATATGAAAATATGTAAATCATATAAAATTATATGAATTACGTGAAAAAAATAGTTAGCAAAATTTTTAAACTTATACTAAGTTAGTTATTCCCAAAATATTTACCATTGTTAATGTATCAATCAGTAAACAATCATTGTGTCGAATACAATAGCACTGTGATGAGAAAATTCATTCAAGTGTCATTGGAGTAGGATTTCACTACGCAACTCAAAATCATAAATGTGATTTTTAGGTAAAAGGTATGCAAGTGGCGCCAGCAGAACTGGAGAGTTTACTTCGGACACACCCTGCCGTACAAGACGCGGCTGTTATTGGTAAGTGGACTTTGAGATCTCGTATTGTAGACTCACGAAAATATATAGTATTTGGAATATTCTTAACATAATACATAGTCATGAAACGAGAGTAGGGAGGTAGCAAGTGAGAAAGATCAAGAGAGAGAGTAAGATTGAGCGAACGTCACATCACACACAGTGCCATGGAGCGAGAGGTGGGAGAGAGCTATAGTGAGAAAGATTGAGAAAGAGAGAGAGTGATAGATATAGAGCGAACGTCGCATCACGCACAGTGCCATGGAGCGAGAGGTGGGAGAGAGCTATAGTGAGAAAGATTGAGAAAGAGAGAGAGTGATAGATATAGAGCGAACGTCGCATCACGTACAGTGCCATGGAGCAAGAGGTGGGAGAGAGCTATAGTGAGAAAGATTGAGAGAGTAAAGGAGATCGAGAAAAAGTTTAGTTACATATTAGAACTTTAGATGGCAATTCTGTCGCATAACGTCTTGTGCAGTAAACGCAGATTTTTATTTATTTATATTATCATTAGCACGTATACGGTGTGAATATAGATATACAAATACATTGAGTAATCATATACTGGTCATGATTATCTTTTGGGGCTTTTACTTTAGTAATCATTAATTTACAAAGAAGTTTCACTTCTGACATGTGTACTTTGTAAGCACGCACTTTTATTATTAACAGTAAATTAAATTTAAAGTGTTTGGCCCCTCTGTATCTTTGATGTAACATTTCCTCGCTGTATTGCGATACTTATTCGTTGAGCTAGGAAAGGACCAGCTCTGGGGTCACCGGTACTATCTACCAGACGCCAACTTGAATCTTTAATTCGCCTGTACACTTTAATTCCACAGCCCATGAGTCTCCACTCCAAAAGGGAAATAGAATGATGTATTATTTTCTTGGTCTCAAATACAAACTTTTTTTAGCCTTAATTTAGATTTCATTTAAATATAAGCAACGTCACGCGGACGGTCAATATTTTGCGCAGATGTGGCGCGGAAAATTTTATGATTATTAAAAATCCTCCTAAAGACTACGGCTTTTATCTGGATTCAATTTTAACTGAACATTTTTGGACTCGGTTATGCAAGTTTATGTACCAAATAGTAACTAAATATAATTTGCTGTTCTTATTTATTTATTATTTTTATGATATTATTTAATTACAATAATTGATTAAACGTGTGAAGAGAAGCAGGAAGTAATGGTTGTTTGCATTTAGTAAAAAACCTTGGCAGTTCCTTTCGTTCCTTCTTTGCCCTTGACTTGAAAACTGGCAGTAAATTTATAAGCATTAATTTTGTTTACTGACATTCGTAAGAGAGCAGTGTTGGCCTAGTGGCTTCAGCGTGCGAGTGTCATACCTGAGGTCGTAGGTTCGATCCCCGGCTGTGCAATGGACTTTATTTCTATGTGCGCATACAACATTTGCTCGAACGGTGAAGGAAAACATCGTGAGGAAACCGACGTGTCTTAGACCCAAAAAGTCGACGGCGTGTGTCAAGCACAGGAGGCTGATCACCTACTTGCCTATTAGATTTAAAAATGATCAAGACCTAAAAGGTTGTAGCGCCACTGATTTTTTTGACATTCGTAAGTGTACATTAAGAAATTATATTTAGATTTGACTAAAATTAACAAAAACCTACTAAAATCCGGCTACATTTACTAACAATGTCAAAAATATCTAGTCCGTAAAGCATCATAGATAACAAAATGAAAATAAGCTGTCCAGATTATACATAAGCAGTTATTTTCTTAATTTCAGGCGTACCTCACGAATACCATGGTGAAGTGCCAAAAGCGTTTATAATAAAGAAATCGGGCCAAGAAACGACCCCTGAACAACTCCAAGACTTCGTAGCAAGACAGGTAGCTGCGTTCAAGAAAATAGAGGAAGTTGTATTTGTTAATGATATTCCTAAAACTAACACTGGGAAGATATTGAGAAAGGATTTGAAGAAAATGTACGCTTAGTACATAACGTTGTTAATCAAAAAGTTATGTACTTATAAATAAAACGTGTGTGTACTTATGTACACGCGTTAGAAGTTATACTTCTTTGGCCTAACAAGATCAAAATCTTTTCAAAAAAATTATTCTTCGTTTGTAGAAAAAACGACAATAATTGAAAGAGATATTTAATACATTGAAAGTATATAACGCATTATCGAGTTAAATAAGGTTTGTTTAATTATCACACAGTAAAATGTTGACTATAGCTAACTTCAGGGTGTCGGTTTTTTGTGACGGTGTGCGCGCGCATCGTAAATATTTACTCTCGTCATTTTTCCCTAACGCGCCAAAAGAAGTATAGCTTCAATAAAAATTATGATTATAATGGCCTTAATAGTGATTATGACTGAATTAGATTTTTATTTTTTTGTCTTTGAATTTGCGTAATATGCAGTAACGTTTATTACATTGCAAGTGAAATTTTGCAGTATAAATATAGATTACCAAGCGGAAAAACGTCATACAACAAATGGCTGAATACTTGTAAGAAATGCTAGCTAGAAGCTAGAAGTCTGTAGTGCGGTTGATATTTTGTATGAAGTATGATTAACAGAGTCAAAAGCCTTACTAAAATCATTTTAACAGACTCAGCTCCATACAAAGAAGACGTGTAAAGACTACTTTAAATGATTGTGATTTATAATATCCTTATTAGATTATATTTTATTTGTAAATGGTTGGAGTAATGTTAGATATATTATGGTTCTATAAAACTAGCATATAAAGGAGTTTTATATGCATCTTGGATATTATTTAAAAATATAGAAGATGGTCGATGCCAGGTTATCAATGCATTTACCAGTCTAAGGTTCGATTCCCTACATGATAATAATTGGAATTGGTACTGTTTAAAAAAATCCAGGGATCTATGTAATGGGTGTGAATGTGTTTCCAACGTGAAGAATACAATACATATTATAAGAAATTTTATTAAAAAATTGAAATAAAAAAATATATTTATATAGTCTATCATTATTCTACAAAAATTAAATAAATTCAATTGCACCGTTTCGACTATCCTGTCTCTTTCCACCAAAACGTAAAGACAATTTGATAGTAAGAGAGAGAAGAGAGAGAGAGAAGAATGCAATTAGAATGATTTAGTTTTTATAGTATGTATATTGTACTTTTATATTCTGATTACAAGAAGCTATACCTATATTGTCACCGAAGAGATGTTGGCAACTCTAGCCATAGACAATAAATACCTTTATTATTTTCTTTGTTATTATCTTGTAAATAATGGAAATGTTTTGTTATATTAAAATTTACTGTTTATTATGAGTTTGATTTCATAAATTAATGTCCCAAAACTATACTAAGTAAATTAAAGCAAATCCAAGCAAAATCGATTTAATCATATTGGTAAGTACACTTGAGAATTAATTGTTAATGTAATTAATTGAGTATTATAGAAAAGAAGGAACTGAATTTCGATATCACAAAGTCAACAAAAAATATATATTTTTTTAGCCAGTCTGCAATAATTCTAGCGTAGTATAAATTAAAAAATAAATATTAGTGAAGGCGTGTGTCAGGCACTGGAGGCTGATCAGCTACTTGCCTATTAGATTGAAAAATTATCATGAAACAGACTCAGAAATCTGAGGCCAAGACCTAAAGGGGTTGTAGCCCAACTGATTATTTTGGAACGAAGTTCCTTATCGCGCGTTGTGAAAGGGGGCTAGACGGAAAAAATTCTTACGAAAAGTTGTCACGACACTTTTTTGCTATTGTAATACACCGGTTCTCGTCCGATCACGAAGTTAAGCAACGTCGGGCGAGGTCAGTACTTGGATGGGTGACCGCCTGAGAACACCTCGTGATGTTGGCTTTTTTTTGTAGGGATAAGAAATGAAAATTATTTTTGGAATCACTTAACTAAATTAGTCTTGTTGGAACGAAGTTATCGAGCGTTGCGAAAGGGGGCTAGACGGAATAAATTAAGACCAAAAGTTGTAACGACAGTTTTTGCTATAGCTGTTATATTTTACATTTTCGATTTAGCTATCGCCAACGTCCATACCACGTTGAATACACCGGTTCTCGTCCGATCACCGAAGTTAAGCAACGTCGGGCGAGGTCAGTACTTGGATGGGTGACCGCCTGGGAACACCTCGTGATGTTGGCTTTTTTTTCGTCGTAAGATTGGTGTCGAGAAAATCTATCATACTGTTATGATACCAATTAACATATAAATTAATCGAAATTTCGTTCCATCCAGGTGTCCCTTGACACCTCTAAAGTATTTTTTTTACATACTACACTAGCGTCTAATAGAGAGACCTGACAACTTATCATAATCATGTCGGTGCTGCAATGAATTTTTCTTTATGCGCATGTAACACTCGCTCATACGGTGAAGGAAGAGGCATGCCCTAGTCCTAAACAGCGACGGTGTGCGTCAGGCACAGAAGACTGCTCCACTTCTTGTCTGTTAAGAAATATAATCACAATACTGATACAAAAATCTGAGTTTTTACGGCCGACCAATAACAATGCTAAAATATTCTTCAAGGCGTTTTAAGAACGTACGAATCTAACGAGTCTGATCTCAAATATGATCGAATAAGAAAAAAGAACTGTTGGTCTATTGGCTTCACCGTGCCTCTCATTAGTGAGGTCGTGGGTTTTATTCCCGGCTGTGCACCAATGGACTGTCTGTCTGCGCACTTAAACCTGCTCGTACGGTGAAGGAAAACATTGTGAAACCCGGCATATCTCAAATAAAACAATTACTTTATAAAATTATCAAAGAAACGTATGCAATCGGAGGCCAAGACCTGAGAAGATATGGGGTTGATTATTTGGTGATTACGTCAACAGTAATTATTTCCTTTGACACGTACATATTACCCACACATTGTCTATGCTTGAAAACGAAATGCATTGTCGAGGATTCCTACAAAAAAATTAATACGTTTATGTACTATTATTTTTGAAAGCTTTGCTTACTTTTGCGGGCTGGAGGGGGGGGGGGGGGAATAAATTGCAGTAAATCTGCTTACGTAATACTTCAACGGCCCCTGTAGCGCCAATTTATAATTATTATTTATTATCGAATCAGTATCTCTATGAGAACGCATAAAGTTTACACAGTATTATAACAACATAAGTTATAAAATTTTCTTCAATAAAAGTTATCTGTTTAATATTCGTTATACATTTTTTTTCCCTTATGGCTCTGACACTTTCTACATTTGCTTTAAGCTTTAGAGGAGGACAAAAGAGGGGCCCCAAAGTAAAGAAGTCGACTTTTTTTTTAAATTTCGACGAGTAAACCATTTTTCTTTCGATATTTTTTTATATTTTTGTTAAATACTAAAAGAATGTACTTGGTTTCACAATAAATTATTGAATAAAAAACTAGACTGAATTTTTTAAATTTTAGTTGGAAAATAATTTGGGGCCAGCCTTAAATCCAGGCCTGGATAGATTATTCTTAAAATCTGTAATAAATTGCATACAAATCCGTCGTAATACTGGTATTCCTATTACATAATTATATGCAAGCGCGCATTTTTTATCTTGGTTATTTGTATATTACGTAACATATTTAATCTTTTGATTATGCAAAGCCATCCACAGGCTCGGTACTTCTGTACGACAAAATATAATAATCTCTAAGTCAACACTAACTACTGTTAAGGCATCTTGACTAAGGCCCCAGCTACTTTTTCACAGTATAATACGGCAAAATGGAGTTGACATGATGTTTGCTCTTACACTATCCCTTTGCAGAACAATATTTATTTGCCGGGTTTTATTTTCGTTCACCATTCACTCTTCTATTCGCGTATCCCTAGCGCAAATATACTATCGATTAAGTGGAGAAACGACTATCTATTTACTCGAGATTAAAATCATGGAATAGATTACTCGTGTATAAATTGAAGTTTGTTTGAATCGACTCTTAGCATAAGATTCTGGGTTGCAACTTGATCTTAAATGTTACTAAATTATAGTTAAAGATAGAATTTGAAAGTTAAACGAGTCTCCTCGGAGCAATACATATGTACAAAGAACTGTTGCATCAAATACACATACATAGAAAAACTTCGCGTTTAGTAATCAGTTTCAGTCTGGTTCCGACCGTGCATGGACGACATTCCATTGCGTAAATATACGATTAAATATAGCAGCATGAGTCAGTGATATTGTGAATGGTTTGCAGTTTGTATCCAACAAAGATTAGAGCAATCACAATCAAGCAATAACAAACACAAATATCGTAAGTATATAGTACGAGTAATAGTAGGTTGCAATTTTAAAACAGCCATTAACTTTCTATATACATATTTCTTTAAACTAGTAAAAATACGATACAAATAATTTAAAACCTCCAGATACTGTCTGCAAACTGGCTATTAATAATAAAAACTCATGTGTACAATACTTGAATAACAATGATCACAGGCAAAATATCTATAGTATGGCATGCATGAGATAGCAATACCAGTACGTTATTTAGGTATTTTTCGTGTTTACATGCAAATTTAGATAATTCTGGAGAGTAATTTTATGAACTGTTTGATTATTTCCCTCACTACCTACTACTCGTAGACCGGTACTAACTTGGTAAGTCATCATCACCAAAGCATTTAAAGGTATTTAGAGTTATCTGAATTAAAGCTTCTATTGTCTGCCACCAAGCAAAAATGCAAATAACAAAATGCAATGTACATATGCGTCGTCTCACTTCAGTATTGAATAACTTTACCTTTTATTATCTGTCTACACGTTCATTATCACCTGTAACAAGTAGAATAATATAATATGTTTAGGTAGTACTGTGAGTCCCCGATGAGACATCACGCAGATTCACTTTGCTGATAATTTAAGTAGAGCAATCTTCTGTGCGTTCCAATTTGTTGCTATTATATAATTATGATTGAGATATATTGATATGAGGACACCCAAACAAGACTAGATTTAGTATTTTTCAAATGTAAGTTTGATATACCAAAAAATATATCTCTACCTTCTGTTATGTTATTATTACTTTAAATTATTTGTAAAATTGTTTTTTACGACACACAATTCAAACACTTGTATCAGTCAAATTTGCATTCATACTCTGGGCAGTCTTACGATATGGATTATTTATTACAAACTTTTGAAGGACTTTTAAAGGTGGAAGTTTTTCCGTTATTAACTCTACTGAATTAACATTTAAAAGTTGTCATATAAATGTATTTAATTGATACAAGTAACGTTCTTGGATTCAAGTTTCGTGTGGAGAAGAATGGGCAAGAAACTCACACTTACTCTTTTAAAATAGGTTTTAGGTAATACACAAAATAGATTTGCGTTTTCTTACAGATAATTATTATCAGTACGAGCGGCGAGCGGCGAGCCTCTCTAGTCTCAAGTCTCAGCGTCACCGGTCAGTGGTCAGTGGTCACTCACTCAGACCTCAGTTATTAAAACATCAGCAAAGCATACAGTCGTGTCAAAATGGCGAGGAGTTTTCGTCTACTCAAACGGACATTTAATAAGTTTAATGAATCCTGTGTTAGATATAATAGTGTGTGGACAAGTGATGGAATAATAAATTCGCCATATGAAAAAATAAAGGACATACCAAATATTACAGTTTACGAATATATATGGCAAAATTTGGATAAATGGCCCGAACGGACGGCTTCGGTAAGTTAATTAAGAATTATACATAATATAACTGTGTCACGATTGTATACATAATATGCTGAAGCCAAATAACAATTTTTAATCTGAATGTCAATTGTCAACAATAAACCAGTGTCTTATAAGCACTACAACGCCCTATGTTATCTCAATATATATAAATTACGCGTCACGTTGTTTGTCCGCTATGGACTCCTAAACTACTTAACCGATTTCAATCAAATTTGCACACCGTGTGCAGTTTGATCTAACTTAGAAGATAGGATACCTTAGATCTCAATTTATAACCGCAATATTATTTTATTGCAAATTATTTGACAGTCACAAATCTAACAGATGGCGCTGTGTTGAAAGTACCAACGTTTCACATAAGCTACAATTTAATGGCATTACCACCAAAAAGACATTGATCTCCCCATGACTGGTGTTCTCCCTTGAATAGTTTACTACTATGTAGGTAATATAACAAAAATCTTAGCCACAGCAACGCTTGGCCGAGTCTGCTAATATTTTTATATAATCAACACGTATTTTATTATTTTGGGTATTGATACATTGAATTCTATCAATATTGAAGCAAATGCGATAACAAATTAATTGAAAAGCGACTACGGATTATAATCGTATAGTTTATAGTTAATAATAATAATAATATTTTTTATTTATCAGACAAATACAGTCCATTGATTGATTAGTGAGTTAGTAACAATAGTTTCTTAAGATCTATGTTAGAGAATTAGTAAAAATAAGGAAAAAGTGGTTAAATAAAAAAACTATCAGGTACAAAGCCCTGCGGAGATGTCGGAGCAGTGTCGTAATGGTCTAAGATAGGTATAAATAAGTGTCATTACTATATTAGTTGAGTTGTCTAATGGCCATATTTAATGTTTCAAGTAGATAATTTTAAAATCAGGTTAATTGATAAATAATTATGAACAACTAATCGTTTATAGATCTGTGTTAATGTATACAGCTAATCAAAACATGGTCGTACAAAGGTCGGACATCGTCGAATTTTGGAGTGACCTTGATTGTTGAAGTTAACAATTTCGCTGTTAAAAAACGATTTAACTTGTCATAATTAACATTTTTAACTTATTAATTAAATAACAAATGTGCATTGAAAATACAATTAAGAGGCGCGATTGAGTTTTTAAAGACCTTTCAATTGGTGAAAACCATACAACTGAACCATTTGTATGGGACTTCGGACGGCCTTGTGAAGTATGCAAATGATAAGGTCTCGGGTTCAGTTCACAGCCGAAAATAATTGAGCCCACCTCAGTGTTTTAAAACTCGACAGGGTACGACTTAAGTTGTCAGGCCGACGATGCTCTCGTTGTACTCCGACCGTACGTCTAATTCATAGAGAATACACAGTTTTCACTAAATATATAGGCTATATATACTAGAGAATTTGAGACCATTTCGTAGTAGAACCGAACTATTTATCACTTTTAGCAGCAATATGTATTAACGAAGATGATATGACATAAAAAAAACCTCTCAGATTTCTCAAACCATAGGGGTTGTACTTTCCACGGCGTCGAAAAGGGCTGTCTGGGCTAGCTGAGAGACCCACGGCCCATTGTTGTACTCTCATTAGGTGACCAGTCTAAGACCAGTTCGTTTCCCTATGATGAGTTGCGGTATTATCTCCTCATTTCTCCCCTTAACTCCATCTTCCTTTTTGGACTAAGAGTTCTTCCGGCTACAGGTAGTAGGGTATCGCCACATGGTTATTATTATTCAGTGCCTGCGACAGTGGAATTAAATTTGAGTAAAGTCAAATCATTTATTTCAATTAGACCACCTAAAATGGCACTTTTGAACGTCAAACAAAATACAAAGAAGATTCTAGTTGCCCCTTCCAAAAGGTAGTTTCGTGTGGAGAAGAATGGGCAAGAAACTCCACACTTACTCTAAATAATTATATGTGAAGAAAAAACTTTTTAACCGGATTAAAGTTATGTATTATTATAAATTTACAATTATTTAACATAATTTCACCGTGACCACGCACGCTGTAAAGCACGCGAAACGTCGGATAAATTTAAAATTATGTTAAATAATTGTAAATTTATAATAATACATAACTTTAATCCGGTTAAAAAGTTTTTTCTTTAAATGTGTAAAGGTTATGACAATCAAAGACAAAATTATATGTGAAGACAATGTACTCTTAGAATAAAACTACTATACTAAAAAAGTTAGTATACATGTTCCTCATAGTAACAAGTAATTTAAATAAAGGATAGCCATGCATGTTAACGGTTAACCCTGCATATAATTTATATGAACAACCGATTGTGATCCTACGTCATGTTTGTTTTATACTTTACCTTGAACAATAACAATTTAACTTCAATTCTTTTGTTTTTTTTTCAATTTTACTTCATTATACCAGTAATAATTACTTACCATTGTGGTATATATGTCGTAGTCAACTAGCTTAATTAGCCGTTCAATCAAGAGCCTAGGCTCTTTACTCAACAGCGCCGTTTAACTAACGGCCTGAACGATGTTCAGCCGTAGCATTTGTTACAACATTAAATAAACTGGCTGGCTAATGCTTAGGAAATAAACAGGATAGGCAAAAAATGTAACGTCATGGATTCAAGTCATTTGCCTAGCTCTTTGATCAAATGGCTGAATATCATTCAGGCCGCTAGTTAAATGGTGCTGTTTACCAAAGAGACTAGGCTGTTGATTTAGCGGCTAATTAAGCTAGTTGGCTACGATATATACAGCCGAGGTCAAGGCGGGAATAATACGCAAAATCGAATAGCTATAGTAATAGAAAAGTCATGGTACATTTTTGTATTAAAAACATAGGAAGCGCTCCGTGGGCGTATTTGGAATTATAGTGCCAACTTGGGGATTTCCCCTTAAACTAGGGGGAAACAAGATGTCCAGGGTGATTTTTAGGGGTAAATTTTACAACTTATATTAATCCTCGAACCCAACCAACAAACTAAACTAAATACAAACTCCAATCGTGGCTATAGCTAATACTCCAAGATAGAAATAATGGCTCAACGGTTAGAAAAGTACAAAAGACTAAAATAATGTATGATTTATATATACCAAGAAAAGTTAAAAAATATAATCATTACTTGATACATATTATTAGCTCTTTAATTAATATATGTAAATGTGTAAAATACAGCCGCATAACCACAACATAAATTTTATACTAATTAAATTTATTTTTAATTCATATTTAACTATACAATAAAAAATTTAGGGATTTTTAATCAATATTTAGGGATATTTGAAGTTAGTAGGGGGAACCTTCCATAGGAGTTGGCATGAGGCATCACTGAAGGAAACTGGGAAGTCTTAACTTAAACTGTAAAGTCTGAACATGTGTCGTGTGTGCACTGTGCAGTTGTAAACTAGAAAAAAAAATGGAATGTCGAAGCTTTTCGAAACTATCGTTAATGTGCCATAGCTCATAAGAATAATCTTCAAACTTTCCACTCACGGCTACGTGTTAATACGTGCTATTTGTATAATATAAGTTATAACACAAAACCCTTAACTGTTTTGGTATGATTTTTACAAAACTTAAGTGTACGTACCTTTGACATGTTTTTTATGATTTTACATAGGTATTATAAAATAGAGGTACGAAAAAAAAATCGCTTAGCGCCTTAGCTTTAGTATTTAAATTGTTATTGCTTTTTTGGAAAATAGTCATATGTTAGGCGTTTTGTTTATGTATTCAATGATATAAGATCTAATTAAAATGGACAAATACAGTCGAGCTGTTTTTAGGATTAACCTAGATCATCTCTACAATCTTGACCATATAATAGTTATTAATTTTCATGAACAATACTACTATTGTGAAGCCAACGTGTCTTGCTGAGGAAAGATACAATAGGAATCATAGTCGCACAAGAATTATAATTAACATTTCCATTTGTAGCATGTGCAACATAGCTATTTATTATTGAGATCCTTTCACTGAAGATATCAAATAGAAATATATATATTAAAAGCATCCTATCATCAAGATCAATTGATGGTTAATGCCATAGTGAATTTATATAATTTATATTAATACTAAACAATTATTTTCAATATATGTAGTATTGTCTTTGATTAACATAACCTTTACACATTTAAAGAAAAAAGCTTTAACGTCTCGGTCACGGTGACCACGCACGCTGTAAAGCACGCGAAACGTCGGATAAATTTAAAATTATGTCAAATAATTGTAAATTTATAATAATACATAACTTTAATCCGGTAAAAGCTTTTTTCTTTCAATATATGTGTTTTACTGTGTATTCATACATTAAATACTATCTTAGTGTAATAGAACATTCTCACATAATTTTATGATTCAAAATTTTAATCTTGTGATCGGGATAACCACCACCTAACAATAATTCCAACTTTTTTTAAGTTTAATATTATTACTATGTAGGTTAAGAAAATTGTTTATATAACAGATAAATAAATGATCAAATCATAATTTACCAGAATATTTGCGTAAGTGAAGTTTGATAAAAAGAGAAATATCTGCCCCACTGAAAACTTATTTTCGATCTAAATAATTTTCTTGAATAAACGTATAAT
The DNA here is from genome assembly GCA_963693345.1 of Pieris melete. NCBI lineage: Eukaryota > Metazoa > Arthropoda > Insecta > Lepidoptera > Pieridae > Pieris > Pieris melete. Next base: position 2,243,699 of record CAVNZK010000032.1, on the reverse strand, counting down.
TGCAGATATGTTCAGCCACCGGACGTGGATACACCTATGAGCAAGCATTCAAATTATCAAATACGTTCGCTGCTAATCTCAGGAGAAAATTAAACATTCGTGATGGCGACACAGTTGCGGTTATCCTGCCGAATGTCCCAGATTTTCCACTGGTTGCTTTGGGTATTTTGGAAGCTGGCGGAGTTATAACAACCGTCAATCCTATTTACACTGCACGTACGTTCTTATTTAATTATTTAGCGTAATAGTACGAGACTTGGGTGCAGGATTAGTGCGTTCATCTGTTTTTTTGCTAAAAACCAATTTTTTATGTATATTTATAATTAGGAGATTATGTATGTTTAATTAAAATATTTTTAATTCAATTGAATGGCTTAAAAGCGTCGCACAGCCGGCAATCGGTATCCTCGTCTAACAAATGGTGTTATGCGTTAACTCTCTTTCACTCTACCTTAAATATTTATCATCTTTGCTGGTTACCCTTATTTGCAGCCATATTTAATTAGGCAACCATATCTCATAATTAATAGAAAAATATACATATTCTATACTATAGTGGGAACCTTAAACTAAACGTTTTATTTTTTGAGAATCGAATTTAGTTCTATTATTATTTTAAGAAGATCCTAACACTTCAATTAAAATTTTATATTTTTTCATATGGCTAGAATTCCGTTTTAATTATACAGTCAAAACCGTTTACGACGTTATCGTTTAGAAAAACATACCGGTTTTATTGACCAAAATCAAAGGTCCCGGCCGAATTCTATTGTATTAGGTTCTTAATAACAACGTCATCGGTTGTTACGACTATCGGTTTTTACGACCAAATATGAGTCCCTTCGATGTCGTTATAACAGATTTTGACTGTATCTCCAAAATAAAGGTAAACAGTAATAAATAATCTTGACTTAAAAACAAAAGTCATAATTCTAATCAATCAAGTTTTAATTTCAGATGAAATCCAACGTCAACTTCTGATGTCTGATGCAAAAGTTGTTGTGACACTCCCAGATAGAGTTGGCGTGGTTCGAGATGCTTTAAAAATAGCAAAACTTAATTTACCAATAATAGTTGTCAAAACCAACGGAGAATCCACAACTGATGGAACAATAGCATTTAATGAACTAAGCGAAGATGTTCACGTTGACAAATCGTGTCTCAAAGAAGTAAAACGAAATATAAATGATATTTGCTTTCTTCCTTATTCAAGTGGTACCACTGGGCTGCCGAAAGGGGTTGAACTGACTCATAAAAACATTATTTCTAATTGTGAACAGATTAATGAACCAGAAATAATGTGTCACAATGAAACTACAGGTAATTAAGGTTAAATTTAATTATTTAAAAAATCGAACACATTAAGGATATATTTTTTTTATATAAATATAGAGCAGTGAATCTCATACCTCTGGTCGTAGGTTCGATCCCCGGCTGTCTACCAATTGACTTTCTATGTGCGCATTTAAGAGTTGCACGAACGGTGAAGGAAAACATCGTGCGGAAACCGACATGTCTTGGACCCGAAAAGTCGACGGCGTGTGTCAGGCACTGGAGGCTATCTACTTCCATATTAGATTTAAAAAATGATCATGAAACAGATTCAGAAATCTGAGGCTAAGACCTAAAGAGGTTGTTGCGCTACTGATTTATTTATTTTATATAACAGGAGGCAAACAAGCAGGAAGTTTATCTGATGTTAAGTGATACATTGCCAGAAGGCTCGCAAGTGCGTTGCCGGCCTTTTAAGAATTGGAGAGAGAATATGACATTGTGTTGGATATATCCTAGATTATGACAACCATAATTTAATCTCATATGCATATAAAAACTCATTAATATGGATGCGTCAGAATTATATTAACGCATATCCAAATTAGTATTGGAAATTTAAACCAATTGGAAGATGGTTATGGGTGGTCTCTTGTTTTAATTTTGGCTAGCGATGACAATCATAAATTAAACTTTCAATATTAGTATTTAAAACCAAATATTTTGAAATAAATTGTGAAGTGCTAGTACCTTGAAATTATCTTATGAAATCTTATTCACACTTATTAATAACAAGAAGTTTTTATTACATTTTTTTTCCTGCTTTATCTTCAATATTTTGATAAACTTTTTGCAATATTCTAATACATAGTAATAATAATAATTAAAAATATTATTGGTTACATTTAAAGCAGAATTTTGTAATTTAACAAAATCAAAGTTGGAGGAGACTCAATTATGTTTTGCTATTTATTTTATTCATATTAACTGACACGGAAAATAATCACCACAATCACAATATCCAATAAATAGATAATGTAACTTACGTTTAATTTGACATAACGTTTTATTTTAATAACCTCTACGTTGCATAAAATACTTGGACTTACACTGGCCATAGACGGACCGCATGTTGCAGTCGAGACCGACTGCTCTAGAGCGGTCGCGTTGAAGTCGTACACGACTGCAACACGACCGCATAATGCAGTCGACTACGACTGCTTGGAGCAGTTGTGTTCGACCGCAAAATAAAACTGATGCGAGTTCATTAAAAAGATGGATTTCGAAACACTGTTTCTTGTACTACTATTACGCAACCGTAGGCGTAGAAGATTACTTAGCATGTGGATGCGTCAAATACTACAATCAAGAGAACATGAGTCCATGGGTGGCTGTATCCCGTAAGGTACAAGTCGTACCGTCGTAGGTCCTAAGTTCAGTTAAATAAGATTAGGATAAAAACCGCCTTCACCGAGGAAGGAGATTGAGCACCCCGCGACGGTCCAAGCCGAGGTCCAAACGCCAATTCCGGCCGAGCTACGCTCGCTAAAACACCCTGAGCTGAGCTGTGAAGACCATTAAGGTCAACAGCGAGATTCCATTCAAAAACTTACACCGTGTCCTAATAATTAAATTTACGTAATTATTTCAATATGTCTGATGTACCAAATATTTATAAAAATAATTTAGTAAAATTAATAATAATTTATGGTAGGCGAGCCCAAGGGGGGATTTCGGGATTTACTAAAGCGCGGCAGATTAATATATAGGGGGTTACCTTGTACCCGGTTAAGTACCTCCACAAAATATGAGGCCCATATATAAGGCCGTCCGTGAAGGAGACAGGATCAGATTAGTAAAAAAAAATTGACCATCAGAAATTCCCGAGCGCGTCAGATTAAGGTAGGGTGAGTTAATTACATCCTAAAAAGTGTATATTCCACTAATCTGACAATTTGAGAGTGACGTAAAAAATGGGGAGGGCAACAAAGTTGTAAAAAAAAACGTCATCTCGACATTCTCGAGCGTAACTAATTTTTTTTTTATTTTGAAGGAAATAATTCAAGAATAATGAAAAATATATAATCTGACGATTTCCGCAATCCGAAATAACAAAAATTCGTCGATAAAGTTAAATGCGTGCAGCCTACATTTTCTTAAACCGATCGGAATCTACTAAACGGCGTTCTAAATATTTCCCTCAAAATTACATTTCCTGTGAATTTGAACCGATTCGGACCGATAGATTTTGAGAAATTTTGAAAAATCTTAAAAAAATAAGAAATATTTTTTTTTAAGTGGTTTCTTTATCGATCAACTTCAAAAACTAATCCGCCTTTGAGCTTGAAAAACCACGTCGATCGCCACCAAGCTGGTCAAAAGCGGTTGATTCGTTCGAGAGATATCGTGAACGAAAGAAACCCGAGTACCCAATTTCGGAGTAATCCCGTAAAATTTGTGGTTCGATCAATTAAAATTACTTATGAGGATGATAAAACTGCGTCGAATGCCGCCAACCGCGTGAAAATTTCTTGATCCATTCAAAAGTTATTGCGGTTTGAAAATTCCAAAAATAGTGTTCTATGAAACTTCTATCAGACTTTCGAGCTGGGAGAGCTCAAATGAATAGAAATATTATTTCTTTGAACTCAGCGAGCTCAAAATATCAATTTTAAGCGCCCAGGAATGGAATTAGTGGGAAGTTGCAGGGATGGCCCTTTAGGTGAACCGTTTTTCTAAAAAATTTTTGTCAGATCAGGCGAATCCCTCTAGATAATCGTCAGATTATGAGACAGTACGTTTAGAACATAAAGATGAACCACATATATCTTAATCTGACGCGCTTGAGTATTTCAAAATTGCGATTTTTTTTGCAAATTATGAAAATGGCCGTGGGTTTGCGTCCCATCGAAATCGTCAGATTAGTGAATGAGAGATTTTTTTTGGTGCACTTAACACTCCCTTAGAAAATCTGACGCGCTCGATAATTTTTATTTTTTTTAATTTTCAACCCTTAAATACAACCACCCGCATCATGCAAACGATCAGATTAACATACGTACATTATTAAAAATACGTAGGACATTGATGCTATCAATATCTGACGCGCTCGAGGATGTCCATGCAACAGTTTTTTTTTACATATTTAACAATCTATAGCCGCTTCCCCCACCGATGAAAAGGTATATATCATATAACATTTTTTTCTTCTTATTATCTAAGCTTTGCATCCCACTAGGTCTCTACGACGCTCGAGTAAATCCCCATATAGCATCGTGGGCTCCCCTACCATTATACATTATTATTACAGTCGTTTGAAACTAGAAATAGATTTATTTTTTATTTATTTATTTTTATTTTTCCATATCATTATTCTATCTTTACAGTAATTACTAATATTTAATTAGTAATTTAATATATCTCAATAATGTTTCTCACCTTATTACATTTTTAACCCAGTTTACAGTGTTCTTGTAGTGAATATATTGGATTTATTTCAATAATAAAAATTAATCTGTCCAATTGCAGCTAACTACACTTTTGTCTCTTTCCATCACAGCGTAAACACAATTTGTTAGAAAGAGACAAAGGTTTCAATAAAAGGGTGCATTTGCTCTATTATGAATAAGTGATGTTGGTTATTTCGACTATGTGTTTGCGTGTTGTTCCCACGAGAATAAATAGTGCTCCTATTTCACCATGCCTTCTGCTGATACAGGACAAATCTTTGTTTTTAATTTATGTTATTAATATTAATTACCTACTTAAAATGTCACATGGGACATGGTGTAATGGTTGCAGCTCCTACAAACATTTTGTAAAACAAAAAAAATGGCGATTAAAAAGAGTGGCGGAGAGTTTATGGCCAGTTCTTCTCTCCCGTTCTACGCCCTTGATTTGAGAACTGGCAGTAAATGTAAAATTAGAAGAATTAATATGTATTTCTTTACTGACAAGTCATAAGTGTACATTATGTTACCTATGTGATTAAATTATTTTTTTATTTTTGAAGTTATACTTCTTTAGGCGCGTTATGAAATATTGATGAGAGTGAAATTTTACGATGCGCGCACACCGTGACACAAAATTATCAGTGTGATTATAGCCGGGCGCCGAGTGGGCGCGAGCGAGATGGGAATAAGACTATCTATAAGTAAAAATAAATAGAATATGCGTGAAGTTAGCAGCTATGCCAAGAATTTTGAATCACCATAATGACCTTTGCAGTAACCTTTTAAACAAATACAGGAGGAATTATTTTTCAAAGAAATTTAGCAATGCTTTTTCACAAATACTTGTTGTTTGTTACTTAGTTAAAAGGTTATGAAACATACCTAGTTATTTTCATTATACAAGTGCGAATTTTATATGTGAGTCTGTATTATAATCAGAAGTGATTTAAATATTCAATTTACTATATAAATACTAATTAATATTAGAAAATAAGACTCCTTTTCCAGTCTTTGATTATTTAATTGTAATTAAGTATTTGCATGCAATCAAAAACTATATTAAATAATGCCAAAGAAGTATAACTTCTTACGCGCGTACATAAGTACACGCACCCTTCTTTTTATTTTTATTATTTATTAAATTATTAAATTTTAAATTACAGCAAAACACCAAGATTCGGTTTTAGCGGTTCTGCCATACTTCCATATTTATTCAGCATCGGTGCTGATGTTCCACAAGATGTCGCAGGGAATCAAGTTGGTTGCGGTTCCGAAGTTTCAGCCAGAGGCATTTCTACACGCTCTTGAAAAGTTCAAAATTAATATCCTGTTCTGTGCTCCTCCAATAGGTGAGTTAGAATAACATCCGACCAAAATATTTAACAACGTCAGCAGACAGAAACAAAACAAAATTCTTACGAACAAAATCTTATGGGGCATCCACACGCTGGCTGTTTGTCACAAACACCGCAAAAAGCAAACAAAGTCCCAAACACCAACCACAATCACCCAACACAAACAGCCATCCACATGCTTGGCGAACGTTCATAACATTCCGAATCGGCAAACATGGCGGACGACGAGCTTGTGGCAGCTATTACTTTCGGGTTGACATATTTTTATTATAAATTAAAGCAAGAGAAAGAAAAAAGGAAAAAAAGAAGAAAGCAAAGACGATGGTGGATGATTAAAATACATAGAAAGCGTACAAGGCTTTAGACCTATTATTTGGGCTTTAATTTGCCGTGTTTTTTTAATTTTACTTAAAAGTTACTTAAAAATGTCAGAATCGTAGGTGCTCCAATCAGACATTTTTGACGCTTTGCGCGCCAACGAAAGTGTAGCAAGTAAATACGTCCGCCTCCCGCAAGCTCGCGCGCATACTGGATGGATCGCGTGGATACGTAGCAAACTGTTTGCCAAACATCCTTTGATCTGGCAAGATAAACCGACACCGATGCCGAACACTGCCCAACACGAACACAAACAGGCAAACAACGACAAACACCCATCCACACGTTCGTGTTTGCTGTTTGCTGTTGGCCGTTTGCCATTGTTTGTCAAGCGTGTGGATGGGGCTTTTAATGTTACAACTAATGCGATAGAACGCTACAATAATACCTACACCGATTATCCTACAATTAAAAAATAATATACTATGTCAACTCTTTATAACGTAATTACTTATAACGAAAAACACTATAACGTAAAAATGAGTGAAATTTTTATCAGTTAATCCATATAACTATTACTCTCTGTTACAAAGAAATATTTTTATACAGTAGAACCTCGATAAGATAAAGTCCAAGGGAAACACAAAATATTTTATGTTATCGAGGTTTTAAGTTATCAAGGTTCTATGTCAGGTAAAGGCTAATATAGAGGTATGTACATGTTTCTATGTACCCTTCCTCCCATTTTTACTTGAATGCATCAGAAGGATGGAAAATTAAATATTTAATCATATTTATTCACATTACTTACATTACATAAAAATAAAACAACAACTAAAGGTTTAGTCTACTTAAAAAAAACTGTGATTTTCTTTTGTTTTAAAAAATTCACTGTTTATAATCGATTTGATTTTCAATGACAAATAGAGAGGAGAATACATTAACACATTAACTTATGATGCAAGTAAGTCGTTGTCACAAAGATAACCGCCGCGCCGCAAAGCTTTGATGAATTTAGATAAAGCAAACAATAGGTAATGTATTGTTTACGTTAACAATACATTAGTAAACACGTGCAAGCAATAAATACCGAAACCATTTGTTTTGACACTCTTATAAAATGACTCATTCACAAACAATTTTATATTATAGAGGTTGTGGAAACATTTCTTTTAGTTACTGAGGGCCTATACAGAGATTATTTATTTACGTTATAGAGGTTGCGTATTTTAAGTTATAGAGGTTTTGGGCTCTGATGGGAAGGGAACATAGTATTTTTTGAAGTAACAGAGGTTTTTATGTTACCGAGGTTTACGTTATCGAGGTTCTACTGTATTTAGACATCAACAACAAACTTAAGTGTTTTTATAATCAGTTTACTAAACTAACCTATTGAGGTGCTGAAATTTCTAAGAAAGACACCTGAGGTCATAAACAGCCTTCTCGCCTTTGTTATTGTTAATTGTATTAACACGTGTGCAATAATTCTTAGCGACATTGCCTGTAATTTTGGTTTCAGTTACTAAACGTACCATCGTGACGTATCTATTATATATACACTTTTTATCCGTTCCGAAATAACGAAACACTCTCTTTTATGTAAAAATGAGTTAAATTGTTTGGTTTAACACAAACCCCATATATTAATTCTTTAGGCCTTATTTTAGTATTTTAAGGTAACGAAATGAATAAAAATGCTCGGTGCATTAAAATTCGTTATAAAGAGGTACACTGTATACATGTTTTGTTTCCTACAAACAAACATTGAGAACTATTTGTTTTAATACAATTATTTCACAATCGTTCTTTGTAACTTTTCTAACTCACTTTTTGGTAGAGTATTTTTTTTTCAGTGGGGTCGGAAGTAAACAAAAAGTTATGATTGGAATTTTTTTTAAATCGTTTAACTTAATATTATCTTCAATACACTCAATAAACAACTATAAATAGTATGTCTAACGCAAGAACTCATCAGTACCAATCTAGTGGGTATTATGAAAAAATTGTAATTTGTTTTTTCTCTTCCCTCCTTATAAAGAACTTTGTTATAAAGAGTTTACACTATAATCTATATATACCTAGATATTATCTACTATATAAAAATAAGTCGGGTTTTCCTTCCTGACGCTATAACTCCAGAACGCACGAACACATTTCCACGGTTTTGCATTCGTTGGAAAGGTCTCGGGCTCTGTGAGGTTTATAGCAAAGAAAATTCAGGAAAGATTTCAACAGAAAAGCGGGATCACCAAACGAAATGTACCATAAAACGAAGCCATCTGGTGGCGAAACGGAGTTCGCCGAGTTTGCTATTAACTAATAATATTAAGCAACTCTTGTAATTGTAAACTCAGCCAGCGTACGAACAAATAGGTTTTGCTAGACAGACATTCTATTTATTATTTTTATTGCTTGCGTGAGTGGCTTTTCGCTAATCAAATTATACTGATAATAATATTATAAATAAAAGAAAGAACGCAATCACTAGTTTTTATGTACACATAATCAAATATTAATAAAAAATACGTTATTTATATATTTCAAAATTCTTGGCATAGCTGCCAACTTCACGCATATTCTATTTCTTTATTTCTTTAGATTGTCTTATTTCCATCTCGCTCGCGCACGCTCGGCGCCCAGGTTTTAAAAGAATTCGTTAGTGGGAAACTTCAAATAAAGTGCACTATGATTATGATTTCTACATAACACTAATTTATAATTAACTGTTTATTATAATAACTATAAAAATATACTATATCAGCATAGAATAGGTTGACATGCTATTATTTGAGATTTTTTGTGAATGTGATTTTTGTTGTTTCTATGTGGTTCATAGATTATAAATTTTGAGATATTAACATAGAATAACAGTGTATATATTATTGTAAAATAAATTCTATACATTATACATTAAATAAATAACTAACCTTAACATAAACTAAAATATATTATTAAAAGGAGTCCCTTTAGGCAAGGTTCCGAAGATACTGGCAGCGTTTCCTCTTTGAATCGCTAGACAAATTCTTTGTCCGAGGTAGCTGCCAGATCTTCGGCCTTCTGTGATGTCGACTAAGCTTTTTGAAATTTCGTTAAAAAGCCTTAAAGCGCTAGGACCCCACGGACCAAGGGTCTCGAATGGGCAAATCATATTTTTCGAAAATTCCAGTGTTTCTGATGGCGTCACATCCGGCGGCCAATTCAAAGACATATCAATATTTAGACATAGTACTTAATGGTGCAGCTCCCATGGCAGCGTCTGATGCTGATCGGTTTCTTGCTAAAGTGGAGGTAAAAATATTATTTATAGTATTTTTTACTCAGTATATCACATTTCAGCCTGCTGAATAGTTCTCTTAATAGTGGAAAAATCAAAAAACATTGCAGTTGACACGCCTTCGTAACCATAAACAATATAATCACCCAGTGACGCTGAAACCTTTTTAGATCTGGGTCTTAGATTTCTGTATCTTTTTCATTATCATTCGTCAATAAGCAAGTGGGTGATCAGCCTCCTGTGTCTCAAGTACGTCGACGAATTTTTGGGTTTATGGAAAGCCGCTTTCCTCATTATATTTTCCCTTACCGTTCGAGCGAATCCTTAGGGGCCGTCTCCACAAACGAGAGAATCGCGACGAGTCCGCGTTTTTATCGTCGGGTAATCTCCACGAACGAGCGATTATTCCGCCAGCGTATCGTCGCGATTAGTAAAGGAATCACAGCGTATCCGCAACGACTCGTAACGGAATCGCCGCGTTTATTTGACGACACGTTGTGCTCTTATTTTGTTCAGTGTTCATTTAGAGTTCAGTGGTGCCAGACGAGACCGAAATAAGTAGTGTCTAAATCAGTCAATAAAATAATTATTTACTATGGATGAATTGTTTTTATTGATCTATGGTCACGCACGTCGCGCGCCCTCTGCGAGATCGCCACGTTCCGTGGCGAGTGCGCCGAGTGCGCGCCACCAGTAGCGACAGGCTCGCAGCGATGTAATGACGTTTCGCACGCACTCAACCACCCGTCGCATCGCCGCGTTAAGATCGCCGTGTGGAGACAAGTTCTATGAGATTGTATAGAAATGCGTGGCAGGACGATTGTATCGTCGCGATTCTCTCGCTTGTGGAGACGGCCCCTTAATGCGCACATAGAAAAAAAGTCCATTGGTGCACAGCCGGGATATAGAATATAGATAATACGTCATATTAAGCAATTAAACGCATTTTTCAGCGAAACATCCGTTTTGGACAAGGATACGGCCTTACGGAGACTTCACCGGTTGTGTGTGTAGGTGCAAAGGGGTGTACAGACTATAGTGTTGTTGGCAATGCTGTACCTAGTACGGAGCTTAAAATTGTCGACAAAGACTTGAAAGCTTTGGGACCTAATCAGGTAAACGTCTTAAATATTATTTAATACAAAAAAATAAAAAATATTATTATATTTGGACGCCGGCCCAGTGCTTTGGGAAATTATTATTTAAACAACTGGTGTCTAAAAAAAAAACGTGTGCACCGCGGTAAAGCTATTGTTTTTCAACTTATGCGATTATAATTATTTATTTATGCAGTATTTTTTTTTCTTTGATATTAATTGAAGTTTTTTCTGTAATAAATTAATTCAATCTACCACTCTACCAGACTCAGACTAACTCGCCTATATAGTCTGTCTCACTCTAACGCGCACCGGCTGCACCGACTCGTCAGAGAGATGTGAATACGCAGTATGCGCTGTCCCGCTCTAACGCGCAAGGTTTTTTTTGTTACGGAATTTCTGGGTTCGGTCTCCACGCTTCGATCCCGCGATAGAAGCTATAGCTTAATATGTTTATTATGGAATATAAGATAAAAGTATCACTTATTCCACGGCATTAAATTTGTCGTCTTATTAGCAAAGAAGACAGAGGGTGTAGGCCGGCGTAAAAAACTCTCGGTTCTATTATACCAACGAGGAAAATTAGTGATTTTCGACATAATTTTGGCTGGAATTTGTTTATATACAGTAGAGAATATAAAGTTGGGAAATAAATTCATAGTTTTAGAGTAAGATTCTGAAACAAGACTAACGCTAAGGTCATCGAAATACCATCCGTATCTCGACGCATGTCGTTCCACAACTGAGCGTTTTTTAAGGCAGTTTTTGTGGCGCACCACTACTATGTGGAACCAGCTGCCCACTGAAGTATTTCCGAACCAATTCGACTTCGGGTCATTCAAGAAAAGAGCGTACCAATTCTTAAAAGGCCGGCGCTTGCGAACCTTCTGGTAATGTAAGTGTCCATGGGCGGCGGTATCACTTAACATCAGATGAGCCTCCTACCCGTTTGCCTCAGTACATAAAAAAAAATGTCAAATATATTTCCGACTCATTTCTTCACTATGCGATAGAAAAGTCGTATTCTGTGAAACCAAATCAAATAGAATATTTTAGTTTTAGGTTTTGTCATTGTATGATTTGGCATTTTGATAAGGTGGGAGCTTGTAGTTTATTGTTTATCAGAATGCCAAATCGTAAAATGACAGCTTTACGACTGATTTGAGCGCGACCGCCGCTGTAAAAACGGCCGTGTGAGTTCGAAAAGTGAGTTACAGAATCGCAAGGCAGAACATCATTACATTAAAAAGCATTAAATTTATTTTTATTAAGTTTTTAATAAATCTAAACATCTTTGCAGCTCGGTGAACTATTGATACGAGGTCCTCAAGTCATGAAAGGATACAGGAATAATCCTGAAGCGAACGCTGCAACATTCAGCGATGATTGGTTTAGAAGTGGTGACGTCGCTGTTGCCGATGAGAATGGAGTCATCAAAATTGTTGATAGATTTAAGGAGCTTATCAAGGTAAAAATAAATATAAGTGATTTACTAAATTTATATATTTAATATGTATAACATCGACTCTCATCCCTGAGGTCGTAGGCTCGATCCCCGTCTGTGTACTAATGGACTTTGTTTCTATGCGCGCATTTAACATTCGCTCGAACGGTTAAGATAAACATCGTGAGAAAACCGGCTTGCCTTAGACCCAAAAAGTGGACGGCGTGTGTCAGGCACAGGAGGCTGATCACCTACTTGCCTATTAGATTGATAAATGATCATGAAACAGATATAATAAATCTGAGACCCAGACCTAAAAAGGTTGTAGCGCCACTGATTTATTTGAATTTTATCTATCGAACATAGTTCCTGGTCAACGGAATTCAAATAATAGAGGATATTATTTTTACTCCTTATAAAGTACTCATGCGCGTATAACAAAATAATGAAAAAAATACAATATATGTACAGCTGCCAAGGTATAATAACCTATACGGAAAGAGAACATAAAAGTGTATAATTAAAACTTTAAATAACTCATCAGAAAACTACATGAAAAACTGACTAACAAAAATATCAAATAATATATGAGTCTTTTCTCCAACTTTGATTTTGTTCCTAACAGGCGCTAATTAAAGATTTAAGTTGTCACCTGGTAGTAGTTCAGGGTCCCCAGAGCTGGTGCTTTCCTCGCTCAACGAATAGGTATCGCGATACAAGGAAATGCTGCTAGCATCAAGGGTACACTGTCCCAACATTTTAAATTACAACTAGCAGCGGGTTCAAGGCACCGATCTCACTATTAATCACAATCTTCTCAACCATATATCACATAGACCCAACGCCTCATCACCACAATGTTCCACTAAATATTCAATCAGAACTACCCTCCGTTCCCTGACCGGACTGTCCCAAGTCAAGACCCCACTTGAGGCATTAGCTCGGCTCTCATTAGTCGTATTTTTGATGATGAAACAAATAACAACAAAACAAAAATCTAATCAAAATAAATTATGATTCTTAAAAGTAATACAAGAAATCTCAATTGTTAACCAAAGCAACAATTAAAATCAACTGTGAATTGACTCGATCAGAACATTTCCTGGTCATCGGAGCATTCCCTGACAGAACAGAATCAAGTTATCTAAATATTTTCTAACCTCAAAATTCCTCATTACAGGTGAAAGGATTCCAAGTACCTCCAGCTGAGCTAGAGGCAGTTCTTCGCGAACATCCTTCAGTGAAAGATGCGGCTGTCATTGGAGTTCCACATTCCAGCAAAGGAGAAGCACCGAAGGCATTCATAGTGCTTAAAAATGACGCCAAAGCTAATGTTAAAGACATTACGAGTTTCGTCAACGAGAGAGTAGCTTCATATAAACAAGTGAATGACGTAGTGTTTATAGATTCTATACCGAAAACAGCATCAGGAAAGATACTCAGAAAGGAATTGAAGGAGATGAATTGATTTTACTTCTTTGAATTTTGTATTTTGATGCTTTAAATAGGCTGTTTTTTCATGTTACAATGGTTACAGTTGTAGACGAAGAGTTTTAAGTAACATAGAAAGACAAGAAAAACATCTATTTCATTAAAGCGAAAACAATTAATACAATCAGAGAATAGAGTTGGGGCCCATTTTGGATTAAAGTTATTTTGCCTAACTCGGCTAAGTTGCTGTAACTAGCAACACTGATTTTCAATTGCTCAAACTATCTTGGAGTGACAGCTGTGCTAAACAAAACAGAAACTTAACAATTAAAACAAATATTTAAAAAAAAACATACACATATATATATATGATGAATAAAACTCAAATGTGTTGCTGAAATATGTATTTAAAAAAAACAACATTTAGACTTTGTTATTTTATTTGAAAAAAATGGCTTTTATCATATTCCTTTTATAAATAATCCAAAATGTTTTAACAAAAGTCTTCGTATTCAAATTTAAATGACAAGCCAAAACTAGCGTCTTTTCCACAGAACAAACAAATTAAATGAAATATCAGTTAACACAAAATAGATAATTAATAATCAAAAGAATCTAATATTAGAAATTATTTCTTTACATATTAAACTATTGCAACTGAAGTCCCAAGTCAACAGACGTACCAAAAGATTAATCTTGAATGCCATGGAGTTCGCGGATTGAAGGTGGCAGGTCATTTCAGAAAACTCTAAATATTTTAGAAAAATTACCATAATTGGAGTAAAGGTAACATGTATTTCTGTATTAACGAATTCTTTTTACAGGGATAATTCAATTTAGTCCACAAGTTTAATTGGAAGACGGTTTTCTAATTAAGCTTCTAATAAACCATTTTCTATTATTGAATCAAAACTATTAAAAAGAAACTTATATGAAATAAGAGGAAATGAATTATATTTTTATAAGGGTATTATTATATTTCACTATTGTGGAATGTATATTTTGTTAGAAAATTATATTCAAACTAGGTATTAAGCATTTTATATATTACAAACGAAAAGTTTAATATTGTTGTTCGGTTTTATATAAGATAAAAGTATTCGAAATGTTTATTTGTAAAATGATAAAAAGTCTTTGGCCTAATAATGAACTAGGCCTGATAGATTTGAATGGCGATTTACTACGTACTTCAAATGATAGAACGCATGATATCGAAGATATGTCATATATTATGAGGTATGCCGCAGTAATATATACACTGTAAAAACAAGGGTAACAAAAAAAAACGTGTGGCACTCGGGGACTGCCCCGGTAAAGCTATTGCATAGCATTTTGTATCAACTTATGCAGTTATAATTATTTATTTATTTATGCAGTATTTGTTTTTCTTTGATATTATTTCAATCTACCACTCTACCAGGCTCAGACTAAAACGCCTATATATAGTCTGTCTCTCTCTAACGCGTACAGGCTGCATCAGCCCCGCTCACGCTACGTCACCGATCTCGTCAGAGAGATGGGAATCCGCAGTTCCGCATTCTATCCCACTCTAACGCGCAAGGTTTTTTTCGTTACGGAATTTCTTGATTCGGTCGCCGCGCTCAAAGCCCGCGATAAAATCTATGCAATAGCTTAAAATAGAGGTAAAGAATCGCACTTATATAAGCAGTGATCTATTTTTGGTAAAATATATTAATATTTTTTGAACGCGGTTCAAATTTGGACATTTGTATGAATTTTTTATATTATATTCTTGTACAACGTTGTAACTATGGAATTAGGGCACAAACTTTGGACTGGTCGTCTTTAAGAATTTACAGTTTTTTATTAAATTATTTTAATTACAAATTTTATTTCATTTTACACACATTAAATCCTTATCCTTACCTTAACTATATTTGTACCTATTCCATAAAAAAAAACAAATCGGACCTATTTATGAGGCATATCCGAAAATAATATTTAAAGAAAAAAATAATAATTCAATTTATGAAAACGATTAAGTATAATTTGATTTTATTGAGCAGTGTTGGCCTAGTGGCTTCAGCGTGCGACTCTAATACCTGAGGTCGTAGGTTCGATCCCCAGTTGTGCACCAATGGACTTTCTATCTATGTAACATTTGCTCGAACGGTGAAGGGAAACATCGTCAGGAAACCGACATGTCTTAGACCCAGAAAGTCGACGGCGTGTGTCAGGCACTGGAGGCTGATCACCTACTTGCCTATTAGATTTAAAAAATGATCATGAAACAGATTCAAAAATCTGAGGCCAAGACATAAAGAGGTTGTAGCGGCACTGATTTATTATTTATCTTTTGATTTTGTTTGTTAAAAATATATTTTTTGTTTTCTGCTTTTGTAATGTGTCTCAGGATCTGTCGTCCATACTATCTTTTTGAATAAATAAATCATATAAATGTAGATTGATGAAGCAAGCTATTTGATATAAGTGTTACGTGAAAATTCATAAAACCGACATTTCTTTAGTGAACATAAAAATAATATTTAAAAATATACTTCTCCATCTTAAAATACTTAATAATTTTCTTCGTTAAGGCATCGGGCATAATCACGGTTCAATATTGTGCAACATTGATAGTAGATTAAAAATAATGCAGAGGTCAAAAGAATTGTGACAAGGCCGAATAACATACAACTACGAGTCCCATGCGAGTCTAAATAATAGGTTGGGGAAAAAGTTTCTTCGCATTTTATAAGAAAATTCAAAACATTTTTTAAAATAGTTTATTTACATTTAACTAAAGTATGTAGGTACCATTTTGTTCGATATTTTTTTGCCATCATTTAGGTAGGGACATGATCCCATTGCTACAGAAATTTTGGGACTTCTGATCAAAATACCGCGACAATTGGTTTTGGCAGTCCTCTCGTGATGTTAACCTGACACTGCCTAAAGAATTCTGAAGAGACTGAAACAGGTGGAAATCTGAAGGTGCAAAGTCAGGACTATACGTCGGATGCATTATCACCTCCTAGCCAAGCTCTCTTAGTTTTTGCTGAGAGGCTAAAGATGTGTGAGTTCTAGCGTTATCGTGATGAAAAACCACACCCCTTCTGGTGATTAATTCCGGCCGCTTTCTCTCAACTTCTTGCTTTAATCTCATCAGTTGTTCGCAGTAGAGTTCAAAATCGATGGTCCTGTCTGGTGGTAACAGCTCATAATGAATAATGCCCTTCCACTCCCACCACACACACAGCATCACCTTGTTGCGAGTTATCCCGGGTTTCGCCACAGTCTGGGAAGCCTGACCGACCTTTGACCACGACCTTTTTCGCACGTTCTTGTCATACGTGATCCACTTTTCATCATCAGTTGTCAGCTTCTTCAAAAATGGTTCGGTTCCATTAAGTCGTAATAAAGAATCAAAAATGAGTACACGGTTCATTAGGTTTCTTACAGTGAGCTCGTGAGGTACCCAAATATTGAGATTTTTTGTGTACCCAGTTTTTCCAAATGCACCAAAACTTTTTTGTGGTCAATTCCCCGTTCTTCAGCTACGTCTTAACTACTGATATGCCGATCTTGCTCCACTTTTTCAAACATGGCATCCATTTTATCCGTTACAGGGCGACCAGAGCGACTTGGATCTTTGACATCAAAATTTCCGGATTGAAAACGCTTAAACCAAATTTGTGCTACTGTCACAGACACTGTGCTAGGGCCATATTAACATCACAAATTTCTTTCGCGGCTTGTGTTGTATTTCGACCTTTTTTGGAAGAAAATTATAAATGTATCGAATTTCTTCATTCGGTTCACTCATCTTGACGGTACGAAAAATAAATAAAAAACAAACATTATCCTAATTTGATTTTGGAATTATCTTCTTTAAAATCTCAACTTTCCTTGATAACAAAACCAGCCAGATCCATATAGTATAGCCAAAGAGATTTTATTACAAGTTCATACATACTGTAATGCGAAAAGACTTTTTCCCCAACCCAATATATGTTGAAGAGGCCTTGAATTAAAAACTTGATACTCTATATAGACGATATCAATAGTAGATAACCAGCTGTGTTCTGCGTTTCATGTCACTCTGTCTCAATGTATAAGAGAGCGTTCAAGTATTACGTCACGCAATTTTTGGAGATTATTGACCCCCCCCCCCATGTAACGCGCCATAACGTTTTTCTGTACCCAATAGTAAAACGTTTCGTGACCACTTAGTGACTCTTTATACCTAAAAGTTACCATTATTTGGTGTAAAGTACTGGAAAGTCAAAAAAAATATGAACTATAACGCGTAATTCAATCCCCGCCCCGCATCGTAACGTTTTACAAAAGAAAAAAAAATTCGTTACGTAATACTTGAACGCTCCCTAAGTTAAAAGAAGAATAATAAAACTAGCATGGTAATTAAAAGTAAACTTATATTGCTTAAACTAATACTTGTATAAGCGTACGACGGCTCGATCTGAAGTCTAAACCACCGACGCTAATCTCGAAATGAAACTCTTAAGTGGAGTTGTAAATGTTCCGTTTATTGGTGGAACATTAGTGGTGGTCAAACACAATTATAAAGCGAAGCAAGCTTATAACTAACGTCCGTCCGGCACGGCTGCGTAAATCTATCTAAATTCTAAAGGTATAAAAATAAATAATAAAAACTTATAAGGTATGTATAACTAAGCCTAAACTACACGCTTGTAAAAGGGACCGACCGACCCTTCCGCTACCTGCGCACCCGCCGACCGTTTCCTAATTCCTAGAACAACATCTGGCTGGCAGCTTCGTTAACCAGCTTTCTAATTATATTGTTCTTTGTCCGTAACAACTTGTACATGGATCTCAATCTTGGGCGCCCACTTATGAGCAGCATACAAAACTACAGGTTAGGCAAAAATCGATAGAGCGAGGTATCAATATATAAAATAAATTCATTACGAAGAATAACTAAGCAGATGTCACAATAAAAATATTCCGTTGTGTTTTTATTGCCAAGAGGAACTGGAAAGTGGAACAAGAAAGTATTAAGCGTTAAAGTCGAAGACAATTTAGAAGGTGGATAGACCTGATTAAGGAAAAAGCAGCTAGTACATGGCAGAGAGTGGCATAGTGCAGATAGAAATATGTAGCGGGATTTAGAGGAGGCCTTTGTCAAAAAAGTGCACTGATATTTAAAACGAATGAGATGATAGAAATATAAATGTTTTTAGATGTAATGTATACAAAATAAAAGCCTTTAATTATTATTACTTCAGCGTTTCAATAGGTAATAGATAATGCTTGAATAATGCCTAAAATAGTTTAAAAATACGACCAAAGCTTTTGAAATTGGTGATAAGTGGTAAGAAATATTTTTTGATCGGAACGATCGTTTCATACAGAATTTTTTAAATCGAAAGTGTTTTAATGTCTCGGTTCCCGATTCAACTTAAATCTTTAGGTCGAACAGATTGTATAAACTGAACCACATGTCCTGTTAGTGAAATCTAAATATAGATCATGCAATCCAATAGCTCCTTTGCAATTGTAATATTGGAATTATTGATATTGAAAGCGTAGATTTAACAGCTCACGACATCACGTTCATTAATACAAAAAAAGGTATAAATTTAATGTTTAAATTACTGGTATCGATCATTATTTTGTTGTGCTAGTATGAATTAATGTTTTAGCCCCGGCTGTGGGCTGGAGAAAACTAGTTCAGAAAAAAATCCCTATATAGACCGTTAGTCTAAATATCATACAGTTATTATTTATTTATTTAAAATATTTGTTTACACAGTTGAATACTCGTAGTTAGTCATTCTATCAAGCTTAAATGTTTAAAACTGAAAGACTTTATGATAAATCTTATATAATAATCAAAGATGGATAATTATTATGTATATTTACAATTTACGGATCCTTTTTTAAAGTATTTTATAATTTATTTAATTGTAATTAATTTGAAAGTTAACGCTTGATTATGATAAAGTAACTATAAACCCAAGCAAATTATCGAAAGAGTAACACTAAAAATTTCCTATACATATTAATAGTGGAACTTTTTAAACTAATTCGTTGGATATTGTATTATTATAACACCATTTAATTGTCGATTAGAAAATATGATAAAACCACTTACGCTTGACACCGGCTTTTTCATTCGAGACCTATATCTTATATACGTAACACATATAAAATGTTTGTGTCGCGGTTCGAAAAAATCGTGGAATGTCGAATAGTGAGTTTTCTAAGAAGAAATCATGTGTGGACGAAAAATAGAATTGTGAAATCACCTTACCGTGATATTGAAATACCTAATTTTTCTGTGTCCGAATATATTTTGAGTAATATACACAAATGGGAGAACAAAACAGCCGTGGTATGTATTTCTATAACATTTTTTATTTAATTAGTTAAGATAATTAATAATTAATTATTTATTTATTTACAGTTACTTTATATATTAAGTTGATGTAAAAACTTCACTTGACCGACAATTAACTTAATTCGTTTATAAAATTTGGGCTATTGATATTTTTAATATTTTTCACAATTTATTTCGTAAATCATCGATTATAAGTATTTATTCATTTAGATTTATTCTCTGTAAATAATTGTATTGCCTTATTAACATACTAAAAACACATTTAAAAATATTGTTTAATATAAATGCGAACAAAAGAATGTGTGTTCGAATTGAATTTGTAGTTGTGTATTCAATGTATAATTATTGCATATAAATTTATCTATGGACTAAACGTTCCGAAGTATGTTTTGTTAGGAATTATTTTAAAATATATTGTCTCTTATTGATATTTACTGAAATCAAATAATGCCAGCATTTTGTTTTAGCGACTCTTAAAAATAATTTTCCAACTTTTTGTTTCATCTCTCCTACTACTAATAGTTATAATATTCTTCTGCGGAAAATGGACTATGCCAAATAAAATTACTTTTTCATATGCAGTCGTTTCTATGATATATCTAACTTATCAAACAAACTTTTAGACAATATTGGAATTTATAATAATTAGACATTATTTTCATACGAAATCTACTTTCTGGTGCCCTGGTACTTTTCAATCCTTAAACTGACGTGGTCTTAATACATTTCACAGAACTTACAAAAGACAATGAAGTTATGTAAATCATTAGTTTTTTATAATGAATTCCTAAAAAGTATTGGTAAAAAGTAAAACTAATTTCAGGTAAATACGTAGTTTATTCGAAAATTCATAAACCTTGATTTTATGTGCTGTTGTTTCAAGGTTATAGAGTTGTTCGTAATTTCCTGCAAGTAAATACGATACACTGTCATACCATGAAGTTAGCTTTGCACATTGTAGAGGCACTTAACTTCGTTTTAGACTGCGCGTGATTTATAATATGTACATTTATTTAAAACAAAAAGAATTCTATGGACATATTCTAAGTGACTATGCGAGAAATACGACTCCACGTATTGATGAAGTACAAACTTAGCTCAGACTTCACCCAGTACATGTAGGTCTATTTCAAATTTTGGCAGCTTAAAAGTATCGCCTTTCCATATAATTTGGATAACAACAAGCATAACTGATAATTAAAATATCTTGTTATATCTTTGTTCATAATAAATAATACGGTAATTTTGTCGAGTCACGGCTTGACCTTAAGACAGCTCCAAATTTTTTTCTACATTTTTATCTCTCGGCAATTTACCATTCAATAACGTGGTGGCGCATTGTCTTTAATCTCATAGAAATTAATTAAAACATCGTGATTTTTGAAATGAATGAAAGAAGGTACAAATATTTGACACTAAGAGCTATTACGCACTGTCGACTTGTCGCCGGCGACTCGGTCGCTGGCGACTGTGAGTTTCTACAGTTTAAATAGATGTCTACGCACTTGGTCACTACGCCAAAGCGACTGGGCGACTCGCCGCGTCGTGGCGACACACAAGCGGTCGCAATAGGAGCACGGTTTCAATTGGAAGCATTTACACTGCGAGCAACTGTCGTAACGACCCGACGTCGCGCAAAAAAATGGAGAAACACATGGTCGCAAATTTGTATCTGTGCCAGTTATATGTGGTTTCAAAAGACACAATAGCTCATCAAACCAACGCACAGACATTCTTGCGTACTTGAAAAATCTACGAGGGTATTTTCTCACGTCTTCATTATATAGTTTAAACATTCGACTTTCGATCTTCGTTCTTGTAACAAAGGATGTACCCAATACTCTCTTGATTTTCTTTTATTTTTCTTTCTCTTGATTAGTAGCTCTACTATAGCAGCTTCTTTGACCTCCATTCTGCACGAATGTACTTGGACTACTGTCGCTCGGCTTGGTCTCCTGCCTAGTTGCCTATGTTTTGGTCGCCCGAGCGACCGAGTCGCCGGCGACAAGTCGACAGTGCGTAATAGCTCTTACCCAACCTAACCTTACCTTTTTTACGACTTCTATGTAGTGTAAGTAATATTAGGGAGGCTTAGGAGCCCTTAAAATAAATTAAAAATTCATGGTATCAGTTATTATAGATCTCAGTTCCATCCTTTCATGCAACAAGACATGTATTCTAAGAAATAGAAGATCATATATGTTTTAATAGACATTTCTTATTAATTTTCTTAAGAGTAATCCATTATTATTGACTTGACACATCGTCACGTTTGAGTTTATTGTTTAGCTTGTAGCAGTAGTTTCCACATTTAATGTAATTATATTCAAAGTCAAATCATTCATTTCAATTAGACCACCTAAAATGGCACATTTGAACGTCAAATAAAATATAAAGAAGATTCTAGTTGCCCCTTCCAAAAGCTAGTTTCGTGTGGAGAATAATAACCAAGCAACTCCACACTTACTCTTTTAAAACAGGTTTACAATAGGTATTTTGTTTACATTAGTTAAATAATTATATGTGAGGACAATGTACTCATAGAATAAAACTACTATACTAAAAAAGTTAGTATACGTCATGTTCCTCACATATTTACAAATATCGAAACCGTACAATATTATACATTAAAGAGTAATAAAAAGAATATAAAAAAACACAATAAAACAGTGTGTGAGAGTTACCTATTGCACGCCTCGGCAGTGCTCTACTCTCGACATGTCAAAAAACCCAGTCTTTCGAAACTTGAATGAGTTTTTTCTCACTAATATAACACTTACAGGATAATATGAGTGCACTAAAATCGAGTTAAATAATCTATCAAGCACATATGGTATTTTTTGTGAACAATAGTAATTTTGTTTAGCATAGTAAATAATAACATTAAAATCAATCATTCTTGGACGTCCGTCAGTCTGTGTTTATGGATCCATGTATGTGGCAGAGAAATTGGTCGAAAAATGTATCGTACCAGAATATTTTTTTCTTATTATAAAGTTATACCCTGGGCTGATTCCTAGTTAATATTAGCGTTCTAAGTATTCTTTAATTATAATTTGTAAAAAACTAAAATACGACTGTGTATTTGTATATCTATATACATATATGTATATATTTATTTTAGTATATTTTTTTTTCCTCACCTTAGAGTTATGGCGCCGCTATATATTTTTTTATTATATCAAGTAGTAAGAGTAAAAAAGATTAAGATATTAAATAAATGGAAAAGTAGCAACATCTACTTATATTTATTTTATACTTTTTTATATTAAATTATTTTGAATAATTTAACACGAATGGTGTTACATGTACAATATCTAGCCGATGAGATACATACACACATACATTACAATAACGTCAACAAGATAACGATGACAAAATTGTATTCAAGGTTACATGTGTCATTCACCTTTACATGTGCGATTTACGCGTATTTTGTATTAGATTTGATCTGTTACCAAAGTCAGTTTAGTTTACTACCACACTTATGGCTGATTTACACAGGGTCAGTAGACAAGTCAGTCGCAGCGCCAATATCGACGCCGCGACTGACTTTAACTGTTTACATGAAGTAAGTAGTAGTGGTGCGTTTCTCACGATGAGCACACGTGTGTGAAGTCAGTGGGAAAAATGAATTCGCGAAAACAACTGAAACGACGATTTAATTATTTGTTGAAAAATTTATTTATTTATTTACAATAGCATTTTTTATAAAGCCGTCCAGTTCTTGAAACCACTCGACTTTTGGGACATATACGTTCCCACTAGCGCCAGATCTGGTGGATTTTTGTATCTTGTCGAGCTCTAAATAATATGTAGCCCCTATGGCTTTAATTTTATTTTTTACTTCAGTAGAAGTGAGCCCTTCGATTTGCATTTGTTGAGCCATATTTTGCAACGCTGTTGACCGCATTTCTTTATTGCGGTAATTTAGGGATTTAATATCCCAAAGGCCATTTTTCGCCATATTGCACCAATTTTAAGGTTTCGTCTTCGCAAAGCTTCATTTTTATCGCCAGCGAAAAAAACGTGGTCACTCTACAACGCAGCGGCAGTGACTAACCACGCACTGACTTGTCTGTTTACACGGGGTTTATTTGGCTGTCGCGGGGGTGCGCGGGTGGCGGGGGGCGCCAACTGACTTTAAAATATTCGTGTCCGAATATTCAAGTCAGCGCTGACTTCAAGCCACTGTACCGACTTCAAATCAGTTTACACAGGGTTTTTTTCGGGTCAGCACTGACTTGCCTCGAATTTGTAGTCAGTTACTGACCCTGTGTAAATCAGCTCTTAAACTTAGTACTGACCCCGCCGTTGCCGGAAATATTACCATTAACACTTCTTGCTGCAATAACGAAAATTTTCTGGCGTTAGGTTCATTTTCACGTGTAAGAAGAATTTTAGATTTGCCGCCAATTCACAAAACCAAAATGACAAATGAATGCAATATACTACATTAGGTTACCAAAGAGTTCTAAAATTTAAATTCAAAAAAGTTTTCATAAGCAATGTTTCTGACTGGCCAGTTCTAAACATTTTCAGTGTTACTCACGTACCATATATTTTCCGTTATAAGGATTGACTATGCATCCCTTTAGAGACAAGTCCCAGGTTAGATTCTCGGTGAAACAGTAGTTGGGCCAAAATTGATTAATTTAAGCGGCAGTTCAACCGGAATCTCCCGGACAGGCAACATCTCACTTGTCGGATTAGGGCCGTTCAAGTATTACTTAAGCACTATAGAGGGGAACATATTATACACACATTGTCTTTGCTTGCTAAACGAAATGCATTATCGAGGATTTATACAAAAAAATTATACGTTTACGTATAACCAGCGGCACGTAAGTCTAGCGCTGGCCGATACGTGGAGGGGATTGCTGCGCATGTGTACTGTCGCGCAGGGGACAAAATGCGACTGGAGAGCCAATCGACGCTCTTCATTCCGCTAGCCCCCCTCAGGTACCTTATTTTTTACTTCTGCGCAATAACGGTCAGCGCTAGAGTTTCGTGCCGCTACTTATACTGTTATTTTGAGAGCTTTGCTTACTTTTGACAAGAGGAAGGGGGAGGGAGAAAGTGCAGTAAATCTGCTTACGTAATACCTGAACGGCCCCATTGTGTCCAAATGTCTGTCCTGGGTCCAGTTCTGTATAAAAAAAAGGGTGCGTGTACTTATGTACGCGCGTAAGAAGTTATACTTCTTTGGCTTTCTTTATTTTTTAAAAATATTAAATATTTATTATTTAATTATTAATGAATATTAATAATAATAATTATTTATTATTTTATAATATTATTCATTCAATTTAACAACTACGTATGTTTCATAACCTTTTAACTAAGTATCAATAGGTCTTTGTGAAAAAGCATTGCTAAATTTCTTTGAAAAAATAATTAAAACTCCTTTATTAGTTTAAAAGGTACTACAAATGTCATTATGGTCATTCAAAATTCTTGACATAGCTGTTAACTTCACGCATATTCTATTTCATTTTACTTGTAGATTGTCTTATTCCCATCTAGCTCGCGCACGCTATAATCACACTGACAACTTTGTGTCTCAGGTGCGCGCGCATCGTAACATTTCACTCTCATCAATTTTTCATAACGCGCCTAAAGAAGTATAACTTCAAAAATATAATATAAAATCTCTAATTTCTAGGTATGCGGAGTCACCGACAGACACTATACATATGGGCAGCTGTATAAACATTCACGGATATTAGGGGCTCATTTGAGACGGAACTTCAAATTACAAGATGGCGACGCTGTTGCAGTAATGATGCCGAATTTGCCGGAGTACCCCATCACGTTACTCGGCATATTATCAGCTGGGGGTGTTGTTACAACTCTCAATCCAGTATATACATCGTGTAAGTATAAGCACACTCGTCTGATTGATGTTAATTAAGAAAAATCGGAACAAATGGAAGGACAAAAATCTTTAGCGGACTATTTACTAACAAAGACTATGTAAAAATATTAAAACATCGGTCGTTATTATTAAGGACATCCCTTTAAATACCGTTAATACACACTGCATATTGAATAAATAATTTAAACACGGGCCTTCCAAACATTCATAGTAGAAATAATTTTTTTACCGTATTATTTGACTTAGTCAGTCAGTGATTTGTAGAATTTTTTGGGTTGGGTTTTGGGTCTCTTTTGGCAATAAAAAAGTATGTCTTGCAGTTGTAGTAAGTAAGTAGGGTTTATTTCTTTCATAACAGATGCATGCTCTGGCCGTTGTATGGCTATATCTCTGACTGTTAGCTGCCATTATCATTGTATGTTAATTATACATCTAATAATATTTGAAAATTGAATAAACCACAAGTATTAACGGTTTTAAACTAAACAAATGAGTTAATATTTTTGCTAGTACACAGAGTATTTATATTTTCATACCATTATCCATACGTTTAGTTCCAAAAACGTCCACAGAGCGCTTCTTAATATTTCTCTTCTTTTTTATATGACGATAGCGAATCCATTTTATGCATAGTACGCCCTGACGTTACGTACGTTCACAAATATTATTCTTCTCAAAATTTGTCTTCATTATATAGCAATAAACAGTTTTAATTATAATTTTACACAAAGTATTAATTAATTTCATGCAAGGTTTATATTAATGGAAACGGGAGCTAAAATTCAATCGAATTTGATTAAAATTGATAAAACCGATAAAGAGCTTAATTTAACACGACCACTATTCAAATGAAGAGTTGTTGTTAGTAATTAGTATGCTCCATTTTAAAGTTATAATTTAATATGAAATAACATTCATGAAATTTTAATATATATATTACGATACAGTGTATTGCTTAACCTACAAAGTAATAATTATAATTATTAAAAAGAAAATCAAAACAAATCTCCAAATAATCTCCAAAATTTGCGTGACGTAATACTTGAACGCTCCCTAAATCATAGAAATTTTAAAACTGTTCCTAGCATAAAACCCTAGTCGTTAAACATTTCCGAAGTTGGACCAAAATAATAGATACCTTTGCAGAATAATCGGGTACCTATTAGGCGTTAGATATCCGAACAACTTTAATAATCAATAAACGTTACACTTGCTTACAGATGAAGTACAAAGACAAATAGCGATGTCAGATACTAAACTTATATTCACAATCCCAGAAGTAGTTCCCGTCATTCAAGAGGCTTTGTCTCTGGCAAAGAAAAAGATTCCTATAATTGTCATGGATGTGGAAAACAACCGACAAGACGGCACAATTTCGTATAAAGAAATCATTAATAACACAAACGTTGATTTAAGTATTCTTAAAGAGATTAAAAGGGATTCAGAAGATGTTTCTTTTCTGCTATACTCTAGCGGAACTACGGGATTGCCTAAAGGCGTGGAATTAACTAATAGGAATATCGTAGCGAATTGTAAGCAGCAAGATACAGAATTAAGAATGTATGACTTTACTACTGGTGAGTTTTAGTTTAATTTACGCTTAGTGAAGGCTACAGAACATATTTTTTAGATTATTAAGCATAAGATATTATGTTAGTTACACTAAATGCCGGATGATTTTGTTTTACTTTTATTACTAAAATATTATTTAAAATATTGGACACTTTTTTTATTTAGGAGGTGTTTTAGTAATAGGAGGGGACGGGCAGGAGGCTCACCTGATGTTAAGTGATACCGCCATGGACACTCACATTGCCAAAAGGCTCGCAAGTGCGTTGTTGTTGCGTTGTCTTTTAAGAATTGGTACGCTATTTTCTTGAAGGACCCTAAGTCGAATTGGTTCGCTAATACTTCAGTGGGCAGCTGGTTTGGTGTGGTGGTGCGTTGAAAAAAGCCCTAAGAATCGCTCAGTTGTGGAACGACGAACGTCGAGGTGATACGGATGGTATTTCGTATTCTGCCTTGACGTCCCATGATGAAACTCAGCTGCAGGTATTAGACCGAACAACTCCTCTGACCACTCTCCATGGTGTAAATGCGGTAGAAGATGCAGATACCCCACATCGCTACGCAACGCCAAGAGATCAAGCCAAGATCAATGGGGATTGGTGGCAGAAAAGTTTAGATCTGTAGGTGATTGATTAACATGTCGTATTGAAACAGTGATGTGTTCAGACAAGAACATATCAGAATAGTTACGGTCGTGAGTTCTGAAAAGAACAGTTTCATCGTGTCGTAAGACACGGTAATAGTTGTTAAACGTTTTCGTCGTGAAACAAGAATAATATGTCCTGAAAAGGACAGTTGTTAGACGTTTAATCGTGATACGATAATTTGTCCTGAAAAGGACAGTTATTAGCGTTATCGCAAGGCTACGATATCGAAGTGTTCTGAGAAGAACACGTTCGTACGCTTAGGCGGCTGCGTGCAGAAAAAGGCCAACTTTTTGCCGCGCCGCATTTTTATCGCCTACTCTGGTACCTGCGCAACCAATCAACGCTCCGCATCTTGGCACCACATGTCAATATTAGTTGTAAGTGTAGGATAAGTTTTAAGTATAATTGTACACAGTTTTGTAAATAAATATCATTCACTATTCCATCTTCACCGCTTCTCTGCAAGTAATTAGGGAGTTTTATTTTAACATCAACCAAGTAATTCTGAACGAGTCAACCCTCAAGCAACATCCCTAAAGTGGTGACCCCGTGAAGAACAACCCCGTGAAGAACAACCCCGTGAAGAACAACCCCGTGAAGAACAACCCCGTGAAGAACAACCCCGAGAAGAACACCAAGAACATTGAAGATGTCGACAACAGAAAATTCCGGTGCAGAGCGTCTAACTTCATCAACACCGTCGAGCCAAGAAGTCTCCGGCATTTCACTATCGCTCCGCGTGCCACCATTCTGGCGTGACCAGCCGCTCCTCTGGTTCTGCAGTTTCGAAGCAGCAACCGCTGATCTAAAACGAAGCCAGGCCCAGCTCGCCCAGATGGTCATCGCACAGCTTGAAAAGCAAGATATACAAAACATCGCTGATCTCATTTGCTCGCCGCCGGAAGCAGATTACTACAACGCAATTAAAGACCGTTTAATATCGTTATACGAAGAGTCAAACAGCGCACAAACGAAGAAGCTACTGTCACAAGTTGAGCTCGGAGACCAAAGACGCAGCCACCATACAAGCGCCGCTAAATACTTACCTGCACAACATCAAGAAGCGTGACAAAACTAAGATCGACTGGACCGCTGAATCGTCGCAAGCGTATGAAGCATGTAAAGAGAGCATAAAAAACGCCGCTTTACTCGCTCATCCGTCTCACCATGCGACGCTAGCGATATTCAGCGACGCGAGCGACAAAACAGCAGGTGCCGCACTCAACCAATTTGTAAACAACACATGGCAACCACTCGGCTATTTCTCTAAGAAATTCAGCGACGCACAGACCCGCTATAGTACCTACGATCGAGAGCTACTCGCCATCTACATGGCTGTCAAACATTTCCGCAAAATGTTCGAGGGACGAGAAATCATAATATTTACGGACCACAAGCCGCTAACATTCGCTTACACAAAATCAAATACAAACAGCGAATCACCGAGACGCACCCGACAACTACTTTATATCAGCGAATTTACCACTGATATACGACACGTCAGTGGGTCTCAAAATGCAGCCGCAGACGCATTATCACGCATCGACGCAATCACATGTCCATCGCCGATCGACTACAATCAACTTGCAATAGCTCAAGAGCGCGATAGCGATACAATTCAAGCACTCGGTTTACAGAGCAACTTATCTTTCAAGGAAGTAAACCTGCCCGCGTCAAACATCAAATTACTCTGCGAAACTTCAACCTCATACATACGTCCGTACCTACCTGAAGAATACCGACGTACCGCATTCGACGCAGTACATAACGTTAGCCACCCTGGAATAAAGACCACGCGGAAATTAATAACGCAACGCTACTTTTGGCCCTCAATGAACGCAGATGTCGGCAAGTGGGCAAAAGTATGCCTACAGTGTCAGCGCGCCAAAATACAACGCCACACAACAAGTCCATTGTCAACTTTTTCACCAACCGAACGATTCGAACACGTGCACATCGATATCGTTGGTCCGCTACCTACCGCGGCCACCGGTCATCGATACCTCGTGACAATGATCGACAGAGCGACGAGATGGCCCGAAGCATACCCATTATGCGAAATAACAGCTGAAGACGTCGCCAAAGCAGTGTACGAAGGTTGGATTTCCCGTTTCGGTTGCCCTGCTACAATAACAACGGACCAAGGACGCCAATTCGAAAGCAGAGTATTTGCATCCCTTTCTCGCTTACTCGGAATTGACAAAACACGTACAACATCATACCATGCACAGTGCAACGGTATCATCGAAAGATGGCACCGTGTCCTTAAGGCCGCATTAAAGGCAAGACTACAGACCGCAAGAAGCTGGATCAACGAGTTACCAACCGTCCTACTCGGATTACGCGCCGCTATGCGAAGTGACACCGGCGTAAGCGCCGCCCAACTTACCTACGGATGCAACATACGCTTACCCGGTGATTTCTTATCAACGACCCGCGATAACGTCATTATGGACTCTGCCTACATCGATCAGCTTCGTGACGCAATACGTAACTTGCAACCAACGCCTAACCAACCACACAGCAACACAAAACCTATATTCATACACCGCGACCTGCAGACATGTGAATACGTATTTGTACGCATAGACGCCGTAAAGAAGCCATTACAAGCACCCTACGACGGACCCTATCGCGTGCTGAAACGAGACAGCAAGATATTCACGCTGCAGTTACCTAACCGTGAAACAAACATCTCTATTGACAGACTCAAACCCGCCTACACAATTGCCGAGCCAGATGTGCCCACTGATACAATACCGAGTACCTGCAACAAGCAAATCACATCAAGTGCGAGCGAACTACATAAACCATCAAATAGCATCAAACATCAAAACGATAACAGCCTGAAACATCAAAATGACAACGACCTGAAACAACAAGACATTGGGAACAACTCAATACCTACAAGGACAACTCGCCGAGGCCGGGTTATACGCCTGCCGGTACGCTTCGCTAGAGGGGGAATCCTGTAGGTGATTGATTAACATGTCGTATTGAAACAGTGATGTGTTCAGACAAGAACATATCAGAATAGTTACGGTCGTGAGTTCTGAAAAGAACAGTTTCATCGTGTCGTAAGACACGGTAATAGTTGTTAAACGTTTTCGTCGTGAAACAAGAATAATATGTCCTGAAAAGGACAGTTGTTAGACGTTTAATCGTGATACGATAATTTGTCCTGAAAAGGACAGTTATTAGCGTTATCGCAAGGCTACGATATCGAAGTGTTCTGAGAAGAACACGTTCGTACGCTTAGGCGGCTGCGTGCAGAAAAAGGCCAACTTTTTGCCGCGCCGCATTTTTATCGCCTACTCTGGTACCTGCGCAACCAATCAACGCTCCGCATCTTGGCACCACATGTCAATATTAGTTGTAAGTGTAGGATAAGTTTTAAGTATAATTGTACACAGTTTTGTAAATAAATATCATTCACTATTCCATCTTCACCGCTTCTCTGCAAGTAATTAGGGAGTTTTATTTTAACATCAACCAAGTAATTCTGAACGAGTCAACCCTCAAGCAACATCCCTAAAGATCTATTCTTAAACCGCATACACACAAAAACTTCCATATTGATCCTTAGGCTTTTGGTCCAGTTTGGCCAAAGAATAGCCGTACAATTTGAAGATTCATTCTAGTCACATGATACAAGTTTTACGATCGGACCATGTATTCCTATAGAAGAAATTATAGTATTTTTTAATAATAAAGTTAGAAGCATATAGGTATGATTCAAGCGAGCGTAGCCTTTTGTCATTTCACCCTTTCTGATATTTCTTCTGATGACGCAAATAACAATAGGAGGCAGCTTTTAATCCCGCATTCACACAGACTAATCACTCTTACACTTCTTGAAACACGTTTCTTGGTTTGTCGATCTTAGATAGTTGAAGTTGTTAGTCAAATACAAAAGCATCTGGGCATGTTTAATTTGTTATTCCGTAATGACTCTAAGTGATGAAAAACAGTATTTATATAAGAGATCTTATTCTAAAGCAATGGTAAAATGTAATTAATGGTTAAAAGTACTGAATTAAAGAATTATTTTTGTGTTAGTCAATTTATTCATAAGGCGCTCAACTAGTATATGTTATAAGTAATATACTAGTATATAAGTATATGTTAACCGTATAAAGAAAAGAAAGAATAAATTTTAATATACAGGATATTTAGGTGAAGTAAAGTGCTCTGGTCCCCACACTAGGATTTCCTGTGTTGTGGGCAGCCATGCCTTTTGACAAGTAAACTGTATTTTACTTTATTCTACATAACACAAATTTATATTTAAACTATTTTTAGTAAGTGTATGTAATGTGAGTTTTGAAATGTTATTGATAATTTTTTTTAAGGAAAGGTTTATTTTCTTTTCAGAAACAAATCAAGATGCTGTACTAGCAATTATTCCAATGTACCATTCATATGGTTTGACTGTAGTTACTCTTCACAAGTTGGCAGTTGGGTTGAAATTGGTAACAATGCCGAAATTCAAACCTGAAACATTCGTCAAGGCTCTGGAAAAACATAGCATTGATTCGTTTTATTTGGCCCCACCACTGAGTAAGTATTCACAGATTTGACAGCATAAATTGAGACAAATGCTATCTTCCATCTGTGCCTGTCTGACTTTCTTTCTATGTGCGCATTTAACATTCACTCGAACGGTGAAGAAAAACATCGTGGGGAAACCGGCTTGCCTTAGACCCAAAAAGTCAACGGCGTGCGTCAGGCTCAGAAGGCTGATCACCTACTTGCCTATTAGATTACCAAATGAAACAGATACAGACCTAAAAAGGTTGTAGCGCCATTGATTTATTTTATTTTTATTTAATGTGTATCAAAAATCGATAGAAGAAAAGAGATTTGTCCCACAATTTTTTTAAGGACTCTAGCCGCTTTATCGTACCAGCTACTACTCTAGCTAATTTTAATTCGTAACTACTCCGTAACAACGCCGACATTGCACTTGCAATTCTGATGTTGTTGGGTGTCCACCGGCGGTTGCATAGAAAATCAATTTGGACTACGACAAAGAAACACACGGTTAAGGACTAAGATCCAACCTCAGATACACACGTTAAATAATCATATTTTAAATTAATTTAAATATCACTACGATTATTATTTACATTCCCCAATAACTGTGTAAATATTTAAATGTAATATGAATATATGGGCGTATGCCCTTTTATCATAAGAATCAGCTATGTCTTCAATAAGTTGTAATGTGGGTAGGAACAAAAGAATCACCAAAGGCACAATCAAAAGTTATTAAATCACATAAAGTATCTCCCGTACAGCAATTCACTAAAATCTATTCACTAGTAATTAGGGAATCACTTAATCAATCACTTTTCATTTGTTTTAAAACAACAAGGCACAAGATTACTCGGAACAAAAGCGATTCGTCGCAAGCGTGGTGCGGTCGCCGTTGACGTTCGAAAAACTAAAACGAAATTCAACATGGCCGCGCTGACCATCGACACGACGCTCCGCCAGACTGACAATTGTCAAATCTCGTTCCAACGTATTTCCAGTATTTCCAGATGGCGCTAGGAATGCGCCGTCAAATATTATTTGACATGAACAATAAACGAGCGACGTAATAATATATTTTTTATAACATCATGTGTGCATAATTTTTATAGATATTACTTAAGTATTACATCAAATACTAATCTCAAATCTCCGTGAGGTCCTAGCGCTATCAGGGTTTTTAAGGAAATATCAAATAGTTTAGTCGACATCACAGGAGACCGAAGAGCTGGCAGCTACCTCGGACAAAGAGTTAGACGAGCTATTCAAAGGGGGAACGCTGCCAGAATCTTCGGAACCTTGCCTAAAGGGACTCCTTACAATAATATATTTTAGTTATTATACTATATTATTTAAGGTTATTATCGTTATACATAGTTATATTGAATATTATTCTGTAAACAAATCACACATTTCGTAAACATTTTCGTATCTTAATTCATTTATCATGAAGATATAATTGTGCAATTTAATATTACAACAGAATTCAAATCAAGATAAGGAATATATGCATCTTGTTCGATCAATAAGCAAACGAAAGAGACAGGACTTTGATAGTGAAGAATTATCAATGAAGACGTATCGAAAATAGTGATAAAGTTGAAACACGATCCGTAACTGGCTCATGCCTTTGAGATAAAACTTGTATCAGCCACGGTATTATGTTACTTGCAATAGCGACAGATATCCCAACGGTTTTGTATGAAATTTAGATGTCATTAAATAAATATAGTTATCTCAATATCCGTATGGCAACCTTGGGATCGAACCCGTAGATTACTTATTAATTAGCGACAATAATAAACCTTAAATTCAATAGGGATCATTTCAAAGATAAGTTGAAATGTGACAAAAGTTATTAGTTAATACTAGCAATATTCTTAATAGAGTCTTGCCCTCAGATTTCTGTACCTTTTTCTTATTCTTAATAGGCATGAAAGTGAGCTTTCACTCATGAGCCGGTTTTCTCACGAGATTTCCTTCATTGTAACAGCGAGTGTTAAATGCGCACATAAAAATAAACGCCTATTGAAGCACAGCAGCTCACGCCACTAGGACAATACTCTCTTTGAGTTAGATCTTTGGGGACACAAATACCAATTACTTATTTTTCTTATGATATAAATGATTATATTAATAATTGTTATTGATAAAGAAATAACCGATAGTTGTAGGCGGAGTAGTAGCTAAAAGTATTACTAAATACATTCAACAATTAAATGGCATCTCCATTCTCCAAAAATAGGCTGCCATTCATACCTCAACGATACCCAACCAAGTGCTTGGAGATACAGTATTCCTACATAGAACCACGGAACACGACCAATAGACCATAGACTAAAATTATAAATATGTATATGGGGACGTCAGTGCCTTTTCTCTTGAGGGTCTCAAGACGGGGCATTGACTGATGGGGCATATGTTGTGCAGGCTTTTATCAACCTTTCATTATAATAATTATATTACTGTTGATGTTTAGCAAGATTGACACGCAATTTGATAATATTCAAGGAGTAGAGTAATATTCAAAGAAAATCAAATTGGTTTATTCATTATTGAGGTTCCAAAAACTAACGGGCACAACGCACTATCATGATAACTCTCAGCTACACTCTCAAATTCATTTGCATACACACCCATTCACACACTCACACATTCACTCATACTTAATGTAACATAGTTGTAATACTAAAATTACTTTTTTTTAAACAATTTTAAACATGTACCAAGGAATAATTGTTATGTAGTAACCCACAACACAGGGACTCCCCAGTGTGGGGACTAGCCATATATGCATTTTGTCATAAATATAGTTTATTATTGTTATTATTATTACTTATACGTGATTTCTTTTAAAGTCACTCAGTTTACAGACAATTCCGAGATTCGGGTACATTTTCTATAAAAATTTCAGTGCTCTTCCTGAGTTCGTATCCTGGAGTGAAGGCAAAGCATATTGAGCGTTGCAGATCTGTCACCATTGGAGGAGCACCGTTACCCAAAGCTGATATTGAAGCGTTTCTGAATAAAGTTGAGGTAATATTATTAATATTAATAATAGACTATTTTTTTAAATAAGTTTACTTTTGGAAATCAAGGAATTATTTGTCTTTTGCATAAGAAATAAGTTTATTAGGTGAGGTGATGAAATTAGGTTGGCGAACAAAACTTAGCGCCTGCAGAAATCTTTAGGTTTTATGCCGTCAGACACATAAAGCCTCGTATCCACTTGAGCATGCTCGGGCGAATGAGCCGCTCATTCGCCTGAGCATGCTCAGAGGAACAAAATGAATATTTTGGTCGAACGAGCCTCAACATTGAAAAAGCTGTGCTCAGGCTGCTCAGTATATGCTCGGTGGTTTGTTATTCTGCTTCAGGTTCCTTGAACAGAAAGTGAATGGCTAGATATATCACAAAACTTCGAAAAAAAAGTGGAACTACCCTCATTGTGTTGGGGCAATGGATGGCAAGCATATTCAAATCATAGCACCGCCCCATAGTGGAGCTGAATATCGAAACTATACGCATCAATTAATGTTAAACAAGTCTGGTTATCCCACAAGCCACTCATTTTTCAAATAATAGAAAAAGTAAACGTAATTAAAACTTGGGGAATTCGACGCGCTCGCCTTAAACACAAAAACAATCGTCCACACTGAGCGCCGAGCGAATACTGAGCACTTTTGAGCACGGACAAAAACCGACAAAGATCGGCTCGCCCTGAGCGCGCTCAGATTTGCTCGGGCCATGCGTGCTCAGGCGTCTCCATTTGAGCGGCTCGGCCAAATGAGCCGCTCATTCGCCCGAGCATGCTCAAGTGGATACGAGGCTTTACTTGTCAAAAATCAAGTCTCACAACGCGTTGCGTTACTATCGTAAAAAGTAGTGAGATCCATGTAATACCAACTCGGTTAATTTATTCAAACCATCTGTCTTAAATTATTACATAATTAGCTAACCTAACAACATCTTATCGTCAATGTAGAATGATAACCTCGTATGTCAAAAAACCATTTAGTTTTTATTATAAGACTCTTATGTCGTTTAACTGAGATAATCATAAAGTAAGGACTTACTTATGTTACTAATAAATAAGTCCTTTTTACCATCCAAAACTATGGATAAAAACACATAAAAATATTTTAACGAACATTGATGAAATGAAACATTTTTTTCGTTTCCTGTAATGTTTGGTTCTCAGGACATACAAGGTTATCATTCTA
This sequence comes from Pieris melete, assembly GCA_963693345.1. Classification (NCBI taxonomy): domain Eukaryota; kingdom Metazoa; phylum Arthropoda; class Insecta; order Lepidoptera; family Pieridae; genus Pieris; species Pieris melete. The sequence goes on along the minus strand of CAVNZK010000032.1, from coordinate 2,206,860 downwards.
TAGTGACGTTATAAATAATAATACAATATACAAAATGATAATAAATTAATTATTTGCATTTCACATCAAATAGCGTATCCATACACTCGGTAAAGCCAAAATTCATTCATTCATAAGCTGACTATATAGAGAGGTAGGCAAGATGGCAAGATTTTTGGCAACCTCTTTAACTTAACCTTATAATTTATTCTATTAACATAAAACTATAATAATAACCTTAAACAACCAGTGACGCTACAACCTTTGTGGGGCTGGGCCTCAGATTTCTATATCTGTTTCATAATCATTTGTCAATATAAAAGGCAAATAGGAGATCCGTGCCTGACACACGCCGTCAACTTTTTGGGTCTAAGGCAAGCCGGTTTCCTCACGATGTTTTCCTTCACCGTTCAAGCTAATGTTAAATGCGCACATATACCGATAGTCCATTGTAGTGTTGCCCAAATGCAACACCAAGATGAGACTTAGGCCAGTCTTGGTATTGGTCTTGCCTCAATACACCTAGTCTTGGTATTGCGTAAGAGTCTTGTAAGTCTTGCAAATACCTATTAGCCTTTTATTATAAAATATTCGTGGGTATGTTTAAAATATAACAAATAGTTTTTTTAATTATTAAAAAAACTGGTGTAAGTTAAAATCTGTTAAAATAATTAACTGTTGAAATCGAGCTTTAGTCAACTGTCATTTTCATACAAAGGTCTATCCACAGACACCGATCCGACCTCCCATGGATAGCTTGTATCGACAGATGACTATTACAATCCGTCGATTGCTTATTGGCACACTTTTACAACATTTGGTTTAAGATAACTATCTCAGATGGTGATAGGTTATTGAGATAGGTTATTGGGTTCGGGCGTTAGTAACGCCCAAATCTCAGTTTGTTTTAACTGCAAAACGCACGAGTCTTGCAGGCTTAAGTCTTGTCTTGCTAAAAATTTGAAAATGCAAGACCAAGACCGATTTTGGGCAACACTAGCCCATTGGTGCACAGCCGGGATCGACCTTACGACCAACGGCCACTAGAACACTGTTAAAATAAGCTTAAACCATACGGAACTATCTATGGCTAAATCGTTTTCGTAATCGGTATTCATTCGGTAGTTCTTAAGTTTCTCGCGATTACACAGAGCAACGCACCAGCTCGCAGGTGGCGTTTTATAATGATGTAAGGATATATGAGGATTAACTGTAACGGAATTGTATGTTTCAGAGAGATGTTCACGTTGGACAAGCGTATGGATTAACGGAAACCAGTCCAGTTGCAACATTAGCACCTCTTGGCTTCAAGAACTATACGTCTGTTGGTTATGCTGTACCAAACGTCGAGCTTCGGATAATTGATAGCGAATCATATAATTTGGGACCTAATGAGGTAACACACAACTGTTATAGGTTTATGCTTCAAGCAATTAAATTTTCTTAAAAATAATAAATCGTTTATTTGCAAGGAAAGTGGTACATTCAGATAGATTAATTATCATAATGTCATAATACAGAACAGTTAAGATATTTATAAATATATATATTAAGACGTAATAGCTTATTGTGATTGACGAATTATTATTTATTTTTATAGAAACACTAGCAAACTCGGCGAACTCCGTTTCGCCACCAGATGGCTTCGTTTTATGTAACATTTCGTTTGGTGATTCCGCTTTTCTGTTGAAATTTTTCCTTTCCTTTCCAACGAATGCAAAACCGTGGAAATCGGTTCGTGCGTTCTGGAGTTATAGCGTCAGGAAGGAAAACCCGACTTATTTTTATATAGTAGATCTTTCAAGGAAAGTTTGACAGTTAAATTTCTAAACTTACATAGAAACCCCAAACTAAATTATCGTTCTGTAGTTCGGTCTTGCGATGCTAATAAATAGCTTATAGTCGGTCATGGTACGAAAAAATGCTATTGACTTTAGGAACCTAAACTCATCAGCATCTCAACTACTTAGATTAATAGATAGAATTTATTTATAATTGTTGTCAAAACTTACGAATGAATTGTCATGCCTTATGAGAATTTAATCACCTAATAATCAAGTAGGTGATCAGCCTGCTGTGTTAATAAAGACTTGAAGTTTTTATTTACACATGCACTGTATATTATTATTATTATTTATATTTAACATTATAAAAATAAATTGTTATGGTAATCTGTAGAAAACATGGATGGAAAAGCGTTATGGTGTTAAATAACTAGTAAATAATTAATGTATCAAAATCCTGTGTTCCAATTGTTCCACTACCCAATACAGTCTTGAAGTTTCGTTGGAGACTGTCTGTGATTGAAATATATAATTTATGTAATTTGAATGAAATTAAGCCGCGTTTGTTTACGTGTTTACAAGCATCGCTCATCAGTCATCACAGGTACGCCTTGAGCCCGTTTTTTTCTAATGTTGAATATTATATAAAAAACTTTTCTCGTTACTCGACATCCTAACTTCCTTCAGTACTCTTAGTAGTAGTCTTTCTTCATTCTAGCTTCATGCAAATGCTTCTTTATCTTCTCTCCCGTTTTTATAGGCGCCCTCTTTTCCCGCCTTTAATATATTCTTCTTATTTTTAGCACGCGTCTTTCCATTGCTTTCTGTCACGCCACGTTAGACTGTCTTAATTAAACGTGGGTGCTAACCTATTAGCACTATTAAAAACATCTAATTACAGCACAAACGAAAATTTATAGTATCTGACCACATATCACGTGTTAATTAATGTTTAAACAAAACTATTATAGAGTTTGTCACACCATTGTTTGTTTATGAGTTACTAAGCCTTAACTCGAATCTTCTAAATTTGTCACGGACTAAATATATATATGTATTATCTAATCTTTTAATAAATTTATGACAATAATTCTCAGTTGAATGAATCAAAATAAGAATATTTCCAAGAGTACATGAATGGGCAAATGGTAAACGAGATTTATAAACAAGGTGTACCGTTGCATTGGTTCGACGCACGTGGAAAATCGAGGTCTGTTTCATATAAACAATCTATAACTTTTTTATTTGTCAAGAAAGACTATTGAATTTTTACACACGCATAGGGTATTAAATAGGCTTCAAACAAAAATAAATAAATGATAAAAACAACAATTTAAAGAAACGTCGTTTATCGACAATATAGTGAATAAAAAGTTAATTTTTATTACTATATTATTAAACAACAATAATTTAAAGCACCGGGAGACGTCGGCAATTGTCAAAAGTCTCGATGAAGTTAAAAGATTGAAGCGAACAGATCTGAAATAGACATTCCTTGACATACTTTGCGGGATTAAAAAAACATATTCCAAATGAAAATCATGCAAATTTACTACATTATATTGAAGTTTCACTCTTATACTATTCAATAAAATTTAAAAGTGCATCAATAACAACATTAGTATAAACGATTTTTGATATGCCGTTGTTCTACCATTTTCCATAGTGCGACGTCCCGGTGTAGCTGGCCGGCGAAACGTGGGCCGAGCTGGTCCAATAAAGGTTACTTTGGAAGGGGTTGGTGGAGGCCTATGCCCCATGGGGTTCCTATACTTAAAAACTAGAGTTAAGAGTCTGTTTCATATTTATTTAATTGTAACATTGTTTGGAAATAATTTTTATTATTATCATTATACCTTTAAGAGGCAAACTGTGTGGTTCGCAAACTGTATAATGTATCTTTCTGTTATGTTTAACATTAATTAATAAAAATATGATTCTTTATGTAATATTAGCCAAAAAGATTAGAATTTTAATTTTGCGCACTATATATGTTCGTATGTCATAAATTAAAACATACACTATCCCAACAATGAGTTGAATAATGGTAGTTAAAAAAATTACGTATTTAGAATACGATCTTGGTATGACTTTTAGTTTCCGAGAAATTTGTGGACAAACATACACCGACGATTAACACACGTGCTTGGACGACTATCATAATTTAAATATTATCTCATTCCAACAATATCAGAAAGATTGGTATATTTTATATAGCAATGACACATTTTTAAGTCGGTTAAAAATAAAAAAAAAAAAAAAATGTAATAAATACTATTAAATTTCTTTATAGGTTGGAGAATTACTAATCAAAGGGCCTAACGTTATGAAAGGATACAAAAATAACCCCGAAGCCAACAAGCAGGCGTTGGTTGAAGATGGCTGGTTCCGGAGTGGTGATTTGGCCAGTATTTCTGATGATGGAGTACTAACCATTGCTGATAGGTTAAAGGAGCTGATCAAGGTATAGTATACAACATTTCGATAAACTTTAGTATTCTACCAAATTTTAATTAAATAATTGAATTTTAATTAATACATTAACTTGACTTGAATTTTTTATTCACGTATAATCTTGAGAAATCCACTATCTGCACTTGGAATTAACTCCTAATACATTAAAACCGCTTTAACATGTATAAACTCGATATTATATTAAATACATAATATATTTATTCGAGTTTTCGGATACGTTTGCGCTCTACGTGCTCAAAGCTTTACAATTTTTGTTTCTTCACCGAGACATGATGAAACATTACGATCTATTAAGACTAATGAGTAATTAATTAAGTCTAATCTAATTTACTAATAAGCATAATTAACACAAGAAAGTGTCCAATACCACTTACAGTCTCTATTAAAGGGAAGACACTCTTTTCTTATGTACTATGTTTTCACTTACCACTGTTTAGCACTGTAGACTAACGTGCACTAACACTGAATCACTAATTCCTTGTCCAATCTTCTCAATAGCTTAACAAATGAATGATTATTTTTAATTTAATTCAATTTCACTTGTGAGATCATTCTTCTTTGACGTGCCAACCACTAAACCAACAAAGTTAATTACCCCTTCTACTTTATTACTCGTAGTAGAACTAGCACAGCAAAAAAATTAAGTCATGGAACTTATCGATGATGTTATAAACAATCCTTTTCCAGGTCAACGCATTCCAGGTCGCTCCAGCTGAACTAGAAAGTGTTTTAAAAGAACATCCAGATGTCTTCGACGCAGCAGTTGTACCTATACCAGATCCAATCACTGGGCAAAAGCCAAAAGCCTTTGTAGTGTTGAAAGACAACAAACACACAAGTGATAATGATATCCTAGCATTTGTTAGTAAAAGAGTTGCGCCATACAAGCGCATTAAGGAAATTGCTTTTCTTAATGAAATACCAAAGAACCCGTCGGGAAAGATTTTGAGAAGGACACTTGTTGAAAAATATTGTTTGTAGAAGACATCGCTATTCATAAACATACACACATATACACATTACTCGTGTATACAGTCTGAATTGCGTTCGTGTCACACAAAATTCAACACGACAATAAAATTAAGTTTTCTTATGACAATTAGATTTTAGAAGACTTCAAAAGAAAACAGAAGAAAAGCATTTATACGACGTGTAAATTTTTGGTGTATTTTCATAACCCCTCCGTCCGTTTTCCCAAATATGTATACGTCCTAATTGGATCCTTATATTCCTACACTATTTCTTTTGTATTAATTGGTTCATCGTCGGACGTTGAGGCAGAATAAGAAACTCCACCTGTATTACCTCGACGTCCGGCGTTTCACAACAGAGCGTTATTAAGACAGTTGTTTCCGCGCACCACCACTATCTGGAGTCAGATTCCTGGAAGTTTTTCCGAACCTATTCGCTTTGTCATTTGAGAGTTGCCATACGTTCGTTTGGCTTGGGTTACGCTGTAGTATTTTGTCTCAAGCCCTTGGCTAAGATAAGATTATACTGAAGTTATTTCTATTTACTGTTAACTTCATATCAATCAGTAACCTTTTGTTTGTCATATTTTATACGCACATGTTTCAAGAAAAGAGCGTACCAGTCTTAATAGGCTCTTGCAAGCCCTCTGCCATTGAGAGTGTCCATGGGCATTACTTAACATAAATTGATTCCCCTGCCAGTTTACTAGGAGAATTTTTTTTCTTAAATACAATGTCAATCAATACAGATTAACTATATTTTTTATATTTTATTATAACAAACTCCCTGACTTAAATTGAACAGAGAAGGCTGCATTTCGCACCGTTTGGGAGGTTCGGGATTTACAAGTACACATCGGTATGTTTGATGAATGATATATATGATGAATAAAATCGATATTTTCTTATACAAAGATTTGACTAGGACGTCAAGTTAGCATTTAATAAATTAAAATTATGTGGATAAAAGATTTTATATGTAACTAGCTGACCGGGCAAACGTCGTTTTGCCATGTATATCATTTATAATAAAAAATAGGGGTTGATCGTAGAGGGGTGAAAATTAGGGGTTGTATGTATTTTTTAATGTTGTATCATAAAAAAATAAATAACAAGTAATTTATCTAAAAATTAAAAATAATAATTTAGGGGTGGACTGCCCTTAACATTTAGGGGGATGAAAAATAGATGTTGTCCGATTCTCATACATACCCAATAAGCACACAAAATTTCATGAGAATCGGTCAAGCCCTTTCGGAGGAGTTTAACTACAAACACCGCGACGCGAGAATTTTATATATTAGATTAAGAATAAAATCAAGAGACTTGGAATAAATCGCAATTTTTACTGTTGGAAGGAAGAAATGGGGGATTGTTATATATATACATTTGTAAATAGAATTAAGTAAAATAATTAAAAATATGCCCATAATATGTAAATGAAATGACATAATATTTGTGCTATCAAAAAATATACAAATTTGACAGTTTAATCATAAGTTTTATAAGATATTACTTCCTTATTTTGATATTTGTATCGTGATAAGAAAATAAACTTAATTCGCAATTCCATAAAGTTTTTTTATTGTACTAAAACATAATGATTCAACAACATTTAATTTATTCTCCTACACCGATTTTCAATTATAAATCTTATTATTACAAGTGGAGAAAGATTTAAAGTTGAAACAAAGTTGCATACGAGAATCATGTAAACTTTTGGAACATTTTAAGTGAAGATTAATGTAGAACTTTAGCCAATGATAAATATCTTGGCATAAATTTCAATCCCAAAAGTGGAATAATCCGTAAATCTGTGGTTTGCCTTGCGGCGTTATCAACTAGATTTAATGTAAATGGATTTGTAATGTCCGTCCGATTTAAGTCTCGTAACGACACCGTGGAAATGAATTAATTTCTTTTTATCATTTAACAATGATCTTTATATCGTAGAATTCAAGTTGCCGCTCCTTACAAACGTTGTGTAAAACAAAAAACTTGGCGATTACAATGAGTGGCGGAGAGTTTATTGCCAGTTCTTCTCTTCCGTTCTACGCCCTTGATTTGAGAACTGGCAGTGAATGTAAAATTCGAAGCATTTATAACCAGCGGCACGTAAGTCTAGCGCTGGCCGATACGTGGAAGGGATTGCTGCGCATGTGTACTGTCGCGCGGGGGACAAAATGGAGAGCTAATCGACGCTCGTCATTCCGCTAGCCCCCTCAGGTACCTTATTTTTTACTTCTGCGCAATAACGGTCAGCGCTAGACTTACGTGCCGCTGGTTATAATGTATATTTCTTTTTTGAAGTTCATAAGTGTACATTGTGTTACCTTATTGAATAAATGATTTTTGACTTTGACTCAAAACGAACACTTTGTAAACGTCACTGAAATTTAAAAATGGAATAATATTTTATATAACGATGTCGACGGAGATCGCGGTCAATATATCTAATTAATAATATCAAAAATAAACGCTACAAGTGGCGCTACAACCTTTTAAGATCTGGGCTCATTTCTGCATGTGTTTCGTGATTATTTGTTTTTTTATAATAGCTAAGTAGGTGATCAGACTTGTCAAACGCCGATAACATTTTGCGGAAGAGATGTCGGGGTTTCCTAAAAATGTTTTCGTTAACCGTACGAGCGAATGTTAAAAGCGCACATAGAAAGTCCATAGGTGCACAGCCAGGGATTGAAGCTACAACATCAGGGATGAGAGTCACAAGCTAAAGCTACTAGGCCAACACTGCTCACTTTATAATATAAAGCCAAGTTAATAAGAAACACACATTCAGACATTTTTGTCTAATTTGGAGTCGCTTATATTAAAAAAGTAATTTGTTTATAATTAATGGGCATAAACAAGGAGAAGATTTCATCACACATTTCTAGTAAAAGTTATTGGGCGTGGCATTACTATTCTATAGAAATAATAGCCTTTAATTCATATACATTTACATTTAAACACATTTCCATTTAAATCCACTTCTAGTGTAACTGTGTGCCCTTTTAAGGCAAATTCCTCTTTCAAATTCCGCCATTCCTCTCTGCCATGTACCACCTGCTGTTTCTTTAATGTGGTCTATATGTCACCGTAAAATTGGTAAACACCGTTAGATTGTAATCTATCTCGCGAGATTGTAAACTGTCGAAAGATTGTGAACCTCAACGAACTGCTTACAATTTAACGTAGTATTATTCGGTAGTTATATGAAATTGTTGGGAAGTAAAATTAATCTGTAATTGACCAAAGAAGTTTGAATGATAACTAAGTTGGTGTAGTACAATCTACCGAATAATAATACGTTAAATTGTAAGGAGTTCGTTGAGGTTCACAATCTTTCGACAGTTTATAATCTCGCGAGATAGATTACAATCTAACGGTGTTTACAATTTTACGGTGACATATCCACCTTATAAGTTGTTTCCCTCTTTTTCGTCTACTGTAGGTATCTATAGAAATATATATAATCATACCTTAATACTAGCTTATTACTTTTAAAATATTGTACAATTAGAGCGCTTGTAGACGTCCGTTTTTTTCACCGGATAACGGACCGTCAATAAACGGCTATCCTTGTATACATATTCTTTTTACCGGATGGATGGACTGCCGCCTATATGCGCGAGTTGAAATGAAAAATATACTTGCATTTAGTTACGTTGAGTTTTTGGTATAATTTGAGAATTCAAATTTCTAGTCAGGTAGGTAACATCTTCAGATCTTATTCTACAAACTATGAGATTGCGGATTTAGCAGGTGCGAGAATTTGTGGTAAGCATCCAACCCAGGCTTGAGTTTGCCTTCTAGCTTCAACTTTTAAAGGAGCTGGGATGAATTGTATCTGAATTCCAAAAGTTATTAGGTCACACTTCAATTACAGGCTCCCAAATCTTTCCTCCAACTCCCATTTTGTTCCCTTAGGCGAAGAGACTCTTGGACCGTGGGGTTCAAGTGCACAGGTGCTTATTAAATATTTAAGTTGGCGTCTGGTAGATAGTACCGTACAGTACATCTATATATCTAATATATAAAATTCTTCTGTCACGGGGTGCGTAATCGAACTCCTCCGAAACGGCTCGACCGATTCTCATGAAATTTTGTGTGCTTATTGGGTATGCCTGAGAATCGGACAACATCTATTTTTCATCCCCCTAAATGTTAGGGGTAGACACCCCTAAATTTTTATTTTTATTTTTTAGACAAAATTTTTAATTTCTTTGATTAAAAAATACACAATCCCTAACTTTCACCCCTCTACGATCAACCCCTATTTTTTTATTATAAATGATATACATGGCGAAACGACGTTTGCCGGATCAGCTAGTACGTATATAAAAATGAAACCCATTTTCCGTTGTCACGACATAACATGAAAACGGCTTGACCGATTTGTCTGATCCTTTTTTTATAATATTCCTTGAAGTACGAGAATGGTCCTTACGGAGAGAAAAATTTAAAAAAAATGAGTGAAAAGGTCTAAAAAAACACTTTTTATATTCCCACACAAAATATTCGTAATAATACTTAAAAATCAATTTGAACTTTAATACCATATCATAAAATGTTAGTGGAGGGGTTCCGGGAAGGTAAATTTTAATTTTTTGACATAATGTATTTGTTGTCTTATCAACTTTTTTTATCTTACTAGCTAGACCGGTGTCCCGAATAGCAGAATAAGTGTTTAAAAAAAAATAAAGAATCGACTGTTAGGCGGTACGATGTTCGCCAGGCCAGCTAGTTAATAATAATAATGTATGTTAAGAATATAGTAAATACTTAGTTTTATTAAGTTTTCATTATGATAATATGTATACAGTAAAAAAAAGTTTTAAATTATGATACATAGAAAAAATTTTGTAAGTAGGAGTAGCTCTTAATAGTAATTCAGTGGCTTAACAACTCATTATGAGAATTTGCGTCGAACATGTTTTTTATAATTCTCTTTTATAGGCAAAAAGCTTAACTAACATAGTTTTTCATCCACTATGCGTCAGAGCAAGCATATATAATACTAGGTGACCAAAGTATAAATTATCAAATGACTGATGATGCTATAATGACTTTTTGTTGTATCAAGCTGTACAAGTTTTCTCTAGATCATGTATCTCTCATGGTTCGTGAGAAACATTTTTATTCGACCGTGTTTTTTTGGTTTTTGTAATGAGTCGCAAATAACGCGGCTTTCCATAAGAAAAAGAACTTTCAAAATCGATTCAGTAGATACAGAGATTACCCTCTACAATCTTACAAACTCTAGCTCTTTCTAATTAACAGTTAATTGCGCATAATAATAGAAAATCTAGTTTTAGAGTCGCACGCTTAATTACGACGCTAATAATCTTCGCTATAAGTATGACAGGAAAAAGTAATCCCAGCTAAGTTCCTTTGCTTGTCAAACCGTCGTATTTTAGACCTGTAAAATTATGTCATTTCTAAGTCATAATAATACGTCTGTTATTTATTTTTATTTGTTCACACTTTGTTGCTTTATAATATAAAAAATTAACATTATTACATGTAAAGGAAAGGCAACCGGCGGCCTTATCGCTTTCGAGCAATCTCTTCCAGGCAACCACTGTGAGAAAAGAAAAAAAATGTATTAAATTACATAAGGTAGGCAAGAAGTGCAAAAATACATGTACTTATTACATATAGTTGTATTATTTCTGAATGAGTATTAAAAAACTTACAAGAAGTAAAAACGGATTTACGTAAAATAAATAAATTCTCATTATTAACAATCTAAAGAAATGTTATTGAGTCGTCCCGCAACATTTATTTTGCATTAAACAATTTTCCAGATTAAAAAACGTACTTCGATTGGGTATTAGTCAGTTACCCAGCTACGAAAGAATTTGAAAATCTCACAATGAAAAGCTTCAAAGAAATCGCAGTGTCCGCAAAACGACGAAGAATTAATTAAAATATTCGGGCTTAGTAAAATCGTACTATTCAATATTTTTGTCATGACAGTAGCCAGGATTTTTGTACTTTTACGGCTTTAAGTCAAAACGTGGACCAGTGGTCACAACCAAGCCAGGCTAAAGATAGCCTGGATAGGTAAGAACCAGGGTTGTAGAGTTTCGTATGGTTATTATGGATTAAAATTATCGTATCAATAAAGGATAAAGATGAATATGAACTATTCCACCCCTACATCACCTCTACGTCCTCGTTCCTCAACTGAGAAGGAAATTTTTGGCACGCACCACCACTATGTGTAACCAGATCCCCACTACAGTTTCAATTCTACTTACGTCGATAAAACAATGTGATACGAGACTATGATATTTGAAATTGCCACTTAAATAAAAAAATAAATGGATGTTTGATAATAATAGTGTTCCATCTTCAATTGAAATTATCCCATTATATTATCATGTACGATAATTATGGTGAGGTTGCCAACCCTGACGTGGACTAGCAATAGTGCCGTTGCCATGGTTACATGAAACTTCGTAAACACTTTTACTCAAACACAAAATAACTTTATTCATATAGGTAAACAAGTACACTTATGAACAGAAAAGAAGTTAAATTAATTGTAAATTTACTTTTACTATCAGTTCGCAAGTCAAGGGCGAGAACTGGCAAGAAACTTTGCGCCACTCTTTTTAATTGCTAAGTTTTGAGTCACACAAATTGTTTAAACTGGAGCAAATAAATCCCAAGGACCTTATCCTTGGGATGATTTAAATATTAGTCAAATGTATAGAAGCTTTATTGATTAATTTACTTTTAACGACAGTTTTAAATTTATTTAGTGATAATTCTCTAATTTCGCTTGGGAGTTTGTTGTAAAAACGAATACAATTTCCATATAAGGAGTGGTTTATCTTCTGGAGCCTGGTTGGTTTTAGAATCTGTGGCTTACTCATAATGAAGTCTAGGTATAATTCAATACATTGATCACTTAAAATATATAAAGTTAATCTGTGCGTACTCTGTCATGCATAGAATTTAATTTTGCATTATGAAAGCCTGGACGCATTCTTACTGCTTAATTATAAATTTGGACATCGGTCCAGCCGCTGTTAGAACATTAATAAATAAAATAGTCGACTTCAACCAAAAAGCAAAAAACACTTTGTATAATATAACATGTCAGGCGATGCGTCGATCCTCATATCATAAAAAACATAACAAACAACAACCTGGTTCTGATTTTTAAATCAAAATGTATCATCTCGATTTGATTTTTGTATCCAATAAATTGTTGGACATACATACAATCAAAAAATCAAAATCAAAATACGTTTACTCAGTTTAGATGCGTCATAGAGCATGCTTATGAATGTCAAAAACGTTTACAAAATTCGCGAAAGAGCAAGACTACGCCATCCGTTCGCAAAACTACCAGGAGGCCTGTTCTGAGAAGAACGGGCAAGAAAGTCTTAAGTCTAAAGTCTCAGCAAGTCTTAATACATCGTCCATACCCTTACGAAATTTAGCACACTTACAAGTCTAATAAGATTATCATTCGTAAATATTCTTACTGATAACCTTGTTGAAATCAAAACAACTTGATGGCGATCATAAAGAACCGATTTTTTGTCAGTTTTTCTAAATATAATCTGTGTCAAGTGTTAACAATCAATCGACCTTCACATGGTTAATCATCGAAATATAAGATATAATCCTTATATCACGTTAGTTAGCTTGAAAGTCAGTACAAAGTTTACATTGATACTATAATATACATATTATAGTATACACCAAATTTGTAACGCGCGTACCACGCGTAAGTTCCTCGTCTATCTTAGCGACATCCTTTGGAGTCCCAGTGCGAGGCTTTTGTTATATAAGTCATTCACAACTACCAATTAATAATTACATCAAAATCAAATTTAGTCGAGATCCACGTGGTCGTGACCACAAGTTCAGTCGTAATATTTCCCATATTTTTGTATGGATCAGCGTCGTGGTTAATTTGTGCAGCAGAATGAAGGTTCGAGGTGCATTGCTGGTGGAGAATGTTGCGGAAACCATGCCATAAAAGAACCAATAAATAAATAATCAACTAAAGATCTCCACAGGACTGTCAACTGTCATTTATAAACGGATGCTTAGCTTACTGCTTTGGCCATATTGCTAGGAGAGAAATAGTCCCGACAAACTGGTAATGGTATGAATTGAGGGTAGGAGAAGTCGGGGTCATTCGCGTAAGTCTGATCAAAACAAGACTATTATGGGTCCAAAATCCCTAATGCGACAAGCAGAGGATACAGTGGAGGCAGCAAAAGTATCGGTTAGGGCCGTTCTAGACTGGCACGACCTTCATTATTAAGGACTACATAGAAGAAGTCAAACACATTAAAAGGTCAAAGATAAAAATCACAAACTAAGAATAGGTATAATAAAACATAAGAAGAATTTCGAATTAATATTCGTCTGATAATAAGCTTAAAACAACGTATGTGTTTACGTAAGATTGGAATGTTGGCGCCACTTTTTTATATATTTATGGGATACCCAAATTGGTTGAGACGATTTATTCGAATTCCGATTCGGAATTTGAAATTATTATATTGGTATTTTGTTTACATTTCGCAGTAGCTTTGACATTATGATCGCTGTGACTCCGAGGGCTCAATTTGAATTTTTCTGATATCCTTCAAAGCGGTTTCGATAAGATTAAATAAAATCAGGTTTTTGTTTTGATTTGGAGAAATTGAAACGAAATTCTTACCGGTTTGGCTAGTTATATTGGGTTTTGTAAACATTGGAAATGTATCATAATATTATATTTAAGGCATGTTTTGACTTTTGAGGGGATTAATAGAAATTAATGAATTTTAAAGCGTGCGATTCTCAAGCCTGATATCTTGAGTTCGAATCCCGGCTTTGATTATTCTTTCCATGTGACCTTAAATTGTCGTATTCCAATCACAATCAAACGAAACGTTCCGCTTATCTATATATATTTATCCGAAGCAATTCGACTTAGGGTCCTTCAAGAAACGAGCGTACCAATTATTAAAGGCCGGCAAGTAATTTGTGAGGTGTTTAGCATTGAGAGTGTTCTTGGATGGTATCACTTAATATCAGATGAGCTTCCCGCCCGTTTGCCCCCTGTTCTATAAGAAAATACCTCTTCTATCTATGTCTTTCGTCCAGTTCTCATCTTCCCTTTTGTCCCACTAATTCTCCTATTATTTTAGCCTCAACATCTAATCACTAAGAGAACCTGTATTTACCCATAGTTTCCGTTATATCAAGTTTCAGTACCGATTTCCGTATTCGCAATCGACTGATCATAATCAAATTAATATACAATATACATAACTCTAACCGTTTGGCGTGTTTAACGACTTAATCAAGTTCTAAGTTAATTAAATTTTGTCATAAACGACATACAAGAAACAATTGTGTTCAAAACACAATTATACAGTATTTGCAATATTGTATTGTACTGGTAATAATAATAAAAAATTGATAAATAAAATTAAATATATAATAAGTTTGGTCCGTGTGACAGTGTACCTTTGTGTTGGAATAGTTTCCTGTTAAATCTACGGTTTGGTATTTAACAGTAGTAACCCAATTCAATGTTTACGAAGTTAGCGAAGAAATATTTTGAGATTATATCTCGCATTTCTGAATTAATTTCGTATTACTGCTTTTCATTAGGATCGCAGAGTCGGCAATCAAGCATCGGCGACGTGTATTTATTTAGTTATAATTCGTTACCAAAACATACATATAAGGATTACATAAGTTATTAGGCAACGGTCGGCCTTACCGCTATCAAGCGATTTCTTCCAACTCTAGTATGAAAAAAAAAGAAACACCAAATTAGGGTACAAGAAGTGCATACAAAATTAACATAAAAACAATATTACGTATGTAATTAGAAATACTAAAACTAAACTAAGATCTAAAAAAAATATTATTTAAAATATTCCAAGTACCAGACATCCAAGTATATTTTATAATATTTTTGAAGTCTTAAAAATAATGTTAAAGATTGTAATATTATATAAAAAAGAAACTTATCTAAAAATAAATGAGAATATAAACGAGTTTTAAACCGTCATTTTTGAACAATCAACTTACCGCTCAAAATAGAACTTAAAAAATATCTCGATGACGTAGGTCCACATTCCAATATATTGACATTATATTATCTTTTGTTAGGCGCCAATAATAAGGAAAAACACATATTTAAGGTGAAATCTTACAAACGGGTTAAAATTCAAAATTTGCTTGACGAAACCTTAATGGCTATTAATTCCATGAATATTGTTGTTTCTACTTATTAGATCATTATACATATTTGAAACATACCTGTCAAAGGTAAATCAACTTACGGATAGGAATATTTGATATTAAATAATACTTTTGTTTGAGGTCACAGATGCCAATGCCAGTCTTGTGTAATAGTCGTAGCATTCGTAATGACTACAATTTTAGTTAGTTATTTGTTGGTGAATAAAGTGTGAAAAATACCAATCAAGATTACCGGGAAACTATTGACAATAGAGGAAAGTGATGTAACACAGTGTTATAGAAGACATCGATATCTACATAAACCTCCGCGATACTTTACATATAGAGCTTTACGCGATACTATTTATATATAGCTTTTAAAAGTCTATTCATCAAGGTAATCATAGCTTATAGGCCATCGTACTACTGCAGAGCACAGCTAGTTATATAAAATTTTAGTTACCACGGTATAAAAAAAAAAATTTTTTTTAGCACAGTAGCATCAATCTCAGCCAAATTAAAGTACGTGAATTCACTTGAATTCAATTAAAGTACTAACTTTCGAAGTACGCCATCTTAAATTTAAGAATATGTTCCAAGCTGCAACTTGTGTCAATAAATTAATAGAATCACCCAACTCCTGATATTATTCAAAGTTATAAGTATTTAATATTAATGGTAAACTTCCACGAATCAAAACATTACAGCAATTACATTATCATCAGATAATATCATATCTATCTAACCAAAACATAAACAATACAGCCTACTAAGGTTTTTATTAGGTCAATACTCTCCAAAAGGATCCGTTTAAATTAAATCTTATTACGACCAACTTGAACCGGATCTGCTGTGGTGTTCCCAACATAAACTGAATAAAAAATATCCCACGCACCAGGGTAACCAGGCGTTGATGATTTTGTGAATATTCATGAGATGAACGGAGGTTTCAGTAAATACAAGCGAGAAATTATAAAGTTACGTTTTGTATAATTTAATAAGAATTAAATGTTATAGGAATATTTAATACTGCTGAACACACAACTATACAAATTTAATACTGCTGAACACAACTATAAAAATTTAATACTGCTGATCACACAACTATAAAATTTTAATAGTCCTGAACACACAACTATACAGATTTAATAGTGCTGATCACACGACTATAAAAATGTATTAGTGCTGAACACACAACAATAAAAATGTAATAGTGCTGATCACTCAACTATAAAAATGTAATAGTGCTGATCACTCAACTATAAAAATGTAATAGTTCTGAACACACAACAATAAAAATTTAATGGTGCTGAACTTTATGATATAAGGGCTAGGTATAACAGAATTCTTAATAAGTTAATTAATTAAAAGAGTTTATTTTATGTTTGTCTATAACTGTTTATTAGCGTGATTATGCTAGATTGCATTAAAATAACTTATCAATACAGCCTTATTAACGCACTAACATACGACACAGAGCTCCTCTACTTCTTTCGAAATTAAAAATATTTTGGGTAGCTAAAATTTTCGCAATTAAAAATATTTACCCAGCTTTGAAAACTCTCAAAAAGAATAAAAAAAGCGGAAAAATGCCTGGCCTAAATGCATTTTCATACTTCACCAACTAGATTATCAACACTTGAGTGGTCATAAGAACTTTTTTAAAATAAAAGACCAAGAATCTTAAATTTTGAAGCACCTTAGTCACCCTACATAAGCGTCTTCATTTGCGGAATGCAAATCCCGAACATTGGAGTATGCAGCGTTTAGATCTGGTTTCTTATCAGAGATGGTAAGCAGGTAAGTGGGGGTTTCTGAAAGTATTCAGGTCGCGTAACAATATTTCTGATTGCAAGTTACAGTGGAATGAAAATTTGTAGTATGTACTCTGTTGATAATATCAAATCAAAGTAAAAATCTATTTAATCATTTTGATCACTATTGAAGAAAAGGAAGATCTAAACTCCAAAATCAAGGGGGTAGAACTGGGAAGGAACTTTCCTCCACTCTTAGTCGCTAAGTTTGATTGCCAAAAGTGATAGAATATGCAGTGTCTGCAAGTTTTATCTATCGTCATGTTTTGATAAATATATATATATATATATTATTTGAAAAAAAAAAGTCAGTGGCGCTACAACGTGTTTAGGTCTTGGCCTCAGATTTCTGAATCTGTTTCGTGATCATTTTTTAAATCTAATAGGCAAGTAGGTGATCAGCCTGCTGTGCCTGACACATGCCGTCGACTTTTTGGATCTAAGACATGTCGGTTTCCTCACGATGTTTTCCTTCACCGTTCGAGCAATTGTTAAATGCGCACATAGAAAGAAAGTCCATTGGTGCACAGCCGGGGATCGAACCTACGACCTTAGGTATGAGAGTCGCACGCTGAATCCACTAGGCCAACACTGCTCCTTATACATTATTAAAGGTGCTTAAAATACCATGATAGGTCTGCGGCCCGAACCCAAGATTTCATCCAAACGAAAGTATAATAATAATTTAATGTTTATTCACATGTTAGTTACAATTTTCTCTTACGAACTAAATATAATGAGACAATCTCCGTCGAATGCATGCATTGCATATGGACGCAACCCTATTCTACCAGATCTTGGATAAATAGTCAATTGGCTCGGAAAAGATTCCATATGAGACACGACCTATTTCGCAGTCGCAAAAGATTAACTTTTTTAGTTAAACACAACATTCTGAAAGTAACTTAAAAATACAATTGGAAAACTTTTGATTATTTATTCTTTATTACCATTATGACCTCGTACTTTGCTTTAATACATGCTTTTAACAGCTTTAGTAATAATTTCCAAAAATTATTACTCATTTCGTCCTTATTGCAGAAACAGTCAAACACAATCAGTCACGTGTACAATAGTCCAAACTTTTTGTTTAAAATAATTACGAAACATGACTCGCAATTCAGACTTTTGACTAATACCTACTTAGTCTTGTACTGAGTTCATTTTTAATAATATACTTGAGTCAATCGAATTTTAATAATAATTTTCTTCTTCAATTTGTGAAATAACACTGCCTATTAATGCAGTGCACGGTTCCTGGGTCATTGGGGTGCTTTAAATAATAGAGGATTATTTACACTATATTAACCACTCGCGTACAACAATAGAATAAGTGGAATAATAAAAAGTTAATTGCTATGTAACGAATGAATGCAATGTAACAGTTGAAGAGTGCCTACGTCTGGCTATACTCTCGGGGCGTAACTACCACGATTTAGGAAATCGCCACGCTTATAGAACTAAGAAAGCCTGAGTGAGAAAAATGTACAGCCTTGGCTAGTACATGCAGTTAAATTAATAATGACTAACTATGACACTAAATTGATTAATAATACTTCAAGTATTTTGATGGCATGAGTGGTCTATCGAGTAACTCTCATCCCTGAAGTAGTAGGTTCGATCTGCGGCTGTACGCCTTTGGACTTTCTGTCTATGTGCGCATTTAATACTCGCTGGTAATGTCAATGAAAACATCGTAAGGATACCGGTATTTCTCAGAACCAAAGTCGACGGCATGTGTCAGGTGAAGAAGAGACACGTTAGAAGAAAACGGGTATAGAAATTGAGGCCCTGATTATTATAGGTTGGCCAGTATGAGTGGTATAGTCAAAGTCAGTTTTGATAGCTCCATTCAGCCTTCATACAATTTGTATACTACACAATGCATGTACAAGATTTCCGTTACTAATAGAAGCTGCGCTCTATTTCATACAAAAATAGTATCGGAATTCTATTTAAGTATTTGATTTTGTGAATTGTCCATGTATGTGTGTGTATTGAACTTCACCAAATCTAAGGACATTAACTCACGGATCTGTGAATTGGTAATAATATAAGTGACGTTTGTTTACATCGTAGTGATGAATCACTTGTATTTCCCAAAATTCTTTAGCGTCGCGACCTTCATTAGGCCGTTTATACACGATACGACGCTTTCATTCGTTGTTGTCATATATCTTCAAATGATATTTGACCTTGAGCTTTTTATTAATTAATAAGCCAGAGTTTACATTATAGCGACGTAAACGTTTATTAACTTTTACTCATAATTCGAAATTCAAATTATTTACATTGCCAATTCATTTCCTCTTTGATCCTTTACATCTACTAATCATTAAGAAGAGATCGCTACGTGATAATTTTTTGACATTTTAAGAACCCTATTACATTTTATATATGGATTTAAATCCATAAACACCAGTTAGTAACAAAATGAAGTTAATAGTACCAGTGATCATAAAATTATAAATTCAAGGTCCAAAAACGTGGAAGAAAAAAAATTAAATGACTTCCTTCGAATTTGAATACGAACAATCATATTGAATATATTAAACATTATCAAAAATTGATTTTGTTATATATGCGGATTTAAAATATAATTGAGGTTAACCTGGTATTAAACGCCAAATAAATCCATCAGATTTCGTGTTTCCATTATTTTTAATGAGATTAAGTAATAAATGAAAATTAATTTCGCGTAAATCGCGAGAGGTAATTGCGTGGGATGATAAATTATATTCTGTACTCAACCTCAATATCTGAGAAAAACATTGTGCTATTATATCATGACGTGGGATTGCTATGACCACTATTTGCGACGTAGTCGACCGGTATGTATACGGCCGATTAAGCATAAAAACATGTGTAAGATAGCCAAGTAGCCAGTCTCGCTTGATACATCTTAACGGACGAAGTCATCACTTGGTGTCAGTAAAAATGGTGTCTAGGATTATGTGTATCACAATGTTAGTGGCTGTTGCAAGTGGTGCAACGTGGCGTGGCAAGCTTCCCCTAAAACCAGAACATCTTTGTAAGTATCTTTATCTTCTTGACTTAAAAAAAGACTTTTTGTTAAGGTTTTTATATACTACGTTTGTTTGTACGTGAAGTCATGTTATAAGGAAGATCAAAGTTGATAGGTGCTATGCGGAAGTTCTCTTCAAACTATGAATTTTTGAATTTCGAAACATTTGAATCGCTTCCGGTAAATCATAAATATTTGACAACTTATTATATATAAAGAGTCACACATGTCGCAGCACTAGTAATCGAATAATATAATATTTACTTTAGTTATTTTACTTTCTATAACAACTAGAATATATATCTGTGTATTTTTACTGTGATTATTTTAAAACATATAGTAATAGTAACGTACTTTAAAACCAAATTATAAAATAAATATCCATAAAAACATTTTGTACAAAAATAATAATTTACGTCCAATTTTCATGTCAAATTGGTCAAGCACTTTCGGAGAAGTTTGTTTACAAATATTGCGTGACGAATTTTATATATTTGTATGTTTCAAAAAATATTTTCTCATTAAAACTACTTTATACATATAAAAAAGGGCCGTATATAAATTTATTAAGAAGTATAAACTTTCATAAGAACAACAATTTTCTATAAACAAATATTTGTTCAAGCTTTTAGTATCGTATAATAAACAAACAAAAATATTCTGACCTTTAACCGCATCATTCAAAACGCAAAGTTTTTTTTTATAATTTGCTAATCAGGTTTAAATGCGTCATGTAAATAAAATATCGCACATTCCTTATGTTTTTACGTAAAAACGTAAGAAAAACTATTCGGAACACAGTTTAATATGTAATAAGATACTGTATTTAACTTTATTGCGATTTCAACACGCCTTGTATAGTCACTAAAGATGGTGTAATGAGAGATCAATGTAATTGTATAAATTAATTAAATATAATAAGCTGTATTTAATTTTAATTAATTACAATACAAATTACAGAGATTAAAATACCATTCAGAGTAAGATATTGCGACGTCATATACTTCGTAGAAGCTTCGAATTTTGAATTTAGAGTGTGGACGAGGTAAAAGAGTTTATAGTCGTATTTGAATTTAGAATTTTCTAATTTAAGAAACAACTTTCCTTATTTGTACTTCCTTTAAACATATCGTGGTAGGGCTTGAACGTTGGGGTCATTGAAAGAATTTGGGAGTTTGGAATATGGATGTATTTAAAACACAACAAGTGTTTTGTTTCATTTTGAATATGGAATTTTTTTCTTCAATTTGTGCCCTTATTATATTAAATGTAAACATAAAAAGGTCGAATTACGTTGGTAATTTTAAATATCGAACGAACAAAAAAGATTTTTTAAATTTAGAAAACGATGAATACCTTGAATTTGTATTTCCTTAGATCATGTTCTTGTAGTGCTTGAACTTTGGGGTCATGTACTATTGCTATCTGTCATTCCGATAATCGTGAGGAAAGGTCAAGTACTTGTACTAATTGGGTAGCCATCGGACCTGATTATTGTGAAGGTTATTTCGAATTGTGTATTTAAGAGTATTTATTTCTGGTAAGGCATTTTATCAGCGCGAGTTTTTATCGCAACAGTTGGCGTAATTAATCGATTTATAGTAGTAAAGTAATAGATTTCGATTACTTTAAAATTTGAATTGCACCTATTGTTGCAGAAATCTTTATATATATATAAATTACGCGTCACGTTGTTTATCCGCTATGGACCTCTACTGAAATGATTTCAATCAAAATTGCACACCGTGTGCAGTATCATCTGACATATATATAATTCTACTGTACGTGTGTATATCACTGAACTTTAACGGCTGGACCGATTTGAATGATTTGTATGTGTTTGGGTGGAGCCCAGGATGGTTTAGATTCACAATTCAGCCCAGCAGGTGGCGCTGCAGTCGTTACTTTCATACTTTGTTTAATATCCTAATCGCTTGAAAAGTCATGCAGGACAACGTCTGTGGGGTCCGCTAGTATAAATATAAAATACAAAAGGTAGTTGTTATATTCCTTATGGAAATCGTTTTAATATAACGTTCAAAACATAACCAATTTTCAAATATTTTGAGGCTTCAATGTAAAACCCTCTCTGGTTTAAGTTGCCGGGATGACAATGTGTTACTAGACACAATTATTACTTGACTTTTTTATGAAAGGGACGAATATGTTTGGTTGTGGCATTTCAAATACAACATGTTTCGTATTGAGTTTTTTTTTTAATAGACAATTCACACCAATTGACCTAGCCCATGCTAAGCTAGTGAAGCTTGTGTTATGGGTACTAGGTAACGGATATACATACATATTATAGATAGATAGACATATAAATACATATTTAAACGCACAACACCAAATGCTCATCACATCGATGTTCGTCTCAGCCGGGGATCGAACCCGGGACCCATGGATTCGAAGTTAGGGGTACTAACCGCTAGACCAATCTCAAATCAAATCAAATAGAGTCGTCACAATTGATATTGGCAAGATGTAAATAATTATATATAGACGAACCATAGCAAGAATATTTCCCAAAAGTAAAACGTTGAGTCAGCTATAAAACTGGTAGAAAGGGTAAAAATCCACTAAAAGTAAGGTAATATGAAAAAAATGAAAGAAGTCATTATCTCCCCGGAATATTCATCGCTCATTGATCGGCGTCGGATGGCATTTTTCAAGCAATTACACGAAATAAATGGCGCCAGAGCGGCGCCGTGATTTTAACATCGATCCAGAATTTCAAGAGATTATCTTAAACGTATATTTACATATTAATAGAATTATATAAAGTAACGACTTGTCTAGTCTGGCGCCAATCTATGTATCTTTGTTTTTTAATATGCAAATTTATGTTTAAAAGATATTGCGAAATACGTAAATGGGTGAGCTTTTAGAGATGGATATTTTACATAATGTATTTTTAGTATTTTCTATGATGATTATCGACTTCCCGGAAATAAGTTAATGATATTCGTTTGACGGTTAATAGGTTTATATTTGCTATTTTTATAAAAATAGTGTATTGTTAAAATCGTTTGTGGATTTTTTATTTCAAATAGACAATCATATTGTCATTGACTTGTCAAAATAATCAGTGTTCTCATCTGTTGGGTCAATTAAATTAGTCTTAAGGAAATTAGTTTTTTCTTAAATAGGAGTGTCCCGTAGTTCAGTACGCATTACTTGAATTGAAGTAATGCTTATCAACTCGACGTCCGTCGTTCCACAACTGAGCGTTTTTACGGCAGTTTTTGCCGCGTACCACCACTGTGGAACCAGCTACCCACTGAAGTATTTCCGAACCAATTCGTCTTAGAGTCCTTCAAGAAAAGAGGGTACCAATTCTTTAAGGGCCGGCACTTGCGAGCCTACTGGCATTGTGAGTGTCCATGGGCGGCGGTATCACTTAACATCAGATGAGCCTCCTGCCCGTTTGCCTCCTATTATATTTAAAAAAAAGTGAAAAGCTTGTGTCTGTTAAAATTTAAATATGGGAAATAAGGGCATACGAGTTACGACAGAGGTCACTTTCGCATTTATAATGGTTGTTATTTATTTTCTCTTGTACGAAATATTCTTATTATTCTTCTTATTTTTCCTTTTGAATTCCACCAACCTACAATTTTCAACAGTAAAAAGATCCCACTTTAAATGTTGTTCTCAAAATTTATTTGCGGTATTTATAGATATAAAAGTAAATATTTTAATTTATGATTATTTTATCCATTTTGGTTACGACTATTATCAGATCAAGTTAAGTAACTTATGATGACTTGCAATATTATACAGTATTAGGTTATAGTAATCCGCTGATCACGTAAAGCCGATTTTTACGCGATTAGGTGGAAAAGGCCTCAGTACATACAGGAAAACAGTCCGCCAACAAGAAAAGCGACATTTTAAAGGGAATCGTTGTTAGGCTTTATTCTATGACGCTTAAAAATAGTCATAATACTAATATAGTGTATAAGTAAAATTTATAAGTTCTGTAGATAGTCAAAATGTTATTATTTTAACTGACTTAAAATAATTTGGCGTATCTATTTAGACTTCCAAGCCCAAGTAAATTAGGTCCAGGATCTTTTGATTAGACCAGGCTAAATTTTTATATTCCTTTTCTTCTTATTAACATAGTCTCTCTCTTTTCAGTACATAAAGAAGGGTGTTATGTGAAGGAGATTGGTGACGTCATCCCCTTCGGCGAATCAGTGTCTCCTTTGGGCATCTGCTACCGAATTGAATGTAGTCAGCGCGAAATCAATTATTCTTCGTAAGTATTTGAAACCTTTTAGTTTAGTTACAGGTTGTATTGGCAAAATATTCTTATTGGAAGGGATAAAAGCAAAAATATCAAAGATAAATTTAATATACATTTTTCCTTGTTTGTTTCACAAAACAAAGTTCTTCGCTGTTCTTCGCTGGTCATAATAATATGAAACCTTTTTAACCATATCCCTTATCAGGTTATATCAATCATATATATTAATAGCGCCTGTTTTGATCAATGGTTCAGGCAAGAGATATTAATTTTAGCATTTCTCTGACACTAACACCCGCTCGTATGGCGAAGGAAAACATCGTGAGGAAACCTACATGCCTTAGTCCCAATATTCAACGTTAGCAAATCTGAGGCCTAGACCTAAAAGTACAACCTTATAGATACTACTGGTTATTTGATTTTTTATGAGGATTTTGGTGAGAGATAGAAAGTTGTGTGATTTGATTTGTAATAAATATTTCTTTTACAGGTGTGGTGGCATCTCAGTAGTAGATTCACCTAACTGCTATACTACGGATATCGATCTAAGCCAGAGCTATCCCAGCTGTTGTCCAGATGTCAAATGTGACTTTGACAATAACCTTATTTAGTCAGCATGAGTTTACCCTGGTCGAAAGCACATTCAAACAAGTACGAAATATGTGACCCAATGAACTCGATTGAATTTTTTGGTACTTCCAAATATGTGGCCAGATTGATGAAGGACTCATAGACTGACTGTTTGTACTGTTTGGGAGTTCAGAAGGACCATTTTTGTAGCAGCGCAGTTGCAGCGATATTTTGCAAATCTTCACATTCGCCTTTTAAGTTGTCAGCTTGATTACTAGCGATGTTATAGTACGTCGGTCTAGTCCAGTGTTTCCCAACGTGGGGCCCACGCCCCACAGGGAGGCAATTTCAATTGTTAAGCGGGGCTATTCTAAAATTTATTAAATTATTTTTTATTATTTATTATGTTTTAAGAATTTACTAACTGTGTTTCGGAAGGCTATGGGGCACAGCACAAAAAAGGTTGGGAAACACTGGTCTAGTCGTATCTTAATTTTTGCGAAGTATTTAACGCTGTTTAGAAATTAATGTGTTACACCAGTGCTTATGTGAAGCACTAAGAATTTCCTATATGGACGTACTTAGTATTGGCAGTAATCGAAAGTAAAAATTATATAACATATGTTGATCTCCTCCGAGGTGTCGTCATAATGACATCGTGCATTAACAATAGTCTTCTATTATTAATGCACGATATAATCCAGAGGTAATAGACACGATTTCGCGAAACAATAATTGGTCCAGATTGGTGGAACTTTTTGGACTTGTCAATTATTATCTACGTTTGTATTCTGTTATCGTTGCTTTTAATATGTCAATCTGTGTTAGACCAGGATTGCTCAAACCACCTTAACACTCTCAATTACTCATTGAAGACAATTTTTCTTATGTAAGTATAGGAAAAATTGGTAAATTATGAGATTAATTGAGAGACTATTGAGATTGTATAAGTGTTATTGATAAGAGTTCCTTAGAAGAGTTAGAGATACATAGCTATCGTCCGACTCAAGACGCTATCTTGCCACCAAATTATTGTTATTTATTTTATTAGTTGTAAATTTAAGTGTAATTGTGGCTTTGGAACACATATTCATTAGCGTAAATATCAATGTTTTGTCTTTATCACACGTGTTACTGTGCTAATGAATGAAAGAGACAAAAATATTACGTTGATGAATAAGTGTTTTGTTTAGATGTATTTTTTAGATATAATAAAATTTATAAATATATTTGTCTTTTATTTTGTTAATGAGTCTAGTGGATGAGAAATATATAAATGAAAGTAGTTCTTAATATCGAAACCAATAACGAATATAAATATATGTATATTATTTAGGGAGCGTTCAAGTATTACGTCACGCACTTTTTGGAGATTATTGACACCCCCCCGCATGTAACGCGCCGTAACGTTTTTCTGTATCCAAGTATAGTAAAACGTTTCGTAACCACCTAGTGACTTTTTATACCTAAACTTTATATGGTGTAAAGTACTGGAAAGTCGAAAATAATATTAACAATAACGCGTAATTCAATCCCCGCCCCTCATCGTAACGATTTACAAAAGGAACCCCCCCCCCCAAATTTGTTACGTCATACTTGAACGCTCCCTTATTTATTTTATCAAACATTGCACAAAATTTACATCACATAAAAAACAATACGTACACAGAAAAAGACAAAACACAACATAAAACAGAAATTAAAATATTTACATAAAGACTAACTATTACACTAAAATAACATGAAGCAAACCTTTTGTCAGTTCAATCAACGGACAATAAAAAATGTCTCTTAATCCTTGCAGTTGATTAAATATTTCCATACATTGTGTCATTTGTGTTTTTTTCCAGAGGTGAGTATTCGCTGAGGGTACCAATAGTAACGGTGGTCGATGTCGCTTCCTAACGTAACCTTCAGGCACCCTGAGGCCTAGGCACTGGAGCACTGCAGTTTTGTAAGAACTTTAGCAGATACGATCGGCGCACTCTGAGTTCGTTGTAAGCATACCCTGAAACTCACTATGAAAGTTATTACGACACGACAACGATACGACAACTAAGGATCTACTTCCCTAGTTAAACTGGTCAAGGATACTTTAGGTCGGATGAAGTGCACACCTTTTCCCCAAATAGGCATCAACATTTTCATCAGTAATTTTATTTATTTTTCTTTGGACAAATGAAAACAATAAAGATATGTCACGGTAATAAATCTAAAGCTGAGTACAACGACCGGCTTTACCCCTTAAAAGCGACAGGTAAACACGTGCTAAAAGACAGGTAAGAGTAATACAGATAAGTGCTAACAGAAAGAAGCAAAAGTAAATATAACAATCTTAATAAAAATGTTATTATCATGTAGTTGTATTCAACCTCGGGAAACCAAGGACCTAGTAATGAGATTCGAACATTCGAATAAGTGAGTTAGTGTATTTGCACGTTGGTGTTAAACAGTGGTAAGTGGAAAAATAGGACACAAGAACAGTGTCTTCCTCTTAAAAGAGCTTGTAGTTTATTGTTCATCAGAAAGCCAAATCGTAAAAAGACAGCTTTACGACTGATTTGTGCGCGACCGCCGCTGTGAAATCCGCTGTATGAGTTCGAAAAGTGAGTTACAGAATCGCAAGGCTGTACGAGTCAAGTACATTTTGCTCATTCAAGCTTTCTTAGTGTTATAAGCGTAGCGATTTTCTAAATCGTGGGAGTTCGCCCCGAGAGAACAGCCAGACGTAGGCACTCTCTTCAACAGTTACAATGCATTCATTCGTTTCATACCAATAAACATTTCACGACTAGCTACCCATGACACAGGGAATCCTAGGGTAGGGCTAGTTTCTTTTCACCTAGATTTTTCTTTCTTTCTTTTTTACTTAATACTTTTATTTATGAAACTATTTGAAGCACAGAAAGACGAACGCTCGCTATTGTTTACGGGGTACTTCGTTAGAACAGTATTCGCTTGTTTTGAACTAAAAGAGAATGTAACAATGTGCCAATTTCCTTTTTAAATGTAAAACGAAAACGACAATCGAAGAACCTTTACAATTTATATATTGTCAAAGCAAACATCGAATAGTGTAAAAGAGACAAAGCAACGTTCATTCTTTTGAGAGATAAAAGGTATGTACCGAGTTTCAGTTGATGTAAATTTATATACGTCGACTTTATTTTGTGTATTGCAGTGTGAATTCACAAACGGGCTGCATTTCACGGAGAGAGTACATTTTGAAAATAAACGACTATGATATTGAGGTTTTCATCTTTTGGTTACTGGTTTGAATTTAAATTTAGAATGCGCTTGGAGAGCAAAGTGGCTTAATGGTTTGAAAAAAGAATAAGAATAGTATAATGGACATAGAAAAAGATCTAAGTACTGTGGTAGTTTGTAGTTTTTGAAATAGTACACTACACTGATGATATTGATGATTGCTTGAAAAAAGCTTTTGGGTAATGTAGTTCGAAATTTAAACTAAGAATGTCTAATCCTACTAGGTTGTAAGTTTGATTTTAAATGTAGAATGCGTTTGGACGAGATCAAAGTGGCTAAATGGTTTGAAAAAAGATTAACAAAAGTATAATTGAGATAGAAACACTTCTCTAAAATATGTAAGAGCTGAGGTAAGAGGTGGAAAGTAAACCTCTATGATATTGAAGATTGCTTGAGAAAATGTTTGGGGTACTGTGGTTCGAGATTTAAATTAAGAATATGTTTGAAGACAGATGGCAAAGTGACTGTAATTTTGAAATTAGAATTATTAATTTGAAATTTAAAGTGATCATTATTCTAAAAGTATAATCTGATTGTTATCAACTGATGTACATACGTATATATATTTAATACACTTTTTATATGATAATTAATAGTAATTAAAAATATTTGCTAAAAAGTTACGCCTTATCAAAACTAGTCCTACAGTCAAACGTCTTAATTAATTTTCTTACAGGCGCTACTAATACTTTATAAGAAGCCTTATTAATAATAAGTCTATCTGAAACAAACATGTGAGTTCAACTTTTATAATCTATTCTATTACTAAACTCTATTTTGGGATAGTGAAGAGCTCATTTGACATAATATTATTATCGAGAGGGAAATACAAAAAATGGAGATATAGTCATCATCACAACTTTCAAATGTGAATTGGGAACCTTTTCTTTATTTATCAAAAAAACATATGTTAAGGCACACATATAATATTTAGGAATTCATGTACAGATGAGAATGATAAAGAGAGTTAGAAAATATAACGCCGTTAGTACTAGAGAATGATAAAAGCCAACGTTCATAAAAAAACGAAATAAAAAGAAGTCAAATAAATAACTTCGGGATTTCAAAGTCGCGTACAGCTACAAAGCATGAATACTCCAATAGTAAATCGATGCACAACAGGATATCAAAGAATATTTAAAATATTTTTCATATACAGCGGGAATTTCGATTTGAGGTTATCCGTGGCAAAAAAACATCCATCCTTTACCGGGCTGCGAGCTGCGTTCGAAACGATTGAAAAAATAAATTGCGGCTTAGTGCATGAGCGTCGATTCGATCGGGTTTTTTCCAATAGCAAGATTTGATCCTACCTTTAAAACTTTTCTATTGGTGTAATTTGATACCAGCCCTGCGATTCTGTAACTCACTTTTCGAACTCACACAGCGGTTTTCGCATCGGCAGTCGCTCTCAAATCAGTCGTGAAGCAGTCATTTTATGATTTGGCATTCTGATAAACAATAAACTACAAGCTCCCACCTTTTCAGACTTTGTTACTTACATTTTGTTAAAACCAATAATATTTTTTTATTTCTACATCAAACAGGCTCTAATAATCCATTACGAAGAAATATAAATCTTAAACGAATTAATAAGATATTCGGTTCGATTAACAGGTTGGTAGAAAATTAGTTTAATTACCAATTATACCAATGGCGCTACAACCTTTTTATGTCCGGGCCTCAGATTTCTGTATCTGTTCCCTGATTATTTTTAATGGGTAAGTAGACTGTGCCTGACACACACCGTCAACTTTTCGGATCTAGGCATACCGGTGTCCTGACGATTTTTTTCTTTGTTTCGAGTGTTTGTATTCACACTCAGGGATGTTGCACGTTGAAGCCACTAGGCCGACACTGCTCTACTTTTCTATACTAAAATTCATAAAAGAAAAGAAAATATAGTCGTTAGAGTGAAATTAAGTTAAGAGACTTAGTTTTCCCGGGAGCTACATTTCTCAGTTTCCATTAAACTTTTAGGATTAATTCCTTCAATTATTTTCCTTATTACTTTCGCAGCGAAAACAATAAGAGCTTTCTGTTTGAATGTTAAATAAGCTTTAAATACAAGGGTTGACAATTCGAATATGTGTTTGTTTTGTGTACGGGAACAAATAGTTGTTTGATTTTATGTGTTATTTTATTAAACTCTTAGTTGATTACTATAACAATTTCATTTATTAGGATGGCAGCGGGTTATCGACCAGTATTGCTAGAAGCGATTTTCTAACAATAAAATACAATCATTTTATGAAGCGGGAAGACTTTATTCAGCAGTAATTTGGTGTTTTATTTGAAATAAAAAATATTAATAGTCTTTTGTTAAAGGTTTAATTTTTTTGAGTTGTTTTTGTTTTTTGTCTATTTTTATGTTTTCTGTTACATATATATTGTTTATCAAAGTAAACTGTTTTGGCTTTGTATATTGTCTAAGTATTTTAGAATATGGATATGTGTCAGTTGTAAGATTACTTATTAATGAATAGATAAAAATTAATGATTTTTTAATATAACAAAACAAAAACGGGCAGGACGCTCACCTGATATTAAATGCTACCGCCGCCAATGGACAGTCACATTGCCAAAAGGCTGGCAAGTGCATTGCCGGCTTTTTAAAATACGAAATTTTCTTGAGGTCGAGTTGGTTCGGAAATACTTCAGTGGGCAGTTGGTTCCATATAGTGGTGGTGGGCGGCAACATCTGTCTTAAAATACACTTAGTTGTGAAACAACGGACGTCGAGGTGATATGAGTGGTAAATTATATGTTTAAATATGTTTTGAAAAAAAAAATTAAGAAAGGACAACATCAACTTCCTCATACGTAATTTTTCGACTACCACTTCTCCCCCCTACTTAGGCCCCTTTATATTAGCTTCACGTGTATGTATGTATGTAACCGACTCCTTCGGACTCGATTTTGACCCACTTTTAACGGACAGATTTAATTCAAACTTTGCGCACCTGTCAAAGATCGATGACAATGAAATCATCCAAAAAAAAATTAACTTAAAAATAAATAATAGTTTAAAAAACTAGAACACACGCTTTTAAAGCACATCAAACTGAAAAGTGCAAAATAATTCCTAATTTAGGCTGAAAATGGTAATGAACAAAAAATACTGGTATTATTGTGAAAAAGCGTGGGGCGCTCTATGCCATATTTTTCGTCTATCGAGCTAAACTAATATTTATTAAAAACATAATTACACATGTTACTTGTGTTGTTTAGGGAATCAATGAGTATATCCGTAAAGTCAGTTTGATATTCAGCAGTAGCCCTAAAATTATAAGATTCTTTATGATTATTACAGCGAGGTGGTTTCCCAAAATTGTCCTATTTGCTTTAATGTCAAAAGTGGCATTTTGGCAACTTTTTCTGACTATATTGCCTCCCATTAAATTTTCCATTTCATAGAGCTTTATAGGAAAAGTTTAGTACGAAAAAGGTTTTAGAAATGAAATATAATAGTTATTACATTTTTGTATTACGTATGCTAGGCTTAATTGTGGGTAAATCCACAGTTCCTCTTAAAAAACAAGTAGGTACTGCACAGTCCTTGTTTTTATAATTTCACAATTCTTTGTTTTAAATGGACATTATTAAAACATATTTATGCAAGAATATTATTAATACTGTACATTTGTGTTTTGAGAAATAATGTTTTTATTCCCATATAATTAAAATATGCTAAATATTGTTTTAATTGGTGCCACTCAGAATCAAGTTGTTATTTGCTATGAAAACTATACATATTTTGGATAATATAGTCTTGAACCGGACTATCAGCTATATCTATTAGCATTCTTCAATTATATAATAAGAATGACCTTTGGAAATCTAATCACTCTCTGAAAGTGTAGTGATCTGTATTCTGTGACTTCTGAGGTGATCTCTTGTGCATGGGGCTACTGCTAGCTACTGTTGGCAAAGAATCTTAGCCTAGTCTAACTGAAACTTTGACTTGGCTGTGCACCAATAGACTTTTTATTCTATTGTACAATTATTTTCGCTACGGTATATTTTATATCTTGTCTATTCACTAATAATATGATATAATTACTAGGATTAGAATAATTAATCAAAGCTATATATTTTAATAACGCCGTTGCGATATGCTACGGTTTTAAGGATGTATAATAAGTTGTGAGTTATAATATAAGTTATTAAATATTCAAAATACAGTGTTGCCCTAGTGGCTTCAGCGAGCGACTCTCATCCTTGAGGTCGTAGGATTGATGGCTGGGACTACAATGGACTATCTATGTGCGCATTTAACATTCGCTCGAACTGTGATGAAAAATATCGAGAGGAATGCCAAGTTTCCTGACACGCCGCTGATCACCTACTTGCCTATTATATTTACAAATGATCATGAAACAGATACAGAAATCTGAGACCCAGACCAAAACGGATATAGTGCCACTGATTTTTTTTTAAGTATTAAAAAAAATTATTATTGTTTAAAATGAATATTTGAGATGATCAAGGTAAGTTTTTGTTATTTTACTGAAAAAAACTTTCGTCCATTTCATACGTTACAATTTAATAAAATTAACTTGAATAAAAACTGTAATCTCACTTCATTTTATATAACCAGTGAAAAAACCTGAAACTTGTGAATACAAACCTTAACTCAGTTTAATTTGGATAGCGCGTTGCGAAAACCATTAGTCAAAATTAAAGTGGAAAATAAACCTCGCGGTAAAAAACAGTTTCCGAATAACAATGATTTAATGAAAACGTAAAAGTTTAACATTTAGTTTTTAAAATGATCCCCAAGAGAAAGAGAGACACAACTATTAGTTATGAGTACACGCTTTTAAAATGAATGAGAAATGTTTTGGATTGATTGTAAAAGAATTCTCTATTTCATATGCATAAAACACATAAATACTTTTCTTGTCTCCTTGAAGCCCATCGATAAGATGGACTGCGCAAGCCCATGGGCGTAACGGGGCTCCCGGCGCCACCCTCGGGTGTATGCGCGGAAGAAAGCTAGAAAGTGTTGGCCTAGTGGCTTCAGCGTGCGACTTGCAACGTGCAATAATGGAATTTCTTTCTATGTGCGCATTTAACTTTTTCTCGAACCGCGAAGGAAAACATCGCGAGGAAACCGACATGTCCTAGACTCAACAACCCAGAAACTTAGATTTAAAAATGGTCATGAAACAGATTCAGAAATCTGAGACCAAGACCTAAATTATTTATTTATAAAGCTGCTTATAATCTACTTAGTCATCTTCAGGGCAGCTGCGGCAGTCTTTATTTAACCTAACATACCACTCAACAATCTCGAAAGTGGTTGCAGGTTTAAATTTTTTAATTAATAATAACCCTTATTTCGCTTTAATTTTACCCACAATATTGCGTCAAATTACACATCACAAGAGTACTTTAAATAATAATTAAGAAAGCTTATTAATATCTGAGGCACTCTTGGTAAAATCCTTTAAATTTTCATATTGAGCACTTGAAGCACACTCGGTTACAAAATTGTTATCCGCTTTACGAATATTATACAAGACTAGCGATTAACCCTGACTTACACATCTTTGTTTTTAATTTATTTTTTAATTATTTATTACATAAGATCGTTGCTCCTTACTAACGTTGTGTTAAAAAAAAAACTTGGCGATTAAAGAGAGTTGCGGTTTATTGCCAGTTCTTCTCTTTCGTTCTACGCCCTTGATTTGAGAACTGGCAGTAAATGTAAAATTAGAAGCATTTAATGTGTTTTTTTTGACGTTTATAAGTGTACATTGTGTTACCTAAATAAATGATTATTGACTTTGACATTTACCACTAACGATCTGATATTTATTTTAAGGGGACTTTTTAAAGCTGGTATCTGTGTGTCAATAACGGAAAGCGGAGTAGAACGACCAGGTGAACAATGGGATGCTTAGAACGATATAGGAAAATGTTTGTCGGCGGGTGACGCGGACGCATTGAAAACGAACTCAGAAGATTGGGGGAGTTCTTTGATAATGAAAAAGGGGATACGGAGTTTCGGTAAGATATAGTATCATTAGAATAATACTTAATATTGTTTATAATTTATTGCCAGAATAAAAGGCTTTTATTATTTAGCTTATGGGACAGGAGGCAAACGAGAAGGTTATCACTTTATTCAAATCTGCCAATGGACACCTGCAACACCGGGGGCTAGCCGGTGTGTTGCCGACTTTTTAGAGAATGGAACGCTCTTTTCTTGAAGGCCTAAGTTGTATGGGGTTGGAAATGGTAACTGGTCCCACTAAGAGGTGGTGTCTGGCAGACAGTGCCTGAAATAAGCTATGTTTTGGAATGCTAGGCGTCGAGATATTATTTATCTACTATTCGAGTACATACATCGTTATGTATATAAAGACATCGTATCGGAAAATAGATGTATACGTATATAAGCCGGTTGATGTGGAAGAAAATAGAAGAGGCCTAGGCCTAGGATGGGCCTAAAATATTGGCTGATATCTGAAATAAAACAATAGCGCTTTTCATAGCCTTATACACACATCTATGGATCTAAGACATGCTGGCTACAATTTTTCATTTTACGGTATTCATCTAGAGATCGAACTCAGGGTGATTACTGAGTCCTAATGGATTGAGAGCCGTACACTTTTCCGCTAACAGCTCTTCTTATAAAACGAAGGCTTAAATGCAAAGACATCAGGCTTTTACGACTTTATTATATGTATGAGCCCTCGTGAGCGCTTAGAAATTAATAAAATAGAACGTATAAAGTTGCAAGGAATGGAATATTTTGTATGCAAATTGTATGATTTTTTACGACTTTTGAAGCATCACCTTAAATATACCTTTATGGGTCGCATGTTATGACACTAAAGGTGTATTCTTAATATCGTGATGCATCTCCACTGGTACTCTGTAACTTCCAAAAGCAATGGGCCAATATATAACCTAAATCATAAGTCATATAAATAAGGATTAAAAGTAACCATTATGTCAACCACGTTGGAATGCTTAATCCAGTTTTTCCAAACTTTTTTGTACCATGCGCATTTGCCTTTCTAAAGCATTTTTGTAACAGACATAATAATTAATACT
Source organism: Pieris melete (assembly GCA_963693345.1). NCBI lineage: Eukaryota > Metazoa > Arthropoda > Insecta > Lepidoptera > Pieridae > Pieris > Pieris melete. Next base: position 2,171,431 of record CAVNZK010000032.1, on the reverse strand, counting down.
AAAAACAAATTCACTTAAGAAACTTGAATGATAGGTTTTAGGAAATTAACGAAACACAGTAAGTAAATTTTCAAAATATATAATGAAAAAATTAAATTCATCTAAAGTTGTAATAAATCGAATAACAATCAAATTGGTGGTCCCCTGAGGGGAACGGGCTGTTGGGAAACGCAATGCCAATTTTGTTATATTCCAATTTCCAAGACATCAGAAAACAAGAAAAGGGGAGTTCAAGTTAAAAAAAAAACTTAACCATTTTTACGTGGAACATAATGCGACTCTAGTGGCTCAAATCGTGTATAGCAACAAGTCGGTGTATTATCTGTAATTTTAGAACAATTTATTGAACAACGGTTTCTTAGTTAATTAAATTAATAATATGCAACACGTGGTTCAAGTTCAACACGAATAATCAGCAAGCATAATTAAAATTATCGATTTGTTAAACACATGTAGACACTTCGTCTTAATTAATTAATTTTAATGTTGTACAAAAATGTTATGGTCTTACAATTTAAAGTTCGCATATTCTGCCACACATAATGGCGTGCAAATTTGTCTTAAAATTATAACAAAGAAGTTACATACATTATCAATCATATCAATTGGTAAATTCTTATATTATCTGTAGTGATTAAGTATCTCATTATTAAGATATACTTATCAAATTGATATTAATTATAATGTTTCACGCAAATAATTTTGTTTGATGATTTGCTGTTTTAAAAGAGTACCGAGAGTTTTTTACGCCGGCTTTTTCTCTCGGCCTACACCCTCTGTCTTCTTTGCCGATGATGGATGCCTTCAAATTTAATGACGTGGAATAAGTGATACATGTATCTTATGTTCCATAATAAACATATTTTTTTTTTTTTTTTAATAGAATAATATTTTTTTTTTCCAAAAGTAGTACAATAAGTCGATTTTTAAACACTCTCGTAAGATAATCTTTAATGTTTTCGGTAAATTATTATAGATCTTGATTGGCATACTAAAGGTGTTTTTCCTAGACAGTTCCGGATTAATTTTTGGCACAGCCAAGTTCTTAGTTACTTCCTATATATGGATTTTGTACAAAAATATATGCGTCAAAAACGAAAACGATTTTTATACAATTATTCTTAACTTTCAGGTAATTATTTATTTTCAATTGGCCTTTATTTATCTATTTATTTATGTTTGTTTTACATGCCAGCGTTCTTAATAAGGCACCACAAGGGTTTTATCGTGTCTCGTGAAAGAAAGTATAGGGTGATGCTAGAGTAGGTATAAGAATAAATTAATGAGGCATCTGTATTCTTGAATGTATGGTCATTGTAGCCGCTCAAGACTTCAACCGTATTATAGGTTCTGAGGGCTACAGCAAGCTCAGAGTACGATGAGAACTTGTGCTCATAAAATCCATTCGTTTGGAGGAAAGCAACCCGGCATTGCCTGCCGTGAACTAAACCTAACCTTTTGACTTCTCAAAAGGTTAGTTTTAGCTGACCTTTGGCACACATGAAACATTTAAATACTTAATGAACTTAGGTTAACGAACCTTTGAGTGAACTGACAAAAGGTTTGCTTGATCAGTTCCTATGTTGATATAGGTATTTTCTAAATATTTTAATCTTACTGTTAAATGCCGTACGTTCTCACTACATATACATTTAGGTATTGTTATCTATATGTAGTGTAAATTCTTGCCGCATTTTGGTGACCCGTTATGGCAACTTTAAAAAAAAATGTACAAGGTTTCCAAAACATTTTAATTATTTTTGAAGTGAAACTTCTTTATCGGGGTGCGAAAAAAATTTAGTGTAACATTTTTTCGTTACGCTTAACATTTTTCCGTTACGCGCCATGTTGCTTTTTGAAGTCAAACTTCTTTATCGGCATTGGAATGAAAGTTCTTTATCGACGTATGGGAGAAATTTTGTAGCAAATCGTCACGTTTTTCGGTTACGCGCCATCTTTTGCTTGTCCCTACCACGGTTGATCCGAAGAGATTCGAAGCCATTAATAACAAAAATATATAATAACGATAACAATGATAGTAATAATTCTATTACAATGAATGAAATTCTATAATAATCTTAGTAGTAATAAGGTAAAATGAAATAATTGTATTTGTATTCATGTCTATGATAACAAAAGCTTTTTGTTAAATTTTATTAAACCAATTTCGTTAAGTTGCATATAGTAGATCACTTTTCGAAAAATAAGGTCATAAAGAAGTATCACTTCTTACGTGTGTACACCTAGTACACGCACACATTTTTATTTATTTTGTTAATATCACCACGCTTTTTCCCGATGGGGTAGGCAGAGACCATGGATCTCCACCTGCTACGGTCCTGACATACCTCTCTCGCTTCATCTACTTTCATGACATTCATCATGCATGCTCGGTTATGGGTACTTGCAACTTGTCCTGGAGTTGGTGGTTTCGTGATGGAGTTATGTACGGCATGGCCTACCTAACCCGACCTCAACGTTCACGGTAGGCTTGAATATCCTTCTTGTAAGCTGCTTCTCATTCATCCGTTTGCCATGGGCAAACCACCTAAGCATTCCCTTTTCTTGTCATTCTCTAACTCACACCGCTCACGTATCTCGCTATTTCTTATCATACGCAATGTTACGACACATAAACTTAACGCTCTCATCTCCACGGCATTTATTCTACTTTCATTATTTCTTTGCCACATTCACTCCCATTAATTAACTATTTATTTCGATTGTAATATTTTATCCTACATCGGTGTAGGACATCCCTTCTATCGTGTAATGATAGTAATGGAATAGAGAGTACCCTTCAATATTCCGAACATGGCAAGTCTCAATAGAGATAGATGCATTGCCGTAGTTTCGTAGCAGTGCAATATTTCTTTACATACTTCATACTGGGTATTCATATTTCACTTATACATTGTAATATCTAATATATAAAAGTCTCGTGTCACGGTGTTTGCAGTTAACCTCCTCCGAAACGGCTCGATCGATTCTCATGAAATTTTGTGTGCATATTGGGTATGTCTGAGAATCGGACAACATATATTCTTCATCCCCCTAAATGTTAAGGGTAGTCCACCCCTAAATTATTATTTTTTTAAGTTTTAGATAAATTTTTATTTTTTTGATACATCATTAAAAAATACATACAACCCCTAATTTTCACCCGTCTACGATCAACCCCTATTTTTTATTATAAATGATATACATGGCAAAACGACGTTTGCCAGGTCAGCTAGTAGTCGATATAAATCTTCTAACATACATCTTTATTGATCTATTGATGGATTTAAAACGACAAAGAAAAGAATTTAAAGCATTGAATAAACGTTATAGAGGGTGAAAGTGCATCAAAGATGGCAATAATTTAAAATAGTTAATACCCGGACATAAATAACATTGTATACCTCGCAGTAGTCTTCAAATGTTGTAATGACAGATGTCATAATTTGTACGTCAAATGAATGTTAAAATGTGCGGTGATTTACTAAATGTCAGCGCGACATCTGCCGATGATCACTTAAGTCTTATTCAGAAAAATTTTACGACACGAGAAATTACGAGCAATTTAGGGAACGCTCACTTTAACCGTAAACCTTTATCTGGTTATTGCAGGAGTGTGAATTGGTTTAATAAATTTACGGAAATTTTGATTTATCCATTGCTTTTATCTATGGTATTTAGAGATTTAAGAACAGTTGGCTTAGTGCTTCAACGTGCGACCATCTGGTGAGTTCGTAGTTTCGGTCCTCGGCTGTGTACCAATGAACTTTCTTTCGTGAAGGAAAACATTGTGAGGAAACCGGCTTGCCTTAGATCCAAAAAGTCGACTGCGTGTGTCAGACACAGGAGGCTGAACACCTACTTGCCTATTAGATTGACAAATGATCATGAAACAGATACAGAAATCTGAGGCCCAGGTGTTTTGATTTAATGATTAGTTTGCATTTTTTTTTATTTTATAATAATTTAGAGACCCTTGGTCCGTGGGGTCCTAGCGCTTTAAGGCTTTTTAAAGAAATATCAAAAAGGTTAGTCGACATCACAGGAGACCGAAGAGCTGGCAGCTACCTCGGACAAAAAATTAGTCTAGCGATTCAAAGGGGGAACGCTGCCAGTATCTTCGGAACCTTGCCTAAAGGGACTCCTTTTAATTATATATTTTAGTTTATGTTAAGGTTAGTTATTTATTTCAATGTATAAATGTATAGAATTTATTTAATATAATTATGTTACACTTAATGTAAGAGAATAATAATAAATATATATTTCTTATTATTTCTTAGCTTACGAATGTAATTCGATATAAAAAACATAAGAGCTTTGTAAAATTGGTAATGTAATGTTGTCGTAATTTAATACTTACATACTTTCATAAATACTGTTAACATATTATGTATTTTGCTAGTTTTTAATTATAACATCGGGTGCGGCTGAAGTAATGATATATAAAATTACTACAATTATTAAAACGTTTTATTATTATATATCAAACTAGCTGACCCGGCAAACGTCTTTTGCCATTTATATCATTTACAATAAAAAAATAGGGGTTGATCGTAGAAGGGTGAAAGTTTTAAGTATGTATTTTTTAATGCTGTATCATAAAAAAATAGAAATTAAAAATTTGGTCTAAAAAATAAAAAATAAAATTTAGGGGTAGTCCCCCTAACATTTAGGGGGATGAAAAATAAATGTTGGCCGATTCTCATAGATACCAGATAAGCACAAAAATTTCATCAAAATCGGTCAAGCCTTTTCGGAGGAGTATGGCAACGAAAACTGTGACACGAGAATTTTATATATTAGATTGTCTAAAATTGAGATCCGTAAAATACTGCTGTAACTTAACGCACTATAGAATATAGAATGTCATCTATATGCATGAATTGGTACATCAAACCCTCTTTGCTTACTGACAAATATCAGTTACATTCCGTTATAATCTGTATAAAATACATCCTACATGTTAACGTTTTTCTCCTTAAGTTTTTTATGAATAATCCAGGGTATTATCTTCGGCGAGGATTTATGTAATAGGTAATGTATCCCGAATAAGGGTTACCGGGTAAGTGAAAACTGTCTTGCAGTGGATTATCCTGACGCACCTCTTTATCCCCCCTCCCCCCACGCGGATTAACTCCCCGCGAACTCGCATTTCAAAGTTTTTCTCGAAGGCTTTGTATGTCAGTGTTCTAAAGAGGTTTTATATTTCGTGAGGAAATTGAATTCGGTGTGAATGTATTTGAATATTCGAATTGAATGATTCAATTGTTATAGCAATTGATATTAAAATTTGATAACGTTATGAAGACTACAACACAGAACTGTTAACATATTTTATTTTAAAGGACTCTGGAGCCGTGGGGTTCAAGTGCACAGGAGCTAATTAAAAATTTAAGTTGGTGCCTGGTAGATAGTACCGGTGACCCCAGAGCTGGTGCCTCGCTCAACGAATAAGTATCGCAATATAGCGAGGAAATGCTGCCATCGTTAAACACTGTCACAGGGATCAAACTTTTTAATTTTAATTTTCCATTTATCAATATATATTATTACTATGTAGTTTAAGAATATTGTAAATATTGTATCTTTTATAGCCGACTGTTTTTGTACTTGTCTTTTAACTTAGTCTAAGTTTAAACATAAGATAAAACGAGACTTCCCTACGTCAAAAACGTATTGGATTTTTATGTTCGGGAGTCATTAGTTCGCGCTAAGTCAAAACTTCTAGCTTGCTATTTACTAAATAATCTCCGTACCTTATTTTTAATTTTTGGAAGGCTCTGCTAGCTGGCATGGGTCATTGGCATTCTATTTATATTTAAAAACCAAACAAAATGTTTTCTTAAGCAAGTTTTATAAATTTTCCCCAAAAACAGAACGATTCCTTAGCGTAACGTAAAAGCAGTTGAAAAAGCTATTATTTAATTAAAAGATTTAATAGTTTTGTCTATAAATAAGTTAGTTGTAACACTGATCCACTTATCGCAAAGGGTTTTATAACGCAATACACTTACTGATCCATTTGTGAAAATCAATGTTCAGAAGGGCACATTGATCGTTGGTTTTAGTTTGGGGTTGGATGTGGCATTCCAACAAAAATGTATAAAGTTCTTTATAATCTTTTTGTTTAGATTCGGTAAGTTTGAGAATAGCTCGTGATATTTTATATACAACCCACCAACCCCCCCTTAATATTTAAATAGAAAAACAACGTGTCTCCTAATCTATAAAAGAATAGATACTTAATTAGCGAATTAAAAATTGTAATTTAAAAATATATTTTAAAAAGTTTTCGTATACTCATTAAATAAAATAAAATAATCGAATGATTTCTTTAATATTTTGTAACTAACATTGATTGTCCATTCTGCCTAAACAGCTAACAACACCAAAACAGTTATTGTTTACCTATAATTGACACGAGATCCTTTTCACTAAAGTATAGGTTATATACGCCATCTCCGCAAGTTTCTAAGTTATGGAGGCTGTATTATTTATAATGGGATAGGTAAAATCTCCGAAACTAAAAGTATAAAGTTTCGAGTTAAGTATCCCTTTAATCTATCTAATATAAGAAGAACCACGGCAAATCCAAAACAAATACCTTGATGTTGCCAGGCATGGATAGAAGCATGTTGAATTTAAGGAAATCAGAGTACGAAACAAAACCATCAGAAGTTACACTAAAATACTATCTAATGTTGCAACTAGACTGGACAAATAATAAGACTAATGAAAAGAGAGAACAGAAGCGTAGTGTTTTAATAATCAAAAAAACAAAAACTCGGCAGGCCGATTCGTAGGTGGGAAGACCATAACAAAAAGAAACCTCTTAACCGTAGAGTGAAAAGAAATTGGAATGATTTAACCAAAGTTGGGCAAACAGAAGTAGTTGTCGATGGCATCGTATTATTATTTTGTTTCTGAATAAAGGAGAATTATATAAGAAGAAATAAAATTTTGCCGTATCAAACGTTTGTACATTACAAAAGTATTTTCCTTGTACCCGAAGTAACCCGATAAAGGTAGTGGAATCAGCCGCATCTGCTCAATTTTCCCGCTCGATCAGGTTTTGTTTCGGACATGGCCGATATTACGTCTTACATATTCATCGGAATACTAAACAGTTTATTGAGAAAACTGGATTTTTGTTGTTCCAGAAATCAACAGATGTCGATATAACGAATATATTTCACGTGACGCGTAACTAAACACCTTTGAACCGAGTTTAGTTCGGTGGCGGTTATTGTATGGATATGTTCAAATATAATCTAAATATATAATAAGGTCAAGTTAGTTACACCACTTATAACTCAAGAGCGGCTTGACCGATGTTCGTTGTCTCTTTTTTGGTGGCTTCTCCTCCGCTTCGAATAGCAGAATAAGTAATACAATATCGGATAAGTTATCGAATAACAATAAATAAATAATTAATTTTAAGAATGCGAGCAGCATGTGGTGCCATCTGTTGACTAAACTACGCATAATTTTACATCGAATTCGTGTCAGTTCAAGAAATTCCGATCTTGAGGTGAATGAGGAAATGCATAGCCAGGCTTTGATCTTGATCGAAGACATGTGTTACCTCATCAAAAAATGTCGTATATCAGAAAGTGCTTTAACATGCAGTATCGCAATATTGGCGCTAGAGAGAAGAAGCCTAATGTGTAATAAAACATTTCTGTATTTGCAAAAAAAATTGTATTAATGTTAACGTTAATACTAAATTAAGTTTAACTAAAGTTAACACGATATTATTAGACTGTAAGGTGGAACGAAGTTCGCCGGGTCAGCTAGTATGTTATAATATGAAACAGTTTGTTTGAAGCTAACATCTGGCTGAAGATAAGATAAGGGGTAGTGGGGTTGCAACGCTTGATTATCAAAAACTAATTTGACTTATTGAAGAGTTCATAGTTCTAAGTGACACTTATGTGGACTTAGAGGGCAGATCTTTATTTTTTTTTATTCTTAATTAACTATTAATTACTTAATTAACTATTAATTACTTACAAACATTATGTAAAACAAAAAACTTGGCGATTAAAAAGATTGGCGGAGAGTTTATTGCCAGTTCTTCTCGTCCGTTCTAAGCCCTTGATTTGAGAACTGGCTGTAAATGTAAAATAAGAAGCATTTAATATGTATTTCATTAATGACGTTCAAAAGTGTACATTGTTTTGTAAATGATTTTGAATTTGAATCTATAGTGTATCATAAAAACATAGTCTGTTTATTGTTTAATAATATTTTTTTGCAATTTTATTTTTTTATTTTTTATTATAGAATAGGGGGAAAACGGGCAGGAGCCTCATTTGATGTTAAGTGATACTCGCGAGTGCGTTGCCGGCCTTTTAAGATTTGGTACGCTCTTTTCTTGAAGAACCCTAAGTCGAATTGGTTCGGAAATACTTCATTTAATTCAAACCATTGGTCCTCGCGATAAGCGCAAACAAACACGTTATAAAAATAATATTTTTTAATAACAGGTACAGTAAATGCCTATTTTCTCGTTATACAAGAGCACATATATATAAATCGGTTATACATAGTTTATATTTCTAGACGAAAATACAGGACTATATGTTAATATCATAATTTTTGCTATTCGCCAGCATCCAGCTTAAAAAGCTATTTTTCATGGAATTTAAATCGTCCGCTCAAAAAGCTCTAAAAAATCAACTAAAACCTCTGGGACATGAATTTACCACAAGGTTCTAATCTCCCTCGCAATAAATCATTCAACCCTAAAAACGTTATTCGGGAGTCTTAAAGTATCCCGGTACAAGCGTGAACAGAATCGGAATCATGTGCATAATTAGGGCCCGAAAATACAATCAAATTTTAATACTTTTAATAAATAGATGTTTTTAATTTTAAATTATGTGGATATTATCATTTATAGAATCTTGAAAGAAAGATATATAATATATATCTTCCTCTCCTTGTTCTTTTTATCCAGTACACTCTTCACAGAGCGGTCGTGATCGCTATGTAGTAGTAATATTATAGGGAGCAGATGCGCTTATCGAGGTTTCGCCATCGTTGCCTATTAGACGTCATCCTGCTGCACTCATTGAGTGAGCCCCCTTCGGCAGACTTGATCTGGTCAGTCTAGCGCATAGGTGACCTTTCGCATGCTATAGTGCCTTCCACCATCCCTTGGATAATAAGGGGTTCTATGGACTGATCACCACGCTGAGATACGTGTCCAAAGAATGTAAGAATGTAACGTAATTCCTCTCCTACTCCTTATGATGTTGAAAGTGTCACGGTTTGGACGTCAAGACACATTTTGGGAGGCAAAGGAGTGTAGATGATACTATTCTTAAATGGTTACCGGAGCCTGTGCCAGGAACACCTTCATTTGTTTAAAATATACGAATGTGTTTAAGCTGCATGCGTTGTCAAAGCATTTGCGTGAGTTTATTTAAACAGTAGTTAATAATTCTTTTGGAGATTTTTTTTACTATTTCATATTTGTGACTGACTTTATACTTGTGTACTCTTTTAAGACGTTTTATGTTTACGAAGAAAACGTGTCCATACTAAGACAGTTCCAGGTAAAACAAGTGTTTTGATATTTTCTTTGCCACTTTTACTACTTTACAAGTAACAGGCTGAGATCCAAAAGGTAGGTAGAGGTATTGTGACTGTCCGAGTGGAGAGCATCAGACCTTGAGGCTATTTCTACTCGCTGGAGCGATCATGTAAAGGGTTTTACAGTTCCAAAACCCAGGTGCAGAAGCTTGCTGAAGACAGGGGAGAGTGGAGGAAGTAAGTTAACTTGACGATTCAAAAGTGTACTTGGTTACCCACTTGAATAAAGATATTTTGAGTTTGAGTTTGAAGTTGTACGGCGCCACTAACACGAACTTCAGAAACATTAAGAAAATATATACAATGTTAGTTAAAATTACTGTAATTTAAGAACAAATAACACTCCCAAAAAACAGAAAGCTCTACTAGCTCTCTAGCTTACGAAGCTCTCTATAATTTTGGGGCCCCTCGAAGCACCATAAGCCATTAGACGAAGCCTCATTCCGTCCGGTAATATTTTAAAATTTCCAGACAGAGCTGCGCAGATTTACGATCGGATTGTGTAAATTGGAAACTTTTGGAAGACATATTGCGTCCGATGGCGAATTAATGTGTGACGTTTTTTATAGTTCACCTCATCATTTTGTATCGAAAACGCCTTTTAATAAGCGAATACAACGTGGAGTAAGCTGTTTTAATTAATGGTTACTTAATTGAAACTTAAATACTTGCACTGAAGATGCATTCAGCGATAAATTGTAACCTTTTTACTGGAGAAAGTGCCATGAAATATATTTTTAGATTAGTAATTAACTTTAGGTTTGCTTGATCAAATTTTTATCACAATTTTGATTTTATTTAGGTAAAGTCTTTCTAATTGAACTTTAATAAGTTACACAAAGTGTTAAACGTCAAATTTTATGAATTTGTAAAACACATCCTTCATTGTCCCTTATTTATTATTTAAGCCGAAGAGAAAACATTCATAATCTCCTAGTATTTTTAATATAATTTTTATGTATAGTAATATCTTGTATAATTTTTATGTATAGCAATATCTTGTATAATTTTTATGTATAGCAATATCTTGTATAATTATGTATGGCCATATTAAAAAATAATAATACAAAAAACTTAATACTTCGCGTTATAACATGTTGCGAATAGCTTGTGGCTTCACAAATATCAATGCGATTAAAATTTTATACAATGCGTTAGTCAGAAGTCACTTGGAGTGCAATGCAATGGTGTGGGCCCCATATGAGGCGAAATACAGTCTCATGCTAGAGCGAATACAAAATAAATTCACCCGGTACCTCTACATGAGACTGTATGGAGTGTATCCTTTGTATCCACTTATGTACCCGACCCTGTTTGTTCTGGGTATGGTGGGATATGACCAGCTACGCCTCAGAAGAGAGCTAGCCTTGTCGGTGTATATATTTAAGATACTTACGGGTCGGGTTCATAATCCGGACATAATGGAGAGACTGAGTCTACGGGTACCAAGTAGAAACCTGAGGCGGAAGTCTCAACTTTTGGATGTACCGCGCGCACATTCCAACTTGGTTAGCGAAGCACCACTCACGCGAGCAATACACATAATAAATAAGATTTCTATTAAGGTAGACTTATTTGTTTGTACACTGGCTGAGTTCACAATAGTTGCTTCCTATATTATTAGTTATAAGATTTAGACACATAAATATATATCTGTTAATGTTTTGTATTTAGGTTAATTGGTGTGGGTAAAATATTCTTTTGTTCTATCGAATTAGTTATCACTGTAAAGGTAGAATAATTATATGGAAATAAATAAATAAATAAAATAAATAAATTTTTTGTTAGAATATGTAATTTTAAACGCCACCAATTTTTAGTTCCTAATTTGGCCACTAGAGGTCCTTTTACTACTTCTATACCAAATAGAATATTTAGTTTTTCATTTTAACAATTATAAGTATACATTTAGTAAAACTGCAATTGACACTGAAATTATACTGTAGAATATACAAGACTCTTACAATGTTCCACCTCCTTTAGTTTTTACATTACAGAAATTCTGTAAAACTTCGAGGTAAAACACGTAACTATAATTCTCAATGGAAATTGCAACCATTCATAATAAGCAAGATCGGATGCATCGTTTGTCATATGATTTACGTGTCCCCAGCTTTGAAATATGGTGTAGCTTGTGTTTTTAAACAGATATGTTAAAGTACATCATGAACATGGCTACAGAAATATAATAATTTTATAAAAATGTGTGTGTACCTACTTATGTACACGCGTTTGAAGTTATACTTCTTCGGCGTAACAAGATAACCGTTTTAAATATTTTATTTTACGTTTGTAGGAAAACGACACTAACAATAGAAAAGATGATTGATATTGAATACATTGAAAGTTTTAGTATATCGCATTATCTAGTTAAATAAAGTTTATTTAAATATCACAAAATAAATGTTGATTATAGCTAACTTCAGGGCGTCGGTTTTTTGTGACGCGCATCTTTAAAAATTTACTCTCACTATATTTACCTAACGAGCCAAAAGAAGTATAACTTAAATTTACAATATGTGATTAATAAGACGGCCTATTATATACCCTAAATTCACTGTTGTACTCGTGTGCAAGTTACTAGCATGTGACAGGAATAGAAAGAGCTCTGTAGTTAACTAGTATCGTTCTATTTGTTACGAACTTAAAGATCATTTGAGATTATTTATTAGTGACTATATACGTACAACCTGTATAGGTTTTCAATTTGTATATATTTGCTCGACCGGTGAAGGAAAACATCGTGAGGAAACCAACTTGCCTTAGATCCAAAAAGTCGACTGCGTGTGCGACTCAGGAGGCTGATCACCTACATGTCTATAAACCTATTGACAGATCATCCAGAATAGGAAAACGATAATCTGAGGCCCAGCCTTGCGATTCTGTAACTCACTTTTCGAACTCTCACAGCGGTTTTCGCAGTGGTCGCGCTCAAATCAGTCGTGAAGCATTCATTTGACGATTAGGCATTCTGAAAATGCCAAATTGGAAGGCCCTTTGTTGTGGGTAACTAGAAAACAATTATTCCGTTGTAAATGGTACATGTTTAAAACAGATAAAAAATAATAAAAATAAACTTAGTGTTATAATTTAAGAATAGTGAGTTTTTATAGACATACAATCACTACGGAAAACATTGCGGATCAATAGCGTAAGCTGTTCATCCTAAAATATTGATATGTATATTGGAAAATATGTTTTCGAATTAATTGTAAGCAAGCCAATAGCCAACCTTCAAAACCTCCGAAAGTAGTTTATGAAGCCTTTAAATCTATTATTAGGTTCTCTAAATGCGTGGAATGTTACTGAATATTCCTAGCATCTGGTACTGTTATTTATTCAAATCACGTTTACACAAAAGATAAAACGTATTAATGCGTGTGAATCTATTTCAACTAAGTAACTAGACTAAGTTTTTAGAGCTGGGTCTAATATTTTTGAATCTGATAGGCATTTAGGTGATCAGCTTCCTGTGACGGATACACGCCCTTGTCCTTTTGGATTTAATGCATGCTAGTTTCCTCACCATGGTTTCCTTCATACAAGCGAGGGATCTCTCTGGGATGAGAGTCGCACGTTGTACTCGTAGCTACAAGGCCAATACTAAGTGCACAAACAAAATCGATTAAGACCTAAACATTACATTGGAATCCGATATTAAATAGGTCACTTAGTTTACTCCTACTTGCGATAGTGATAAGTTTTGGTTTAGTGATATACTTGACCATAGTTTATTTTTTTTTATATAATAGGAGGTAAACAGAGCAGTGTTGGCCTAGTGGCTTCAGGGTGCGTTTCTAATCCCTGAGGTCGTAGGTGCGATCCTCGGCTGTGCACCAATAGACTTCCTTTCCATGTGCGCATTTAACATTCGCTCGAAAGGTGAAGGAAAAACATCGTGAGGAAACCGACATGTCTTAGACCCAAAAATTCCACGGCGTGTGTCAGGCCCATAAGGCTGATCATGATAATCAATGATTATGAAACAGATTCAGAAATATGAGGCCCAGACCTAAAAAGGTTGTAGAGCGACTGATAGATTTTTATTTTTTTATATTTATAGGAGCCAAACGGGCAGGAGGCTCACCTGATGTTAAGTGATATCGCCGCCCATGGACACTATCTTTGCCAGAAGGCTCGCAAGTGCGTTGCCGGCCTTTTAAGAATTGGTAAGCTCTTTCTTGAAGTGGAACCGGTTCGGAAATACTTCAGAGGAAAGTTGGTTCCACTTACTTAAAGAACTGTTTTTATTTACACTTAGACATTTATTACGCATTTATACTTAATACAATAAACATTTTGTAAGCTATTTTAATTGCACTTCGTTATATTCTTTTTGAAAAGAGAAAAACTAACTTTACTAAGAAACTTGCAAACATTGGACAGATTTCGCGATCACAGCTATCCGAGACACGTAACAAGACAGAGTAAAGTTAAGACTGTAGCGCACAGTGATTTGATTGAGCTACTCAATATGCGAGAATTTGATGTATGACTCTGCCAATCGGACTCCGAAAAGAAAAGCTTCACCACTCTTAATAATCTTGTGCCAGTTCCTGCCAGTTTCTGGCTATCAGCAATAAAACAGACGCAGATTTGTTTTTTTTATAGTACAGGGATTTTATAGTTATACAGTCACACTATTGTAGTTACCAGAAGGCTCGCAAGTGTGTTGCAGGCCTAGGAATCAGTACGCTTTTATTTTGAAGGAAGGAGAAATATTTTTTAGTTGGGGTAATTGGTTCGGAAATTCTTCAGTGGGCAGCTGGTTCCACACAGAGACGGCAAACAGTGCCTTAAAATGCGCTCTGGTTTTCTGATTTGGCTGGAGTTTCGTATTCTGCCTCGACTTCTGATGATGAAATTCTGCTGCAGGTATTCAACTCAACAAAATTTTTGGATGAATTTTAACATTCATCAGAATTAAGTGACAGTGCGTCCTAAGTCTCGCCAAATATTGCTGTCTAAGGGTCGATTCGACCAAACAAGAGTAAATCTTAATCTTAGAATAAATCGTCAGTTAATCTAGAGTAAATCAAGTTTACGTTTTACCATCTACAAATTCTAAGAATAGTGGGCCTATTCGGGGATTACTACTATACCGCCGTTTCGTACGGAATAACAGCTATTCCTAGAATAATTTAATGGCGTCAGTCAGTCCAATCAGCTGATTTCTGTCATTTCACAACTATGTATTCTGTGTTTTAATTTCAAGTCTGGCATTGTATAATGAAACGTTTAAACAATTTATTATTTATTTATTTATTTGTTGATTTTTTATCTTCTATAATATTATAATGAAATTCAACTAGGCTCAACAGAAGTTCCTTTTTAGACGAAAGCCTCAAACAAACAACAACTAAAAACTTTTTGTTGGCGTTTGACACCTGTTAAAAGCTACTTTTTCACAAAATAATACGGCAAAATCGAGTTGGCATGATGTATGCTCTTACACTGTCCCGTTGTAGAACAACATTTATTTGCCGAGTTTTATTTTCGTTCACCATTCTCTTTGCTATTCGCGTATTGTTATTCCTAGCGCAATTATACTATCGATTACGTGGACAAACGACTATGGATTTACTCGAGATTAAAATCATGGAATAGGTTATTCGTGGTATAGTTACTCGTGTATAAATTGAAGTTTGGTCGAATTTTAGACCCTTAATTAGCTTAATTTCTGTCCTCTTCTATGTAGGTAATGAAAAAGTTTGCAATCGTCACTTAAAAGTGTGAAACTGTTAAGGCGTATTTAGGACACTCTAATGGAGTTCTCTCATAAAACATCTTCGCTACGTGACATGTCAAACTATCTAAGCTCATAATAGCTTGGAAATATCTGAAGGAATTTTATATTCTGCGAGGAACATTGAAGACTATGACGGGACATGTTAATATAACCGGATGTTCTCTAGGGTAAACTACTAGTTTACTGAACATTTTTAATATATTTTGTATGAAACTGTAATAATAATAAACATAAAAGCCCTTTATTCACTGACCTTTTAAATTAAGAAGCTACTCTTATTTACCAGCATTATCTTAAATGTAATTTAGATAGCGATAATAATAATTTATTAGCAAACACTTTGGTCAGGTTGTCTGTCGACATAGGCCTCCCCAAATAATACTACTACTAAGGTAACTTAATAAATGATTTTTATAATTAGTCGTTAAATTAGATCTACCTGCAGATAATCAGATCCAGAGAATATAAGAATATATAAAAAATCCTTTTAGTATTTTAAATGGAAGCCATATTATCCGACTCATTGGTCTAGTGGTCCCTAGTCAGGGGATCGAACATCGATGTGATGAGCATTTGGTGTTGTGCTTAGGTCTTGGGCGTTTAAATATGTATGTATATGTCTATCTATCTATAATATGTATATCCGTTGCCTAGTACCCATAACACAAGTTTCACCAGCTTAGCATGGGACTAGGTCAATTGGTGTGAATTGTCTTTAAAAAAAAGTGTTATTATAATTAGTCGTTAAATTAGATCTACCTGCAGAGAATCAGATTCAGAAAATATAAAAATATATTTAAAAAAAATATTTTTGTATTTAATGGAAGCCTTTTTTAAAAGAGTACCGAGTGTTTTTTACGCCGGCTTTTTCTCTCGGCCTACACCCTCTGTCTTCTTTGCCGATGAGTAGGAATGCCCACAAATTCAAATTTAATGACGTGGAATAAGTGATACATCTATCTTATGTTCCATAATAAATATATATATATTTTATTTATTTCATATTATGTTTATATTACAGCGTCGTTTGGTCCAATAAGATAATTAAAACTTTCCAAATAATAATTTCGATTTGTGTAAGTAATCCTCACTGGCACAATCTCTCCTGCCATTACTACGCCGTTTTTTGGTCTTTCGACCTAAGCGAGAAATTGCTTAGTAAACTATATTGTCTCCTAACTTTCTGTATCTGTTTTATATTTGGCCTAAGTAATTATGACCCCAACGACACAACTTACGTCCCGTAAGCAGCTAGGTTGGCTACCCATTCGTCAGCGACCTGATGCTCATGTTCTCTATCTCTTATATTCCATCCTGTTTAATCCTAAAACTCCTTCCTATCTCAAATACTTATAGATATCTTAAAAATTGCTGCTAATTTACCGTTATTAAATAGGATTAAAAAACAAATGAATTTATTCAATAGTAGTAGGAACAGCAGTTGAATTTGTATCAGAAGCATCAGAACCAGGTCCAAGTTTCTCTACTAAGTCTGTAGTAGCATCAGTAGTTATTGCTTTTATTGTTGTAGCAACAACGGAAGTTTTCTTAATTGTTTTTAATTGCATCTTGTTTTCGCAACCCACGTAGACATTGACGGATATGGGATACCCGTAGATGGATTGCAGACGAAGGACCAGGTATTTATGACGTAGGCCTCCTCGGATAATCTCGATTTTAGGACCACGGCCTATGCCGAGTCGGTCGACTACTCTGAAGTATGTTATCTGAAATAGATATATGCGAATAATCAGTTGGTATATGTGAACTAAAGCAGTGTTGGCCTAGTGCCTTCAGCGTGGTGAGGTGCCGTTGCCTTTAGGCTTTCGCAGGTACAATCTGGGCATGGATGCTTTGGGCGGTATCTGCATAAAGTGCCTAGTGCAGCCGTTGTGAGCGGGGAGAATACTCTAGCTGAGTGTGTAACCTGGACAAGAGAACTTCATGACCTGGCATTGGTATTGGCTATGCTAGGAAGTGAGGAGGCTTGGAGTGCAATGGTCTGTGAGCATGCAATGCTGCAGAGGCGATTGAGGGAGAGGTCTGGTGTTGACCCTAGACTGGACTGGCTGGTGGTTCAAGACTGGGGCCTCGGTCTCGAGTGGCCCGAAACCGCAGGTCGTGATTGAGCTCTCTATGTGGGAATAAGCTCAAATCCCTTGGGTAGAATGCCTGGCGAACCCCGAAGGCCTATCTTAAGGGCATGTAAAGGGCAGAGGTTTTTTAGTGGGTGGGCTCTCACGGCTTTGAGTGTAGACCCAGACCTACGATGTCAAGCTCGACATCCATGGCGCGGGCCTGCGTAAGCGCATTTTCACCTTATTAAAAAAAAAGTGCCTTTGTAAAGGAAAATAACACAATAAAACTGGCACGACTTAGACACCTAAAAAGTCGATGCTGTGTGTCAAGCACGGAAGACCTACTTTTGTAGAATAACAAATGATCACAAAACAGATACAGGCACCTGTTGAAAATAAATTATCGCTCATGTCTCAATCACCTTAAGACTGATTCTGAACTACTAATCATACTCTAGGGAAACTTACGGGACACTTAAAAATTCTCCCATATTTCGCATAAACTTTCCTGAAAGGCACTCCCTCCTTATACAATCTATCTTGGGCGACTAAAAAATCATTCCTTTTAAACATTCCCACATAAAAGTCTCTGCCAGTAGCAACATTTATAAAACAACATAAAAGTATTGTAGACACTCTCATTGCTAGACTGTTAAATTTGTAATTATATTTTAGTATTATTTTTATAGGTACACGATAAGCCCATTTTGCTAATGCGATGGAAAATCTTTATCTAAGTGCATAATTAAATTTTAACTGGTCGAAGAAATTAAGAAAAAATATTTTGAAAATACGAATTATTTTATGGTTTTTTTAAGTCCAAAAACAATTATCATTTGTAATTTAGCTAAAAACAAATATAACCTTTCAATTACTAATAAAATGTTATAATTAAATATTGTAAGGACATAACGAAATTTCATTTATATTTTAGAATGAATAATTGATTCTCAGCTTCTATTTGGATATCTACTAAACTTATTTAAATAATTGGTAAACTAACTTAAATGACCGTTTATTCTCACTGAACGCCTTTGAGTATGTTATATAATACCCATAATGGGAACAAAGACTGAATATAGATACTATATTACATAATCCCATCCAATCCAATCTAGTCTATGTTTCTGTGATAGCAAAAGGCATCTACGAATATAGCCTACTCTGTTTGGAGCACCAGTAATTTTCGAATAATTGTGCTAAATAAATATGCTATTTTCATTAGAATATGTATTGTACGTGTGAACTGAACTCCAATTAAACTGTTGGATCGATTTGAATGAATTTTTTTGTATGCGTTTGGGTGGCGCCCTCGTTGGTTTAGATTCACAAATTAGCCCGGCATATGGCGCTGCAGTACTTTCATAATTTGTTTAAAATCCTAATCACTTGAAATATCATATAGAACAACGTCTCTCAGGTCCGCTAGTAACTTATAAATGTGTTTAGAACAACAGAAAGCTTATATATCCATATCTAACACGGCTGTGGGTACCATCTAACACATAACATACGCTGTAATAAACGATACGCCAAGGCAATCAAACTAATTAATCAGTTACCCACAGGTTACAGAACACCGTACTATGCTTTATATGAAGACATGTAAGATTTGACATAGAATATGGCATAGTAAATAATTTATTTACTTTTAATTGTATCTGACCTATCGTGTTTAATATTAGCTGAACTTAATGTATGATTTTATGAAAGTTACATAATACAAAACAAATCTTAAGTTCGCTAAATTTTTAAGGAATTAAAACAAAAGGAACTCCGTCTGATTTGATCGGATTTCCTTTTGTTGGAAAAGGAGTTTTTATAGTCAATAAAATTCAGTTTAAATTTGAAAAATAAAATAAATAAATATTTATTATTATTTTCTTACATTACGTGTAACATAAATTCTATTATTATTCGAATGTTGTTTTTAAATTATGTCCAATGCCGTAGCATCTTCCGTGGGCAACTTCATTCTGTTAATTTTGTGTCACGGTACGCGCGCATCGTAAAATTTCACTCTCATAAATTTTTCATAACGCACCTAAAGAAGTATAACTTCAATAATAATAACAAACTAAAAACTTAAAAGCTAATCTTACAGATTCATGAACAGCGAATAGTGATATTCATAGAAGGTTTACAGTAGTGAGTCCATAGATAATATGAAATCCGAACAATACAATATTTATCAAGAGCTATCTGTGATGCAGGGATTATTGTCAGGTTGTCACTCGAACAGGCGCCTTTAATAAAAATTTCCAATATGCATCCCTGTTCATCTTGAAGGCTGTCGGTAAGAATTTGTGAGATTTCGCAAGAATATTGCATATAAACTTGTGAAGCACAAATATATTTGCTATGACTTTTCAAAAATTCACATTGATGTGGGAACGGCTTTGTCAGTAATGGCTCCATCGATGTAGATGAAAAGTATAGACTTTAGATTGGAACGAAAATAACTTTGAAATATAAGAATGTTAATTAAGTCTACAAAGAATTATGATGCGATTCAGGAAATATACTTATATATGTTATATATGTACGACGAGATGATAGGTACGTGTTAGTGAGTGCTCTTTTGGATTGTAAATAATGTATATTTTATATCTTAATACCGAACTTTAATACGAACCAATTCGACTTTGGATCCTTCAAGAAAATAGCGTATCAATTCTTAAAAAGCCGGCAACTTATTGAGAGTTTCTATGGGCGGAGGTTTCTATCACTTAACATCAGATGAGCTTCCTGCCCGATTGCCCCTGTTCTTGCCTCTTGGTTGATTTCTCTAAATTAGAATTAAAATCAAGAAAAGATCGTACCAATTCCTTAAAAGGCCGGCAACGCATTCCATGGCTCTCTGTTATTGAGAGTGCCCATGGGCGGCGGTATCAGTTAGCAACAGATGAGCCACCTGTCCACTGTTCTAAAAAAAATCGTCAGTGTCTCCGCAGAGAATCTGGCGATTAAGGTATTTAAAATTAATTTAAACGAAAAGAATTATTAAAAAGAAAACAAAGAATTGCTATGACCAATTATGGGCTTAATTAACACAAATTAACTTATTATTCAGTGGAATAATGAATATCCCTAACAATGGAGCTAATTCCGGTGAAATCGAATGTAATATCAGATAATCTTCGGGATGGCATCTTTTATTAGGTAATGAGGTGGTACAAAGTTATAAATGAGGCTTTCAGTTGACTAATTTATTGTTTGAATGCCTATTGTGTGTTTGAATGTCTGTATTGTGTCTTGTAGCAAGGGTATTATTTTATTGCGATATTTGTTTTAAAATAAGTGTTTGATGATTTGCTATTTTAAAAGAGTACCGAGTTTTTTACGCCGGCTTTTTCTCTCGGCCTACACACTCTGTCTTCTTTGCCGATGAGTAGGGATGCCTACAGATTCAAATTTAATGACGTAATAAGTGATACCTGTATCTTATGTTCCATAATAAACATATTTTATTTTATTTTAATTTTACTTATTACAAGTTTTTAATATTATCAATATTCTTAACCTACTATATAATTAAAAATTCATAAAATCATTGCCATCAGCCTCCATTTAGGAGTGCTCATATGTACCTACTCCCCATAAGTGTCGCTGTGGCACTGAAGTAAGTAGCCTTGGACACCAAAGGATTAGGATCATTTAAATAATCGCCAAACTTAATATAAATATATAAAGCTAGTAGACTCAGTCAAGCGTTGCTGTGGCTAAGATTTTTGTTATATTACATAGTAGTAAACTATTCAAGAGAAATGGCAGGGGACCACCAATCCACCATGCTTTTTTGGAGGTTATGCCATTAAACTGTAGCTTATGTGAAACGTTGGTACTTTCAACACAGCGCCATCTGTTAGATTTGTGACTATCAAATAATAAACAAATATTTTGCAATAAAATAATATTGCGGGTATAAATTGAGATGCAAGCTATCTTTTAAGTTGGATCAAACTACACACGGTGTGCAATTTCCATATAAGGAGTGGTTTATATTTAAAATGACGCCACAGTAACAATTATTAGTGCATCAAGCACTATAGGTTAAGTGAATTTCATTGTAAGGTAAAAAAATCACTAAGCAGGGAAGAAAAGTAGCAAATCAATCAATCTGATTGAAGTCGATTTTAGTTTGGTGCCATTTTATATTTTATTCCCGGAGTTCGAGATTTTATTCATGTTAATCAATTTTAAGCTGTTTCACGAAAAGTAACAATTCTACTACCATGTCGGTTTTTTGTAGCAAAAAGTAGTATGTTCAGTTCAGCTTCTCTATATTAAAATTCATCATTCTCGATTCAGCTCTGTGTAAAAGTGTAACAAACAAACATCACACCTAATATTAAATTAAATACACTTTAATATTTTTTTTGTTAGGCTACATAAATATTATTTAACAGAAAGTGTATAAACTAATATAATTACTTAAATTTAATATAGATTATTGTAAAACTATGTATGTTGAACTAAAAGACAAAGCTAAACTCTACCAACATTGTAGCCGTTAGCTTATATGTACAAACTTGAAACGAAGTTATACTAGAAGACGGACTAACCTTATCTACTAATTAGCTAATGGACAGTTTGTATGCATACTGAGGCTAATGTGAAATATGAGAAAGAAGACTAAGAGAAAGAGACTCCTAAAGAGAACTAAACCTTTTGAATTACTAAAACTAGTAGTCTAGTCGACAAGTTGAAAATGGAACAAAATAGAGATACTACTCTTAAAATTACGTGCGATAGCTCATTGGATCCGGAATGACGTCTAGAAAAATGTGCTAAAAGCGTGTATTAGCACATAAAAAATTGCAAAAGTTATAGACAATTAAAGATGAAAACAAAATGGCATTTAGTTTTTTGCCAATATTTAATAAACTATTAATATTTAAGAAATTTCAAATAAAGATTCTGAAAGAGGAGGAAATTTCCAATAAAAAACTCCTAACTCCGGAACTCTATCTCCATTATTTATAATTTTAATTTAACGCTGAAAATAGGTCTGCGGGTGAAATTTTTAGGATTCGCGCGTGGCGTCAAAAGCGACTACGGCACATTAATTAATTTATTTAAGGTATTGAATATTTTTTTTTAAATTTGAAAAAATTATGGTGTGTTTTGAACACTATAATTAATTTATTCCCGTTCAAAATTTTACTTAAACTTAATTTTTCAACAAGTTAAATAATTGTTAACTAACGAAATTTTCTCGAACGACCGTCTTAATTGTAAGTGAAAAAAAATGTTTAAATAATGGTCGTAAAAATATTTCGCTTCGTAGAGCCTTTCTTACATACATACTTAACAAGATCGTGCCATAAAAGTTAAAAAAATATTTATACTTTGTTTATAACAATTTTTTTACTTAAACAAAAACTTAAAAATCCATGTAATGTTGTTAAAAAAATTTTTTTTTTTCTAAATCATCATATAATCGTTTTTTTATTAATACAAGATATATTATGCAAAAAAAAAATTCCCGCCATTTGTTGATAAATTTTTTTTTAAACAAATTGATTAAATCAATATTTAAAAAAAAAATTTAACACAACTTTATTACATTAAAAATTTTATGATTTAAAAAAAAAAATTTTTCGTTAATAACAATTTTTAATTGTTTATAATCGTTTTTTTTTAATTTTCTATTGTTTAAATAATTAGTTAAGAATTTTTTTTTCTAAAAATCATAAATGACAGTCCTCTATAAAGTAACAGAAAAAAAATTTTTTTTAATCAACAATTCTATTGTTTATTAACTTACCAATTTGTTATAAACAAATGTTCAACTTTTTTATATTTTTTTTCTAAAACTTCTAAAATTAACAAAAACAACCATATATAACAAAGTCTAGAAAAAAAAAAAAATTTTTAAATAAAAGTAATATTCATGATAATCAAAAAATTAAAAAAATTGTTTTTCTATACTTTGTTACATATGGTTGTTTTTGTTAATTTTAGAAGTTTTAGAAAAAAAATATAAAAAAGTTGAACATTTGTTTATAACAAATTGGTAAGTTAATAAACAATAGAATTGTTGATTAAAAAAATATTTTTTTAACAAATGGCGGGAATTTTTTTTTTTGCAAATCAATAAATATCTTGTATTAATAAAAAAACAATTATATGATGATTTAGAAAAAAATATTTTTTTTTAACAACATTACATGGATTTTTAAGTTTTTGTTTAAGTAAAAAAATTGTTATAAACAAAGTATAAATATTTTTTTAACTTTTATGATGTTCAGAACACACCATAATTTTTTCAAATTTAAAAAAAAATATTCAGCACCTTAAATAAATTAATTAATGTGCCGTAGTCGCTTTTGACGCCACGCGCGAATCCTAAAAATGTCACGCGTAGACCTATTTTCAGCGTTAAATTAAAACTATAAATAATGGAGATAGAGTTCCGAGAGTACAGAGTTTTTTATTGGAAATTTCCTCCTTTTTTAGAATATTTTTGAAATTTCTTAAATATTAATAGTTTATTAAATATTGGCAAAAAACTAAATTACATTTTTTTTTCATCTTTAATTGTGTATAACTTTTGCAATTTTTTATGTGCTAATACACGCTTTTAGCACATTTTTCTAGACATCATTCCAGATCCAATGAGGTATTGCACATAATTTTAAAAGCAGTATCTCTATTTTGTTCCATTTTCAACTTGTCGACTAGACTATAGTGTATATACACGAACATAGTGTCAAAACATTAAAGAACACTATGTTAATGAAGATTACCTTAGTTTAAGCTATTCACTATTATAGTAGAAAATTAAGTCAACATAATATTACTTATTAGCCAAAATTATTGTATAGGCTTTATGATGTGTAAAGCCAGTTATAAATAAAATGACGCTACAGCTTTTTTAGGTCTGGGCCTCAGATTTTGAATCTGTTTCAAGATCATTTGTAAATCTAATAGGTGATCAGCCTTCTCACGCAGTTGACTTTTTGGGTCTAAGGCAAGCAGCGGGGGATTGAACCTATGACCTCAGAGATGACAGTCGCACGCTAAAGCCACTCAGCCAACTCTGTGTTTAAAGCCAGTTAATAAAGTTAGAAATAACAATTGTATAGGTTAGATTACTAATAAATAATCTTAAATCGTTTTTAAAATCGTGTCAAATAGCCCATTATACCATGTATCTCTCAAGACCCTTTGTACACGTATAATAAAAAGAAAAATGTTCACAATTTATACCAACACACTTAAGAAACTTATTACAATTTTCCTATACAAAAAAATCTCTTGTATAATATGAATGAAGACGTGTTAAGTGAACGCTTAACACTCACAATAGAATATGGGAAGCGTTGTTAGCGCTCTCAAATCCGGCTTTCACACTAATGTGTTTATTTATAAGCAATTTCCTTCATAGCTGCGGAATATACGGTATTGTATTCGTGAAATCACGCCACGTTTTTTACGTATAACATGTAACTCGGAACAAATTGATCTAGTCGTTTAACACCATCTAGTAATAAAACGGTTTTCCTTACGCACAAAACTATGGATTGATTTATTAATATATATAAATCACGCGTCACGTTGTTTGTCCGCTATGGACTCCTAAACTAATTAACCGATTTTAAATTAAATTTGCACACCGTGTGCAGTTTGATTCAACTTAAGAGATAGGATAGCTTACATCTTAATTTATACTCGCAATATTATTTTATTGCAAATTATTTGTTTATTATTTGTCACAATTCTAGCAGATGGCGCTGTGTTGAAAGTACCAACGTTTCACATAAGCTAAAATATAATGGCATAACCACCAAAAAAGGATGGTCCCCATGGGTCCCCATGACTGGTGTTCTCCCTTGAATAGTTTACTACTATGTAATATAGCAAAAACTTTAGCCACAGCAAAGCTTGGCCGAGTCTGCTAGTATATTTATATAAACGTCGTTACATTTATAGTAAACCAAATAACATTATAGATAAGGGATGCAACGGGTAACCTTATCGCTAACAAGCGATCTCTTCCAGGCAACCCAAGTAAGGAATAAAATCAAATAAGAAATATGATGGGTAAAATGCAAGAAGTGCATCCAAATCTTATAAAATTAATGAATATTAAATGTACCCTACATAGAAAAAAAAATGAAATTCCGACTAACGAACAACTAGTTCTTTATTGAAAAACTCGAATTAAACATTGTTCAAATAAAGAAAATTATTTGGGGGCTGAGGGCCTCCAGTCTTTTGTTACCCCGAGGCCTCAAAATCAGGTCCTCATGCTAACTGGTTGTTTTACACTTTATATTTGTTAGTTATTACGCTTACGTCTTCGTCCGCGATTGAGTATTGTATGTTTACAACAATATAAGGGTCGGAATTATAATGAAAAAGTAAAGATCCCAGTGTATAGGGAAGAAGTCTATTAATAGCTAATGACTTTTATAATACGTCTAATACGTTTCCTAATAATTATTACATTGTCTAATCTATGATTACGTGACATTATATGTTTTACGTAATTTAATGGTATTATTAAAATACGATAATTTAATTTGGTTTAATTTTTAAACTTTGAACTTTATTATTAACAATTTTCTTAACTAAAAGAAATAACCAACGTTAAAATATATTATTAAAAGGAGTCCCTGTAAGCAAGTTTTTTTGGTTTAATTATTTTTGCTTTAGTTAACTTGCTTCATTTGGCAAATAGGTCTACTCCTTTCAGTGGTGTTAAAACACATACAGTGTACAGGATATATAAAAATACCTTATATACTTAGAACATCCTGGATTTGAATAAGAAAGACGGGACATTTATTCGATTATCTTCGGATTTATTTGAAAAATTTGTCAAAGACGCTCTTTTTAGCATAATCACTGAAATGGCATTCAAAATTCATTGAAAACCACACAAAGGCGTTAGGGCGTTACACACGGACCGGAATCGGGCATTGGTTGTACGAGTCAAGAGCACGGACCAAAAACATCGCCAAATAAATTCCACAAAGGGTCCCTTCACTATTGTTCGTCCGGGACAGATAAATTATAATGGCTTTTCATATGAAATGGGTTTGTATTCAATTGACGACATTTCAGTGTTTAGAAGGAATTATTGTGAATTTAGGTGATGGGAATTGTACACCTTTTTGTTAATTGCAAATGGGAAGTATGAAAGATTCTGTAACTTTTTGGATAAACCGTGATATTAGCTATTTTAGTGTCAATACGAAATAATTCTAATATTATTTAAAACAATATTTGATATACGGAAATCATAAATCATTAAGTCTAGGCTTAGCATTTCACATTATACCCACCTTATTTTTTTTACTTTAGTCAAGGAATACATCCATACAATTAAATCTTATAACACTAAAGTACTGACTTTTTTATATTACACATAGATTTTACTTAAAGATAAATTTTATTTAATTTCCAAAAGCTTACCAACGTCGGTTCTTATTTACATTGTTAAATCTACACTAATATTATAAAGAGGAAAACTTTGTTTGTTTGATTGTAATGAATAGGCTCATAAGCTACTGGACCGATTTTAAAAATTCTTTCACCATTCGAAAGCTACATTATCCACGAGTAATATAGGCTATATTTAATCTACACTAATATTATAAAGAGGAAAACTTTGTTTGTTTGATTGTAATGAATAGGCTCATAAACTACTGGACCGATTTTAAAAATTCTTTCACCATTCGAAAGCTACATTATCCACGAGTAATATAGGCTATATTTAATCTACACTAATATTATAAAGAGGAAAACTTTGTTTGTTTGATTGTAATGAATAGGCTCATAAACTACTGGACCGATTTTAAAAATTCTTTCACCATTCGAAAGCTACATTATCCACGAGTAATATAGGCTATATTTAATTTTGAACAAAAATAGGGTTTCGTAAGATATTAGGGTTTTTTGGACACAAGGTGTAAAAAATCAACCAAAAAAGTTATTTATTTTGCGTACCCTGCCTAAACTATTAAAGATAGAACCATAAAATGTTCTAAGTAATTGTAGATCTTATAAATATCTACAAAAAAGTCCGCGACACACTATACCTGTCTATGTCGAGTGAGGCACAATAACCATAAATGATATAATGACATGGCAAAATGGCGTTTGCCGGATCAGCTAGTAAGATATATACATACAAAACTTACGAGTTCTTAAAGACAGGAAGAGAAAAAAAATATCGATTAATAAATAATATAAACTAAAGGAAAATTGATTTAAAACTGTGAGAAACTATAACTATTGAAACTGTGAACGCCTATAGGCATACCTCTAAGTGGTAAAAGGACTGTTACAGGTTTGAAACCTGTAAGTTTACGAGTGGAATTACTTACGCACTACTCGTGAACTAGATTAGATAAAGGAAAGACTCTAGAGTAATGAAGGTTTTAGTAATTTGGCTCATATAAAGTCTTATACTGTAGTTCACGAAGCCACACACTGTAATTCAGAGAGAGTGTTTAGGGGAGTTGTTCGGATTAATACCTGCAGCTGAATTTCCTCATCAGATGTTGAGGCAGAATAGGAAATTCCAACAGTATATTTGCGTGTTGTTCCAATGAGAATGTAAGGGCATGCTTCTGATAGAGGACAAATATTTGTTTTATTTTATTATTATTTACTTAAAGATGCACCTGGCACATAGTGTAACGGTTTCAGCTACTTACAAACATTTTGTTAAACAAAAAACTTGGCGATTAAAAAGACTGGCGGAGAATTGACTGCCAGTTCTTCTCGTCCGTTCTACGCCCTTGATTCGAGAACTGGCAGTAAATTTAAAATAAGAAGCATTAAATATGTATTTCTTTATTGACATTCATAAATGAATCAATGATTTTGAATTTGTCTTTGAATTTAACACCTAAATGTTTCACAACTGAGCGTTTTTAAGGCAGTTTCTGCCGCATCACCACCATGTAGAACCAGTTGCCCACTGAAGTATTTCCGAAAAGGCCGGAAACGCACTTGCGTGCCCTCTGGCATTGAAGATATGGGCCTTCTGCCTGTTAGCCCCCTGTTGTATAATAATATACAGATAATCATAAAAACATCCCAAGATTTAACTAACAAAACCCTCTCAAATAGAAATAACGTTTGAAAGCTATCGCATTTTCGTTTTACCATTTACGTAAGCAACTACTCGCCGGGGCACAGTAGAGCGAGGGAGCGAAGATAATTAAAGTACCCACAGAGGTCACTTGGATCTAAATAATTAAATCTGTAATTCGTTAGGCCTATATGAGATTTTCCTAGTTCATATTAATACATTTACACATATAGACTCCACCTTACACTTGGTTTTGGGCCAATTCGCTGATAATTCGAATCCATTGAGAGAGTAATTTAAACTATTTGAAATGAAGATACAGGTGCTATAAACATATAGTTGTTTAATCGTCAGAATTTCGGTTTCTTGGTAGATTTGATTAGGCTGTGTTAAATTTCTAAATAAATAGTCTATTATAAATTTAGTTTGTAGAGTTTTTATGGTAGAAATTCTGTTTTTGCATGCTGTACATGTTTTAATTAGATATATGAAATGTGGCTTGACTAAACAATTATAAATTAAATGAAGTAAACATTGCGGAACGCATTTAGCCGTTTTTTTTCAGTAGTAAGTATCGTATACTCGTAGCAAATTAATATTTTTTTTATTTTTGATGATGAGACAATTCACACCAATTGACCTAGTCCCATGGTAACGGATTTATATGCATATTAAAGATAGATAGACATATAAATACATATTTAAACACCCAAGACCTAAGCACAACACCAAATGCTCATCACATCGATGTTTGTCTCAGCCGGGGATCGAACCCGGGACCCATTGATTCGCAGTCAAGGGTACTAACCACTAGACCAATGAGCCGTCGAATTGTTTTAACACTTACGACAAAAAAATGACCAAATATGCAATGAAAGACACGTAATTTGGTTTAAACCTATCCGCAAGTTTCAGAGGAGTTGTTCGGACTAATACTTGCAGCTGAATTTCATTACCAAGGCATAATATAAAAAACCATCCGTATCACCTCGCTGAGCGTTTCTTATGGCAGAGTTTGCCGCGCACCACCACTATGTTTCCAGCTGCAAGCTAGAGTATTTCCGAACCAATTCGACTTAGGGACCTTCAAGAAAAGAGAGCACCAATTCTTAAAAGGCCGGCAAGGCATTTGCGAGTAATTTTTTTTCATTTTCTGGTAATGTGAGTGACCATGGACGGTATTACTTAACATCAGATGAGCCTCCTGCACATTCGCTATTCCTATTACATTAAAAAAAAGTCATAAAACTTTTTAAAAACCGTTCATATTGTTTCATATATTATAATAGTTTTAATATGTGTTAATCAATTCATCTACTGAATTTTTAATAGTAACACATACTATAATGAAAAGATTATTGCATATTATTTGTACTGGACTTTATGTAGCCGAATTGTGCCTAGGATTTATTTTTCGCCCAAGTACTAAATACTTTCTAGGTTTCATCGTATAAACGTTTTTTTGTCAGTTTTCGCCAAATTACGAAAGCATAACTCACTTCAAACGTTTCCACTGATTTTCATTTATTCGTGGTCAGCGAGATACGTATTAGAATAAAACCAATAATAAAATACATTTAATTCTTAGGAACTCAGGTACCGGTGATATATCCTCTCTTACACACAAATAACACGGTGCCAAAAATATAATACAACAGTGATTGACATTACAATACACAAATATTACGTAAATAAACGCAATAATGTTTAAGCAAAAATCATAAAACAACATACACATACATCAGTTACAACAAATGATTCAAGATTGAATATTCCTAACTATAAATTATAAATTTGCTTGAATCCTGTTTATTGTATATTACCTAACATACTTTGAATCGTATTCCAGAGAACCTACAAATTCAGACGAATAACGTCAGGTTTTATAGTAATTTTAAATAAAATAAATCTGTAGCACTACAACCTTTTTAGTTATGGGCCTTTGTTGTCAGTTTCTGTTTCATCATCATTTGTCAATCTAAAAGACAAGTAGGTGATCAGCCTCCTGATTAGCATTCCTCCTGACACACGCCGTCCACTTTTTGGCTCTAAGGCAAGCCGGTTTCCTCACGATGTTTTCCTTCACCGTTCGAGCGAATGCTAAATGTCGATGTGTTGAGAGTCCAATCGCACGCTGAAGCCACTAGGCCAACACTGCTAATCAATGAAGAAACATATTCCACGATAACGCATTTTATGGTGATAAGTTTTTAGCAAAAGAAAAATAACATTCAATTATAGTATGGCCGCTGTAGCATGGTGCGGGTGACAGTTGTTTAATTTTTCGTTTCACTCTTGAAAGTTTTAGCTGTACCACATTCTTAATACAGTGAAAACTCTTTATAACGAATTTCAAGGGACCGAGCATTTTATTCAGTAGTATTCCATATAGGGACAGAAGAGAAAAAAAACACCAAATTTAACCAATTACAATAATCTTCTAATATATAAAATTCTCGTGTCGCGGTGTTTGTGGCTAAACTCCTCCGAAACGGCTCGACCGATTCTCATGAAATTTTGTGTCCATATTGGGTATGTCTGAGAATCGGACATCATCTATTTTTATCCCCCTAAATTTTAAGGGTAGTCCCCCCTTAATTATTTTTTTTCAATTTTTGATAAAAAATTTATTCTTTATTTTTTTATGATACAGCATTAAAAAAACATACAACCCCTAATTTTAACCCCTCTACGATCAACCCCTATTTTTTTTTAAATATACATGACAAAACGACGTTTCCCGGATCAGCTAGTTTATATATATAATAGATAGGTCACAATGGTGCGTTTAGTAACTGAGACCAAATTTTTCTACAAGCAACGTAATCTAAGAATAATGGCACACGTATTAATGCAATTAACAATAACAAAGGCGAAACGGCTGTTTATGACCTCAGGTAGCTTTTTAGAAATTGCGGCACCTCAATACGTTAGTTTTCTAATCTGATAACGAAAACAATTACACTAAAGTATGTTGTTGATGTCTAAATATATAACTATTTCTTCATAATAGAGATCTCCTGTTGCGTTATAGAGAGTGTTTCGTTATAAAGAATTTACAATGTATATCAATAATAACTGTAGCAACTTAAATTTAACCCAACCAGAATATTCTAGTCTATAAATAAAATCAAATTGAAAGACACAAACTTATTCTAAAAACGCACAAAGTATATAATAATAGTATAAAAACGGTATTATCTCTCATCGTAAACGAATCATTACGAATGTCGCGTCAAAAATTTCAATTTGCAATTCTTTCTGAACTAACAAGCGGCATGTTACTCGGCGAGGCGAGCTGTCAAGAAGTAAATTAAAGTGTCAATCACGACAGAGGGAGCTTCGTATAAATATTCATATTTCGTAGTTACGTTTTAAGTTTGTTTATCACGTACAAAGCTGTTTTTCCCATGGCTCGGCTACCATTGCAACGCAAGTTTGATGTTGAGGTTCGCTCTAGGGCTAGCTATCTAAGCTTGCCCGAACTGAACTAGAATAATTGTATTTAGTGGTTTTAATCCAAATAAGTAGTAACACTATAATAGATAGTACTACAGAAGTCCTGATATCAAAAGCTTACAGAAATATTAAAACTACGTTTCTAAAGCTGGCCATAGACGAACCGCATGTTGCAGTCAAGACCGACTGCAATATGCGGTTTGCTCAGGAACTGCTCGAGCGGTCCGTGTATTGCGGATATGAATTTAGTATGGAAACTGCAGATCGCCTTGCGGCGACCGCATATTGCAGTCGGTCTTGACTGCAACATGCGGTCCGTCTATGCTCCGCTTAATAAGTGTTGGCTTAGTGGCTTCAGTACGCGACTCACACGCTGACGTCGCAGATTCTATCACCGACTGCATCTATGGACTTTCTGTCTAAGTGCGCAAAAACTACTCAAGAGGATAAACGAATCAAGAGGAATCCGGTATGTCTCAAATCAAAAAATATGTGTCACACAGAAGGCTGATCATGATCGAAAGTTCGAGATGAAAAGTTATTAAAGCCATTGATTCAATTTGTTATATTGTTAAGTGCCTATTATGCAATTAGGTATGCACCTAATCCGCTTTTTGCTGCTTGGTATTTTTTTCTGCTTAACAAAAATTGCTCGTATTTTTATTTTACTTTGAATATATTTACATTTTTAATTGTTTTTAACATTTATGTATACCAAAATTGTCATATATGTTAGATAAAAAAGCTTGTAACATATACTGTAGTATTATATGATGAGTTTATTTCATCATCAATCATCTCATCAATAAATAAATAAATTTTAACATAAAGAAGAGGCTACTAAAACTAATTCCCGATTTTAGTTATTAAGTATTCTAGTAATTAGTTAAGTGATATGAATAGCAATCGTACTTAATAATTACAAAATATAATCTTTAATCTAAGCATAAATATTATAACGTTTGATGTATATTTCCTTCTTTAACATCGTCATTAAATCGCCATATCGTAATGACTTCAAAAGGAGAAATAATTCCTCTATTGTCAAAGATTTGATAAAAGACTGTCATTCATTATGTGAAATGCCAAAAATAAGGATGTCATAAAGGGATTTGAAACCTTTACGGGGTAATGGGGCATAATACACTGTCAGCGTTTTCTCAAACTTGGCGGAATCGAATATCGTGTAACTTATAACTGGGATACATAAAAGTACCCTTACTATGGGTAATAATTTTTTTTATAGCATAGGAGGCAAACGGACAGGAGGCTCTCAATGACAGAGGGCTCGCGAGTGCGTTGCCGGCCTTTTAAAAATTGGTACGCTCTTTTTTGAAGGACCCTAAGTCGAATTTGCTTCGGAAATACTTTAGTGGGCAGCTGGTTCCATAGAGTGTTCATAATATATAAAACATTTTCTTTTATATAAGCAATTTTAAAATATCTCCGGTCTGCAATATTATTAGAACATTTATATTATTGCATAGGACACTTCACGCAATACTTTTCAGACGGTGTACAGTCTATATTTGTTACATAATCTGTACTATATTTTTTTTAAAATAAATAATTATTTTGTTAAACTGACATCTTATTTAATTAGTTTATAAATAAAAGTAATTAGTTTGACCAGGTCTTTATGAACCTTCGACCCAGGTCCTTATGAATAAAGAAAATGAGGAATTTGGCGGCGACACTAAACCCAACCTTCCTGACTTTTGGTAGAATAATAATAATTCTTTATTTTTCTCTCATATAACATTTGAAACAATCAATACGATTACAATCAAGAAGGTATTGGGAGACTGGTTTTCAAGCTAGGTAAAACTGGTTTCCACAAAGTCATACTGAGTCATAACAATAAAAGTACATATTATATGAGTAGGCAACAAAATTTAAAGTTTCTAAAAAAAGGCAAAAAAAGTAATGAAATCAGTCAATTCTAGTTGAGATTCCTAGAGAAATAGAGTTGTATGGGTGTATGTGTGTGTGTGTGTCTGTGTCTGTCTGTGTGAGTGAGTGTATTTAATGTTTGAGAAGTTAACAGAGCACCTACTAGCAGAGCATAGAAAAATCATGAAGAGTCATGATATTATGCATAATAGTTCCATAGTTTTAGAAGAGTACATATTTTATGTTCAGTAAATTATATTTTAAAGTGTAAAATGCTCTGACAGCTTCTCGATCACAACAGATGATTCCTGTTCGATTAAACAAATGAAGTCTCAAGAACAACAAATTCGACAGAAAAAGTTCCTTTTAATATTAACGAAAATTTATGAAAACACTTGTTCTGAAATTTATCAAAAACAATAGAACTATTGTGTCTCACAGAACACCAAATAATTTTTCTAAGTTCACAGGTAAGTATATATATATTATATCGTATACATAGTCATTGATATAATATATGTATATTAGATTACTTGTTCTTGAGCTTACGAACAGGAAAAGTAATAAATAAATAATGTTATTGGTGTCCACAACTTCCGAATGAAATCTCGTCTATCCCACGGGAACTATATATTTTTTCGGGACAAAAACTACTTGCGGCTGTCGAATTTTATCTTATTTCTACGTGTTAAAATCCGTTATAATATATCTCAGTGTGAAGTGATATCGCCCATGGACACTTACAATGCCAGAAGGCTCGCAACTGCGTTGCCGGCCTTTTAAAATTGGTACGGTCTTTCTCTAAATTTATTTAGATAAATGGAAAAAGCATATTTTTAATTCTGCCCGGAATCGAATTTCAAACCTCGTGATCTTCAGTCAGAGATACCATAGACGTAATTGGGAATGCCATGAATAATATATAAAGAAAATCAGTGGCGCTACAACCTCTTTAGGTCTCGGCCTCAGATTTCTGAATCTGTTTCATGGTCATTTTTAAATATAATAGGCCAGTAGGTGATCAGCCTCCACACACACTGTCGACTTTTTGGGTCTAAGATATGTCGGTTTCCTCACGATGTTTTCCTTCGCCGTTCGAGCGAATGTTAAATGCGCTCATAGAAAAAAAGTCCATTGGCGCACAGCCGGGGATCGAACCTACGACCTCAGGAATGAGAGTCGCACGCTGAAGCCACTAGGCCACCACTGCTCGTAAATAATATAATATTCTTAAATATTCCTTTTAGCAGATTTTCCCTACTCTCTATCCATTTACTAAAAATATTACTTTTTCTTACAAATTAAGGTAACTTAATCCTCCTAAGCCCTACTGGCGATTTCATTGTCTTTTCATAAATCCATTCAACCATTTTCGGACCAAATTGATTCGCATTAAGTTTCATCTTCAAAAGACCCAAAATAACTGATTTACATTTATTTGAAGATTTAATACTGTTTGATGGATCATAAAGATAAAAAGGAAACATTTAAATAAATACGAAAATATATATTCTGTTAATTAGAGTAAACATTACCTTATAGGTATCATTATTATTTCATTGTGCTAACGTCGTTACCATGGCAACGAAAACGGTATTTATTAATTATAGTGCTATAATTTTTGTTGTGACCTTCGTCTTACATTTGTGTATATTTCTTGATTTTTTTTAATGGAGAGGTGCCTGCGGGTGTGTTGCTGACATTTCAGATACGCTCTTTTCTTCAAGGACCCTAAGTCGTATCGGTTTGAGAATACCGAGCGCCGCAGACAACGCTTTGTTGTGGAACGCTAGGCGAGAGAGTGGATATAATTGAATTTTGCATTCTGCGTATTGATGATGATGGAATTTAAAATTCTTCAGTACGCTTCCCATGATGCGGTAGGAGATGCGGAGGAAACCTAGCATGGCAAAAACATCATGGCACTCCCACAGTACATTTGATCATAGTTTTCTTAAAAAACGGAGCTGGAGTCAGACTAAAAGTTTGTTTCATTTCTAAATCTCACCATCTGTAGCCGTAGCGCTGATGTGCGTGAGCGCATTGAGGAATCCCGCGGTGAAAAAACTCAATGTTATAGACGGGGTCTCAATCCCTATTAAAATTGTCCTTGTGGTATTCATTGATATAATGAAAGCTTTCGACACAGTTTGCCACTCGCTTCTCGTAGAAAAGCTGGAAACGATAGAAATAACCGATAATGCCTTAAAAATGTTCAAATCATATTTAAACAATAGATTCCAAGTACCTATGTACAATAAGACAATACTATTATTGTCTTTGATTGACATAACCTTTACACATTTAAAGAAAAAACTTTTTAACCGGATTAAAGTTATGTATAATTTATAATAATACATAACTTTAATCCGGTTAAAAAGTTTTTTCTTTAGATTCCAAGTAGTTAAATTAATGATTGTCAAAGTAAATTCTTACCTATCTCTTGTGGAGTACCTCAGGGATCAATATTGGGCCCATTATTGTATTTAATTTATTTAAATGACATACAACACCTTAACTTACAGGGACAGATAACCTTGTGTGCGGATGTTACCTGTCTCCTATACACTGGTTCATCTGTGCATGATATAATTTCTCGAGTGCAAAAAGACCATGACTATCTAAACTTGTGGTTTCAGTCGAAATTGCTAACTATCAACACTGCTAAAACATCGTACTTAATTTTTAAACCTAAAAATGTTAAAATTATTCCACATTCGCCTATAACAACAAATAATGTACCACTAATTGAAAAGAAAAGCGAAAAATATCTTGGATTATATATTGACAAGAACTTAACATGGACAACGCACATAAATCATTTAATAACTAGATTATCTTCTCTAAGAGGTTCCCTTAGACACATAGAAGCTTTCCTCGTGAAGTTCGTCTTCATATTTATAATTCTTTGGCAAAATCACACCTTCTTTACCTTATTGAAATTTGGGGAGCCGTGACTAAAACTAACATTTTTCGCCTTCAAATTGCTCAAAATAAAGTAATTAAATTGCTTTTTCATTACCCATACTTCACTTCTAGACAAAAAATCTACAGTGAATCAAAGCTCATGAATATAAAACAATTATTTCAATATAATACCAGCATATCAATCTACAAAATTCTAAATAACTATATACATTATACACGCTAACATTACTTTCACTAAAATAAATCAAATTCAGAAGCGCAGTTCACGACACCCACATAATCTTATTGTACCTAAGTTTAGAACCAATAACGGTAAAAAACATTGAGCGTTGGGGGAGTGCTGCGGTATAACAGACTTCCACAAAATATAAAAAGTGCAGACAGCCTGGCAATATTTAAATTTAGACTCAAAGACCATCTCTTGAGTGATCCCAGTTACCTGCGTAAATGAAAGTCCACCCAAGTTCTACTTCGCTAATTGATCCTTGAAGCTCTTCAATGACCCACGACGTGATAAATTGTATCTTTAGTATATAAATTCTCATGTAAGTGACTCTTGTCTGTTATGAGAATAAATGTCTTTAAACCTAACATAGTTTTAATAATCACAATAACAAGAAAGAAATGTCATCAGACTGAATTTTTATTAATAGTTAATATCTTCGGTGAAGAATTTATATTCAGTTGGACTTAAATGTCAAAAATAGAGCCTCCACGTAGACTGTAAATTGTGACTGACGTTTTGTTCGTGTTGGATCAGAGTATAATTTTAAAGTAGGAACTATTGCTGAAATTATCTTCCCAGTGAGTCTAATGTTAGTAATAAATATGAAAGCAAAGATTAATTCTATTAATAATAATATAATCAATTTTTGCAATATTATAAAATCTTAGTTTAGTAGTGGTTAAGCGTGCGATTCTCAACCTTGATATCGTACGTTCGAATCCCAGCTTTTATATGCGCAATTAACTAGCTCGTACTGTGAAGTGTGTCCCAAAATTCAAACTCACTCACTTGCCTGGCTTTGCGACTCAAAAACCTTGACACAAGAAACATCCAGGGCTCCCAATTTCAAAATCCAAAGACCGAAGAATCAAGACGTCGTAAGGAGACCGCAGTTGTAATAATATTAATCAAACATGCCCATTGAAAGGATTCATACAGTTCGCTCGCAGTAGGCTCGCAAGTGCGTTGCTGGCCTTTAAAGGGCAGCCTGTATCCACCACCGGGTGCTGAGCGTCCCATTGGAGAACGTCCCACCAGAGATTCCCTACTGCAAGTGCGTGTGGTACAAGTTTCTGTTTCTTCTGCACATATTTCTTGGGAATAGGGGAGGGAAGATGCGAATATTAAATATTAACATTCCGTACGTTCATTCCATAGTCAAATGCTTAGATCAAAGCCAATTTTATTAAATATACACTGTATAAAAATCTCATAGCCAAAGTAGGTTGAATAGAAATTGTTGAAAATATTCATTTTGGTAAGGAACTCGACGCAGGTGGTGCAAAGAACTGAGATTGGAAAATTTTATAGCATTATCTTGTGTATTTGGTTATTATATTTAAACTAAATAAAAATTAATCTAAATATAGGTATATAAATTACGCGTCACGTTGTTTGTCCGCTATGGACTTCTAAGCTACTTAACCGATTTCAATCAAATTTGCACATTGTGTGTAGTTTGATCTAACTTAAAAGATAGGATAGCTTACATGGCAATTTATACCCGCAATATTATTTTATTGCAAAATATTTGTTTATTCTGAATATGAATGTCAAATGACAGTCATAATTCTAACAGATGGCGCTGTGTTGAAAGTACCAACGATTCACAAAAGCTACAATTTAATGGCATACCCACCAAAAATGCATGGTGGTTTCCATGACTGCTGTTCTCCTACCTTTTCCCCTGAATAGTTTACTACTATGTAATATAATAAAAACCATAGCCACTGCAACGCTTGGCCGAGTCTGCTAGTTATATAAATCATACGTAGAGGATAGCTATGAAAAAACACTGCATTTTACAAAGTTTATATTTGACAATGGTTGTTGTTTTTCTATTGTATTAGGTACTTAATAACAACGTCATCGGCTGCTACGACTATCGGTTTTTACGACCAAATATGAGTAGTCCCTTCGATGTTGTTATAACAGATTTCGACT
This sequence comes from Pieris melete, assembly GCA_963693345.1. Classification (NCBI taxonomy): domain Eukaryota; kingdom Metazoa; phylum Arthropoda; class Insecta; order Lepidoptera; family Pieridae; genus Pieris; species Pieris melete. The sequence goes on along the minus strand of CAVNZK010000032.1, from coordinate 2,132,498 downwards.
GTCAACATTTTCGCGTCGTTTCTATTGTAGTGGTTTCAGGCCAGAAGGTTCCGTGCCTATGTCTCTAAACTGTGTCGTTTCTTGAAACCATTTAATAATTTCATTGATAAATAGATTTGAAATTAAATAGATGTGTGTGGGAGTTTCGAACGGAAAGTCGCATTGGTTGAGGCTTTATATATCGTTCTTTTACTAGCGAAACGTTTGAAGTGTCATATCAATGGGATGTAGGGAATGTACAAGTATTTAAAGTTTTAATATCTAATAGACGCAAGACGTTTAATGGCTTTTGTATCCATTCAATACAAACGGATGTGGCCGTACTTTTATCCATTGGCTTCGGATAAAGTAAAAAGAATTAGACCTGCTTTACGCTTAATTAATTTGAATTTTAAATTTTGAATGAAAACAAATGAAATGAAAACAATGAAACGAAACGCACCAACCCTTTTCTTTTCTCAGTAAAACTTATTTACATTATCGTGTAAAAATTTCACATTTAAAACTGTTGGTCGATCAATATCCCATCAACGAGTAAATGTATGCAAATATTTGATAAATTGTTTGCACAACCTGCTTGCTAACTGTCTAACTCGCTTTGAGGCTGATGTCTAAACTTTCATGCTATAACGCGAACACATGTCTAGATAGAACCTTTAAACTTATCACGCCTTCGTCTGCAATACACAGGTATTTATTTATTTATTAAAGTTTACATACTCTTTCATCTAAAATATATGACAATTTACAGAAATGTTCCAAAAAATACAATCAAAATATCAGAAATTTTTGTTAAGCACAAAAGAGAAAAAACTACCAGTAATACAGCGGATTAGGTTCGAGTTAGGCACTTAAAAATGTTTTCTTTAAAACCGATCAGCCCACTACCAAATATATCCAGCTCCAGATAAGTACTGTTTAATCCGTTAAAATCACGAAGGTATTCGAAAATATAAATTATTATGTATTCAAATAAATTCAATTTATTTTCAAAAGGCCAGTTTTGTCACGAAAAACAATGTCTAAATAATTGACAGAATTCGAGTTGTAATCTGGCATACATTATCATTTATGCTCCAATATGATGATACAACCTAAGAATGTAATGTGTTTAAATTTCTACACCAGCTGCACTGATTTCTTCAGGGTAAGTCAATGGTCTCCTTGACTGAAAAAATCCATTGGTCTACATTCAGGACCCATCCATCCCCATCCACAGCCAGGTGTAAAACACACGACCATAGGTCTATGTATATGAGAATAATAGCCATTTGAAACAATATCCCACTACTCAATATATCTTCTTCTTTTAGTGTCTCTCCATTACTGGAGGTTGGCCATCAATCTCTTGAAGCGACTGCAGCAACTCTTTCGCATTCGCAATACCGGATTGATTTCTTCCTTCTACCAACACGTCGTGTACCTTAGATTTTACTCATTCTAATTAATTGAAGGAAGTGGTAGCAGTCCCATGACTAAATACTACACATGATACATGACTAGATCTTCCCATTGTTTATAATAACAGTAAATTCAATATATATAAGCTTATCTTGATATAATATATATAGATTATCTTGTACAAAAACCCCACTAACCCTTATATTAGATTTAGATTCAGAGATGTGACCTATTCGATACGTGACATCCAATGGTGTATGGGCCAAATCTCCATATTGGATATCAGATGCTTATTCAATCGTGTCCGATTTCAGCGAGCGAGCGAAAATACATTTGAGTGCAGCGAACAATTTACAATTTTGTACATTACACTACTGGCCATGTAAATGAAACACGTTCTTGAAACGTATCATTCAAATTTTTCTTTCTTTGTCATCCTAAAGTTACTAGAACTAAAAATGTTTTCTATACATACCTACGCCTCGCTTATCAGCTACTTTTAATGCTCCAGTAAACATACATATATAATATATATATATACATTAAATGCTTCATTTACTGCCAGTTCTCAAATCAAAGGCGTAGAACGGAAGGGAAGAACTGGCAATAAACTCTCCGCCACTCTTTTTAATCGCCAAGTTTTTTGTTTTACACAACGATTGTAGGGAGCTGCAACCATTACACCATGTTCCACATGACATCTTAAGTAATAAATAAATAAAAATTGTGAAGTCATATTTTCTTGTTTGTTTTAATTATACATGTTGTTTTATGACATAAAAAATCCTATGTTACAATTAGTTATGTAAAACATTAAATTAATGTAATTTTAGCAATTTTTTTTTCTGAAATGGATTACTTGGCTTGCGATAAAATATATCGTGTAAATGTCAAAATCATGTTCGATACATTTTCGTCATACAATAAACTCAAAGTGTCAGAAATTGGCTATGTTTCAATTTTTTTTCTATCAAATGAAGTTATTTAAATCGTGTATCAATCTTTCAAAATGGATAAATAAACTACTCAACTCCGCCATATATTTTTTCCATTCGCCGCCCTACTTCAAGAAACGATGACGAAAAATGGAAAGAAACAATGTAATTTTTTGGAGTTTGGCGACTAGATCGGTTCTTAAAGGGATGATCCTTGACCTTAACTAGCTCGAAGGCTCCGATGTCTAAGGTCGAGTCGGTTCAGAAGTTGTATATATTCTTCGTTAGCGCGTTCCAGGGTATGTCGTCATCGCAGTAAGAAAGAAAGAAAGAAAAAACTTTATTATACACAATATACAAGATATTTAGATAAAGTAAAGTGTACTGGCCCCCACACTAGGTGATTGTAGTCATAGAATCTAGATGTTGCTACACAAAGATACTGAGCTGTTATTTTTGTGATTATTTTTTTTCTAACAATATAACTTCATTTTTGAAATAATCAAGTATATTTATTATAAATAATATCTATCACCACTTAACGGTTAAGACCAATTAAGTCTTACGGCAATTCGACCGTAATTTGTTTTTGAGTGAAATGGGCTTCGGAAAGTGCTTGTTCGGAAGGGAATAAAATATCTGTACATATTTAACTCATACTTAATATTACATAAGTTGCTTTAATTCAAACTAGTTCGATATGCGTTTAAAGACATTCCTTATTCATTCAGTCGATACTAGAAAATACGTTCGGTTGAAGCTAAATTTGCTATTCACTTGTCAACGCTCAATTGAACTGAGACAATGGTATATATTCAGGCTTTTACTAAGAATGTACTATGTAGTCTATAATATATTTATTTTAACGGCTGTAAAAGCTAGAGCATGCAAATACTAGGGTCCAAGTATGATTTTGTCCCCTTCAGTGTCGAGACCCGTGGTCCGTGGTGTCCTAGCGCTATAAGGCTTTTTAAGGAAATAGTAAATAGGTTAGTCGACATCACAGGAGACCGAAGAGCTGGCAGGACTTCGGACGAAGAATTAGTCTTTTCCACCTTTGAATAGCTATTGGGACTTCGCTGTCAGTATCTTCGGAACCTTGTCTATAGGGACTCCTTTTAGTAATATATTTTAGTTATTACATTATATTTTAAAGGTTATTATCGTTTTAAATATATGTATTCCTCGTAGTTATATCGTATAAAGATTAATAACAATAAATCTGTTTTTTTTTCTTTTTATATACAAACTTATTATGTAAACATATTATTTATGTCCCAAAACGAGGTAGTCACGCTTATGTCTATAGAATAGCATCTCTATCATCTCTCGATTTATGCTTGAAATTAAAAATATACCTTTTCCATTTATCGATATTTTCAATTGTAGCCCTAAGCTTGGAAGTTTGGAAGACCATCGTAGTAATAGTCACTTGTGTTACTCACACGCCCACTATACTAGTTTCTATAAAGATAAGCCTTTTGTTCAAAAACTGGGTTTGTGTTGACCTTGTGGTGGCACCAATACTTTTTTTATTTGACCGATTAGCTGCTCGAAGGTTGGATAAAATCTTAGGAAATATATTTATTTTAAAAAATAAGTAATTACTCATTTGAAAACGTTTCCAACGTTGCGTACTTGGGCCACGTGTTGTGCCATGACCGCTCCTCCTTCAATTAATTATAATGGGTAAAATCCAGGGTAAACGGGGGTAGAAGGTAGAAATCATGGGTTCGCAACGTTAGGGAGTGGACGGGTATTGCTACTCCGGAAGAGTTGCTGTTGGCACAGGATAAGACACGCTTCAAGAGTCTGATGGCCAACCTCCAGTAATGGAAAGACACTAAAAAAGAAGAATAATTTCTTAAGAATTTGTTAAAAAAACGGATTCACTTCAATTTTCAAGTATAATATGGCGCGTCACTAAAGTTAAAAATTTATAAAGGAAATCGAAACGAGCCATCTTGAACATTACCAGCCAGTTGGGTGAAGGTACCTTTCATTTGAGGTCCCACTAGTGGTATATATAAAGGATTTTGAAAGTATATTGTATACTAGATTAAATTTCTATACATACGATGTAGCTTCGTTGCTACCAAGTAAACGTTGAGATGCGTGGGTCTAGTATAAGTGTAATTTTCAACTTATTTACAGTTTTAGGTTCACCTTGAGTTTATTGAAAGTTGTAGGATGAATGTCTAGACTAAATTTGTGTGGGAATATTTTGGGAGATATCTTCAAAGATCTTTTCAATTGCTTATAGATTAATTTTGTGTTTTGACGATACGTAAATTCTTACATCTATCTCTTAGGAATCTTTTATAAATAGTATGGATAAATGTAAAAATTAAAAAGAATATATTTGATAGTTGGTATTTAAAGTAGATAAATTAACAAATTGTAATATTCAATTTCAAAATAATACGTAATAGTCGCTTAATGACGTGCGATGCGAATGAAGAATAACATAAAAATAACTTTAAAAAATAAGTTTTAGTAATTCGTGTTACTGCTCGTGTAAACTTAGTCACGATGGCCTTTTTTTGAAGGCCAAATAAGTTCTTTCGCTCCAACGTGAAGGGTGTTTTGGTATATGTACATGCGATACTTGGAAAACCACCATAGCCACCACGTAACGAAACCAGGTCTTTGTTAACCCGTGTCTGAAACAGAAATAATCTTCTGGCCTAAGAAGATTTCTAATGGATTGGAGACACTCTTCGAAGGGAGCCCGACCACATCAAACAGGAACTAAATTGAAGGAAAAAAGATATGTGGCCGCCCGAAACAATCTTGGCGACGTTCAATTGTAGCGGAGTAACGAGACATTGAGTTGACGTAGTGCGAAGGTAAGTGCGTAGCTCCAGAAAGACGACGATGGCGAAGCATTGTGGATGCCTTGGAGATATAGGAAAATAAGTCAGCCAAGTTACTGCCCATTTTTACGTTCGTTAAAAACAAATGCCGGTTTTGAAGTTATACTTCTTTTCGCGCGTTAGGAAAAAATTGTGACAGTAAATTTTTACCATGCGCGAAGACCGTCACGAAAAACCGACACCCTGAAGTTAGCAAAGTTAACATTTTAAAATGTAAAATGTCAATTTCTTTAATTATGTAGAAATATTTTTTGTGATATGTAAATATACTTTATTTAACTAGATAATGCCTTATAATAAAACTTTCGATGTATTAAATACCTTTTGTCTATTGTTAGTGTCGTGTTTTCTACAAACTCGGAATGCAATATTTGAAAGATTTTTATCTTGTTACGCCAAAGAAGTATAACTTCTAACGCGTGTACATAAGTACACACATTTGTTTTTTGTAGTGTCTGACTTAATTTTCCCACGAGTGTACAGTGCATTTAGGGCCACATTTGCGAGCGTAGCCAAAGTGACGAAACCAAATGACCACTTGCCGTAGTATTCAATGTGCTACGAATTTACTGTACCATGTTTAAATACGATTAGCACTGTTTACTTTGAATTTTGGGGACTTCGTGGAAATGTGAGAACTGATAATGGGGCAGCTTTGAACTTTGGACTTTAATCAGCGTATATGCTATCATAATTAAAAAAATAATAATTACTACAGGTTTTCGGAAACAATATTTACGAGTTAAATGCCGCTTTTGCAAACTTTATAAAGGCAAAAGTCAAAATGAAATCATTTATTTCGATGTATTAAAAAGGCACTTTTGAAAAATTATACAAGTTAAAGTTTAAAAAAAACAAAATTACTAGTTGCCCCAAAGGACTTGAGTTCCAAAAGGTAGTTTCATGTAGAGAAGAATGGGCAAGAAACTTTTAAATAGTTTTAAAAATATTTTGTTTACATTGATATATTATATGATATTGATATAAAAAAACTACTATACTAAAATAAAATAGGCGCATGGTGTTATATAAAACAAAGAAGCAGCCTTGCGATTCTGAAACTCACTTTTCGAACTCACACAGCGGTTTTCGAATCGGCGGTCGCTCTCAAATCAGTCGTACAGGATCGCAGGGCAGATAAATAAATTATTAAGTACATACATGGTGCTCACATATTCACAAATTTTGGCGCCAATGATATGTTTTATTTATTTATACGTCAGGGCTGGAACCCTGAGCCGGAATGCCCATGAGTAGCCACGGATCTCCACTTGGTACGGTTCTGACCTCTCTTGATCCACTTTTATGACATTCAATGCCGGTTGGTTATGGCTACTTTAGACCTGTTGTTTCTCTATGAGAATGTACTTCTCGTACATTCTCGGCCTCTCGAACCCGATCCCACCATTCGCTGTTGCTTTGTAATATCCTACTAGTAATCCGCACCTTATTCATCTTTTCTACATTGCCAACACACCTAAGCATCCCTGTTCGTATCCTTGTCACTACTTCTTGTATACCACATAAAATAATGTATAAAACTATCATTAAATTTGCGAGAATTGTAACTGGAATTGTTGATAGCCTGATCTAGCCTAATTTAAGGGTTAACTTTAAGTAAAATCGAAGATATTTTTTTTATGTGCCTTTACTAAGACACCATGTTACATAACAATCTAGCCTAACTTAATAATAATAATCTAGTCTTAACTAATAAGTAATTTAAGTCTTACCTAATTTACTAATAAGGATTTAAAAACATCGAAGATATGAATTAAATTGTTAGTTATCTTATCAAATGAATATAAGTGTAACAAAATCTTTCTTAGCACTTGCAAAATAACGCCTCTTTCGCAACGCTTGAAGTCGTTGACTTAAATCACTAAGTATGTAAGATGTGATTGATAATAAATGAATGTCTTAATAATTCTTAAATTTAATATAATAGCTCTTTCAACCACAATTAACTAAATACTAACCTTCTTGCAAAATTTTCTATTATAAATTAGTTAGTTACTAGAGCTAAGTCTTCTATACGTACCTCGGATGCTATTTTTTTTGCTCTAATAAAAATAATTACTAAAATTGATTTAAAATTAAAATATTGATATATTTTACAACAATCTTCAATTTTATTTATCATACTCTTACTGAGGTTTAGGTTTCCATTTAGTTTTAGGTATTATTGTTTTTCATTTTGTGGTTGCCAGTTTAATTTTTCCCTTGTTTGCTTATCTACACTAATATTATAAAGAGGGAAACTTTGTTTGTTTGTTTGTTTGTTTGATTGTAATGAATAGGCTCATAAACTACTGGACCGATTTTAAAAATTCTTTCACCATTCGAAAGCTACATTATCCACGAGTAATATAGGCTATATTTAATTTTGAACAACAATAGGGTTCCATAACATATTAGGGTTTTTCGGACACAAGGTGTAAAAAATCAACCAAAAAAGTTGCTTATTTTGCGTACCCTGCCTAAACTATTAAAGATAGAACCATAAAATGTTCTAAGTAATTGTAGATCTTATAAATATCTACAAAAAAGTCCGCGACACACTATACCTATCTATCTCGAGTGAGGCACAATAACCATAAATGATATAATGACATGGCAAAATGGCGTTTGTCGGATCAGCTAGTGTTCTTATATAATTGACGGGTATGTGTGTAAAACTTTTGATGTCATATTCTTTTGTATAACTTTATACATACATGTTGTTTTAGAACTTATAAACAAATATACGGGAATATACTTGCCGTAAAAGATACATGTAGGTATAATATTAATGGGTGTTGTGTTAACCGGAGTAAATGGTCGATGTTGTGATATACGTTTGTTGTTTTATTTGTCTGTTTTATAGCTTTTGTTTGTCGCCGAAACTTTCTTAATGTGCGGGATTAAATGTTCTGTGTTAAGTATTTTGTATTCAATGGAAATACGCGACGTAGATTATAGTATTAATAATTTTATGTCTGTCTTTTGATAAAATATTCTTAATTAATAATTAATTGTAACAACTGATAATCGATCATATTTGAACTCAAACTAACTATATAATTTTGTAGGCTTTTTAATAACCTTTCAAATATTGGTTTGTCATTATTCAAATCGTACTACATATAGTTTCTTCGGTGCGACTGCTTTAACAATAATCGTTATATTTAGGACAATTTACACAAAACCGAAATTAATACACATGTACCTTCATAGTAATAATAAGAATAATAAAAACAATTGGTCCCTGTGGCAGTGTACCCTTAATGCAGGCAACATTTCCTCGCTGTTTTGCGATACTTATTCGTTGAGAGAGGAAAGCACCAGCTCTGGGGTCACCGGCAGGCGGCAACTTAAATCTTTAATTGGCACCTGTGCACTTGAACCCCACGACGCAAGAGCCTCTACTCCAAAGGGAACAAATCGATACAAAAAATATAGAAGATTATCTTATATATATCTTAGCTTTGATCAAGTTAATACAGAAAATAATTTAAAGAATAATTGTTGATACGGACTCGGAACATATTTCTTTTTGGATCACAGCCGGAGTATTTTCGGATTAACAACATCTTTAAAGATAAAAGAATTAGCTGGCACAGTTGGCAAGTGTATATCTATGTAAATGGCTAATAGCACATTGCTTTTTTTACATTTATTTGCATTGCGTTTTTGTAGGTATATTTTTGCCTAAAGAAAACATAGTTTTACTAATGTACTCATAATAACCAAATCACTTGAATTGCACTATTTAGCCTCCAGTCATCTTGCATCTTTTATTGACGAATTGTGTTTACCGTTGTAACTGTGTAACCGTCCATCTAGACCATGCTATGGTAACTGAGAACATTGAACACTCAGGGTATATGTGGAAGGACTGTTGTTTTGACTTGTATTCAACGAAGAGCGATTCGAATCGTCGACGATTAGTCATTTTCCGAGCGGCTTGATCCCTTGGCGTTGCGTAGAGATGTGGGATCCCTCTGCATCGTCTACCACATAGTGTACCAATTTTTAAAAGGCTGGCAGCGCGCTTGCGAGCATTCTGGCACTTAACATCGGGGAGGACCCGTTTGCCTCCTGAAACATAAAAACAAAAACAAAACTGTACCATTCTAGTTATGTCTGAAACACCGCGCAAACATCTACTAATTAATACAGCTAAATAATACAGATATCAATTTAAACTTATTGAATTTTCAAAGCTGGCATTAATATAAATATCTTACATTTTAATGTTTTTTTTTGATATATGTACATTTAATTTGTGAAATGACACCAAATATTTATGTTTTTTTTATTAATATAATCCCCGGCAATATATAAATAAGTATCAGTATGTAGCATTAAACATTAAAACAAATCAAATTTCTAGTAAGATGTTTATTTAAATGTACTTGTAACTAAAAATAAATTAAATTAACTAAAATTACTTTAATTTATGAACAGCACATGATGGCAATGACGAACTGTTTTCTTCTGTTAACTGGGATGCGTCATTTGATCATCGCGCTTGGAGATGCGGTGGTTGCTGGTGGTATAAGTGTAACAATGCACCATTACTTTGAATGATGTATGGGTTCATTTTCCGTTAGTGTCAATACTCTCAAGTGTTTATCTTTCTGGCAGGGTTCTCAAGAATAAGATTGTTATCCCTTTTGAAAAGAACTTTCGTGAGATGGATGGCCTCACTCGCGCATGAATGACTGACTGTCATTTTTCGTCACTCCTTTGTCTTCATTTAAATTCATTGTTTCAATAAAAAATACGAAGTGACCCAAAATATTCGTAAATAGGCTGTAGTATAAACCGTTACGATACACATCTCACATCTTAGATGGAATGTTTGACGTCGACTAGAGCATGCTTCGCAGTAAGAAATAAAATATATATGGTGGTGCCTCTCTATACCCTATATAATATAGTAGTGCTTGATCTGACCTGATAAGTTTTTATCAATAAGGGTATAAGTTAGTAGTTTTTTTTATATGTGATACTGGGCAAACTACTAAACGGGACGCCCGAAAAGGGCTCTCATGACAGACCATGGCCACCCATTTTAGTGGATGCGTTCCCGTTGCGTCTTTGAAGAGGAGGAGGAACAATTGAAGGTCGTATAGTCCCCCAGGAAAGGCTGCTACCGGAAGTAGATTCCACATCTTGCTATTTCGCAAAAGAATATGTCTTGTGAAGCGGAGAGTGGAAGACTTCCAGCCATAAAGGAAATTGTCAACGCTGATGAAATTTTTTTTTTTTTTAAAGTAGTTTTATTTATTTATTAGTTAATATTCGATATACTAGCAGAATCTAGCTACTAAAAAAGAAAACAAAACACAGCATACCGGAAAGAAAGAAAAGCGAAAAGACAATTAGATCTGAACAGTGCATTGAGAAACATCAGAGAAATGGAAAGATATGGAGAAGGGTTTTACCCTAAATAATAGGCCGCAAAAAAAAATAACTTAATTTTTTACAGCTTATACTTACACAACTAATACTCATATTAAGAAATGTTAACTAACCAATTTTGTACGGATTCATTAATAAGGCTCTAATAAATAAATAATACTCTGTAAATTTCCCATAATATACAATACCAGTATGTAATTACAACATTATAAGATTATTGTAATGAATGCTGGCAACAAGTAAAGATAATTAATCTTTGTTACATAGCCATTAGCCGCGCAGTTAGTATTAAAAAAAAACAATTATGTGATCCCCTTTGGTAATCGTAATGAAAATAATATATGTATTTCACACACTCACAACCATGAAGTTTCAGAGAATATGATTATAATTTATGCCAATATAAAATATCCTATTACATAAAAAACAAATAATTCGATATAGTGAAATTCGAGCCCTCTTTTCTCCGTTACAAGCGCGATATATCAAATAAAATTAAATATAACATCATTAAATTGAGTGGCGTGGATGTTAAGGTTTTTTTCCCGGAAGTAGAATTATGTAATAGGCGCTTCCGGAAACCGGAAAGACGCGTTAGGGCTTATTAGTATCGTTACGATAGCTTAATATTATAGTTACGACATAATGTCTATATGTTGCAAAGTTTTGTTTAAAAAAATCACTTTTGGTTCAGTTCTTATTTAATATTAATAACATACCGAACAACCATAATGAACTCATGTAACTAAGTTCCGGAGTCTTGGAAGTACTAACTACTAAGTGTTTTTCAAGTATCATCAATTTTATTATATGCCTTGATGTGGCTTTTAATAGTAAAATGTGCATAACACTCAAGAAAAAAGGTTACTAAGAACTTAAACTCACATTTATCTTCGAGAATAAGTGCGGACTGATTACACATAATATAACCCATGTAATATAAGTAATTAGCTATTACGGCTCAAATATAAGAGTCGATTTTGTTCCCTTTGGAGTAGAGGCTCTTGGTCCGTGGGGTTCACGTGCACAGGTTTTTAAATTTAAGTTGGCGCCTGGTAGTTAGTAATGGTGACCCCAGAGCTGGTGCTTTCCTTGCACTAGAAGTATCGCAATACAGCGAGGTAATGCTGTCAGCGTTAGGCTGCGGCCTCGAATTTCGCGGGCAGCGGGGCGGCGGCGGCCGCGGCGCGGGAGCGGCAGGGTATTATGCGTACAATCAAATGGACCGGTTCTCGAAAACAGCGGCGCGGCAGCGGCGCGGGCGCGGGTAACGAGCGGCGCAATCCAGTCAAGCGGTGACCGCCCGCGTTGCGCGTATGCATTGTAGTATAGTGCTGTACATATTTTTTGTGACGTATCAAAATGACCTCGGACGTGCAAGAGCAAATTATTTCAGAAATCTTTGAAAGGAGTCCCATATGGAACTATATTTTTGCATATAACATATTTTTGCCCACAATAAATCGAGCGTTAGGAATAAATTTGAATCAAAAAGATGTTGTCGCCGTTTTTTAGACATTTCGTTCGCGAATAAAAACAAATATCTTGACTACACAACCACGAACACAACACTACACCGCTATAGTGCCGCGCGATCTGCCCGCTGGTTTCGAGAACAGGTATGCGTTGGCCGCCTCGCTCCCGCGCCGCAGCCGCTGCCGCCCCGCTGCCCGCGAAATTCGAGGCCGCAGCCTTAAGGGTACACTGCCACAGGGACCAAACTTTTTATATTTGTTCTAATTTTCTTTTAAATAATTTTTACTATTACAATGTAGATTAGCTATTAAACATAAAATACACGAAAAGATCAAAGAAATGTCAATGGTTATTTTAATGCCTTATATTTGGTTGGGAAAACTGGAAAATTTTGAAGCCTCCGAAGTATGTAGTAATAAAAGTAGTTAGACAAATCTATATCCTTTGAATAAACTAATTTAAGATATATATATATAAAACTATCGTGAATATATTTGGCCTAAGAGTTTTCTAATAAGATTTTCTACAAGATATCTCAACAACGTGATTGCGGTATCGCCTCTTGAACGACGGTATTTGCTCTTGGAATGCTTTCTCGTCCAATTAAGCCAATATTATTTGGGCAAGCAAATTGGGGATTGGTCCAAAATTTAATATCACTTTGACGCTCGACCTTAGTTATCTGTAATGAATTTCTAATTGGACTTACATTATTTATTTGTACCTGAAATCGGAAATTTTGAAATAGAAATGTCTAGATACTCTAATATAAAAATTCAAGTGTTACAATTGTGAAGATGAGCAGAAATTATAATGTAAAAAGGTATTAGCCTATGAAGGTAAGAATATTGTAAATAATGTATATTTGTGTGTTGGAAACAAATACACTTAAAACCGTTTACGACGACATCGTTTAGAACAACATACCGGTTATATTGACCAAAATCAAAGGCTGAATTCTATTGTATTAGGTACTTAATAACAACGTCATCGGCTGTTACGACTATCGGTTTTTACGACCAAATATGAGTAGTCCCTTCGATGTCGTTATAACAGATTTTGACTTTATTTATGTTTAACTGCAAAAACCATAATTAAAAATTTAAATAAAAGTCAAAGTAAAAAATAATTTATTCATATAGGTAACACAATGTACGCTTATGAACTTCAAAGAAGAAATATACATTAAATGCTTCTAATTTTACATTTACTGCCAGTTATCAAATCAGGGGCGTAGAACGGAAGAGAAGAACTGGCAATAAACTCTCGGCCACTCTTTTTAATAACCAAGTTTTTTGTTTTACACAACGTTTGTAAGGAGCTGCAACCATTACACCATGTTCCACATGACATCTTAAGTAATAAATAATAAAAAATAAATTAAAAACAAAGATTTGTCCTCTATCAGCAGGAGGCATGGTGAAATAGGAGCACGCACTTACATTCTCGTGGCAAACATCAAGTATTTCCTTTTTGATAGATTTTTTTCCTTAAACCAATTCTAATGAATTCAATAAAATTACGTATGTTCCATAGCGAAATTTGCCAAGTGGTCATCTTTAGAATTAACGTTCTTTTTTGATTGGTCCATTATTAGCATCAAAACATCAATTATCTATTGGCTTGATTGATTAATCTTGCATATATGTTCGTAAAAACATGTTTACTTCATAATTCGAATTGATAGTTTTTATATGTAATCGATTAATACGACTATTTAGGCGGCCTCTATCTATCGTATAACACTTAATCCTTAATTGAAAAGGCCAAAATAGATCGCCTTTAATTTATCACTTGTTCAACATAATACGGTTAAAGAGGTTTAAGGGAGGTGAGGTCACGAATCGAACACACATGACCGAAACTTTAATCACATTAATTAATTTCCAACTGTTTCCGGATCCTTCCGGTTCCAGATAACATTTTATCTTTATTACTTGAGAGGATAATTTAATTATTGGGTCCCTCATTTTTGGGGTCAAAGATATGTATTACTTAGTTAAGTAGTTTTTATATGCTTAGTTAGCAATTGATAAGGAAATAATTTTCAAGTAAGGTTTAAGTTAGGCCCTGTTCCTTAATAAATAAAAATAAATAAATCAGTGGCGCTACAACTTCTTTACGTCTTGACCTCAGATTTCTGAATCTGTTTCATTATCATTTTTAAATCTAATAAGCCAGTAGGTGCTCAGCCTCCAGTGCCTGACACACGCCGTCGACTTTTTGGGTCTAAGACATGTCGGTTTCCTCACGATGTTTTCCTTCAACGTTCCAGGAAATTTTAAATGCGCCCATAGGAAGAAAATCCATTGGTGCACAGCCGGGGATCGAACCTTCGACCTCAGGTATGAAAGTCGCACGCTTGAGCCACTATGCCAACACTGCTCATTATTAATATAAATCCTGTTCCTAAATAAAGAGCCGTAATTGCCAAGTTTAAAACAAATCCTTTGTAACCTTTAGAAAAAACTACGATTTAAAAGTAATATTGATATCACTCAAAAAACTTATCAATCAATACTTGCAGAACTTCCAAATGTTAGAGAATTTAATTATAACATATTGAATCACGTTATTATTGCGAATATTGATAAATAACTAAACGGAAAACCGCCCAAAATACGCAATCAGCAATCCCATCTATAAATCATCTATGGTTCGTTACCCGGTTGGATTTTATATTTCGCCGCTGTTTCTGACTCCTGATTAATGTAGATTATTCAATTGTATCACAAAATACTGGCAGTATAGGCCAAGAGGCTTAAACGTTTTCGTCCTTGGGGTCGTGAGTTCGAACCCGGGTTGTGTGCCAATTTCTGTGCGCATTTGACACTCGCTGGCACGGTTAAGCAAAACATCGTGGAGAAACTGGTATGTCCTTACTGTAAAAATCGGTGGCGTGTGTCAGGCACAGGAAGCTGGTCACTGATCGCCACTTGCCTATTTGAAAAACAAATGATCACGAATATTAAAAGCTCCACTGAGTTTCGTATTCAGTACAGCTGTAACATAGTTCCACGTTAAATCTATACTTTAAGTATGAAATATGTTTATATTACTAAGCTGATGAGTTTGATTGGCGAATAATATATTCATTTAAAGTCGCCATAGACTAAAATCGCTTCTATAATAATCTTACAGCGCTCTCGCGTGTACTATGTTCCAATAGCAACCAAAATTTTGTGTGAAATTACGATAATGTTCTCTTAATTGCCGCTGATGTTGAATAGTGCGGTACAAATACTCAACTGTGCAGGAAGGATGTTCCTCCAACCTAAAGGGAGTCTAGTCTAACCACTGGCTGGACCGAAGGCCCCAGTGGCTAAGGTCGAGAGATGCCTTGCGATTCTGTAACTTACTTTTCGAACTCTCACAGCGGTTTTCACAGCGGCGTTCGCGCTCATTTTACGATTTGGCATTCTAATAAGGAGTTGTAGTTTATTGTTTACTGCTTTACGACTGATTTGAGCGCGACCGCCCCTGTGAAAACCGCTGTGAGAGTTCGAAAAGTGAGTTCAAGAATCGCAAGGCAGAGATCTTTGCGGCCGGAATAACTTCGTTTTCGGTTATGACGTCATCGCAGTAATTTGTAAGCGATTGTAGGTATTGCTACACAAAATTTATGTCGGATATTGAGAGTTAAACAGACGAGGATTATACTTAAAATTCGGAAGCGAAAAAATTTTAATGCAAAAAACTTTAGTGTTATATTGATATGTTTAAGGTTCAATGAATTAAGCACTTAATAACAAAGATGGATAATTACGTATTAATTGCTAATTATTGGCGAGAAATCATTAACGTCAATTATTCAATACAATAATTATCAGCCGCTAATGAGTTATTAATGTTACTTATTCAGATGAAGTGAGATGTAATTAATTATATTGTTAATAATCGGTACATTTAGTTATTAATTTTATATATTTTGTGTTGGTAGCGTAACCAAAATTCTCAGAGTCTTGGATTCGTTTCTCGACGTAGCAATAATTGATTCGGGTTAAACGGATACATGTTAGTAATAATGCAGACCTGTCTGACTGGATCAAGATGTAACAAAGAGTAATTTCTGTTAATTTAATAAAGTACCAATAAAGTTTATATGCCAATCGCGAAGCGCGAAATGTTGTAGTGCCACTGAATTATTATTTCCTTATTACTGAATTTTTTTTTGAGGTTTTTTTACGCCGGCTTTTTCTCTCGGCCTACGATTTAAATTTAATGACGTGGAATAAGTTATACCTGTATCTTATTTTCCATAATAAATATATTTTTTTTATTGGCTAATCAAGAGCCACTTTCAGTTTCTGTAAGAAAAATATTACAGCTATTTAAAATCACTGAGCATGACATTTTCTGGGAAAATGTGTTGTCAAAATTGCCAGAGCATTTTCAAATTAACGTCATCACGGCGACACTGAAAGAAGCTTTGAAACTTGCTTCTCTTGTTCGAACGTCATTAAAAATTGTTAGCGAGTTGCAATTACTGTCTATAAGGTAGATTATATTATGAAAATGGGAATTCTTTAGAGCGAAAAAGATTTTTTTCTATCGGGTAATTTATACACAGATAAGTACAAACTTGTGAGCAGTGTTGACCTAGTGGCTTCAGCGTGCGACTCTCATATCAGAGGTCGTAGGTTCGATCCCCGGCTGTGCACCAATGGACTTTCTTTCTATGCGCGCATTTAACATTCGCTCGAACGGTAAATAGTCTAGTCGACAAGTTGAAAATGGAACAAAATAGAGATACTGCTCTTAAAATTATGTGCGATACCTCATTGGATCCGGAATGATGTCTAGAAAAATGTGCTAAAAGCGTGTATTAGCACATAAAAAATTGCAAAAGTTATACACAATTAAAGATGAAAAAAAAATGTAATTTAGTTTTTTGCCAATATTTAATAAACTATTAATATTTAAGAAATTTCATATATATCCTATACTTTGTTACATATGGTTGTTTTTGTTAATTTTAGAAGTTTTAGAAAAAAAATATAAAAAAGTTGAACATTTGTTTATAACAAATTGGTAAGTTAATAAACAGAATTGTTGATTAAAAAAAATTTTTTTTCTGTTACTTTATAGAGGACTGTCAATTATGATTTATAGAAAAAAAAAAATTCTTAACTAATTATTTAAACAATAGAAAATTAAAAAAAAACGATTATAAACAATTAAAAATTGTTATTAACGAAAAATTTTTTTTTTTAAATCATAAAATTTTTAATGTAATAAAGTTGTGTTAAATTTTTTTTTTAAATATTGATTTAATCAATTTGTTTAAAAAAAATTTATCAACAAGTGGCGGGAATTTTTTTTTTGCAAATCAATAAATATCTTGTATTAATAAAAAAAACGATTATATGATGATTTAGAAAAAAAAAAATTTTTTAACAACAGTACATGCATTTTTAAGTTTTTGTTTAAGTAAAAAATTGTTATAAACAAAGTATAAATATTTCTTTAACTTTTATGGCACGATCTTATTAAGTATGTATGTAAGAAAGGCTCTACGAAGCGAAATATTTTTACGACCATTATTTAAACATTTTTTTTCACTTACAATTAAGACGGTCGTTCGAGAAAATTTCGTTAGTTAACAATTGTTTAACTTGTTGAAAAATTAACTTTAGGTAAAATTTCCAACGGGAATAAATTATTTATAGTGTTCAGAACACACCATAATTTTTTCAAATTTAAAAAAAAATATTCAACACCTTAAATAAATTAATTAATGTGCCGTAGTCGCTTTTGACGCCACGCGCGAATCCTAAAAATGTCACGCGTAGACCTATTTTCAGCGTTAAATTAAAACTATAAATAATGGAGATAGAGTTCCGGGAGTTGAGAGTTTTTTATTGGAAATTTCCTCTTCTTTTATATATATATATTTCTTAAATATTAATAGTTTATTAAATATTGGCAAAAACCTAAATTATTTTTTTTTTTCACAATTGTGTATAACTTTTGCAATTTTTTATGTGCTAATACACGCTTTTAGCACATTTTTCTAGACATCATTCCGGATCCAATGAGGTATCGCACATAATTTTAAGAGCAGTATCTCTATTTTGTTCCATTTTCAACTTGTCGACGAGACTAAAAGGAAAACATCGTGAGGAAACCGACATGTCTTAGACCCAAAAAGTCGACGGCGTGTGTAAGGCACTGAAGGTTGATCACCTACTTGCCTATTAGATTTAAAAATGATCATGGAACAGATTCAGAAATCTGAGGCCAAGAGCTAAAGAGGTTTCAGCGCCACTGATTTATTTATTTATTAAGTACAAACTTACGCCGTACTTTTAATGCCTATAAATGCGTAAAAAGCATTTACTTGGACCAGCAGTAGTGTGAACTCAATTTCCGCACTTAGACGCACATTTGGTCCGTTGTGGGTAAAATCCTTCCAGAAGCTCAGAAGTCTCCTGGGCACATTGCAGGCTTCGCGGAGCGCTCTCTTCTCCGAGGATTTCTGTTCATTGGGAAGCCACACTTTACTCACTTATACTTTGATTATTATTATTATTATGTTGTGGATTCGTCTTCGTCTGGAATAGAATTAAAATATGATATTCATCGGTAAAAACCTCAGTATAGCCTTTCATTTGTTATAAATAGTACATGGTTTCTTAAATATTATTTAATAAAAAAAACTCCTAATTAATTGGCTTTAGGCGGAATGAGGTCAGCTAGTTATAAATATATTAAATCTAAATACAAAATACGACTGCGTCATAGTTAACGCACGTAGTGCAAACAACCTGAAGTCCTAGGTTCATTTACCAGCTAAAGAATAACTATTGCTGGGTTACTACGAGCAAATGTATATCCTGCTAGGGTCTTAGACGTATTTTTACCATTTGATCAATTAGTAGTGAATTAAAACTTCAAAGGCGCACGGGGTTCCATCGGGTTCCTAGGGGCTTCCTGAGGATTGAGAGTCGTATGAAGAAGAGTGGCGGAGAGTTTATTGACAGTTCTTCTCTTCCGTTCTACGCCGTTGATTTGAAAACTGGCAGTAAATGTAAAATTTAATGTATATTTCTTTTTAGACGTTCTTAATTGTACATTGTATTACCAATATGAACAAATGATTTTTGACTTTGACTTTGACTATGCCTTGCTACCAGGCAAACTCCGCTTTCCTTCACTTTCCCGTCTATGATTTCATATTTGGTGATTACGTCAACAGTAATTATTAACTTTTTTACACATATTACCCACACATTGTCTATGCTTGAAAACAAAATGCACTTTCGAGGATTCCTACAAAATAAATTCTACGTTTATGTACTATTATTTTTGAGAGCTTTGCTTACTTTTTCTGACAAAAAGGGGGGGGGGGGGGTTAATTGCAGTTAATCTGCTTACGTAATACTTGAACTATACCTATTTATACTAATAATAATACCTGGCTCATTACCCCAAAACACAAAGAATGAACCGCCAAGGCCAAATCCGAAACCCCGTCGTTTATACTAAAAGCGACTTAATAACTATATAATTGTTATTAAACTGATACATATAAAGCCCGAAAACATTTTCGCGTGACCTCTTTCACCGATTGTAACAAATGAATCGGAATGGAGTAATTATATTCGACACGTGTACATAATGCCTTTCCAAATGTTTGTGAAAGTGCCTTTTTAATGGCTCTTCGAACAAATGTTTAGCGTAAAACGAAATATTCGTCTTATAGTTATTTATAAAAATAGAACTGATTTAATGGCCTTGACCGTTTTGAGTAAATATTGGTCAGAGTTTCGTCTTAACGGATACTGATGATTAAATCGCCGTAGCCAATGACAAATGAAAAGCCGCCCGCGCAGTAAAATCAAAATCAGATCAGGGTAAAAACCTTCCTTCACCGGGGAAGGTGAGGTCCTTCACATCGTACTTCTCTCACTGCTTTAAGCTTTGGTAATGCCCTTGAGGCGATTGATGCGACGGCACAAGCCAAGGTTTGAGCCTCGCAGGAGACGCCCGTGCGCCAGTCGCGGGGAAAAGGCCATTCGAGCTACTCTCGCCAAAACAGTCTTAGCTGAGCTGTCAATGCCCTTAAGGCCATAGCAATATTCCATTCCGAAAAAAAATGCCCCCCCTTGGAAACACTTAAAAGTGTGTCTAGGTACGTCATGGCAATTTGCATGTTAATTTAATTACTTTCTTTTTTTCTGTCGTCCCTAGACTATAAAAAAACGCTTCAGGTTTTGGCCTCAGATTTCTGTATCAGTTTCGTTATCATTTGCTTCATTGCTCTAATAGGCAAGTAGGTGTTTAGCCTTCTGTGCCTGACACACGGCTTAGCCAAAGTCAAAGTCAAAAATCATTTATTCATATAGGTAACACAATGTACACTTATGAACGTCAAAAAAGAAATATACATTAAATGCTTCTAATTTTACATTTACTGCCAGTTCTCAAATCAAGGGTGTAGAATGGAAGAGAAGAACTGGCAATAAACTCTCCGCCACTGTTTTTAATCACCAAGTTTTTTGTTTTACACAACGTTTAAAAGGAGCTGCAATCATTACACCATGTTCCACATGACATCTTAAGTAAAAAATAATAATTAAATACAAAGATTTGTCCTCTTTCAGCAGGAGGCATGGCATTAGCGAGTATAAGAAGCGCACGAAGACAGTAAGTCCATTGATGCACAGCCAGGATTCTATTCGATTCTACGTCGTCAGGGATTAGTCGTATGCCGAAGTCACTGAGCCGACACAGAAAGGTTTAGTTTAAATACATTATTTAAATATATTAATGAATTGGTTCAAATTATTTTATTTCTTACTAGCTGATCCGGCAAACGCCGTTTTGCCATGTCATTATATCATTTATGGTTGTGCCTCACTCAACATAGATAGGTATAGTGTGTCGCGGACTTTTTTGTAGATATTTATAAGATCTACAATTACTTAGAACATTTTATGGTTCTATCTTTAATAGTTTAGGCAGGGTACGCAAAATAAGTAACTTTTTTGGTTGATTTTTTACACCTTGTGTCCGAAAACCCTAATATCTTACGGAACCCTATTTTTGTTCAAAATTAAATATAGCCTATATTACTCGTGGATAATGTAGCTTTCGAATGGTGAAAGAATTTTTAAAATCGGTCCAGTAGTTAATGAGCCTATTCATTACAATCAAACAAACAAACAAAGTTTTCCTCTTTATAATATTAGTGTAGACAAAATAAATATAACCTATATTACTCGTGGATAATGTAGCTTTCGAATGGTGAAAGAATTTTTAAAATCGGTCCAGTAGTTTATGAGCCTATTCATTACAATCAAACAAACAAACAAACAAAGTTTTCCTCTTTATAATTTTAGTGTAGATGATTCCCGTCCAATCCAATACGTTTTTGACGTATAAGGAAGTCATACAAAGCGCAAAACCGCGACTCTAAATTTAAGGGTGTCTATGTAAACACATTAAGAAGTGAATTCCGATTTTGCAGACAGTTTTCTCCAAGTCTGTGGTCGTTGCATTGAAAAGATAGCTATTATAGTGAAAACTGCACTGTAACCGCGCTATACACTATCAGGATGTCAACAGACAAAATAAGTACGTTATGGCGCCAGCGGGAGGAAGCCATTTAAGTCGTTGTTTTTGGTCGACGCGAACGTTAAAAGTGGGGCGGCAGTTACACCGTTCATGCGGTTGAACTATCGATCTTCGGAAATAAAACTTTATCAAAAATATAACTCTGAATTTACAGAACGTATTAATACTCGTAAATGGGTATGAAGTCCTTAGGTATGATTTATTTTTTGTAATTCTTTTTGAAGTGAAACTTCTTTAGGCACATGAGGGATGAAACGCAATAATAATATTAGCGTTACGAAGATGTGCAACGTTTATTTCGAAGAAAAGGGAGAAAGCGATTGAGAGAGTGAGAAGGGCGAATTACTTTATAGAAATTCTATTTTTAAAATTAAAATTTTGAATTAAAGAACTATTAGTATTTTATATTTTATGCAAAATAATTTATTGAAATGACGAATTGTAAATTGAAATTCCACATGTTTTTATTATCGAAGATATAAATTTAAAAAAAATATTAATAATTTATTTCTTCGATAATAATATAATATTACACTTTTTTTTTTTTTTATTATATTACAGAGGGAAAACGGGCAGGAGGCTCTGATGTTAAGTGATATTGCCGCCCATGAACACTCACAATGCTAGAAGGCTTGCGAACGCGTTGCCGGCCTTTTAATAATTGCTACGCTCTTTTCTTGAAATATTTATTGAATTCGCTGCTAAAAATGAAGCTCTTTGGTTAAAATTTGGCGTAGGTGATTAATGATTACTATTGTATTTAATAAGCTAGAGGTCCTTATGTCAAAACTGTTATATTTTTAAAAATATATCAGTCATACTTGGAGCTCTAAATCCTGAATTCAAAAAGCTAATTAAACATAAAAGTAGTTTAAACTGACAATAATAAAGCCCGTTTATTTCCAATCTTTAAGAAAGTTAAAAAATATACAGTTTACCTTTCTTATATACATCTTCTTGCTCTTCTCTTTCTTTCTTCAACAATTTTGTTATCATAACTTCCATCAGTACCGTTGACTTGACTGATTGATTATCTTTTCCTTCTTTCTCCATTCGCTACCAGCAACGCATATATGATATATCTTCTATCCACCTGTTTGTCGCCCTCTTCTAGTTCTTCTCTTTGGTCCTTTCATTTTATTGTCTTTAAAGTCCATCTTTTACCTGTGCATCTTGCTATAAGCCCATTGCCACTTCTGTTTAAGGGCTACATGAAAAATACTCGTGTATAAATCCTATAAAGCCAATATATGTCAAATGAGAGCCCCTCAATATTTAATAATGCGTCGTTCTCGTCTTCACAAGCAAATGTCAAGTACCTAAGGAAGGATGGATACTTATTTATATACCGAAAATTAGTCAAATAAAATATAAAGGTAGAATATTGGATGTATCTTAAAATATTGGCACAGAAACGAAAAGAAAATTATATTCATACCTACAGCAGGACTGTAAGTAAAAAATATTATAATGTATATAATTTAAAAGAAAGAGTTGAGAAAGAGCAGGGTTGGCCTAGTGGCTTCAGCGTGCGACTCTCATCCCTGGCTGTAGGTACGATCCCCGGCTGTGCACCAATTGACTTTCTTCCGACGTGCGCATTTAACATTCGCTCGAACGGTGAAGGAAAACTTCGAGAGGCAGCGACATGTCTTAGACCCCTTAAGGTCGACGGCATGTGTCAGGCACAGGAGGCTGATCACCTATTTTAGATTAAAAAATTATCGTGAAACAGATTCAGAAATCTGAGGCCCAGACCGTAGCGCCACTGATTTATTTTTTATTATTTATTATATCTAATATATACAATTCTCGTGTCTCAATGTTTGTTCCCATACTCCTCCGAAACGGCTTGACCGATTCTTATGATTTTTTTATGTATACTAAGTAAGTCTGAGAATTTGCTACTATCTATCTTTCAAACCTCTAAGTGGTAAGGAATGTCCACCCAAAAAATTTTGTTTTTATTTTTTAGATAATTTTTTTATGATACAAAATACATACAACCCCTAATTTTCATCTACCATGTACGATCAACCAGAATTTTATATTATAGTAGAAACTTATTTTTATTGAAGTATAATAATGTTTCCTGGAAATAATATAATAAATAAATAATAATGGCAAAACAACGTTAGCCGGGTCAGCTAGTAATTTATAATATCCTACATATTTTTTATGGAAAAAATATATAATTAATCACTTAGTATTGTCTTTGATTATCATAACCTTTACACATTTAAAGAAAAAACTTTTTAACCGGATTAAAGTTATGTATTATTATAAATTTACAATTATTTAACATAATTTTAAATTTATCCGACGTTTCGCGTGCTTAACAGCGTGCGTGGTCACGGTGAAAAAAACGCTTACTTGCATAAATATAAATAAACAGATACGGTAATGTGCCTAATTTGTTACTACACATTTATTACACGTTGGTGGAAACGCAGTCACTTGATTTTCCTCCTCAGTAGCAGGTTAACCCGCTATTTCTAAAAGTATAATGGCACTGTCGGATTTAACTAAAGTTTTAATTAGTTGCAATAGTGAAATTGGAAGAGTGCGAGAGGGTTCCAAGCAGTTTATTTGAATTTCAAACACGTTAATACCTACCATTCTCATTAGAATTGCCATTAAACTTGGCAGATTCTAGTTCGCGTTACGAATTTCGCAAGATTTGAAAATAGAACTTGGGTAATGAATATCACAAGTTACTGTCGCTTTGATTAATCCAATTCATGTGGATATTATGTCACCTCTGTTCGATTTTGTAGGTATATTTTGTGAGATATATTATCTATAGTAAACAATATATTCAAGGTATCATAGGGTTCATAATCTTGATATAATGGAGAGACTGAGTCTACGGGTATCAAGTAGAAACCTGAGGCGGAAGTCTCAACTTTTGGAAGTACCGCGCGCACATTCCAACTTGGTCAGCAAAGCACCACTCACGCGAGCAATACATATAATAAATAGAATTTCTGTTAAGGTTGCTTCCTATATTATTAGTTATAAGATTTAGGTATATAAATATATTTTATTTTAATGTTTTTTATCTAGGTTAATTGATGTGGGTATAAATATTGTGTCGTTCTCTCGAATTAGTAATTACTGTAAAGATAGAATAATGATATGATATGGAATAAAATAAAAATTTAAAAACTTAAGCCTGCGTAGATTAAGTAACGTTATCCGATACCAAATGCCTCCTCAATAAATACGTTTGAACAAAATTGTTATATTATTTATTGAACCACGTACATAATACTACATTAACAATATATGTTACTAAGTTAACTTTTCTAAAATACATGACAATTTTGGTAAACAAAAATGTTAAAAAAATAAAAATACTAGTAAAAGTAATGTTTTCTTATTTTGAAGCAAAAAAATTTGGTGTAAAGTAATACATTTAATACTTTCGTCTCCGAATTCCTGTCTAATAGTAGATTGGTTGGTTCAGTGGGCAGTTGTAACCCAAAATGCATAATAGCCAGGCTCTTATGCATTATATATTCTAAATTCAAATACAAGTAAGAATGCATATTGTGCAATTTTTTTAAGTTTTTACTTTATTTGGTCCGCGCGTCAATTATCTTTTGGCAACTACATTATCATATTATTTATGTCATACAAAGGTTAAGGTACTATTAATATCTGCATTTCAAATTCAAATCCCTGTTCCAGGTTAACTAGTGTGGATTCAGTTTCCGCATTTAGACGCTCAGTTGGTCTGTTGTGTGTTGGTTCTTATTGAATTAAATGTAATTAAAATCCACTCCAGCCAGCCAGTCACACTTCAGCTCGAGAAAGCACTCCACCATACGGAGAGACTATCAAGCTACAGATGGTTATTATAAAAATAACTAGTTCTAACTTTGTCTGATTTTTAAAGTATACATCCCAGGTGTAACAGATGTCCCCTACCCTTCAGTTTGACGAGTAAGTTTGTATGCAAATTGCCCAACTTGTGATGTTAAACACGCACGTGACTAAAACCGTAGAGTACAACGAGTTAGGGGCGAATACTTCTTAATTATAAGAAAACTTACTCTTGAGAAATAACTTGGATGAAAAAGTGACTGTGTGTTCTGAATAATAAAAAACACTTCTAGTTCAAATAATTATTAAAATATTTACGTGTGATAATAAAATATTTTTGAAGTGAAACTTCTTTATCGGGGTTGGAAAAAAATTTAGTGTAACATTTTTGGGTTACGCGTCACATTTTTCCGTTACGCGCCATGTTGATTTTTGAAGTCAAACTTCTTTATCGGCGTTAAAATATGTAAGTAATAAGTATGTTTTTGACTTTGAAGTTTGACAACGGATTACATTTTCGACTTGAAATTTGCTAATCGCAATTTGCAGCAATTAATTTGTAAATTGTATGCTAGGCAGTGTATTAAAATTTACCGTGTTTAAAGAAATAGTTTCGGACCTCTAAACTTAAAACAAACCAATTATGGCTCTGCGTCCAACAAAGGTTTTATATAGGTAAGTTTCACTTCTTACGTGTGTACACCTAGTACACGCACACATTTTTTATTATTGAGTTACCTTTCGCCCGCACACGGCCAGATATAATTTTTGCCGGCCAGCATATTGATAATTAAAAATGATTAAATAAGTCTTGTACAAGTAATTCAGTTTTATAGTTGAGTGCACAAAGCCACTTGGTAATCTTTGTTTAAATTTCGTTTAATAACTTAGGGCAAATATTAAGGATCCCATTAAGTTTTTACCTTAAAAACAAAAAAGATCCCATTAAGTTATTATGGTAATAATAAAACGTTAGTGCATGTGTGTGTATGTGTGTGTGAATGTTCAATATTATATCATAACAGTTATTAGATCCGCCATTGGTACAGTTCATCCCCGGGCCAGCCGAGGGTGAACTGTACCCCGTTTGACTCCCCAGCAACGGTCATGATACTCCCGGACATCGACACGACTTCGAATGCGCGCTTCGAGTGGAACTCTTGTCTCCTCGCGCCCTGCAGTACCCATCAAGGGCTAAATATCTCGCCCTCGTACCGCATGTATCAGGAGGGTGCAAACCACACCACCCGTCGGGAGCATATGCCCCGAACGGGGCTAAACACACCTCTCGCGAGGGAGGACGCAGCAGATGCCACGACGCAAGATATAAAACTGTACTATGTACAGTTGTTGCATTAACCATTGCAGACCAAGCGAGTAAGTATAGAGGATATTATAACGTAGATACCTTGCATTTTAAAGGTAGTTTTAATAGAAATTTGAATTTGTTGGCATAGTGGCTTCAGCATGTGACTCTCATCCCTAAGGTCGTAGGTTCGATCCCCGGCTTTCTATGTGCGCATTAAAAATTCGCTCGATAGGTGAAGGAAAACATCTTAAGGAAACCGGCTTGCCTGAGACCCAAATAGTCGACGGCGTGCGTCAGGTCAGGCCAGGCTTATCATGAAACAGAAATCTAAAGCCCAGACCTAAATAGGTAATACCACTGATTTTAATAGAAACGTATCAACTATATCTCTTATCCTGTTACTAGAAAGATTACTATTGAATGTTATGTAAGTCTGTGCTTCCTCAACAATGTGTGTAGAACTTTAAGCTTACGTACTGTGTGATTTTCATTAACGGACATGTTACGTTCAAAGTAGTATCTATTGAAACAATCTTAAAGATAATATATTATAACTAGCTGATCCGGCAAACGTCGTTTTGCCATGTATATCATTTATAATAAAAAATAGGGGTTGATCGTAGAGGGATGAAATTTAGGGGTTGTGTGTATTTTTTAATGTTGTATCATAAAAAAATTAAAAATTAAAAATTTTGTCTAAAAAATAATAAATAAAATTTAGGGGTGGACTACCCCTAACATTTAGGTGGGTGAAAAATAGATGTTGGCCGATTCTCATAGATACCGGATAAGCACAAAAAATTTCATCAAAATCGGTCAAGCCGTTTCGGAGGAGTATGGCATGAGAATTTTATATATTAGATATTCCGTATAAAATAACTCACGTGACACATTCAGATCAACTTTGCAGGTAGTCAACGAGGTATTCATTGAACTAATACAACGTTACGAGCAATTAAATGCCAATCAGGGTATGTGTGTAAGTCAAACGTTCATAGTAGTGGTACGCCAGAGTTCCAAGGCACAATTTTCGAACTTCATTTGTTGTTATAGTGTCAACTCTTTATAACGAATATCAAGGGACCGAGTATTTTCTTCGTTATAGAGAGTTTTTATTATAGGGAAAGAAGAAGAAGAAAGAAAAAACACCAAATGTAATTATATAATAGATAGCTGACAATGGTGCGTTTAGTAACTGAGTTTAAAATTTCCTACAGGCAATGTATTCTAAGAATAATGGCACACGTGTTAATGCAATTAACAATAACAAAGGCGAGACGGCTGTTTCTGACCTCAGGTGATTTTTTAGAAATTTCGGCACGTCAAAAGGTAAGTTTTGTAATCTGATTATAAAAACAATTATTACACTTAAGTATGTTGTCGATGTCTAAATATGAAAATATTTCTTCGTAATAGAGCTGTTGTGTTATAAAGACTGAATGAATGCATGGGTTTTGTGTAAAACCAACCAAATTATATCTTTTTTTACGTTATAGACAGTTTTTCGTTATAGCGAATAACGTTATAAAGAGTTTACACTGTATTTTGAATGATAAAAAAAAACCTAAAGTTACGATTCCACCAGTGTGCTGAACTGTGCGGCACAGTGTTGCACAGCGTACGGAACAAATGTTTGTTTTTGATCGACTCACTCAAGCGAACAATAACAAATTGTGCGCGAATATTGCAAACTCTCAGTCTGCTTCGGCTACCAAGGCGAAAACATTTGATTTTGCGCGCACAACATAAAAACACAGTCTTCAGCACAAAGCACAATGTTTTCCTGTCAGTCAACATTAGCAACAGTCGGCAGAAAATCTTCAGTGTTTAACACTGTACGCTCGCAAAAGTCACACACAGCATTGCTGATGGAGACAGAAGCCACATGCTTAGTATGTGTTCTGCTATAGTTTTGCACTGTAAACAAATGTACTGCACGCTATTTCGGTGGAATGGTACCTTAACGGTTACACCAAAGGCACTGGAGCTAAAAGACTCCTAATAACTTCCAGATAGATGAGTAGCCGGCTTTTTATTCTTGAAATATTTTCACTCAATTGATCTCATTATCATCATTATTTTGTAAGAGAAATATGGAAAATTCACAGAAATATTAAATTAAATTGCTCGTGTTGTTTCGTTGTCATGACAACAATCTAACAACTAATTAATAAGCAATGTCGATAAAATACGTATTAGATATATAAAGTTATATCTTGTATAGTACAGTATTAAAATACAAAATTAAAACAGTTTGCTATTAGAGAGTTTTAAATAAAAATGTATACAGTGCAATCTTAGCAAATCCCACGTAAATTATTATATTGGCTTTGTTTAAACTTTTATAAAGCAAACCAGTAAATATGATGTTACAAATTCAGGACTAGCCGGCGTTATTAAAAAAAAACGTGTATGTACTTATGTACACGCGTTAGAAGTTATACTTCTTCGGCGTAAGAAGATAAAATCTTTTCAATTTTTTTATTCTACGTTTGTAGAAAAAACCACACTAACAATAGAAAAAATTTACTCTCATAATTTTTCCCTAACGCGCCAAAAGAAGTATAACTTCAAAAAAACTAAAATGTTGACTATAGCTAACATCAGGGTGTCGGTTTTTTGTGACGGCGCATTGTAAAAATTTACTCTGGTAATTTTTCCCTAACGCGCCAAAAGAAGTATAACAAAAATATTCTAGAATTACCGAATGAAATTCAATAATTGACCTCCAAGCTTGTATCAAACTCAAACGTTGACGGTACGTCAAAGTTCTGAGCGATTCGATTCTGGATTCATTAGGGTTTGGTTTCATTGATTTAACCAAGTTAAATATCTTGGACTAACTAGTTAATAAGGAATTTGTGTCGTAAGAAATATACGGAAGAATTATAATAACAACCCGTAAATAGGAGGGATTTATTAATTTGGAGGTCGTATCTCTAAGGGAAGACCCCCACCGGGAGTCGATTCCACAGTTCCCTAGTTCGCAAAAGAAAATGCCTTGTGAAACGGACTGTGGAAGACCTCCAACCATCAAGATGATGTTGGTGAAATTTAGAACTTATACGGCTCGTACGGTGTTGAAAAGAGGCTGGAGGGATCTGTATTTTTGTAAATAGACCTTTGTCGAGTTCCAAGCCTACGAAATGTCAGTCATCGTATGGGCAACTAGTTACATGAATAAAGCAGTTAAGACGAAATTGATATTTAAAAATTTAAGTGGTAATGATAGCACCCTAAATATTTATAGATACATTAAATTAGATGACTCTGTGAACTTCGTATCACCTACATCTATTTGTATACAAACCTAAAACAGAACATACTACAGATGTGAAAAACTAATTTCTGAAGGTATCTGAAAAATTAAAATAAACGTAACATAAGAGATATCTAGAGAGATATTTCTCCGTGATATGATCCAAGTCACAATTTTTTATTTCTAAATAGACAATTTATCAAATGTTTCCCAGCCAGTGGCATACACACGTACAGTAGAATTAAATAGATAAAGATAAAGATTTCTACTAAAAACACAATGGCGTATTGCCATCGATGATATATCAAAAATAATATTAAGATTTATTAAAAATATCTCTCGATTCATGTTTGCTACTTCAGGTGTTTTTAACCGAATTTAACAAAGAAACACAAAAACACACGAAATCGAATATATTCTAAAGCGTAGTTGAAATAAGGACATATGTATGTAAATTAGTACAATAAATAGAGATTTATTTACAGAACAACTAAGTAATTAGAAGAGGTGTAAAATAACAAAGCCTTAATTAGGCAAAATGTGGCGTCTGAGAAAGTTTTGTCAATCCCCCTAATTCAGGGCACGTGTCTTTAACTACGTGGGTCTATCAGTATCTGGATTTGACAGAATAATTCTGGAAATTCCTATAAACAAACACAACCACAAGCTTGCAAGTTAATTGCATATGTGTGAGTGACCACCCGAAGTTCGTTAGCATTTTAGTTATAAGAACAGAAATAAAAACTCATTATTACCTTTGGGTTTTGAATCCGTTTAATAATAATTATGAATAATTTTCATGCGTCTTTTCTAGAAAACGTAAAACAAACGTAACATAACACATATCTAGTGAGTTATTTCTCCGTGAAACCAAGCGCTCAAAAAACGTGCTAAAACCAAATTACTTGCCAGTTAGCTCATCTATTCTGACTGCCATTTTTAACAGCTCAAAAAGTGCAATCGTAGTTTCAATTCTGATGCAAAGAGGGTTATTAAAACACGAGTGGGTGTATACAAGTTCGCGAGGCAAGGTTTTCAATAAAATCACAGGAGTATCTAGTTGTGTACAATTTCATGATGTAGTCAGAAATCTCTACAAACCATGCACATTTAATCATCATTTTATCTCCTGGTCCACTTCTCTACCTTACTACGGAAATATGTCGTCGATTGAATACACTATGTTCAGTCTACAATTAAGATTTAGTAGTTAATGTAACGTACACTAGAATGACAATCGCATTATATGCCATAGGGGTCCACAGATTAAGTAGAAACAACAATTGAAATAGCGCGTCACTTATCAAATAAAAATAAAAAACCTCTTTGGTGATACGCACTTCGTGATCTGTGTCACCTTATGACATCGTTTATTTGGATTAAGAACGTCATATTTTTTAAATGTTGATGTGTTATCATACACTAGGCGTATGCTATTGTATAATGTGATTTTCTATTCCAGAAGTACAAGTTATTCTTATAAACAGAAACATATTCCGGGGTCTTATCAAATAAGTTTAGCTCAATAAGTTTCGGACCCGGAACGGATTCACACTTCCTTACTATTTCTTATCCCAACTTTGTTTCTTCGTAATATAAATATTTTCACTTCGGTTTACCTCGTATTTGCTCTCTTGGAAGTCCGGATCTATTTATTTACTTCAACAATGTATTTTTTCGAGCAGTGGCGTAACTATACCATCTGGGGCCCGTGGGAAATTCTTTTGATGGGGCCCTATCAGTAAAAATTGTCACGTTGTTTTCAACGTACTCAATCACGTTGTGTATGTCCCACTAAAGGCTATAGGCCTCCTCTCATAGGCGAGAGGGAATGGTCTGTAGTCCCCACGCTAGCCCATTGCGTATTGGAGACTTCACATTCATCCATAGAACATAATATCTCTTGGGCAGGGGCCTTCTTGGGTCGGGGGCCCGTGGCATTTTGCCAGCCCTACCACCCTTTTGTTACGCCACTTTTTTCAAGATACGTTGCTATTTTTTGCTTTATATTAGAACCTTTATCGTGTTTACGGTCCAATACGAAATTTAAAAAGTTACACATTGTCGATTATCTAATAATGACGTTTGACGGTTCGCATTTATGTAGTTGACAAATGACAGATATATAAGTGCTATTCGTATTGTAAACTTTAAAGCCTAGGGGCCTCATAGCCAAGCGGTCTTATTAAGTGGCAGCTAGGTGAGGGGTACCGGGTTCGATTCCCGGTTCGAGGGCAAGTTTTAATTTAAATTTGTTCTCAGCCTTTGGGAGGGTTGAGCGGTACCGGGCGAGTGCCTAAAACCGTACATGGAGGACTTGGTCGAATTTCTAAGGCATAAAGCACGAATTATAAAAATCTCATTCTTGATGCTGGTTAATGCACAGACCATGCCAGAGCCATAAAAAAAATACTAGATACTGTTAAAAATCTGTTAAGCGCACGTTTGTATTTATATTAGAAAATAATATAAGAATAACTATTTATGAAGTTATCAAATCACTCTGCTTTACGATTGAATGAGCGTTTTTTGTACTTATCATAAGTTATAAATGCGACGAATTCAAGAGGAAACCTTCAAAGATCCATTAAGCAAGGGTTGATGAGAGAGTAAAAGCTGTTAAAAATCCCCAATCAGGAAACCGATTAATTACATCGTGAAGGGTCCATCCCTAAAAACTCTTCCCTTCGTCACTCCTAATTAATGTCTACTTAACTACCAATCAAAGAGATCAATTTCGTCGCAATTGTATGTATACATTTAGTAGAGTCCATTAGAGAGAATTAAATATTAAAATTATTATCTCTGGAATGTTCTAGTTTCGTAGTCTGTGGGGAAAAACGGTTCGCTTTTGAACTGTTTTATTATCTAAAAAAAAAACTTTTTACCGGATTAAAGTTATGTATTATTATAAATTTACAATTATTTGACATAATTTTTAATTTATCCGACGTTTCCTGGGATCCAATAATATCCAAATTAAAATCTCAAAAAGAAAAACAATCCGCGAAAATAGAGGACACCGTGAGCCATTTTTGCCAAAACCCTCCATCTTTTAGTCGATACCAACTCCGGGGAAATAAATACAGATAATGCAACTTTCTCTGCAGCTGTGATACTTTTTGACATTCAACATCTTTTGTCTTCAGTCACCGTGACCACGCACGCTGTAAAGCACGCGAAACGTCGGATAAATTTAAAATTATGTCAAATAATTGTCAATTTATTTACATAACTTTAATCCGGTAAAAAGTTTTTTCTTTAAATGTGTAAAGGTTATGTTAATCAAAGACAATACTATGTTTTATTATGTGTTCCGTTTGACGTCCGAGGTCCATTATGAGAGAGTACATCGTTTCCTTTTCCGCCCAAATCGCTAGTATCCGACCTTTTCCCACCACGTGACACCGCCGCCAGCGCCCAGCGTTTGAAACTGGAACTAACTTTTTATCGCGCTAAAGCAAGCCGCCAGAGTTCTTGTTCATTGTTGCGTCGTTTTTCGTCTTGCACAGTCGCTAGTGCACACTTAAAAACGAATAAGTATATTCAAAGTTATATCGACCTAAAATTTATTTTCAAAGTGGAAATAATTATTTCGTAAAATGGTTAATGAAAGTGCTAAAATCGGTGTAAAGCCTATGATCGACGGGCGAGTAAGACCGTGGTTTTAAATACCGACGAACCTGGCTCGCGGCTCGTTGGTGCTGATCGATTAGCAAGCAAAACAGTCGCAAACATGTCTTGTTCTCTTTCCGACACGCAGTTTTGCATGGCGAGCCGAGTAAAAAATATAGCACGACGACGAGCCGCGAGCCAGGCTCGGCGGTATTTAAAACCGTGGTTTTGCAATGATACACCGGCGAGCTTTACCGACGAGCCATAAAACCGCGGTCTTACTCGTCCGTCGATCAGGCCCTTTAATGTGTTGGCCACGCGGTCAAACGTGCCTCACCCGCGCTTTACAAAGCCGTCTCATATCACGGGAGATATTGTCTCTGCAAGTTCTGACAAGCCGAGTTCTTCGCAAAGTTCGAGTACGAGTGAAGAGGATGAAGAACCGCCGCCACAACAAAGAAGAAATAACCACGTGCGCAGTAATTCATGTGATTATTCTCAGGTTTGAGCAATTGTCGCAGTAATTGGTGAGTCACCTTAATAATACTTTTTTACAATTATGCTGCGTCGTCTAGCATGTTACATAAAGTGACCGAATCTAATAATGCAAACCTACACGAGCCTTTTTTGAACCATGCGGCTGTAGTTAATGATATTGCTCAGTTAGACTTGTCGGTTCAAGAACCTCCGAGTTATAAATTATAATATTAATTTCAATGCAGAGGTGTTTACATTTCTGATTTGAACTGTGTACGTTATAATGATATACAAAAGAAATACGTTGCTTTTCCTGCTTTTACCGATTTAAAAATGAGTTTATCAATAAAGCGTTACGTAGCGTTTTAGTGGTCTTCAGTCCAACGCGGTTCTTAATTTAAATTCTATACATAATAAATTGCAAGAATGTTTTGGTCAAACTTTAAAAACATGTTATAGAAGATTTAGATAAAATTTCCACCCCTCTTCGGAGTACATGTTTAATCCTGAAAAATTATCTAAATATTTACAAAATGTTGGTAGTATTGTCAAAATTGACAGAATTTGGGGGTACCAATCTAAAACAATACGCGTTAAATCACGCATACGTTTTTAATCGCCTGTAGCTTCAACGTCTCAGGTTAGTCAAAAGCCCTTTCTTGGTAACCGATACAACTGAAAACAAGGACAACAGAGTCACAACTTCGATGATCACGAAAATAAAAAATGTGAGCCGTCCCGGGACGCCTGGCAGATGTGAAACATCGACATTATTTTGTTAAAATAACGATGACTATTTATTTAATAAACATTTATTTTCATTTAAATACAAAAATTTACGAATTTATTTCAAAACGTGACTACTTAATTCGTTTAATCAGTGACTTCGAAAAACACCGTACACACTACTGCATATAGACTGTATATATACCATCATATAGCGTGGCATCGCCACGGCACGTGTCGCCACACCAGAAATCGGTTTTACGTGCGGTTATAGATGTTTTACATCAAAAGGGGGACGCAAATATAACAATCCAAATAAATACCAACATAAGTGACTCGATGGGCTTTTCGGGCGGATGTTTAAGGAACTATCACAAAAATTGGGTGAAATTAAAACCTCCTTTTTCCATTCTAAAATTAATAACCTCCGCTCGAATAACTTTCAATCGAAAACCGCTATTAGTACTGTTCTAAATCCTAAAAAAGTTGCAAACACCTGTTTCAACTTCGATTTCCTTGGAAATACATACCATGATTCGAGACCATATACTGGAGCCAGCACCGCTGACTCCGTCGTTCATATCTATCCTATCATATCGTTCATATTTCATAATAATGAAGAACGGAAAAATCGAGTCATTTTCAGCCTAAAATCTTTAAATCGGTTCATGAAACCAGAACCTTTTCATCTGTTTCATCACCACCAAATGTCAAATTTCTTACAAAAAGGCGATTGGATGGTGAAGCTGGATCACAGGCAATCCTATTATCATGTACCGTTTTCCCTCGATCATCGTTGCTTTCTGCGTATCAGTTATGAGGGAAGGCTCCTTCAAATGACTTGTCTACATATTGGGTTGGCCATAGCTCCGAAAATGTTTGCTTCGGTGACAAATTGGACAGCCGAGCTATAACGCCGTCAGGGCTTAAGAGTGATCGTTTTCTTGAACGATTACTTACTGGTCCACCAGGACAGAACAATTCTTAACTCCCAGGTTCTCGTAGCCATGACCTTTTTGAAGAACCTGGGCTGGACCATAAATCGAGAGAAGTCGATATGCACTCCAACGAGGTCGATCGATTTTCTGGGTATCACGTGGGACACACTATGAAATGCAAAGTCCTTACCCGTAAAAAGTTATCAAAATTCGTCAGTGCCTAATAACACGCTTGTCAGCCGGCAAATTGGACCCTCAAGCAGGCCCAACGCCTCTTAGGGTATCTCAATTTTGCGACCTTCATCACCCACCGGGGAAGGTTGCGTTGCCGAACGCTGCAGCGACACAGCAATGCATTTAGGAGCGCTCCTCTTTGCTCGAGTTCTCTTGCAGAGGTGAATCAGGACATGGTATGGTGTTTGCACAACCTCAGTCACAAAACACCAATTCACTTCAAAACAAGGCATGTGAATTACATTGTCACCGATGCCTCAGGTCTACAATGGGGAGCGCTAATCAGCAACAAACCCCTGAATGGTTCTTGGACTCAAAGTCAGATTGAGTGGCATTGCAATTTAAAGAAGATGCACGCTGTGGTAGCAGCAATCTCTTTGACATCCGAAGTCCTAAAGAACTCGATGGTAATCCTGCAAAGCGACAGCAAAACTGTTGTATCGTACATAAAAAACGAAGGAGGAACAAGGTCCCAAATGCTGTTAAAATTGACAAAAGATCTTCTGGCACTGACGGACAGTTTAAATATTGTACTTATCCCTCACTTCCTTGCCGGGAATGTACAACGTGGAAGCCGATTACCTCTCGCGCAATCGCAGGGGCACCGAATGGCATCTCTTGAAAGAGGCAACCACGGACATATTCAGACGATGGGGAACCCCCGAAATAGATCTTTTCGCGTCACGAGAGGCTCTTGTCGTGGCAAGTTATGTGTCGCTAGACTTATTAGACTCCAACACTTGCTTCACCACGCCTTCAGTAAATGCTGGCGATACGATCTAGCGAGGATACTTCCACCGCCAGTGCCTCTACCTCGAGTGCTGCACCATCTCAACTTATCCCAAGGGAAGTTCATAATAATAGCACCCAGGTGGTGGAAGCCTTTTTGGCGCCCGGATTTGAAAGGCCGAGCACTTGCACCCTCGCTACAAATACGGAATCTAAACAAAACCCTGATAAATACCGTAACGGGTCAACCTCCTCCTCAAGGGCAGAAATTACAGTTGGAAGCGTGGCTGATTTTGGCTGGAAAACACGAGACGAAAAACAACTTATTTCGTCGTGTTTGAGAGCTTCAACAAGGAAACATATGCCCCTATTTGGTATAAATGGGTAAATTAGTGTCAACATAGTAATATAAACTGTCG
The DNA here is from genome assembly GCA_963693345.1 of Pieris melete. Classification (NCBI taxonomy): domain Eukaryota; kingdom Metazoa; phylum Arthropoda; class Insecta; order Lepidoptera; family Pieridae; genus Pieris; species Pieris melete. The sequence continues at coordinate 2,095,288 of CAVNZK010000032.1, read as the reverse complement.
ATTCCCGGCTCCTCCTGATGTAGCTAGATTCTTAGCAAACCTATTTATAAAGGATCATCTGGCATAGATATCTATATATCTAAATATATTATCTAAATAGATCTATATCTATTTTAGTTCACAAATCTGACATAGCATCAATTTGTGAGGCTCTAAGCGATGTTAAAATTTTATCTAATAAATTAGTAAAACATATCCTCAAAGCGCTAGCTCAATCCTATCTATAGCTAGACCAATCGTGCAGTAATTGCCAGTATGGGAAGCGGGGAAAGTTATAAATTATTTGAAAAGCCTAAAACTAGATGAGCAAAATTTATTTCATAGCTCGAAACACACAGCCACAATAATTTTATTGGCTTCTGGGCATAGAGTTCATGATTTGACTCTCTTGCTTTTTCAAGCCTCAGCATTTTATTGATAACGGTGATTCCATCACTTTGCATCCGGGTTTCGGTTTTAAAACAGATATAGGAACGTATAGACAGTCAAGTTGGACGTTTTTATCGTGCCCGGAGAAGCATCTAAATCCCTTATTTTGGCTTAGGACACTCATAACTGTCTCTAATAATAGATGAGGCTCCTTGACAAATTTGTTTATTACAACCAGATATCCTGTAAGACCAGCTACGCCCACAATTTTTGGGGGCTGGGTCAAGAAACCCCTTTTGGAATCAGGTATCGAAGCATCTCGGCCGGGGTACTTGATCAGCTGTTGCTTCGCTAAATTGTTTTAGAAACGTAAATGATATTCTTGGTTAAGCAAATTGGCATCATGAGAGTACATTAAAGATATATTATTGTCGAAATCTAGATAATAATAGTCAGAATGCTGAGACTCAATCAGAAGTCTCTTTCTCAGTACTTTCGGCCGCTTAATGATTAGCCAAGTATTCTACTTCATTATAAACAATAAAAATTTTGTTATTATGTTTATTAAATGATGCTAAAGCTTAGGCTTTAATTAGCTTGTATTGTTTATTTCATCATGATTCTATCGGATATAAATAATTCAAATCACATTGTTGCGTTTTTAGTTATTAATATATAACTTTACAAGCCACCAGGAGATAACAAACACGTCTCTCATAATGGACCTCGGACGTCAAACGGAACACATAATATAGAAATTTTACCTAAAAATAAAATTTGTATTATGTTTCCTAAGACGTCCTCTTTCGTTACCTCTTATTAAATATATAAATTTGATTTAAAATATTTATTGTATTGTGTGCTATAAATAGCGCATATATTCAGTCAGTAAATTAGTATTAACTTAGACTTATTTATTTTTATTTATTTATTTATTTAATAACAGCACAATGGCCAAACTTAGACTAAAAACAATAAACAATACAATAAATACAATTAAGATTTACAACACATACTTATATAAGATACTAGCTGATCCGGCAAACGTCGTTTTGCCATGTATATCATTTATAATAAATAAAAAAAAGTTGATCGTAGAGGGGTGAAAATTAGGAGTTCTATGTATTTTTAATGCTGTATCATAAAAAAAAAAACTTATCTAAAAATAAAAAATAAAACTTTAGGGGCGGACCCTTAATATTTAGGGGGATACAAAATAAATGTCGTCCGATTCTCAGATATACCCTATATGCACACAAAATTTCATGAGAATCGGTCTAGTCGTTTCAGAGGAGTTTAACTACAAACACCGCGACACGAGAATTTTATATATTAAATTTTATATCGATTCGATTTTGTTTAGAAAGAAGTATACTCACATACGTAAGTATACGTACTGTCTCAACATGGAGTGGAGAATTATATAAGAATCTTATTCATGTATCAAACTTGAATATAATATACCTACCTATTTCTTTTAGCTTGCAACCGTCATTGAGAAGGGTAGAAAAGTTTATTTAAAGTTCGGTACACATAATATCTATTTAAAAGACTTCATTGTTTATTTGCTAAACGTAATTTGCTTAGGAAATCTGGTCAACATTAATGAGAAAATGAGTACATTTAAAAGAAATCAAAGATATATATTATATCTTGGTATTCCATGATTAAAACGGAGATCCCTTACGACCCTGGGTAAAGAGGCCCAAAGCTCATTTATCTAAACTTCTAGAATAATTGAAAACGTCTGACAATAAAGTTTAGTTGTCTCAACTTGTAACCTCTTTTGATTCCAATAAACTTTTCCCAATGTTTATGGCCAGTCTGCGATTGAATTTTGACAGAGTTATTTAAATGGATCGAAAGTTTCCTGATTTAATTAACAGAGTTCTGTGTTTATAATTTATTGAAGGAAGAGAATTTAATCGTTTTCGTTCCGATTCAATTAGCGTTAGATCTTTTTTTAATTGCAACTTTGAAGCTGTCATTTTCCAAATCAAATTAATTACGCGCGTTTAACTATGTTTTAATAACAATTAAAGTTTTAATATGTCCATATACTTAATCTCCTTTTCAAATGTTGTTAGTATTTCCTTATCGCTAAGTGTTAGTAGTTGAGTGTTGTTTGATTGTGGATATGGCGTTGAGTAAAGGCGTCCAATCAGTGGCGTAACTATACCATCTGGGGCCCGCGGCAAATTCTTTTGATGGGGCCCTATCACTAAATATCGTCACGTTGGTCTCTGTTTAATTTTAATAAACTTCGAGATTTTCACCGTACTCAATTACACGTTGTATATGACCATAGGTCATAGGCCTCCTCTCTTACGCGAGAGGGAATGCTTTATAGTCCCCATGCTAGCCCATTGCGTATTGGAGACTTCACATTCATCCATAGAACATTATATCTCTTGGACAGGCCCTCTTGGCCCTTGTGTCGGGGCCCGTGGCATTTTGCCAGCACTGCCACAATACAAGTATACGCATGTGCTGTTTCGGATATACTTTTTTGTCTTAATTTTTTCTAAAACATTCTGCGTTAGTTATAGATAAAAAAACATTTATCAAATGCGAATACCAAAGTGCCCTTCCTTGTCAAGAGCGCTCAGATTTATCGAACGTGCGTAACTTTTATTAGAATTCTAAGCAGGCCAATAACCTCCACTTGCGAGAGACAGGGGAAATAGGGAAGAAATCACGCAGAAAATTGACGTTCATAAGACGGGCTCGATTCGAGGTTTTATTTCGTAATTTTCAAGTGGTACTTTCCTTCATGTGGTATATTTATTAGTATAGCCAATTTAATAGAGACGTAAAAAGAATTGAATAACGTAACTCTCAATCTAGCTAAGGGCGCAATTGGTATTACGTAAACTCAATTGAGATCAGCACCGGTACTCTGTAACTCTTAGTAGCTACAGCGATTTCAACTTCATTCTTGAGTTTTTGTATCTAACGCGTGATACCAAGGCTGCGACATCAGATAAGGAGGGAGCTTTTTGTTTATTGTTTATCAAAATGCCAAATCGTAAAATGACTGAAAAGTGAGTTACAGAATCGCAAGGCAGTGCTACGGATATTGAGAGAACTACATCTCTGCAAGTACTGGACCCGATCTCCCCTAGCTATTATTAAAAGCGAATGGCCCGGTCTGTGAAGGATACTTGCTGTTTCAAGTATCTTCACAAACTAACAATGGGCGTGGAGACGCAGACGCAACTATCGCATGTCGGGAAGCGGATTAAGCTCTGCTGTAACCGCATAATGCCTAAGGCGATTGTTGGTGGCGCCATAAAATGGCATACAAAAATGTTAAGAAGTTCCGGGGTGCCTTAAAACGGTAATGTTAAAGTGAAATTCTCTCGTTAAATACTGTAACGATTACTTAGAAGATGTGCTCAGTATATATAACTTTAAGGTAACTTTGCTAATTTCTTTCGAAGTCTCAAGCACGAGATAAGTTGCAAATATCGAATATTGAAAAGCTGTAAAAGTTCAGACGCTCAGTTTAAGTAAGTCGCTTGCCAAATATTTCTAGTTTCAGAAATGGAACGAAAAAGCCTACCCGCAAAGTATGTCGAAAAGTTTTACGACTAAAATGTTTAAATTTAAATTAAAGATTTGGATTTTGTGCTCGTATAAAGACCTCTCTTTAGGGCTGGAGGCTCACCTGATGTTCAGTGATAGTGCCTTGAACTTTCTCAATGCCTTGCCCCCGTCCGATGATGAAACTTAGCTGCAGGTATTAATCCGAACTACTCCTCTAAACTCTGATGCAGAGAAAGAAACCTCAACATTATGGTGTTATAATCATGGTGGCTTCATAATCGAATATGGATCCTAATTCCTTATCTTTTTAAAAGTAGTGTTGGCCTGGTGGATTCAGCGTGGAACTCTCATCTATGATGATGCATTTCCCTTTATGTGACTTAATTGTGATAAAGTATAATGTAATAAAAACATTTGACTTAATGTTCTATCACCTCTGTGGCGTAGAGGGTGGCCACGGTATTTCACCTCGCTCCAAGTCTTTCTGACTCTCTTTACCTCATCTGCAACTATGCGTCACCAGGTTTGGTTGAGAGGGCTCCGCTTCCGCTTTCCTAGTTGGAATCCAATTCCAGTTCAATCCAGTTCCAATTAAGCGCCTGCGGGGATATTAATGTAAGCTTTTTGGAGTGTAAACTCAAACTCAAACTCAAAATATCTTTATTCAAGTGGGTAACCAAGTACACTTTTGAATCGTCAAGTTAAATTAATCGTAAATTTACATTTACTACCAGTTCGCAAGCCTTTCCGCCACTCTTTTTAATCGCCAAGTATAGTAAGTCATACAAATTGTTTGAACTGGAGCTATTCAATCGCAAGGATTAGGATCATTTATGTAGTCCTCAAATTTATAAAAAGCTTTGTAAATTAATTTTCGTTTAACGAGGGCTTTGAATTTATTTACTGATAATAGGTACTCTAATTTCGCTTGGGAGTTTGTTGTTAAAACGAATACAATTTCCATATAAGGAGTGGTTTATCTTTTGGAGCCTAGTTGGTCGTACACTCAAATTAGTTCTATTTCGCGTATTATACTGGTGAAAGTCACCATTTGTTTTAAAATCGTTTATATTTTTTTGGACATACAACAAGGCTTCAAGAATATATTGACCAGATAGTGTCATAATATTTAATTCCTTAAACTTATTCCGTACCGACTCCCTCGGAGAAACACAACAAATACCCCGAACAGCCCGCTTCTGCAGCACAAATATGGATTGACTATCCTTGCCAGATCTTACTACTATTTAGTAGTTAGAATACGCAGCTAACTACTAAATAACAGCGGTTGACGAAACTTGGAGACGGTAAACAATATGTTAGAATGATTCCGAATATAATTATCATCTACAAATATCAACATGGTTATTCTACTTTCAATGTTCTTAAAATCTCTTTTAAATAAAACTTCTATAACGAATAACAACCCTAAGTTATTATATGAAATAAAAAACTCAACGTTTTGTCAGAAATCGTGGTAAGATGGAGAGGTACTCACTGACACTTTGAGTTTTGTATTTGATAAAAAAGTCTGTCAATTTTGTAAAGTGTTCCTCTTCATGACTTAAGCTGACAGAAAGAGAAAATTGAGTACATTAAGTGTGTACAATGTAATTCAACTGTTTTAGAGGAGTAAGGGAGATAAACGTTAATAAATCAAAAGTAATACTAATATGACTAAAATAGAATATAAGTGGGTAGTGCAAACGTGTATTGGTGTGTCTCGTGATTTTTTCTTGAATTAAATAGTATTTCGGTTTAAACTTTACAACTTACAGTTTCAGTGATGAACTAGTGTCCCACTACACATTAATCGCTATTTTTTTCCTCAAAAATATCCTTTATTTAACTATAATAAACTTAAAGTTAGAAAATCACTTCTTCAAGTACCTTCAATTTCACTTGTATTAATTTTTCACTTTCACCTTAATATGGAGGATCTTAAAAAGTCATTAAGGGATGTATCCGAAATGGTGTCTACCAGAATGGAAGAGTTTCAGCAGCGCCTTATTGCAACTCAGAATAGGTCCCCCTCGCTGGAACAAACTCCACTTGCTAGGGAGTTCGAAGCATTCAAAGGTTCTGTTTTATTCTGCCTAGAGAATCTTCAAGCTCAGATGGCAATTCTGTTTAGAGTGCAGGATGAGCAGGAGATACGCAGTAGGCGTACGTGTCTGTTGCTGCATGGAGTAAATGAAGCAAAGGATGAAAGCCCGGGCTCCGTTGCAAATATGATATCCACACTTAAAGTGTCCTAATGTAACAGAGCAGTGCCTCTCCCGTTGCCATCGAGTGGGATTAAGATCCAATGACAAGCCTAGGCCTATATTAATAAAGTTTCGTGAGCATGCCGACAAGTTAAGGATCTAAGCTGCCAAAACTAATCTTAAAGGCACTGGAATAACCCTGTCTGAGTTCCTAACAAAATCAAGGCACTCGCTATTTATGGAGGCAAGAAAGCGGTTTGGTGTATCAAAATGTTGGACTCGCGATGGACGTGTACAAGTGATAGGGGCTGATGGGAAACTTCGCCGCATCTCTTCGCTGAAGGAACTCGATTCAGTTCCAGACAGCATACCGTCATCGTCTGCAGCTGATGATGCAAAGCTGACAAAAGACAAGACCCGTAATAAGAAGGCTCCAAAAAAGGGTCAATAATTTCCGTCTGTAGTGTTGGTGTTCCGTGTGTTGGGGTTATAATCAACTTGGTTTGTCGTCATGATTTTCAAGTGTTAAACAGTTCTTTTCAATTACTTATTTGGTATCTTATAACATTCACCTTTGTTTACAATTTGTTATTACGATGATTTTAAATTTTAATTCCTAATTGTAAGTAAAGCCCATTGACGGATCACAGATTACAACTACTAACTATCAAGCGTGATGTGACACTGACAAAGGTTGTTATTGTCATATGTCAATTAAATTAATCTCTTATAATAAGTTTTTACAATTACTTTCCACTATAAACGATAATATACAAATTCGCTTGTTAAGTTAGAAATAGTTAAAATTAGTTAAGTTAAGTTAAGTTTGTTATTTTCTTCTCTTTTTTTTCCGTATAGTGTGTTATATTACGTATATTATCTGTTCATTTTATTAGCGATTGAGTGTGAATACGGGATCGTTTAAAACAAAAGTTAAAAATCTATATACTTTGTACGCATATTATAGATAAATATTATTAGCTGTTAACACATGAATCACGATGAAGCTCTTGAATTTGTATCGGTCTCTTCGTCGGATTTCGAATCATTCCATAGCACTGAAATACCTCCCCCTCCCTTGCATAATATCCTCACAGCTTTATTCAAAGACCAATCGAGACACTTAAATGTCATCCATATTAATGCTCAAAGCGTTCCTGCTCACCATTTAGACTTGTTGACAACATTTGTATCCAATGAAATTCACGCTATCCTGATATCAGAGACTTGGCTGTGTCCAACCCTCTCCTCTCTTAGCTATTCTATCCCTGGTTTTAACCTAATAAGAAATGATCGAGTTGGAATGCGTGGAGGTGGCGTCGCTATTTACCTACGATCGCACATCCCTTACACTATTATCAATATGTCTCCTCAACCACCACCACCTAATGCATGCGAGCATCTTCTGATCGAGATCATGCTCAGTAAAGCTAAAATTCTCCTTGGAGTGTTCTACTCTCCTTCTCTTTTAGTCGACTACTTCGCAGGTTTTGATAATACTCTTGAAAGGTTTGTGCCTCTCTATAAAAACATAGTAATTATGGGTGATTTCAACACTTGCTTAATAAAAGACGACTGCCGATCGAAAAGGTTGCTCTCCATCACCGACTCTTATAATCTTCATAACCTGCCACTTCGCGCCACGCATAAAGTCCCAGGCTCCACTCCTTCCCTATTGGATCTTATATTTACCTCTTCTCCCGACCTAGTTACTAACCATGGCCAACTTCCAGCTGTCGCTTTTTCTCATCACGACCTTCTTTATTTATCTCTCAATCTTAAACCTCCTAAACTAAAACCCACTGTAGTCCTTAGACGCAATTTCGCTGCGATTGACACCGAGCGTCTGCTTATAGACGCGGCCAAAATCGACTTTAACTCGATTTATGAGTGTCCCACCATCAATGGTAAAATTGAATTACTAAATGCCTACATTACCAATCTTTTTGATATACATGCCCCCTTGAGGCCCGTTAAACTGAAGCATTTACCTGCTCCTTGGCTCAATGATGAAATTAAATCTTTGATCAAACAAAAAAACCACGCCAAAGCCAAATTGAGAACAGCCAAAACGGACGAGGAGCGTGTATATTACAAAATCTTGCGAAACCGTTGCAACACGCGTTGTCGGGATGCGCAGAGACGACATATTCACGACTCAGTGTCAAATGGGGATCCCTCGAAAGTATGGAAATTTTTAAAATCTCTGGGTGTCGGTAAGCCACCACGTCCTTCCATGCCTCCCGATATTGAAGTAAACAGCTTAAACGCCCATTTTACCTCTCAATCTACTTTAAGTAATATCGATCTGGCCTCAACTCTTGAGTATATATCATCTCTCCCTCGTCCTAGTTTTCCATCTTTCTCTTTCACTGAATTCTCTAGCCAGAATGTTGAATCGAGTATTTCTTCTATTCATTCCAATGCTATTGGTTCTGACCTGATCGGTCGTGTTATGATCATTCCTATTGTCTCTCTTATACTTCCTGTGATCACACATATTTTTAATTTTTCTATTTCATCAGGTGAATTTCCTTCTTGCTGGAAGGATGGACTTATCATCCCTATCCCCAAAAAGGCTAATCCTAGTACTTTTTCTGATTTTCGACCCATCTCGATTCTGCCTTTTCTATCTAAGGTACTTGAACGCCTTATACATGAGCAATTAAATGATTTCCTAAACAGAAATTGCATACTTAATCCACTTCAGTCTGGGTTTCGACCCGGACATAGCACAACTACTGCTCTGGTCAGAGTTACCGATGATATTCGCGTAGGCATGGACCACAAACAACTCACAATTCTCACGTTGCTAGATTTCAGCAACGCTTTTAATACAATTAATTTCGAAATTCTTGAGGGGTTGCTTAGGTCTATCAATATTTCTCCTCTTGCAGTTAACTGGATCTCTATCTTAATGGGCGCCGCCAGTGCATTAAGACAAGCGATTGCATGTCTCAGTGGAGTTTGATTGAATCTGGCGTTCCGCAAGGTGGCGTACTTTCTCCTCTTCTTTTTGCTATTTATATTAACTCCTTAACTTTCCGTCTTTCAACCAATTTTCATTTATACGCCGATGATCTTCAAATCTACGTCCAATCAAGTCTCGATGATCTCCCACAAGCCATACAATCTACTAATTATGAGCTGGCAAAGATAGTGGACTGGAGTAAAAACTTTGGTCTACTAATCAATCCCAAGAAGAGTAAAGTAATAATTATTGGCAGCCCTTATTTCACGTCGAGAATTGATTGGGCCAGAATACCTCCTGTACATATCGACGGTGTGACTTTAAATATTAGCCGTACAGTAAAAAATTTGGGGGTTTTAATTGATCAAAATTTATCCTGGGAGCAGCATGTTAAAGAAGTTAGCCGCAAATTGTACGGTGCCTCCAGTATCCTTCGGCGTCTTAGTAATTTTCTTCCCTTTAGTACTAAAACCTCACTGGCTAAATCTCTCCTCCTGCCATTACTGGACTACGCCGATTCTTGCTCTTCCGATCTAAATGAGGAGTTGCTAAATAAACTGGATCGTCTCCAAAATCTCTGTATCCGATTTATATTCGGTCTAAGAAAGTACGATCATATCTCTGAGTTCCGTAAGCGGCTGGGCTGGTTACCCATTCGTCAGCGACGTGATGCTCATGTTCTCCATCTCTTATATTCCATCCTGTTCAACCCTAAAACTCCTTCCTATCTTAAAAATGATTTCAAATTTTTGGGATCCCATAACTATAGCCTACGCTCTTCCGAAAACTATATCCTTGAAATTCCATGTCATAACTCCTCCTTTCTTGGCGATTCCTTTAAGGTCTCTGCAGTTAAGCTATGGAATTCACTTCCAGTCCCTATTCGCTTAGCTCCTTCTCTATCTTCCTTTAAATTTCTTCTTTACAAACATTACCTGTCCACATCGTATCCCTAAGTTTAATAATAGGTACCTACTGAGACTGATCTTAATTTAGGAAATTAAAAATGATTCATGTGCACTTTATTATTAGTATTATTATTTTTTCATGTATTCTTTATTAGTTTAGTTTGTTTTTTGTTCCTTGTTTCCAACTAAATGTAATACTTGTATTTTTGCACTTCTTGCCTATCTTATGTAATTAATACTTTTTGTTTTCTCACAGTGGTTGCCTGGAAGAGATCGCTTGAAAGCGATAAGGTCGCCAGTTGCTCTCCTTTTTATTTAATTACTAGCTGTTACCCGCGACTTCGTCTGCGTAGAACTACTACTTCGTGTAAATTTGTTTGGACTGAATAGGCTCTGAAACTATAATGAAACGATTCTAATGAAGCCGGCACATTGAATTATTGAGATTAACATAGGTAGACTTTTCCTGACCCTGATCCCTTTTTTTTTTTTTTTTTAACCTGGGGAAACCCGCTTACGGGCCCCCGCGCCAGGGCAAATTGTTAAATGGCGCGGGGAGTGTGGGGGTCAAGGTCGTAAAGCGATGACCCCATACCCACTAAAACCACCAGGGCCCACTATTCGCTATGGGACGAGGGCGGGTAACACCTAGGCCTTTTCACCGCGCCCCGTCCAGCGAATGCCGCTTGCGCGACTCTCATAATTAGTTAATATTTATTTACATATACACACACACATAATTACAATTTAAGAGGACTCCACATAGTTTGACCCTGATCCCTGACTTAACTTAGTTTAATACGTTTTTGTATACGACATTTTTTGTTTTTCCTTCTTTGGTCAAAACATGTAGGTTTTGTGGACTCGATACTCGTGAGCACGCCACATACAGTTGCCCATGGGAGAAACAGTTTTTTTCTAAATGAACACCAGCTACTTTGAGTGTCTGTCCTTGAGCTTTGTTTATCGTCATAGCGAATGCTGCTTTCAGGGGAAATTGTACTCTTTTGAATTGGAATGGCAAATCGGTAGGGATTATTGGAATACGGGGAATTAACACTTCTTCTCCCTTTGCTGTTCCTGTCATAATTATTGCTCTCACAATATTGCGTCCCAGGTGTGTAATTTGTAGACGTGTGCCATTACACATTCTTGGTGCGTCAAGATTTCGCATCAACAGGACCGGGACACCTACTTTTAGCCTCAACTTATGGGAAGGCACCCCCGATAATTCTAAGGAGTTAAGAAATTCTACAGGGAACGATGTCACTTGCTCAGTGTCCATGACATTGTCTACGGACAGATACTCAACAAAATCACCTTCCACATCTGACATGATTTGTTCGTTGATCTGCCCCACTACTTCGTTTGTCGGTGCTAAAATTGCCCTTTCGCACAGCCATTGTCTGTTCTTCATATTGGTTGCAAGATCGGGATAGACGTTGTTCTTTAAGTCATCCATGTTACAGACAACATTACAAAATTCACGATTCAATGTAATCATTCCGTCACTATTTGTTTCCATACGGTCTTCTCCGATTTTCAGAAGAGCATCCGCATATTGCACCAATTGTGTATCACTGTGCAGTTGTACTCGCATATTTGTAGTCAGACAAAAATTTTTTACATGCACCCATAATGGAGACGCTTTTAAACATGCATTTATTTCATCTGCCGGCGTGCCTCTAGTAATTACGCCAGCTAAAAGTACCACCATACCACCCATGATACTTTGGTTACTCTTAATATCTTTTATGGTCCGATCTAGTGCTTCTATCGCTCTTTTGTGGGACATGGTACATTCATCCCAAACCAACAGCTTACATTGCTGTAACATTCGTCCACGGTCACTATTTTTAGTAATGTTACAAACTGGCATTTCCTCATGAGCTAAGTTCAATGGCAGTTTAAGTACTGAATGTGCCGTTCGGCCACCATTAAGTAACGTAGCTGCTATTCCAGAAGAAGCTACAGCAACAGCAACTCCTTTATCTTTACGAATTTGGGCTAAAAGTAAATTTAAAAGAAATGTTTTACCCGTGCCTCCTGGCGCATCCAAAAAGAATAAACCACCTTCGCCACTTTCGATTTTTTGCACAACATTCTCAAAAACTAATCTTTGTTCTGGGTTTAGACGCGGAACAGACTCAGTTATTTGTTGTTGTAAAGAAGCAGCATCGTAACTCAATTCTCTTATTATATCACTGCAAACTTCCCCAGTTCTTTGCGGCCTGCTCAACCCAAAATCTGACAAATCTTTCCCAGTTATAGTTATGACTTGGTCTTCTATCTTTGTTAGGGCTTCATTAAAAATGAAATCATTGTATGTAACGTTTGGATTATGATGTTGTACTCTGAGTAAAATATCGTCGGCCATTTGAATTTTGTACCTTTCCCACAGTTGTTGAGGGTTTGAAAGCCCACATGTCGCTATTAGTATAGCAAAAAGCATTCTCACCTTGGCCGCTGATCTACATTGTGCAGCCTCTTCCAGTGTTATATTCCAATGATTGTCATCCTCCAATAATCCTCTTGCCTCACATGCCTCTCGAAATGTTGAAAATTCTTGATTGTTGTATTTTTTGAGATCATTGAAAGAGGTTGGCCCACGCACATGGTGTAGAAGCATCCTTAAACAAAAACATTCCATGTTAGTAACATGGACTGTGTAAACCCGTCCTAAGGCATCTCCAGATTTGACACCAGGCCAGTTCTGAACCGAAGTTCCTTGAATTCGGCGTTTCCAAGTTTTTCTGGTTGCGTCCCATGTGTAATATCTCGGTACCTCAGCATACATAAGAGTTCTTGCAAACTCATCTCTTATGCAAAGTTCAAAAAAAGCTGTAAGGGTGGTTTTTGGTCGAGTAGATAGTCGCTCGTGGAAATTATCTTCTGTAAAATAAACTCGTTCACCGTTCTCTAAGTGTACACTTAGATGTGTAACGGTGGGGTGCCTTTCGTGCAACGGGAACCCTAATAACCGCCACACGGCTTCGTTGCTGCTAACATAACGACCAGATTGATATGTATGTACTTCATTTACGCGATTTGCAAGCTCTGTGCTCCTAAAATTGAAAATAGCTTGGTCACTGCCTTTGTTAATATATTTGCAGATATATTTGATAGCGCGCACTGAACTGCAAGCCTCAACATTTATATGGGCGTTAAATATTTTTAATAGAATAGCGGAATAAGGGACCACCCAACTATTATCAATAGTGACGTAACTCCCATTTCGTAGTTTCACAGATGCCGTTCGACCTCCGTCTGCTGGTGCTCTTCTACGATAGAGTGGGTATCCGTTTTCACTGTGGACAGTGTCTTTGTGTAATTTGCGAGGAAATTTCTTTGTGCATTTTCCATCTTTCATGCAAGGGCACTGAGGATTTTCAGGTCCACATGGACCATGAATCATGTTTTTAACTATAATATCATGAAGTGTCTTGTCAGTGCTTGGATCGGGTATTTCTGCGCTGATAATATTATCAATTTGATCGGGTCTCAACTTGTCTTTTAACCACAATAATATGTGGACATGTGGTAGGCCACGCTTCTGCCACTCTATGGAATACATAAAGCAGATCACTTCTCCAAATATTCTGCCTTTGGAAATAACAGACATAAGTTTTTTAACTTTCAACCTAAAAACTCTTGCGACTACATCATGCCTATCAATCGCGCTTTGACCCGGCATTAATTCATTTACTATTTCCGGCCATGCTGGGTTGCAAGTAAACGTAACGAATAAGTCAGGGCGACCATATGTACGTACATAAGCAAACGCATCCTGAGTATATTCGTGTAAGTACCTCGGACTATTTACAAATGAAGACGGTAAAATTATCATTCTACCAATATCATTTGGATTTAGATTAGCGTCATTCGCTATTGCGTCTTGAAGGTGGATATAATTTTCTGCTCTTAATTTAGTTTGATTTAATGTTATGTATCGTAATCGTTCACTTTCTACCTTAACGTACATATCAACATAAAACTGATTGGCCAGTTGCCTGCATCGTGATATAATATTAAAATCATTTTCTCTAATCATGATATGAAAGGCATAAAAGTCCATACATGATACCTTTTTGTTAGGCAAGGGCAGGCCAGTTACAGGATCGACTTGTGGAATTTGAAAGTGATACCCTTCTTGCCCTTTGCTAAATATTAGCGGATATTGTAAGGCATCGTAAAATTTATGTGTATCCGGCACCCTAGTTAGTGTGTTATCACGGGCATGTAAAACTATATCACGGGAAGCAAACTGTTCACCACAAACCATGGCTGCGACTTCATTTATTAAAGGTGCATTATATCGTCTTTCGTGTTCCCCACTTGGTGTACGATCTGGGTGAATCACCAACTTATAATCATCTCCCGGCATTCTTTCTAAGGCTGTTGTGAAAGTGTTTATTAGGCGGTTATGTTCATGCAACATTCTCTGAATCTTTAAGACAATATCCTTTTCTACTAATTGAATGTTTTGACACCTGCGGTCAACCTCGTCGTTTTCATTTCCCATAAAATAAATCTGTAAAAATTTTGGTTGCTCATTATTTGTAGGAAGCAAAGAACCAATCCTATGATAGATTTGACCTTGGATTGTAAAAGTAGATGAAAACCCAGACATAACCACCTCATTTTCTACACCAAATGACGTCATTTGAAAGCATGAATTATATTTCCTTATTTTGATTAAAAAACGCCGCGATTCGTTGTTATAACCTAAAAGTAAAGACTTCAATGGTTCCTTTGGTTCTCCAAGTATTGGAATTGAAACCTTGCCACCAGAACAACACATACCCGGAGTTTCTTCTTTCCACTTGAGTGCTTCACAATGTATACATTTTTTATCCATTCCACCTATGAGAAGTAATCGATGGTTATTATACTCAATCGATGGGTCATAATCAAAAGCAGCATTGTGGAATGCTCCCCATGTATACATTGTAAACGCATTTCTCCTTTCTGACTGCCGTTCAGCATTTAACACACGTCGTCTTTGGGATTCTTCTGGCATCTCTGCAGCTATCAATGATGCGTGTCGCTCAGCATCTAAAATCTGCCGGGCCTGAGTCTGTTCATAGGTCTCGGCAGCTCTTTGCGTTGCGTGTCGCTCAGCATCTAAAATCTGCCGGGCCTGAGTTTGTTCATAGGTCTCGGCAGCTCTTTGCGTTGCGTGTCGCTCAGCATCTAAAATCTGCCGGGCCTGAGTCTGCTCCTCAGATTCTTGGGATCTAGCTACTTGCGCAGTTCGAGCTCTTTTAGAGCTACGCGCTAAATTAGATTTACGCTTGCGAGGCATATTACTTAACCAGTTACCTACCTAAAGTAATAAAAACAGGTAAGTACTTATGCAAAAAAAAATTCTTTAGCTGACAAAAAAATTTAGTTAAAGGTACTGAGTACGAAACTATACTTAAGGTAGGTACACACATGAAATAAAACAAAAACAAAACGAATTGCTAAACTAAAACTAAATGTTAAAAAAAATATACTATCCACATAGAATAAAAACAAAATGAATCGATAAAATTATATGCGAAACTACTGGAACTATTTTATTCACAAAACAACATTACTTACCTATTAATACTCAATAAAAACTATGCTGACCTTCTTAGGTACCGTAACTACTTACTAAATGTGAAAAAACTTAAAAAACCTGCCTACTAATCTACTACAATTTTATACCTATCCTAAAAAATGAATTAAAGTATTTATTTTACCTATTAACTATAATTCTACCTACTACATACTTATGCTAAACTAATAATAACAACCAAAACAACTAAGTAAATAACACAAAATGCTTATCCAAGAAACCCTAAACACCAATGAAAACGTAAAGAAAGCGAATACGTTGCAGCTCAAAATTGTAGATATCGCATGCGTCCGCCAACGACGTCTGCCCTCACGCATCTGCCCGTTCGGGTAAGCATACTTTGTGATCTACACTCCTCCCACCGAGCCATCCGCGTCCCCCGCACGTCTTTGCCGCCGCGCCGCGCAGCGCGCCCGCGCCCGCCAGCCCCGCCACACCACACCATGCATCGTCACACTCACACATTCATAGTGTATAGGCCGATGGGCCTGATGGACATGTCAGGCAGAAAGTATTCTAAAAGCTGGCTAGGAGTATTTGAATTATGCGATACATAACTGCACCCCGCGTTTTCACGGGGGGTTTCATAATTCCGGGATCGGGATCGGGATCTGGATAAAAAGTACCCTATGTCCTTTCCCAAGGTTCCATCTATCTCTATACCAAAATTCATCAAAATCGGTTCAGCGGTTTAGGCGTGAAAAGGTAACAGACAGACAGAGTTACTTTCGCATTTATAATATTAGTAGGGATGTCAATTGTACTATATTAATGTATATGCAACGAAGTGATAATAAATCTTATATATAAAATTCTCGTGTCACAATGTTAGTCTGCATACTCCTCCGAAACGGCTTGACCGATTCCTCTGAAATTTGGTAAGCATATTGGGTAGGTCTGAGAATCGGCTAACATCTATTTTTCATCCCCCTAAATGTTAAGGGTAGTCCACCCCTAAATATTTTATTTTTTATTTTTAGATATTTTTTTCTGTTTTTATTTTTTTATGATACAGCATCAAAAAATACATACAACCCCTAACTTTCACCCCTCTACGATCAACCCCTTTTTTTATTATACATGATATACATGGCAAAACGACGTTTGTCGGGTCAGCTAGTAAATAAATAAAATAATATTATTGGTTTTGTAAATATATACTTTTACTAGCTTCAACCCAATATTGGCGTGGAGTTCTTGTATTTTGGCAAGATTTTCAACAATAATCGTTATTTTATTCGAAATTTTACGAAAAATCCGTACGAGACAATGGAGAAACACACTGGACACTTTCATACCGAGATTATGGAAACAGTATTTCATTAAATTATTTCATATGTTCGTTCCAAGTATGGAATTTCTAAATTATTAATATTCCGGGAACTCGTTTTAATAGAAATAATCAAAGATTAACATCAAAGGACGCAAGAGGAGAGTTTAACCATTTCATTACTTTCAATGCAAGGGCGTGTGGTTTGTAGAAACGTATGATTAATCTTGATATAATTTCTTGGCAAGGAATTATTATTTTAAACCTATAAATGATTTATGTAACATTATAGAATTCGTTTTAGATAATATGAAAGAATAATTTATTTACTACATAGCAAAATATTTAGTAAATAAGAATTATAATAATAAACTTAGCAAAAATCTTCTTTTTATACATATATATTTTATATAAGTACATATTTAAATCACAGTATACTACGCTCATAAAATTATAAATAAATCAGTGGCGCTACAACCTATTTAGGGATGGGCCTCAGATTTCTGTATCTGTTTCATGATCATTTGATAATCTAATAAAGTAGGCAAGTAGGTGATCGGTGTCCTGTCCCTGATATCGACTTATTGGGGCTTTTTATATTGAACAGGGGGCAAACGGGCAGGAGGCTCATCTGATGTTAAGTGATACCACCGCTTATGGACACTCCATGCTAGAGGGCTCGCGAGTGCGTTGCCGGCCTTTAACGCAATCCTTCACCGAGGGAATGTTAAATGCGTACATAGAAAGTCCTTTAGTGCACAGTCGGGGATCGAACCTACGACGTGAGAGTCGCACGCTGAAGCCACTCGGCCAACAGATACCATTCTACGCTCCAGAAATAGATCACTCACCGGCGAAGTAGAAGTTACTGATGGACTGTATGAGTAGAATAGGGTAAAAGTTAAGTTTTAGGCAGCGGTGATTTAGTTTCATAATCACATCTAGCAAGTGTGCGTTTTCCGTCTCGATATTTATCTTCAAACCAATATGAATAAAGCTCAATTTCTTCTAAGTTCTATTCATACCCTTACAATCTTAATCACGAACTTCGTAGGGTAATGTTACTTTAAGATTATTAGCGAATTGTGGAAAATTAATTGATGTATCGTTTGCGTTTAACACAGGTTGATTGCCCCAACCTTTTAGCTAAATTTGAATTTCGTGTACCATCTAGAATCTAGATACCCTAGGCATCCAATTTGTCCTTTCAGAGGAACGGGTTTTGGCCAAAACTCACCGATATCCAGATTGAGCATTCCTTAATCCTTCGAGCCGTTTCTGCAGCACTGGTGCCACGGTGGAACTCGTACTCGTATTACGCAAAGAAAAAAAATTAAAACGGGAAAATGAAATGAATCATGGTTTTCGAAAAACAAATGCATGAGTAAATAGCTGTAAAAATTTGAATTTGGAATTCCTAACCAAAGAGGAAATATTTGAGGTCAAAGTGGCTGATACGACAAAACGCCTATTTCATAGTTGCTCTCCTCACACTATAAAATCAATTTTCCTTTAGTTTTTATAACTTATGAATCGATGTATTCCATTCTCTTCGGGTTTGTTTCATTTTTATTTATGTACCAATGTATCAGAGAGTTGGCAAGCTTTTGTAAATAGAGTAATGTAAAGAATCTGTACCTTTTCAATATAGAATACCTCTGAATCACTGATATGAAATGTTTCGCTAACTTCCTACGTATCGAGTTTTAAAGAGCAATATATCTACGTATTTAGTTACGCGCCACAGCGTCGATTATGACATCGAATTCTTACACTACATTGAACGGTGTTTCGGTTCAAATACTTCGAAATTCCTTTATACGATTCGTTTGAAGTTCAGTAGATATGAACTCCATAATCAAGCATGTAAGCTACAGCTTGCAATAAAATTAAAATTTGTTTTAACAATTAAAGAGATTGTTTTAAAGATGGATTCGATATTTGATATGAATCAGTTTTTTCGCTCTTAGCTAACAATCACGTACCTACTATTTTATGCATGAAGACAAAATCAGTCTTAAATGTTTAACTAAAGTACTGATGAAAAGAGACGCATGAGCACTTTAGTTATTTTTTTTACTTGAATATAACTGTTTGCTTTTTATTTTATTATTATCGGATCAGTACAGTTCCAGAAAGATAAGAAAATTGCTACAGAAGACTTATATATAATTCACGGGTTTTTTGCAATGTTGAACCGGACGGCTTAAATACAAAAAAAATATATTTCGGTTAAGAAAGGTCAAACAAAAACCATAAAATATATTAAAAAGGTCCAATAGTCAACAGACCTAAAAATATATAGATTCGCCTTACTCAAAATAAGTTTTATATTCATTATTCTTGAATTGGCTTTATCATTACACATTACACATTTCAAAGATTAATTTTGCCCAATTTGTACTGGTTATAAAAAAGTATCATTACACAAATCGATATTAACAGTTCAATGAACATTGTTCGATTATAAAAGTTAACATAACCCCACGTATGAAACTTTAACCATTTTGAGATCAAAGGCCCATACCTCGCATTCACTGCTTAGACAGCCCCAAGGTTTCCGCATGGTTGACACGTAATTCGTCAAAGTGAACATCTGTGAACACCTGAATATGTATTTTAACGTAAAGTCACTTGAGTAGTGGATTAACTAAACTAGGGTTTAATAGGTGTGCAAAATAATTGAAATCTCGTATGTATTAACAAATAAAAAAATATAATATGGGTTATATGCATGTTTTTGTATAGAACTTAATTTGTTAATATACAATTTATATAAAGTTAATAAAAAAAACTAAGCGTTTCTTAAGGCAGTTTTTGCCGCGCACCACCACTATGTGGAACCAACTGCCCACGAAGTATTTCGGAACTAATTCGACTTACGGACCTTCAAGAAAAGAGCGTACAACTCTTAAAAGGCCGGCAACGCACTTGCGAGCCTTATGGCAATGTAAGTGTCCATGGGTGTCGTTTCACTTAATATCAAGTGAGCGTCCTGCCCGTTTTGAAATAGAAAAAAAAAATGAGTAGCATCTGACCGGTGGTATTAAAAAGCTGCTAAATGACTAATGGATAGTAGAATTAGTAGAGTGAATCCCAAAAGTGTCACTAAACGGGAAGATGTTCTCAACACTGCCACAAAATTCTACAGGGATCTGTTCCGAAGTAGATGCTCAGCCACAGAAACTGATTTCTCAAGAGGCGAGCCTCTGCCATGCATCTAATCCAGAGAGGTAGAAAATGCAATAGAAATCCAAAGAAATGATAAGGTGCCTGATAATATAACGAATGAACTTTTACTAACACCCAAAGATTCTATAGTACCTATTCTAACTTACTTACTCCATGAAGTACTAGACACCGAAGAAATACCCAAACACTAGCTCATGTCAACTGTAACACTTCTTTATAAGAAAGGTGATAAGAATAAAATATCAAATCATATGCCCATTAGCCTGATGTCAAACCATACTTTATTTTAAATAATAGCAAAACCTTTGATCACAAGGTATAGAACATAAATAGTTTTGAATAATTAGAAATAGAATAATTAATAAGAAAGAAAACAAGGGAGTAGAATAATTAGTAATATCTAACAATATCAAGAAAAACATACGATACACAAACAAAAGAGATAGGGTTAGAAATACTTTCATTGTGAAAAGGGCAAAGATTGAGGACGTTACAAAGAGTATCCAAAAGGACAAGATGGATACTGGCATAGTATAGGAGATGGGAAGACGATAATAAAATTGGTTGCAGGCAAGATTTGGTCAGTAGTGGGGAGGGAAAGGGTATATGGGACTAGAGGAGACCTTTGTCAGGAACTCGTAGGAAATAAAACCATTTTTTTATTTAATCCATTTAACCCAGTTTAATGTATTAGGAATACTAAAAGCCATTGACAAGACCACAGAATTTACATTATCAATAAACATAGTATTTGTTTCAACGTGTAAACACTAGATGGCTCTATAATATGTAAGTAACAGTATTTTGAAATCTCTTAATCCGGTAATCTTTCTTTTATCTAGAGACAGTGCAATCACGGCCATTACTTGCATATGAAATGGGACAGTGGTATAAATGAAAATTTAGCAAACAACTCCTTTAAACAATCTCAATCAAACACATATAATAAATAAACTAAGCCCAATTTAATTCTAGTTATTCTTTATCAATTTTTTTCTTAAACTTAGGGTCAAAGTACATACACATAATATTACCTTTTTTGGAATTCAACACAACCTTAAATAAATATTCGCCGTAAAAAAACTGCTTTCCTATGTACTTCGCCATCAAAACCGATAGATTCATATCTGTGTAGTACATTTGCTGAAAAATTATTAAAACATACATTTGATTCGATTTTATTTTTGAAATAATGGAAATAAAGTCTGGCTAATGAAAGAAGATTAATTGAAAACTTTCGGATGGCAACACAGAATGTCATTGAATTTCTAAGGTTAAAGGTGCAAACATACTACTAAAACGCCACGCGACGCAACGTGTCGACACCCGATGTCCATCGTGCACATTACCAACACGCGACACCACGACTTAAATCCATTTCGTAGAAATTCCACACAGTATGCATTTTCAGTAAGAAACAATTTAAGGAATATTTTGGTGGTGCGCCTTCACGTTCCGTGTCAGCTTGATATAGTGAGGAAAGGTAGACAAAATTAAAAACTTGCAACTCATACAAAAGTCTTTTAATATTATATTTTAATAAAACTTTCCGCTTGTATTCATTTGTTCGGCTATTTCTTCCCATGCATTTTTTCTCACAGTATGGTCGCTGTATTGGGCTAATCTTATGTCATATAGAACAGAATATTGTTTCACCAACTCAATTAATTGTTGGTCGTTCATTTCGCCAAATAAATAAATCCAAAAATATGTAAGTATATAAATTGACATTTGTGCCAACGAACGTTTGACGCTTGGCGTCAACAACACGACAACACGCTGATCCAAATCGATTGGATGTTACCGCGTGTGATCACATGGCGTGTTGTATATGTGCACCTGACCATATTAAATATATGGGATTGATAAGTACTGACATGCGTCGGATGGCGTGGTGTAGCGTCGCGTGTTAGTAGTATGTTTCCGCCTTAATGATTTATTGTCTTGATACTTCATGCAATTTCTCATTTTTATTTCTATTATATATTTTTTCCAAATAGTTCACAGGTATAAACTTTGTTTTATTTGATAGAATATTTCGTTTCTTTCGCAGGATTTGATTATTCCGAATAAAGTTGTGGTTTATAATAAATATAGTTTTAGTGTTCCATGCAATGCTAGTCATTTTAAGTATCAATAGTAAAATACTAAATACGTATAGTATTTAATTTCATAGAAACACAGTCAATGTAAAAAATAATAAAATAAAATCAAGTAAATACCATACTAATTTTTTTTTTAATTTGCCGCGGTCTTTCGTTATCTTCTTTCATTAGCCAGACTATAATCACTTCCCTCCATATACTGTGTAATATAATTTTATTATTTGTAAGAAGTTATTAGGGGATAATTATAGGAACAATGCATTGCTCCGTATCACTATTTTTTTTTACCGGTACTCTATTTATTATAATTAACATAGTGCAACGACCTTATCGCTGATAAGTGATCTCTTCCAGACAACCCTAGTCTTAAGGATATTTCTATGAATAAGCATTAGATCGTAAAGCTCTAGGTCAAGAATTCGATCGTTTATATGTCTAATACAATTAAATTGAGCAAAATTGCAATTATTGATTAAACTTGTTTGGGCGCCCCAATTACAAATTTAAGTAATTATATATTAAATATATTTATTTTAATCATTTTTGTGTCACAGCTGCATTTACCCACATGAATTTATAGTAAATTATGGAAATAAAAATTGAAGAGTTTTACTCGTGTAAGTTGTTACAAATCGCAAAAAATGGTAGCCGTGAGACGCTGTACGTCTCTTTCAGTGATAATTTAAAGCATTTCAAGGGGGGTAAAATAAAGCATAAAGAATTACCTTTTTTGCAAAACAATTTTTCGTACCCAGATGAGTTTCTAACAAAACAGCAAACATGTAATGCTGACATGGCTTGTTAATATTATAATTCCACTGCAGCACTTTTCCAGTCTCTTTCAATGAATAAACGTACATTTTTATCTGTCAAAATTGTAAATTAAAGTTATTAATGTCAAAGAACTTTTTACAATGGAGTGGAGTGGAGGACGATTGAAGAACAAAAAAATATTTAAAAAAAGATAAACTGAAACTATCTCCAGAATGACAAATCTATTGGAAAATAATTAACAAGATTAATATAGAAAATGGTTAAGCAAAGGAAAAATATATAATATTCTTCTGAAATAAGATTTGAATGTACGTGAAACATGTCTGAGTCACAAACCGTGCAGGCCAAGAAATGGGGAAAGAAAGAAAGAATCAATTAATACAGTATTAACAATATTCCCTACATAGTTATAATTATTCAAAACACACTTTAATACATTAGCAGCGTGTAATCACGTTATGGAAAATAATGTTTTAATTCCGTAATTTATGAACAAATTCGACTTAGAGCGAAGTCTGACTCCGGTGCGTCACAATTGGATATATTATGTATTGGATTTTAACATATCATAACATATATTGTTATGATATGTCTAAGGTTCGTAACATTAGCGTGATTGATCAGTTCAAAAGGGCATTAAAGACACACATCAGAATGGGCCCATTAGACTAGAATTGGGCTAGCTGATGGCGACGTGTATCTCGTTCGTATATATGTACTTAATATTAAATTTCTCATGTAAATAAAAAAAAAAAATTTTGTAATGAGAAATAGAGTTCTTTAAACATTAAACATTATATTGAACATAGTTCACGTTAAGTCTCGTTTTTGAACGTTTCTTTACCCTTATTCAAGAGCTAACAATCCTCCTGCCCGTGTGCGCCTGTTATTATACATAAAAAGTAGTTAAAAATTGTTAAAGCGAGTATATACTTAACAATTACCTCATCAATCGACGCTTCTTCAAGGAAAGTAAAATTTAACTGGCCGATGTATTGATTTTCCTCATTTGTAAAAAGTCGATTTTCGTAAGTAGTAACATTCTTCAATTTCGGACCTTTGCATTTATCAAATTTATGCCATTCCACTATGTACGGACCCTGAAAATAATATTTTATAGGCTTTTAGGTGACAATCTAAACATAACCAATATTATGCGTTTTAACACACATGGTATGCTTATGAAGTCAAATAGGGTTTACGAGTCTACTGGTACTATACGGGCAAGTTTTCATTGTGCGCATAGAAAGGAAAATTTGTTTTGCTAGGGTTCGAACGCATGACCTAAACCTCGAAAGTCGTCTTGACTGTTATCAGGATGGACGGTTTCAAAGGATGACCACGCTTTGATGGATGTCAAAGATTAACGTCAAATATGTATCAAAAATTAAAAAAAAACTTCATTCACAAAGTCATTATATGCAGTTTAACAATAAAAACTAACGTAATTATTAATATTTTTCGGTCCAAAATCACAATTCACCAAAACGAAAAGCGAAAGAAAATACAAATACATGTTCATTTTGTAGCTGAGTTTCAAATAATAAAATTTTGATCCCTCAATCCCACTAATTTCATTTTAATACCGGCTTTTAATAAATTCGTAATGATTGCTGAGTGAAAATTAAACACATTTTAATTTGTTGGTTCAATTATTTTGTATGCGAATAGCGGATACGAATGTAATGATATATTTCATAATGAAGTCATTATTGTGTACTGATCATTTTTAAATTTTGTATTCTAGAGTATTCCTTTTTTGAAAATGAGTTTTTATTATCTATAATTTGCAATTATGTTTGAAACGTTTGTTTAACTTAAAAATATTATCTGTATCATTTTCAAACAATTAACGTCAAGAAGTAAATTAACTTTACATGAGATCTTTATAGAGTGTGGCTAATGAAAGAAGATAATTGAATCGTTTGAAAACTATCGGATGGCAACACAGAATGTCATTGATTTTCTTAG
The DNA here is from genome assembly GCA_963693345.1 of Pieris melete. Lineage (NCBI taxonomy): Eukaryota > Metazoa > Arthropoda > Insecta > Lepidoptera > Pieridae > Pieris > Pieris melete. Next base: position 2,070,367 of record CAVNZK010000032.1, on the reverse strand, counting down.
GTTAGTACGATTTATTGTTTTGATACTTCATGCAATTTCAAATTTTTATTTCTATTATATATTTTTTCCGAATTAAGCGCGTTTTATTCGATATAATATTTCATATAGTAAGATAGTCGTTTTAAGTATCAATAGTAAAAGACTAAATACGTATAGAATTTAATTTCATAGAAATACAGTTACTATCAATGTAAAAAGAATAAAATAAAATCAAGTATCAAGTAAGTTTAATCCACAAAATATATCAAACTTACTTATACCATACAATTTTTTTTTTAATTTGCCGCGCTTTAAGTTTCTTTTTCTTTCATTAGCCAGACTATAATTGTGGCGCTTAATTACTTAAATAATAAGTAAATTGCCACTGTCCAAATGACAGCACGCAAGTAGATACCACGTGTCAATGTCAAACTGCCAACGCTCCCTGACAAGCAGCGATATAGCGCAAATAGGTAATAAAATTTATTTTTGTTTATAGAAGTATGGGTAATTAATAATGATACTGCAATTTCAAATGAAATAATCTTCACAGCAAAACATTAATGAGTTTACGTTAATTTCAGCCGTTCTTATTGTCTGCGATTACATTCGAAATTCAATTTACCTCCATCAAACAACATATTTAACCACGTCTATAGTTCATGCACTTGTTTCTGTCAATTGGGGCAGTAGATAAACGTTGAACATTTTGTGCAGTATAACTATAAAGTTTAAAGCATAAACAAGTATTGATTCTATTTTGAAGTGAAAATCTAATGACCGGCAAACGTTGAAGTTCCAGGTGACAACTGTCTCATATTGTTCATAATAAAAACGAAAGTGTAAAAAAGATAAAAATATAGAAATATGTGTATTGTAGGCTTGGGTGCTTAAGCTCCCTCCCTTCTTGTTATTTGTTTTGCAAACAATGTGACACCATTTAAGGCGAAGTTTTCACTTCGTGTAATAGTACTATAGTATATATGTATAGTATTTATGTTGTATCATAAATGTCCTTTTATTGTGCTACTGTTGAATTATGTCTGAAAAAAGGTGCCTTTAATTATCTTTTAAGAAAACTTTGCACACACTATCTTATTAGTTTTTTAAAAGTGTATTGATTGTCGTTTACAGTATTTTCGTTGTGGATACATGAATACGCAGATGAGTGGAATCGACTTACATGTTATATATATAAACTGAATCTTTTTTATTGTGTCTTCCTTTTGGTGCAAGCCATATTTCAGTAGGGTTTGACCGAAGTCTCAACTAACATTAGTTATGAATGTATGATTATCAAAAAAGTGTTTTTTTATCAAGCTATTCATTTTTTATATAATATTGGATTAGAATCACTAATGATTATTTATATGAATTTATTATTATGTCTGTTATTTATATATCAAGGCGTGAAGTGCTGTCATATTTCACAGTTAGATTGTTGGTTTTGGTAGATTTTGATAAATTGAATCAAACTGCATTCATTGAGTAGTGTGTTAAAGATCTCAATTCTATAATTTACATTATGACGTAATTACAATTAAAATTTGTTTACAAATTCAGGGTGATATATGAAGTGCAACTAATTTGAATAGGTGTAACAATTAAAACATATGATATTGTATTTTATTTATTTATAAATCGTAAACAATAAAAACTGTGCCTTAATTAGAAGCATACCGAATAATACAATAATCGCGACAACCGCATGCCAACGTTTTACAGCGATTGCATTTAAAACAAAACGTGTATACACACTGACAGGTGTATGTTTAAATTACAATATGGATATTATAAAAAAGTATTTTAGTCTCGTACATTTTAGCGAATTCATAACGCGCTTAGCTATAAGTTTGAGCAGTACAGACATTTGTGTACGTTGTATATATGCAGTAAGCATGTTTACGGAGTGCCTGTCAAACATAATATAAACATATATGTCTTTGGGTTAAGCAAGAACATATTCATTTAAACCTATCAATCAATCAAATCATTTATTTCAATTAGACCACCTAAAATTGCACTTTTGAACGTCAAACAATATCCAAAAAAGATTCTAGTTGGTTTACAATATTTTGTGTATTTTGTGTATTCATACAAAAAGTTTTTTCACTAGTTCAAATATTATAGTTTACATAGATGCATTTTGTATGGTATTTTGAGTAGCTGATTGTGTTGTCTTCGAGATTATATACTCAATAAATAATTAAAAAAAAACAGTGGCGGTACAACCTTTTAGGACTGGGCGTTAGGTTTCTGTATCTGTTTCGTCATTATTTATTTTTCTTAATTAGCAATTAGGTGATTAACCTTTTGTGCATTCAGGATGCACTCATTATGCTTCCCTTCATTGTACGAGAAAGTGTTAAATGAACTGTTCGAAAGAAAAATCCATTGGTGCAAGGCCGACATTGGGCACTTAATCCACAAATCCGAAATTGCACAATCCATCATACGTTCCAAAATATTCTGAGCTTATCATAATAATAATTTTTAATTTAACTGATACAACAATATTGTCTTAAACATTAACCTAACAAATATATAATCTAGAAATTCGTACTTACTAAACCACTTAAATATTTCCCGGAAATCCTAAATAGCATCTACAATTATTAAAAACCAATACTTGTCGTTTCTGTGAATTGTGCAAAAATCGCATGCATTTAAATAGGACATTAATACAGAGTACCTATATCGAATATTTTTTCGCGCATGTTTTATTGATGAAATTCGAACATGATATTTTTTCCCTTTACATGATATGATATGAGTGATTCTTCTAGAAGGGATACGGGACTGTATTTATTGCGCTTAGGAGTTATGGTATAAAAAAACATAAAAAAAAATAAAATAAAATATGTTTATTATGGAACATAAGATACATGTATCACTTATTCCACGTCATTAAATTTGAAGGCATCCCTACTCATCGGCAAAGAAGACAGAGGGTGTAGGTCGAGAGAAAAAGCCGGCGTAAAAAACTCTCGGTACTCTTTTAAAACAGCAAATCATCAAACAACACTTATTTAAAACAAATATCGCAAATTAATTAGAAGTAGCCTGTCTAGCACTAGTCCCAGGCCCTTATATCAACTAGATAATCGTTGACTTTATAGTAAGCCTTTTTACACAGCTTTTCTTTAATACATTTCTTAAATTTATTGAAAGGCAGTGATAAAAGAGCCTCTGGGATTTTATTAAAGAAGAGTATCCCTTTCCTCAAAAAAGAATTACTAACTTTAGATAGTCTAGTAGGTACGGGGAAATTGCAGCTTGCGTTTGTTCCGTGTATCAACATTGTGCGTATGTTCTATTATACATTGGTTACATGTCTATTCCGGATCGGAGGATCATTGTCGAAGCATGTTTCGATCTCATTCCCGTGAACGCTGGGGTCTCACTATATCCCCCCCGACCTTGTACCTTCTGCGTCTGTATGATATGACAATTTCAACTTAGAAACACTTATTTCTATGCGGTCGATAGCACTGTGCATACTCTATACACTAGCCGTGCAGGTATTTCTGGGGCAGTTGTCGATCAGTATTGGAACAAACTTGTGTCTGAAGTTGATACTCTGCTACGTGGAGTGTCAGACTTGGATCTACTCAATCTAGTCGAATTTAACCATAGGTACAAGTTTGCGCGTTTTCCGAAAAAAAACAGCTTTTGTTGCTACTCCTCTCATCAAAGACTCTCCTTAAAGTTTCATCAGCATCGGAATACTGGGCTTTGACATATAGAAAGAAGTTCAGTTTCGTGGTCATTTGTAAGGGAAGGCTAAATTAGTCTTTAAGAAGCTTGGTGTGCTTGGCAAGTCAAGACGGTACAACTCAATAAAGTGCAAATTCGGTATCTCTGAATGAAGTACTGCTCCCCAGTACCAGCTCCTTCCACTATACCGTATTCAACGTAGAGCGCTTTGAATCGTTGACAACCAGTCACTTTCCGAACGGTTTGTTTCCTTGAGTAAACATTTTTCAAACATCAAACATCCATTTTTTCGCCAGCTTGGGCAAGCCAGAAGTGAGGGGCCTATTCCACGTCAGAGTCTGGTTGTCTAATGTAGGTGAATAGGACGTAAGGAAAAGATTGACTGGGGTGGATTCCCACTCCCTGACACCACCACAAGCGGCTCCAGTCGTATTATTATGACGATCTAATGAGACCCGTTAATTACTATATAAAGAGGTAGGTGCTGGCTTATTTTGAACCTTATTCCATAAGTTGTAGAATAGGAATTTGAAACCCACACATATAAACTGTTTCCTTAGCATAATAATGAGATACAAAATCTTCAGTCATATTGTGCGGGTCACCAGTTCCACTGGATTTTGAATAATCTTCCTTTTTTCTTTGAAATAGGATTTCAGCCTCTCGGGATATAATTTCGGGATAGATATTAAGAAACTACCCTTTTCGGATTATTGCCTGAGGGTGAAAGGACTATAATAAATGTATCATTATGACGTCACTGCTATATAACAATTGATATCCTTGATTTGAATCCCAATTAGAACGATTAGATGGTACAAATAAAGAAAAATATAATCAGGACCTTTTTTTTTTTTTAGAATAGGGGGCAAACGGGCAGGAGGCTCACCTTATGTTAAGTGATATGCTCTCAATGCCAGAAGGCTCGCAAGTGCGTTGCCGGCCTTTCAAGAAGTGGTACGCTCTTATCTTGAAGGACCCTAAGTCGAATTGCACAAGTTCTTTTATCAATGTTTCCAAATGCTTAGTGTTAATATAATAGATATACTTATATAACTTGGCGATTAAAAACAGTGGCGGAGAGATTACTGCCGGTTGTTCTCTTCCGTTCTACGCCCTTGATTTGAGAACTGGCAGTTAATGTAAAATTAGAAGCATTTAATATGTATTTCTTTTAATATATTTAAAGTGTATTTTAATATAAAATAAGTGTATTGTGTTACCTAAATGAATAAATGATTTTTATTTGATTTGAATAAAACTATGAATTTCAGTATTTTTTTTTTGTATGTATATAATTATTATTTTGTTTTCTTTTTTTATTAATTTATCTTATACTTTCAAGTTATCGAAAATTATTAAACGTTTATTATTGAGATATTGTTGGCTCTTTCAAAGTGGACTTGCTATATTTTGCAATCTAGTTTTATCTGCCAGGTTCTAAAAAATCGTCGTTGCAAAACGAAGTGATCGTAACTCAGAAAGTTTATCGCTAGTACTTGTTGCGTGCTACGAAACAATGTGAGGCGAATTAATGTTCGGCTTGCATCATAAATATCGCACCCTATATCTTCATATGCTCTGGTAAGCTTAGATTAGAATTTATAGCTTTTATTGTAATTAAATTAAAACATGGCTATGTAACCTAGCATAAGTTAAATTACGTATACACTCTTTATAACGAATTTCAAGGGACCGTCGTTATAGAGATATAAGAATTAATGTATAGGTATTGGGTAAAACCAAATAAATTTAACTTATTTTTACGTTATAAAGAGTTTGCGCGGTATATATTTTAGTTAATAATTAGAAGCCCACCGGGCACATGGCCCCATGTGCCCAGTGGGCTGACGACTTTAAAAAAGCCACTGGTCCTCTGTGGCAAAGACTTGCCAGGGATAGGAAGGAAGGGAAACAGTTGGAGGAGGCCTTTGGGCCACAAAGGCAAGCTGTACAAGAGGACAGCTGTGCTTGTTAAACTTTTTTCTTTTTTTTTGAAATAAAGGCTTTGAATTTGAAAATTTGAATAATTAGAAGCGCAACCCAAATGTTAGCAATCATCGCACACTTGAAGCCAATATGAGCCCTTCAGTATTTCGCACACTCATAAATTGTAATATAACATTCTCGTTTCCGATAATTTCCAATAAGTCGACTACACTAACATTATTTATAAGTAATAGAAATGGAACTTAGATTAAAGAACCCTTAAATAAATCAAGTTAGTTTTTTGTTAATCCAGCGTCGGAACCCCACTTCCCCTAGTTTTATGTTAGTAGCTCATGTTTGAAACGATTAAAGCCAGTTAAAACTTAAAACCCAGCGTCAAACAAAAAGTTTAATTTAACATTTAATTCAACAACCATCAAGCAACCGCCACTGAACTTAACTCGTGATTGATTGTTTTAGTCCTATTTTATAAAGTGCATCTTCACAAACACTATGTATAATAAACCCACTATTTATGCGAGTATGACGCCGACAGCTTGGCAAAAAGGTGAATTATTTAAGATATACACTTATTATGTAAGATATAAAATATATAGTTAAATACTCCAACATACGTTTGTGTTAAGACAGTTTTTCTGTTTAAAGATGAGCCTTTAGACATGGGGTAGGGTCAGGGATGCGGAGTGAACCGATTTCTAAGTCTGTTTTAATGACATCTTATTTACAAGTAGGTGATCAGCCTTCGATTTATTGGACGTACGGTGCCAGTACCGTGTCCAATAGCGAAAATGATTGTGCTAAACGTTTTTGTTTAATTTCAATGCAGTTTTTTACCCACCATTGGATTGCGCGAAACAAATACTAAATTTTCAAGTAATCACTTAAAGAAGTTAAATAAGAGAGGCGCAATTTCCTCGTCATGATTTCCATCACCATAAAAAGAAGTGCTAATTACTGACTTGCGCACACAGAACCAAAAATCCATTGATGAAAAACTGAAGGTTTAGACGCACTCATTAGACAAAATCTTTACAAATATACAATATAAAAACATTGTTCAGAATTCATTAAGTTCATTGTATAATTATGAAAAATTTATCTCAAAATACCATTTAAAACTTCTCTGTCCTAGATAAAAAATCCAGTGGCGCTTATATCAAATCAATTAGCCAAGTAAGCAACATTTTTAAGTAGATTCAGGTTGCTGTGTCTGACACAAGCTGTAGATTTTAGGTCTAAGACATGCGGCTTCGTGACCATATTTTCCTTCACTATATGAGTGTTAATTGCGCAAATAAAAGAATAAGAAGTCCATTGTTGCCTTGACGTAATTCGAACTTACGTCCTTAGGGTTGAGGATGCTTGCTCAAGCCATTTGGCCAACACACCTCAAGTCAAAGATGAGAAAACTAATGTTAATAATAGAATAAGCCGAGAAAATCAGTTAACAGGCTTATACTAGTACTTACAAGATTAATTTACTGTCGACAATATTGTGTCGTAACAATAGCCGTGGGTCAAGAAAAGCATTCAGGAAAAATTGTTAGTATATTTAATAATGTTCAATTTTTTCCTATTAAGGTAGTGTGGTAATTGCTCAGTAATGTTTAGTAAATGATTATTATTCCGGTCAAATTAGGTCAAAAAACAAGAGTGAAGCGACCATAATTACCATCAAGCTGAAACTGAGTAAACTTGTTCAAAACACAATTAAAAACAACTTTTTAAAATTTTCCATCGTTATGACCATGGGAAAAAAATTAATCAAGGCCACAGGTAAAAATAAATGATTTTTCGCGATTTTCTTCAAAACGGCAAGTTTTATCGTTAAGTTACCTCAGACAAAAATTTTAGATCATAAAATTATCCATAAAAAAGTATCAATATTTTTTTTCCTAAAAGCTACAGCTTATATGCTTATATCTGAGGTCCCGGTAGAAAGAAAAACGTGGTATTGCAACCATTTTAGACTACTCCGAGTATTGTCTGATATGTATCAAAAATATCCTATGGTGGCGATATGTGTATCCAGTACTGAAAAGAGCGATTAAAATGAAGAAAAAAATTCGAAAATGTTCCAAAATTTCAGACTTGGTATGATTATTTTCGTACTCCTACACCACATTCTAGAACTTTTTAAGATAAATAGGGGTGTGTTGGTGTCGTGTGTCAGGGTTTGCATGTGAGGGTATATGTGTGTGCTCCCCCCCCGGTCAGCAAAAGTAAGCAAAGCTCTCGAAAATAATAGTACAATGTAAATGTAAAATCGATCTACAATAATGGTCAGGTATAATTTTTTCGTAAAATTATTAAAAAAAAGTTACATCTAAAAATATAGTTATATCGTAAATACCATTTCAACCCCTATTTCCAAGATGGCAGCCGTGGGACAAGGGTGGCGATCCCACAAACTTGTTTTTAGCTTGACACTGACTCAAGGTAAGGCCTACAAAATGTAACACTTCAATGGACTAAAATACATTTCGTTTTCAAGCATAGATAATAATGTGTGGGTAATATGTGTAAAAAAGTCAATAATTACTGATGACGTAATCACCAAATAAGGAAATCAAAGACCACCCCTCCCCCTAGTGCTTACGTAATACTTATATTTTTTTATCACTTGAGTTTTAAAATGCTTTAATTAAAATATTGCTTTATGGGTACTGTTTTGACTATTTGTGTTTTTTGGAATGATTTTTCGTTAACTCTCATTTAATAAGTAATTTTCATGTTCTATTTTTAAATGTCTGGTAACTTTATACTTTTTTTGTTTCTGAATAATTGAACAATCTATGTTTTAAAACCCATCAAACAATCACCCTATTTTTATTTTTAAATGCAGTAAAGTCCATGTACAATTTTAAATGCTCCAGTAATAGCAATTACATGCAAAGCCAGGTAATACCTTGTAATTTGAGTTACGTACGCCGCACTTGATAATTTTCCAATTCTCTTTGCATATTTATACAGTCTAATTCCGCTGCACTTAAGGCAAAATTACACCCTTTGCTATTTTATGCAATTATTTATTTTACTTAATAATAATGCCATGTTAGCGCAGTGGTTAAAGCGTTGAGTTTTACGTTTATTAGTTGTTCGTACTCTGAAGGAAAATATTGGAAAAAACCCACATGACATAAACGTACTGCGTTTGACATAAGAGTGACATACTTAGTTCATATAAGAATAAATAAGAATGATGAATGTCTCAGAGTCTCTTACTCTTATTCCGTTACTGAGGGTCCATCAAAACAAGAGAGTACCAATTCTTAAAAGACGGACAAGGCACCTGCGAGCCCTCCGGTCCATGAGCATCGATTTTACTTGGCACCTTGTAATTTCTAAGCTCCAAGATGCCCCATCAGGGGTCTATGTGTCTAATGGAAGAAATGGTGCATACCAAGCAGTCCCCGGGCATTTACGTAATGCATTTCCCCACAAAAAAATGGATTGCAATGCGTTACTTTATGTAATGTATTCGTTCATTTGTTTTTTTTATTTCGAAGGAACTGGATTCTAAGTAAAAATTTATTACATTATTTATCCTTGACATTTCGTGTACACAACAGCACACTTCTGTAATCGTATTCGTCGTACGTCGTATATTCAGTTTCTTGACGTCCACTACTGGAGATAAGCCTCTGGCCTTTTCCAGTACGACCAGTTCACCGCTCTGTGCATCTAACGCCTTCCTTCCACCCTCACCAGGTCATCTGTCAACCTAGTGGCTGGCCGTCCAACACGTCGCCTAGTCCTCGTTGTAGTCCTCGAGAGAATTATCGTATTCATTCGCATTCGTACGGGTAATTGTATTCAACGAGAGACCAAAAAAAAAATAGTATCTATTCTTTTTTATAAAATGAATCAAATTTTATAAATTGGTATGAATGCCTTTTTCTAATTAATATTTTAAAGAAACAAAAATTAATTTAGCTCATTACTTTTACTTCATAATATCAAAATTCCAATGAATAATTCTGTTACTGGATGCAGATATATTTATTATTATTTAAGACCAACAATATCTTATTATTATTGCTTTGAATAAACTAAGTACAAAACCCCAAATCACCACTAAGGGTTGCTAACCTGAAAGTTATTGTGACATCTGTTAAAAACCAACAAAAATGCATCGTATATACAAAGACGATGAGTGCAATTCGCTCTCTATACATAATGTATTTAGTATTTACCAAACAAACTCTCGTGGGAACTCGTAACGAAATTATTACTTCTGAGAAAATAAGTACAAACATAATTTTTGGGGTTTCAACCCTTGAGAGGTGTTACACGTTAATCGGTGTTAATTAGCCTTGAACAAACCGTACTGGTTTAAATATATTATGTCTGTGTACTTTGAACTACATATAAACCAAATCTTTGTAACCTCTACGCTTTTTCAAACCCTAAAAAAATATGATTTGCTCAAAAAAACATTTTGAGTAATACCCAAATTCAAAGAGTCACTTGGCAGGTGTGGTGATATAAAGTCAAAAAAATATCGCAGACCAATTAGTCTTAGCAATTACAAACAAAATGTTTATTCCACAATAACAGAAGTATGATAACATAAATTCGTAAAGGGCAGTCTTTGCCTTCCTAATGGGGCGCGAATGGTAGGAGTAGTATTGGTTACGTAAATATTATCCATTAGATTATTCTTAGCAGTACAGATTTTTCCTTGTACAACTGATTCTGTTAACGTACTTAGGCGACGATATAAACTGGAGTACAATCATTACCATTTGGTGATGTTGATGATTGAATTCGAATTTTCCTAAGGGATACTTGAAAAATTCGAATAGCTTTCCTAATTGAAAGAGGCCTAGTGGTTTCAGCGTGTGACTCTCCTCCCTGAGGTCGTAGGTTCGATCCCCGGCTGTGCACCAATGGATTTTCTTTCTATGTACTCATTTAAAATTCGCTCGAACGGTGGAGGAAAACATTGTGAGGCAAGCCCTTAGAGCCTACAAGTCGACGGCGTGTGTCAAGAATAAGCTCATCACCTACTTGCCTATTAGATTAATGATAATGATACAGACACAAATCTGATATCCGGACTAAAAAAGCAGTTGTAGTGCCACTGATTTATTTATTTTTTATTTTATCCTAATGAAAAAGTTACCATACACATTAAAAGAGCTTTAAATTGTAGTTTACTTGAACATATTTCGTCCAAGCTTTACTTAAGTTGATTCTAAGTAAATAATTACCTAAAATATAGGTGCGATGAAACGTTACATGCTGTGAATTTTATTGAGTCTATGTCTAATCAAATGTTATAAAATATAATCTAGAAAGCTTATGTCGAAAAGCTGAAAGCAAGGTAGCAATTTACTTAATTGGCTTTAGACTTGAGTGGTGTCATTTTACTTGTTAATTACTTTAAAATTACTGTGCAAATGTTTACATATTTTAGTATCGCTTTTTACAAACTATCAACCAAATGTCATATATTTTTTTAATAAATTGTGGTGTTTTTGTCAAAACTCCTCGACTCATGATTTTGTGTTGCACACTCCCTCGAGAGGGGTGAGCTTTGGCCCGTTCGGGCCATATGCCCCCTTCGGGTGGTGCTGCCCTAATACAGGGCGGTACGGGGACGGGTAGTATAGTCCTTGATGGGGCCTGCAGCGTGCGGGAAGATGCGGTCTCTAGTCGCTGGGCGCAGCCGATGGGGTCAAAACTCTCCTGAAATTCCTCAGTAAATTTAAAGGCTTTGTATCTCTCTAGCGCCTCACATATAATAAATAGCAACTGTGCTATTCGTCGTAAAGCTTATGAAATCTTGTGTCTGTATATAACATATCAAATTACTTCAAAAAGCCAATTTAGTTTGTCGGCACAATCATTTTTATTCAATACAAAGCAATTGATGTTTATATATTGAAGGTAAATAGACATTATAACGAAATAACTTACGACTATTTTATTTCTTATTTATAAATTCTTATTATTGTTTTTTTATTTGAAAAGTGGTAATCATATATTACTATGCGTAGTTTTATATTATATATAGAAGTATACATAAGTGTGTCATGTGTTTAATTGAGCAGGCTCCTCGGGTGGCCTATTCGACCCAGGTGTGACGCTCACCTCCTTCAACTTCTATAGTCAATTCTTTTCAATAATTTTCCTCTTATTTTAAAAAATAATTGAAATTCTCAGGTGCTCTCAAATGTAACTCTATGATTTGGGCCCCACAAGAAATGTCTAATGATGGAGCGTATTCAGAATAAATTTACTACATACATTTACATGAGGTTTTATGAAGTGTACCCATTTTACCCAGTAATGTATCCTTTGTTTGTCTTGGGTATGGTAGGATGCAACAAGAGGTAAGGTACCTTACTAACACATTATATTTTTTTAAGGTCCTTAGAGGTAAAATATATAATGCGGAAATGTTGCAGACTTGGGCTGCGTGTGCCAAATAAACACACTCGGCATGGTAGGCGGTCGCGGTCTAAACACTATTTCTTGTGAGACGGATTTATTTAGTTGCACACTGGCTGAATTCACAAGAATTGAATTATTTATAGTTAGTTACAAAAAGGTTAAGGTTTTAAGTTTTTACTTGTTATGTTTATAGCTTAGTTTTCTATTATATTAGTATTAAGTTACTGTAATAATAGGAAATAAGGAAAATAAATGTAATGCCTCTCTTATGCTTTTTGGAAATTCCATCTCACAGCTCATCCTTCTTAGGCAATGCGTTTAGAATCTCCGCCATTAAGTTGTGTAATATGCTGCCTGATTCCGTACGATTTACTGCTAAAAACCTCCCTTAGTTCTATTAAAATTCTTCTACATACACATTCCTTAACCATATCCTATCCTGCTCAATAGTGACTTTTGTAATACTTGCATTTATTATTTTGTTTTGCATTGTAATTTATTGAAGACGTAAGACTAGCTTTTTAGTTTTTTTTTTTTTATTATAGGTTGGTGATTCTATTTTTTATTTCCTTTCCATAGGGTTGCTTGAAGTGATCGTAACGTAAATGTAACAAAGGGTAAATAAAAAATAAAAATAAGTATAATTCTTTATAAACAACAATACTTATGAACGTCCATATTTAAAAGAGTTTGATTAAAAATTACATTTACTCCTGGCAAGAAACTACCGCCACTCATTGCCAAGTTTTGTACAAGGAAAATGTAAGGAACTGCAGCTGAGTATGTTTCCTTGACATATTAACACCAAATGCCATAATTATAAAGTAACAATCCCTAAGTATCAGCGGGATAGAAGCACGTACTTACATCATAGTGAAAATAAACACACACACAAATAATGAGTAATTTTGCAACTGTAAAAGCCTAAACATAGTGAACATTGTTACATAGTACTGTTGTTGTATAGTGAACGGACTAAGTCCAACATTCGGACTTACTCAGCGCTAAGTACCAACTCCTGTTACACATGTCAACAAACAAAGGAATAATGAACAAAGAAGCTAACAGAGTGGTATCCTAGGAATGAAAACAGAAGCAAGGGTAGCAGCCGGGGTAGAATGGTATTAAATTGCGAGGAACAGATCAAAATGGCGCCAAATGTCGCCATATCGTGTCCAATACCATTTTTGAGACAGAAGCTGATTTGTAATATACTGTAAATTGATGTAAAAAAATACTTCATAATTCTATAAAGGCTTAATTTATTTTTTATCATGACTCCTGTGCATTGCATTTGACATACTTATGGGTAAGTCCCGCCTCTGTATCTTATTCAATTCAAAAGTCTTTTATTCATCTAGGTACTATTTGTACACTTATGCATGCCAATTTACGCAATTTCACTATCTTATAGCGGCATTACAATGTGTGGGTATTATTATCGTATATGTATTCTTGAACTGTGTAGTATCCTTTTTTTATTAGGGTTTCCTGATGTAAAGTTTAAACTTATGTAGCTGAAGTTTAGTTACATGATCTGAAATGTTGTTATATATCTGTTTACATTTCCCCATAAATGAGTCTTAAAATAATTAAAGTTTTATGTTCAACGTCGTCTGTGGATCCTTGAATCGCGGTAGTGTTTTGATTTAAGAATAGTATAAGTTTTTCATGGTATTTTTATTAAATATCTCAGCCTTAAAAATGATGGTTTTCTTGTTCAATGAGTGAGCAGTTTTATGAAGTCTGAAAGCTGGAAAAGCAAGTCTATTTACCAAACCTTGAGTTAAGAAAATGTAATTAGTATCTTATTGTCTCTTGTCGACTAGAAAAATATAAATAAAGCCATATTCAAATACGAAACATCCAGCGCCGCACAGTATAAACGTATTAAGATGAAAATTGTATCTTAAACGATTTCCTTACAAGTTTATCACGATCAAAAGGGTAAATGCCAAAGTAACGCAATCAAGGTGGAATAAGGGAAATCAGAAAATGCGTCATTGGTGGTGAAATGAGTTATACTCGAATCTCATTTTCGTACTATAGAGGCTTCGAATGAGTAATAAGAGTGAATGGTCTATTGCGGTGGAGTATTAACATCCGCTTCGAGGGATCACGGCTACCCGTACTATGGAAAATGCTATCGAGAGACTTATGCCTGTCAAAAGGTTTCCTGTTTTCAAAGGATTTTTTGCGGTGAGCTTTCAATATTAAAGAAATAACTTCAAGACTTGAAGCCAAAATGTACCACTAGCAATCATTATTATTTTAATATTGAAATTATTAGTTTATGCTATTATTATTATTATAGTATACTTTTCGACTTAGGGAAGTGTGTACCTGTAAGAGTGTACCACTTGCTTAAAGGCTGACAACTCACTTGTAAACCTCATGGTGTTGCGGGTGTCCATTAGCGGCGGTTGTTTGTTTGAACTTAAATAAGATATGTAGTATGATAAAAAAAAGGGTGCGTGTACTTATGTACGCCCATAAGAAGATATAATTCTTTGGCATTATTAAAAATATTTTTTGATGCATGCAGCAAATAATTAATTACAATTAAATTATCAAAGACTGGAAAAGGAGTCATTATAGTCAATAAAGTTCAGTTTAAATTTGAAAAATAAAATAAATACATTTTTATTATTATTCTCTTACATTGTTGCTTTTAAATTATGTCCAATGCCGTAGCATCTTCCGAGGGCAACTTCATTCTGTTAATTTTAAGTCACGGTGCGCGCGCATCGTAAAATTTCACTTTCATCAATTTTTCATAACGCGCCTAAAGAAGTATAACTTCAAAAAAATCTACAAATTAAAAACATAACCTTGGTGCCGGTACCAATTTTGTAGCGACACCTACAATATGTTGCCACAAATCACAACGATGACGTCATTGCCTGAATCGTGCTAAGAGTGATAGAAACTAGACAGCGCTAAGTCTGACTCTCGTATTACAAAAATCTATTGGATGTTGACATACGCGAGTCAAAGTTCGTATTAAGTTGTTTCTGAATTTTACCCCGAGGTTTTTCCGACCGTTAAGTTTATATTAAACTTCTCGATCATAGCCACGGGGGACTTCTGTCAACCCAGTATTGGGAATAGTCGAGAAACCTATATTTAGATCTAAAGAACAGCACAATATCCTTCCTATACACTTTATTAACATGGTTCTAGTAAATTACAGTGCCACATCTTGGCCGGCGGCTGAAATTGGTACGACCGTCGCCATTTTGAAATGTCAGACTGTCATTGACTGACAGATTACCTCTCAAACGTGCGGAGTCCCTTTAATTGAGCCAGCCTCCTCATACGGGTAACAGTACCAGTGGACCTGTTCTGAATACACCAGCAAAGCATTTGGTATATGTAGTATGTAGACGTAATAGAGTATGGCAACGACAATTTTTTATTTTTCAATGAAAACAAAAGAACAACTAATATTATTTGTCACATAATTTTTATTATCGATATATACATAACAGTAGTAGGGGTCGCGGTGGCAAGTGAAATACGCCGGGTGAATTTTTAAGGTGCAAAGTTTCGTCTCGGCTCAGTATCATTTCAAAAATCTTAGGCTCTGAATGACACTTTGTACACCTTTTGAGGATTTCACGACTATACGAGACGGTCATTTTAAAAGAAAATGAGATAGGAATTTCTCATTTTTTCTCCAAGTATTTTGGCACTAGAGATTTTAATAAGAGCTTGGGGGATCCTATTTGCATACGATGCGGGGACGCTCCGCAATTTTTCCCCGTGCCAGCACTATCTGGATCTTTGTTACATGTTATAGCGTAACATTACTATTCATACAATGTTTATTGAAATAAATGGAGAATAATACGTTAGGTAAAGCTTCCGTAGTCTTGTCTTTATTACAAGTACTGATATATTACAGGACAGAAAGAAAATGTACGGATACTGATAACAGTCTCTTAACCGTAAAAATTACGAATATTATTATATAAAGAACGCTGTAGTTAAAACCCAAGGTATGTATGGTCATAGTTTCGACTCTGAAGTCGTGAAGGATCTGAAGTGTGAATTTTTTTCTAACTTATATAACATAGGCGAGAGTTTTATTATATTTACAATTTAGGGTCTGTTTCACAATGTATGGATAAGTTCTACATAAGTTCCAAATTAGCTATTTATTACTTATTGGTAGGATAAACACTATTGTTGTGTTTCACGACTGTCAGATAGCGCTATGCGTCACATATCGTCCATCATAAGTTATGAGTCCGATGAATGTATTGATTGAACTTATAGATACGTATTGGGTAATTGTCTATGCCTGCCACAATTTGCCGCTAATGATATAATGTATATAATATAATAGACTAGATAATATAAGAATTGACTTTGAATAATAATGTAAAATTATTTAAGACAAATTTGCGCGCCATCGTGTGTGGCAGAATATGCGAACGATTTACGATTGTATCACCTTAACATTTTGTACCAAATTCTTGCAATAAATAAATTATTATTATTATTATTACTTGATTTTTTACACTTTCCATACAATGATTTCCTTAAATCCCCTTAACGGGCTGGAGGCTCAATTGATATTAAGTGATATTCAGCCTACATGACTAATATAAACGTATTGATGTTTTAATATAAATCAGTATTGTTCCAACACTCATAGTAAATAAACGTGTCCTGAAGTGCTTCGTTTCATTACAATACCTTAGAACCTTAGAAGTGCATAGTACATACCAATACTAAATAAGGTACAATATCACCGCCCATGGACACTCACTTTACCAGAAGGCTCGCAGGTGCGTTGCCGGTCTTTTAAGAAATAGAACTAGTCACTAGAACCCTCTTTTCTTGTAGGTCCCTAAGCCAAATTGGTTTAAATAGTATTCTCTATATCTGTATAGTATATTTACGAGTAGCTAGATTAATATTTTGTGTACATATTGTAAATAAAAAATCAGTTCTATATACCAAACTTTATTTGTTCAATTTATACATTAAATAATACAGCCTACACTCAAATCCTTAATTATATCTAACATTAAACATTCAAACGTGAAATCGTATTTGTAAGACTATATTTATTTGTACAAGGTAATTTATACAATTCATATTTTATACAAGAGAAAGAATAAAAATAGGTTATGGTAATGTAAAACCAGTATATGTAACTAGCTGTGCGATTACTTGCGTTAGCAGCCGAAGCATGATAATCTCTTAGTTAAGGACCTATCTGGTCACCAAACTCCAAAAAAGTACATTGTTTCAATTTTTCGTCATCGTTTCTTGAAGGAGAATGGAAAAAAAATATGGCGGAGTTGAGTAGTTTATCTATCCATTTTGATAGATCGATACACGATTTAAATAACTTCGCTCGGTAGAAAAAAAATCCAAACATTGCCAATATTTGACACTTTGAATTAATTTTATGACGAAAATTTATATAGAACAAGATTTTGAAATTTACACGAAATATTTTATCACAAGTCAAGTAGACTTGTGAAAAAAAAATTGATAAAATTACATTAATTTAATGTTTTACATAACTATAACAATTACGGGCCGGCGCGCCTGAGTGCAGTGCTAGTTTGGTTTAGAACTATTTTTATAATGTATTAAGTATTAGCCCATTCAGGAAGGCTGTAGTCACGCTATGACTAAGGTGGGTGTAACCGCAGGTAGTGTCTGTACTCTGTATATTAGAGTGGAAAAGTTCCAATGAAAAGTACGGAAAATTGAACTTGTAAAGGACGTAGTTTAAAATAGTTTACAATATTTAGGTCGTAGTCGAGAAACATTTTTCATGTTGACCGTAAACATATTTTCAAGTATGAAATTTTCAATAAGTTGAAACCCAGCCAAATGCGAGTTACAAATATTGGGAGAAAATACATTGCCAATATGAATATAGTTGGCAGGTACTATTTATGAATGTTATCACTTCTATTTGAAAATATGCAAATGGCCTTAACTAGCGTACTATTTGTATACAATACCTTTTATCATTAAAATAATTTGACATTCAGAAATGAGTAGTTATAATACTGAAGTAGACTATTGTTCTTTAAAAAAGATGATAAAGCTTTATCGGGCCGTCACCATTATAATACTGGTATCTGGTGGATAACACCAGTTTGAGACCAAATGGCCATCGTAATTCCATACAAAACGTTAGCATTGTTAAAAATTACAGAGTGCCTGCACAGTTCTTGTTTCTAAAACGAGATATCATAGCATTGACAATTTGGTTTTTGAAATCAATTGGAGAAATATAATAAACAATATTGAGTTGTTATTAGTAAGTGGTACTAATAATAAGAACATACTAAACACTAATTTAAGTATCTTAGGAATGTTTTAAATCAAACGTTACTATAAAAATAAATATCCTTATACACAACCCTATTTCTTGCATAAATTTTCCGCTTTAATATCATATATTCTATGTACATAATAGTAATTAAAATATGATATCTATTCTCATTTTATATAGCGGAATGTTGAATAAAATTCCCTTTTCTCAATTATATTTTAGTGAGTAGAGGAAAATATGAATATCGCGTTAAAATGTTAAGCCTATTATTTTTATTTACTGAGCAACAAGATTTAAATATATCCGAAAAACATCCTTCTAAATTCTAAAGACAAAATTCGCTGTCACCAACAGACTACTTCCTACAGAATAATTTAATTAAATATTCTTAACCAGTCTTTTTTCCTTACAAAAACAAATTGTCAAACGAAATAAATTACGTTTAGCACTTAATGCAGTAATATTGTTAGAATCAATAAGAAGCAGTTCGATAGGACTTTAACACTGGAACTTTGCTGCCAATAACTTTCATCGTTTGAAGACAGCATCAATGAATCTTCACCATTGTGACCCAACTGTCCTGGACACGGGAGTGTCTCTGATGGTATGTCCACGAGAACTACTTGATTTTCTGATTTATCATCTTCATTTTTAGCATCATAGGTTTCATCGTCATTTTCATCCTGTTGAAGTGAATCACCCTCAGATTCAACATCAAACAAATCAGTCTGAACTTTATCATTCGTATTCATCCCATTATCGACATTTTCTGGAATATTTGGTATACAAGTGACTTCGTCGAGCGCCTGTCTGAGGGGTTCACTTTTCGTTTCATTACGCAATACTTGAATCCAGGATAACCGACAATCACATCTTAATTTGTTACCTGCGAATAAATATTTATGATTACAAATAAATTTATGCAGCGTTAAGGAATATTTGAAAGCGGAATGAGATCGTAAATTACGGATGAATCCACATGGAATCCGCCTACGTAATCTAATAAAGCAGGGCTTATACTGGCTATCGACGCCCAACAAAAGTCATAATGAAATTATCATGGGAACAAACCAGTAATGTTTGTTGATTTTAAATAATTCATATTTCTTTGTGTCTAAATCATGTTATAGCGCCATTGTTGACTTCGTATGGGGAACTGTTACACTCATTAATTGTGCTTAACACGAGAGGGGTGCTTTTCTAAGGGCTTTAAGTCCTATAGGGAGCGTGCCATTGTTTGCTGAAAATATAGTTATTTATCTTCTCATGAACGTACTTGAAATGTGTCTGGTGTGTTATATACTGCTAAATGACATGTCTACATGTTCAGTTTAACACATTTGAACTTGTAATTTAGTGAATTCGGGTACTGAATGGTATTTAATACGATAAATAATTAAAGAGTTCTTAAATAAAGAGGGAGAGAGCTATTTTGCGTTGCACTGATAGTAATTCTGCTATCCATTGGCTTTGGCTTATTATACAAATAAACAAATCAGTGGCACTACAATCTCTTTAAGTCGTGGCCTCAGATTTCTGTATCTGTTTCATAATAATTTTTTAAATCTAATAGGCAAGTAGGTGATAAGCCTCCAGTGCCTGACACACGCCGTCGACTTTTTGGGTCTGAGACATGTCGGTTTCCTCACGATGTTTTCCATCACCGTTCGAGCAAATGTTAAACGCGCACATAGAAAGAAAGCCCATTGGTGCACAGCCGGGGATCGAACCTACGACCTCAGGTATGAGAGTCGCACGCTGAAGCCACTAGGCCAACACTGCTCCTGGTTTTGGAATATTGGTTTCAAATGTAATCTATGACACTATTATTTGGTTTAAGGTGTGTAAAAAATAAAAAGAATACTCACCGCTTAAATATAAAACAGAAGTTTTCAGTTTTAAGTTTTCTAAAATAGGTTTTATCGTTTCATAGGAAAACTGTTTAATTTCATTATTTCTTAAATCCAGCAATTCGAGTCCTCTGACACCCTCCAAAAGCACTTCGTTAATGGTCTGTAATTTGTTGCCAGTCATAGACAATTTTTGAAGCATCGTCAAACCATCAAAGGCCCTCTCCGATAAATATTTCAACTCATTATTGTCTAAAAGCAGCTCATTCAAGTTCCACAATTCAATAAACGTCAAGTCTCCTATCATTGATAACTTGTTTGATCTCAAATCCAATCTCGTCAAATTACCGAGACCTCTAAAAGTGTCTCTAGTTAATACCGAAATTAAATTAGCTTCCAATACGAGATCGGTGAGTAGGTTCAGATGTTCGAAACATCCATCGTGAGCTAGATTAATACTGTTAAACGATAAATCGAGATATCTGAGACTCGGTAAATCGACGAAAACATCCCTTTGGATCTCGGTCACTTTATTTCCTTTTATAGTCAAGTTTACGAGCGACGGGAGGTTTGCGAACGCGGAGAAGTCCAGCTCCATTATTTTGTTGTTCATTAACGTTATTTCTCTTACTGTCGACATGTTCGTAAACGTCTTTTTCTCGATTTTGTTTAGCGTCGCATAGTGTATTTGCAGTTTTTGCAATCGCTTTAACTTATGAATAACGTTGAGTGGCACGAATTTGAGAGCTCCATCTGAGCGTATATTGAATGTAAGCTTTTCCAGGAAGGGTTGCGAGTTAAAACTGGTCCAGATAGGATCTGTTTCGTCAATGCCACCGTTGAACACCCAACAGTCAGCGCGTGTTGCTGTTTTTATTTCTGTGTTCTCACAGTAACAGTGGACTTTGGAGTCTCTGTTTGCTATTTCACACATGTTGTCTTTAGCCTCAACGGCGTGGTATCTCCTTTCAGTTTTATCTCGGCGTTTTTCATTTAGACGACTCTCAGTGTAGGATATTTGAACTGAGGTCAGTGCGAGAGTTAAAAGTAAATATTGAATGAGGGTCTCCATGCTTCTAAGCTTTCGCAGTACGCCTGAAACAAGTAAAACATATAATTAAAAAGTGTTCTATTTTCAAATTGCTTTCAGTGAGGCGGGGTGCTTGTGTTTTGTTTTTTTTAATAAGTACAAAGTTAAAAAATTGAATTTTTTAGTATCAGCTATGTTCACTGTTAATTAATTAACGGTGTCATAAATTTAAAAGGCTGTAAATAGCGGACTTTAGTGGCGGTCGCGTCGCATGCACTCAGACTAATTATTGTAGAGCAGGGGGAGGTCGGTTGAATCATGCACTTCTATTGTTTGACTGATATTGTGTCCTTTGATCCTGGTGATGTATTGTGGTGACAAGCGAGTCTATTATTGCGCAACGTATTTTCCTTTGTATGTTTTCCACGTTATTTTTTCTATGTGACACAGACTTTACTAATGATAAGCATCTCCAGCCATTCGTGAGCAGGTAGTAAATGTAAATCTAGAATTTTTTTTTAAAGTGAAACTTCTTGAGGCCCATGAGTGTAAGACTTTACGGATTAAACACAATAATAATATTAGCGTCACGAAGTTGTGCCGCTTTTTTGTCGAAGAAAAGGCAGAGAGCGATTGAGACCAATTGAGGGAGAGTGAGAAGGGCGATTTACCTTATAGAAATTCTATTTTTAAAATTAAAATTTCGTAAAGAGTATTAAAAAAATATATTATTTGTATTAACTTTCGACACTTTTAATATTTTATTGAAGTGTCAATTCATTAAATTCCTAACATATCTTCCTTTTTCCCTCCCTCTAAGTCTCGTAAATCTAAAGTTTTAGATTTGTATAAATAAGAACAAGACATAAAAATTAGTTTGCCAAAGAAGTTTCACTTCTGACATGTGTACTTTGTACGCACGCACTTTTAAAAAAAATTAAAACCTATAAAAATTAATTAAATGACCAATAAACTAGATCTTTTGACAAACAACCCATTAAAATATAAAATTGTATATACAGATTTTCAGCGTTTATAAATAAATATTTATAAATAAAAATTGCGATAAATGATGTTTCTTTACAACGCTATTTTACTAAAAAATAATTGAATTTAAAATAATACAAAATCTTGAATATAAGACCAACATTTTTCTTTTCGGTTTCATAGGAAAAGGTTGCCATTTAATTAAGTCTACTTTTAATTACTTCCTTTCATTCCCGAAGGCTTAATAAGAGACAAAAAAGGCCGTAAGATGTGCTTTGTTTCATCAAATGATTATTACGTATTGGATTTTTTGAACCCTTCACAGGATTCGACTTTTTTAATTAAGGCCACCGCTTTGTTAGATACGGTAATGGAGATGAAATATTTTAATGAAATAAATACATTTTTGTTTTCATAATTTTTAGGAAATGTAAAAGAGAGCAGTGTTGGCCTAGTGGCTTCAGCGTGCTACTCTCATACGTGAGGTCGTAGGTTCGATCCCCGGCTGTGCACCCATGGAACTTCTTTCTATGTGCGCATTTAACATTTGCTCGAACGGTGAAGGAAAACATCTGGATTAAATCGATATGTGTTATACCCAAAAAGTATTGAGTAAAAGTACTTGTCTATTAGAAAAAAAATGATCACGGAAATGATACAGAAGTATGGACCAGACCTGATACCCTATCGTCTTTTGTTTAAGTTATTTGCTGCATATAATAAATATTATAAAATTTTTACAAGTAAAGATAAGCCGCGGTACTTGAAACACAAAAGATTTGATGTTAATTCGCCCCAAAGGAATTAGTTCATGAAAGAACAACTTCTTTGTTCCTTACATTTATTTTGTCAAAGAGCCGTATACATTTAAATATTGAAAAGGCTTTGTATCGATGCTCTTTGGATGTTAAAGTTCGTCTCTTTGAGCGAGACAGGAGATTTCGATTGCAAAACATAAAAGTTGAAGGAAGTAAAATTGTTACCTATTTTAGATTTACAAAGATTCCGACATTTACTTTAACGTTCGCCTATGTGAAATGGTAAGAGCAATATATTCAACTATCCTGTGGCTTTTTCTTTACTTTAAATGCATTCCGCATACCCTCTCACGGCGCGATTGCTTACTGCGGGAGGGTTTTGTGGAACTGGCTATTGTGCTCTAAAACCCCAAGGCACCATCTCTAACAATCTTGTGGCTAAAGTAACAATTCTCAACCCTGAGGTTGGGCGTTCAAATCGCTGTGCAGCCATTGACTTTTTTCTCTCTGTGCGCAATTAACACAAGGCCTAATGCGTAGATGTGTTCACCACACAGCTATTTATTTATTTAAAAAAGACACACTGCCGAAGCACACAGAGACAAACAAAAAAGTGTGTGTGTGTCAGCTACGACGCACGATTGGAGTTTACTCCTTACGAACGGTAAAATGGCGATAATGTTCTGTGGCTGTCGACCATATTTTCATACTAAAGGTGGTAAGAATATATGTTTTTTATAATATAAATGTTTGTAGTAGTAATAAAACGTACCAACATCATCTATGCCCAAATAGGATTTTCTTTCTGTGACCAAAGTTACCTTTATTAATAATAATTTAATAAGTTTTAATTTCACTGACCATTACAATTGACAAAACTCTATGGCACGCTAGACGATCTACTTTTATTTTTTACACCTGTCAACACTGACAATGTTATAACGTGGCTGTCAAAACGTGAATTCAAAATAGAAAAGTCTGTGTATTGTGTAATGTATTCCATCTCATTCTTTTACACGTTCAATCCATTTGTCTCTTTCTACATAACGCCTCAACTTTTCGTGTTAACATAACGCCTCAACTTCGTGTTACACTTGATTTTACTCCTCATAAAATTTCCGTACCGGGCCTTATAACTCAAATCGTTTCTTAAGGAGTAAACTCCAAAAAAACAATACATGCAAGAACAATAATTACAAGTGTCCACAACATTTAAAGGGAAACATTGCAATTATAAAAGAGAAAAAAAAAATACAATAAAAATAAATGATAATAAACTAGATAAAGAAATACTATCTATTGATCAAATATGCAATTTAAAAATGTATATTTCTTCTTTGCAAATGTTATTGGTTATTGGTTATACTTGTTTGGTAGTGCAATCATGTAATAACAAATTATTATTAATGAAGAGTTAGATTAGTTTTTTGTATAAAGAAATAGTATGAATAAAACATTATTAATTCCCAAGTTATGTTACCTGACATAAATTAAGTTAAATATTTTAGTTAATAATTAGATGCGCAAAACAAATGGTAGTCACGGCACACTTGATGCCAAAATGAGAACTCTCATAAATTGAAATATAACATTCTTGTTTCCGATAATGTCCAATAGGTTGACTACACTTATATTCTTTATAGGTAATATCACTTAGATTTAAGAATCCTTAAAGAAGTCAAGTTATTTGTTAATCCAGTATCGAACACCACTACCCCTAATTATGTTAGTTAGGTACAAGCTATAAACGATTGAAGCCAGTTGACATCGAGCTTTAAACAAAGAGATTCATTTAACATACATTTGAACGTTCCTCCAACATCCGCCACCGAACTTAACTCATAATTTTGAAAATACGAAAGACTTCAAAATCTAGTGCAGATTCTTCTTTATCAGTGGTTTAAATACAAACTTATACAATTGTCTTTTCACAGTTAATGTATAGCCGAAATAAATATTGAATGTAATTTGGAAGTTTATTGTTGAAATACCTTTACAATTTCCTCCGTTATTAATTCCAGGATGACCGATTAATCCATAAAAGCTATTCATTCGGGACCAGCGCAAAGTTAACTTGTTTAAACTTTTCTTGCATTAACGCTGAATAACATAGCCAAAATTTAAATTGATTCAAATAATTTAGTTTTAGTAACATACAAAATGATTTCAATTAATTTTATGATACGTTTTTTCTAACTATATTATATACACTGTAGTTTTCCGAGAACCGTTTAGATTTTTTGTGCCATGCCCCACAATAGCCCTTTTTGAATTTTTAATATCAAAAATACTTAAAAAATTTTAAAGGTTTTAGGAGGAAATAACTAGTAAACTATCAAAACATTATGAAAAACGTTGAGTCCATTTTCGAATTGCTCCCCTTAACAGTCGAAGACGAAGGGGGGCAATCCCCTAATGAAACATAAAATATAATTGTCAAAAACTTAGTTTTGTACAAATTCCATCCGGTGTGCCTCACTCAGCCAAGAAACATGGATAAATTTAAATAATCAAGACAACTGTTTTTATAAATTTGGTTAATAAGCGTATTTTAAATTCAGCCACTTAGGATTAAAATATTATTTTAGCCAGCACTGTGCGGTCGTGCCATTTTAAAAATTCATTATTATAACAGTCTTCCCTCAGAGAATTTTCTCATTTAGCTTAAAAGACAATACTCTTATAACTTAGCACTATTCTCCATTTCATGCTAAAACAGCAAAAAATTCTTTATAAAAATATACTCTATTTCTTTATACCAACATTCTGTGGCGTAATTATATTTGTTGGGGCCTGTGACATGGCCAGAGAGTATTTCTATTTAGCTAGATGTCATTTAGGGGCCTCTTAGTGGGACGTAACTCTCCATTGTTACGCTACTGGCTACGTAGGATCGGGAACAAAGAATATTTCAAATAAAAATATTTATTACCTGCCCGTAATTACGTTGTAAGGCGCTTAAAAGCGCTCTAGTAATGGATTTTTATTTTAGACTGCAAATTGTAATAAGCTTTTGTAATAAATGCACTTAGAATTTAATGTAAAATGAAACACTGAAAACGCCGCAGGTCAGTTAGCATTTTGTTTGGTATTTTAGTCTTGTATCTGGCAAATTATTTGAAGTCTTCGTCTAAGTATGGGACATATTTTCATGCAATTAAGTTATTTTTTTAAATTTGTGTAATGGTGCTGTCTTGTTAACCATTACCAGTACATTTTGTGTTTGTATTTTCATTTTGTTTAGATTTTAAAGGTATAGGTAGAAATACAGTAGAAACTCGATAAGTTAATGTCCAAGGGAAACACAAAATATTTTAAGTTATAGAGGTTTTAAGTTATCAAGGGTCTATGTTAGGGATAGGTTAATTACAGGTAGGTACCTACATATGTACATAACATATGTATGTATGTACCCTTATTCCTATTTTTACTCGAATGCGTCAGAAGGATTGGTTCAATAAAATACAGAAATTTAAATAATCCTATTTATTTATTCACATTACACATGTTACATAAAAATAAAACAAAAATTAAAGGTTTAGTCTACTTAAGAAAGTCTGTGATTTTCTTTTGTTTTAATTCACAGTTTCTAAATCGATTTGATTTTCAATGACAAATAGAGAAGAGAATACTTCTTTTATGTTGCTACACTGCTCTATAAATGATCTTACAGTTGTTAAAGCTCTTTTTGCTTCATTATTATATGTTATAGAGGTTGTGGAAACATTTCTTTAAGTTACAGAGGGCCAATTCAGAGTTTACTTATTTAAGTTACAGAGGTTGCGTATTTTAAGTTATGGAGGTTTTTTGGCTCTGATAGGAAGGGAACATATTATTTTTTGTTATAGAGGCTATTAGATTACCGAGGTTTAATTTATCGAGGTTCTACTGTATTACCAATGCAAATATCTGGAAGAATCTTAGCATTAAGATTCTATTGTTGTCTATATAGTACACATGGAAAGACCCCATGGACCCAAAGACTCCTTGAATGGAGACATCGGCAGAACAAAAGACCTTCCAACGGCAAGGTAGACCAACGACCCTACAGGTGCAGTTGGAGAAAATGGAGGACTAGTTAATAGGAGGACTGTTAGACTATAACGATTTGACGAATAAAATAGAAAATTTACATACATATACTAAATAAATGTATTCATAATGGGATTTTCCGATTTTCTAGCCGGAACACAAATTTAATTTTACCACCAAATCAAATTGATAACATTGATATTTTGTCACATAGAAATATCATATTAGTAGGATAAGGAAGAGTTATAAATTTTACGATTTTATACATAGAACTCGCGTAAACCAGAGAACTAAATATTGTATATATTATGTATATAATATAGAAAATATTCATTAAATAGCTGTCCCTTTATTCTCATATTAAGTTCTACCTTTATTATTATCCCGAATAGCTCACGTTTAACATTTAGTGTGGACGTGAAATAGCTTTGCAAATACGGAGCTTTCATTAAGCTTTCATTGCGCAAATTAAATAATGACTTCGCATGCAGGTTTGGACAAGAAATTGTTTACTTCCTGGACGGATATGTTTTTACCAGCATCAACGATTATTAACAAGAGTAGTTTCTTCCATATTTACATTCGCAATACTAATAAAACTATACCATTAAAATCTAAAATAAAATTAAAATAAATCAGTGGCGCTACAACCTCTTTAGGTCTTGGCCTAAGATTTCTGAATCATGATGAATGTTAAATGTAATAGGCAAGTAGGTGATCAGCCTCCAGTGCCTGACACACGCCGTCGAATTTTTGGGTCTAAGACATGTCGGTTTCCTCACGATGTTTTCCTTCACCGTTCGAGCAAATGTTAAATGCGTACATAAAAAGAAAATCCACTGGTGCACAGCCAGGAATCGAACCTACGACCTCAGGTATGAGAGCCAACACTGCTCTCATTAAAATCTAAAAAAAGTATAAAGATACAAACACAAAACGTTACAGGTAAAGATTAAAAAGACAGCAACATTGCATAAATTAAAAAAAAAATGGTGCATGTACTTATGTACGCGCGTAAGAAGTTATACTTCTTTGTCTTTCTTTATTTTTTTTTAATATTAAATAATTAATAATCAATATTAAGCGTTAATAATTTAACAATATTTAATATTTAGTATATTATTCAATTATTAATTAATATTAATAATTATTATTATTATATTATTAATTCAATTTAATAACTAGGTATGTTTCATAACCTTTTAACTAAGTATAAATAGGTCTTTGTGAAAAAGCATTGCTAAATTTCTTTGAAAAAATAATTAAAATTGCTTTATTTGTTTAAAAGGTACTACAAGTAGATTGTCTTATTCCCATCTCGATCGCGCACGCTCGGCGCCTATACTGAATTTTGTGTCACAGTGCGCGCGCATCGTAAAATTTCAGTCTCATACATTTTTCATAACGCGCCTAAAGAAGTATAACTTCAAAAAAAAAAACTGAAGCTCAATTACAAAAGGTTATTACAGTTTTGACCGATAAAGCAGAATTTGTGTGTTTTTAATGAGAATTTAGACTTGTTCATAAGGTCATTAGTTAGGAAACTGACAGGTCTTATACTCACAACTTTGCTACTACTAGTTTGTATTATTAAAGGAAGGATATTTGGGCTTAGGTCCAAATCGATAAAGCGTTGCCGAGCAACGGGAATTTTATTAAATTTATATATGGTGTACGTACTAGATGTATCATCATCATAAGCAATAACTGACAATTTCTGAGCAGGTCAATAAAATAAATTAAAGTTGCCATAATGTTATACTTCGTAAGGTAGATATAAAACGACTCCCTTGGACTACAAGACAGACATCGTAGCATATAACATAGTCTATATACAAAAATGTAATGGATGAATGTTACCTACGTATTAAAAGCTGTAATCAAAACTTATTACTTTTAGTTTGTTTACTAGCCTATAGCATAAAGTAAATATTAGTGACTATTTCCAGCATATTAAATGCATAATTTAAATTTAGAACATTTCAAAGCTTCTATTGTGAGCTGATGGATTTCAAATATCGACATATTTTATTGGAATTCCACATTGGTGATTAAAATTTATTTGTGAATATTAAAATTAAAGTAAAAGCGATTATTTTAGTGATTTAAGCATATTTGAGTCTTTTAATTGTAAAATATATTAAGCTAGTAAACATTTTTTAACATTCGCTCAAACGGTGAATCGTCGGCATCGGCGTGTGTCAGGCACATGCGGCTGATCACCTACAAGCCTATTAAATTGATAAATGATCATGAAAGCGGTTTGTTTTTGAATCAAAAACTTACAGTCAGAAGAAAACAATAAACCGTTACAAAACTGAAATCATTAACATCACAATCATTATGTAAGGTTCGTGATATTTAAAAGGCAGTATGACACTTCGTATTTCAAGTCATAAGGTCATCTCGAGCGCCGCCCTGTCAAGTTCATACAGATTAAATCGATGGAAAGCTGCTAACTTTACATCTTACCACAGTATATAGTGAATCTACATATCTTATTTTACCTTTGTCTTTATCGTAACACTTGTTCACAGAGAAAATTATCTCCAGGAGAGTGTGGTATTACTCAAAAGGCTTACCAACTTACCTACGTAAGTGAAAAGTACCTATCACGAAGCACAAGTTAATCCCCCCACTCAAAACTTCTAAGACACATCTCAGACATTTTGTTGGATATTCAACTTTGACAAATTAACGTAACTCGACTTAATCTTTAGCGAGTGAAAAGTTTCAATACAGGTTTTCACTTAAGTCAATTAGCTGTGTTCATGGTACATTTGATTGATTACCTTTTGCAAGTTTATATAAAGACTTCACAAATGTATGAAGTAGGTATGCATAGATACGCGTTTTTGCTGATACGATACCGATGCCGATACTCTTATAGAAATACCGATACCTATACCAACGCTTAGTGAATTTAAATTAAATTAAAGTTTTTTTAGGTTTAAGAATAACTTTATTTCTCATAAGAATTAGAAGAAGAAACACATATTTAACTAAAACTAAGATTAAAAATTAGAGCGCACAGATGTAGGTACATATATAAAATAAGAAAACAGAGAAGCACCAAAAATGTGGGTAGATATAAAAAACCTGGCCAGTCAACCAAGCGAAACACGGATGTTGGAATTTGATTTTAAACTAGATGTGGCATTGATGGCATAGTCTGATATAACAAGTTTATATTGATTATTTTATTATTTTTCATAACACTATTTTATTTTTAGTTTATTCCTATATTTATGTATTTAGGGTATGTACATGGTTTATAAAATATCCTCAATGTAGTCGACATGCGGCTTAACCAGAGAATTATAGATCAGATACCGCACTTTTTGAGAGAATTTGTTATGTTTCGCAGTGCCCCTGTGAGTGGTGTTAGTTTAAGTTTTTTTTTTTTTTTTAAATTAAGCTAAAATATATCAAGTTTGGGTACAGTTTCTCATTATTATTATAACATATAAAGGGGACTTTCCATTACGAAAGTCTGTCTGTATAAGACCTGTGGTGGAAAATTTCTCATTTAAAAGCCATATATTATGGATACCAAAACATACTGCTTTGGATTTATCAAATATGGAAATTTCAAAATGATTCTATAAAGGACTTTTGTGTTTTAAAGTTGACATGATCTTGCTGTTTTGAATCTATATACCCATAGAGTATCGCCGATATATCGGTATCAGTATCGGATGCATCCCTAGTATGAAGTCTTTAATTGAGATCCGGGAGTCGTATTAAATGGATGACAAAATCCGATACATTTTTACATACGAGTCAAGGTCTGTGTCGTCTATGAATTTTACTCACACTCAAAAATACACACACATATAATAATACCCAGTTTTCTGCCTATCAGGGATGGTGTGTTTACCTTCACATTCCACAGGGGCAAGGGATTCATTTCTAGCTCGGACCTTTAAAACGCGAAATCTCACAATATTGTCCCTTGGTGAAAGCACTTAAACTGATTATATTTGGTTAACAGTTCTGCTAGACTAATCACAGACAAGCAACACGTTTCGTATTTTAAAAGTGTATTCTAACCTTTTTAGATTCATGTTTGCATACTTAAGCATACTTAAGCATAAAGGCGAAAAACCGTCGTTTCAAAATATTTTCTATAAATTATCAATTAAAATTTATTAATTAATTATATATCACACATCTATCGCATGTCCATTTACTTCAAAATAACAGCATACAATTAAGTTTTCATTTAGTTTAGGTTATTGTTGTTATTTTTGTTTATCTTTTTAGTTTTAGTTATTATTTTTTCTGTTTGTTTTTATTTTTTTTCCTTTGATATATTATTTATATACTACTAATATTCTAATAAATTGAATTGTATGTGTGTTAAATGGGTGATGTCATATTTTCTTGTATTTTTTTCGGCATACACATTGTTTTAGAACGTATAAATAAATAAAAAAATGCCAAAGACATAAATTAAATTAAGACTTACTACCGTTAGCATTTGGAGGAAGTATGAATAGTTCCTTCTACCTAAAGGGAATATCCTTGCCCAGTCTAACCACTGACGGGCCGGCCGGAATGACCCCGTGTCTAGGTCTAGATGCTGTCTATTATAAATTGCCGAAATAGCCGCAGAGATTGGAGAAATCGAAACACTTAGGAATCTTAGGATATGCTATAAAGGATAGAGTAAAGTAAATACGTTTATATAACGGTAATAACAATAAATTGATACAAACAAACTTAAAACCAATTAAATTGTAGTTAATAGTCTCAGATAGTTTTAATAACGATACCGACGGTAAACGCTTAATCAGAACATAATGTAATAAAGTTAAATCCTTTGTTATTAAAACTCAGATATTAATGACGTTTAGTTTCTAATGGATATTGTGAAATGTCACACGATAAACGACTTTACAACTTAGTTTAAAGACTAGGACTTTTCTTAAAATGCCGACAACGCACTGGCGAGCCTTGTGGCAATGTATCACTTAACATCAGATGAGCCTACTGCCCGTTTGCATCCTATTAAATAAAAAAAAACTGGGATATAGAGACGAAATTTACTGAACAAATATCATTTGAAATGTGATCTATGTTCTAAAATATGGTCGAAAGAAATAACATAATGCGCCAATAAATTATAAAAATAATAATTAATCTCAATCTTTCTAGTAATCTGTAGTAAAGGCCTCCTTCAAATTCCGCCTATATTATATAGGTGGAAAACAATTCATGAAAATAAAATGAAGACTTTCTTAATCGACACATACGGCAGAAGCGCTGTAATGTAGCTTAGTAGTATACGCATGTATCTTTTTATATCTCTTTAGATATATAGTACTACTTACTACATAGTAGCACAGCCGGGGATCGAACCTACGACCTTAGGTATGCGACACGTTGAAGACTCTAGGCCAACATTATATGTATTTATAATATTATTGATATAGTGTAGCGTATTATTAAAAGATATAACTATATTTATCGCATCGTACAATGCAATAAATTAAAGTGTGATGGGACATCACGCCGGGAATCTATTTGTATTTGTGTTTGTATTGTATTTATTATAGGTTTGAATTTTGGTAAAAGAGGTTTTGTTATGTGAAAATAAATAGAAACCTCGTTCGTTGGTTTCAGCACTACCTATATGGCTTAGTGGTTAAGGCACTAAGGGAATAACCGGTATAGGTTCCTATTAGGCATGAAATTTCTATATAAGCTTATAGCTTATGCAATAACTAAACATATATTTAGCACAAGACCCTCGCATTACGACCTTAAAAATTTCATGTTCAAACTTGCGCCCAGCCAGGTATGCTTTATTGCGTGGGGTGACAATTTAACTATAGAACACTAACAAAAAATAAGCAGGTAGAAAGCAGGTATGTGGGGCTCAACTAATTTGAGTGAAAAGGATATTGGAATGTCTTTTATTCCGTATTCGTGGTATGAAATTCAAATATCTTAGAGCGTTTTGTTTGGAATGTATCGGTCAGCCCACCGATTTCAAACGCAAACGCTTACAAGTTTAAGATGGATTAATTTTTTTATGGATTTTTAAATAATCTTCTAAAGTATATTTGTGAAGTAAGCGGTACTTACCATAGTAAATGTTAAGCTTATCGACGTGTTAGTAACTATAGTATTTTAGGTCCTATAGAAATTATATCTTCTCTGTTCACCATATTATTATATATTATATAGTATTTCATTAAATTTTTAAAGTATACAAACTAGCTATATATTATATGCACAAACTATCACACATGAGGTGATATATTGATTCCTTGACAATAAATTAAAATCCCTATAAAATATATATTTAAATCGTTATAATAAGATTTATGGATCCAAGTTAAGTTATAACAACATTAATTGTTAGTAGCAAAGATTAAATTTATTAGTAAAATACGTTTTAAACAATATTTTCTATTTAAAATGTCTTTTAGCCTAGAAGCCTTTTATTAAGGAGACAATTTGCGTTGGCCTCTAGTTAGAATGAGAAAATATGGCGGCAATAAGGTAATATGAATGGGTGGGGCGGGGACTTAAATTACCAGGGACCTTTCGAAGTGATTTTTTAACGAGCTCTTTCCATTGTTTTTACCTGTCTCAAGAATGTTTAGGACTTAATAGCCTACTTATGTTTGAAATGATATTTAAATGTCTAATCAAATGTTTTCATTCCGACCTTTTTTTATCGATTTTCGGTACAGATAACATTGTTTAAATGTTTTAAAATATCCAAATTTAATTGCGTTGTTTAACTTTTTAGTACTAAAAAGCCGATAACGCACTCGCTCACTGGTATTGAGAGTGTCCATGGACGTGGTATGAACATCAGGTGGGCCTCCTGCTACATTTTATAGCGGCCTATAATTCATACTAAAGAAAATTTAGTATTTTATTGTAGTCAATTCTTTCTATATATAATATTATCAGAGATCAATTTAATACAGTGTTAACTTCAAGGGACCGAGCATTTTATTCGTTATAAAGAGGTTTCATTATAGGAAGGGAATACATAATGTATGGGTATTCAGTATTAAATTTAACTCATATTTACGTTATACAGAGTTGCTATTCATAACAAATGACGTTATAAAGAGTTTATACAATATGGTCAACTTTATAACAAGTCTTACAGTAAAGCCATGGATAAAATTTAACATTCTTAGATAAAAAGCTTTTTAGATATCGATAAATTATCTTTATTTATAGAAGATAAGAAAGGACATTTATCCTTATCTAAGTTTGAAAGCTTTACCTGTCCCAATCAGCTTAATACAATATTAAGGCTGCGTTATTTTGATAAAAGTTTTCGATATAAGTTCACTTATAAAATATAATAAACTTTTCACCTTTAAGTTGGTGCGTAATCAATAAAAATCGAAGACAGATTGATAGATTGAAACCGATAAAAGTGTTGGGTTATAACATGAATCGTTAAAACGACTCCGATACAATCCCTGCGATTCTGTAACTCACTTTTCGAACTCACACAGCGGTTTTCGCATCGGCGGTCGCTTTCAAATCAGTCGTGAAGCAGTCATTTTATGATTTGGCATTCTGAAAAGGTGGGAGCTTGTAGTTTATTATTTATTAGAATGCCAAATCATAAAATGACTGCTTCACGACTGATTTGAGAGCGACCGCCAATGCGAAAACCGCTGTGTGAGTTCGAATAGTGAGTTACAGAATCGCAGGGCTGTTCACCCAAATTAGAAGTGCAGAGGTTTAAAGGTTTTCCTACTAAAAGTACATCGCACCACGAAATCTCAGGCTTATGTTCCGAATTTGTACTCACATAGCAAAAACACATTGTTAACATAACATGAGATATTTGTAGTTTGATTTAATTTAAGGGCTTCGTACTAAAGTAAACGCTGGGTAACAAGACCTCATAGTTTCAATCCTTATTTGCTGCGTCCGGTTTTATTATTATGCGAAAAAAATATGTTTCTTTGATATCATAATATCCATTCAGGGGTAATATAACCTATAAGGGGCTATCGCGTGGCAAACCACGACCTTAGTTACGCAATTTTACTAAAATTAATGTTTAAGGGAATTGAAGATTTCTGTCTGTTAGAAAGTACCGGTGACCCCAGAGTTATTGCTTTCCTCGCTCAACGAATAAGTATACTCGAAGCAATACAGCGAGGAAATGCTGAAGTAACACACTGCCAAAGGGACCGAACAATTCAAATTTGATTTAAAAAAAATTTGAACGATGTTTCATAATAGTATTGTCTTTGACATAACTTTTACACATTTAAAGAAAATTTTTTTACCGGATTAAAGTTATGTATTATTATAAATTTTACATTTATTTAACATAATTTTAAATTTATCCGACGTCTCGCGTGCTTTACAGCGTTGCGTGGTCACGGTGACGGTTAAATAATTGTAAAATTTATAATAATACATAACTTTAAAACGGTAAAAAGTTTTTTCTTTAGATGTTTCATGATGTTTTCTAGCTGTCGTGGTTAAAAAGAGATTGACCACTATACTGCAGACTATAGATATGCAGAAGGTGAACCTTCGTGGGATTTGATTTCGCTACAGTGCTGAATTAGCTGTTATATTGATAACACGTTACGTTAGTATTTCGACAATAACCATCAGATATTTAATATAAAAAAAGTATTTATTATATTATATTTATTAAATAAGAACTATGTTTCTTCGCATAGGTGCCGCGATCGTTCTCTATCCGTAAAGAGTCTATGATTAGAACCTTAACGTTACCAGATTAACGTCACATATTGTACATATAAGTTAGCAATTGCAGTAGGTATGCTCATAGAATTTTACTTGTGAAATTTGAAATAAAATTCTTCCTTAAAAACTATTGTCGTAGTATCATTAACAAATTACATAGCATTAAATTTAAAGCTTGCAGAATATTCAGGAAAATAAAGAGAGGAGAATAAATGCGTTTTTACAATTTTATAGGAGCATTTAGATAAAGTGAAATGGCTTCATTTTTGTACCGACACCGCAGGAAATTCGTACCACGCTTTTCCGGTTTCAACCGGAAAATGTAGGTATAAAAATAGTTCACGTTAGTGTTTTCATAAAAATATTTTTTAAAAGCCACTTTTATAAATGGGAGCGATTTCAATTAAATAAAATTGCGAGTGATGAAATGTCACGTGTAAGGGTAATTTGCTGTGTTTTATCTGTTCACTCTGCGTAGGATTTTATTACTGTTTTAGCTTTATAAAAATATTTCTTAACGAAGTCAACAGTGAGTGCGTTTTTTAGTATCAAACTATACATCAAAGTTGTATTTCTATCAAATAAATAATTTCTCGCCCAGGTTATCACAGAGCATTATATCAATCTAAAATTATAAATTAAACCAATTCTCTAATTAGGAATGCCGTATAATAGAATTTGATTAGATTTTAATATTTTCGTTTGACATTTTTCTTTTTGTTATCAAAGTAGGTACTCGTAATATTTATTTATAAAAAATAGATACATCACCTATCCACAAAAAGTTTCACTGATAAAAAATATATAGACTTAGATATTACCAAATATCTAAGTGTAAGAGTTACTATGTTAACGTTTAAGAATAACTATGTTAGATAATGGTCCCATTTAAAAGTTTTGAACGTTCGGCCATTTTGGCGGCAAAACTACATGGTTTGTTAAAAAGTTTTCACAAGTTTTAATGGTTTTGTAGAGGTAGCTGTTTATAGAGACAATGTGTCTCCTCTTTTAGTATATCTTTACATAGTATAAAACAAATTCACTCGCCTCGCCCGCCCTTTTTAAATACGTCGATTTATGGTTTGCATCAATAGTTAGAATTTTAACTGAGGTTTTTGAATTGCCTTTGTGTGTCCTCTAGTAGGAAACATTCTTTACATACGTTATTTTCTAATGCCAGTCTAATGCAATGGGCCTCAGTGGTACCAAAATCTTTACAGTGAAACCCGAAAGCTAAGGCTGTATTGGTGGTACCCAGTTCCGAAGGGCCTGAAGCTTCAAACGCTCCGCATATTAGGTTGCAAGTCGAAAGGACCAAAACCTCATGTCATATATATACATAGGCTTTTAAATATTCCCTTTGAAAATCTGCTTTAATACCATGCTTATAATAAGCAACAATTCTAAAATGATTTGACTTATTACATACGTAGGTATACAAGAGGTGGACAGCGTCAAGTTTGGAGACGTTTTAAATTTGTGGTCCGTTAACCAGACAATAGATACCTACATATAGTTCTTTGTAATTTTCACTTTTTAGTTTGATGTGCTTTAAAAGCGTGTGTTCTAGTTTTTTTTTAACTATTATTTATTTTTTATATTTTAGTTAATTTTTTTTCTCGGATTATTGCATTGTCATCGATCTTTGACAGGTGCGCAAAGTTTGAATAAAATCTGTCCGTTAAAAGTGGGTCAAAATCGAGTCCGAAGGAGTCGGTTACATACATACATACAGGTGAAGCTAATATAAAGCGTGTAAAAAAACATTTATATAATAGACATAATGACATCTTTTTAAATAGTGCTACGAAAGTGGAAGATGAACTCTACGTAATCCCGTAGCGCTATTCAAACGCTGTTACAGATTTTTGTTATAAATTGAATGACAAATTTAATATTTTATTTAATAAAACAACAGTATTTGACTTTATAAAGTTATTTCCGAGCCGAGGGATATAATTACATCGCTATTAATTGCATTATAGCATCCAAATTATTGCAAAACGGTTTTGTTTATTTGTAGCGAAAATTCTATTCAAATTCCCCAGATTTAACATTTTGCTTAAGAATAATAAATACGTTTTAAATAGAAGAAAACGCTTGAATTACTTTTAGTTTATCTAATTATATTCAGAAATAAAATTAAATTGGCGCAAAATTAGGTTTCAGCTAGATTATTCAAAACTTAAATTTTATTAGCATTCAGTAACTAGATGTTTTGTGATATAGCGCAAATTTAAATACTAATTATAGTTATAATTTAGTAACAAAAAGCGTTGATCGTTAAAAGAAGACAAAAGAAATCAACTATAAATTACTAAATCGCAAAGTAATTTGATTTTGTATTAATAAATATACTTAATATTGTTCAGTACAACTGATAAATAAAAATATTTAAAAAAAAAAGAAGATACTTAACTAAATTTTAATAATGAATTTATAAAATAAAGACTTATTAAAATAAAAAATTCTAATTTTAGAAAGCTATTACGAAATATAAATCGAACAACAAAACTAAAACGCTAACAAGTGCAAAAACGAGGCGAAATAATGAACTTACCTATGAGGATTCCAACTTTGGACACGCACAGCACAAATTAGGTTCGCACAAACTTTTACATCAATGCTCTGATTCGGATTTCGGCACACGTTCGGTTTGCGCGACCCTGCTGCGACTACTGAACTAAACGGATAAGGGGGTGGACTGGGGCGAGTTTTTGACAGATTAGGAACTACTTTTGGCTTTATCTATTATCTATGGCTTATCTACGCTTAATTTAGGACCTTCGGCTGTTTGACTTGTATGATCTTGAGTGAGGTTTATTTAGTGTACATTTTTTTCAAGAAATATGTATTCCTTTTTATGTTTGAACTTGAATATCCTTAATCGTTTTAAATGTTTTTGCTTTCATTACTTTCCCAATGTTTCCCTATTAGCTATCAGGTAACTACATAGTGTACAGTTTCCTGGATAGGATTTTTTTATCTATTTTGAAAGGCGTAAATAACGAATTGACCGCCATATGCATGCTTGCATAATATACTTTAAATGGATATAAAAGAAATGAAAAATTGAGTTAACAAGCTAAGCTTCCGCCTTGAGCTTTAACAAGGAGACTTGGTATTTTGACAAGATTTTTTGTAACTTTATCCAATAGTTCAGTTACTTTATATAAAACCTTGAATGCATAGTATCCCATAGCTAGAACAGTATATTTAGTTAAAATCAACCAAAACTTCGTTTAATAGCTTTTGAGTTTATCGCGTTCATGTACAGACTGACGCGAGGACTGATATTTATAATATGTAAAGGTTTTGTGCTTAAGAGTTTCGCACTTCTGTCTCATCACAATTTGATGTTTATTTTCTATACGAGTTCCCTGACTTATAAGCAAATGCCATTGGATTACCGTAATTATTATTATCTATGTGAAATAGAAACATTATTTTATCTTCATAATAATTACATTCCCTACATACGGTTGATAACTATAGCGATAAGGCCCCCTAATGTGTATTGTTTTGGAAAATGGCCACCCCACCAATTATATGAGTCATCACCTGCCCGATTTAATGGTATTGAAATTCCAAATTTGATTGAATTTCCATCAAACTTACCTATTATCGTACAGTTTGGATAAAATATTTCGTATCAAATCGCTACATATTAGTGGGATTGCTGTTTTGAATTGAAGAGATAAGTGGTGCTATTGATACATTTGAATTTCGAATAATGTTTTTGATGATTATTTTTTTAAATTTCAGTGTTTGTAAAGTGTTTTAAATATTATATGTTGGTTTATACTTTAAATATTTGTGGAGAAACGATTCGGTGCTCTGTTAAAGAATATTCGTTTCAGTCTCATAATTAAGAAAACATAATTATAATATCGTAGGCAAATAAGTAAAGCGTCCTGGTCGACAGAATAACGATGTCTACGTTGTATTAGTACTACAACTATTAAAAAAATCAAAAATCAAAATACGTTTATTCAATTTTGATGCGTCTTAGGGTATGCTTATGAATGTCAAAAACGTTTACAAAATTCGGAAAGAGCAAGACTACGCCATCCGTTCGCAAAACTACCAGGAGGCCTTGTTCTGAGAAGAACGGGCAAGAAACTCAGAAAGTTTTACCCTTCCTCTACATTACAATTATTCAAAGGAAAATGCCATAAACCACAACGTCATTAAAGTTACATAAGTAAAAAAAAATATAAAAATCTGTTCTGTGATTTACCACATTCACCATTACACACAAATCAAATTATAAGAATATACATTATTAGGCATTACTACATATCTTGGTATGACTTTGAGGTTTCATAAACTATCACAGACACAGTGCACGATCATAATAACTTTCAGCTATATTCTCAAATACATGCGCATACTCACCTATTCACACACTCACTCATTCACTTCATTTGTAACACTAAATTTATAACTATTATTAGTATTTTTTCTTTTTTTAACTAATTTTATCATCTTTTTTTTAACTAATTTTAACATGTACCTACCACGAATTAATTGTTTTCTAGTTACCCACAACACAGGGCCTCCCTAGTGTGGGGACTAGCGATTTATGATTTCTGTCACAAACCCTTCTGTCATTAATAA
The DNA here is from genome assembly GCA_963693345.1 of Pieris melete. Taxonomy (NCBI): domain Eukaryota; kingdom Metazoa; phylum Arthropoda; class Insecta; order Lepidoptera; family Pieridae; genus Pieris; species Pieris melete. The sequence continues at coordinate 2,030,014 of CAVNZK010000032.1, read as the reverse complement.
AGTTTTTATTATTATTATTTATTTATAATTACAACTATTGCCAAGCGTTTTTGTCTTCCAGGTAGTCATTGACTGTGTAGTAACACGTTAAGGTTTTTTTGATATGTGTTTTGAATCTGTTTAAAGGCAATTTCAATATTTCACTAGGAATCATGTTATACCAGCGTATACTTATCAAAACTACTTCTACTTAGTAGTATTTTGGACAATACTATACACAATTTTTTTCTAGAACTGGGGGCAAACGGGCAGGAGGCTCACGTGATGTTAAGTGATATCACCCATGGACACTCTTAATACCAGAGGGCTCGCGAGTGCGTTGCCGGCCTTTTAAGAATTGGTACGCTCTTTTCTTGAAGAACACAAATTCGAATTGGTTCGGAAACACTTCAGTGGGCAGCTGTTCCACATAGTGGTGGTGCGCGGCAAAAGCTGCCATAAAAATCGCTCAGTTGTGGACCGACGGACAACGAGGGTTTCGTATTCTGCTTGACGATGAAACTCAGCTGCTGATGTTAATACGAACAACTCCTCTGAACACTCTCCATGGTAAATGCAGTAGAAGATGCAGAGCGACCCCACAACTCTACGCAACGCCACGGGTTCAAGCCACTCGGAGATGGATTAATCGTAAACGATTTGAAAAGCTCTTCGAATACGGTCAACTGAAAGGAGCTGGTACTGGGAGCTCCCGCCCAGAGATGAGAATCGTACTTCATGTGTCACCGAATTTGCGCTTTATACTTAGCGATTTTTACTTGTACTTAGTAGTGTGGTGGACATAAACTTTTCTTAAAAATAAATAAAAACAAACGAAGAGAATCCCTGCGTAATTCCGTCAACATTCGTAATATTTGTCTTTTATTTTTAAGTTTATTAATATTACAATGAAATTAGTTAATTACTTTTATTTCTTTTATTTCTTCGATCCATGCACGTGTGCACGAAGGTCCATTGGTGCACAGCCGGAGATCAAACCTACGACCAACACTTATGCTATTAAGCACCTATACTAATCTATACAGATTTGTACTTTGTATATATGGAAGAAACTCAAAAAATTTTGGGCCTGTAATTAAGCTGCATTATTACTGAGTAACATACAAATAAATTTTCTTAATAATTAAAATATAAATGTACGCCGAGACAGGCTAATATAGACTTCCCACAATTTATATAATTATAATTTACCTACTTAATATTTGCTCTAAGTAACTTTTCAATTACTTTCATAACAATAACATCAAAGTCATACAAATAGTCAAAAGAGCTCATTTTCTTAAAATTTTTACCTTTAAAGATATTACCTGCTTTAACAATAGCACTCAAAACTTTTGTTACATTCACCATTGTTTTATTCTAAAGTGTTATATTATGAGAAGTAGTTTCAAGTTTTACAACTTAGCACTTCTATTGTAATTTTATACCTAATTGAAGATGTCAAGTGTTTTGAGTGGATAATTTATTGTACGCTTGGGAATTTAAAAGTTTTTGGTAACATGATTTGGATTTCTTACACGTGTCTTTAAATTTAATTAATTAATTGTCTTTAAATTTAATTAATAGGTATTTTGATTAATTCTTTGAATTAATTGTTAGAGATGTACGTGATCCATTGGGCCTGCAAAAGGCGCAGGTCAGATATATATTGATAATCTCCTTTTGGGATCGAAACAAACTGCTTTTTCTCAGAAATATAATTATTTATTTTGTGCTTACAATGATACTATTGATTAGATTGAGATAATATATTAAAAAAAACATTTACGAAAGTTGGAATCAAAATATAAATAAAAATTGATTATGTAAATACGTAAGTATACCTAATTCTTTTTTTATTTTATAGAACAGGGGGCAAACGGGCAGGAGGCTCGGTTAAACGATACCGCCACAACGGTTAAATGATACCGCCACCCATGGACACTCAATGCCAGAGGGCTCGCCAGTGCGTTCCCGGCCTTTTTGGAATTAGTACTTTTTAGTATTAGTACCTTTTTGGAGTTAGTGCTCTTTTCTTGAAGGACCCTAAGTCGAATTGGTTCGGAAATACTTCAGTGGTCAGCTGGTTCAACAAAGTGGTGGTGCGCGGCAAAAACTGCCTTGAAAAACGTCGAGGTGATACGGGTGGAATTTCGTTTTAAGAATTCAGATGTGTTGTGTGATGGGGTATAAGTTACGTTATGTAGTTTTTGTAGTGTAACCTAAAATCAGAATTATATTTATTATTATTAAATATAATCCAAATAACATTAGCAATCTCTCAAGGAAGAAAAACGGAGTCTGCTTAATCGCCTAGGTTTTTTTAGGCGCTGCCACTATTCACGCTTCATAATATGTCACAGTAGAAACAGTTATTCTAAATTACTTTGTCAATAAAAGGCATTCCCACTGCGTGTGTCCACATCAATGGGAAACATGAATCCATATTGTTGAAAGGGCTATAAAAAATCAAAATACGTGCTATATTAGAAACCTTGCACCCCTCGTTATGAAATTATGATAATGCGGCAATATTTTGTTAGCATCTAAAGATTGAAGCCTCTATTTGTATGAAGATAAGGCATATTTTAGAGTAAATAAAATCACGGTCCCGCTTGTCCCCCTAAAAGAGATTATTATAAAAATCTTCTATACTTATTGTCAAAAGCGTATTATATTCAAGGACTGTTTGGTTCATATTTTTATTAAAGAAATGAATTATGGTGTGTAATTTTTCTTATTTATTGGAGCGTTTCTGAATACCCACTTAATATATTTTGGTTGACCTATTTTAAATAATATTAAAAGTGGCATTTTTCATATCAAATAGTTTTTTTAAGTGGCCATTTTTTATGCTTGATTTATATATTAATTTATTCTGGGTAAAGCTTTGAACGTTTATTCGTATGAAATAATATGTTTTAGTGTTATAAGCTATTTATATGTTACTAGCAAACTCGGCGAACTCCGTTTCGCCACCAGATGGCTTCGTTTTATGTAACATTTCGTTTGGTGATCCCGCTTGTCTGTTGAATTTTTTCCTGAATTTTCTATAAACCTCACGGAGCCCGAGACCTTTCCGACGAATGCAAAACCGTGGATATCGGTTCGTGCGTTCTGGAGTTATAGCGTCAGGAAGGAAAATCCGACTTTTTTTTTATTTAGTAGATTAAATAAAATGAATAATTACTTCTAGATTTCATTACGCTTATGGCTTTTTTACTTTCAGGCATTAAACTGAATTAAAAACACTGTTTATTTAAGCGATGATTATTATCTTTAATAAGAAAAAATATATAGTAACTTGAGACCATAAATAAAGACTTACATTATTAAAATTTGCTTTGTACCAGAAATGTGGCCGTAGTCCGATGCTCATATACTGTTAAAAAAATCCGCACAATCAGCCATATAAAAACAAAAAACGTGTACTTATGCACACGCGTTAGAAGTTGTCTAAAATGTTGACTATAGCTAACTTCAGGGTGTCGATTTTTTGTGACTGTGTGCGCGCGGTGTAAAATTTACTCTCAACATTTTTCCCTATCGCGCCCATAGTATAATTTCAATAGCCATGCAAATGTCATATTAATTATCATAATGTCATAATATTAAGAACAGTTAAGTTATTTATAATTGTTGTCAAAACTTATGTTCTTAATACTCCCCTATAAAGGCCCCTTGCCTTTAAAAGTTAGTCTATACACCGCATAGTAAATGTTAACTGGAAATAATGGTATACAAAATAAATGATATTCCAGTGGACAAAACATCGAGTCTAAATGTACCAAAATCACATCATAGATCATAATAGCGGAAATCCCACACGCACCGACGGACACGCTTAAACTAACATAAATAATCCTGACTGATCTACCAGGGGATCATAAATTGTATAGAGATTGGACCGTGACAGTGATTATTCTATTTCTACGTTTTGTTAGGAGAATAGGAGGCCTCAGATATGACATAAATTAATTAAACATCAATATAAGAAGGTTTTCGCTTTGATAATATGTAAGGTACAAATAAGTTTTCAATGTCTTTGAATTAGCTGACCAACAATGATTTTATGAAGTCTTTCTGAAGATTCTTTACTGGGTCCAACCAAAGATTAATGAAAAAGTTGATAAAAGAAAATTTTATTTAATGATAAGTACAAACCAACTTTGCACAATAGATATTATCGCTAAAATAATTAGCAAATTGTTTTATATTAATTTCGTGACCAATGGTATAGTAATAGGAACGTCGAGTTACATAAATAATGAATAAATTCGCGCTTTCATTGGGCAAAAGTTTTATTTAATTTGAATATTTTTGCTATGCCATAATTGCCGAATTTCAACATAATTCTATCGTCGCGTTTTCTATGAATTCCGGTTAATCAACACAGATATTGACTTGTCTTCAGTATTATGAGCAAACAGAAAAAATTACTCACAAACTGTAGGTTAATATCGTTTTTTCTTCTAATATATTCACATAGTAAAATACTTCTAAAAGAGACTAAAGATTCTAATGACTCGTCGTATGTCTGGATTGGAAAAGGTCTTTTGCATATTATATTAAAAAAACATATAATAAACATTTAATTAAAGTGTGCTATTATTAAAATCCGATAAGTCATATAGCGTTGGATTTTCTTTAATATTTTATACTTTAAGTGCCCGTAAAGTTTTATTTTAATAAAGTGTTCAATCACTCAATGTAATAGACCGAACAAAAATACTAGTATTTTTCAAATAAACGAATTTCTTATGAAATTCCGAATACAATGGATCTTCACATAGTATTTTCAAACGAATAAATGTAAGTAACAATACTGTATAGTGATGGGGCTTTGAAATATTAGGTATATTATTATAAATTTGACTGTACTTTTTCACTTGTACTTATTTTAATTGATTTTAGTATATAATTGCCTATATTACTAAGAAATAAAGGTTTAAATTATTTTTTATTGAAGTTATACTTCTTTAGGCCCGTTATGAAAAATTAATGAGAGTGAAATTTTACGATTCGCGCGCACCGTGACACAAAATTAACATAATGAAGTTGCCCGCGGAAGATGCTACGGCATTGGACATTATTTAAAAACAACATTTGAATAATAATAGAATTTATGTAACACTTAATGTAAGAGAATAATAATAAATATTTATTTATTTAATTTTTCAAATGTAAACTGAACTTTATTTGACTATAATAACTCCTTTTCCAGTCTTTGATTATTTAATAATTGTAATTAATTATTTGAATGCATTCAAAAACTATTTTTAATAATGCCAAAGAAGTATAACTTCTTACGCGCGTACATAAGTAGGTACACGTACCCTTTTTTATATAAAATTCTATAACGGATTGCGATAATACGCGGATATAACACAGTTTTATTCGTTTATTGTAAATAAAGCTGTTAAAGTATATATCTGTATCTTATTTTAAAGTTGAATGAATATGTTATGAATATATAATATATGAATATATTATTTTCTGATTGTCATATACGTATACATAACCCTTATTATGTTATCCTTTTTACTTGAATGTTAATATCAAAAATAGTATCACAATTTTAAAATCCATAAAACTAATCGTAAGTTGGTTAAGGCCTAAAGAAATGTACAAAATTACAAAAATATCGATATTTAAACTGGCAACATCACTACCCAAAATGACAGTGTTGACAATGCACAATAGTATCAGAATTGTAATCTGATGCTCATGATCAATCTTCGCGCCGACAATTGGTGGTTGAATGCAGTACAGATGGCGAGATTATCCTCACTGTTGTACTATAGACTCGTTAAATCTCTTGGAACCTGTCGGCTGTCACTATTAAGCCTTTTATCTGTCTGGCCTACGATAAAATATAAAAAAAAACCTGCTCTAAGGGCGCTAAATAAACTATGATAGCAACACTTAGTATAGTGACATGTAAATTCCGGCTAATAAATAAATTTAAAAAAAAATCACATGAAAATTGGCGTGACATTTGACATGTGTCAATGACAATGGACTCTATAAATGTTCAAAGAGTTCATTTCTTCAGACTTTCTTTCGTACCTCGAAAAATCTTAACTGGCATTTAATAGGTTCGGAATTAATGCACGTATAACTTACAATAGAATTGTGGTGTCGACATTCAAATCGACACCATACTTTGACAGGTCTCGACATTGACAATTATAATGACGCCTGCCATTTGAAGAAATTTGTTCCAATAGTGTTCCGCATTGTGGAGAAGATTATTATTTTATTTGTCTAGCTTTACGTATAAGTACTATACATACTTCTTTTTACATTTTTATTCTCTTCACAATATGGAGACGCCGATGGCTTATTGCTATTTGCTAAAAAAACGCCTCCAATATTTTTCTTTTTACGTCATAGTGGTGTGCTACAAATGTATATAGGTACAAAATATAATTATTATTTTAAAAAAAAATGTGTGTTGTAACTTATCCTATTTATAGTCTGTGTTGTTGTAGTGATTAACTGTTGTTTTGATTAGCGTTAAGAATTCCATTTATTGGTTATTTTCGTACCTGGGTCGCATTATATTTTATTTTCACGTTGACGTTTGGCGTTCCAAAACACAGTGCCTTATAAGATATCCTTTCCATTAGGTGGTGCGCGACCACTAAATGGAACAAGCTACCATTCCAGGTGTTTCGGAACCGTCACCGTCAACTACCATATAGGCCGGCAACGCACCTTCAAACTTCTTAGTAGTTATAGAGCCCTTGGGCATTGGTTGGCACTAGGTGACCCGCTCGTACGTTTGCCTCTTGACCGATTAAAAAATATATTTTATACTTCTTTAAGTTTTTCTTTTTGTCAGATGAGCAACAGGTTGGTCAGAAATTGCGCATACGCATAATTGAATATTCAATTGTTAACTTATAAAAGAGACTAATTATAAATATTATTATATAGTTTTAATCTATAAATACAATATTTTTACACAACTAATAACAGTAGGTACTTATATAATACACAAAAAAATTATGACTCGAATTTCACAAATTTCGTCAGTTGCAGTGATTTTCCGGGCGAACAGTGTTTTATCAACCCGAAACAATGATTGTTTCCCCGGTATTTAACCTAGTTAACTGCTTTTCGTAGATTCAAAAAAATGCCACAACCTAGCTTTATGTGGCCCCAGTAGAATGGGAAAACATTAGAGGCTTTAAAGGTCTGCCCTGCGATTCTGTAACTCACTTTTCGAACTCACACAGCAGGCTGATAAACAATAAACTACAAGCTCCCACCTTTTCAGAATGCCAAATCATAAAATGACTGCTTCACGACTGATTTGAGAGCGACCGCCGATGCGAAAACCGCTGTATGAGTTCGAAAAGTGAGTTACAGAATCGCAGGGCTGATTTCAGAGAATCTATGGCTTGAATAATGTAAAAAATTGGAGAGATTTAAAAGAGATATAGATAGCGTTTTCAGTTTTGGAGTTCCACTCTGCATATCAAATTAATTAAATTTTATAAAGATATTTAAAATGTAATATAAGAAGTTTATGGGATACAAAGCAGTGCCTATTCAAGGGATATAAATCATTTTGATCGATGCCGTTGAGTTACTCACGCGCGAAATGCGAACGTATTGTTACAAACATTATTATAAAGTACTAAGTCATAAGATGAAGCGTTGAAAGTGGACTTTTTTTTGGACCAATTTTAAGGATAAATAACAATAATTATTAATGATAGGAAAGTGGATACACTTAGTTACACTTAACATATTTAAACATTAAATTGTCATTTAAAATTTGACGTCATAATTAAAATTTTAATCAGTTTTTATATCGTATTAAATTATTAAAGGTAAACTCCAACGTATAACGTAAACCGTATTTTTATATATATTTTGCCGAAAATACTCTATCTCTCTTCATCACAGTGTTTACAGAACTTGGCAGAAGAAGACCATCGATAATTTAGTATTTTGAGTTCACCTCATAACAGCCCTTACGCTAACTAGTCTGTAGTTTCTACTAGGATATATTTTATTGTATAGTATCTAATAAATATTCCATGAAACAAATATTTTATTTTATTTCAAGAGTGGGCGGAGTAGGTGGAGGGGAGGTACTCCGCCTGATGCACTTATTATTTAAGTATCACTTTACTTGTTATGTTGTGTAAATAATTAAATAGATAAACACGACACAAAAGGGATAATAGATGTCTAACGCAAGAACTCATCAGTACCAATCTAGTGGATATTATGAAAAAGATATAGAATGTAGTTATTTTCGAATTTTAATAAGAATTTGTAAAAAAGTCAATTTTCTTATAAAAACGCAAAATAAATCATAACTGCAGGGGTTGTGCTTAGAGAACTCCCGTAGAACAATTTTTTGCAGCTGATTACGTCATCTATCTCCTATTGCGTTGATCTACGACTTTTTGGCCATCCTGTATATATTTATACCTATTATAAAAAAGCTTCGTTCTTATGACTTGAACTATACACAAAACAACCGTCATCCATTCGGAAGAGGAGAGCCTTTGTTAGACCATACGCCGTCCCGATCCAACTTATAATAACGAAATACCCTCGGATTAATTGTGTTATTTTTACACTGCCTTTGAAACCCATTGAAACGTTATAATTTGTTTCTAAAATCGTTTTTAAAACACACTTTCTTTTGTTGCAGTTTTGATAAACATTGTCGATTGTAATTGAAATATAATGACGTTGAAACGTTCTTGTTATTAATGTTTATTTTAGTTGTATATAGTACGGTACTGAAGGCCGTATCCATGAATGACAAAGATTGGCCTAGCGGCTTGATCGTGCCACTCTCATTGCTGAGGTCATAGGTTCGAATTCTGACTGTGACGGGATCTTCTTGTTTGTATGCGCATTTAACACTTGCTCATTGAAGGAAAATATCGTGATGAAACCGGTGCATTTTAATCTAAAAAGTCGACGGCATACAAGGACAAATAGCTGATCACTTACTGGCTTTTTATTAAAAAAAAAGTGCGTGCGTACAAAGTACACGTCATGTCAGAAGTGAAACTTCTTTGGCAAACTAATCTTTGCTTTGTCTAGTACTAAGTAGGTCTTATTCATATAAAACTAAAACTTTAGATTTCCGAGACTTAGAGGGAAAGAGATGTTAAAAAATTAAAATATGAAGTGTCGAAAAATATAATCATAATCACAAATTATAATTTTTTTTTTAATTTGTTTCTTCGATAATAAAATCACAAATTCGTCATTTGAGATTTCAATAAATTATTTTGCATAAAATATTTGAAAAAGAGAATTTATAGAAGGTAACCTTCGGTGTCAATCGCTCTCTCCCTTTTATTCGACGAAAACGCTGCTCATCTTCGTGACGTTCTGTAAAAATACCCTCACGCGCTTTAGCGCAATACATGTTTTAGCGCAAAACATACATTACATAATCTTAAAGTATCTCTTGACACGGTGTTCGGTAGACTAATCCAAAACGGCTAGACAATTTTTTGTTGCTTATTTCAGAACGCTTTGTTATTAAATTCCATTACCCAGAAACATTTTTTGTCATTTGTTTTGTATTCTATTTTTGGCTCACCGCTGGTAAAACCGCAGAGTACAGGTAGGCAATCAATATCTTCAAACAACGTCGTTACACAATTTAAATTCCCCTTAGTTAACGACTTAAGGAAACAGAATACAGGATAAACGCGTAGCTTTGAGGCGAACTAAAGATTTGTTTATAGTTTAATTTAGTATTAAAGGCATTTTTATTTACAGTTAACATAATTTGACTCATCGATAGCTCTCCGAGTTCAGCCTTGCGATTCTGTAACTCACTTTTCGAACTCTCACAGTGGTTTTCGCAGCGGTGGTCGCGATAAAATCAGTCGTGAAGCAGTCATTTTACGATTTGGCATTCTGATAAACAATAAACTACAAGCTCCCTCCTTATGTCATCGAAAAGTGAGTTACAGAATCGCAAGGCAGGTTTATGTGTGTATTTGAATTTCGTTCTCATTTAAGAGGCTTCCTATATTAATCGGATTACTATTGTATCTTAGTGTTATTGATTTTGTCATCATATAATCTTTGCATTTAATCTTGAGCTCGTTATCTCTTTTATAGATCAATATGCTAACAATAATTACATAATATGGATTGTAACGATTTAAAGATCACAAATAATAGATTTTTTTTCCTTAGGAACTTGCACTCAAGCAAAATATATAAGTTAGTTAAAATTTGACATCTTTGTATTATGTTAAATGATACAGTTGCTAAACCGAAGTTTTCGACAAATATAAGGTCCAATAAGTATGCTAACTTACTACCTTAATCATAAAACTTCTTTTTTCACTTAAACCTCTTTCGTCTTTCTCAGTCAAATTGTGTTTATGCTGTGGTAAATAGAGACAGATAAAAAGGCTGAAATTGTTTCTAAATAAGGCAAAATTTTGCAGAACTTTGCTAGCTAAATTAATAACATTTTAATATACAGTAATTACAATATTTTAAACCTACATGGTAATAATCATCATAATAATAAAAGACATTGGTCCCTATGGCAGTGTAATTTTAATGCTGGCAATTCCTCGCTGTACCGAATACTTATTCGTTGAGCGAGGAAAGCACCAAGCGCAAATTCGGCCCCCATGGAGTACTGCTCTCACCACTGGGCGGGGGCTCCCCAGTACCAGCTCCTTCCACTTGACCGTATACAACGCAGAGCGGTACGAATCGTCCACGACCAATCCCTCTCCGAGCGGCTTGATCCTTTGGCGTTGCGTAGAGATGTGGGGTCACTCTGCATCTTCTACCGCATTTACCATGGAGAGTGTTCAGAGGAGTTGTTCGGATTAATACCTGCAGCTGAATTTCATCATCGGACGTCGAGACAGAATACAAAATTCCACCCGTATCACCTCGACGTCCACCGTTCCACAAGTGAGCGTTTTTCAAGGCAGTTTTTGCCGCGCACCACCACTTTGTGGAACCAGCTGCCCACTGAAGTATTTCCGAACCAATTCGACTTAGGCTCCTTCAAGAAAAGAGCGTACCAATTCTTAAAAGGCCGGCAACGCACTCGCGAGCCCTCTGGCATTAAGAGTGCCTATGGGCGGCGGTATCACTTAACATCAGGTGAGTCTCCTGCCCGATTGCCCCCCATTCTATAAAAAACAAAAAAGAACCAGCTCAACTAAAACAACTAATTCTATATTCGCAAACCATTTTACCCACTGAAATTTCTATACATCACGTGCGTGAGTTAACATCATAAACGTAATATTTAAGCGTATTACCAGACAATAACTCATAGCTGCTCACAGCGATAGCTGAATCGTGATAAACAGCCTTGCGGAAAGGAAACAGAAATATAACGGTGAACACCTCGCGATGGTTCTATTAATTATATCGCCTAACTTAGAATATAATAGTTGATTATAGTAACTACTTTGCATTATTATTATAATAACAATAAATCATTTATTTGCAAAGAAAGTCGTAATTTTGGATTGATTAATTATAAAAGAAACACTGAATATATATGTGAATTTTTTTAAATTGTATTTTTTAATTTTATAATTCAAACAAAGCCTTTTTACTTTTGACAACTAAGAATCCGTTAAGAAAATAGGTTTTATAAAATAATGAGCATACTAGATAATACATACATGTAAGAAATAAGTACAGTACCTACCGATAATGTAAAAACTATGTTTGGTTTATTTAAAAGTATAGCAATAGAAATGGCGCTAAATATTGCATTTATCGTAATAAATAAATATATATATACTAAACACAAAATTATCAGTATGAAGTTAACGAATTCTTTTTAAACCAGCCGGGCGCCGAGCGTGCGCGAGCGAGATGGGAATAAGACAAGCTACAAGTAAAAAGAAATAGAATATGCGTGAAGTTAGCAGCTATGCCAAGAATTTTGAATGACCATAATGACCTTTGTAGTACTTTTTAAACAAATAAAGGAGTTTTAATTATTTTTTCAAAGAAATTTAGCAATGCTTTTTCACAAAGACCTATTGTTACTTAGTTAAAAGGTTATGAAACATACCTAGTTATTGAATTGAATGAATAATATAATAATTGAATAATTATTTTAATTTTTAAAATTTTTTAAAATTATTCAATTATTAATAAATAATTGAATAATTTACTAAATATTTAACATTATTAAATTATTAACGTTATTTATTATTAATTATGTAATATTTAAAAAAAATAAAGAAATCCAAAGAAGTATAAATTCTTACGCACGTATAACCAGCGGCACGTAAGTCTAGCGCTGGCCGATACGTGGAGGGGATTGCTGCGCATGTGTACTGTCGCGCGGGGGACAAAATGCGACTGGAGAGCCAATCGACGCTCTTCATTCCGCTAGCCCCCCTCAGGTACCTTATTTTTTACTTCTGCGCAATAACGGTCAGCGCTAGCGTTTCGTGCCGCTACTTATAAGTACACGCACTCTTTTTTTTATTTCTTTTATCGACATTCCACTGCTGTTCAGAAGTCGCAGTTCAGTTATTAAATCAATCACCGCCTGTTCCGTGAAATTAATACTATGTTTTAAGTATGTCAACTTTTATACAATATTTAATATATCAAGTTAATAAAAATAAGATCATATAATTTATCCTTACAAAATGATCCGCATTCGATCTCAGAGGTATTTTATCAAAAGCTTTAAATTAATACAACTCAACGTTTATTGTAAATTGGATCTCAAATATATAAAATTTTCGTGTCACAGTTTTCGTTGCCATACTCCTCCGAAACGGCCTGACCGATTTTGATGAAATTTTTTGTGCTTACCCGGTATCTATGAGAATCGGCCAACATCTATTTTTCATCCCTTAATGTTAGGGGTAGTCCACCCCTAATTTATTTTTTTATGTTTTAGACAAAATTTTTAATTTCTATTTTTTTATGATACAACATACAAAAATACATACAATCCTCAACTTTCACCCTTCTACGATCAACCCCTATTTTTTATTATAAATGATATACATGGCAAAACGACGTTTGCCCGGTCACCTAGTCTAATTTATAAAATTCTCGTGTCACGAAATTTGTAATTAAACTCCTTCGAAATGGCTCGACCGATTTTTGGGAATTTTTTTGTGCATATCGGTTAGGTCCGCGAATCGGACATCTATTTTTCATCCTCCTAAATTTTTCTTTTATTTTTTTCTCCTTAATAGAGACTATAAGTGAACACTTTATTATGCTAAATATTATTTTTAGTACATTAGGTTAGTTTTTAATTACTTAGTCTTAAGTTAGGCTAGATGGTAATGTTAAATTATATGTTTGTGCAAAGACAATTTATAAAAAGAAACAAACGTTCAAGCATCGCTCGACCGTCCCGTGAACTGATCTAGACTTGACATTAACCAAACTTGCACCGCCGCTCCGCGTCGTGATTAGTCGCTTATAAGTCGGCTTATTAATTTATATTAAGGAATTAAACATATATGTGGCGTATTTATATCAAAATGCACTTTTGATATTCGGCTTGAATCAGTATATCAAGTCAATCTAATTTTTAATTTAAAATGTATTGCTAATAATATTATAAAGTTTATATAAAGGAAATAGCCCACAACACACACCACAAACATAGCCGCAAGATAGTGAAGAAAATACTTGTAGATATTGTGTACAATAGAAAGTCCAAGTTGATACAATACTACTTATATTGTCTCCAGTCAACAATAGTTCACAATGAATTGAATCTGAACAAAGCCGTTCATTAGCTTCTAACTTAACACACAGCAATTATATCATTTTCTCAATTAAGAAATAGATTCTTCCTACTAAGACTAGGCCCTGACCTATTTTTACGAGAAACATTCTATTGAAACTCAATATAATGAGAGAGCTATACTTTCATACAATTTTCAATTGGAACATTTCATATTAGAATGCAAGATATATTTTTAACGTTATGTTACCGTAATGTAATTGGTATAGAGAAGACAATCTTTGTATATTTTCCAGAGCGCTATTGGCAAGTTAGTCAGCCTTGTGTAACTTGCAACTCCAATTTCGCCGGTAATATAAATTACCAGAAGAAACTCCAGTACAAAATATTCACAAATACTTATATTCATCGTAGGTATTAGGTACTTAATTACGTACGTAATTAATACCTTGTGTATTCACTTTTATATATGAAGAGATTTCATAGCTGATTTTTGAGGGAGAAAATAAAATTGTTCTTGTTAATTGCCGAGTTCACGGCTCCTATAATAACAGTAACAAGACTAATTGTTTGAAACCTTTGTACTCGAATTTTCAATCAAATAACACAAACAATTTAGTACCAATACGAATACTATATATTGAAATTAGCTTTGAAATAAAAGAACTTTAATGAAAAAGAATAGAACGCAAATAATTTAAATGTTATTAAATTTGAGCTATTATATTAATAATTGTAACCCAGTGACACTACAACACTATATTTATTGACCGTAGAATGCATCCGTTACTTTTTTATGATTGGATAATTCACACCAATTGACCTAGTCCCATGATAAGCTGGTGAAGCTTGTGTTATGGGTACTAGGCAACAAATATACATACATATTATAGATAGATATACATATAAATACATATGTAAACACCCAAGACCTAAGCACAACACCAAATGCTCATCACATCGATGTTTGTCTCAGCCGGGGATCGAACCCGGGACCCTTTGATTCGCAGTCAGGGGTACTAACCATTAGACCAATGAGCCGTCGAACTTGATCATATTATTTTTTATAAACAAGTAGCTGATCAGCTTTCTGAGCCTGTCTGAGCTGTGACTGCTCTGGCTGAGCTGAGCTGTCCTTTCACAAGTGTTAATTGTGCACATAGATAGATTAATGCATTTGTGCAGAGCTGTGATTCGAACGCTCTGAATCGCAGCTCTCGAGATTTTTAGAGTTGCAAGCTTAAATCTAATATATAAAATTCTCGTGTTGCGGTGTTTGTGGTTAAACTCCTCCGAAACGGCTTGACCGATTCTCATGAAATTTGGTGTGCATATTGGGCATAACTGACAATCGGACAACATCTATCTTTTTCATCCCCCTAAATGTTAAGGGTAGTCCACCCCTAATTTTTTTTTATAAATTTTAGATAAATTTTTTGTTTGCCGGATCAGCTAGTAAATTTATACAATTGTGTAATTTTGTCTCAACTCTAAACACACTGGATTCTAACCGTATCGATGTTAGTTCTTAGAGGATCCCGTTTTATGAGTGTACCCCATAAAACGAACATTGTAAAATACATGATTTTTACAGTTCAATATGAAGATATTGGGTACAAGGTTTATTTGTGAGATTTTATTGGATACGTGATTTCTGGCGTCGACCCACTTTCAGGACAAGAATGTATGTGGTTTTAAATATTTCTTCAGCGTGCATAGGATATTTAGTTTGATTTAGCAACCCAAAGTCTTTTCCTTGAAGACAAGTAACTTTCGATGTTACTTGTTTATCGGGTGCTTGGAGTTAGCTTATCCTTTTCCACGGCGCCTTTTCAAACTCCAATAGCTATAGTAATATTAATTGTACTACGCAATTAAGTTTGTTATGTCAACGCTACATATGTTGAAGAAACATTACAGACAGCGTAACTGGGTTCTCATAAAGAAAATTCTATTTGAGTTATATGAAACTATCTATAAACAAAACAAAGCGCGCATACATTAATACACACCTCTCACTGAACGCAAAACACACGATTACCTAATAAGTATTAATATATTTTTTAAGTGAAACTTCTTTATCGGGGTTGGAAAAAAATTTAGTGTAACATTTTTCCGTTACGCGCCATGTTGCTTTTTGAAGTCAAACTTCTTTATCGGCGTTGGAATGAAAGTTCTTTCGTATAAAACCATTTCATTAAATATGTTCCAAGAAATTGTATTAATCTACCCACGACACAGGTATGTCAGTAGTGTAGAAACATACAACCATGTGTTTTTGTTTTCCAAAATAAAAATATTTTAAAGATTTCTAGTTTTCTGTTTGAAACAAATATTCTTGGAAACTTCGGATTTCAAACCTTTCATCATTAGAATGTTACGTAATCCAGGAGTACATTTTATAAATAAATGTCTTACCGTGTTAAGCCGTGACATGTACACGTGTATCTAACGAAAGCCTTCGTGGAAAATGTTAAGCTTTCGGACGGTCTTGAAGATCTTTACGGAGAAATCATACATGGATTATACCTGGAATTATACATACTATATTATTTTCTCGCTGTATTGCGATATATAAATGCTGCCAGCGTTAAAGGTACACACAGGTACCAAACTTTCTTTTTTATTAATTACTAGCTGGCCTGGCGAACATCGTACCGCCTAACAGTCGATTCTTTATTTGGTTAAAATACTTATTCTGCTATTCGGGACACCGGTGTAGCCAGTAAGATAAAAAAAAGAAAATTGATAAGACAACAAATACATTATGTCAAAAAATAAAAATATACCTTCCCGGAACCCCTCCACTAACACTTGAACTTTATGCTATGGTATTTAAGTTCAAATTGACTTTTAAGTATTATTACGAATATTTTGTATGGGAATATAGAAAAGTGTTGTTTTTAGACTTTTCACTTATTTTTTTTTTAATTTTTCTCCGTAAGAACCTTCCTCGTACTTCAAGGTATATTATAACAGAAATTAGACAAATCGATCAAGCCGTTTTCATGTTATGTCGTGACAACGCAAAACGGGTTTCATTTTTACATATATAGATTTATTTTATTACTATGTAGGTTCCGAAAATTTTTAATATTGGAAATAATGTATAATTACATATATAAAGTTTGTTTGTAAAAATATACAGTATTTATCTAGCATTTAAGCGTGGCTAATGTAAACTAATCTAAACATTTGCTGAGCACCAAGGGGTTTATATGAAACTAGTATATTAAAATCCAAATCACTTAGGAATTTACTAACAGGTAATTAAATCAAATACGTAACGAGTAGTATAAACTTAGTGCCTGGAGAATGTCACTATTTTCCCCGAGGTCTTGCTTTCCAAACACGGCTGAGCATCAATATTTTTTAAGCTATTGCATAGATTTTAACGCGGTCTTTTAGGGTGGCGACCGAATCAAGAAATTCCGTAACGAAAATAAAAGAATAACACACGATGACCTAATATAGGTGCGGCCAATACGCTTTAGAGCGGGACAGAACGCATACTTCGTCTCACATCGGTCTGGAGTAGATTGATTTATTATCAAAGAAAAAAAATCTGCATAAATAAAAAGTTATCAAATAATTATAATTGAATAAGTTGATGCAATAGCTTTACCGCGGCAGTCCCTGAGTGCCACACGTTTTTTTTCTATATTAACAACACACACACAATTATAACACACACTAACAATTATGGTATATATTGCGAAATATATTATTAAGAAACATAATATCTGATTTTTAAAAAGGTAGGGTTTTTAACAATATTAATAATACTTTCCTTCCATTCTGAAAGCCTTTTAATCTAATCACATTTTAGATAGAGCCTGCTCGGAAGTGCAGAACTATGTTTTCGGTTTTTCGTTATTATTATAATTTTATTAAGTATAGATAATTGGAAAAGTTTCTAATTTTCTTCATGAAATCATTTTAAATTTCGCTGAAACTATTTATAAAAAATGTTCCTAATGCTGTATGAAGTCTTGTAGGTAACGTTAGAATTGTACATTTGCAAAAAGGATATCCGCTACTGCAAATTTACTACTTCAGGCGCAGTGTAATAGGCCTAAGAAACAAGTGAATACCTTCATCGATTGCGCTACAAATCTTCTAGTCAGCGAAATCTTGCGCAAAGCTATCTCTTCTATACCGATACTTAGGCCACCGTACAGCAAGCTGTTCCTCTCAGATAGCTGGGGCATTGAATTGAGAGGAGAATATTTATAACACACTAGCTGACCCGGCAAACGTTGTTTTGCCATGTATATTATTTCTAGGAAACATTTTTTTAGTTCAATAAAAAAAAACTATCTACAATAATAAATATAGGGGTTTATGGTAGGGGGGTAAAAATTAAGGGTAGTATGTATTTTTGTATGCTGTATCATAAAAAATAAAAACAAAAAAAAATTGGGTTACTTATCACTATATCACTTAGGAGTTGTAAGATAGTAGTCGATTCTCAGACTTACTGAATATGTATACAAAAATCATAAGAATCGGTCAGGCCTTTCGGACGAGTAGGTGTGTCACAACGTTCGTTCCTATACGAACATTGTGACACGAGAATTTTATATATTAGATTATAAATGCCTGATTGTGCAATAAAAATGGAACCAACAAAAGATATTTGAGATTCTATATTAGCTTATTATATTACCATATCTTCTTATATATAAAATTCTCGTGTCACAATGTTAGTCTGCATACTCCTCCGAAACGGCTTGACCGATTCCTCTGAAATTTGGTAAGCATATTGGGTAAGTCTGAGAATCGGCTAACATCTATTTTTCACACCCCTAAATAATAAGGGTGGTCCACCCCTCAATTTATTTTTTTATTTTTTAGACAAAATTTTTAATTTCTATTTTTTTATGATACAGCATTAAAAAATACATACAACCCCTAACTTTCACCCCTCTACGATCAACCCCTATTTTTTTATTATAAATGATATACATGGCGAAACGACGTTTGCCGGATCAGCTAGTAAACCTATAAATATTTGTCGAGTACGACAATTTCATATGTAAGAACCTAATATTTACTTTTTCCAATACGACGTTTAAGCCGAAAATCGAAAAAGCATTGTCATTTATTTATTTATTATATACATGATCTTAAATAGAAAGAAATTGGTGTGGTGGAAACACAAACTGGACACAGTTTTTCTCTCCACCAGGACGTCGAACATATATAAATAATTAACTTATTACATACTTAGGCCAGTGACATACTATACAATATAACAATATACCTACCTTAATGGTAGGTATATTGTTATATTGTACCATCAAAATTGTACGAACAACGTAATAAAACAATTGAAACATTGTCGCTCCACAGTTAGCCGATGCAAGAAACCCTGTTCTTGACGAGAATTCTCATTCGAATACAGGATGTGTTCCAATATTCGAATATGAATTAAATGACGATGTCTTATTTTTGTTATGCATAATTTGTAATTGTTTGATTTATGAAGTAATTTTTTAAATTAAATTTAATATTGTTTCTTGTTATATTAGTAAATAGTGTAGCTGGTAGCGAGTTTAATATATTTGGAATAATATAGTCTAATGTTTTTTTTCCATATAAATAATAGTATTTTGGTAATAGAAAATATTATATTTCAAATAAATACTAACTCAAATAAATACTGTCGGTAACTATGAGAAAATATCATTAAAAAATAACGCAGCAAATATTCTATTGTAACATAATATAAACTCAAGTTCAATTATAGATATTATAGAAGCAAGCGTGTATACTAATGCTATAATTAAGTTTATTTTACCCGAGTGGGGGCGAAATACATGCATACATACACCCCTAAAGCTAAAGTAGAATGTATAAAAAGGTAAGGTGTGTATTTCCTTTGGCTCGCTTAATTATCTACGCCAAAATAAGCCGATCACTCACCGAAGGATCTTCACGCTAAGTAAACAGGGTGAGGGTAAACTTTAAAAACATAGATTACTAGATGTGACTAATAATGCCGAAAAGGCCACTGTGACTAATAATGTGAAAGGCCGGCAACACAATTACGAGCCTGTTTCACAAGGCATTTCTTTTGCCAACTAGCGAACTGTGGAAGCAACTCCCGGTGGGGGGTTCCCTGAGAGATACGACCTTGAACTGTTCAAAATTCGAGTGTATTCCTTCCTCAAAGGCTGGCAATGCACCTACTAAAAATGGGTGTCTATGGGATGCGATGAATTATATAAAAAAAAATGTCATTTTATCCTACGTTTGTAAAAAAAACAATATGATATTAAGATATTATACATTTTATAGAACACGGGGCGATCGGGCAGGAGGCTCACTTGATGTTAAGATACATTGCTTAAGGAACCGTGTGTGTTGCCGGCCTTTTAAAAAAATTCTTAAAGTTAGTGCCGTCCAAGATGGTTGTGCATAAGTTTATTATTTAGAGTATATATGAATTGAATGAGGATAAAAAATAAAATAAATTATCCAGTAATCTTACATCTGCATTTGTCTAGGTAAAGGCAGTTGTTTAATTTGCCCATTGATTGCTCATTGTTGAGGGTCCTAGTGCCTCTCTATAATATAGATTAAGGGTGAGTTATATAGGGGATCCGTGTTTACAGAGTATGTTTATTTTAGGGGTGCATTATTTAAGATAATTTAAATTAAATAATATCACAGAAATCATTCGGATAAATACGTTTCTTATGAATATGTTAATTTTATTCTTGGTTGTGATTGAAGGGTGAAGTGATATTAGAGTTATTGTATCACCCACGTTTAAGTTAAATATAACTCAAATTTAGTAATAAATAATGCGATACTCGTCTCTGAGGTCGTAGGTTCAATCTACGGCTGTGCACATGTCGTACAGTGAACCAAAAACATCGTGAGGAAATCGCTTTAGTAAAAAAAATCGCTTTAGTAAATGTCGTCTGTATCTCTTTTTATCACAGTGAAAACACAATTTTACAAAAAGAGACGAAATATTATGGGTTCAAACTCAAGCCCGAAGTTGTGAATTCGAAATTATAATACTTGTACTAGCTGAGAAATAATATTGACTCGGCAAAAAGATAGATAGTAGCCAATTCTCAGACTTACTGTATTTTCATAAAAAAATTCATAAGTGACACGAGAATTTATATATTAGATATACCCATATATTTTTCTTCCAATATGCGCAATGAACACTTCCTGGTATGGTGACTGAAAAACTTTGTGACGAAAACGGTATCTAGTTCCAAAAATCTATGGTGTCATAGGTCTACACATAACGCTAATAATCTTATTTAAATATAATCATTAAAAAATTATACGAAAAAACTTACCAGTCCGTAACAGTAAAATATACTACAAGAATGAATACAAATTAAATCATTAGGAGGCCAACAAAACACTATCATTCTACGTCTAATTAAGCATTCTTACGAGCTCGACTCAAAGTCAAACGAACAGCGGAAGGGCTAATTTCACCCCTTGCTAAAACGGTTATCCGACACCGTAGATCCCACGCATCCCTTTTAACAGTTTATTCTGGATATAAAACATAAAATCCGTGACGAAATTCTTTCTCATTGTTCTATAAACATCCCTTAACATAAACAGCAGGTATTAAAGAAGATCTTCGCTCCCCATGGTAGCTATAATGCATTTTGTATGGTATAAGTTAAGAGATACTTTGATATGTGCGGCACAATATTACATAATTTAACCTGTCTTATCTGGTTTCGCGTTAAGACCAAAGGAGCGAGTGATTTCTAGGATTGTGATTTAATTCCACAATGTTCAGGTTTCTTAAACAGGTTTTTAATTGACAAATTTGGTGAAGCCACGAGAATGTAAGTGCGTGCTCCTATTTCACCATGCCTACTGCTAATAGAGGACAAATCTATGTTTTTAATTTATTTTATTATTATTTATTACTTAAGACGCCATGTGGAACATGATGTAATTGTTGCAGCTCCTGACAAACGTTGTGTAAAACAAAATCTTGGCGATTAAAAAGAATGGCGAAGTTTATTGCCAGTTCTCCTCTTCCGTTCTACCCTTGATTTGAGAACTGGCAGTAAATATAAAATTAGAAGCATTTCATACATACTCGTAGATATATTTTTTTGACGTTTATAGGTGTGTATTGTGTTACCTATATGGATAAATGATTTTGACTTTGAACAAAACTGATTTAGTAATGAGTCGAGAGATGAAGCTTGTTTCCGAGGATTACGATAACAGACAAATATATATTCATGAACACTATAAACAAACTAAAGTAGGTATGGGATATGATATGTGTTCTTTTTGTGTTCCTCTCGTATACGTCAAGTAGGGGCACAAAAGAAAATCGCTCTGATTTGAGACTAGACACGGATGGTTTAATATAGAACCTTCTTTATTAATCATCTGAAATGTCGTTTTATTAACATTTATAGTTAAATCCCAAGCAAAAAATTACGTATCATGTAAGCTTATAGCTTTTCTGTGAACCAGGAGCATTATCTGATTTGCAGTCTAATCAAGCAATTTCAATATATTAATTGTTATTTAAAATTCTAAATAAAAAGGTTTTAATTTGATTTTTTGTGCGAAATCGCCCAAGCTTATATCTTCGGCGGGTGAGGGGAGCTTACATAGTGCCTACAGCATAATTTTCCGGACCGCAGCGTAGACGTAATAAGCACTGTTTACAAGTCTCCTATATACTCAGTGGACCCATCTCTGGCCGCTACATATTGCCCCTAAAGAACCATGGACTTATATGAAATCTTTATTGGCTATTTAATGGTTAGGTCTTCTTTGAGAGTATGTATATAAAGGTGATACTTATGTTCAGCTTCTATAGGTATATAAAATAAATTAAGAAATCGTTTGATTTTTTATACACATATCTCAAATAATTTTAGGCGATTAAAAAAATTATCCAATAAAAAATATTGGTTGTTTGTAAAGTAGGTTTACGATCGAGATGTTTACGTGATAACGTCTTATTGGTGATATAAGTTTTTGGGAAGTAAGGAATTAATGAAGATAACAATTTTTTCAAATTTTAAATTAAATCTATCGTTTTATTCACACTTTTGATGATAAATTTCGGGTGTAAAATGACAAGTTTACTTATTCGACTATGATATACATTTTTCTTCATACATACATTCATACAAATCTCCATTCGTTTGTATGCCGCTAGAGTGAGAGAGACGGGAGATCGGTCCGTCTCTCTCTCGTTACACCTGCGATCGCGGTCGTGAGGTTTTGGTGTGACACAAGTTTCTGATCATGTCACCCGACTAAAACGATTTTAAAGACGTTATCACGTCAAAATATTTTTTTTGTCTAAATTGTCTAAATATGTGTTAATTAGGCGTTGTCGCGGCCCCGCCTTGACATGCGTGGGACAGCGTCTCTGGCGATTGTTTATTATATGAGTTTTAAATTTCAATTAATGTATTGTAAAAATCTAAAATAGGAGAGTCTCTAAAAAACCTGAACTCTGCTATTACTCGCCCAATAGTGAACAGTGTGCCGTAATATTTAAAGTGGGTATGGCATCGAATTTTCTGCCCTTATTCTTCCTGCGCCATTTTACTATACCCGGCGTGGGCGCCCATGGACTTCCTCTGGTAAAAAAGAGACTTGATCACTAAAATAACTAGCAGAAGCTCTAAGCATTGCCTATAAACTAATGATACAAACATATTAAGACGTATCAAAGGTAAACAGCAACACTTATTATATTATAGTGTAAAACAAAACCTACCAATTTGTAAAACAATTAAGACAATTCTAAACGTCGTCTACGAATCCCAATATCGATTTCACGTCAATTACACTTGAACTTGAGATTTATTTATTCCTCTTATTTTAATATATGTACGAAGAAAATCGTAAACCTTTCGCGATAAAAATTGAGAGCTTCAATGTTATCGGGTTGCTCATTCTTAGCTTTTCACATTTGTTCGTGATTGATGCTTTTCGATTTCTCTACGTATGAAACGGAAGGTTCTGTTATAAACGACGATGTGAGATAGAAATTTAGGCCGTATTTTGTTTATTTGAGAATTTACTTTTTTTTTTTTATATAATAGGGGGGTAAACGAGCTTGCGGGACTTTGTTCTAACTTCGGACACACACGTGTTAAAATAATAATAATCTATTTCTTCTATCCACCTTTTTTTTGGGCGACCTCTTCTCGTTCTTCCTCTTGGTCCTTTCCATACAGTTGTCTTGAAGGTCCACCTATAATCGGTGTATCTTGCTATATGCCCCGTCCATTGCCACAAAACACATGTTATTGCAGAAATAAATTTAACTTGTTAGTCACTGAATGGTTATCACATCTACTCACCTTTAACTCTGCTCTTTAGCTCAGCATCAAATCACATATCACAATGAAGGCAAAAAGCTAAAATTTATAGCAACGCTTCAGTAGAGTACGACTATGTCCACCTGACAAGTGAGGGCACTTGTATACGAATATTAATCTACCTACTTCGACAATAATTTAGTGTTGAATATTTTTTTACTAAAACCTCAAAACAGCATACGTAGTAAAAAAATCGGTTGTCTATAAAGTCGGTTACTGACGATTGTTGAACGTGACTACGTAATCAGAAAATACTGAATTTTAATTTTATTTGTTTGATAGATATTTTGTATGGATAGAGAAGGAGGTAAATGGAAATCACAATTGAATTGATCAAGTTACATTTATTTGTACGCATAAATACAATTTTGACAATGGCAATTTTTAACGAACGAACGCTGCCGAACGCGGAGGCTCTTTGTCGCTCGTTCCGCGCTCTCGCTTCCATTTCAAGCCTTAAATGGAACGCCTCAGAGCGAGGTAACGCCGCATGCGTAATGTTTTTTTCGTGCGTGCAGCCAGCTCCATCAAATTATAAGACGTTGTCACGTAAAAAACAAACATAATATATTCAACTTTCTTTATTATTTTCACTAAAATGTGTATACTCGTATGTATTTTATATTAACAGCGTAACGAAGTATCGTTTATGTGGCACACTAGCTGGTGCCCGTGACTTCGTCTGCGCAGGATTATAATAATATTTGTCCAAATGATGTATCGTGAAAGACTTATTTTATGTACTTTAAATGCCGGAAGCGATAAAAGTATCCGTTTTCATTTAGGAATCAATTTATTACTACCAAATGTGTGTTTGAAATAAATTATCAATTTTTATTGTAGTTATGGTTCACTATTTTGGCTATAATGGCTTAAGCATAAGACATGCATATATTTCTCTTTTCTAGAAGAAAATAAACATATTTTACATCATACATTACATATGTGTAACTCTAGCGGTTTTGGGCAGCGCACGCCAGAATGGTTCGCAGATGGTAGATTTTTTCCTACTTCCTTGATATTTTCGATAATTAATACAATATCTTTATAAATTGTAGCCTATGTGTTAATCTGATGTTTAAGCTATATTATTGTAAAGTTTCATAAAAATCCATTCCGTAGTTTTAACGTGAAAGAGTAACAAACATCCATCCATACTTACAAACTTACGAGTTTATTATTAGGATTAAAATAAGTATACGCTATATTAAAGTAACAATACATCGTTTTTTATCTTTGACACGAAATCTCTGCTCCAATGAAAAATGAATACGGTATTAACAATAGCTATCTGTTAAAAGGACCCCATTTATAACGAGTCTTGAATTTCTTATGGATGCTTATGCTCGCTAAATCTTGGCAAGAGCTCCAACATATTCATAAGACCCTGGTACTATGCATTCTTATTAAAACGAAATTATGTAATATGCCGTAAAAGAAATAAGGAAAATTTTAAATTAAGTGACACTTAATTTAAAATAGTTTTTATGTTTTTTCTTGCCAATGTTTCTTCAATCATAGGCGATACATTAAATAAGGTAAGATTCAGATTCAGTGACACGACTAAGTATGTCAATTACGAATTCAATTTAACATATGGGAGTCCAACTTAGCGCTAAATGCCTACTCTGGATTCTTACTTTAAATAGTATTAAAAACTCAACATTTACTGTTAGAGACCCCCCCACTCTAGCGTCTTCCGAGCATCGTCGTCGTGTCAGCGTCCGCACAGCGTCGACGTGACGAATGCCCCGGGCTTAAGCTTTGGTCTGGTGATCATGACGCACAACGCTGCGGTATGCGACGACGACTACGCTCGGAAGACGCTAGTGTGGACCCTACAAAAGTAGTACCATAAACATGTGACTCTCAACCCTGCAGTAGCGGAATGGACTCCTATCCGATACTCTACAACCTCCAATGGCGACAGTGATTATTTTAGCTATGGACTCTCGCTCAGCTCAGCTCAGCTCAGGCTGCTTTGGCGAGCGTATCTCCGGCGTACAGAGATCCAATCACCTATTAATTAGATACCTTTTTTATGTAGCTTTGATATAATTCTGTCAATATTTGTAACGCTAATGTCGCAACCTTGAGATCGGTACAAAAAGTCATAATGGATATCGGTATCGCTATCGGAAGTTACAGGCGCTAATCGAGGTATGCGCAATTAACATAATATGCTGCGAGAATAGTGAGAAAATTGGCATGATTTAAACCACTGTTTTAAATATCGACTTTTTAATAATATATCTACTTATTAAAAAGATCAAAGAGATTGAGGTAGAATTGTACCGAACAATTTGGTAGGTTCCGGAAATTTACACACAAGAATTACCTCCATAAAATCGAATTCCATCAACGCATTCGTCACGATAAGCACAACACTAGGTGATGATCAATCAATCAACCAAATTTCTCATTAGCTCAATTTAATAGGAGAATACAGTGCACCATTATCTGATTTTGATAATAAACATTGTTACGCGATTAACATTTGTATTCCAGAGTTAATAGGAACTATAATTGATTGTATGTTTTCGATAGTTACATGTCTATAGCAGTCAGCGCTCAAGGGACGCGAATGACAAATGACAGCGATCGTTTATCTTCTTAACTGTCACGAAAGCCAATCAACACATAGAGAATGCTCTTGCACAGTTAAGGGTAGTTTTAAAATTAGCGTTAATTCATCATAATCAAATATAATCGATCGTACATTTTGTATGTCGTTGAAAATGAACGTTTGAAAATGTCTTCAGTACCCCATTCGCACTGCAAGGAGTGTTACAACGAAAATTTTTTTTTTTAGATTGGTTGGTACTATTGGCTGTTAGGGTCGAGTTAAAAGGAGGTTAGATATGGAAGGGTTTTTTACAAATACTATCGGGTGTATTAAAGTAATAGGAAATTAAATAAATGTCAAATAAAACGTATGCAGAACATTTAACAACGGAAAGTTGCATACTTGTGCCACGTGACTGCCACCACCACCTCCTTCATTTAATTATAATGGGTGAAATCCAGGATAAGCAGCGTGCTGGTAGAAGGTAGAAAGCATGGCTTCGCAAAGTTTGGGAGTGGACGAGTATTGCGACTGCGGAGGAATTTTTTTTACACGCTTTATATTAGCTTCACCTATATGTATGTATGTATGTAACCGACTCCTTCTGACTCGATTTTGACCCACTTTAAACGGACAGATTTTATTCAAATTTTGCGCACCTGTCAAAGATCGATGACAATGCAATAATCCGAAAAGAAAAATATAAAAAAAATAACTAAAAAATAAAAAATAAATAATAGTTAAACAAAACTAAAAAACACGCGTGCAAAAAGCGTGGGGCGCTCTGTGCCATATTTTTCGTCTATAGAGCAACCCACGCTTTTTTACAATAATACCAGTATTTTTTGTTCATTACCATTTTCAGCCTAAATTCGGAATTATTTTTCACTTTTTAGTTTGCTGTGCTTTAAAAGCATGTTTTTTAGTTTTTTTAAACTATTATTTATTTATTAACAAAAGCTTGTCAACGCTCGGCACACTGATACATTGGTAAAATAACCACAAAATAAATGTTTTAGGGCCTGTTTCACAATGTACGGATAAGTTCTACATAAGTTCCAAATTAGCTATTTATTACTTATTGGTAGGATAAACACTATTGTTGCGTTTCACGACTGTCAGATAGCGCTATTTGTCACATAAAGTCCATCTAAGCTATGAGTCCGATGAATGTCAAATAGCACAATTTATCTTCCAAATAATTTATGTGTTGCATAGCTATTTGGTACTTTATCCATACATTGTGAAACAGACCCTTAATGTAACAAGCATTTAAAGGCAAACGTGCCATACATGTAGAGATCATACAAATAATAATCAAAACAATTATTAAACAAAACAAACATTTAAAAGAAAAATCAGTAATAAAAAAAATAAAAAAAAAACTATACAAAAATCGATTTTTAGAGTTGCTGCATCAGGCACAGGACAAGAAAAGTTCAAGAGACTAACGGCTAACCTCCAGTAATAGAGAGACACCAAAAGAAGAAGAAGTATATAAAAAAATATATATTGGTTGTTTGTAAAGTAGGTTTACGATCGAGATGTTTACGTGATAACGTGTTATTGGTGATATAAGTTTTTGGGAAGTAAGGAATTAATGAAGATAACAATTTTTTCAAATTTTAAATTACATCTATCGTTTTATTCACACTTTTGATGATAAATTTCGGGTGTAAAATGACAAGTTAAATAAAAATAAAATAATATATAATATTATTATTATTATATTTATTTATTATTGCACTTCAGATTTTGTTTCACTGTTAAACATTCAACGAAAACTTAACCGCACGAGAAAATCTCCATTCGTTTGTATGCCGCTAGAGTGAGATGAGACGGGAGATCGGTCCGTCTCTCTCTCGTTATACCTGCGATCGCGCTCGTGAGGTTTTGGTGACACAAGTTTCTGAACATGTCACCCGAGTAAAACGATTTTAAAGACGTTATCACGTCAAAAACTTAATTAATTAAACCTTATTCCTTTATTTTACTGATGCAAGCTGTCTCACTAGACCATTCCTGTGTTGTGGGTGACAAGACTCTGAGATGCGATAAAATCACGACTACTTAGTACTTGCAAATTTACGGTAAAGAAGGAATGAATCAAAATATTGCTCATGAAATAATATCCACTTAAATATATTTTGTATTTTCTTCTTAAAATTTAATGAACACATTTATAACATTACAAGCTGACCCGGCAAATGTAAATGCGTATAAATTATATGTAGTGAATATTTTTGTATAACTTACATCGCTATTAGAGTTGGTATATTATAGATTATAAAAAACATTTTGTTCAAAAATTAATCAGTTAGGGATATTAATTATATGACCGATTTTCAGACCTAACAATATAATTATACAAAAATGTTATACAAATCAGTCAAGATTTTGGTTATAAACTATTATACTAGGATTTCATATATGTGAAATCTAATAGATCCAAAGAAATATATTCATATAGTATATGAAATATAATAATAGACATATATATATAATTATATATGTGTCTCGAGACCGAGAGACTAAATTTTACTTTATTTAATTTTAGTTTTTTTTGTTAATTAATTATGCACTTCTTTTACTTTACCCGCTGTAGGTGTTTCTTTTTTTATTGTTCCTTTTAGGGTTGCCTGGAAGAAATCGCTTGTTAGCGATAAGGCCGCCCGCTGCCTAATAACTTATACAGTAACCTGCTTGTTTTTGTTTTTTATGTTTATGTTTATGATTTTGTATATTATTTTATTTTATTTTAAATTAATTATGGTAACGAAGTGTAAATAAATAAATGTGTTAAAACATTTTTAAACGTGTAGTTCTTAGTTCGCTTCTATATAATTAACAGTTCCATATTAAAAATTCATAGACAACTATAGATCAAGCTATGATGGTAGCGCAAAGATTGCACTAGTGACAAGTGACTGGTCAAGCGTTTGTGAAGTGATCAATCAGTTGGCTCTAATCGTATATTGATTAAACATCTTCCAACAGCCGACTTTGAAGTTTCGAACGATTTAATTGATTGCTTCGATTTATATGAAAATTATTCATGTAAAGGAGCAGTGTGGGCTAAGTAGCTTGAGATTGCGGCTTTCAACTTCAGTCGTAGTCGTTCACAATAGCTCGTACGATGAAGGAAAAATTAAAGGCTAACTAACTACCTAACTAACTAGTTTATTTGAGAAAATCCTTGCCCTCAGATTTCTGTATCTGTTTCATTGTAGGTGATCACCTTTTTGTACGAGAGTTGTTACGTCGGCTTTTTCTCTCGGCCTACACCCTCTGTCTTCTTTGCCGATGAGAAGGGATGCCTACAAATTCAAATTTAATGACGTGGAATAAGTGATACATGTATCTTATGTTCCATAATAAACATATTTTATTTTATTTTACCTGATACACTCCCACAACTTTTTGGGTCCAAGGCATGCATTATGTGGTTAATGCGCCTATAGAGAGTTAAATGGTAAACATCCAGGAATCGAACCTACGAGCTCAAGGTCACGCTCAAGCCTTGACCAAAACTGCTCTTTTACACAACAACAGACTCGTTTATTTCGTGAAAAGTTTGTTAAAACTTTTAATATTTCATTGTATTCATATAAGTATAAATAATAATTTACATAACATGCACTTTTCAATTTTGATTTAATTCTAAAACTTACCTAATGACCAACATTTATTGCTCGTAAATAGCAAGACGAAAATGAAAATTTCGCTTTATTATTTTTATGAGAAAATAAAAGATAAGTAAGTTTAAAAATATAATTTCATTAAAGCCACTTCAGAGTTACGGCTTAAGGCAATTTGTGGAAGCGAAGTCTAATAAAATTCGCTCTTCATAAAGTTGAATATAGTGTCTATAGTTAGACGATGTCGGTCAAATATTTTACGCTTGTATTGCTTCTAATACGTAGTTTATTACAAAATTTGTCTTTACATCAAGTGTTTAAAATTTTGGTTGGTGTATGGCTATATATGGACTAAGTATAAAGTGTAATATATTTAAGAGATCAAGTGGGGTAATAAGAATCTATTGTTAGCCGCCGGTGGACGGCTATAACGCCATGAGGCTTGCTTTACTAGCTTAGAAAAAACGCGCTCTTTTCTCAAAGGCTCTATTCTTTTTGCAGATAATTTTACAAAGAGATATACGGAAGAATATGAATCAAAATTCACTCTACCGAGGAACACCAGGAATCGAGCTGTTATTTAGCAAACATGCCTCAACTGATAAGTGATACCGCCGCCCAAAAACACTCTCAATGCCAGAGGGCTCGTTGGCACAGCCTTTTAATAATTGGTACGCTCTCTTCTTAAAATACCCTACGTCGAAGCAGTGGGCAGCTGGTTCCAAATCGTTCCACATATTTAATAACCTTATGTAACTACACGGAATGCTTTGAAGAAATCAGTTAGCAATCTTCGTCGGGTATGTTATTGTATTTATAATTTAATTTTTATAATGTACGTATTAATGAGCTAGTGTTTCTAATTACTAACAAATGTCTTTTTGTTATTCTGGAGTCAAACTTTAGCATTCATTATATTATTTATTGAACAAAATTTGGGGTGTATTAGTATTCTAGTACCGGGTAAGGTTAGAATACTAATCAACGTTTATATTACATTTTAGTATCTAATAAATATTATGAGTATTAAGTTATATTAGATCAGATTTCTTTGAGTGAGTTACTCTAGTCTATTTACTTTAATAAACTGTTATTGATATTAAGTTTGTTACATATCCATTGCACTCCCTTTGCCCCGCATAAGAAATACCTGTAACCCTCTGACGCAACACCGTTATATAAGGAAATGGACAACAGAGACCAGCAGCTTTGATCGGATAACTCACATCGGACCGGTCAAATTCTCAAAGTAATAAGTCTAAAATATAGATTATTGATCATATATTCATCGGGCCGATTAAATAGTCATATTTAGTAAAGTTTAATTATTTTAGTAATTTAATTTAAATATATTTCGGATTCTTTTTTGGGTTTCACTTTTAATTTTAAAAATTGAATTTCTACCAGTATAAGGTATTACCTTATACTGGTAGAAATTCCCCTTCATTCACCCTTCTTCTTCTTCTCACTCTCTCTAAATCGGTCTCAATCGCTCTCTCCATTTTCTTCGACAAAAACGCTGCACATCTTCGTGACGTTTCGTAAAAAAATTATCGCCATGCGCCTAAAGAAGTTTCACTTCAAAAACTTTAATCAATGCAAACGCGAACATCGATATTTCGGTAGCTTTACATCAGATGTTGTCATCAATTCGTCTTTATTTCAGACAAAGAATTTTTAAGTTTATGAAAAAATTCTGCAACATAATTTAATTTATCTGGGTTTACAGAACAAATTTAAACGTATTGTGATGGGAACCAACCGTCTGTAAATGTCTATATTAGCCATTTAATATCTCATTCCATTTTAACAATTCTTCAGACTTTTATTTTTCGTGAGATCCCATTTTTATTTTTTCACCCCATTGATAAAATATTTTGCGACCCGTTTATTATTTATGCGAAATATTTGTGAAATAGGAGAGTTATATACAGTAAAGTACGTATATACTACAATTGTATCATTAATGTTGAATATAAATATGGAATTATTAAAACAATAATATTTAATTTGAATATTCTTTTGGTTTTTCTTTATTTTTATTTATTCACACATTTGTTTTTTTTATAAATGTAACGACATTTATAAAAAAAACAAATAACATAATACATAAATATTATAAGGGATGCAAAGGGCGGCCTTATCGCTAACAAGCGATCTTTTCCTGGCAACCTACGGAAAAAAACTAAAAAAGAAATATGATGGGTAAAGTGTAAGAAGTACACAACCAAATCTTATAAAAAAAATTATACAACCTTAATCTATAATAATATAAAAATTGATAAAAAACCATAAACTAATATCACGGATTTATGAATGAAATTTAGTTTAAAAATTGTAAATACTGTACATTTATTTGTTATGTTTAGGTTTTAATAAACGATATAGTAGTATTAATAAAAAAATGTTGAAATGTCTGTTGCGAATATCAAATTAAAAAAGGACTTAGTCATTTTTCTTATTATTTAAGCTTATGAAAGTTAAATTTCTTTTTAATTGCCACTTAATTGAAACTTACTAAGTCTTTAAAAGGATAATTGATAGAAAATTGGTGATTAAAAATATGCTTTATTAATAAAATGTCTGTAGCTTGTAAATAGAGGAGCTAAACATGTACGCTTACATTACTGGAAGACTAACTAGTAAGTGACCGACTCTGCCATGTATGTGGATATTTTTAGAAGTATCACAAATTTCCTTACTGATCTTTCGTAGAACGCTAACACGTTCCAACCACAAAATATGATTTTAAACAAGCTGAGCGCTCACCTTTACTACTAGTAGGTTATGAATACTCTCTAAAAGTTTATCTTAGACGACCTTTAAAATTACAATAAGCTCGAATTCATTCGTTAATTATATAAAGTACAATGTTGTCGTCATATTATACTCGAATTGCTAAAGGAAATGGCGAAAATGTTAAAACGTGGGTAATTACCGCCGGAGGGGAGATTCGAGACACCGTAGATTTTTTATGTTTTTTAAGAGACTCGTATCTTTCATTTGAGATTGTTTTTGCTTTTACTTTGTAGAATATAAGTGACTTGACATAGATAATAATTAAATCGGGTATTTCTAAGGAGATTTAGATTTGATGTTGGGTACAAAATACAACGGATGGTACGATCGATCGCGAACGTAATTCCGCCACCTAACTCTTGTCAATGTAATTTGATAAGGTAATTAAGGATTCGTTATCCGGCATAGAACCATATTTAATTGAAAAAATAATTTAAGTTAATTGTGAAATTGGTGCAACAAGTTATAACTTAACTATATATAATACGAGCATCTCTAATGTATAAAATTCTCGTGTCACGGTGTTTGAACAAAACTCCTCCGGAATGGCTCTACGGTTTTTATGTGAAATTTTGTGTCCATATCGGTTAGGTCTGCTAAAAGGACAACATTATTTTTTCATCCCCCTGAATGTAAAGAGTGATCCACCCCTAAATTTATTTTTTTGACAAAATTTTTTGTGATACAATTTTTTATGATACATATATCACAATACCAAAACTATTTCCTGCACAGGTGTGGATTCTCGGTCGGAACATAGTTAGTAATTAAATTTGTATCTTTTCTACGCCTAGATAACCACTGAGCGGTAAATTCTCAACGGTAGGGTATATTTCCTCTACCAGTGATAGTAGACTATCCTTCTATAGAACAGTGATCAATTGTCTTACATATCAAAATTCAAAGTCAAAAGTCAAAAATCATTTATTCATGTAGGTAATACAATGTACACTTATGAACGTTTAAAAAGAAATATACGTTAAATGGTTCTAATTTTACATTTACTGCCAGTTCTCAAATCAAGGGCGTAGAACGGAAGAGAAGAACTGGCAATAAACTCTCCGCCACTCTTTTTAATCGCCAAGTTTTCTGTTTTACACAACGTTTGTTAGGAGCCGCAACCATTTCACCAAGTTCCACATGACATCCTTCGTAATAAATAATAATAAAATAAATTAAAAACAAAGGTTTCTGTTTGTTTGTTGATCAGCAGGAGGCATGGTGAAATAGGAGCACGCACTTACATTCTCGTGGGAACAACACGCAAATACATAGTTGAAACTAACATCACCGCATACACGAATTATAAATAAATATTATTATAACTTACGCTTTAATCAAACCACCAACACTTTTAAGTGTTTAAACATAAGCTACTAATTGAGCAACAACCTACATAATGTCAAGCGCTTTTATAACTAGAATATTAAATCTAACAAATTTCGATGTAATAGAA
Organism: Pieris melete; assembly: GCA_963693345.1. Taxonomy (NCBI): domain Eukaryota; kingdom Metazoa; phylum Arthropoda; class Insecta; order Lepidoptera; family Pieridae; genus Pieris; species Pieris melete. The sequence goes on along the minus strand of CAVNZK010000032.1, from coordinate 1,995,498 downwards.
AATGTAAGAGCCTGTAGTGTGAAAATGAACACGCTGCAAATTATCGGAGGCTGTATGCACCGCCCACCCAATTTTCGCCCTTCTATGGCACGCCTATTTTAATTTCCTGTCTGATCTCACACTAAACGAAGGCTTAGATATCGTTTGCACATATGAAATTACAAAGCTTAATTGGTACCGCAATATGGGTTAAAATCAGTGATTAAAAATTTGTCTTCTTCTGTTTCACCCAACAGTTTTCAGAGCCTGTAGCAGCGTTGGTCTAATGCAGTGATTCCCAAAGTGGTCTATACCGACCCCTAGGGGTCTATGACAACCTGCAAGGGGTCTACGTCAGCTAAAAAAAATTGGGGGTCCATGAAATGAAAATGGGGGTCCACGATAGTTGATCTCAACACATACACTGATAGAGGAAAACAGACAAAATTTATTATGGTTAATTTGCAATTACAAGGCGACAGTTTAAATTTGATTAAAACAAAGTCCATCTTATCAATGTTTCTTGCCAGAGTTAAACTAATGAAGCAAAATATTGGACGGGGCGAATTTCCCATATTGTTACTTTAAGTTTTTAACACTAAACTTCAGTAGTCTAACTTCACTAAACAGTTAGAAATTTACACAACACAACACGGAAAAACATGGCAAGGGGTCTACGACAAAAAAAAGTTTGGGGAACTCTGGTCTAATGTATACCCGGGTGACAATACAGGGGTAGTATAAATCATGGAACATCCATTGATGCTAACATGTCTTTAACTGGCAATAATCAAAAAAGTAAGTTACGGAGAGACCAAAACCAAACATACTTTGTAGTGTTAAATAAAAAAGTAAAAATCAAAATTTTAAAAAACCTTTATCCCTACTACACAATTTACTATTAAAATTTCATCTAGTTTAAGCTGATAAAAACTGTATTTCAATTTTTAGTTCACGCTTAAATAAAATATGTTAAAATAATTTAAATATTATTTTTGGTATCTAATACGATAACGCTTGTGTCATACTTAAAGTGTTAAGGATTAATAATTTTTTCTTATAAAATAGTTTTGATATTAAATTAACTACATATATATGTAAATTAACTAAAGTTAGGTTACATAACTCTAGTTAGGAATTATTATCATTAAAATCAATTTAGATATAAATCAAACCACAAGTAATAAAACGATGACCAATTTACAAAATATTGTAAACACGGATGCCTTTCCTATTGTTTTTCTCAAATCGGAGAGTATTGTAAGTGACGTTTCATTTCCTACCCTTTCAATTAACAACTTGATTATTCAAACGTATATTTCCCAAACGTACACTAAAGAAAATTAAATTTCATTTAAGTGAAGGTTGATAAAAGTTTTGAATATTTAGAATTGACTATAATAAATACTATATCAGTCTATTTACCATATCCTCTAAGGTTTTTTGTTTATAGAACAGAGGAAAAACGGTCTGGATGTTATATGTGATACCGCCAATACTATTGGGATCACGTGTACGGCCTTTTAAGAATTGGTCTCTTTTCTTTTAGTCGAACTAGTTCAGAAATACTTCAGAGGGTAGCAACATAGTGGTGGTGCGTTGTGGAACGACGGATGTCGTCATCTATCTCTTTTCAATACAGTATAGACACAATTTATTAGAAAGAAACACTAGAGTATTTTAGTAGAAAGAGTGTATCTACACTGAGTTTTATGAATATTTAACATGACGTGATTCCTTTAAAAATACTTAAATTTAACAACATCCAATTAGTTACTTAAGGTTCGATTCGGAAACATTTTTATGTAAAATATACATAAACCTTTTCTGTAATAAAAAATACAATTAAACAGTATAAACGCGCCAATGTGTAATTGAAACGTTTCTTATTTATAAAACAAAGTAGGTTTAATTCGAACACTAATAACTAAAATCTTTTTAAAAAATGTTATTCTACTATAATGTAGAAAAAACGACATTAACAATAGAAAAAAGGTATTTAAAATACATTGAAAGTTTTATCATAACGCATTATCTAGTTAAATAAAGTTTACTTAAATATCACAAAAAAGTATTTCTACATAATTAAAGAAATTGACATTTTTTTATTTTAAAATGTTGAATATGTCGGTTTTTTGTGACGTCGTGCGAGTTCATCGTAAAAAAATTATCCCTAACGCGCCAAAAGAAGTATAACTTCAATAAGGTAGAAATAAATAAATCCTGTTTAATCTGACAAGCAAGTTTTTTAAAAGCTAGGACTATATTATTTAATAATACTAGTATAGCAGAATAATATGTCTGTAACAGGTAATATAAACCTTTTATATAAAACTTTTTATCTTTTCACTTTGCCACATTAAAACTTTAAATGTAGGAATAATAGTGTAATAAAAATATTGTGTCTGCTTTTGAGTGAATCAATAATATAAGTCGCGTCTAGACCTGATGGGCGTATGAGGAAGAGAATAATTGAAACGGTAGTGCGGTTACGCCTCAAATCAAAAATCCATCAGTGGCAGAACAGGGCCGGGGACCGTTTAGATGAGATTTCATTCGTGGTTCACTGAGCTTTTAATGTGTTTTATTTATCAACGTTGTAATCGCTTCCTTTGCGTTGTGATGCATATGATGTAGCTATTTCTTATTTTAGTCGGTACAAAAGGCCGACTACCTACTAGCATTGGAAATTATCAACGAAAGTCTGAAATTTCGTACAAATTTTAAAATCATTACAAATTATAAATACATAGGTTTATTCTTTGTATATTTTTTGTATTGGTAAAGGTGAAACTGTGCTTTGTGTATGTTTAAATGTGTATTCCGTTTTTGGCTTTTGTGTACAGTGTAATTGTTTGAATATTGTTTAGTAAGTAGCTGTAGGAATACCGTTGAGCAAATAAATAAATTACAGTCTGCTTAAAATGTGTATTTATATTTTTTTAATACGCGCAATAAATATTATAAAATATAGAAATAAATGTTATCGAATATTTTTTTAATCAAGTTATGGTCATCTAAATATATACATAAGTAAAATATGTATTACGTGACATTAAATGTAGCGTATCCTGTACGTTAAAAAATAAAGATTTTCGATTGAATAACTAACCGAAGCTTTTATTTTTGGGTTTTAAGTATAAGATAATTATTCCAGGATTTCCAGGTTTTTCATATCAAATTATTATTAGCTTTTTTACATATATTTCCCATAATATTGCAATATTTATTTCTGAATGAAACCAAATATTGAAAATAACAAAAGAAAAATGCATGCCCATTGTATTGATATTCAACTTCATTACCAGGTAGCAATACCCTAGCCCGCGGCGAATCCTCAATTTTCATCTCTATGGCTCGTTAGTGTCAAGTTTACTTACCTTCAGAAAAGGTTTTTATATACAGCACGTAGCACTGAATAAAAATCCAACTTTTCTCTGTGAAATATAGAATGCAAGCGAAATACGTAATTTTTCAATAAGTCTTTTTTCTGAAAATATATAGTATTGTCTTGATTGACATAACCTTTACACATTTAAAGAAAAAAACTTTTTGACCGGACTATACAATCTCTACAATCCGCGAAAATAGAGGACACCGTGAGCCATTTTTGCCAAAAATCATTTAGTTGATACCAACTCCGGGGACATAAACAATACAGATAATGCAACTTTCTCTACAACTGTGATACTTTTTGACATCCAACACCTTTTGTCTTCAGTCACCGTGACCACGCACGCTGTAAAGCACACGAAACGTCGGATAAATTTAAAATTATGTTAAATAGTTGTAAATTTATAATAATACATAACTTCAATCCGGTCAAAAAGTTTTTTCTTTAAATGAAAATATATATTTTCGTTACAATTTTTTTTGTGAGTTTTATATTTTAAAGTGCGAGTAAATCTTTAATTAAACGACATAATGGCCAATTTATTTAATTATTTACATATCTCGTTTCGATTACTTTACATCTATCGCAGTCAGCACGAGACTGCAATAACAATCGGACAGATAACATTGATAATAATAATTAGGTGTATTGAAAGCCTGGCCCCTATAGCTGCGAAGTTATTTTTTTAATTCCTTACAAAATTTGCATTTTATTTTTGTTGCATTCTGTAAAATGTGGGGAATTTTATGTTGTGTTGAATTTAATAACTAAATGGTATTTTACCAAGTACAGTTAGCATACAACTAGATAGAGCTTTGCTGAAGAATATACGCTAATATTTGAATTCTACGAGTGCAAAACGACCTATATACTGACGGAATAAAGAAAGTTTTCTAATAATGGTAGAAGGTAAATAAAACTTCAATTACTAAATATACTAAACATGACTATATTATTCAGTGTGGTCACGTCTTAAATGAATTTAATATAAAATACATAAACAACAATATATACACATACATATTATATACGCATTAATTTTAAAATTGAAATGTGTTCATATAAGGCAATAATTTTTATAAACAAAGCTTAACCCAAAACTTTACCCCAAAATTAAATTTAATAGACCCAAATAGACAATATGTTTTGTTTAAATAGAAAATCCGGTCGTGTTGGGTAAAACGGGGATTAAATTTAGTCCGAAGCCTTGCGAAAAACTTGTTCGGGCCATAGGTGCTTCAAGTATTAATTGGGTTTGAGCCCAACAAGGGTCGGCCTGCCATTCTACGCTCGATTTAAATTCGTCTTACCTCTATAGGCTTAGGTGATTTAGCATTCGGTGTGAAAGACATGTTCCAGAATATTTTGGAATAGATTCATTTTCAAAAGTTAATCGCCTGGCATCGTATAATACCCTGGTATTTATTAGATTATTGCATATTTTATCAAAACACAATAGCGTGCCAAAACCATCTGGTTTTTAATATTTTCAAGTTTAATTATAATTTAACGCATTATTATTTACTCTTAGCGTTTTAATTATTATATATTATATTATTTATTACTTAAGATGTCATGTGGAACATGGTGTAATGGTTGCAGCTCCACAAACGTTGTGTAAAAAGAGTGGCGGAGAGTTCCGTTCTTCTCTTCGGTTCTACGCCCTTGATTTGAGAACTGGCAGTAAATGTAAAATTAGAAGCATTTAACGTATATTTCTTTTTGACGTTCATAAGTGTACATTGTGTTACCTTTACGAATAAATGATTTTTGACTTTGACTTCACTTGACTATACTTAGTCATAAGCGTTAAAAATACTTTGTATAACTAAGAAAACTAACACGACAAAAGTTCAGATTTTATAAGTAATGAACAAACTGTAGCAAATACAGTATTGACGACACATTTACGAGACAAACATTGTATGATATTTGTAACATAGTGCCACAACAAAATGCTTTTAAAAGCTTTCTTCTTTTAAAAATATTTTCACAAATATCACCTTTAAAACACTTCAAACGAGTTATACGATATATTGAGAGTATAGCAAACAGTTGTGCATACTTCAAGAGCAAATAAAAAAATAAAAAGTATTTTGTATTTCAGAATAAAATACTAATACATTCATATTTTCTGTGTTCAGTGAAATAATAGTTTTATTAATATTTCAAGCTTTTAAACGTTTTGATTTTGTTCTTCATAAAAGCTTCACAGAGATTTTGTCTTGACTTACAAAAACAATTTATTTAAGATTTTTTCGTGTATTTATTGTATGTATTTATATAATTAAGAATATTGTGAGCCGACCTTGTCATAGAAGCAATTATTAAAACTTTCTTTTTAATTCCTACACTAACCAAGACAACAAATATCATTTCTAAATATACGTTGGCTGGAATAATTACATAAAAGCAAAAATAAATAAAGCCCCGAGTTAAGTTCGGTGGCGGTTTTTGTATGGATATGTTCAAACATATTTGTTTAATGAAATACTTTGAAGCTGGGTAACAACTGGTTTTAATTGTTTAAAACATGAGCTTTTAACAAATATACAGTAAGGGATAGTGAGGTTTCGACGCTGGATTAACAAAAACTAACTTGACTTATTGAAGAGTTCTTAAATCTAAGTGACACTTATATTATTGGACATTATCGGAAACGATAATGTTAAATTACTATTTAGGAGTTTGCTAAAAATTAAAACTGATTTTGGCTTCAAGGGTTATCATCATATTTGTAAAGTCAATATGACAAACGTCAGAAATTCAGGATTTTGACATCTGTGACACATTTTTATAAATCCTACATTAAATAATAAATACACTAAAAATGTATTTATACATTTTTAGTATATATGCATTACAATGTGTGCGATGATTGATTCTAATTATTAATATATATATGTAACTTAACTCCCGTGTCTAAATTTTTGTAACTTAAATATTTAAAACTAAAAAAAATACATACCTATCTAACTATCGGTTTTATTTAATCAAACAGAGTTCGCCATATACTGTCAATATTTATAGTATATATTGTAAAATTATATTTTTTTGTTCTAAGTGTCGCAGGCGTCAATAACAGGTTCTGACTGTCGGACTTTATACCTATTACCTTAACATTGTAAATAATTTTATTGTAATTAATGTCGACGCTTTGGTGGACGGTAAAATTGTGATCAATTTATGTTCCACCGTCACAACTTTTTTATTTTTCTTTAAATAATTAAAAAAAATATACAGCTACATACTCTCAAAATAATTTTATCATTAAAAAGAACGGCGTATTCGTGCATATCCGGCATATTCTTATTCATAAAAACCAAATCATCGTAATTGTAGTAATTTATTTTTATGAAAAGTTCAGTATATAAAATCTAAAAAAATTTAAACCCGACTTTTACTTTATTATTTTGAAGCACTATCTACAGATGTATTTCGAGATTTAGGTCACTCAATGAAATTGACATTTCCAGCCACAGGTATTGTGAAACTTATCTCATAAAATGTGTTGTCATCATAAATTCAAATCAAATTTGAAGTGAGTTCTCCTCTCGGGAAAGCTAGACTACAGAAATCCTAGTCTAGATAAAATATAAGTAATCGCATTGAATGTTACAATGTGTTTGTAGAAATACGTCGTTTATATAACGTTATGTGCGATAATTAACGAGTTTAGTAGTAGCAAAATTTAATTTAATTTTAAAATATGAACAAAGTGATTTATTACAATCAGTACTACAGTAGGAAAAAAATATATACAATACATATTTAGAGGAAATAAATAGTGATTATTGAAGCAAAGTTTTGGTTTTGCTTAAGTACCTATATATTAATAGGTAAACGACTTGTATACTAAAGCAACTCGTACTTTATAGTCTAATAATAATTTACTTATTTAGAAGAAAAACACACTACTAACTTTATTAGCTTACTAATTTTAAGTATAAGTTATTTATAAGATACGCTTAAAGTCCTACAAACCTCATAATTCTGTATCTATTTCCGTAATCACCATTTATTCTACTTTTGTGAATACGAAATACGTGTATAAATAGTATAGAACACAACGTGTGATTGAACTTTCATAAGGGACTCACGACGCTGTTTTAATGGGATCGAAAAAGCGATCGCACGATCAAAAAACGTTCAGTTGAAATGAAAAAGTTGACTGGTCACTGGTCCGTTTGAACGTCACCTCAAACTCATTATATAAATTTCTTAAGTTTTAAACGAGGGCGTATATGTAAGTCATGTCACGTTATTTTAAATGCCGTAGTATCGAAACACTTCACAAGTTTGATGGTCTGAGATATCTAAAAAATAATATAAATTTTGTTAATACCGATATTTTTTAATGTAATTTTTATTATTGTCCACCATTTATGACAATCGGAGCCTTCATTGCCAGTTTATCTCCGCTCTGGATTTGAGAAGTATGTTATGTGTGTATATTTTATGTAAATTAATCTTGTTTGAATATAAAGTTTAACTACCTCCAAATTTAAAAAAAAGCTGGCATGCCTATTTTTGTAATTTACTAAATAATGATAAAAAGTCCGATTACGCTTAGATTCACACATTACAAATAAATACTCACTTGTCCATAACTAGGCATTAAAAATCTATCGAAAGCTTAAAATAAACCAAACTTAGACTTATATCTAGAAACCAGGTTAGTGAAATCAATTTCAAATTGACCTATTTGTTTAATACTATATCAATTTCTACTAATATTCATGAAGAAATAATGACTTTCCAATCTTGGAGGGATTGTATTTCGAGTTATTTGATGAGGAAATACTAAGCAAACAATGGTAAAATCGATTTTATAACCCGCGGCGGTTCAATATATTATATTGGCAATCAGTTTAATTACTTCGCTATTATCTATATATACCGTTTAGCTCATTTATTTACTCAGAACCCAAACTATGGGAATATTTGTTTGTCTTCCCGTAAAGGCTTAATAGGGCCATTCGATTGTTTCAGTGTTAATTTTGTATGACATATTGCGCTCAAAACCACCTCTATATGGTATCAAAGTAATCTAATATATAAAACTCTCGTGTGTTGTGTTTCCCATACTCCTCCGATACGGCTCAACCGATTCTTATGAAATTTTTTATGCATATTCAGTAAGTCTGGGAAACTATTATATATTATTTTTCAACCCCTGAAATGTTAAGTGTGGTCCCACCCCTAATTTTATATTTTTATTTTTTATACAAAACTTTTTGTTTTTATTTTTTTATGATGCAACAAACAAAAATACATAACATTCTTAATTGTCACCCCTCTACGATCAACCCCTATTTTTAATTAGCTAATTAAAAACTTATGACTTGAACTCTGTGGTTTATATAGAAAAATTCACAGAAAAACCTAAAAAGTTTTCATTCCAGAAAACGGAACAGGCTCTGGGATAGCATAGTAAAGTGTTCCATGTTGGTATGTATTAAAAAGGTAGACTAAGTAAAATCACATTATTCATATCAGCTAGTATTTTATAGACGTTTTCAAGCAATAACTAAAATAACATCGTAAGTTATAAATCAACGTGAACAAACTTAAAACAATGTTTGACCTGTGACCTCTAAAACACCGTAATTAGACAATAATTTAGCCATTGAAACGTAATGTACCAACAAAAAATGTAACACGACCCTTTTTAATTTTTATCCACGAGTTCAAGTAACAACTGTACACAATTCTTTTACAAAAGCTATTTTGTAAACATTTTTCACTTTAGAAATTCTTTTGTTCTCGCCACAGCATAATTAAAATTTAAATGCTGGAATGAGTTAGAAAAATTCAGCCTTGATGAGAATTTAACCGTGGTGATACCTTAATTCTAAGCAGACTAAAGTAATTGCACTGGTGTGTAAAAATTATTTTGATTATGTTTTTTTTTTTTTTTATGTAAGTAATAGGAGGCAAACGGGCAGGAGGCTCACGTGATGTTAAGTGATACCGCCGCCCATGGACACTCACAATGCCAGAAGGCTCGCAAGTGCGTTGCCGGCCTTTCAGGAATTGGTACGCTCTTTTCTTGAAGGACCCTAAGTCGAATTGGTTCGGAAATACTTCTGTGGGCAGCTGGTTCCACATAGTGGTGGTGCGCGGCAAAAACTGCCTTAGAAAACGCTCTGTTGTGGAACGACGGACGTCGAGGTGATACGGATGGTATTTTGTATTTTGCCTTGACGTCCAAAATGATGAAACTCAGCTGCAGGTATTAGACCGAACAACTCCTCTGAACACTCCATGGTAAATGCGGTAGAAGATGCAGAGAGATCCCACATCTCTACGCAACGCCAAGGGATCAAGCCGCACTGAAAGTGACTGGTCGTCGACGATTCGAACCGCTCTTCGTTGAATACGGTCAAGTGGAAGGAGCTGGTACTGGGGAGCTCCCGCCCAGAGGTGAGAGCAGTACCAGTTATGATGCCTCACTTTATGCGTTTTTCTTTATATAAAGGTATCATCTTTCTTTGTTACCATATAGGGGGTTAGGCTTAGGGTTGTTGGACTCATTTTCCGCAATTAGACTCCAGATTGGTCCGTTGTGCGTTAAAGTCCTGGCTAGCTCCTTCCAGAAGCACAGAAGTCTGCTGGGCACTTCACAGGCTTCCCGGAGCGACCTCACTGTTCCGAGGATTTCTGCACGTTGATTAGCCACAGTCATGCATTCCAGGACTACGTGGGTGACGTTATCATATAGGTGTAATAAAGGTTTTTGATTTTTATACATAGTTCCGAGTTGTTAAATGAAATTGGAATGATTTTTGACTAAAAAAAAGTAGTGAAAGTACTATTAAAAGTTGGTTTTGGTCGTAAATTGTATTTATATTTTGATGGTTTCAAGTCAAATTGTTCATATACTTCGGTGGGGTGGGTTGTGCGACCTGTGTCCATGTCGCACAACCATATCCATCCTTCCCTCGTAATATTTTCTATTAAGAATGAGTATTGACCTTGAAGGCTGCAAGTCTTAATTATTCCGCTGCACTAGACATTTGCAAACTAGAGAACAGTTCGACAGAATCGATTTCTGGTGGGGGTCTTGAAGATACAACCTCCTATTGTTTAAAACAACACGTACAAGGCCAGCTAGGCATCCACTAAAATGGGTGTTCATGACCTGAGATAACTACCCTTTACTGCATCAAGTAGCCTCGTTTGCCCTTCCTTTGAAAAAAATATAGTAAACATAATTTACGCACATTTATGCTCAGTGCGATTGAACGCGATAGATAAGCTAATTGTTTAAAAATATAAAACTAAATATTGTTGAATTCTGATACAGTACTATAGACCCAAGGCTGACAATATATCAATATATGCTAATGAGTTTAAACATAATGGAATAATAAAAAGTAAATGTCCTCGACGATTTTTGATCTAATAATAATAATTTCTTTGCAAGAATATTGTACAAAAATATTATGGTGGTACTATCTAAAGTTCGAATATTCTGCCACACATAATAGCGTGCAAATTTGTCTTAACAGTAATTTTACATACATTATGATTCATATTAATAAAGTCAATTCTTATATTATTTTATTACTACATCAAATAAATCTTAATTTTAATGTTTCACGCAATTAATCATTAATATAATATTTTTTTTTTAAATTTAGTCCCCATGTCTACTTCGACAGATGCCTACACCCGTTGACTTATAAATATTTACGTTTTTATGAACGTATAAGAACATTTTTTAAATATACATACAGGGAAGAGATACAATTTTGAGATTCTGAAACAAAGGAACGCAACTATTAAGATAGTTTGTTCCACAAATTGCTCTAATACATTTTTTTGAGCCTTAATACCCTATTTACTTCTACTAAAGCACGCGGGATTTCTCATTATTGTTTCCTCATAGTTTCGCTTTTATCAGAGCGGGTGATAAAAGCAAACATAGAAAATCCAATACACAGCCGAGGTTACTTACGACCTTGAACACAGCTGTAATTTGTTATAAATAAGTATATGCAAAGTTATAATTGATTAGTTTATAATAGATATTATGGTAATGGATTAAACAATTAATAAAACACGTCAAAGTTCACTCATATGAAATATTAGTCGTTAGCTAATGATACGCAACACGCGACGATGAAATCTTTCACTAAATAAAAACAATAAAATTACCTATTACTTACCTTTTATTTGAATATTAGTGAACAAAAAATATTTACCAGAATATTCACGATTGCGAGATCAATAAATTCGAATAATTACACAGGCATTCTTTAATACGCAGGGTTTCGTGTTAGTATTTGTGTAGCAATTTGCATCGGTTTATTTAGTTAGTAAAAATGGTATAACTATCTATTTTTTTTACAGATCTATGGAGTAATGGGGTAGGAGGATTACCTAATCCTATGTGATACTGCTGCTCATCATCATAGACATAGAGATAAAATTTATTACTAACAAAACACACACACACAGAAACATAAAAAATAACAGTTTCTTGTCCGTTTTTTTTGCGTTATGCGTGTGTGCTGTGGTTGTTATTGGCCCTGGCTCAGCATTAAGCTGAGGAGCAGACTGTTCCACAGCGCTGGTCATTCTGCCAGAGACCACAGCACCTAGTTTACGCCTTAGTCGCAAAAAAATAAAAAAAATGTGCGTCACTCTCATGGTCAGAAGGCTCTGAAGTAAGTTACCGAACTCTTCCAAACTAGTACGCTCATTTTCGTGAAGGATAAAATGTTTTTGTTTGTTTTTAAATACAAGTCGAAAATAAAATTTTAGCAATCTACATATTTTTATTATATAAATAATTACTCCTTAAAAAACAACAATTGGATGTGTAACGAACAGACGTAACAGGAGTCTTAATGTATAACAAATTCAAGATTTACGAACGAGGCATTAAAATGTAACTAAAGAATAAAAAAAAAGAGTGTGTGTGTCAGCTACGACGCACGATTGGAGTTTACTCCTTACGAACGATAAAATGGCGATAATGTTCTGAGGTTGTCGACCATATTTTCATACTAAAGGTGGTAAGAATATATGTTTTTATAATATAAATGTTTATAGTAGTAATAAAACGTACCTACATCATCTATGCCCAAAAAGGATTTTCTTTCTGTGACCAAAGTTACCTTTATAGTAAGAGAAGAATAAGAATGAACAATCTTTTTAGTTTTAATTTCACTGACCATTACTATTGACAAAACTCTATGGCACGCTAGACAATCTACTTTAATAGAAAAGTCTGTGTAATGTATTCCATCTCATTCTTTTACACGTTCAATCCTACAGATATATATGTTTGTCTCTTTCTACATAACGCCTCAACTTTTCGTGTTACACTTGATTTTACTCCTCACAAAAGTTCCGTTCCGTCCGTCCAGGCATTATAACTCAAATCGTTTCTTAAGGAGTAAACTCCAAAAATTTGTAGAACAGGGCGCGAGTGCGTTGCCGGCCTTTTAAGAATTTCGCTGTTTTCTTTAAGGACCCTAAATTGTAAATTTAACCTGCATTCTAATAACTAGAAATTTTTCGTCGAAATGAGAGTTGTTATTAGATTTTTACCCTTTACCCTTCTTAGAAATATGTTGTATGGACGTTATTCTCATTTCTTCGAAGTGGTCACGAGAATCTCATTAGGTGTAAGGGTTATATGTAACGTAATATAAAAGTAGCCTCATTTCACTACGTATCAGCATGTAATAAAATTCTCTATTTTACCTATATCTGGTACGGCTACCATACAAGGCCGGCAACGCACTTGCGAGCCTTCTGGCAATGTTTGGCGACTCATTGGTCTAGTGGTTAGTACCCCTGACTGCGAATCCATGGGGTTCGATCCCCGGCTGAGACGATGTGATGAGAATTTGGTGTTGTGCTTAGGTCTTAGGTTTTTAAATATGTATTTATATGTCTATCTATCTAAAATATGTATGTATATCCGTTGCCATACATAACACAAGCTTCACCAGCTTAGCATGGGACTACGTCAATTGGTGTGAATTGTAAAAAAAAAATGTGAGTATCTCTGTATTTTCAAGCCGTTGTTACAAGATCAATTTGGTTTGATTCTACTCTGTTTGTTTCGGTAATCTCGTAGTTTCGGGCAAGCGAGTGATTAGCACACACCTAGTTCAATAGCGGGATTGCCGCCGTAGAGCCTTCGGGCAGGCTTGGTTTGGGTCAATTATACTCCCTAGTGACTTTAAATCTGATTTTAGATTATTTGGTAGTTTTTCTGTGGTTGGATAAGACTTTCTTGATGCTCTGGTCATAATCAGATCCAAAATTACCGTATCCTGTACTCTGAGGAGTTGTTAGGATTACCTTCAGCTGAATTCCATCATCGAATGTCGAGGCAGAATTTGAAATCATGCGTCGATGTCCATCGTTCCACAACTGAGCTATTCTTAAGGCTATATGTGGTACCATCTGCTCACCAAAGTGTAGTAGTAGGTGGTACGTTTAGTGGCGGTGTCACTTAACATCAAGTGAAACGCAAACTGTTTTGCCCCGTATTTAAAAAATAGGCTTTTCTACATATGTGAATTGTGTGAATGCTTTGTTGAGTTGTGAAATAAGTTTCAAATAATGCACATATATCATAATTGATTAAGGCTAGTTATATTATTATTTCGTACGCATGTTCCCCGATATTATACTTATTTATTATAAACTTGATTTTACAAATCACCCTAGACAAAAATAAATAAATTAAAAAAGAGGAAGTTCGTACTGGTGGGAGATTAAAGAGGCCCACATCTAGAAACATACTGTTGTGTAATGTTTAATGCTATTTTTTCATTGTGCATTAATACTTGTTGAATTCCTTATTATAAAAGCGATTCACAATACTCGGATGCCTCCAATTAAGTGAAACAAAGTAACGATTCATCCCATTTTAATTAAATCGTTATTGATAACAGAGTTTTCGCATTGTTCTGTCAAGTTAATTACCGTTGAATTTGACATTCCTTGGCTATTTCAGATGCCGAATAAAATATTATGGTTTATAAGAGCAGTGTTGGCAGTGGCTTGCTACTCTCATCTCTGAGGTCGTTGGTTCTATCCCCGTCTGGACACCAATGGACTTTCTTCCTATGTGCGCATTTAACATTCGCTCGAACGGTGAAGGAAAACATCGTGAGGAAACCGGCTTGCCTTAGACCCAGAAAGTCAACGGATTGCGTCAGGCACAGAAGGCTGACTATGATACCATATGATACATCACATACAGAAATCTGAGGCCTAGACCTAAAAAGGTTGTAGGGCCATTGATTGATTGATTTATTATTATGGTTTCAATGTTTTACCTGAAATAATATATGGTATATACTTAAGATTTCGTAAGATAATTTATGGTCATGGTGATTACAAATTATATACAGGTTGTTATATACCATAAGTAATATATTGAAAGATCTTTCTTTTTCCTGGTGGCCCTTTCCACTTTGTTACCCTCTTTGTCCATCTGCCATTATTCATTCGACTAATTAAATATATTCTATTAAAAAATCTATTTTTTGCTCCTCCAATACAAAACGCCAATTTCATATGTAAGAAAATGTGTATGTGTTATATACCATAAGTAATATATTGAAAGATCCTTATACATACCTCTCTAAAAATATCTGAATATAAAAGTTGCGCGTTTTCGATAAAAAAACAACCGCCCTAGCTACAAATGGTCCTCTTTTCGAAGTCACTCTGCATAAACCCAATGCAAGCAACAGAAAACTTTTCGTTGACATGTCGAACGACGTTCAGTTTTGCGGTTACATGACGGTTGTATGACTTTGATTCATTAAATTATAATTAATAATAATAATTAAGCCTCATTTATTCCTTGAAAAATTTACAAAATATACACACACACATAAAATATATAACTTAAGAAAGTTGGTGGAGAGGATTGGGAGAAAAATGCTCAAAACAGAGAGAGATGGAGTCAAATGGAGTCGCCCCACCGTGCCAGAGGGCGACCACGCTTTCTTTTTCCTGGTGGCCCTTTCCACTTTGTTACCCTCTTTGTCCATCTGCCATTATTCATTCGACTAATTAAATATATTCTATTAAAAAATCTATTTTTTCTCCTCCAATACAAAACGCCAATTTCATATGTAAGAAAATGACCTATAAATTATGAATCGACTTTAAGCTTTTAAAAAAACCTAATTCAACTGGCATACCAGTCAAGAATTATTTATTAAAATGTTAAAAGCATTCATCCGCAAAAAAAAACCTAATAAATATTGTGTATATTTTATTCATATTTGCAAAAATGTTTTCTAAACGAAGTATCGCGTATAGTAGAGTGGAAGTATAATTAAATGAAACTCAATTTTGTTCTACCTATTCCACTGGTGAGCTGCATCGACGGTATAAAAATGCGCCCGTTTATTTACCCCGGGAAAACACTAAAATGTTGTTTTCGTGTTTCCAATTTACACATGATAGATTTCAGGGTTCGGTTGACTTAAAATAAATATTTTACTCATTAAATGAGGTTTGCATAACTTGATAAATGCTGTGAACTGTGTGTTATACTACAAGCTACGCTACGATTAGCATTATTCAAATGGCAAGCGTCTGATGTTAAGTGATACCGCCGCCTATGGACACTCACATTGCCAGAAGGCTTGCAAGTGCGATGCCGGCCTTTTAAGAATTGGTACGCTCTTTTAAAGGACTCTAAGTCGAATTGGTTCGGAAATACTTTAGTGGGCAGCTGGTTTCACATAGTTGGTGAGTGGCAAAACCAGCCTTGAGAAACACAAAATTAAGAAAAGAGTAAATGTATATGTTATAGATATTCTTGGGTGAGACTGTAACGGTCAAATCTGCCTTAAGAACAATATGTTCTTCGCAATACATAGGTATGTAGGCGCATCGTAGCGACACGTAGCGCTACGTGCGACGCAGTTAAAAGTCACACGTAGCGTGTATCATGTAGCAGTAGACGTAGTAACAGTGCATTAGCATTATTCTACGCGTGTATTAAACTCTTCTACTAATCATTTTGATAAAGCCTGCAGTATAAAAAACGAACAAAATTTATATCAAATTATTCATCACGCCAGAATAATCAGATATAAACTAAAGAAACGTGTTTTACCCACGAGAATGTAAGTGCGTGCTCCTATTTCACCATGCCTCCTGCTGATAGATGACAAATCTTTGTTTTTAATTTATTTTATTAATATTTATTACTTAAGATGTCATGTGGAACATGGTGTAATGGTTGCAGCTCCTAAAACAAAAAAAAACTTGGCGATTAAAAAGAGTGGCGGAGAGTTTATCGCCAGTTCTTCTCTTCCGTTCTACGCCCTTAATTTGAGAAATGGCAGTAAATATAAAATTAGAAGCATTTTATGTATATTTCTTTGTTGACGTTCATAAGTGTACATTGTGTAAACTGTCTGTGATTTATTAACTGTGATTTTGATTTGTTAACTGTGATTTTGACTTTTTACTTTTAGTTTTAAAAAATTATAACTGTTTGAAACACTTAATTACAGATTTTTGAAAACGAAAACACGTTTCTTTAGAGCACTTAAACTTTACGGAACCCAACCAACCTCGTTGAGTAGTTTCATCGATTATTTACGGTTTATTGCTGACCATAAATTTATATTTACGACGCCTAATGCTGGCCTGCATTGGTCAATGGTTGCTGAGCGGTATTGGCTACCGATACCATCTACTAACCAATAAATATTATATTCACTGGAGACATTATTTTACTTACTAATAGCTTTGCATTTGTTGACCCTGTGACTCATAAACGTACTCAAATAGATTTACAGTGCAATTATACTTTATAAAAGTACAGAAGTTTTTCAATGAAATGATCTTTCATTGTAATGAGAATACCTATTTAAATTATTAATAGTGAACACGATTACTTGATGAAAAAACCTGTGTGTACTTATGTACATGCGTTAGAAGTTATACGTCTTTGGTGTAACAATATTTTTTTTTTCAAAAAGTTATTCTACATTTGTAGAAAGAACTAAAATGTTGACTAGCTAACTTCAGAGTGTCGTTTTTTTGTGACGGTGCGCGTGGGCATCGTTAAATTATCTCTCTCATTTTTCCCTAACACACCAAAAGAAGTATAACTTCAAAAATTATTATATTTAATTATAATCTAACTGCAACTCTTTTTAATATACAAACAAATTATGTTTACTCTTTGATAACTGATTAGTGCGAAGGATTAATAATAATGATTTAAATTTATAATAGTAATTAAATGGAGTCGTCATGTTTAATTATTCATTAATAAAATAAAATTATTTATTGCACTCTTGTACGTTTTCAGATTTCATTACTAAGTAACTAAATACAAATGTTATCATTTTTTAATAGCGGTTTTTACTCGTGGTGTGAGCGCGCGACTATTAAACATTGTGCGTTTAAAACCCGCCTGTAAACTTAAACATTCTTTCTAATAATAATGCGCGTTGACACCAGCTCAAAGCTAAGGAAAATATGGCTAGGAAATGGGCATTGGTCCAAGACTCGCTAAACTGGCTATAATTTTTTTTTTTAAACAAAATACAATATATTATACATTATAGTATGTGTTGTATTATAAATTCTTCTATTAATATAACTAAATAAATAATAAACACATTCTGTTTAAAGTTCATATACAATGTATGTTTGTATTTGATGTGTGTAGAGAAAATGGTGAGGACCGTAAATTCAATTCGCTATGAAACGAATTGCATTCTCAAACCAATTGGTCGTTTCATTTTTCCAAAGAGTAACTTTTATTTCATTTTAAGTATGTTTCAAATAAAATTGAGATTTAACTCGTGTTATTAACGCCATATTTTATGCATTGCCTGAAGACTTACCTCTTTATTCATGAATCTTAATCAGCCTCATTTTACCATTTTAACTACAGTACCTAACTGTCCCTTTTTATCACAGTGTAAACTAATTTGACAGAGAGAGATGAAAGAGTACTTTAGTCAAAAGAGTGCAATGCTGATTTAGTTTTATGAATAATTTTATAATATACTAGCTGGCCTGGCGAACATCGTACCGCCTAACAGTCGATTCTATATTTTTTTTAAATACTTATTCTGCTATTCGGGACACCGGCCTAGCTAGTAAGATAAAAAAAAAGTTAATAAGACAACAAATACATTATGTCAAAAAATAAAAATTTACTAATTAATTAAAAAAAAAAATTCTCTCCGTAAGAGCCATCCTCGTACTTCAAGGAATATTACAAAAAAATAATTGGCCAAATTGGTCCAGGCGTTGTTGAGTTATGCGCTTACCAACACATTTTGCGATTCATTTTTATATAAAGGTGGTGTCATATTTAAGATAATCATATATTACAGTTTATTTATTTGTTGTTATCCTTAATTAGGATAATTAATGTATACGGTTACTCCAGTCCTTCCGTAACGAGAGATGATGCCACATGCGTCAAGGAAAAAATATGATCAATTGTATCTACTTATAATTTTAATGGAAAATGCTTAAAACTAGTTGTAATGTATTTCGTATATATTCGCGATTCATACGAAAAGTTGACGATTAGCCTAGCTTCCACTTTTGTCCAATAAATTCTAGAATATCAGCTTTGAATATCATAAGTACCGTCATTAGTTTTTCATCTAAATTATAAGATAACATTCCCGTTCCATGAAAATCTCTTGTTTTAAGAATCGATATTAATAAGCTGACGTTTTTGTAAGTCCAACGTACCTACCACCCCTGATTTTAAATGAATTATAAGGTCTTGTTCTGTACCATTAAAGACACACATACACACACACACACACGCACAAACACACACAGCTTGACAAAATTAAAACGTATTCTTATACGTCGTGATAGACATACAGTGTATTCTTTTACATTATTTGGTTCACATTGGTGCTTGTTATTTGCGCAAACATTATTATTAACATAATATAAATAACATCTATGTATTTCATATACATTTTATATAAAGTCCCGTAAACCTCCAATAGAGCCAGTTTCCTCAGCAATTTTTTTTGATGTGATCAATCGTTAACGCCTCACAACCATCGAGTTTAGAGTTTGCCAGCATCATCGTGAAGTTTGTATCGTTCAAAAGTGATGTTTACATAGAAATAATGTCTAAAAATATATTATAAGCGTTATTATACTTGACCTACTAGTTTGCGTTATAAAGCATCGTTTTTCTTTTTGTACCACACAAATGTGCGTGTTTGGCGCAATATAAAATGTGTTCTTATTTCACAGTGGGTGAGCGAATAACTCGTCAAATATAAACATAAATTTTTCACTTGTTTGCGTGTTGTGAACAAAATGTTGTTAATTACTTTGCACTCTTTATATTTTTGACTCCACTATTAAACTAATATTATTATTCAGGTAGCATTGACCCGAAGGGCTAGCACGTAACTGTATATTTCTTATTAAATCTTTAGTAATTATAAAGAAGAAATGTTTGTATAAATGTATGTTTGTAATGAATATACTCAAACTGACTGATTTCAAATAAAGAAAAAACTGTTTTTAACAGATTAAAGTTATGTATTATTATAAATTTACAATTATTTAACAAAATTTTAAATTTATCCGACGTTTCGCGTGCTTTACAGCGTGCGTGGTCACGGTAACTATAATCCGTTAAAAACAGTTTTTTTCTTTAAATGTGTGAAGGTTATGTCAATCAAAGACAATATTATGATTTCAAATATTCAGGCTATTCTTCAAGGTGTTGTATTAAATTCCCCTGGCAACACATCTACCCACACGAGTGTCCATGCAGCTACCCTGTATGTCTTGTAGGCCTTTCAACATATACAAAGAAACACAGAAACATACATATTTTTAAGTCGAAGTAAGAAGTAGACATGGGAGAAATTGGCTATGTCAAAAATCAATCTGGAACTGTTTAGAAAAAACAACTTTTGTATGGAAATTAAGGTATACAATAATTTACCAAAAGAATTAAAAGATCTTCCGACTAGAGTCTTTAAAAATCGACTTGGTGTATTACTTTTGGAAAAAATGTATTATTCAATAAATGATTATTTGCATGCGACACTGTAGTTGATATAAATTTAATACGATACAAATAATATAAGAACTGACCAATTTATATGACAAATAATTATTTAAAATGTAAAATTCCTTTAAAGAAAAATTTGCGCGCCATTGTGTGTGGCAGAATATGTGAACTTTCGATTGTACCACCTTACAAATTTTTATCCTTATTCTTGCAATAAATTATTATTATAAAGGAAACCTTCCGTGAATCTACAAACATTCGTAAAACCCAGTGCATCTCCAACCACGAGGATGAAAACAATTGGTAATTAATCAATATCAGCCAATTTGCAGATATCGATTGTGCAAACTGAATAGTTGGCTGGCAAACTTATAATGTTTGCAATAAGGAGCGGTATCTCTCAACATTTACCAACGGTGATTACACTTTGGAACTTCTCGAATACATTAATTATTCACTAACTCAACTCTGAAACCTTAATGCTGTTACTTAATTGAACCGAGCTTCACATGATCTGAAAAAGATGTTACAAAAAGTGTAATTATAAAACTAATAGCTTTGAGCTGTCATATTGAAATAATTATATTTCTTAAATTAGATTATTTGTTCTATTTTGTTTTTACAAATGTTCATTTAGTTTTGTTTGTTAGTCTGTGGAAAAGACACTAGTATTTAAAGAAAAAAAAAACTTTTTAACCGGATTAAAGTTATCTATTATTATAAATTTACAATTATTTAACATAATTTTAAATTTATCCGACGTTTCGCGTGCTTTACAGCGTGCGTGGTCACGGTGATTGAAGACAAAAGGTGTTGGATGTCAAAAAGTATCACAGCTGTAGAGAAAGTTGCATTATCTGTATTTATTTCCTCGGAGTTGGTATCGACTATTTATAATAATACATAACTTTAATCCGGTTAAAAAGTTTTTTCTGTAAATGTGTAAAGGTTATGTCAATAAAAGACAATACTATGACACTAGTATTGTTTGTCTATGTATATGTGTTATTTTTAATTTGAATAGGAAGTGTTTGTTATGAGTACATTTTTTATTGATTATAAAAGAAATAGGATAAAAATGAAAGCAAACTCGAAATGTTGTTTCTTAAAATAAATATTTTTGTAACACATTTGAGGGATTGGACTTTGAAATCGGTCGTCCGAATTTGATGATACTAATTATGCAGGAGTCTCGGGGGACCTTGATTGGAACACCTCCAAGTAATTTTTGCTCCCGAAAATGTGTCTAAGTATTTAAAAAAAAAAGTTTTGTGTAATGTATTGATATTTGTAAACAATCCAACATTTTCTACTTTTCTATTGGTTATTAAGAGATGTGACATTCTCGGTAAATTAATCGATTGTTTCTTACCATTAAAAATCAATGAAAAACTAATGGATTTTTTTATTTATCGATTATTTCCTCATTTGTAATTTTGTGTAGTTGAACCTAATTAAACCATTACAAAATAAATTTGACAAATAATTGATGTCAAACTTCACGTTTCAATAGTGTGATTTCCGAAAATTTTGAAATTATCCAAAAAGTACCCAAAACCGAATCAGAGCACCCCACTATCCACGTGGTCTTGTCTGCCCCTACACCTAGAGTGTATATAAATAATCGGAGGTGCGGAGGAAGAGCAGCCCCCACCCGCCGTAACAAAGCACAGTAATATGCCTGTGCTTTGGGATGCAAGGGTGAAGGGGCTGCATTTCCTGTAGCGCCGGAGCTGTCCAAAAAATGTATTATTATTATTGTTCGGTTAAGTTAGGTAATATATTTTTTTAAATAACTGTTCAACTGAAACCGATCAACTATGATGGATTTTCATTTATTTTTAATATTAAAATCGAATACAAAAATTGATTTTTATCACGGCCACTCAACTCACTCAACTCAACTCACGGCAACTCAAACGGCCATTTTGAATGTGGAATTTGCCAGAACAGTGTGTGAACGGTGTTAAAGTGCAGAATATCCGTTAGTAATCTGTTACTTATTAGTTTTTTTTTATTTTTACGTAAATGTGCGTTATTTCATTTGCAATTTTTGAAACTTGCCTATATTTTGGACTCGGACTGATTTGCTTTTCTGTACGACTTTGCCATACATACTAGACACTGATTTCTTGTGATGGCGTCTGGAAATAGTGGATGTGGACGTGATTCAGAATCTGGGCCGTCAGCGAGTGCTATGCTTGGTAGACGACCAGCTTTTGTAGATGATTTTGAGGTCGATACAAAAAAGAGTCGGTAGGTTAGGTTTGGTGATGATACTAATACTTGGTGTAACCGCAAAACAGTTACACCATTCGACTATTTGCCACTTTAGATCATTTAATGGACCACTCAGTGTTGGAATAAAATCATATTTGAGACTTATAATATCAGCTACTTTTAATAATTAATGACAAATATAAAAATCTCTACAAAGCCTTTTGAACTAGCACCACCCGCGGCTACGTCTAATTGGCGCTCGTTAATAAATAACATTTTTAGATCTTTAGTTGTAAAGGATCGCCGCGGGGTATATTTATAATTATTTAAAAGTATCATTAAATATCAAATACGCATATTACCAGCATTAAGTATCATTTTCAACCAATTCTATCCGCTAATTATTTAAAGTACTACATCACCCGGTAAACTTCGTTTCACCTACATAATTGTTCAAAATGTGGTCAAAATTTAACAATTTTTTATTTACTAAATGCAACACAGTAATCCACTAGGCATGACATAACAGCCAGAGTTTCAAACAAAAATTGAAATTACTTAAGTTTGACTGTCAAAGAGATCGGATTCCATACTACAAAAACTGCTGTAAAAACCGACAAATTTCTAAGGGCATCTATAAATATTTATACAAACAAGTGACAATTTTAAATTTCTAACTACGAACTTTCGTGTTAGAAAATTAAATTGTTGTTTAAAATAAAAAAAATATCCTTAACTAATTATTTATGTTTCTCATAAAAATCGGTCCAGTCTTTCTCGAGTAGAAACAAATAGCAATTCATTTTAATATATATAGGTAGATTAAAAGTTTTACAAAACACATACTTAATGAATAGTTTTCACAGGATAAAAAGTTCTACCTATCTATATAGCACGATTTTTTAAAATAACGATGAACCGATCAAGCAATGGTGCTGCTTGGATTTTCCTATGCCTCACAATATATACGTATGTATTTATAATCGTGTGTCATGATTGATATAATTTTAAGAGATGAATACTACTGTTAGTCCCGGAACCAAATCATTTAAGGCTATAGACACGCTTAGTATATTGATAAGCGAAAATTAAAAAAAAAATTGAATTAAAAAAAGTCACTTTTTAAACCTAATATAAAGTACATTAACAGACCCTGTATTTTTTTTATGTCAAAGAAGGCAAATGGGCAGCAGGCTCATCTGATGATAATTGATACTGCTGCATGGACACTCAGATTGTCAGAAGGCTCGCAAGTGCGCTGCCGGCCTCTTAAGAATTAGTACGCTCTTTTCTTGAAGGATAAGTTGAATTGGTTCGGAAATACTTTAGTGGGTTGCTGGTTTCACATAGTGATGGTGCGAGGCACAACTGCTTCAAGAAACGTTCAGTTGTTACGTGTTTTTTTGTATTCTGCCTTCACGTCCGATAATGACACTTAACTGCAGTTTTTAGTCCAAACAACTCCTCTGAACACTCTCCATGGTAAATGACCCCATATCTCTTAAAAGGTATATCGTCGATACTAGGTTATTGCATCCGCCACTTGGTGTATATCAATGTTATGCCAGGATACAATTTTAAATAAATTGTTAATTTGTTCGTCCTGATGAATAGAATATCTTTGTTTAATTGCCACTATAGTACAATAAACTCCATTCTTATAAACCATGTATATCTTAAATTTTGATATTTGTTTTATATGTATTTTTAAGTTTCACACATTGTACGTGAAGAGAGGCTTTGGAACGATGCCATTTGTTCACCAAATAGGAAGTAAACTTGTTTACTCCTTTCTCTTTTGAGCTCCAACTAGAAACTTTTCTTTTAGTTTTACAGCGCATTGGAACTTCCACAGTTTCGGTGCAATTTTACAGGGTCGCATTGTACAATTAAATTCAATAAATCTCATTAACATAATCGTACAGCTAATAAATTATGGGTTGGTATGTAATACATAATAGATATACTTTTATGGTATTTACTTGAAATTACAAATTGATTTAGGGACTCCTTTTAATAATATATTTTAGTTATTATATGTTAAGGTTAGTTATTTTTTTCAATGTATTTATTTAAGTTACTTATATTAAATAGTTTTTATGCATATTTTTCCTTCATTAAAAACTGAACACATATTTCATCACATATGTTATATACTCGTATTTACAATAAAATTACTAACATAGACACGAGTCAGACTAGTTATTTAATAACAATATTGTTCTTTTTTAATTATTGTATATCCAGAATATAAAAATCATTTTACAATCACA
This sequence comes from Pieris melete, assembly GCA_963693345.1. Lineage (NCBI taxonomy): Eukaryota > Metazoa > Arthropoda > Insecta > Lepidoptera > Pieridae > Pieris > Pieris melete. Next base: position 1,970,600 of record CAVNZK010000032.1, on the reverse strand, counting down.
ATGTCAATACAAATCAAATTTACTCAATGATTAATATAGAAACATACAAAGACAAGTTATTAACTCAAAATATATCATAAAAGTTCCCTAAATAAATAAATATTTTGACGCAAGAATTTTAAAAGAAATCATTAATCATTTTTAATACATCCCTGTAGTATGTCAATAAACTAGTGTCTCTGGATTTTTAGACACCAGGAAACGTTGGAAAGAAGTTATATAAAGCTTGGTTTTAACTTTTCATTGTGCTATTGAATTAAAATTCGAACTTCGAATACATTTTCTATGTTGCATCTTCCGTTTCCGTACGTCTTTAGATCACGTCGCACGAGCCCAGTACGTTTCTGTATACATATTTTCATCTTAGTAGTGATTTTAAATCTTACTGTTAATTATTACCAGAAAATATAAAATAAAATTATCTAACTAGAAAGAGCATGAAGCGTGAGCCTGAGGTCGTAGGTTCGAACCCCGGCTGTGCACCAATGGAATTTCTAACTATGTGCACATTTAATACTTGCTTGTTGATTCAAGGAATGCATCGTGAGGAAACTGGCATACCTTTAGATGAATTGTGTCAGGCCTTCTAATGTCTTAATAGACATTTTTTATTAATGAAAAGTATTTTTGTCTTTCCAAATTTTCATTTTAAATATATAACAAGTAACATTAAAGTGCCGCGGCTAATAAATATACAACTACTAAACCATGTGTATTTCAAGAAAATAGCGTAAAAATTCTTAAAATTCCGGCAACGCTCTCGCGAACCCTCTGACATTGAGTGTCCATGGGCGGCGGTATCACTTTAACTCAGGTGGGCCGTTAGACCCCTGTTCTATAAAAAAAAAAACAAATTATAAAAAAAGATTGAGTCCATATTTTGAAGGTATTTTTATTGACCAGACATGTTTTTGTCAGACTTTAAAAAATTCGATAGAGGAAATATACTAATCGAACGGAGTTTTTTTACATAAGTTTTCAGGCGATCAAACTCATTGTCCAAGTAAATTGTCTTATTTAATTTGGATTAACATGACGACCTTATACGACGATTATATAACCCATCGTAAGTTGAGTATTATTTAAAACGGAACATATGAATAGTATGAAATAGGATATTAAACAAAAGGCAACCCAGGCCGGATAACAAAGGGTGGATTTAATTTCTCAAAGATCGGATACGACGAAGTGGATACTTGTCACTTATCCCGATTTTAGTTTAAACAATAGCCTTAAAGGACCCTTGACAAATGAATGTGAGCTTCCTTAACACTCAGTTGCTAGGGATAGTGTTTTGTGTATTGTTTTGTTCTGTGAGGCTAGTGTATTTGCAAGATATGATTTGTGGATTATTTCGTTACACTAAAGTCAATTATTTTTAATTCTTCTTTTATTTAGGGTATGATTGTCCCGCACAATCATACGTGTTGTGCGGGACAATCATACCCTAGTGGAAATGTAGCGTTGAATCACACTTTTGTAAATAATTTATGAAATACCTAGAGAAAATCTGCAACGTCGTTTTTTTAAGTGGAAACAAACTTATCTTATTGTACATATCTTATAAAGCTAAAAATGAATTAGGTTCAAAGATACTTTATTTCTCAAAGAATTACATTCACTTAGCGAGATTATGTGACAATGGATAGTAATAATTTCTAAGACGCTCGTTCGCAGACATAATTAAATGTTTAAATAAAACTTTCAAAATGTATGTATGTAATACTCGCTTGATGGTCTTTTAATGTTTTTGGTAACTTAAAAAAGATAATAATGTCGAACATTGAATAAAGCACATCAATCGACGTTAAAACTTTTATACGCTAACTCAATAACCTGTATCATATGTCTCAACTTACAAAACACCTTAAAAACTGATAAAATTACCCCATATCCATAAATCACTAGAAAGAAACCGTGAGGGTAAAAGTAGAAGAAAATTTTCTTATATATCATTCGCGAGTGACTGAGTTCTGGACCGGATTTCAGAGGGCGTAAGTACTTGTACTTATTTATTCCTTAATAGCTAAATCGTGACTTTGTCTGCATAACATTCGCTAAAAAATATCCTAATTTTCTTTAACCGAAATAGAAACTGTTTTGCACATCCTCCAGTCCATAGAAAGCGTGGAGCTGATCCTCAGACACAGCTGGGTGACAATTAACCTCCTCCTCTTACCAACCACTGCATTAGTGGTTGCCTGAAATAGATCTCATGAAAGCAATCAGACCATCCAAAGTCGTCCTAATTATTCAAGTGTTTTCATTGTACTGGTTATGTAAACAAAATTAAATAAACCAATTTTACCGAAACCTTCGGCTTCAACTAATTCAGTTTATATATTTTCTGACACAAATTTCACATTTAAACAATACAAAAGATTTTATCTCAATAGATTTAATATTACATGAATGGTGGACATTTATTACGTATTATAGAATATACATAAATTTACGTATATTTAGCTCACTAGTACAGGCAACTGCTAAATAACTATTTCAGTCATCAAAAATGCAAGAATACTCTTTACTACTTCTTGACAACGAGGCGAATATATAAGATTATTTGTGTAAAAGCGTGCTTGTACGAAAGCACAGATGTGTGGCGGGTGGTGCGGTCAGTGACCTCGTGTCAATGACCGCGAAGTTAGAACATCATCCGCTCGAACGGCCCCGCTTCCCGCAGTTGCATCACGTGTAAAAGAAATCTAAAGCCAAATACTGCAAATTTTAAAAAATATTTTTACAGTTAAATAAAATCAGCTTAACTAAACAAAGCTCAAGTGTACTATACATACATATGTATTCGCAAACAGGTGTTTGCAAAAGTAAACAGCAAAGTAATTAATTGTTTATTAATTAATTTGCATTAAAACATCGACTCATTAAGGGCTATGTCATGAAATTTCGAGAGGGTCGCGTTTACCGAGTTTTTAATATTATTAACGTGCCACAGATTAAATATGCCAGCGAATTATCTCCTTGAGGAATTATTTTTAGTAGATTTAACTGAAAAGGGTTTTGATATTTCATCTGAATGTCTAACTAAACTTTAACAGCCTTATACATGTCAAAGAAATGACGTTACTGTCAGCTGCCATTGTCATTATGTCACCGGGTTTGTAAATTAACAACGTCAAAGTCAAATCAGTTCAAAACCGTTAATACTAGTAATTTATTTGATTTGCCATTTTTAATTAACAACTATTCAATAGTCATTTCAATTTATATAGAAAAGGTGTGAGTCCATTGTGGTTTACGTAACGAAATAATGTTAGTTATAGAAACCCGATTTTAACAAAACACTCACTTTTATGAAATATCGTTCTTTACATATTAAATTTACCTGCGACAAAAAATACAATCACTGTTTTGAAACCAAAAATATTATTTCGAACCATTCACCCGTTTTGCGAATGATGGAAAAATAAATAAACACACTTTTCATTTGGTATTATTATTTTATTCAGTTATTTTAATTCAAATGTCATAACTGTTTTACAGTATAAATAAAGTTTATAACTATTGTACAGTTAATGTATCAACTCTTTTGCTATGAATACACATATATATTTTTGTTTGTCTTACCTTTACGCAACTGATTACTAGTTATAACTTGACTATAAGGAGTCTGTTAAAGAAAAAATATGTTTTTTATTTATACATAAGTCAAATAGTTATCGTATACGAGTAATAACTAAACCTAAGACCAACTCCTTCGAGATTTATTGTATCAGACGCTCTTTATGGACAGAAAACAGTTAATGTAAGCGACCCTTTGTGTTAATCTGCAATACTAATTAGTGTGTAACTCAGCTATGAGTAAAAGACAAGTTTAAAAATTTAATATAAATATTTCAATGAAATAAATATTATCGTCGACATTAAATAACTAATGAAATCTAAAGCGTGCATGTTCATAATAAGTGTGCTTCAAAATTCATCAAACTGTAAAGAGATGCGCGTCTGCATACCTTTATGCAACAAATATTCAAAAACTAACCATACAATATTGAGCTGTATTTCATTACCCGAGATGCGAAATTGGTGTGGAATATTTCTTTGTTTACTACACCTAAGCACTCCCATGTTACCTTCATAAAGTATCTAAGATTCAAACTGAACTTTCGAACGAACTTCTCATAAAATTTTCAATCTGTCTACACTCGATAACAAACTTTATTGCCATGTAATAAAGTTGTTATTTCATTGGTAAAAACGTGATCGATGCATCGTTGCATCGCACGGAGAACACCAATTTGCTTGATTTTGTTACCATACGTGGACCCAATTTCTCATGCCTATTAAAACTGCACCTAACTAAATGTCAAAGTTTTGTGCTCGAATGTGGTAAAGTTGAGAATTCCATTAAGCATCTTTATTAAATGCAGGATATTAGTCGAGTAAATTGCTAAGACGGAGATTGAAAACGGCCTAACGAGCTCTTGAAATGAGAAACCGTTTGAAAAACGTTTCAAACTATTACAATTAGTTACAATGTTTTTTCAATTTTGGAAGGCCCGTTCTTTGTTGGTGAAACCCGTATATGTTGAAAGTGAAATCATTTATTTCAATTAGACCTATTAAAAATGCAGTTTTGAAAGTCAAAATTACAAATTAAAAATATTAGAAAAATATTCTAGTTAACCAAAAGGTAGTTTAATACAGAGAAGAATGGGCAACAAACTCCACACTTTTTCTTTTTTTAAATAGTTTTTACAATATTTTGAAACATTGATTTGATAATTATATGTAAATGCCATGTCCTTACGAAAAAAATATTACTACTACTAAAATAAAATAGGCACATGGTGTTATAAAAACAATGCAGCAGATAACTGATAACTGAATATTGCAACTATTTTATATTATTTTTATTAAAAAAAGAAATAAATAACATACAGTCAAACAGTGTGTGAATTACGTCACTGTTGGTTTCTTTTAAAACTAAAAAATAGCAAATATAAACCTCTTACTAGATTAGCAAACAGTTGATTTTGTCTAGTTTGATTGCCCTATGGAGTAGGACCAGCATTAATTATAAATATTAAATTGTAGGATAAATTATTTTTTTAGAAGTTATAATTTACCAATACAAATTATTACACTTACAATACATATTACTAATTTATTTAAGTTCTATACTGGTTAAGATATTATACAAAAAATACTATGTAAAGATATTTATAACACTCTTTATAGAATCAAACAAAATTGAAAATGATGGCTAACATTCAAGGTTTTGAAATAGCCAATAAATCTTACCAAAATTCTAGATAGTGATCCAGGTATTCTAATATTAATATAGTATCAGCTTCCAGCTTCGTAATGGGAAGTTATGGGGGATTTAGTTATCTAGGATTGTGTATAGCCAAGAGTATTATTAGCCTTTTTTGTACTTATAATAATCCTTGTAATAATGTTGATCTTTTTATCTTAATATAAAATGACTGAGAGATTAGAATCTGTTATTTGCACTAGAATTTTTTATATATTCAAAACTTCTTAATCTTATATTAAATACACATTTATAATTATAAAACTATAATTGTGTATTTAATCAAGTCAAGTAACTAGAATTATTAATATGTCAAATGGAAGAGACTAGATGACCACGACACAGCCACACTAAGATTGGCAGTGCACTTTTTATTTTAATATTTTTACATCCTTTTTTATGTGTAAAAAAGATTTTTCTTTCTTTCTAAAAAGGTATGCAATTATGCACCCATCGACTGCATTACGTTATGTCATATCCCGAAGGGCACACAGCGCAATAGCAATTTTTCTTACATAAAATTAATGGTAGCACGTATGATAATAGTAATAGTAGTAGTAGTAATAATCTTATCGTAGTGATAAAGATAGAGACTGAACTTGTATCTCTTCATACACCCTTGTGCACTAAAACATTTCCTGCCTACAGCCTCAGTGGAAATTAATCGCCAATAAAATGAACGATTCTCTCGCAAATAAACTACTATATGCAGATTTCCCTAAGCATTAATATACTAAATAAAGCTTAATTACCACGTTTCATTCATTCATTTATCGCTTTTATTTAGAGAGGGAGCGGGTTACGGGGGATTTAAAAGCTCAAAAACAAGATGGCCACCATTCTTGACTGAAATCGCCGTTAGGCTCTGAAATTTTGATATATCTCGCGCCATCAAAAAAAAATTGATTTCCATAAATTAGTTAACTTGTGTATGAAATGTATACATGAATGTTTGTTTCAATCTCAGGTTTTCATTTTCCATACAAACCCAGCCCAGCGCACCCTTATCCTCTAAATAAGAATTTTCGGAAATTTTACGAGAGCAGAAAGCGTTTAACTTATCATTTGAAAGCATTTCTACTTAGCCAGTAATTGTCATGGCGAAATTCTATGTTTCATAGGAAATTAGATCTATACTTTTTATTTAATTTATAGTGTATGGCACCAATACCTTTAGCCCTTGAACTTACGGGCCAGCGCACCGCACAATCTTTTAATAAGTTATCGACTGGGAGCGTTTGATCAACTGTTCGAAAGTATATAAATAACTAACAGGTATTCTTTCTTTGCTATATGTCACCTTTACTTCGAATTCTTAGGTAATGTAGCCCCTAATTCCTTACACCACTATCTCGCGACTGTAAGTTTTGATAAACCAAAGGATTTTAAATAGCTAAATACTAGCATGATAGTTATATAATTAATGATATCCGGCGTTGATTTTTGTCGACCAGGCGTTCAAATCGCTCACTTCACCCCTCTCGTGCAACCTATCGCTAACGTCATACCATCCATCACGTGCAATGACGTGTAATTAATTTGTCAAAATTAAACTTCGAGCTTTTTAATAAAAATGTTTTAATAGCTATGAGAACTAACGATCTAGGCCGTGTTACTTAAAATCAGTTTTTCTAAGTTACTTGAATTGTTATACTATGTTTCTATCTCTATGTAGGAATGAAATACATTTTAGTAATAGCCGTATTACATTTAAATGTCCGAGGGTGGGGACAGGAAGATGAGTAATTGTAACCAAAACAATTTATTATTAACTTAAGCATTTTTGTAAGTTATTAATTTTTAGTATAAAACCTTATGTTATATATACATTACGCGTTACGTTTGTCCCCTATGGACTCCTAAACTTTTCAATAAAAGATTTCAATCAAATTTGCATACCGTGTGCTACTTAAAATATAAGATAGCTTACATATATAATAATTATGTGTGTGTATGTCACTGAACTCCTCTTAAACGGCTGAACCGATTTGAATGTTTTTTTGTATGCGTTTGGGTGGAGCCCTGGGTGGTTTAGATTCACAAATAAGCCCGGCATGGCGCTGCAGTCGGTACTTTTATACTTTGTTAAATGTCCTAATCGCTTGAAATATCATGCAGGACAACGTCTGTCGGGTCCGCTAGTATATTATATCAAATTTGTAAAAAAAAGTTCATAGCATTGTTTTATCGTTACTTATTATATGTAATAAATAAATACATTTTCTGGTAAATTATATACATTATACATTGAAATAAATAACTAATCTTAACATAAACTAAAATATAATACTAAAAGGAGTCCCTTTAGGCAAGGTTCCGAAGATACTGGGAGCGTTCCCCCTTTGAATTGCTAGACTAATTCTTTGTCCGAGGTAGCTGCTAGATCTTCGGTCTCCTGTGATGTCGACTAAACTTTTTGAGCTAAATATAATATAATAATTATATATTATAATTATATACAAAAAACCATTCAAATCGGTCCAGACGTTTAAGAGGAGTTCAGTGACATATACACATATAATTATTATATATGTAAGCTATCTTTTATTTTAATTTACAATTTGATGACAAATATACATATACAACTTACGAAATAGCACAAGTGCCTAATTGGATCATCATAACAACTATTATATTTATTATTGTTACATTATAATTATTTTATTTTTTATTATCAATTTCTTCTGGTATAATGAACGGGTCATTAAATTGAAATAACATTTGAAACGACTTCTCAGATAGACCGCGGCCTCATCGACACTATGCCACGAGGTTTTGAAAGCTAAAAGTGAAAGTTAACTAAATAAACATTGTAGTTGTGATTCTGCTGAATTTCCAGCTGCTAGTTCCACTTCAAACAACAATATTATCAGTTGGTAGCCATGTGATATTGTTAGATTTCATAATATTTGAGTATGATGATCCGATTAGGCACTTGTGTATATTTGTCATCTAATTGTAAAATTTAAGTCATAAAGAGATTACCCATTTTAATCCAGTATTCTAAATTTGAACACCTGTAGTTTTTCATATATTTAAGGACACAATTATAGTATACATTATATACCTATATTATACATAGGTAAATAATGTTGACAGATCAGTGTTGGCCTAGTGGCTTCAGCGTGCGACTCTCATACCTGAGGTGGTATGTTCGATCCCCAGCTGTGCACCAATGGATTTTCTTTCTATGTGCGCATTTGCTCGAACGGTGAAGGAAAACATCGTGAGAAACCGACATGTCTTACACCCAAAAGGTCGACGGCATGTGTCAGGGAGGCTGATCACCTACTTGCCTATTAGATTTAAAACATGATCATGAAACAGATTCAGAAATCTGAGGCCAAGACCTAAAGAGGTTGTAGCGCCACAGTTTTTTTTAATAATGTTGACATGTATTCGTCGTTTTAATTTAAACGCAACCGAAAAAATGCACAAATTGTAAAAGAACTGTATTTTCTGTCGCGGATTTCATGGTTTTTCATTGAACGGTGATGATAAATGTAGCTCGTGTGGACAAAAGACTGACCCTTTGTTGATTAATGACATATGACGGGAGTGGTTTAGCCGTTTAACATATCATATCCAGTAACATATAATAATTTTATTCTCACCTTGAATTATCTTTAAAGTAGAATAACGAAAATGAAAAAAAAATATTTCTGAATACTGTGCAGTGTTGGCCTAGTGGCTTGAACGTGCAAAACGTAACATGTGACCCTCGTGCGTTAGAATCACGGATGTGCTCCAAATGACTTTTCTTCCAACGATTCGTTCGTCATCAAACCCGTGTGTCAGGCACAGAAGAGTGACTACCTTTTTTATATAGAAAAGAGGACCTAATAAGTGGAATAGCCACTGTGCTTAAAGGTTACATCCAAAACAAGCCGAAGGTTACACACACTACCGTTTTAGTATTACGGCATTTATTGTGCTTACTTAATTCAGTTTAAACAAACTGATTTATGTCTATAAATAAAATTCTAATATCATTTATAATAATAATCAAAATATATAATTATTTATAATTAACCAGCTCACCAGTCACCGGTACTATGTACCAGGCGCCAACTTAAATCGTCGTCCAGTCGTCAATTTATAAAAATCTCGTAGCATTAATATCTCTTACTCTGGTATAGTGTCTACGATCCTGGTTTATCCATTTATCAGCTTTTCTTATTCTGACCACGCTTCTTTTCATTGCGAGTTGGCAAGTTATAAAAATAAATAACATAATATCGTATCGGATTGCGTTTGACTTCAACAATTTTTTACGCTGAAAATATGGAATACACAGAAATAAGCCAATAGAAAATTCTTAATAGCAATAGCCAGCATGAATATTGTAAATATCAATAATTATTCAAAACAACCTTTTATATTCCTTTCAATCAACAAAATCAACTGGACTGACCGAGCTAAGTTAAACCTCGAGAGTTTTCGTTCTTTATTGAGAGTGAGGCTACGGATTGCCAAGGATTCCAAATCGTTCATTCACAACTTTTCATCGTTCGCCTCAAAATAGCTAACATAGTTCTCGTACTTCTCGTACTGTTTCTGCTAATTGGCTCTTGTAATTCAACGATTATAATAAAATAAGTATAAAAAAGAATTGAATTGTGTATTTTTTCAAGTATACACTTTCAACGAAAAAAAAGAGTGCCGGAGAGTTTATTGCCAGTTCTTCTCTTCCGTTCTACGCCCTTGATTTGAGAACTGGCAGTAAATGTAAAATTAGAAGCGGTTTATGTATATTTCTGTTTTGACCTTCATAAGTGTACATTGTGTTACCTACATGAATAAATGATTTTTGACTTTGACTTTGAACGGTAACCCCCCTCCCCATAGTCATGATTCTTTGATTATTTTAGACACCCAATATTTCAATATAGTGTCAATATTTCTTTTTAGATAAATATAGTGTGTTTTAAAGGAAACAATTTTTTAACGGATTGAAGTTTTTTTATTTTTTTTTTTGTATTTTTTTTTTTATTTTGTATTATTACCGTGACGCGAAACGTCGGTTAAATTTAAAATTACTTAAAATAATTGTAAATTTATAATACAAAAATACATAACGTCAATCCGTTAAAAAATTGTTTCCTTTAAATGTCTAAAAGTTATGTCAATAAAAGACAATACTATAGTGTGTTTTTTCGTAAAATGTTATCATTTGAATTAATATTTGAACCTTGTAACCTTTCCCAATGAAAATATCATTAATAGCCGACGAAAACAATACTTTATTTGCGTAAAAACGGTACATTCACAGTTCATTTAGCGGCATTTCTTGGTCCTTTTTCTAACGAAACAAAGTAAAAGGTCAGCTTATCTAAATGCAAAAACTTTTTGAGGTTGGAACACCAGCTGAATGCTGCCTACTTTCCAAGTAATCGAATAAGATACCGGAGCGAAGATTGCTAATGAGGCTGTTGTTTCGCTTATGATTAACTTTTGGAAGCGATTTTATATCAACAAACGCTGTATCACGTTGATACTATACAGAAAGTCTAATATAACATTCATAAAGTATTAAAGTTAGCTCTAACCTTAATATATATAAATTACGTGTCACGTTGTTTGTCCGCTACGGACTCCTAAACTACCAAACCGATTTCAATCAAATTTGCACAACGTGTGCAGTTTGATCTAACTTAAAAGATAGGATAGCTTACATCTCAATTTATACCCGCAATATTATTTTATTGAAAAATATTTGTTTATTATTTGATAGTCACAATTCTAACACATGTGTTGAAAGTACGAACGTTTCAAATGGCATTACCACCAAAAAAGCATGGTGGTCCCCATGACTGGTGTTCTCCTACCGTTTCCCTTGAATAGGTTACTACTATGTAATATAACTAAAACCTTAGCCACAGCAACGCTTGGCCGGTCTGCTAGTTATAAATAATTTTTAGTCTTACAAAGTTTTGCGCAAAACGCTAATATGTGCGTAGAATATTTGTAGAAACAAACTTAGTCTAGTTAAATGGTAACGTTATATATTTGGAACGAGCTGCCCACTGAAGTATCCTTCAGGAAAAGTAACAATTATTAAAAGGCCGGCAACGCACTCGCAAGCCCTCTGGCATTAAAGTGTCCATGGGCGGCGGATTACTATCAACGCCCGATTCTTGTTTGCCCCCATTTGTATAAAAATATTGCATACTGTGCGAAAAGAACAATACCACTTGGTGCAACCCATTTGGTGGTGGTTGTACAAAACTTATCTAAGATCTTGTAATATCATCAAATAATCTTACAGAGACTTTCTTGACAGTTTTCTTTTCCATTTTGCGCTTTTGATTTAGTACTGGAATGAAATGTAAATGAAGAGAATTTTTTTTTCTTATAAGTTGTTGTTATCTATAAAAAGTGATCAGAGGCTTGTAGGGTTTAAATTAAAAAAATATTTTACAAAAACTATTAACAGATTAGGCCCAGATTTAAATTTATAAGTTAGCCGTTCAACTATATAGAAAAGAGGACCTAATAAGTGGAATAGCGCCACTGTGCTTAAGGCTAAATTTAGTCTCACGCCGACCGAACGCGCACCGTCGGGGCTGATGGTCGAGATATATGAACTTCTAGGAAGCGTTTTTGAATGACGCGTAGCTATCAGCGCGGACGGTGGTCAGCGCTGATGGCTGCGCGGCCGTACGCGTCGCGGGTCGGCACCGCGTAGCTGTCAGCGCTGTCGATCGCTAGAGCGCCTGTACAGTAAGGCGGTCAGTACGATACTGAAACGAGCCACGCTGAGCCTCAGCGCTGATGAACTACGCGCTGATCTATGAGCGCTGACGGTGAGCGTAAGACTAAATTCAGCCTAAAGGTTACATCCAAAACAAGCCGAAGGTTTCCCACACAATGCAACTGTTTTAGCACTACCACATTTATTGATCTTACTTTATTTCAGTTTAAACAAACTGATTTATGTCTATAGAGATGTAGATCTGGGCCTCAGATTTCTGTATCTGCTTCCTGATCAGTTATTTTTCTAATAGTAGTAGTCTGACATACGCGACTTTTTGGGACCAAGGCATGCCGGTTTCCTTACGATGTATTCCTTCACCGTACAAGTTAATACGCAATATGACAATTTGCATAGTATGGGTTCAAACCTACGGATCAGTGACAAGAGTCGTATGCTTAAACCACTAGGCCAACACTGCTGTGAGCATTTTTTTAACGTTATATTAATATGTATTAAACTGTATAAAATAATACTTGCTGTATTTAGACAAATAATGAAGCTAAAAGTCATACCTTTTACCAAAATGAGATATATTATTCTGTTTAATACAACTTTTAATCTTCTGTCGTAAGACCATCAAAAGATTTTCGAGTACTAGATTAAAGGAAGCTTATTTTGTGACTTCATACAAACATTACGTTAAAGGTTGAGTGAGATTTGTTCTTAGTTCTATTGTAAATGTTTTATTACTTTAGCTAAGTACTTTAGATAAAATTGTGTCTTAACTCTTTGAAATATTTATTAAAGAAATATTTAAACAGACGATTTTCTTTAATTTAGTGCCTATTTTACAAACGTTAGCGGTTAAAAATACAATATACATCAATATAAATATAAAATCTCAGATAAAAATATACACGACTTTAAGATTTTTATTTAAAAATATATCAACAAACATTTTTTTATTTAACACCTTCAGAATATGAAAATTGCGTGATAATCTCTCACAAATGTTAGCTGTTTTTGAAAACATATACATATACATCAATAAATTTAAATTAAATAAGCACACAAAAAATATTTCAAGACACGACCTTTTTAGTATAAATCACACTATAAAAATTCTTTAAAAGCTTACGGCGTGAAACTAAACTTATTTTTTAATTCACTGGACGTTAAATATTGACCATTTACAGCTTATATTGTACAGAAGACATGAAGCCAGTGGTAATTACGCAGTACATAATTAGTGCTAATATTAATTATTCCCTGTGATTACTGAGCGGGCAATTTCCAAGCCCTAAATTAGTTTCGCGTGGTTGTCACGCGGCTCGGAGCTTTCGACTATTATACACGCTAAGTACCAACCTGGTGCACGACTGCGAACTGCAGTGTTTGAGAAATAATTTTGCTACCATTAAATTTATTGAAGGTTTCCATACTAATTAAGGATTATAATATGTAAACCATATAAAAATATTTTAAAGCGTTATTTACATATTTTACTTTAGATTACTCATTTGATTTTAGACGAATATGATATTGTTGATTTAAATGATAAATGGTTTTATAACAATTTGAAATCGTTAACGTAAAAGAGACAATCACGCAGCTTTGGACATAATAATAATAATAATATATAGCCTTTTTATTCCGAAACTATGTGATCTGTGATCTTTAATATATTTTCAGTTTTCCTCTTACCCTTTCCACTGTTCTCTATCTTTTGCGACTATTCTCCGGTTGTAGCTACGGATATTATGCTTTCCATAAAAAAAAATCCTAATGACCTCCCAAAAACTCAAAGAGCAAATAGTTGGTATATTAAGGCAATGCCTAGTATAGGCGCATTGCAACTTCAGTAACTGAAATCTAAATACAAAATGATGAAGAAAATTAAATGATGAATTTCCGATGTAACATAACTACTAAATCAAATTCTGTGTCCACCAACGGTTTGTTTCCGAAGCGGCCTTTGCCCCGTAAATACACAAAGCGTCCATTCATTCCGACACCAAACATACAATTTCGGTAGTGTATTTGTGCCGTATCTCGTGCGATTCCGGCCATATTTGTACGTAAGATTGATGTATCGGTCGAGGGCTGCGGTAATTGGAGTGATGGACAGACAGCCTGTTCATACGTCACACGAAACCTAATGCAAAACCTAACCAATTGGAGTAATAAGTTTTAGTGGACCGATGCGGGATCCGATTGGTTTGCGTTAATGTTGATTGATGATAACATCACTGAGTTCTACAAAGTTGTTTAATACAAGGTACTCAAAAGTAGAACGTTTTTGTTATACAGCAAACATGATTTTAGACACAATATATGCAATACCAACAGTTCGGGAAGAAAGAGTAAGTCGGGATTTGGGGGTACTTTTCGACATTGTATTTTCTTTTTCTTTTATTAATGTATAAGTGTGCCAAGCAACGCTTACTCGCAAGCTTTTATAAATAAATAAAAAATAAATAAATATCAGAATGTATGCAAGTGAGTCGTTGGTGATATAATTGGCAATTATTTTACTCTTGCAGCCTGTGTGTGTTTCAAAAGACGTTGAACATGCGTTTAAGAACACATTCATGTTGTTATTGTGATATATTTGTTGCTATTTTTATAACTATATTGGCTACAAAGAGAATTAGGCTACAGAGAATAGAAATAAAAGATAAGAAGATACGCAAATAATAAGTGAACTTTAAAGATAGCTGTATGGAAATGACCAAAGGTAAGAAGGAGAAGAGGGCATCCCAAAAAAAGGTGGATTCTTATCATCTCAACATCCGCCGTTCCACAACTGAGCATTTTCCAAGGCAGTTTTGGCCACGCACCATCACTTTGCGGAACCAGTAGCCCACTGAAGTATTTCCGAACCAATTCGACTTCAGGTCCTTCAAGAAAAAGCGTTCCAATTCTTAAAAGGCCGGCAACGGACTCGCGGGCCCTCTGGCATTGAGAGTGTCCATGGGCAGCGGTATCACTTAACATCAGGTGAGCCTCCTGCCCGTTTACCCCTGTTCTATAAAGAAAAGGTGGATAGGAGGAATAAAAGCGGTAGCAGGAAGCAAAAGGAGAAAGAAAGTCATAGACAGAGTCAGTTGGAAAAGCTGGAGGAGGCCTTTACCCGTGAAGGAGTTCCGATCGACAGTACTGAAGGTAGCTAGGATATAGGATAATCTATATATATAAAAATGAAACCCGTTTTCCGTTGTCACGACATAACATGAAAACGGCTTGGCCGATTTGTCTGATTTTTGGAACGAAGTTCCTTATCGCGCGTTGTGAAAGGGGGCTAGACGGAAAAAATTCTTACGAAAAGTTGTCACGACACTTTTTTGCTATTTGCTATTGTAATACACCGGTTCTCGTCCGATCACCGAAGTTAAGCAACGTCAGTACTTGGATGGGTGACCGTCTGGGAACACCTCGTGATGTTGGCTTCTTTTTCGTCGTAAGATTGGTGTTGAGAAAATCTATCATACTGTTATGATACCAATTAACATATAAATTAATCGAAAGGAATTTCGTTCCATCCGGGTGTCCCTTGACACCTCTAAAGTTTTTTTTTAATAATATTCCTTGAAGTACGGGGATGGTTCTTACGGAGAGAACATTTTTAAAAAAATAGAGTGAAAAAGTCTATAAACAACACTTTTCTATATTCCCATACAAATATTCGTATTAATATTTAAAGGCAATTTGAACTTTAATACCATATCATAAAGTTCAAGTGTTAGTGGAGGGGTTCCGGGAAGGTAAATTTTTAATTTTTGACAGACATAATGTATTTGTTGTCTTATCAACTTTCTTTTTTTTATCTTACTAGCTAGACCGGTGTCCCGAATAGCAGAATAAGTATTTAAAAAAAATAAAAAATCGACTGTTAGGCGGTACGATGTTCGCCAGGTCAGCTAGTAGCAAGATAAAAAATAAAAAATTTTAGCTGAAATAAATTGGTTTGATGTAAATAAAGATAATAATAACGTAAATGAAAACTATAATGCATTTCATAACATGATGACAAATACTTTAAATAAATGTATACCCAAAACAAAAATAAACCTCAAAACTACACCAAAAAAATACTGGCTAACTAAAGGTCCTCTAAAAATAAAAGATTATTAAAAAAAATAAAAGATTATTAAAAACATTTATATTAAAAAATGACAACAAAATACTATCAGAACACTATAAAAAAATATGAAAAGCTACTTAAAACTATTGTAAATAATTCCAAAAAACTTAATTACATAAACAAAATGAAAAAGTCGAATAATGTCATAAAAACCATGTGGAATGTAATGAATGAGTGGACGAATAAAAAACCATTTATGGAAAAACATAATGTAGAACTATAGATTAACAACGAAGATTATACAGAACCAAAACAAGGAGCTAACGCCTTCAATAACTTTTTCGCAACCATCGGAGAGACTGTTACTTCTACACCGTCACTGTCGCACGATCGCCATTCTTCATATCAATCAGAGCATACTTTTTTTCTCAGACCTGTGCAACTCCTAGAAATATTTAATATATTAAAAAACCTCAAAAACAAACATAGTCATGGAATTGACGAACTTCCCCCAACTCTCTTCAGAGAATGTGCAGAACTGCTGACCATACCTCTATGTATGTTAATAGATCAATCATTTTAAAGCATGCCCTCTCATAACATTGCTGTGCCTTGCCAAGGTCCTTATTCATTATTGTAATAAATTATGTACATAAGGAATGCAATAAAGATTTGAGTTTGAGTTTGAGTAAAAATAATGTATAAAATGTAAAAAATCAAAGCTCTATATATCCTTTTTTTTGTCATCATTGTATGGAAATTAAACGGGCTTTATTATTATTATAGCAGTTTCCTGTGATTCCTTTTGACCATATTTAAAAATAAAATTGGATATTTCCGAGCTACTTAAACGCATCAAAACTTCAAACAAAATACCAGCATTGAAACTTTTGTGCACTTTAAAATAGCTAATGTAACACTTAGGAGTTTGAAACTGGATAAACCCACAAAACAAAAGACTCGTATGTAAGTTGGATCACACCTTAGTTTCAAACTAGTTATAAAACCACTCAAGTTTTCTATGATCGATGTACGTTTGTGGGATCCGATTACCGAAATATATGGTTTCTACTTTGAATTATTTTTGTGAAGTTTATGTATGTACATTTTTGTATTTGTAATGAAATTATTTGACTTAAAACATTATATCAGTAGCTTCTTGTAGACCTTTACAAACAAAATAAATACGCCAAGTTCATTGTTATACTTAGATTTCATTCTCCATTGCTAAATTGGTAATAAAATGGCCTTTGAATCTCGACAAAAACAAATTGGGGGTATCCACAAAAGGTCTTATATTTTCTCATGTGTAAAGAAACATATAAAATAGGGGACTACACACACTTATTAAACTGTAAGAAGTATTAAACACAAATTCTATATATATCAGAAGTAGTACTGTTTAGATTTCATTTGAACCAATTGCTGACACGTCTTACGTGGTTGTTCCAAATTTTAATAGCTGAAGGTTCGTAATACCCAATGAGTTCACGAGAGTATGAGTGAGTAAGTAGTATTTACGATGTTGTTTTATAACAATCAATCAGATTTTAATAAATTGTTAATTAAAAATTCAAAAATTATTCATTTATATAGGTAACAAAATGTACACTTATAAACGTCAAAAAATTAAATATATATGAAATGCTTCTAATTTTAAATGTACGGCTAGTTCTCAAATCACTGGCGTAGAACGGAAGAGAAGAACTGGCAATAAACTTAAATACATATATCCGCCCGCCTCCTAGTTGGCAAGCTCTACAAATACCTTATTATATAAGCTTTTATATGCTTAGGTTTATAAGCTTTCGTTATAAAAAAGCAAATTTGAATTTAGAACAAATAAAAATACAGTTTTTATACGACAAGCTTAAACGTTCATACGTATTTCGTATGTTAAAAGTTAATCTTGCCGTCTAAAACGTACCAAACTAGAAACCACTAATGTTAGTTGTTTATTCCCTAAGCTAGCTTATAAAGAACTTCAGACGCCGCTAAGTACTTCATAGATTGCACTTTACTACTTTCATAGTAACCGACAAACAGTTAATTTTGTCGGAAAAACTCTAGCAATTAGTTAGTGATTTCGCGCTTCGAATGAAAGTGTTTTATTGCTCTGCTAACTGTGTAACTTATAATCCAAGTTTAAACCATATTACAATTACATAAAGTATATTTTCGCTTGAGATGTTGTTTGGAGGTGATGTAAACTTTTTTCACGATCGTTTTGAAGCGATGCAAAAATTCTTTTTCTCTTTGTTCTGTGATATCGGTTGGAATAAGGAAGGGTTGATCTTTCGTTAAGGAAGTTTGAAGTATTCATGTGGATATAATTTTTATAATCGGTTTTATAAAATTGTTTTGATTCGCATAACGATTTTTTTATCCGACTGATTATATGACTAGCTATCTTTGTTGTATATGTGCGTGTGAAATTAGATTAAGGATCAAATTCATTTTATACACATGAGTATTAACTCAGTGACGTAACAAATGTTACTTGAAAACTAAACTAATATAACTTAAAATGCTTAAAAGCGAAACGTGGAGTTACGCAAATTAAGGTAAAAAAATCAAGTTGTTATCATAGTAAGTAGGTATAGGTGTGGGTGTCTATAGACCTTTTTTTTTATTGTTGGGAAATCTGACCCCCGCGCCGGGGCAACGATTTAAAAGTGACGCGGGGAGTGTGACCCACTAAAACCCAACAGCCCCATCTGTTCACTATGGACGGGAGGCGCGGTAACAGTTTCCCTTAATCCGTGCCTCCATCATAAGGGTCTGCTGTGTGTGCACGACTTCTGAGTTGCCCAATTCTGTGCTAAGTTCACAGTGGAGTACGTGCGTAATTGCGTCGTCTTCTTCCAGGCCTTTTTTGCGTTAAGGGTCGGCGTCTGGGTTACACTCCCGAACCCTCTCCGCATTCGAGTGTAACGACGGCCTCACAGAACGCTTTGAAAGTGTTCCACGGGCCGACACTGTCATATCATAGATTTCACTATGACTGAAAGCGGGGTGTCTATAGACCTACACCAGCCTATTAATCGCCTTTATTTCGTATGTTTTTACGGTTAAGTTTTGGTGAAAAATTTAAGAAGATATAATTGAAATTGTGATTAAGTCACAATAAAGACTTCATGTACTTATTCCATATCATATTTCCTCATATTAAATAGAACTAGTAAATATTGTAAAAAAAGCAACTTAATAAAAACTCTAGAAGAGGATATCAGCTGTTTTGACTATTAATGGAAAGTTAATATATTACAAGTATTATAAATTGTGTAAAATTTAGATTTTGCTCGAGTGGGTAGCTTACATAAGTTTGTTTAGGATAAGCTATACAAAAACCAAGGCAAACTGTTTACCCGTTTATAAAGCAATTTCTACTATAAATATACGAATAATGTTATATAATTATTTTAAGATAAGTAAGGTTTGGTAAGAAACAAATAGCTTTGTATCTAAATACTTAAAGTTTAAAATCTTATATCATAAATAACAGATTTTGCTTACGTATAATAGCAGGATTCCTATTTGCGCTAAATCGGTGTCAGTCAAAGAAGGATGACAATTGTCGATTTTGACTTTGACACACGAACTGGAGATGGTAGGTGGCGTTCCGGCATAATGGCGCAAGGATGATAACTAAATTATAACCGCTGTCGCGTGCGAACTAAGTATAGACCGCATACGCGACAGTCGAACCAGCGCATAGTGTTTTACCGCGGGAATACAGCATCTTGGATATAGCTTCTGAATACCCAGGCCCACACACTTTCAATCTAAATAAAAGATCTTCTACTAAATAGTAAAAAGTAAAATTTACTAGAAGAAGTAGATCAAGCTAATTATTCAAGAAAAAGAATAGAGAGATCTATTAAGAAAGAGATCAAGCTAATTATTACTTTTCTATTCCCATTACTCACTTGCTAATATTTTTTGCACTTTAAAAATGTCAGCCAGTCCTTAAAAAGTCTTCACTCGCTTCACTCCGCACGCTGTGCAATCTAAAATCTGTCTTGGCCATCAAAACGATAAACTTCGTCTCTCTATCTTTCAAGTATTATTATTTTATGTTATGCGCGCATCAATTTAACAATTTATAATCGATTATTTGAAACACACATTCCTTTCCCCGTCTTATTATTTACAAAATAAAAATCAATCTGGTGTTATAAGGGTCATTTAGGCGTCTGATACTTTGCAGCTATGCTTTAATGATAAGTGAAAAGAATGGATATTAAATATCGTAAACATTTTTTTATTACATCATATGACATTGACATGTGTAACATGATATTTTTTGTAACAATAATGTCAAGTAATTTTTGCCGTCTATCCAATAGTATTTCATTTAATTGTACCTAATGTTTCTAATTACAAACTAGTTAATTAACAGTTTATACAATTGTTCTTCTACCAACGTATAAACGGATTGATCGTTTTATGACTGAACTAGAGTTTATTTACAGCTATGAACTATATACGCAACTTGGCATTAATTCAAAACCGAAGATATGTATGTGACCAAGCATTTTATTATTTTAGGATTATTAATATTTCTTCAATACTTTTGTAAATAATAAAATAAAAATAAAAAAGCCTTTTTATTTCTTGCAAAAGAACAAAGTAAACTTATTATATATATTTTTAAGGAAATAAATTACACTAATTAAAAAAAAAATCTCTTTTTATATTTATTTCCCAATTATTTTGCAAGAACCTTTCCGAAGGTCTCCTACAAGGAACTCCAGGTCTCTTGGTTTTAGGTGACTTGCATCCAGCTGGAGCCAGCCGTTTTAGCAATGTCGTCCGCCCATCTCGTGAGCGGTCTTCCTCTGTTTCGTTTTCCAATAGGGCCTCCCCACCGGGTCACCCTTATGGTCCATCAATCGTCGGGTAGTCTTGATTCATGCCCTGCCCATCTCCATTTAAGCTTTATAGCATAGTTCAGCTTTTTTAACGCTTCATATCTTTGATTAAGTAATTGCGTAGACTTTAAATTAAAATGTAGCTTTTCTCGTATCACATTTACAACTCAGTTAAATTACTAGGATACTAGTAATTAAAATATAAATAGTCTTGTCTTAAGAGTCAATTATATCAAAGTGTATTGTTTATGTAAAAGATAAATGTAGAGTCGTAGCGCGTAGCATGTAGCTCGTAGCACGTAGCTCGTAGCCCCCGGCATGGTAATCAGTATTCAACGAATGCAATACATCGGACATGCATTGCCATTCGAATAAAACCACTATTCAGTACATTGATTATGTCAGCTTTACTTAAATCATACAAAATGGAATGTGCTAAGGGAATAATTAAAATCGAATACTAATTTAAATTTAGACAAACAAATGTTAACGAAAACTAAACAAAATCGAGTGCGATATTATTATAAGCATTTTCAATATAAGGAAAGTTATTTATTTTATTACACGTTTCATTTATAGAAAAACAATTTTTGTTTAATATACAAAACAGTATGTAGTCAAAACGCGAGGTCGCGCTGGAGCGTTTTTAAAAAGAATAAAATTTTATTTTTAATTAATATTTAATCAACCGGTTACATTGGTGATTAGCTTAAGACTGACTTAATATCTAATAATCGAGACTGGGAGCTAGACAGTCCGTCAGCATATTTCATGAGAACACGCGTGGGCGTTTCCGTTTAAAGATTAGGAAATATGTCTTGTGACTGCATAACTCCTCTCTCCTTAGAATCGAGATTATCCTCAGGGTTTGGATGATCTCGAATATTCTATTTAGGTTGAAACATAATTTTCTTAATTCTATTTTTAAATGCTAATAAAATGACACATGTCATGAGTAAAAAACTTATTACAATATTAATTATACCAAAGAACCATTGATTTAATTCACTTTCACTAACACTTGTAGGTACACTATTTTTCACCAAAAGGTTTAAAAGTTGAACGTCTACAAGGTCTATTCCATCTAAATTCAGACGCTTGTTCTGTGACTTAATTTCGCTGAAGATTAACGGTAGGTTTACAATTGGGAATCGGGTAAACGCGATATCGTTTCCCTGGTGTTCGTTTCTTTTCAAGTTGAAATCCTTGATTCTTATCGAACAATCATCATCTAGGGTTAACAGGTAAGTGCCCATTAATGGCTCATGTGAAACGTCGTTGTCACACATTTTAGATATAATGGTTTCTATTCTCGAAAATATTATCCAATGATTTTGTTGTACTAAATAAATCTTGACATCTTCGATTAGAACGGGCACAGGACGACATGAAGATGTGTTGGGGGAAAAATTCATTAGTGTAGTAATACATTCGTCCTTCAATATCGGTGCAGTTTCAAATTCAGGACATAAAAATCGGTTTTCATCTATTTCTTGGCATGGTTGTGAGAGCGGCTCGACTTTTAACCCTTTCACTAGGACATAGGGATACTTAGGAAGGATAATGTTAGATATATTATTACTATTACTATGCACTGGTAAAGGTATTAATTTATAATAATTATAAAGTTCATTTTTAATTAAGGGTATGTGCATAATAAACTTTATCTGATTTTGTTTGATATACGCTTCCATCTCAATATTCAGTTCAATTTTTACAATATTTTCAATATTCACTGGAAATACTAAACTATACATAGATTCTATTTCTTTTAAAATTGACAGTAATTCCTTAGTATCAATAATAGATTGATGTAATATTTTAATCCTAGCAAAAGCGAGAGCTGTTTCAATTTCATTTAGTCCTGAGTAAATAGTTTGAAAGTTGTGGGTAAAAATATTATAAAAATGAATAATTTCATTGCTCATTTGTAACATTTTAGAATTGTTTAATCTGAGATCTATGTCCTCAAAACGTTCATTAATTTGAATGAAATTATTCCGTGTTACATTAATAATTTTTGTTACAGTACTCATCATTTCGGAAACTATGGTTATTTTATTAGTAATAGCGTCCTGTCTAGTTTTTAATTTATTAATTAAATCTTCATATCTGATAGCATCTTCATTATCAAGATTGCCAGTTATTGCTTTAATGAATGTTCCAATAGGATTCAATAAACCACGTTTAGATTTTGAAGTCGGAACTAGTTGTTTATATTTTTCCACTGTTATATTCATTATGAAACTAGTTTGTAACTGTACTTCTTGGAAGTGCAAATTGAATAGGCTAGTGTCGAAACAATTTTGGACTTCGGTTTTAAGTGTTAAGAAGTTATTTTTATTTATCTCTAGTTCGTCGTTGATAGCTTTAAAATCTAAAATCTTTATCACGGTCCATCTGTCGTAAGCTACTACTGCTTGACCTTCTTTAATGGGTAGGAGGCCTGGGTTTCGATTAATCTTTTGCAGTTGAAGGGCCTGGCTTGGGGTCAGATGTACCAGCAGGAGTAACAACCTGTGAAGGGCGTTTTAAATCTTTAGTATGTACCTTAGTTTTTCGTTTCTGAGTTATCACTGGAACAACGTTTCTATGAATTGAACTCGATACTCGAGCTTTTATGATAACGAGCCTTATCCTTACTACGTCGCGTGTTAACTCTTTTTCTAGATGATGAGTCCGCGTTTGAATTTTTCTTTCCATTTTTGAAATTTCCAACGTGTTAGTTTAGTATTTGATTTCTTTATACCATATAAATAAGACCGGAAATGTTTTATTTTTGGTACCAAATGAACCGTTGCACTATAAGGGAAAAATGATTTTTTTATGACGTTATCTTCTAAGAGTTTATTTATCTGTTTTTCTATCTCTTGGTTTTGAGAAGCAGGATGTCTATATGGTCTAATATAAATGGGGTATTCGTTACCTGTTCTAATTTTGTGTTTAATCTGATTGGTGAATGATGAAGGAATTTTATCAGAATAAAATATATTATCACGAAACTCGTAACATTGTTTAGAGATTATGTTACGTTCCTCACTATTCATATAATCTAAACGAAGCTTGGACAAATTTTCTTTTAAAACATTATCATTTGTTAAAGTTTCATTTATAAAATTACTGTTACAAATTTCATAATTTTTTAAAACTGAGACTTTTATAGGTTCTTTCAAAGTAATTTTAAATGGTTTCTCGGATGTATTTTGTATTACGGTGGTTGCAAAGATGTTTTCACATGTAACCATAGCATTTGGCATACGAACGCCATTACTGAAATTGTCCTGTTCTACTATGTCATCTCTATTTTGTAGGTTAGTAGGGGTTTTAAATTTTGATTCTGTTCTGGGTTCAATTATAGCTTCGTATGGAGGACTATATTATAATATAGGTATGGCAGAACCAGTTGTATACAGTATTTGATTTTTCATATCAATGCTAGCTTCTAATTCCTTTAATAAATCTGAGCCAATTAAACCATGATATCTAGCATCAACATCGTATACATAAAATTTATGCATTAAAGGGCTATTAAAAATATACGGCAAAGGGATGTATACTACTTCGTTATATGTACTTCGAGCATGAGTGCTAACCACTGTAAATGGTTCATAGCTTTTATATTCTTTAAGAAACTCATTTACTTTAGAGGGACTGATAAACGAACGACTACTACCAGTGTCTATAAGAAATTTTGCGTTTAGTTCCGGAATTAATATGTGTGGTAATTTTAAAATGCTATCACAATAGTTAAAATTTATTATTTCGGTATATGATTCGAGGCTTCTCCCTGAAAATTTACTTGCTGCGAATCTATTTCCTTGTTATCTTTAGAATTTTCTTGATTTTCTAACAAATTAAAATTTTCACACACGGTTGTTTCGTTTGATTCATAGTTATCATAATCGCTATAGTCGTTGTAATAGTTTGGTTCGTAATAATATTCAGAGTCATTAATCATATTTTGTCTTATCGACGCAGTTCGCATAGAAACGTCTGTGTTAACTGGTTGTGGATTCTCTTTTTGATGTGGTATATCGAACCTAGGACCCTGCTGTGGCTGGTAACCAAATTTATAGTTTTGTTGAGGTATACCGAATCGACTATTATTTTGAGGCGAAATTCCAAACCGATAATTATTTTGCGGGGGCATTCCAAATTTAAAGTTATTCTGTGGTGGTATCCCGAATTTAAAGTTGTTCTGTGGTGGTATCCCGAATTTAAAGTTGTTATGTGGTGGTATCCCGAATTTAAAGTTATTCTGTGTGGGCATTCCAAACTTAACGTGATTTTGTGGGGGCATTCCGAATTTTAAATTATTTTGTGGGGGAATCCCGTAATTAAAGTTATTCTGTGGAGGCACATTTGATGCTAAATTATTTTGAGGAGAAATGAAAGGTTTAAAATTATTTTGAGAAGGAATTCCAGGTTTAAAATTATTTTGTTGAGAGGATGCACTATTCTTACACAATTTATTTTTAATAGAATATTGATAATGAAAATTAACCTCTTCAGTAACAACACTTAATGCATTCTCTAAATTAGTACAGCCCTTTAGGCGAACGATACGCAAAAGATCTTCAGATAAATTATAAAGGAATACATTAAGAGCCGTATTATTATAAATTATTAATTTGGCTGCTTTAATACTCTCATCGGTTAACCTATTAACCTTTGAGGTTAGGGAACTTTTAACACTTTGTATTCTTTGACAGAACTCTATATATGATTCTCCAGATTTAATTTTTAATGATTCTAATTCTATTGCTATACATTCTTCTGAACGCGGGTCGCCGAAATGTTGAGTCAATATATCTTTAAAATGATCCCATGATGTAATATTTTGATTTTCACTTAATAGCGTTGCCGCTTTACCCACTAAGCGACTAGTTATTGCATGAAATAAGTATAAATTTTGGGCGGTATTACCTTCGACTCTAAATTCTTTTATCACATATTCACTTTTTGCAATAAATAAATTTAGTAAGTTTTCTGTCCCATCATATTTGGGAATCAAGGATAAAACCTCCCTTGGTACAAATTTAAATGTTTCCATTGACATTTTTAATCTTAAATTTTTATATATAAGAATACAATATAATCACTAACACTTCTTTAAATTACTTATATAATTTTGAATTTGCAATAAATCCGTACTAATTAATAATATAATTTTTTATCTATCTCTATATTTAACCTATAGTATATTGCCTATTCTTGTGCAATATAATTTTGTTTTATCTATCTATATATTTAATCTATATTATATCGCCTATTCTTGTGCAATATAATTTTAAAACTACAGTTCCTAATCTAATTACACTCTGAGTACAATTTTATTCGTAGATTTGGTACGAAACAAAATCAGATAATGTAATAATATATAATATGTGGAATACAATGAAATTTTTAGCGGGAAGTGAAAAGGTTTACTCACCGCCAGCCCAATTCCATTCTTCCTGAGCCACTAATCACACACTGCACCGGATATTATTTTAATGCTCTTCTATTTGACTTATTTATTTGATTCGCGGATTTTCACTCTGCTATTAGACAGTCCACGGTATTTCAAGAACTATGAAAATCGATTTGAGTATTTTCAATTTAGTTATATACTCGCGGGATGTGAAAATCCTACCGGCTGCGCCAGTCAAAACGCGAGGTCGCGCTGGAGCGTTTTTAAAAAGAATAAAATTTTATTTTTAATTAATATTTAATCAACCGGTTACATTGGTGATTAGCTTAAGACTGACTTAATATCTAATAATCGAGACTGGGAGCTAGACAGTCCGTCAGCATATTTCATGAGAACACGCGTGGGCGTTTCCGTTTAAAGATTAGGAAATATGTCTTGTGACTGCATAACTATGTATTCAACAAAAATATTCACCTTTACATTTAAAGTAGCTTATCAATAGCTGTCAATCTCTGTCATACAAAACGATCAAACACAAAAATGATTTCAAACTGTAATGTCAAATAGTAATAAATCAAGGTTTAACAGGACTTTTAAGGCTTTATGCGTTGATGTTTATAATCTGATATAAACTAATATAATATACAGGTTATTATTTATATTCATAACAATAGTTCTAGAGTATTGAATTTCATTACACTAAGTGAATAAAGATTTTTCGCGCTAAATGAAAAAAACAATACATACATCAAGTCTCTAAATCTGTATATTCAAAACTAAATTATCTGGTTTCTTATTATTTAAACAATTCAATTTCATCTTATTTCACATACAAAGGCTAAGCAAAGCCTGACCAAGTCATCAAGACCTTCATAACTTTGGGTTTAACCTTAATGAAAGGTTTCAGGAAAATTGCCTTTTGAGCCTTATCACATTCTGAGAGAGTCAACCCGTAACGAAACATTCTCAATTTTCAATTTATATTGCGTAATTTGTCTTCAGACCAATGTTAGTTAAGCCTAGTTGTCTTAATCGTAATATCACATGTTTGAACCCTGGTTGAGCAGATTTCTTTGTTATGACCCTAACAGTCAATCAAACAAACAAAAATCATTTGTTAATGTAGGTAACACAATGTACACTTATGAACGTAAAAAAAAGAAATATACATTTAATGCTTCTAATTTTACATTTACTGCCAGTTCTCAAATCAAGGGCGTAGAACGGAAGAGAAGAACTGGCAATAAACTCTCCGCCATTCTTTTTAATCGCTAAGTTTTTGTTTGGACAACGTTTGTAAGGATGTGCAGCCATTACACCATGTTCCACATGACATCTTAAGTAATAAATAATATTATTAATTTGTCCTCTATCAGCAGAAGGCATGGTGTAATAGGAGCATGCACTAACATTCTCGAGGGAACAACACGCAAATACATAGTCGAAACAACTAACATCACCGTATATACGAATTCAAGTACTACCAGTCACAACAAGTAGCACCCGCTCACGAGTATGATACATGGCCAGCCATCCGCGAATCAAAAAGTTTAAGGTTGTTAAATCCAAAGATTATAGACTCATGCGTGGGAAAATAAAATACACTAAGTAATTTATTTTATTGGTGTAAGAAAGAATCCCTTCTATAATTTACCGTTACAAACTCACCAAAAACAGTTAACCCTTCAAATGCGACCGCGTAATAGCGTCTCGGTTGAACCGTAGCGATCAACTAATTCCATTACTAAAACCTTGCAACAATTACCGCGTCAAGTGGCGGTTTCGTTTCCGTTTGCCGCTAAATTGGACACGCGTCACTATCGCTCAGACGGTCCTCTGATTTATTGCAAGTAGCTAAATACCTATTGATTTATGGGCCATTGTCAATGTAGGTCATTTAGATCGAGAACTTATCTTAGAAGAGAACTTTCAATTTTCCTTAATTAAAAACAGATAATTTACTTTGCTACAACAGCATGTCCACAATCTCCAACTTGAGGTATTGCATTCAAAGCCTGGCTGTGTTCTTATTGCACGATGAAGGCAAAACATTTCAGAGAACTGTAACGTCTTAAGCTTGCACCTCTCAAACCTGAAGTCGTGCGTTTGACTCACTGTTGTGAACTTACTGCACTGTGGATTTTGATTCTCTCGCATTTATATGAGTGTTTCCTCGGCATGCTTTATACCCAAAAATCGATAGTGTTCATCCACTGACTACCTTCTTGCCTATTAAGAAATTCATGACAAATCAGTTACAGAAATCTGAGGGCAAGACTTAGAGGTAGTTTACTGGTTTATAATATAGAAGTAATATGGTCACCCTTAAAACTGAAGCCTGCTAAAGAGCAGATCATTAAATTCAACTAATTCCGGAGTGAAATCGACAAACTTAGTCAAGGGTTCTAGAGACCTTTACAATGGTGTCGCAAATTGTTATTGGCAACGAGAGGGTTAATAGCGCTCATTCTTGTTCGAAATTCGAATTATTGGTCTTTTACGATTCAAAAGATTGGTGTTAATGAACTTAGAATTAGATAGGCCATAGTTAATCTAAATCGAGGTCTGCCAAGTTTTGTACTAGGTACCAAGTTACACTGAGGTTTTATGCTGCAGTAATTTTTCTCTGGTACAAAAATAGAGTGCAATCAAGGATGTTTATGTATCACAATTTTAAAGCAAAGAACTTTAATAATTTACATTCAAAAACCTTGAGGCAGCATATTTATGACCTGCGTCGACAGCCACGACATTTGCGACGTTTATTTGCAACGAATTTCGTATGCTACGTAGCGGGAATGGAGCTTATAAGAAAATGGAAATTATCACTATATAAATATAATTTTATTTTAAGGCTTGCATAATATTACCTTTATATTTCTCTTGGAGTATTGAAGATTGAAACATCTACGGAAAAACTGAACAATTCAAACAAACTATTTTGATAGTTTGTAAATCAAAAAGCAATAATTAAATAATAAAAACTAATAACATTGAAGTGAATATTACATTAATACAAAAATATATTGAATTGCTTGCCTAACCCATAGTTTTAGTTTATTACTTTTTACCTTAATCTAGTTATAATAGTTAATATTATCATATTTCAATTATAAATATAAAATCATTAGTAGCAATTAATCTATTCATCTCCAACGTAACAATATGAGTAGTATATATAACTTATCATCAACCGATTTTTAAGACAGTTTTTGCCGCGCACCACCACTATGTGAAACCAGCTGCCCTCTGAAGTATTTCCGAACCAATTCGACTGTGTGTCCTTCAAGAAAAGAGCATATCAAGTCAGTGTCTATGAGCGGCGGGTATCACTTAACATCAGGTGAGCCTCCTGCCCGTTTGCTTATTACATAATAAAATACAGTCGTTTACAAAATCATTGGAGTAGATTAGACTACCATTATGTCTTTTCCATTCTTTTGTTAGCTCCATAATTCGTTATATAGTCAGTTATCATTGGCCACACCGCGTCTCCATTCAACGGGACTTTTCCAAAACTTGAAAGTGACTTTTACGATTTCATCGCTTTCATCCGTCTTTTTGCAAATGGCTCCATTTGATAGCCTAAAACATATTTAGAAGTTAAATTTAAACCTACTGCCCTGCGATTCTGTAACTCACTTTTCGATCTCACACAGCGGTTTTCGCATCGGCGGTCGCACTCAAATCAGTCGTGAAGCAGTCATTTTATGATTTGGCATTCTGAAAAGCTGGGAGCTTGTAGTTAATTGTTAATTGTTTACAGAATCGCAGGGCTGAGCATTAAAATCATAAAATCACATATTGGAATTTGCAATGTTAATACATCAAAGTAATTGAAATTAATTAGCATGTAGAACAATAGCAATTTAAAACAATGGCATTTAACGATCCGAGTTGCTATTACGTGAAACGCCGATTTACTAAAGAAATTTGCTATTGAAAAATCCATTAATACTGCAAAACGTCTGTTACATAATAATATCGTAAAACACCGGACTCCAAAGTAATGCATGGTTTGCATTCTCGGAGCGAAGTATATAAATGCAAATGATATTCACATTTCCTCGCTCTCGTTTCTTAATCTTGCCTTATTTTCAACTTCCTATAAAAACTTAGTGAATGCAGGAGGAACCTACTTAAGTGTACTATCAAAAATAACATTTTAAGCTACGTATAGCCTCTCTTTAATTTACAACATACTCGTCTTCTTGAAATGTGCCTTAATATCATTGAGTATCTTACGCCGTGTTACCTTGTTTCCATGTTTCTTAATAAAAATCTCATTTGTATTAAGGTTGTACTATATTTAAAAGGCTAACTTATTTCATTTCAACAGTTATATAATAAATAATAGTTATTATTAATATTTTGAATTATTAATATTAGAAATCTTAATAATTAATGCATTACTTAAAGCATTAATTATCGTAAATATCGTATTTTATACATTAAACAATAATTATTTTCATTTAATTATATTTAATTATTATTATGATAATGAAATGCAGTGTTAAAAATCTATTTATATAAAAATGAAACCCGTTTTCCGTTGTCACGACATAACATGAAAACGGCTTGACCGATTTGTCTGATTTTCTTATATAATATTCCTTGAAGAACGAGGATGGTTCTTACGGAGAGAAAAATTAAAAAAAAATGAGTGAAATAGTCTAAAAATTAACTTTTCTATATTCCCATACAAAATATTCGTAATAATACTTAAAAGTCAATATGAACTTTAGTACCATATCATAAAGTTTAAATGTTAGGGGAGGGGTTCCGGTAGGTAAATTTTTATTTTTGACATAATGTATTTGTTGTCTTATCAACCCGAATAGCAGAATAAGTATTAAAAAAAAAAAAAAGAATAGACTGTTAGGCGGTACGATGTTCGCCAAGCCAGCTAGTAAATAATAAAAATAAAATAAATAAACATAAAATAAATCATTTATATATTTCTAGAAACCTTCTAGCTTCTTTCTAGTATACACTTTGAGAGCTAAATTAAATTAAAATATTTTTTTTAATTAAATACCAGAATTATATGTGAACTAAACTTAAAGTGTGACTTACAATCGTGTTTGCGATAAGGCAAAGTGCACAATGTTATTACAGTATAATGTGATTCGATAAGAAACGGTGCAGGGACCTGCAAATTATAGACGTCATTTTGACATGCAGCCTTAAATCGCTGGTAAATTGAACTGCCTTAACCCTAATTTTAAAGGCTTTTACTTTTATGACTTTGCACTTTATGCAACGTAGAGCCTGCACGAAATTAGAATTAAGAACTACACATGCATCTACTGTAAGTTATAATGATATATAGACCTATATAACGCTATATAAACATATGATAAAAAAAAATTTTTTTATTAATAATATTTATTTCATGAGATTCTGTAGATGTTACTCTATTATTCAAGTTTCATTCTTTAACAATAAGATATTTCCTAGTAATTATAATAATATTAATATACATATATTATCCCTAATTAATGAAAAAAATGCAATAAAGCAGTGTTTTTTTAATTGTTGTTAACATTGAAGGTATCTTCTTTCAAGAGTTAGCATAAGCAAATAGAATAACTTCTCTCTTGTGCGGGTAGCCAAAACCAAAATGAAAACATTATTTCTTTAAAAAAAAACCTTTCTGTAAAGTCAGAATATAAAAAATTATTACTACTAGAATATAGATTACTTATTCCAGCGTAATTTTGTATACACTCTTCTGAATGACTCTAGATATTATGATTCTATCTGTATTATAATCTCTTATTTAATTATTACAAATATTACAAGTGTGACAGATAAATGTTGTAATAACCAACGCTTATATATTACACGTCATTGTTAGTGACGTTATCCATTTATTAAATGAATATTTTTACAATTAGTGACAGATAAATGTCGTAATAACAAACTCTAATATAATACTATAATATTTTCATATATCTTTATGTATGTTCTTTTTTTAGTTTTGTCATTCTTATTTTAAAATATGTCACAAAAATACAGATATAGTCTATGCCTATGATGGCGTCGGAAGCTTATTACATATACTATTAACCACCCTTCGCTACCCAGCGACTTTGACTAAAGTGGCGTGAAAAAGTTCTCACACCTTCTGAAGTTTGTTTCTCCTAGACGTCATGTGGGCGAGATGACGCCATATTTAAGCTTAAAAGCTCTTTTAGTTACCGCCTAAGGTATATTTATACCTTAACTTTGAAAGAATATTCTATCATTAATATACCTGTATCGTTTTTTAGGACACGCTTAGTAATTCCTATTATAAGACTCATGTGACTTTTCATTACCTATCGTATTATTAAGTAAAGAACTAGTTGTAAAAATAAAACGAAAACAAATGACATTTTACTAGAGAGTCTTTTAATTCTGACCCCTTAAATGATGGTTATATAATAAGGAAGTTATCGTTGGATATCGCGGAAGAGCTTTATTGTGACTAAAGTTGAAAATCACTGAAGTTGGACTGCATCTACACATTCAGTGTGTTCCTTCTGAAAGAAGAACTTGCGAAGATGGAAATGACTATGTTTTTTTATATATAACGAATATTTATACGGAATTACGTATATCTCAACAAGTATCGTATAATTAAAGCAGAATCAACTTGCAGTATTGTATGAACTTTATTAGCAAGGTAAGTGGTAAGAAAATCGTAAACTAGTTTTAAAATGAAGCGCTTGAGTGATTCTGAGACGAACATGGTCTGATTATCAGCGATTTTTTAAAAAAATGTCTCGTAAAAAGGTTTTAAATGTGTAAATAATGAATTTGTAAAATGTGGTCGATGGTTTATTACAAACAAACACTGCAGTATATACTCCACTACACTTAAACGCCAAACATTTTGATTGATAAGTTGCCAGCTGCAATCATCAGGTGTGCGCGGTGTGTTGCGGTCACCTAGTTAAAGAGTGTGTAGGAAATTAAACATAATCAGTAGCTAATATTTATTGCGCGCGGGAAGAACGACGGGCGCAAACCTCTGTCGCAATACAAAATGTGTGGTAAACTCCTATAATATTCCCCCCGTATGATGAAAAAGAAAATGCATATAATTTTCTGAAAAGTAGTATTATACTCGTAATTAACCATTTGAAAAACTTATAAGCCTGTCGCGTTACATGATAATAATATGAAATATAATATATATGCTTTATATTTTAATCTGTCAAATTCGAAATATACAGTAAGTTTCATACTAAATACAATGCTAATACGTTACTATTATGAATAATATAGACCGAAGGAAACAATTGCAAAATATACATAGCTTCATAAATATTATCACTTGCGCTCGCAAAAATACGTAAGGAATGCTGAAATAAGAATTTTTTTTTTTTTTTTTTGGAGTTTATGAATCCCTATGAGTGTTCCCGACACGAAACTACAATTCCGCAAGCAAACACATATCAATGTGAATGACGTTTAAAATAATTAACATCACAGGATATAAGAAATATATATCCAGTATACGCTATCATTATGACCACGATTTAAACTAAAGAAAGTTAGTACTGGTCGGTTCTCGTTAATCAACCGTTTAAGCTGAGCTTAAACCGTAGTTTGAAATTACTCAAAGTTTGATCCAACGGAGACGAACGCGAGATTTAAGCACAAGATACTAATATTACTTAGATACTTAATGATTTATTGCATCTTATGAATATTCAAATGTAGTGTTAACATCCGATAAATAACGGTCCCAGTTTCACCGTTGGGCAAATGGTGGCATGATTTGGGTTATGATTTTAACTATAACTTTAATAGTAGTTATCATATTTTATTTATTGTTATGAAAGAGAGCAAGACACACTTTACTATACACAATATCAGGATATTTAGGTAAAATAAGGTGCACTAGCCCCCACACTAGGATACCCTGTGTTGTGGGCAGCCAGTGTCTACCTTTTGACATGTTAACTGTACTTGACAATAATTTGTACATAACACAATCTTCTATAATATAAAAATGAATCGCAAAATGTGTGGTAAGAGCATAACTCAACAATGCCTGGACCAATTTGGCCAATTCTTCTTTTAAAATATTCCTTGAAGTACGAGGATGGTTCTTACGGAGAAAAAAAATAAAAAAAAAATTGAGTGAAAAACTCTAAAACAAC
Source organism: Pieris melete (assembly GCA_963693345.1). NCBI lineage: Eukaryota > Metazoa > Arthropoda > Insecta > Lepidoptera > Pieridae > Pieris > Pieris melete. Next base: position 1,936,098 of record CAVNZK010000032.1, on the reverse strand, counting down.
ACTTTTCTATATTTCCATACAAAATATTCGTAATAATACTTAAAAGTCAATTTGAACTTTGATACCATAACATAAAGTTCAAGTGATAATGGAGGGGTTCCGGGAAGGTAAATTTTTATTTTTTGACATAATGTATTTGTTGTCTTCTGTAGACCGGTGTCCCGAATAGTTTTAAAAAAAAATAAAATATAAGTATTTAAAAAAAATAAAGAATCATCTGTTAGGCGGTACGATGTTCGCCAGGCCAGCTAGTTTATAATAAAACTATATTGCACAATAAGAATATTTTCTGCATCAGCAAAGGCAGGTTGACAAGATGTTGTTTAAGTTTTTTAGTGAAAATCTTGTTTTTAAGAAAGTGGTTAAGGCCCTATCCCAGCACGAGTTGCTTTGTCAATGTCTCGGGGTGGACTGCGGGGCTCAATGGAGAGCTGGAGCACTTAGACGCGCCGGCCCTTGTTAACACTACATTGTTGATAAAACTATATTACTTTTATGTAAAACATTAAATTAATGTAGTTTTATCAATTTTTTTTGTGAAATGGATTACTTGGCTTGCGATAAAATATATCATGAAAATTTCAAAATCATGTTCTATGTACATTTTCGTCATAAAATGAATTCAAAGTGTCAAAAATTGGCTATGTTTGGATTTTTGTTCTATCGAGCGAAGTTATTTAAATTGTGTATCGATCTTTCAAACTGAATACATAAACTACTCAACTCCACCATATATTTTTTCCATTCACCCTACTTCAAAAAACGATGATGAAAAATGGTAAGAAACAATGTACTTTTTTGCAGTTGGCGACCAGATAGGTCCTTAAGGAATTATATACAAAGGATGTCTGTTAAAGATTAAAAATCGACGGAGTTTAACTTTGCATTTTTTCGTCCTTATAACTCTGTCAACAATAATCAGCATCATTGGATGTTTTTGACACTATCAAATAATTTGCTATTTTAAAAGAGTACCGAGAGTTTTTTACGCCGGCTTTTTCTCTCGGCCTACACCCTCTGTCTTCTTTGCCGATGAGTAGGGATGCCTACAGATTCAAATTTAATGACGTGGAATAAGTGATACCTGTATCTTATGTTCCATAATAAACATATTTTATTTTATTTTTGAAGTTATACTTCTTTAGGCGCGTTATGAAAAATTTATGAGAGTGAAATTTTACGATGCGCGCGCACCGTGACACAAAATTCAGTATGGGCGCCGAAAAAAGAAATAGAATATGCGTGACGTTTGACCATAATGACATTTGTAGTACCTTTTAAACAAATAAAGCAGTTTCAATTATTTTTTCAAAGAAATTTAGCAATGCTTTTTCACAAAGACCTATTGTTACTTAGTTAAAAGGTTATGAAACATACCTAGTTATTAAATTAAATTAATAATATAATAAAATAATAAATAATAATTGTTATTAATATTAATTAATAATTGATCAATTTACTAAATATTAAACATTGTTAAATTATTAACGCTAAATATCTATTATTAGTTATTTAATATTTCAAAAAAAATAAAGAAAGCCAAAGAAGTATAACTTCTTACGCGCGTACATAAGTACACGCACCATTTTTTTATTATTATGAATATTGTGGGGTTTTACACTTTATTTATTAGATGAAATTAACATTCGACGTGTACCTTTTTGTACGTTCAACCTTCTCCGTCTGTCAACCGATCTGGGAGATTGATGCGTCAAATGATTCGAATTTGCAGCGAATTGGCTCTATACTGGTATTGTGGTCAGATTGATAGTTTTCAGGATATTAACTGAAATGTTATTTGAAAAATCTAAAACGCCTCGTGATTAGTCATTCATGTGTATTTACTGACTTATATCTATGACTGAAATGCTTTTAAATTTGGATTGAATGGAGACGTACATTCATATTGCTTGCTAAGCCTAATAGGATATAAGGACCATTAAACGATGTTTAATGGTCTTGTTAACAGATTGTGTCAGGTTTAACTGTGATGAAAAATTACTCGATGGACATTTTTAGCAACTCTATAGAGATCTTTCGCCGAGTCGTTTTAGCAACATGGTTGTGATTATGTATTTACATTGTACATGCTTGGCGGATCCATGCGACTTTTTCGATACAAAGAGTTTCCTCGTGAGTTGTGTACATTGCGGGCTACTCGATTGTAAGGAAGTTACATGGTTAGCTCTCATGTCGTTTTAACATATTGGAAATAAAATAAATAAATAAATACATGTATATCCTTTCTATAACATAGTTTCATAAAGATCTAGTCGTCCTGATATTAACATGTGTGATGATTGAGAACATAGACACGATAATAAGAAACATTACAAGAAATAAACATGTATATACTGCGAAATATACTAAGTATATTTGGCATCGTACACCGTGCACACCTGGTGACCACAATACAGATTTTTATTAAGGCCATTGAGGATATAAGAATATATTAAATTTAAACAGATATATTATTGATATTAACTAAGTGTAACAAATAATATAGTTTAAAACTTTTTAGCGTTGGTATTAATTTGTTTAACTAATTTATAATTATATTAAAAAAATAATTTACAATGCAGTTTCTAAACATGGGTAACAACTGATCATTAATATAATAAAAAATAAACAATTCATCCAAATAAAATAAAATATTTGACGTCTATATGCTTTTGGTAAAAAAAACAAGCAGATGCAAGTTAAACATTCATTTTAGGTAAAACGTTTTCGAAAATAACTTGTCATTCTCATGTTACACGCGCTTATTCTGGTTTAAAATTTTGAAAGGTTAAAATTTAATTTGTAAAACATCTTGAAAACTATTAGCAGTTCCACTACTAATTATTTAACTATTATGATTGTACTAGTTTTGAAATGCGCGAAGTATTTATCATTTATTACTTATTTATTTTACAATACACTTAAAATAATACAAATATAAAAAAACAATATATATTATTGTAACATTATAATAATCCTATTTTTTTTTAATTTTATTTGTAGTAGCGTATATTACGAGTATACAGAAACATTAACTTATTAAAACGTAATGACATTCGCATTAAAAAATCTCAGTGTATATTAAATAAAATTCTTCGTAATTGCTACAATATTTTCAAGTTCAAAGTCAAAGCATTTATTTCAATTAGACCATCTAAAATGGCACTTTTGAACGTCAAAAATTTTTTTTATATATATATAGAAGATTCTAGTTGCCCCTTCCAAAAGGTAGTTTCGTGTGGAGAAGAATGGGCAAGAAACTCCACAATTTCAATTAAGAAACCGTTCAGTCAAACAATTGAAATCACAGGCTCACAGTATCTAGAACATAGAATTACTCTATTCTCTAAAAACTGTTGAATTATTTAAAAAATACCCAGAATAGGTCCCGGATGGACGGCGGAATAAATTGGTAGTTATTTTCCGGCCCGCCGCGTTTCGTATTGACGTTGACACTTAACGGTACATAAATCTGTGCTAGAAATAATTAAACCAAATTGCTTTATAGACATTTTTGTACTCCTCATTTTATTTCTATTTTTGAATTATGACGCAGGGTATTATTTTAATTATATCCAGTCAATTTAAGTTCTTAATTAACGAATTTACAATTTGTTTATTGTTAATATGTTTATTTGAAATAAGTCAACCGTATTCTAAAGATTTACACCTTGAATAGCCTTTTCTAATGGTAACCATGGAAACAAACTATATTTTTGTTTCACCATCATCAATGGCTATACAGTATACAGCTCCTTCTCAGTACACATCGCTATCGAAATCTATCCAGTGCTACCCGCGTCCAACTCCGAACGTCTTTTGTTTCGAGGTCTTGACACCTCCATCCCATCCCATCCCATCCCATCCCATCCCATCCCATCTCCATCTAGCCTCGGTCTACTAGGTTTTCTCTTGCCACCGTGTTGTGAGTTCATTAAGGACCTTAGGATTCTATCCGCGACTAGGTGCATATGTCTCAACCACTTGAGCCTTAGTGAGCACCTTATTATTGGACGATGTTGGCGTCATCAAAGATGTTACAAAGTTCGAATACGTCAAGCACCATCATCGCAAACAGGACCAAAGATTATTATTCGAAGAATCTTCCGCTCTAAAATAAGGAGAGAAATCTAGTCTTTCTTGCTAATATTTTTTTTTACCATAATAAGGACGAATTAGTTTTAGCACATTTTAAACATACGTTTTCAATACTGAGTATGATATTTCTTGCTTGGATAGTAGAACCGTCTATGTAACTTAATATTCAATAGACAGGCAAATTCATTTAATTGAAACCCAATCGAATAGTCTGACCGGCGCGTATTAATTAGTTACATGTCTGAATCGACATGTTAGAAACAAGATATTTGTTTCGTAGAGGTCTATAAACATAAATTCTAATTCTAACATCAGTCACCATCTATATATATGCTTACTAAATAGGTATGAGCCATTTGGAGTGGCTAAAAGTATTTTTAAATGAAAAAACAATGTGTGGATGTGAATGTGTGGATGAAACAGTCAAGTTTCGATTGAATCCAAATTTTATACGAAGAATAATTCACCAGATTAGACCGAGAACGAACTGAGAACTAGATTCACGGTATTATGTCCTTCGCAGTACATTCTCGACCGCGAACCAACAATGAACGGAACCTAATGTGGATCCGGCCTTATGCGTCACATTTTTATACAAGTGTAATAGAGGTGGTTACTTCGAGAGTCTTACCAAGAGCCTATTCAGGATAGCTGTGTTGGAAGATACCTGGGTTGGTTGGGATAGAAACCGGGTCTAACTCTAGATACAACGAAATGGTCAATGTTACGCTGAGCAGGATAACCCACAGATGGCAGCAATAGGGGTAATGGCCGGTTGTATATTCTTTATGGAAAATAAATTCTCACTCTATCTTCGTCCAAAAAACCCTTCCCAATTGAAATTCATGATAAAATCCGCCTCCAGTTTTGCTGATTCAGTACGGACCAAAAGTTTGATTTATTTAAGGAGGAGCTGAACGTTGTGCGCGAAGAACCTTATGTTCCCGATGTTGCAAATTGTCTGATTAAGTACTGTAATAAAATGAAAAGCAATGAAACAAACTTCAAACACATCTGCACATCTGCTTTGTGTCCATACATACCATAAATATTTATGTTTATATAAACAATCTCAATTGTAATTAGCAATATTAAATGACTATACTTTCCAATTCGGCGACTAATATAATATACTATAGCATAAAAGTAGACATAACAATATTTTAGGTAGATAACTAAATATTAAATCTGCGGGAAGTTTCCATAAGTTACTTATAACTTTTTTTTAAATTGCAATACTGTCTGTCGCCATGTGCGGTTAGTTGCGCACGAGTCGGGTGGAACCGTTTGTCGAAAGGCTTCCCAGAATACAATCTTGATTGTGAATAATAAAGAATTTATATTTTCTAATACACTGTTCGATTTTTTCCTACAAATAATGACTAATATTATAGTTGTAATTTATTATATATTTTAGTTAGTCTATAGACTATAGTCTATTCTTAATATATATAAATTACGTGTTGTTTGTCCGCTATGGACTCCTAAACTACCGAACCGATATCAATCAAATTTGCACACCGTGTGCAGTTTGATCTTACTTAAAACATAGGAAAGGATAGATAGGATTGCAAAATATTTGTTTATTATTTTATAGTCACAATTCTAACAGATGGCGCTGTGTTGAAAGTACTTAACTTTTGAAAGTACTTACTAACAACTTTTCACATAAGCTACAATTCAATGGTATAACCACCAATAAAGCATGGTGGTCTCCATGGCTGGTGTTCTCCTACCGTTTCCCTTGAATAGTTTACTACTATGTAATATAACAAAAACCTTAGCCACAGCAACGCTTGGCCGGTCTGCTAGTTTATTATATGTATATTTTAGCTAGTCTGTAGTCAAAAATTGGCACTGTTACCCTAAATGAAACTAGTGTATGATAGTTATATATGCATAGTAGCAGTTATTTCAATAAGACACGTACAACTTAATATGTATATGAAGCAATTGACATTGCAAGCACTTACCTATTCGAGGAGTATCTATAAACACATATAATATGTATCTAAATTGCAAGTTTCGGCGTCAAACACGAGTCACGATCACGAATACTATCGCGTCTCACCTATGAGTCACTAGTTTACAGACCTCTTGTCACACCGTGGCGTAAGTTATCAATATACTTTTTTCTTTAGGTTTCACAACGTAACACTTACGATCGTAAATAATAATAAATCTCAAATATATATTTACTACCAAAGCGTTTTTATACTGAGAGAACTATATCGAACATACAACGTCCGGATTGGTATCGGTGTTGGCAATGGATTTTACAGAGTATGCTGCTGTCCTCACATGCGTAGAATGAACGAGAACAACTGGCAAGAGCCTGGCATTTTTTCGATCGATCGAAAGCGTCTAAAGTTTATACTTTTGGTTTTAGGAAAAAACTGTTAAAAAATATATTAATATTTTATATCGATATATTAAGGTTAGGGTTTTTGCTCTGCCTTTTATTAAGTAATTCAAATACATATATTAATTACTTATATTATTGGGATATGGGAGTGCTTATTGCATGTGATTTTCAACCCTGAGTGTCATGGACCAGCTCAACGCCACGGGAACATTCTACATGCGAAACAATTTGTATGACTCAAAACTTGGCGATTACAAAGAGTGGCGGAGAGTTTCTTGCCAGTTCTTCTTGCTTCTATGCCCTTGATTTACGAACTGGTAGTAAATATAAATTTAGCATCAATTTAACATCTTTTTATTGACGTTCATAAGTGTACTTGGTTACCTATTAGTGTGGTGATACACACACGTGATAGAGGTGGAATTCGCTTAATTAATTTTACAGTGATATAAACAAGGGTATGATAAATTACGCTTCTATGCATTTGAGGTGGTTAAAAAACATCAGTAGCGTTCGATTCACGCACGTACTGCTAGAAAAATGTGCCAACCCTTTTTGAAAACCCTCTCCATACACGAATCCATACCAATACGTACATATTTATTTTCAACTAGAATTCCCGATTGTGAGCTGAAAAAGCGATGCGTATCCCGAAATATTCAACTCAAAGAAAGTTATTCCCATTTTTGATTACGACAAGCGAATTTTTCTCTTTTATCAGTCTGATCAAACTAGTTTTAGGAGAATTCAATGTTTATTCATGTGGGAGTTTGGTTGGTGTCAAAGTAGCAATATGGGTTTTAGTAGATTGACGTTGATTCTCTGGTAGTTTTTTATTTACTTCGAATATAGGTTGTAATACTGAGTGTAATACTCAACAATAATAATGATCACTTTACTCTTTTATGCTGCAATTTAAGTGAAAGTTATAAAGTAGGAGCTAATACAATTAGTGTAACATAAAATAAAAAGTGGGAAGTAATTATATTATTACATTTATTTGTGTGAAAGGTTCACAATGCATAATTATATTGTTCTTTAAATCTTATTTTAGTTTACTTTAGACTAGTGTATAGACATGTCACGTTATCCCTGAGGTCGTAGGTTCGATAATCGTCTGTGCATTATGGACATACTTTCCATGTGTTCATTAATTAGTACTCTTTCGTACGGTGCAGCATGCCTTAGGTCGAACAAAGTCGACGGCGCGTGTCGGACACAGAAGACTGATACTTGCTTATTAAATAAAACAAATGATGACGAAAAATACAAACATCTGGAGCCAAGACTAGTAATTTGGTAGCGCAATTGTTTTTTCGGATAGTTTTTAAATCTTACATAATATTTGAGCCTGAGACATGTTTGTCAGAACGCCATGATTAGTCAAAAACAGTTATCTTATAACATATTATTAATAAATTGAATAATTGGATTGGAGATTACTTGTGAACGACGAATACATCAATTCACGTACACGTTTTTTCGAAAATCCTATATAATATTTGATTAAAGTTCTTGCTTAGGTCTTTAATCCACAAACATGAAATCTACAATTAAATCAATAAATACTACAAGCACTTCCTTTTTGTCTGATTATCTTCTACTTCTTTTAGTACCATCTCTATGTGAAGGTCATCATCATCATGGCTAGATTAATTTTGGATGCCGCGCTTCTAAACCATAACTTGGTGCTTTGGCCAAACCATTGTCTAATAACGTATGATATGATATGTTCGGAACAAATAATATAAGAACTGACCAATTCATATAACTAGTAGTGTATAATGTAAAATTCCTTTAAAGATAAACTTGCGCGCAATTGTGTGTGGCAGAATATGTGAACTTACGATGTACCACCTTATACATTTTTGTACCATATTCTTGCAATATGTTACAAAAATGTGGTTTTTGGTTTCGTTGGTTGGAACCAGATTTCCATCTTGCCACTTTGCCTTGTATGATTAGAAGGAGCTCGTATTTTGTCTTTTTAGGTAAAAATGATGATGATTATCTGATTATATATTATTTTATGTCCAAATACCATTGAAGCTACTCAATGGAGCGTCAACAATCTTTATGAATTAATATAATTCATATGCTTTTGCCTCACGTGTTATTATATAACATGAAACTTTCCTAATCGCTTAGCAGGCAGACACAAAGATATTGTTTTGTTTAATATTGCATACTAATTATGCCAGACCCAACGTTAACATCCTGAACGGTAATTTCAATGATAAATTTCAAAATAATCCTCCTCAAAGCTCTGATAGCCATAACATACTTTATTCAAACCGCATTTCTAATTAGAATCTATTTTAGCTACAGTAGAGCAACTTTGATATGAAATACATTTATGTGCCCAAAGTTTGTAGTGTGCATGGCTTTCATTTGAGGCTGGCAAACCGGAATTAAAACCGGTATGAAGATAGGAAATACTAAAATTTTTGAAGTTATACTTCTTTAGGCGCGTTATGAAAAATTGATGAGAGTGAAATTTTACGATGCGCGCGCACCGTGACACCAAATTAACAGAATGAAGTTGCCCACGGAAGATGCTACGGCATAGGACATAATTTAAGAACAACGTTCGAATAATAATAGTATTTATGTTACACTTAATGTAAGAGAATAATAATAAATATTTATTAATTTAATTTTTCAAATGTTAACTGAACTTTATTGACTATAATGACTCCTTTTCCAGTCTTTGATTATTTAATTGTAATTAATTATTTGCATGCAATCAAAAACTATTTTTAATAATGCCAAAGAATTATAACTTCTTACGCGCGTACATAAGTACACGCACCTTTTTTTTTTACAATACTACTCTACTCCCCTGCCATTGTGTCCAGGGACTTTTTCTATCTCTTAAACTTTTACTAAAAAGATACAATATATTAATTACTCGCGATTTACGTCCCGGTGATATCGGTAATATTTTTATTTACAATTATCATGGGCGAGCCGGGGCGCAATTCATTGCCCGTTCTTTGATTTTTGTTTGCCACCTTTAGATATTAAATAATTCATTAACTCTAGTATTAATAAGGCTTATATTTAAACAAAAAGAGCACAATCCCACGATTTCGTAAGTATATAGAAGCTAGTATTACCATTTTCTTGAATGGAATCTTCTTGTTGACCTTTACAGCTCAGCTCGGGGTTTTGCGAGCGAAGCTTGGCATAAATAGGCGTTTTCACGCGACTGCCGCAAGGACGTCTCCTGCAAGACTCGGACTGTAGCATTCCGGGGTGAAAAACCATATTTATAACCTCGCCTTTTATACCTTTTGCTTAAAAACATGAATTTAAAACGATTATAAAATTTTGTGGTTGTGTAGCACCTTAGCTGCAAGTTCATTAGTGCATGCATGTATTTTTTTACCCTATAAAGATAGATGAATAAGAGAATGATCGAAGCCATCCTTTAGAAATTCAAAGTAATAATAAATTGTTGTAATTTGCTATATAAATTTTCGTATTCGATAAAACCGGTTTTCGAGATCGGTTTAAATGGTGAATCGGTAAAATATCGGCTTATAGTCCTAATTGCATGGCACAATTTGTTGGGTAATCGCCTTAAATTACTTCCATCTCTGTTTCATTCCAAGCATCTTTGTTGTTTTAATTAAACAATAGCGAAATATATTACAGTCAATTAGTACATTACCTTGTACTTATTAAATGCCTCTTAGATATTATGATTAAAATTATCAAGTAAAATATCGACGGTAAAATTTATTATAAATAAGTAAAACTGTCAACATTGTATTTAAATATAAAAATAAATAAATCAGTGGCGTTTCAACCTCAGGGTCTTCGCCTCAGATTTCTGAATCTGTTTCATGATCATTTTTAAATCTAATAGGCAAGTAGGTGATCAGCCTCCAGTGCCTGACACACGCCGTCGACTTTTTGGGTCTAAGACAAAGGTTTCCTCACGATGTTTTCCTTCACCGTTCGAGCAAATGTTAAAAGCGCACATAGAAAGAAAGTCCATTGAACTGAAGCCACTAGGCCGCCACTGCTATTTGAATATACATTCATTATATGTGCATTTACATATGTCTACAATTCCGTCTCCGTAAAAAAAGCTCTATCGATACGACACTAATTCTATTTTCCACTTGACTGCGTGCAGTTAACAAGGAGTTGTTCATTTAAGTTCCCTTTAGTGCTCTAAGCGTAATAATAAACAAGAAAAAATAAATTGGATACCGTTCGTGTCGGTAGCTTTAACACTGTTCACTTTGTTCACTTAAAAAGCTAATTTTTTATACGCTTTATGAAGGAAAGTTTTATAAGGGCTTAGAAAATATTAAGCTTCGCAACTAAGAACAGTTTATGCAGATAGATATTCTAGAGTGCTTTAAGGAATTTGTGTATTTAACAATGTAGAACCATACTTTAACTGCAAGTAGGTCATTGATGATTTGGGCTTTTATTAATCGCTGATTGATATTGTAGTAAACTACGATATAGTATTTAATATATTTTAAAATTGCCTTACGTATATATTTTAAACAATTGTTATAAATTGAGGCCAATTGGCGCGAATCTCGTATATTTTCTCCACTTCATAAAACATAGATGTAGTTACACACTCACATGCACCCACACACATGCACTCACGCGTGTTGTAATCAGTTAAAAAAAATATTGATAAAAAAATGTTTTGGAATGAACTATGTTTGTTATGAAAGTGCTGGGAACATTGGTATTTTTTTTCTTAAAAGGCTTCCCAAATCTTAACACATTAAAACATATTTTTGTATTTGTTCATTTTTTTTCAAACTGCCATCCTACGTACAGAGAACTTATAATTATCTCGAGCAAGCACTAACACATACGTTTTGTTTTACATGCTACATTCACACAATCACGCACACTTGCACGTAGCCCGCAACACTAAGATTAAAGATAAGATAAAAAAATATATATAATATATATATTTAAATATATATTTTTAAATAGCCATGGCCAATGAGAGAAAATCAAATCTCCTAAAGAATATTTAATCATGATTGTAACGTATTACAACTATTGAGTTGTACGCCTACGCATAATATACTTCGTAACATACAAAATATACTTACCAATAAGTATAGCTATTAAAGTTCCGCTTCTACAAGCATTTAGTCCGGTCAATTTAGAGATTCGAAGGTGCATAAAATCCCAACAAGCTGAAAATCAGTAAAATTGTTCAAAACATAATCTATATATATAAAAATGAAATCTATTTTCCGTTGTCACGACATAACATGAAAACGGCGTGACCGATTTGTCTGATTATTTTTTATAATATTCCTTGAAGTACGAGGATGGTTCTTACGGAGAGAAAAATTAAAAAAATTGAGGGAAAAAGTCTAAAAAAACACTTTTCTATATTCCCATACAAAATATTCGTAATACTACTTAAAAGTCAATTTGAACTTTAATACCATATCATAAAGTTCAAATGTTAGTGGAGGGGTTCCGGGAAGGTAAATTTTTAATTTTTGACATAATGTATTTGTTGTCTTATCAACTTTCTTTTTTTTATCTTACTAGCTAGACCGGTGTCCCTAATAGCAGAATAAGTATTTTTTTAAAAATAAAGAATCGACTGTTAGGCGGTACGATGTTCGCCAGGCTAGCTAGCGTTATAAATAATATTTAAAAGTTCGACATCATTACCGTGTATGGAAATTTTTTATTCAAAGTCAAAAAGGTCGAAAAAATTATTTTTGTCGCAATTTTCAGCAAAACGGTAAATTTTATCATAAAAGTACCTCAGACAAAAATCATCATCAAGATCATAAAATTATCTATAAAAATGTATCCATACTTTTTTCCTACGAGCTAAAGAAAGACATAATATGTTAAAAACAAGGTAAAAAACGAAAATTGCAACACACTCCGCAATCATAAATAGTTTCGACTCGATTTGAACATAGAAACGTAGCTTTATTGAAGTGTATATCATATTTGCATTCAATATGAATTGATGAGTAAAAGTTCCAACAGTGTTCGCACCGGTATTGCGCACTAGATGAACAATGTTATGTAGTTGAAAGTTATCAAGCCTTTTAGATTCATTGAAAATTTAAAGCTTTTCCCATGATAGCCGTTCTATTTTTTTGTAGTGAATTAAGAGAAAATTTTTAATTTCATTTTTAGTTAAAATTTAACTTAAAGCTACTGTCTAAAACAAAGTTATATGGAAATTGTATTCGTTTTTACACCTTTAGATAGTTATCACTAAATTAATTCAAAGCCCTCGTTAAGCGTAAATTAATCATTAAGATTTTTTATAAATTTGACGAACATTAAATGATTCTAAGCTTTGGGATTGATTTGCTCCAGTTCATACAATTTGTGTGATTCAAAACTTAGCGATTAAAAAGAGTGGCGGAAAGTTTCTTGCCCGCAAATTTACAATTAATTTAACTTCTTTTTGACGTTCATAAGTGTATTTGTTTACCTATATGAATACTCATTTTGAGTTTGGGTTTGTAAGGAGTGTCATTTGGTATCACATTAACATAAGCCGGGCTGACACCCCACCCTTATTAATCAGATAGATTTTTATTGTCACGCTTAAAAATTTGACTCATGAATAAAACATTTAATTTTTACGTGGCTAATGTAATTTTCTTGTGAATAGTGGGATCAGCAGGCGATCAATTTTAATGTTTTTAAATTAATTTTAACTTCAGCTTTCATTTTACACTTTTTTTTAATTTATTAATGGCCGCACCAACAAGGCAACACATAAGAAAAAAAAGAAAAAAGGAAAGAAACACTTTAACACACATGAAAAAATATAAAACTGCAACGGATTACAATTAATAATAACTTAATGACTTTTTTGAGAATTTTCATAAATAATAATTTAAATAAAAATTTGTATGTCAAGTCGATCAAAGTTTTTAATTTTTTAACACATATACATATAATTACTACATATTATATTATATTATATTATATTATATTATATTATATTATATTATATTATATTATATTATATTATATTATATTATATTATATTATTATAAACATTGAATATTTAGTTATGACTAAAACGATAACTAAAACTAAAAGTACATACTAAAATCTGCAGCTGGACTACTACTATTTAAATCTTATAACTAATAATAATAAGCCACTCTTGTAAACTCAGATAAATTTCAATCTCCACGAAAATCTCATGCATGCGGTGTCACTCCAACACTTGTGATCTCCGGGATTTCTCTTAGAACCAGTCAAAGTCAAAAATTCATATAGGTAACACAATGTACACTTATGAATGTCAAAAAAGAAATATACATTAAATGCCTCTAATTTTACATTTACAGCCAGCCTTGCGATTCTGTACCTCACACAGCGGTTTTCGCATCGGCGGTCACTCTCAACTCAGTCGTGAAGCAGTCATTTTATGATGTGGCATTCTGAAAAGGTGGGAGCTTGAAGTTTATAGATCTCAAATCAAGGGCCTAGAGAAGAGAAGAACTGGCAATAAACTCTCCACCACTCTTTTTAATCGCCAAGTTTTTGGTTTGACACAACGTTTGTAAGGAGCTGCAACCATTACACCATGTTCCACACGACATCTTAAGTGATAAATAATAATAAAATAAATTAAAAACAAAGATTTGACCTCTATCAGCAGGTGGCACGGTGAAATATTTACTCTATCACATCTCCATAGAGTACCCGGCCTGTAAATATCATAAATATGTATTCTGATATACCAGCTCTCTACCTCCACTCAGAACTCTGTATTCAAAGAAAACTGTATTCAAAACTTATGTATTCTCTCGATAATATTAATCACATTGTTTTTCGTTTTAACCCTATTTCCTACATCAGTTTATCATCAGATCATAGACAATAGTTTCTGTATACGTTATATTGAATCTAGTTTATTATTCCTGAGGCGGGTCACTCGGAGTCCTCAACAGAATTCAAGCCTAAAATCTTCATTTATTATGTATATCCTCTGTCATTCAGTAACTTCTCTATTTCATGGATGCGCTTAAAAGTAACAAGAGTATCGTGTGTGTTTACAAGATGTAAACAGTATTTTATAATGACTCTTTACTTTTGATTCTCAACAATTTTCAGTTTTTTTTTATATTACGCGACTTAATAAATCTAATAGTTTTAAATGAGACTGGAAATCTTGATTAGAGTAATACTCAAATTCGTAGACATCTATTTAAAACAATAAAGCGTATAGAATCGGCAAATTAATTACTAATGAAATGGTGAAAAGATTTTGTTTGCTTCGCAAATGGTTTACTAGTTTGAAATGTCAAAAAGCTTTTCCATTAAGTTAAAATGTCACCTTTTGTTTTACATTCCTTTTTAATTTTGAATTTGGAACACGTTAAAATATCAAGGTTATCTGCCTCTACCTTAATTAAAAACATTTTAATTATAGGTAGTAAAATTTCATTAAAATGATGAATACCGTATAATATTAGAATGAACACCGCATCCGATATTAAAGAAGCAATGGCGTTGGCTTATCTGACCCGTCTCCTATTGTCAAGCTATACCCGTGGACAAACAATTGACTTGGAAATTCATAACCTCACCTTTATCAAAGCCCCTGATAAATGCATGTTTCAACAGTAATATTAGGTTGTTTTTGAGCCAGTATAATGATGATAATTATTAAGAACTAGCTGACCCGGCGAACTTTGTTCCGCCTAACAGTCTATTAATATCGCGTTAACTTTAGTTAAACCATATTTAGGATTTCATTAAGGTAATTATTACAACTTTTATTGCAAATACAGAAATGTTTTATTGCGTGCCATTGCGAAAGAAGAATGGCAGTTTTACACATTAGGCCTCTTCTCTCTAGGGCCAATATTACAATACTGCATGTTAAAGCACTTTCTGATAAACAACATTTTTTGTTTTGTTATCCGGCGCAAGAACAAAGTAGTAGGTTTTTTTTATATGCGTAATTTTATCAACAGATGGCACCACATGCTGTTTGCATTCGTAAAATTAATTAATTTATCCGATATTATATTAGATAGATATAGAATCCACCAAAAAAGAGATAAAAAAGCTTTAGAGGTGTCAAGGGACACCCGGATGGAACGAAATTCCTTTCATTAATTTATATGTTAATTGGTATCATAACAGTATGATAGATTTTCTCGACACCAATCTTAAAAAAAGCCAACATCACGAGGTGTTCCCAAGGCGGTCACCCATCCAAGTACTGACCTCGCCCGACGTTGCTTAACTTCGATGATCGGACGAGAACCGGTGTATTACAATAGCAAATAGCAAAAAGTGTCGTGACAACTTTTCGTAAGAATTTTTTCCGTCTAGCCCCCTTTCACAACGCGCGATAAGGAACTTCGTTCCAATAACATCGGTCCAGCCGATCTTGAGTTATAAGTGGCTACGACCACGACTTTGTTTAATATATTTAGATTAATATTAAGAATTTATTTTACTTATTCAGTCTGCGTTACGTTATGTCCAGAATTGTTATACAATAAAAATAAAATCATCTATATGTACATAAAGAGTTAGGTAAGGTTAATAATTACTATGTAATAAGGATTTATATATACTTGAACCCGAAGGCCCAAGAGTTTCTACTGCAAAAGGAACAAAATCGCAGTTGGAGGACAGACTCATATGTATGAGCCGTTTATTTTGGGTTTATAATATAAAATCACGTTTATATGCCCAGTATGCCTAAGTGCATCAGTGATTACTTTTCATCAGAAACCCACGCAAGTAATAACATACATTTAATTTAATAGCCGTTAGAACATGCAACATATTTTCAATAACTC
The DNA here is from genome assembly GCA_963693345.1 of Pieris melete. Taxonomy (NCBI): domain Eukaryota; kingdom Metazoa; phylum Arthropoda; class Insecta; order Lepidoptera; family Pieridae; genus Pieris; species Pieris melete. The sequence continues at coordinate 1,919,817 of CAVNZK010000032.1, read as the reverse complement.
TGCTGCTATTACCATGAATTAAAGCGAAATAACATGAAATAAACGTGTAAAAATATAATTGTACTGCATTACAGTTTTCTTGCTATTATTATGATTATTCTTGGTACTTTGCGTTCACACGATATAAAAAAGTTCGTCGTTGGAAAACTTAATCGGTGTCGGTTCATTCTATCCGTACTAACAAGTATAATTAGTAAGATAAATTCCTCGACTCCAAAAAGAAGTAATAAGTTTAACATAATTTGTCAACAATAGAATCAAGTGTATAAAGCGGTCTACACACCAAAGCCGCTGACCCGGCGGCACGGATCGCCGGCCCAACCCGCCGGCCTTATTTTATACAATCATGCCGCCGGCTTGCGCCCGCGCGGGCAAGCCGGCGGGGCAGCATGCCGATGCCGACGGCATCCCTCTCTACTCACTCAGTCAGTTGCCCGCCGGCTTTCATAGAGTAGTGACGTATCACTTATACATTCTCTGTTGTTGTGAAGTGTCGGCACTTTTTTTTCAACTAACCAATATGGAGTGGGACGATGCAACAGTTATAAAACTAATAGACCTCTATCATTTAAAAGAAATATTATGGAACCCAAAAAACCGTGACTACAAAAGCCGGCCAAAGCGTTACGACGCATTTAATGAAATTGCCAGTGAATTTGCTACCGATGTTCCGGAAATCGAGAGAAAGATAAAAAATTTAACTAGTCATTATTACCGAGAGAAAAAAAAAGAAGATAATTCAAATAAGTCTGGTGCGGGTACTGATGATATTTATCATAGTAAATGGTTTGCCTACAAATCACTAAATTTTCTGCAGAACAAAAATGTGCCTACTGGAACCACCGATACTGTAATTAAAGATTTAATTTTTTTTTATTTATAATCAGGCAACTAGGGCCCCATAGACATATAATTATATTAGTTTATTTATTAGTGTATCTTTGTATTTAGATTTTAACCCTTTCCCGGGCATTGGCAAAAAAGTTGCCACTCAGGTAAAAAAAAATGTGTTTGAAAAAAAATTAATTGAAATGTTGAAGACTTATTCAGTGCCTTTAAATCACTTAATCTTTGACAAGTACTGTATTTATTGCGACTCATTAAACTTGGCCTAACCCAACACTTTCGTGTGTTGAGGGATCCACCGATAATAACTCCACAAACTGCTATTATTAAATCACTGTTATCGTCCTCCTCCATGTCAATCTGAAAATACTACTTCTGAATTATTCGAAACACACACGTCCAATCTCTACGACTATTTGGCAATTACTAGAACACCACATGCCGCGGCTGTCGTGCCGCCGGCTTTGCCGCCGGCAAAGTCGTTCGGCTTAGACATTCTGAAGCCGCCGTGTTAACCCGCCGGCACTAAGCCGCCGGGCTGTGCCGCCGGGTCAGCGGCTTTGGTCTGTAGACCGCTTAAAACGATATTTTAATTATTCTAAATTATGATAGTTTAAAAAAACCAATGGCATTACAACCTTTTTAGGGTTGGCCCTCAATTTCAAGATCATTCATCAATTTAATAGGCAAATAGGTAAACAGCCTCCTGTGCCTGACACACGCCATTAGCTTGTTTGAAACAATACGGTTTTCTTACGATATTTTCCTTCACCGTTCGAGCGAAAATAACATACAAAAAGTCCATTGGTCGAATCGAACCTACAAACGAGCCGGGAATCGAACCTACAACCTCATGGATAAGAGTCGCACGCTGTAGCCAATAGACCAACACTGCTTTTCGAAAAGGGTAGTCTAAAAAAAAACAAAAATAAATACACTTTGAATATTTGAAGTTAATTGATTGCGCTGATAATTGAAGTTATTAGGATTTTTTAGCCAATTTAGCTTTGGTTTATAAATATTATCTATTGAGACTACCTAAGCTAAATCTTAACCACCAAAAGTAGACTGATACATCCATGACTTGTTGACGTAATACATTTATAATGCACAAGACAAACAAGAATAAAATTTCAGAATCGAAAACCTAATTACACAAATTTACATGGCACAGCGTTTAGACTATAAGGCTTGTTTTTTTGTTATAGGAGGAAAACGGGCAGGAGGCTCACCTGATGTTAAGTGATACCGCCGCCCACGGACATTGCCAGAAGGCTCGCAAGTGCGTTGCCGGCCTTTTAAGAATTGGTATGCTATGGTTCGGAAACACGTCAGTAGGCAGCTGGTTCCACATAGTGGTGCGCGGCATAGGTATGCGTGGTAGGCCTGCTGTCTTAACTATTTGAAATAGCTGATTTATAGCTTTTGAAACTAAAATACACATCGAAAGACAATATTACTGATACTAATTATACTTGTGTCTAAAAATTTAATTAGATACATCAGCAGCAATAAAGCTTAACGAAGTAAAATGAAGTTAAATTAAAATTCCATATAAATTTTAGGTAATTAATATTTTATATGAATTCTGGGTAAGGATCAAAAGTGGGGTCATTGCCCGGATCAACCGAGTATTTTTTAAGCCCAACCCTTTTAACAAAAATAATTTTATTGAAATTAAAACTCAAATGTTGAAAGTTTATGAATCTGAATAACCGATTTTTCACAAGATTTTTGCAGGTTCGTGAATTTTTTTCAGTTCTAGGTAAGGCTAATTTCGTGATTTTTATTTATCAACATTATTAGAAAAATAATTAGTGTAATTAAAATTGGCTCTTTTATTAATTACCTCGCGAACTAACGAACTTAATTTACTTTTAGTATTTGATTTTATATACAATTAGTAAGCTAAATAAATAATTATTTTATATTTACGTAGGGTTTTTACGTCACTATCTTTTAAAAAAATATGTTTCCGTAGAACCCAATTTTCATATTGTAATGTCAATGTTAACGTAAAATTGTAAACACCGTTAGATTGTAATCTATCTCGCGAGATTATAAACTGTCGAAAGATTGTGAACCTCAGCGTACTGCTTACAATTTAACGTATTATTATTCGGTAGATTGTAATCTATCGAAGTGAAACCGTCAAATTGTGATACGGATCGCACCTCGCGCGCTGATTGGTTGAACGGAATATGCCCCGCGCCACAATATTTGATTGTTAATTCGTTTGTTGTTGAATGTAAATTGATTGTTTTGATGAATGTAAATTGATAACGTGTTGAAAGTAACTCACAGCTTCAGAATTATTTATATGAAATTGTTGGGAAGTAAAATTAATCTGTGATTGACCAAAGAAGTTTGAATGATAACTAATTTAGATTACAATCTAACGGTGTTTACAATTTTACGGTGACATCAACATTCATTACAATAATAAAAGGAAAATCACTTAACTTAAAACAGTTGGTAAATCTACCAAATTATTTAAAATATTGTTAACAAAGATAATATAATTATTTTATATATAGAAATAATTAATAACCGCAAAAATATTTCCGTTACACCTTTGCAGCTGTTTATTATTGCTTTTCTCCATGCGCTATTTAGAATACTAAATAGTATAATACTGCAACTTTCCTAAAAAGCCTAAATTTATTTTTAAAAAGCTTCAAAAAACACGAAAATATTAAACAAAGAAATTTCATTAAGTTTACCAAAGGTACCGGGCACTTAGTTCGCAGATACGATCTAAAGCGAGCTAAAACAAACGCGGCACTAAATGTAAATTGAACGATAACTGTTACCTCTGGGACTACACACACGCTATCGGGCTTTGTTTTCTCTCTTTACGTTTTTAAAGGGTATTGTATAATACCATAGAACTTTGAATAGTAATAATACTAATAAACACTGAGAATATATCACAATATACTGTATAACTAAATCAATTTGGAGTTGTAACACAGTTTACAAAATATTGCTGTTTTTAATTTAATCACTCTTACATACACGGGAATCTAAGTGCGTGCTCCTATTTCACCATGCCACCTGCTGTTAGAGAACAAATCTTTGTTTTTAATTTAATTTATCTAATTTATTACTAAGGATGTCATGTGGAACATGGTGTAATGGTTGCAGCTCAACGTTGTGTAAAACAAAAAACTTGGCGATTAAAATACGTGGCGGAAAGTTTATTGCCAGTTCTTCTCTTCCGTTCTACGCCCTTGATTTGAGAACTGGCAGTAAATGTTAAATTAGAAGCATTTTATGTAAATTTCTTTTTTGACCACAAGTATACATTGTGTTACCTACATGAACAAATGATTTTTGACTTATGACTTTTTTGACATAAAGTCAGGCTTTTATTATACTGTCCTGTTCTTTGTTTACATGTTTTACTCGCTTTGTTTTTGTCTTATTTATTTGAGCACTTCTTGCTCTTGCCTTAAATATTTTTTTTCACATTGATTGCCTGGAAGAGATCGCTCGAAAGCGATAAGGCCGCCAGTCCTCTTTTTCATTTAATTATGTCAATTGTAATATATTTCTGTATGCAACAAAGTGTTAATAAATAAAATACATTGATTATTCAATATATAAGTCAAAAAGTTGCTACAAAACGGTGAATATAACGTAACTTTTACTTGACATATTAATAAAATGTCAGAGTAATGTTCAGTGCAAACGTATGTTGGCATGAATGAGAGAAAAGCAAAATAATAACTGTCTTGACTAGATATAGGATTAGTAATTGTTTTACCATTTTAAACGTTAATTATTTTTTGTTTATTATTAAATAGAAACTTACGAATGGATGTAGAACGCCTCAGAGGCTTAAGATATAAACCACGGCCAAACACGTCATATCAAGGCTGAAAATCTAACCCCTCGCTCACCCTAATTTGATTCGACCGTAAGGATGTCATCTACAAACTTCTGTGATTACGTCACCCATCTTTACACATAGGGTAGTTACGTACAGACATAGCATTTTATTCATCACTCTATCTGCGAGTGTTTGATCTATACGGACCAAGTTTAGTAGATTTTGTCAAGTCAAATATAGAGAGTTTCGTTTGGACTTAGGGTCCCTAAGTCGAATTGGTTCGGAAATACTTCAGTGGGCATCTGGATCCACATAGTGGTGGTGCGCGGCATAAACTGCCTTAAGAAACGCTCAGTTGTAGAACGACGGACGTCAAGGTGATACGGATGGTATTTTGTATTCTGCCTTGACGTCTGATCATGAAACGCAGCTGCGGTAGCGGTAGTCCGAACAACTCCTCTTAACACTCTCCATGGTAAATGCGGTAGAAGATGCAGAGAGACCCCACATTTCTACGCAACGCCAAGGGATCAAGCCTATATATATATATCTATTTAATTTATTGAATCTTATTCGGCTATTCCATTTTTAAATCGTAGCTTTCGTTGCAGAAAGTAATAATACTAACTTAACCATATACTCGGTAAAATAATAATTGTATTGTGACGCCATATTTTACCTTAAAACATAAAATAGATGCCTAAACCTGTCAAATAAATTTGTTCTATAAAACTATTATTGATCATGGAAATTGATAGTGCTAACAAAATTGTCGTCTAAATACTCTGATTGGGTATTATAAAACTCCGTTAGATGTATGTATATACGTTGTGGGGCGACTCTGTATTTTAAAATAATATTACAATTTATACTTATAACACACACTACAGTTCGTAGAAACAGAATTACGCTACTAGACACCTAGTATTACCTTTAGACAGTTGTCTATTTCAGAGCTGACAGTTGTAACCTCTGAAATTACGTGCACTATTGCCCTATGTCCCCAAGGAACAAGGGCCAAAGTTAGTGTTAATAAAACCGTTATCTGACCTTTCATCAGTCAGCAAGTAAACTTGCCGGTGCCACGAGTCATACGAGCATGTATAAACTTATTGTACTCGAGTTTATGACGCTGAAGGATTATAACTTAAAACGTCTATAAACGTCAAAACTTTCTTATTAAAACAAATATTCAAGTTACGATCTGTTAGGCTGACACTAAAACTTGATAAGTACCTACGTAAACGTCTAGTTCAATCTTAATACGTTCTCAGAGGGTAATCTTTATTAATACTATGTAATTACGAAGGACATCATCAAGAAGAACAACTTAGGTAGCAGATGTTACAATAGAAATAAACTTTGGGCAGGACACAGGCCAATAGGAACAGAAAAGTTGAGCAGGAATGTACTAAACTGGTGCCCAAAGTTACCAAAAAAAAATACCAAATTTTTATCTTCAGAGCTGGATTTAGGGGAGGGCAACCGGGGCTACAGTTCCGGGGCCTCCACAATAGAGGGACCCCACAATAGAAGCTTCGGAATAAAATCGTTATAAATTCCGACTAGTAAACATTAGAAAGCAACTTTTATTTTGTTACTTTTTCCGCTGTTTTACTTACCTTGACCTTTGTACAAACATGATTATATTGTTCTTAAACATAACAGAAATCATTTATCTGTATTTATATTTTTATATGTTTGTTAAATTCTAAAAGAATCTTCACAATAAATAATTGATTGAAAAACTCGACTGATAGATAATTGTCATTTTATTTGGAAAATAATTTGAGGCCCCGAGGCCTCCAGACCTCAAAATCCGGCCCTTTATATCTTCTTATGCCGGGAACTGAAACTTGATAGTTTTAATAACAGTAATTTTAAATCAATATTTCTGATTATTACGAAAGAAAACACGAATATGCAATGTTTTCGGCCGAACCAAGAGTACTGCGATAATCTTAAAGTCGTTCCCACAGTCTGTTCCATTACAAAGGGTGCATATATAACAAATTACGTATTACTCTATTTCATATAACAAACTGACAAATCTTTTAATACCTTAGTGAACGTGCTGTTAATGTTTCTGCCATCTGGTGTCCCCTTAGTGCGAGACTAATAGGTGCTTCTTGGGGCCCTAAATAGGCTATTTATAACAGGGGTTCCTTTAAATGGAGATCACCCTTAGGAAAGATTAATCGATTCACGAATTGATCTCGACTTTTTAATATGAGAATCGAATTAGGTTCGTATTTTATTCTCACTTCTGGTTTACACTTAATTTAAATTAATTATAATATTTTTTTATTGTGTTTAATATAAACTAATGAGCAGCGTGAGCAGACTTCTAGGGCCCACTTAGTAATGTAGCCATAAAATATTAAATAAATGTATCTATGGTCGTTATATATCTATGATAGAAGCTTATGACAGTTTTCTGTGTTCATGGTAATAGTAGTATGTTCCTCTTGAATCCTAGCCAGTTATTATTTTACTTTTAATATATTTACATAATTATATGCCTTGTGAATCAATCCGAATTTATTTTACCAACATTAATTATGAATTTGTTTGATACGTTTTGATATTTTAACCAGAAAATCAATTATATTGCATTTTAGTATATCTATTTATATATAGGAGGCCTATGTCCATCGATGGACAAACCAAAACCTGATAAGCATAATATAATCCTAAATGTTTCACCTAATGTTAAAAGTTATCTTTTTCAATTGAAATGAAACTTCTATGCTCATAATTAAGTTTTGGAAATAACAAGGGGAGTTCAACAAAAACAAAAAGGCTAACTATATAAATATGTTTTAATTTTTAAAATTAATAATAGATATGTAGGGTTAAACACGTACAACATTGTTTGCGAATAAAAACATAAATATAATATTCAATTCTATACCACTTCGAATATTAGGAGTAAAATCTGTTTACAGTGGTTTGTATAAACAAAACATCCCTCGAAAAACCTACATAATATTAAAATTAGGAAGTAAAAAGTACAAAGCGGTATCATAAAAGATTCCGTAAAAGCCCTACCGATTTAATTTCCGGATTTTTATGAGAAAAAATTATACAACATCTGTTACACTTAAAGGGGAAAATGTTAACGTTTTGAATTTATTAATTTTAATCGAGTTACCGGACAATTTACTTACGGTTAAATTTGTTTGTTAGAATAATATATTTTCATATTTTTCATGATTATAATTTGAGTTAAATCTTAAGTATTTCTAATTTACCTTCATATAAGATTTGGATTATTGTAACAATTATCACACCGTTTTGCTAACTATTAAATGAATATAGTTTAGTATGTTATAGTATAGGAGAAAGTATTAGAGCCAGCTGTATGTATATTTATTTTAAGACGTTCATAAGTGTACATTACATGAATAAATGATTGTTGACTTGACTTGACCAGCAACAGAGTGGCAGGTAGATGGAGACCTGGCCGCAGACGCACGTCTTGGTTGAAAATCCTTAGACAATGGTTCGTTCAAAGCACCTAGTCATTGTTTATAAGCGCGGCATCCAAAATTAAACTAGCCATGATGATCGCCAACCTTCGCAAAGAGACGGCACTATAAGAAGAAGAAGATCACCACAAGTGCGCACCAATTCTTAAAAGGCTGCCAACGCTCACGCGAGCCTTCTGGCTTTGAGAGTGTCCATGGGCGGGTGAAATAACTAATTGTCTTATACATATATATATCTGAATGTAAATACAACAAACGTTTTTCATCCACAAGACTTAAAAATCTTTGTCCAAGTTCACGTTTACTACAGACTAACATATATATATTCTACCTTCATTTAGTTTAATAAACAATAATCATTTAAAGTGAATAAACATCTAATGACAAACAACTTCACCAATTTGTTAATGACACTGGAAGGAACTAGTGTTTAAGATACAGGCTAGGCCTAATTTAAACGCTAGTGCTCATATAATTATATTATGTACAAGGTTAACCAAAATTAATAGTGTCAACGATTGCCTATTGAATGTTTACAATGTAAGTACAAAAATTAATTGTTTTGGCGTCAAATATAGTGAATTTTATTTTATTTATGTTACTAAAAGTTGTATGTACCTGAGTCTTAAAGAGTATTAACATAGTTATTGTCACAAAACAAGTAAATGTTCCACTTTGCTTAGTTTTAGAATTGCGTAAATTCGTATAGATGATCATACTCAATATCGCCCCTACGTTTTTATAAGGTACATATTTCATTTTGTAAATAATCCAGTTTGCGCTCTATGGAAATAGAGTACAAAGTATGGAACGGGAGTGTTAAGAGAAAACTTAAGTAAGAAATTCATATAGAGTAGAATCAATTGATGAAAAGATTGATTGGTTCTCGCAAAGATTCTTTGGTTTCCTAGGCTGTTACCTGTATAATATAAATAAATTAAATGAAAAAATTAATATTTTCCCACCATTTTTAAAATGGTTACTACTTGGTTGACACACACTCACACATACACACACAGACACAATTTCCGTTTCCAATGTTTTATTTTAGCACTTACTTATTTTCTTCTATTGTATCTTATGACCATGACCTGATTGTACGTGTTCCGGTCCGGTGGTGGAGAGGCTGGCTATCTGTCACTCAGGTCTCCTGTTACAGAGACCAGTCTCTCACATACACTTACTAATGTTATCATCTTAGTTTAATCATAATAACCTTGTATGTATATGTGAGAGAAGAAATAAAGATTATTATTATTATTTGCACCAGTTCAAACAATTTGTATGACTCAAAACTCGGCGATTAAAAATAGTGGCAGTACTTCAGTACCTTAGCTTCAATGTACCTGATGGGTACGTCAGAAAGCGACATCGTCCGCCGTTACTTCATATGCCCACAGCTAGGACTAACCTTCTGAAGAGGGCACATATAATTCGGTGTATTAATTTAGTTAACGAATAACGTAGGTTAACGGACCTTTTTCATTGTCCGTTGAGTGAACTGGCAAAAGTTCTATTATTTGTTAGTGCCTATAGTAGTTAGTTAATTTCATGTATTTTTTATTATATAATTTTGATTTTCCTAATGAATTTCGTATTTTTGCTTTTTTTGTATCGTATGTAAATTTTATTCACTTATTGTTCACTTTTGTCAATTTAGGGTCTCCTTTTAGGGCAGGAGTGTTTTTAAAAATAAAATAAATAAGAATATCTTCTGTTGACGTTTATAAGTGTACTTGTTTACACGTATGAAAGTTATTGTAAGTTTGAGTTGGAACAATATCCATTGAAAAATTCGCATTGTCCATGTTTATGGACATTTATGTTTTTAAATGTAAAACTCTACTTTTGTTACTCTATTTGGTATTTTAGATACTACTGAGCTAATACTGACATTTCTATGTACTATAAAGATAGAATATGTAAATCAACAGACTGCCATGAAAAAGGGAACCACCCGAGTACGTAGATAAAAGGTAGGATAATTCTTCCATACTTCGCCTTTCACATTCTGTTATTAACCTACAGTAAGGGCAGATCCGGTCATGACAACGCAATATAATTAATACTAGCTCGTACGGTAAAAGAAAATGTAGTCAGGAAATTCGTATGTGATATGAAAAAAAAATCGACTAAAAATCGACGACGTGTGTCAGGCACTAACACATTCTTGCATTAATGAATAAAATTTCAGGAAACAGGGAAATTAAGAGTCAAGACCAAGAGGTCGTAGTGTGTACAGAAGGATGATGGTGAAAGGTATATTTCAACATCCCATTGAGGGATTAGGAATTTCAAACATTCAAAAGTGTTCGATCAAAAAAGTATAAAGAAAACATCACAGAAAAAGTACCAATTTATTTCGCATTTGAAATTAAATACATAGATTTTAAAATCTTTTAATTGTATATGTACAATCTAAATTACAAGGCATATTTGACGAAAGATAACGTAAATCCTATATAGCCTTAAGTTGGCCTTTAAATAAAACTTCCTTAAGAGATAAAAAATTGACGTTTCAAGTGCTATACAGCTGTTGTGATTAGCAATAGGGTCGCGACACGGTGACCACATATACGCCGTCAAAGAAGTTTTATTTAAATATGTAGTACTGTGCTTGAAAGCTTTATAAACTTGGAATAAAATTAATATTACACTATTTTAAATAAAAGTTATTAAAACATGTTTCAAAGCATTATCAAATAATCTGTATTAAAAATACAACACTATTTTTTCTATATAACAAATTCTTAACTTTCATTTTAAGACATCGTTCGGTAATGAAAGCAATTTAATCTTAATTTAACTTTTAACATTATTAAACGTATGATGACAACGATTTAAAGTTTTAATTTCGTCCACTCTTACATCTAAATCTGAACACTAACTTTCTTAAATAAAGAATACATTTCTTTGGAATTGTTAAGTGCAATTTATTTAAACTTATATTTACAATATTATGTATAATAAAACGAATCATTTCTTATTATAAAATAAAACTTGAATTGCTATAGTCAACCCATACATATAACGAAGTTGTCGATAGATAACATTGACAGTGACTATTATATTTTTAACTAAATTCGGGCGCACTCTTATTTTTAAAACAAAAATCTCTGTAAGAATTTACACTGACGATAGTTGAATGTGACAATGGTTGCATTTTTCAAAAGAAAATTTTAATTTTATTTGTTTGATAGATATTTTGTATGGATATAGAGAAGGAGGTAAATGGAAATCACAATTGAATTGATCAAGTTATATTTATTTGTACGCATAAATAAATTTTTAAAAATGTCAATTTTTAACGAACGAACGCTGCTGAACGCGCAGGCCAATTGGGCCTCTTTGTCGCTCGTTCTGCGCTCTCGCTTGCACTAACGCCGCATGCGTCATGTTTTTTCATGCATGCAGCCGGTTCCATCGTTTACATTATGAGACGTTGTCACGTCAAAAATGCCTAAAATATATGATTTATATAGAATACAAATAATACTAAAGCTAATACATATTATAGCTTAGTCTACAATACAATAAAAACACACACAATGGTCAAATTTAAAATTGATTGTAATAATCGACTTCCGGAAGTTTTGTAATATTTAACCTCATCCTGAGTAGGGGGCGAGTAAGAAGCCTCAGAAATAAGCTTACTAGGACAAGGTAGTAAATCTTTAGGAATGTCAAGTAGTTTTTTACGGTATTCGATTTTCAAATCCAAATCTGTGTCCTGATCTTGAAGAGTGTCGTCATATTCTTCGAAGTCATCTTCGTCATAGGTTCTGTCGGTCTTAGCAATTACTTTGTTCGGTTCGTTCCTTTGGGTTTTAATGTTGATCAAGTTGGTTTTTAGTTTGTTATCCATGATACAGTTGAGGCGGTTGAGAGCAGCGCGGACGCGTTTGCTTCTAGTATCGTCACGGAGTTTGTGCAGCCAGGATAGTCGACAGTCACAGGTTAGCTTGTTACCTGTGAACAAATCGTAAAAGTTAAAAGAAATTTAGCCTAACTATAAGATTCACCTTATAACTAAAGTAGTCATTTGTCTCTTCATCACAGCATAAACACGATTTGACAGAAATACACGAAAGAGAGTGTAAGTCAAAAGAGTACAATTACGTTGCTTTAGTTTTTATGCTGAAGTTTTTTAAATTACTATTAAGCAGGTACGGCAGGAGATTGTCTCGGTAATTGGGTTTAAACAAAAAATATGAGTTAAGGATACACTTGAACTTTTAATTAATAATAATGATTTACAAAGTATTAAAATGAAAGTCAACAAATGTGTGTGCGCGACGAAGAATACCGAACTAACTTTATATTTTAATTATCTTCTCACATCTTGGTAGGAAATTCTGACTAAACAGAAAGGACTAGATTGTGGGCCAGATCGGGTACAAGGTTACTTTATAACATTAGGTTTTGTGTGTGTGTGATAAGAGCGTGCTATAACAACGATAACGATGCAGATCGGATACAGTCCCAGTAACAAAACTAGTGTGCCATTCTTGACCGAATACAGATAACACCAAGAAGTATAAACAAAATTCATTAATATTATATATATTATAACTGATAAGAGTGGGGTCACCGAGCGACATTACGATAAATAAGTGACAGAGGAAATTTAACTTGTGTAAAAAACACAGTTTCTGAGCCACATTTGAGCGTTTTTAAGGCAGTTTTAGCCGCGCACTACCACTATGTGGAATCAGCTGCCCACTGAAGTATTTCCGAACCAGTTCGACTTAGGATCCTTTAAGAAAATAGCGTACCAATTCTTTAAAGGCCGGCAACGCACTCTCGAGCCCTCAGGCGTTGAGATTGTCAATGGGTGGTGGTATCACTTAACGTCAGATGAGCACGCTGCCCTTATTGTCACTCTCTTATACGAACGTTGGAAAGCTGTGTTAAAGGGTAACGAGATAAAGCGGCATGTCAAGAATGTAGATAGTTCTAAAATAAGTATGGTTCTAGGCATTCTAGGAGTCGTTCTGCGAGAATGTGGCTTCTGATAATTAGGCCTCATTTGACCCATATTTAAAATTATGCACTATAATGTTTTAATCACTTATACTAATGCCCTTTTCATGCCTAGATGGTTAATTTTGAAGTTATAAACCATGCATTAAGACACAGAGTATAACCAAAACAGAATTATTTAAAAATAAAAATATATAAAAATGTGTAAGATTTGGCCACCCTTTTAAGAATTATCCACCTGTGTCAAGGTTCCCAGCAAACTTATTGTTTCAATTACAATGTGTACCTATACTATTTACAACACGCGTGTATGTGTGAGTGTATACGTGCATGTGAGTGAATAAGTAAGTGTAACTACATGTTGGGTCTCAGGAGCATCTCCAACTCTGCGGTTGTGTTCCAAGGTGTGTTCATAAGCGAGTCCTTAAGCCATTTTTTAGATATTAAGTAGCCAATTTAATTTGTAAAGCCTTAAAAGCAGCCTATTCATTTTTTTTGTATTTATAATTATTGTATTAACTGCACTGTATAAAGTAAATTTATTTTATCACATCTCAAGTTACCGATTTTATTTTTAATTTGAAATCAGTGGCGCTACAACCTGTTTAGGTCTGGGCCTCAGATTTCCGAATCTGTTTCATGATCATTTTTAAATCTAATAGGCAAGTAGGTGATCAGCCTCCAGTGCCTGACACACGCCGTCGACTTTTTGGGTCTAAGACATGTCGGTTTCCTCACGATGTTTTCCTTCACCGTTCCAGCGAATATAGACAGAAAGTCCATTGGTGCACAGCCGGGGATCGTTCCTACGACCTCAGGGATGATAGTAGCACGCTGAAGCTACTAGGCCAACACTGCTTTATTCATTTTAAACCCATGTCAAATACGTATTTATGAAGTTAACAATGTATTCAGAGTTGTATATATCTAATGAGCAGTACTACGAAATTTAACGAACGATTAGCTAACGACTGATTTAAAAAGGCACAGGCACATTCTTTCCCCAGTTAAATGTGTACGTTTATTTAAATCTTAACTAAGCTTTAATAACGGTTTACTCTTATTTAAGGTCGTCACCGTTGTAAAATATACAACAACGAGTAACTAATAACCCTCTAGTCTATAAATAGCGTACAGAAATAAATAATGAACGCTGGTAATACATTAAATCATATCTGAAAATGCAAGTGCAGCCTGCAATTTTGCGGCGACCATATCTTACGACACGAAATACACTCCATTAAAATGTCACTTGCTACATCTAATGGGACCGCTTCCGTGGCTCAGTTGGTCACTATGTTTGTATGCGTAGCAATATATCGGTTATAAAGTTTGTCTTTCTAAAATTGCAGAGAAAAAATGTGTTTGCCCCATTACTTTCACGTTGAGGGGACTATTTTAATAGTGTTGTGTAGCAGTGTCCAGTTTGTGTTTCCACACTGTTATAAACTCGTTTTTTATTCCTGATTATGTATACAATACATAAAAAAGGGGCAATCTAATAAGCCCAGTCAATTTACGGAAAGTGTGTAAAATTTCTGAAATCCAGATTAAAATACAATGAGAATGATTCAACTCCTTCAAAACTTCATACACTTTCTTGTTACCATGATACTAAAATAAGTCTTTATGTCCCATGAAAGCGGCTCGTATGATGGATAGAATTGAAAAGACTGCATCAGCTATGTCAAATAACATAATCTACTTCTCTTAGAAAGCATTATGAGGTCTAACATAAGTAACTTCTGGGAAGGTGATTCAATAATCCGCACTAGTGTAGCTTTTATTTATACTTGGTGCTACATGTAGGCACCGAGAGCCGAGTAAAATCCCACGGTAAATATTTAGGCGTCTTTTAATAATAGTCATATTTAGTGACGCTACAACCCTATTTGATTCATATCTTTGATAGTTTTTATTTCATAGTAGGCATAGCATTCTCCCTAACACAGGTCGTTTTTTTTTTTTAAATTGCGACATGCTGGGAAACCAGCGAAGTTTTACTTCGACTTCCTCGATCTTTAAATGTTTTAGATAATTTTGGGGAATTTTTTTACAGCGTCCACTTTTTTTTAAAAAATGGTCTACAGCTTATAAGTAATCCAACAATTTCAATGGCCCTCATATATTTTATGAAAAAAAATTGCCTCTACCGAATTTCTATAAATGGTAACCATAACATAACTGAGCCAACATAGCCGTGATAGGTAACCAACGCTGCGTTTTTCGAGGCTATTTTGCTGTTTCGGCTTAAACCAAATACAAATATATAGATTATAGAACCTAGTTTTTCGCTAGAATTTCACTTTTAATATCTCGAATACCATAAAGTGATATTTATTTACGAAACATTACTCTTAATTATTTATTTTTAAAAAACTCTAGTTAGTTTAGTAATAAAAGTCAAATTTTTGGGGTGATATAATTTGTACAGTACCTAAAGTGGATTCAAAATTTTCCTTAAAATTTCTCTTCGCTACATTATTAGGCAAATGATTAGATGTAATTAACACAAGTTGTATAGGTAGTTAAGTTGTTCAAACGTAGGTAGTTGTTGAAAGTTAATAAGGAACGTAGGGGCGTGCGTCCTGAGTAGTTAAGTTTCTAACTTTGGTTAACTAACTTCTGATGTAATTAAACGCAACATTTTGAACACCTCCAATAATTTATTGTGAAATGTTATGAATAATTCAACTAATTAATTGTATTTTATTTCGTCTATAACTAATAGTTGTGCATAGTAACATGAAGATTTAAATAAAAAGATTTGTATGCCACTGTAGATATTTTATAATCATAATTAGAAAATCTACCACGGCAAAAAGTCCCGTATCCACAAATGGAATGTGAGCATGACCTCAAAGTAGATATTAACCCGTTGGCTGCTGTAGTAAGCTAATGTGTCTCTTTTTCATAATATTAAAACAGCTATAAAAAAGTTAACAATTCTTCAAGATTTATACGTTACCTATCTAAATTATTTTCTATTATACTAAGAACTGAAATTAATCTATAAAAAGATTTCCCGAAGGTAAAGACCTGCCTTGCGATTCTGTAACTCACTTTAAACAATAAACTACAAGCTCCCTCCTTATTAAAATGGCAAATCTTAAAATGGTTGCTTCACGACTGATTTGAGCGCGTCCGCCGCTGTGAAAACCGCTGTGTGAGTTCGAAAAGTGAGTTACAGAATCGCAAGGCTGATTTTAAAATAAACTAACAAGTATGAACTTTCTAGTATTTCATATAAAAATAAAAACTTTTAAAGAGAATCTCGAAAGAAAACTCACCGTCAAGAGAGATTAACGCATAATTGGATTTCATATTATCTATAACATTCCTCAGCGCCTCGTGTTTTAATGTTTCCAAGTTATTGTTCCGTAAATCCAAAATATTCAACTTTTGTATATCATCAAACACTCCGTCATCCAGCGCCGCCAGCTTGTTATTGGCTAAGGAAAGTTTCTTAAGTTGTGTCAAGCCACCAAAACCTCTTTCCGAAATGAACTTTATTTCATTCCCGTCTAAATAAAGTTCATGAAGACCCCAAAGTTCCGCGAACGCAAGATCGCCTATCATACTCAATTTATTGTTTCGCATATCCAAGGTAATCAAATTAGATAGCCCCTGGAAATTCTCTCTGATTACTACAGTCAACAAATTATTATTCAAGTCAAGTTTGATTAAATTGTTCAAATGCTTAAAACACCCCTCGTGTAAAACTTCTATTGTATTCTTTGAAAGATAAAGTCTCTGTAAATTAGGTAACGTGTAGAATACATCTTTTGTTATCTCCGAAATCTGGTTTTCTACCAGACTCACATTCACCAACATAATTAAATGAGCGAATGACATCTTCTCCAATTTCGCAATTTTATTTCTATGCAGCGTTATATCTCTTAGCGTCGTTGAATTTGTGAAAGCGAAGGACGGTATGCTGTATATGTTTGCGTATTGAATATTTAAGTATTGCAGATGGTCCAATCGCACAATAACTTTTGCGGGGATAAATGTGAGCCCGCCGTCTGTTCTCACATTGAATGTTAGCCGTTCAATTTTCGGTTGAGAATAAAAGTTGGACCAGAAGGGGTCATCTTCAGCGATTCCACCGTTAAATACCCAACAGTCGGCTTTCGTTGCTGTTTTTATTTTTATACTTTCGCAATAGCAATGCACTTTCGATGCCCTGTCTTGTATGTCGCAAATATTAACGAAATGCGAATAAGGCGACTTTTCGGATTTCCATCTGCGTTTATCATTTTGACGACTCTCAGTGAGATTTATTTCGACTGTTGCGAAGGCTATCATTAGGATCAGATACGTTAAGCTCATCTTTATTCCCACTCACATTGGGTCGCCTTTTATCTGAAACAAAGAAGTTATATTGAGATCTCGTTTAGCTTAAAATGGTGAAACATAAATTATGTCACAAAGTTTTATGACACGATCTGTACTTCGCTTACATTGATGTTTGTTTTTAGCAAAAATATCAGGATTTTAATTATATACTTCTAGAAAGAAACACTTTTATTTTAAATCAGATTTTCATGTATTATGTAGTTTTCATATAATTATAAAGTATATAGTAGAGTTAGTAACAGAACAACTATTGATTCATAATTAATAATTCAATTTTCCATTTGACACCACCTCTACATAATTATTATTGGGTAATTCATTTACAGGCTTCTCCTCCTTTCCAACACAATAAAACGATTGTTTCAACCAAAATTGTTTAGGATTTAGGATACCCAACATTTAGGATATAATGCATTTAGAAACTCAAGAGTAACATTTATTACTAAAACAACACACACACAGAAACATACAAAATAATAACAATAAAAAAATATGGAAAGAAAAAAAGGAATAAGGTACATTTAAAGTGTGTAATGTGTGTGTGTTGTGGTTGTAACTGCCATCGGCATGATGCGCAGCGCTGGTCATTCTGCCAGAGACCACAACAGTAAGTTTGTGCCTCAGACGCAAAAAAAAAAAAATAATAATAATGAGAGAAAAAATAATCATAGTAAAAATTAACAGTGTAAGTAATTTTTTGTGTTTAAAGTATATTATAGTGCATAAAAAATAAGAATAATCTTATAAAAATATATCAGCCCCGTAGTTGGCATCAAACAACTAGTACTAACGTTTACCTTTATAAAATAACATAGCATAAGCAAGAAGTGGAATGTGTCGTATGCTTATACATATTCCAATCTCAGAAGCAGGTGCATTTCTCGACAATACATTGCAGCCTCTTGACAGTTAAATTTTGTTACCCTAAATATTAGTTGTATATTACATATTGAAATTACATGTATATTAATTTTGTTTATACGGCATTATTCGTGCGTTGCAACTAGCAATGACTAGAAGTGACTTCAATAGTTATATTTATGCCTATGAACATAAAACTAGAATATATTAGGAATTGTCCGTCGTTTCATAACTGAGCGTTTTTAAGGCAGTTTTTGCACCACCACTATGTCAAACGTGAAGTATTTCAGAACCAATTCAACAGGATTCTTCATAAAAGGCCGTCAACGCACTTGCTTGCAAAAAAGCTTCTGGCAATGTGAGTCACTTAGCATCAGGTGAGCCTCCTGCCCGTTTTTCGCCTCCTATTTCATTTAATAAAGAAAAACTCTAATTCTTGAAGACAAAGGTACAAAAATTTATTCCATATTCCTAGCTTAATATGTAATTAACTCCTGTTTAAAAACATTTCATGTATAAATAAAAACAAGAAGGTTTCTAAAACCAGAAGGACAAGGTATTACAGATGTTTGATATTTATCAATAATAATAATTTATTGCAAGAATATGGTAGAAAAATGTTATGGTGGTACAATCGTTAGGTCGTATATTCTGCCACACATCCACTATGTGTGTGCAAATTTGTCTACAATTTTTTTTTTAACATTTTACAGTATTAGTCATATCAATTAGTTAATTCTTATATTATTGTTCCGTGGAATAAAATATCACATTATTAAAATATAATATTATGACGTTATGAAATTAATATTAATTACAATATTACACGCAAATAATCCTTTATGAAATAATATTTTTTTCCCAAAGTGTAATAAGTAGATTTTTGGTAAATTATTATAAACCTTGAATGCCATATAAAAGGTGTTTTTCCTATACAGTGTGTGTGTGTCGTAAAATTGAGTGTTTATGGAGTCTATGGCACCTTGGTAACTTACTTGGTTTCACTGTTACTTCAATTAGATGGTTGTTGAATCAGCTGAATATTTTGTCAGTTTTCTATACTATGATACAAAAATTGTGTAAATAAATACTAATTGATTTATTTAAAGTATTCATTAGACTACGGTAAGGGTAAACCTGTTTAAACCAGTTGTAACATAGTCTATATAAAAATTACAATTAAATTCACTAAATTCAACTCTAAACCTAACCTATTTTTAATGCCTACATATTCTTTTCGTGGGATAATTTCCACATGAACAAAGTAATGTGCATCGAGTATAAGCACCGAAAAACCGTAAATTTATTTTTCACGAACAGAAAATGTTCAATACATTTCTCTCTCTGACAGTGTCTACTCTAATCCCTATTATTTATCGAAGTTTAGGAGCCGCTCAGGTCATTTATTATTTGTTATAGATAGGAAATATTGATAAGAACAAAGTAAGCGTACCTTTTAGCGGGGCGCGTAAACATAACAGAGGTATTATTTATTAAAATTTCTCGAAAGAAAACTCGTAAAAATATCGAGATTATGAGTGTGTGTCCTCGTGAACTTTGCAAGAGCAACTTTAGCTCATATTACTTCGCGTTTTTATTACGTCTTTTAAGTTCAAACAATATGTTTGATTCTTACATTTTTATACGCTTTGAAGTATTAATGAGCTTTTATTGTAACTTTTGACTTCAATTTAGCCTGTGATTGTTGAAGTTGAGAAGTAATTACTGAATAGAACTGTTGTGTGCCTTTATTACAAAAGTTTCTAGATGGTGTAAAGATTTACATAAAAGATATGAAGCCAAATAAGGAGAGATTTATAAAGAGCTTTTATAAGTTTACTGTTAACAATATTCTTTGTTAACAATTGTATAGAATTTATATTTAATTTGGTACATAGTAATCTATAAAGTATACGTACAATGTAGTTACTGATAGCATCTAAATAGATGAAACATATACTGTAAACACATTATCTATGGTTATACTACGTATATAACATTGGTAATCCCTCAAAGGCCGGCCCACTAAAATGTGTATTCACGAACTGTGTTGACTGCTCTTTTTGGGCAAATGCTATAAATAAAAATCGTTCAAATACTTTAAACTTTATTCCTATGAACCTTATTAGGACATGATATGACATTGATAAGGTGATCGGGGATTACAATTAAATCGTCTGAAATACATTTCTTACGTTGATAAAAACGAAAGGCTTATTTGGAAGAGAAGATTCCATTAGTCATCGTATTCAGATGGCCTATACGTAATTAAACATTGATCGAGCAGTGTTGGCTTCAGCTGAGATCGCAGGTTCGTTTCCCAGCCGTGCCAATAATAAATTTAAGTCAATGCGTTAGTGATACTTCAAATAAATTAAATCAGTGGCGCTACAACTTCTTTTAGGTTTTGGCTTCGATTTTTGAATGTGTTTCATGATCATTTGTAAATCTAAAAGGCAAGTAGGTGATCATCCTCCAGTGCCTGACACACGCCATCGACTTTTTGGGTCTAAGACATGTCGGTTTCCTCAAGATGTTTTCCTTCACCGTTCGAGCAAAAACGCACATAGAAAGAAAGTCCATTGGTGCACGGGATCGAACCTACGACCTCAGGTATGAGAGTCGCACGCTGAAGCTAGTGTCCAACACTGCTCTGGCAGTGACACTTTTCTATTAGAAAAATCTGATAATCAAACATATATAGCAAGCCCATTTCTAAAAGGCACGCGTTAGTGATTTTTAAAAATATAATATATAAAAGATTACTATGTATATTGCTTTAATGGTTTAGGTAATTTTTTTATTTGTCAGTTACTCGGTAACAAACTTGGTAACCGTCGTAAATAATAAACAGTACAAAAGGGGTTTACAGAGTGGACTAATTAAGTAATTAAGTTTAATTGCCCATATGACAGGATGCTGGCGCGACAAAAGATTTGGATGCGGCAATGGCGTTTATGTCTTCATACTAATTTGGATGTTAAGATTAATTTATTAGCTTCGGAGGGTGTTAAAAGCAATAGTGTTAAATGATTTTAAAGCAGTCGTAGCTTTGGTAAATCGATGTACTTAATAGTGTTAATGTCATAATAAAACAATAAGATGTTGCCTACTAATAATTTTGCAGACAGGTTTTGGAAGACTGAGGAATTATTATAAGAATTTTTTGTTTTAATTGTATTGTCTTTTATTGACATAACCTTTACACATTTAAAGAAAAACTTTTTCAAAAAAACAAAATCCAAATTAATGCCAAAACTCTCCATCTTTTAGTCGATACCAACTCCGGGGAAATAAATACAGATAATGCAACTTTCTCTACAGGTTAGATACTTTTTGATATCCAACACCTTTTGTCTTCAGTCATCGTGACCATGCACGCTGTAAAGCACGCGAAACGTCGGTTAAATTTAAAATTATGTTAAATAATTGTAAATTTCAAATAATACATAAATTTAATCCCGTTATAAAGTTTTTCTTTTTGTTTTAATTTTAATACTATATGTTTAAAAAACATAAGTTGGTATACAGTCAAAACCGTTTATGACGTTATTGATTAGAGCATGTTGTTCGTAGAGGTTATATTGACCAAAATTAAGTCCCGGTTGAATTCAAGAAGGCAGGCAGGAATTTTTTCGGTCTTTACGACCAAATATGAGTAGTACCTTCGATGTCATTATAACAGATTTTGACTGTATATAAATTACTTTATTCATACTTTTTTGGGATTTTTCAATCGAAAACCAAAACTAACGAATGTTGTAAAAACTGTAATGGGTTCATAATACTTTAAACATACATATATACTATTATAAAACACTCCTTTTTAGACGGATAATAATTCTTAATTAAGCATTAATTAACCTGATTAAACAGCCAGCACGTGTTTCTAAGTATTATTTTCGCCTGACCCTACGTAATACTATCAAAGGACCCATAAATTAACGGGACTAGTTAGTCATAAACTCGCTAGCTTCATTAAATACTTTGCGAACGTTCAACTCTCTAATGAACCCCAGTGTAACAGTTAAATATGATTTTATTAACTTTTTTATTGTGAACTCTCAGGGTTGCCACAATACGGAAAATTTTATTAACAAATTAAAGTTTTTTTTAAACGATTATAAAGTATTATGATAGATCCGCTAAGAAATAATATAAAACTAATAAACAATAATAAATTTATCCTATGGTCTCTGTGGCATTTGGATGATGATACGCGAAAAAAGCTTTTTGAAGTGAAACTTCTTTATCGGGGTTGGAAAAAAATTTAGTGTAACATTTTTGCGTTACGCGTCACATTTTTCCGTTACGCGCCATGTTGCTTTTTGACGTCAAACTTCTTTATCGGCGTTAAAATATGACATATAGTATGTTTTAGACTTTGAAGTTTGACACCGGATTACATTTTCGACTTGAAATTTGCTAATCGCAATTTGCAGCAATTAATTTGTAAATTGTATGCTAGGCAGTGTATCAAAATTTACTGTGTTTAAAGAAATAGTTTCGGACCTCTAAACTTAAAAAAACCAATTATGGCTCTGCGTACAACAAAGGTTTTATATAAGTTTCACTTCTTACGTGTGTACACCTAGTACACGCACACATTTTTTTTGTTCATAGAATAGGAGGTAAACGGGCAGGAGGTTCATCTGATCTTGTGTGATATGGACACTCTCAATGTCAGAGAGCTCGCTAATTGCCGATTTTTAAGCTTTGGCTTCTCCAGTACGTATACCAGGCACCTTCTAAATAAGCGTCATTGCAAAAAGGTGTAAATTAAACTTTTTTAACTGCTATGAATAATAATATTACCACATTAATCCGCATATTGGACAATTTCCTTTGAAGTCGAATAATGTCTCCCAACAGCGGTACCAAGTACATAATGTAACGTGCCTCCATTCATAAAAAGTAAATGAGTCCAATTGTCCGCCCTTATAAGCCTATTTCTATAGAATGTTTGAATTAGTCTGATTCTATTTAAAACGAGAGTCAGATAGTTAAATTTTTATTTGTAAGCTACTTTTTAAGTCAATTAATAATATCCCAAAACAAACAATTAAAAAAAAGACAGAATCTAAATAGTCGGTTTTATTACGGCAGTTTCTTCCAGACAACTTAGATGTAGAAAACGTACGACGATAAAGACGTATAACAATTACATTACAAGCCATTTAAGTATATTCACCGAGCAGTAATCGCAATATCCGATCTTATATAAATTATTTGAATGACAACAGTGTTTAGCCAGCATTTGTTTTTGACTTCCCACTTTGACTACTTATAAGTATACGGTTATCTATAAAGGTCTCTATCTAAAAATCTCTATCTCCATCAAAAAAGGAGAGTTTATTGCCAGTTCTTCTCGTCCGTCGCCCTTAATTTGAGAACTGGCAATGAATTACCTAAATGAATGAATGAATTTGAATTTTAACGTATAAAAAAACTTGTTTCAGTAGCCCTAGTACATATCAACAATATTACAACGAAATCTACAATTTGGCTTCGCCATTTTTACTAGTTCGTAGCTAATTTCTTAATTATTCCTGTGTTCAGAATATAATGCTTAATTTTGTTACAAGTTTATGAGTATGAATGGAGCTATAAAGTTTGTAATTTACTGTTTTACTGTTAGTTAATCATATTTCATTTGCGTTAACTTCATTATTTCATTTATAACATTAACTTCGAAGCAAGCTATTATTGGCGTCCTGAGTTAATAAAGCATTAAAGTAGTGAAGGAATTTTCTAATTCAACAATTAGTTTTGAGATCAGTGTTGGGCTAGTGACTTATTTCAATGCTATCTAATCAGAATCAAAATCTCAGTAGATTTTTATTTATAATCTTTTTGAAGTTATACTTCTTTTGGCGGGATGGAGAAAAAAGATGACAGTGAATTTTTAAATTCTACATCGTTAAGTTACTTCTAGGTGTCACGAAAATCGATAATAACTATGTTCAAATTGTATATTCTAGTATTTTCATATTTTGAACACGTGTTTCGTTACAGTTATTAAACAGTGTGAATGAATAAATTTTATTTTGGTGTTTTTATTAAATCAATTTCATATACGACGGTGATAGTATTTACTAATAAAAAAATATTATTTATTAGTATATCTATATATATTGAATATTAATGATAAAACTGATTTGAATAAACTGTTTTGAGTGCATTTATAGATTTGAGGTTAATTGTCGGTATGTATAATTTTTAATTATTGATTCCAACTATGTTGTTCAAAGAAGTATAACTTCTAACGCGTGTACATAAGTACACACACTCTTTTTTTGAATACATAAATAAATGTAAAATAATTGTGTTAATATTGTGTCAGCTGACCTTTTTCACTTGTTAAGAAAGCATAAGATGGTCAGAGAAACGAAAGCAATCGGAGGCCACGGGTTGTAGCGCCACAGATTGTTCTTTTTATGTCATAGTAGGCAAACGGGCAGGAATCTAATCTGATGTTAAGTGATACCGCCGCCCATGAACACATTGCCAGAAGGCTCGCAAGTGCGTTGCCGGCCTTTCAAGAATTGGTATGCACTTTATTTACAATTATTATTATTTTTAGTTTTTGAGATTATTAGAATTACCAAAAATGCAAAGCTTTTCCCTTTTTAATATTATGAGAGATCAACCAATAAACAATTTCTGGTTTATACGAGTAATACACATTAAAATAAAATATTCTAAACGCATATGCGAAATTATAACATAAATCACTTGACGTAAATAGCTATATCCGCTATAATACGTATTAAAAAGAGATAGGTTTTCTTTGTTGAGCAAAAATAACCTTATTAATATCGATACTAATACTAGCAAATAATAAATTTTACAGCCATGCGATTCTGTAACTCACTTTTCGAACTCTCACAGTCGTGAAGCAGTCATTTTACGACTTGGCATTCTGATGAAGAATAAACTACAAGCTCCCTCTGCTTGTCAAGACGTAATGTGAAATTGCTTAACAGAATATCATGAGATTCCAAAAATGACGTGAGTGACGAAGAGAGCGTTGTTAGTGCGAGGTGAACTCACGGATTATCAGAATAGTTGCTGCAAATCGATTGCAATTAAAGTAACAAGTGGAGAATGACGAACGATCATATTTAACACTATTTGAGCTATTAATATTATTATTATTATAATTTTTCAAAAGACTTGTACAGTTCTAGCGACCAAACTTCAAGCATCACGAATTTGCACGCTCAGGTTAGCACCTAAGCCCTATCAAAAGCCCTTTGAAACATTAATTCGATTGTGGAATAGTATGTCAAAGATGACAGATAATCTAATTTAACTTACATGTACAGCTGAAACCTTAATCTCAATCGAAATATAAACGCACAGATGGCGCTTTGTGCGTTTATTTAATTGAAAATATTTCATAATAGGCAAGTAGAAGTGTATATTTTTTATTCTACTTCGCTGATTTCAAAGTCCTTGGAGATTTTTTATATATACTAAAAACAGTAGCCTATTGCGTACATAAAAATAAAGGCTATAGGTCGGATTGAATGCACGTAATCAGGTTTGAGAATCGCGGTCTTAACCACTACGCTAAAACTGCTACCTCGATTTTCGATCAGGTCACGTGTCCTGACGCGAATTTAAATTTTTTTAACCATTCCAAAAAAAGTGTTCAACACCGCTAAAGAAGGTTTCACTTCAAAAAAGTGCCAAAATGTGCTTGAAAGTACGTAAAAATCGAATAAGGAAAATTCACTGGAAATGCTGCCAGCGTTAAAGGTACACTGCCTCAGGCACCAAACGTTTTAAATTCATTTAATATTCCATTTATCAATTTTTGTTATCATTATTATTACTATATTAGTTAGATTAATAATATTGTAAATACTATTGTGTGTTATTAAGTACGTAAAATAATACATACGATTTAAATTTGAATGCATTAACCACAATATTCATTGTCAAATCAATGTAAGTCTAGAATATTTTTAAGAAAAGCGAAGAAAATGAACAAAAATTCAAACCTCTAGCCACGATGCCATTATATTCCTCAACAAAGACATTAATTTGTGTAGAAAGTTCCGTGTCAACAACGTGACGGGTGCGGTAAAGTTTCGGAAACAGCCAACAAAAAGCTTGTAAGAATACAGGCTAGGGAACATTTATGCAGCTAGCTGATATACTTACATTTTTAATGCCTATAAAAATTTAATACTCATAAAAGATGTTGTATTACACAATGTATACACTTAAATATGCATACAATAAACCATTCCGTCACATATCATTTGCATGCAATTCGTATGTTAATTAATATCATTTTGAACAATCGTATACCTACCTAAATAAAGACGGAAAATGTGTATGTTCGTCTAATATTTCCACCACAGCAATCGTCCTAATTAATAAATTTAAGTTTACTAAAAAACCCTCTTTCGCAAAAAAACATCTAAAGCTATCTTTAATACGTGGCTAGACTGTGAGGAAATGTATGCAGCCCTCGTTAAACGAAAATTAATCAACAAAGCTTTTTATAAATTTGAGGACTACTTAAATGATCCTAATCCTTGGGATTGATTTGCTCCAGTTCAAACAATTTGTATGACAATAATTGGCGATTAAAAAGAGTGGCGGAAAGTTTCTTGCCAGTTCTTCTTACCCGCTCTACGCCCTTGACTTGCGAACTGGTGGTAAATGTAAATTTACGATTAATTTAACTTGACGATTCAAAAGTGTACTTGGTTACCCACTTGAATAAAGATATTTTGAGTTTGAGTTTGCAGGTGAAACCATGAAAACATATACTACATACGAATACGCCATTATTGGCTTGAGTCCGTAAAAGCGCTACATACGAGTACCAGATGGCAAAATTAAAAATAATTAGTTTAAAAAAACTATAAATGAATATTATTCGCTTGAATGTGCTATACATCCAAGCGTACTATAGTAGTTTTTTGTGTCTGATATTGTCAGAATGTTTTTTTATATCATAATATGAATAGTAGCACAGCGTATGCGACAATATTGGGAAAGATCATCAATATATTGAAAAAAGTTTACAGTCAGTTTATTGACGAAGGCTTTGGGCTCATATGACGCGACTATCGGATTCTCGCGGGGATAGACGCAGCAAGTTCAATATGTGTTCTGTGAATATAATAAAGAGTAATAACAGTTTGTTTAAAAGTCCCTTTCAGTATCGTTTTTTAACGAGTACGAATGCACAGCCGGGTTTCGAATGATTTCAGGATCGGGAATAGTATGCTTTACCACTATGCTAAGAAAACTTCCTATATGAAAAACTCATTTAAATATTTGTATAAGATAATGGGAAATTTTCGAAACGATTATTAAAGTGTCACCTCCACAGACTGATGGTCTCCTATGTCATATTTTCGGCAAATATCATCATGATGTAAGGGAAAGAGATATTATTTGAGATAAAACTATTCAGTTTATTCACAAGGGAATTTCCGTTGTCCTTTGTATCTTCGGTGAACAAAATATTTCTTGTATTTAAGCGTTACTTTAGTTTGATTCCTTGACTGTATTTTGTTTTCGAATGTTAATTATGAACTTGCTAAAAATATTCTAATAGTCTGAGAGAGAGGAACTTACAACCATATATTTAATGTTTCTTTTTTGGAGCAGTGTTGGCTTAGTGGCTCCAGCGTGCGAGTCTCATACCTGGAACGTAGGTTCGATCCCCGGCTGTGAACCAATTGACATTCTTTCTATGTACGCTTTAACATTTGCTCGAACGGTGAAGGAAAACATCGTAAGGAAACCGACATGTCTTAGACCCAAAAAGTCGACGGCGTGTGTCAGACACTGGAGGCTGATCACCTACTTACCTATTAGATTTAAGAATAATCATAAAATAGATTCAGTAACCTGAGGCCAAGACCTAAAGAGGTCGTAGCGCCACTGATTTTTTTTTAGGTAAAGAAATTCCTAACGACGTAACATAATAAAGGATTATAACGTGTACAAACGTATCGCACAAAAATATGTACCTACTTGTCCATGCAACAAACGAAACGCAAATGTATCTTATTGCACTGGGTCATATAGTATAATAAATAAACGTTAAAGAAGATTCTAGACGTAAAACATTTTCCGCAAACAGCACTGTCCAACTGGCAGTACAATAAAAACAGTGGACGATACGTCGCGTATAAAGTTTAACTTTCGCACAATATTTATTTAGACAGGCGTTATCTTTACGGTTGAAATGGAAAAAGCGTGCTTTCTAACATTCAATATTAAGTTTCATTCAATATTTATACATGGAAAGGGTTTTTGTGTTGTAAGTTTAATGATTACAAAGGACGCAATGGCGTTTTAAAAGCAATTTTGTGTTGTCTTAGTTTGTCGAAGACTTTAATTGATATTCCATTATTACAATTGTATATGAAAATCATTTTCAAAATAGACGATAGTTGGGAACCACTCTGTTAAAAAATATTCTATTATAAATATTGTGTGTTTATTTTTAAACACAAAAAAAATCTGGTTCGATTCAGAGTAGTATTTACGATAGTTTTGTCAAGAAAAACAACCCGGTATGTTGTGACTCACTACACTAGTGCTGGATACATAGTTATATCACTATCACAGGATATACCTAATAGAAATGTGACATATCTTTAATAGTTAGGCTAACGTTATTTACTTTATTTATATATAGGTATGATCACTTTATACAAAAAGATATGAAATACTTCTTGTATTTAAAGTTCAAAAAAACATATTTTAATTAATTTGATGTAAATTTAGTATGTTATGTAAAATATTCCGCCTCACAAAGTAATATTAATTACATACGAATTGTGTCAAAGTTGAATTTTTTCCGCCTCGTCACTATATTTAAATGTCAAGTTGAGGATAATTATACATCAGGCACTGGGGTGCTGGGGTATCTGAATGGAGTTGGTAATTAATACTGACCGATGTCACATAGCAACTACTATATAGATATTTTGTATATTTACGCTACCCTTGCGCTGTAATCCAACGCCGGCATGTCGCAGATATTTGGGGTTTGATATCAACATTTCCATTACGTCTTAAACATATGGTTATTAGACCTGTAATTTTAGTCAATATTGAGAACCTTGTGTACAATGTAATTGTAGTACACGTATAGTTAATATCTAAAATGAAAAAAAAATTGGCGCTTACAACCTTTTTAGGCCTGGTCCTCAGATTTCTTATCTATAATTTGTCAATCTATAGGGCAAGTAGTTAATCAGCTTCCTGAGCCTGACACACGCCGACTTTTTGTTTCCAAAACAAGCCGGTTTCTTCACGGTGTTTCCCTTAGCCGTTCGAGCGAATGTTAAACGTGCACCAGTCCATTGGTGCACAGCCGGAAATCGTACCTACGACCTCAGAGTGTAGAGTCGCAAGCTGAAGCCAGAAACCACTAGGCCAACACTGCTCTGTTAATATCTAAACACCCACGAGTACAGCAAGTTTTTTTTTTTGATTGGACAATTCACACCAATTGACCTAGTCCCATGCTAAGCTGGTGAAGCTTGTGTTTTGGGTACTAGGCAACGGATATACATACATATTATACATATAAACACCCAAGACCTAAGCACAACACCAAATGCTCATCACATCGATGTTTGTCTCAGCCGGGGATCGCACCCGGGACCCATGGATTCGCAGTCAGGGGTACTAACCACTAGACCAATGAGCCGTCTAAACTTTTTGAAGGTACAATTATGAAAATCAATAACGGTACATCACTAATCGAGTCAAGAGTACTCGAACTAGAACCGACTACATCGATACGCTAATAGCTCCCACCAAATCAAGTGTCAAGCAGCACAAGTGCAGTGCCGAGTGATTACACAGACCACATTGAGATTCGAAGTTAATTGCTGTGTAAAAACGATTGGTACAATGGCTTCATTAGTAAACGTATTGCGAATTGTATTTGGTGGTTGTGATAAATTGATGTGTCGATTTAACGATTTCGATGAATAAGCGGTTTGAATTCGGAATTTCATCGTCTCTTCGGATACGCAAAATTGCTATAATTTGTGAATCTATACTATAATTGCCGGCTAAAATTTGTAGCCGCAATTTGACAACACGATATAAATTCGAATGGGAAGCGAACTTTATGCTGTTTAGTGGATGATAACGTGTCAACGTGTTTAAAATGTATAGATGTATTGGTTGATTATAAAATAATTAACAGATTCTAAGGACAAATAATTTAATATTTTTATGTGTAAACTGAACATTTTTACATTGAATTTGATTAAAATATATTAATTTTAAGTAGATCTTTTAGAACTTATCAAGAACAAAGCCTTACAAATCGTCCGTAAGAAAATTAGTTTGAATTTCGACGATAAACCTATTCAGAGGTAAGGAGATTGAATCTTTTTATATAATATTTAGGATCTGACCGAAATATTTAACTCATCATATAATCAAGATACCTAATCAGGCGTAGGCTTTTAATATTATTTGTTAACAGATTCCTTTGTTTATTTGCTTTATTAAAATATAAGATTATCGAGGGCTAATTAATATACAAAATAACTGAAGATAACATCCTTCTTTCTTTGCAGAAGAAAACAAAAAATAAATTTAAAAAATAAATAACTCATTCCACCTCGCTGTATTGTAATGTTTTTACGCTCACCCACAAAAGCGCTTCTAAAGTTTGATAAACATTTAAAAAAAAAATTAAACTACTTAATGACTAATATAAAAGTGTTTAGAAACTACATTTTAACATACATACATTTTTCGACTACTGCCAGAAAGTACTCGACCTAATGTTATAAAAATTGCGTTTAAAAAAGCTTATTTAAATGAGCATACAGCAGAAACTGCGCGTTTAGCTATATTTTTTTAAATATTAGTCTAATAAATGTCTGAAGTTAGAATCTTTACACGTATTTATACATTAAGAAGTAACTTCACACGTCCAAAATGTCCATAAATAAGCGACACAAATACCCCGACAAAGGCAATCACCAAAATCACTTATAGAATTTTTTCGTGGTTCTCAGAAGTAGAGTAGGTCATGGTGGTAATTAGTCTTTACCAGCTCGTTGGAAATATTTGCTTAAATAATTAATTAATCTAAGGGACTTTCTACTCAGAATCATACTCTACAATCACTCATTTTATACTAATGAATTTCTTTAGATAAATTAAGTGGGCACCAACGTTATAATTATTATGATAAAAATAGAAATATAGGAAGCATAAAATAAAATGTAAGAAAAATGCGGCGCTCGGCGGATGAGCACATACTATTGCGAGACCACAATGAATGCGTAATAACGGCGACTCACAAGTCTCGGAGTATATCGGGCACCTTGTTTATATATTAATGAATGTCATCGTCTATCTAAATAACCCCTAAATTAACATTTTACAATGCTCTGTGCAGCATTTTTACTAGCAACAATTATACTTCTTTTGGCGCGTTAGGGAAAAATGATGAGAGAAAATTTTACGATGCACGCTCACACCGTCACAAAAAACCGACACCCTCAATATCTATTCAAACAACGGGCAAACAGTTTGGGCCGCTAGTCTTGCTTTCTCTGTTTTATCGTCAAGTTGCATTGTTTGTCATGGCGGAGTGATTTCAGAGTCATGTTTATTTAAACCAAAATAATGATTTCTATACGAGAAAACCCGTTCAAATGCGATAAAAAACATAGTGGTTGTTTTAAAATATCATGATTGGTATATATTATATCATCTCGATTGAAAGTGACCATTAAAATGGACAACAAAAATGCAATTCGAAGAGGGAAACGTCCCTCTAAAGTGCTCGAAGAAAATTATTACACCAAAGTATAACTTATAACGCGTGTAAGTACACACACGTTTGTTTTATTATTTCTTAGAAAACACAATTTTAAATAGAATTTTAATCAACTACCTGCGAGGTCAGGCGAGCTGGTGATTAGCCTTACCTGTCGCCTAACTAGAATTAATTTACAAGACTCACAACTTTCAATGCCTCGAGTGCTATGAAAGTCATTTATTAAGGGAATAAAAGCTTTGTAACCTGTTTACACACAAACCATGATTAATAGATCGCTTTTAAGTGAAAATTTAGCTTTAGAACGTTTCTGTATTGTTGTTGAAGTTGTATTGGTTTTTTAATTAAATATATATATATTTTTTTTTTTTTTTTAATTTTCTTTATTTTATAAAAAGAAATATAATACAATAATAATAAGTTACATTTGAAAACCGCTGTGGTTTATATTAATGTTACCATAGCAGTCTTGTTTAGGAGCACGACAAATGCATATAAAAGTAGTTTTTTAATTTGCTGTTTATGTTGGTTGGCGTTAGGCAATCTAATATGTTATTTGGTAGACCATTTATTAGCCGCGGTAACAAATACCTCAACGTTCTCTCGCCATATACGTTGTTTGCTCTCGATGTACAGAGCCGAACTTGCGTTACCGCTCGGGTCTGAACGTCATGCTCCACTCGTTTTTTATGTCATCTCGAAAAAAGTGCTCGACTAGAAGACATTTATTAACTTTTTCTGATATAGGCAATATTTTGCAATGTTTGAAAATTCCTCTTTCTTCACTTTTATATGAGTCGAGCACATTTCTCGAGACAACGTGTTTGAGGATTCGCATTTGGAGGTTATATATTTGGTTGAGATACGTTGGGTAAGTTCTACCGTAGCTACTTAAACCGTAATTGATGACTGACTCGCAAAGCGCGTTGTAAAGAGAAAGTTTGGTTTTAAATGGGATACGCTTTTTGAGTATTGTTATTTGTGCCAAAAACTGTCGTAGCTTATCGCAGACGTATTCTATGTGTTGTTTCCAATGCATGTTTTTGTCTATAATTAATCCAAGATATTTTTGTTTATCAACTATTTGTATAGAAGGGCACTTGCACACTGTTGATTTGTGAAGACAAGCGTGATCGTGAGCCACCAATGCTACACCAGTGGCTTCTTTTAAGGAATTGGATTGTATGATAAGTAGTTTTGTCTTTTCAATATTAAGTACTAGTTTAGCATCATGGCACCACTTTAGTATATTGTTAAAATCTGATTGTAACCTTTCAATAGCTTTATGAGGGTCCCTATCTCCAACTAACAAACACGTATCATCTGCAAACTGGTAACAAGTGGAGTGTTCTACTTGGTTATGCATTTGATTTACGTAAGTCAAAAAATGGAGAGGCCCGAGGACCGAGCCTTGGGCGGTGCCTTCTGATACTGAAACCACTTCGCTGTGGGTATTGTTTATTTTCACTACATAAGTACGATTTTTTAAATAATTTGAACACCAAGTGCCTAGTGGCCCCTGGATTCCTACATGATTAAGTCTATCCTTAAGTTGTTTATGATCCAAAGTGTCAAAAGCGCGGGAAAAATCGATGAACAAAGCAAGAGTATATTTTTGAAGATCAAGGTTATTATTTACTTCGTCCGTGAAACGCGATAGCAGCCCCGAGGTATTTTTGCCTGCTTGAAACCCGAATTGGTTCTTATATATTAAGTCATGTCGGTTAAAAAAAGATTTAATTTGTTCCCCAATATATTTCTCTACTATCTTGTTTATAGAAGATAGTATCGTTATAGGACGGTAGTTGGCATAATCATCTTTCTTTCCTTTTTTAAAGACAGGTCTAACACACCCTTGTTTTAAGTCGTTAGGATAAAGCCCGTATTTAATACTTTGGTTAATTAAATTTTTTATTGCAGGAGAAACTTCGTTTTTTATTAACTTTAGGTCAGATACTTTTATGCTATCAAGGCCCGGAGTTTTCCGAGCATTTAGAGTTTGTATAATTTTATTGATTTGTTCTTCGGTCGCGTATTTGAATCGTATGCTTTGTTTCGTATGGTCACACATAATGTCCGTGATTGCTAATTTTGTATCACAGTCAACGACACTTTTTCCAACAGCAGTGCTGAAATGTAGGGCAAAGTTATCAGCTAGTTGTTTAACCGAGATACCTTGCGAGTCGAAAGCTTTCATGATAGCCTCATCGATAGACAGCGTCCTTCGTCCTAGCATTTGATTCAATATTTGATAAACTTTTCTTGAGTTCCTAAAGTGTTCTGATATTTGATTGTTGTAGTAATTGTTTCGTTTTACTTCTATAATTTTGTGTATTTTATTTCTGATACTATTATATTGAAGCCTAATTTCGGGATCCTGTGAGGACTTCCATTGTTGAAATAATTTATTACGTTTGTCGCATATCGTATATGTAAATAAAATTATGACCAAGTTAATCAAAGGAATTTGATGTGGTGCAAAGAAAGCTTTTATACTGCTTATAATTATAATTTTATATCAATATAGAGGTAAGTTTAATTTAAATATAATAAAAAAAAACCGTTTTCATTTAACCTGGCAACAAACCCTTCAAGTAATGTATCGACATCTCGAAAACTACTAGACCAAATTTAAGAAAATTTGACAGTTTGCTAAGGTAAAATCTTCTTCTTGTGCTTGGCTCTCCACTACTGGAAGTTGACGGTCAGCTCGTCATACTTCTTCTTATTCTTCGCCAAGCCCATCAGCTGTTCTACGCTGGCCACTCCCGTCCATTCTCTTATATTGCGGAGCCACGACTTCCTCCTTCTGCCAGCGCGTCTTCTGCCCCCGACCTCGCCCATCATGATGATTTGAAGAAGTCGGTACCGTTCGTGTCGAAGCACATGTCCCAAGTAACTTATCTTCATCTTTTTAAGGGTCAAAGTGAGTTCTTGGGATCGTTTGGCGCGCCGTAGAACTTCTTCGTCAAGAGTTCCTCAGAATTCTTCGGGAACACTTCATTTCAAAGGCGTAATACATAAATGGAAAAAGAATAATAAAAAATAATACAAAAATATGTATGTATTTTAAGGTGAAATACTCGATTTAATTCTGGAGTCGTTTCTTCTTTCACGTGCTTGAGGACCGGAATAGATCTATTCAGACTCAAACAATTAAGCAATACACATACAACTAGGTAACATTAATAAACGCTTTCTTTGAAGTTAGTTGAAAAAAATATCTAATCAAAGAAATAGATTAGCGATAATTGTATAAAATCCATCTGTGTAAAGGTTTAGAAAACTAGTTGCTATTATTGAAAGTGGTTCGACGAGTTAAAACGTTTAAATGAAGCTTTGGCCAGACTGAATCACTTTTAATTATGACAATTTTAGAATGATTAAATTGTTGTTTAAAACTAACATTGCAGCTTGCGTGCTTTGAACGCTGCATGACTCCTTTTAATTGTCATTAAATTTATTTTTAATTCAATACTATCTAAAATATATTATTATGAAAGCATCGTCGTTCTTTATTTTATGAGCGTGCGCCTCTCAACCGCAGTCGAGCGTTCGGCTCACGGCTATGCACCAATAGCTTTCTATCTGTGCATTTATTAAAAATCGACGACGTCTTAATGATTGAGAATTAATATTCAGAAATCTGAGGCCAAGAACTAAAGGTTGTGTTTTTTAACCTAGAGTTAAAAGTGGAAACGCATCTGTGATTCAATCGATCAGTGGCGCTACAACATCTTTAGGTCTGGGCCTCAGATTTCTGAATCTGTTTCATGATAATTTTTCAATCTAATCTAATGAGCAGTGTTGGCCTAGTGGCTTCAGCGTTCGACTCTCATCCCTGAGGTCGTAGTTTCGATCCCCGGCTGTGCACCAAAGGTCTTTCTTTCTATGTGCGCATTCAACATTCGCTCGAACGGTGAAGGAAAACATCGTGAGGAAACCGACGTGTCTTAGACCCAAAAAGTCGACGGCGTGTATCAGGCACAGGATGCCAATCAGCTACTTGGCTATTCGATTGAAAATTGTTTATTTTACTTACATAAAAATTGTGAAGAAAATAAAAGGTTACAGAGCTTTTATAAACGTCAACACGTTTCAATTTCCCCGCGTTCTATAAAAGAAATATTGTATTATTAATACTGTCAAATAAAGCCTGTACAAAAATATATCTCGTTTCTATGAGATAAGTGTGCTACGAAGTGACGGTGTCATTCAAATGCAATTTAACTAACAATAGAATATTTATTCTGCATTGTGAATTCAATCCTGGCTAAATAATTGTTAGGAAGATTGACTTGCACAAAAATAACCATGTGAATGTATTATTAATGGTAGTTATAATAGGGATTTTCGATACGACTACGAGGCATTTGAGTACGCGCACTCTTAATTTTTATGAGTTTATTATTTCTGTCCCATAAAACGTATCAGGAATGTATCCAGCGCCTGCCATTTTACATCAACAACTGTGATAAGTTAAATTTTTGAATAATTCCGGTCAATTTTGGTTAAAAATTATGCATTACAATGTGTAAGATTTGGAAACCTTTTTAAAATAAAATATAACTGTGTCAGGGTTGGCCGCTATCCCATAACAAAGTAAATGTATTTTTTTTATTTAATTCAATAAACAACATTGTGTGGTATAATAACTAAAATAATATAAATTGAAAGATTAAAAAAATTAACCTTAACATAAACTAAAATAGATTATTAAAAGGAGGCAAGGTTCCCCCTTTGAATCGCTAGACTAATTCTTTGTCCGAGGTAGCTGCCAGATCTTCGGTCTCCTGTGATGTCGATTAACCTTTTTGATATGTCTTTAAAAAGCCTTAAAGCGCTAGGACCCCACGGACCAAGGGTCTCGACATCGAATGGGACAAAATCATATTCTGAGCCTAGACCCCTGTATTTGCATGCTTTAAATGTGTTAGAGAAATCTCTTCCAACGTGGGACCCATGCCCCACAGGGGGCAATTTGATTGTTAAGGGTGCCCCTCTATAGGGAAGGATATTAAAATTATTTGGAATTGGAATTTCAGTTTTTCATTATATATTTTTAAAATTCATTTATGGTGTTTCGTTAACCTAGTGATTTCTTCCTAAAGCCTATGATTTAAGTTCATATTAAAAAATATGTATATTTCCCCCTATGGGAGGCATAAATATTTTAGAAAGGCTTAGGTGCATAGCAATAACACTGTATTAGAAGCTTTTTGGGTTGTGAAAAAATGAATGGATATGAGAAAACCGGTATGTCTTAAACTCAAAAATCAACGCGTAGGCGCATAAAGGATAATCATCTACATTGTCAATGAAACAGACACATAATCGTATAATTTCTATGAGTATTTGGTTATTGGTCTTTAGTTTCTTTTTCTGCAGTGAGAGAAACACTGTGATGAAAGTTTGCCTAGTTAATTAAACCAACCCAACACCTTCCAGAATCACAGCCTTCCTTATGTCCATTTGAGGAGTTACAATGGCATACCATATCT
Organism: Pieris melete; assembly: GCA_963693345.1. Classification (NCBI taxonomy): domain Eukaryota; kingdom Metazoa; phylum Arthropoda; class Insecta; order Lepidoptera; family Pieridae; genus Pieris; species Pieris melete. The sequence goes on along the minus strand of CAVNZK010000032.1, from coordinate 1,882,140 downwards.
ATGATATACATACAATTACAGAACATTAAATTATGTGAAAGACGACTTCTTGTACGGTGTCAACGAATAATTGATTAACTTCCCAAATGACTAGTTCTTGGATGTATGAATGGTAATTGATATGAATTTAGCATATATATTATTCATGCACTTTGGTTTGGTTCGTAATGACTTTTACAAGGCAAAAAGGCTTTTTAATACACTTTCCACGACTGTGATTTTCACTCATAAAACTATTTAGTACGGTGGTTAAGTTTTTTTAACGGTGTGCATTATGGGAATGTAAACGATTTAAGTAATGACTTCCATGAATTATTATTAGCCCACTTAAATTAATAATTTTATGATAATGTAATGATACATTATTTATAACTTTTATTGTAGGGAAATATATGCCTTTATATTGATTAAATCATATAATAGGTTGAAGGTAAGCATAACAGACACGGACGGTGATTGCCGTGTATTGAACACTTTTGAGTTATTAATTGTTGTTGTTCTGAGGATGTTCTTTAATTATTATTTTGGGATTTAGTTTTATTTTGTTGTGAAATAAAACTGAACCTAATCTATCTGTGTTAGGTTAGGTTAGGCACAATTTTATTTGTGGTAAATACACACACACACATATATATATACATTACCACATAAAAATAGGTTTGATAGGTTAAACCAAAATCCTCCCGGTGCCCACCTTTATTTATTAGAAAAAATGTGCGCAGACCCAACACATATATACACAAATGAAGCTGAGGACTTGCTTGGCAGCTAAGGAACTTTAATTATTACCGAATATTAATAATATCACAAGTCATAGTGATACCTCTGTTTTCAAATCGTTTTGAATATGTATTGATAAATAACGTACTGCTACTCAACTCAATAAAAATTGAATTTCATATATTCACCGAGACTTTAAACACAAACATTGTGGCTTGCAACAAAATTAATTAGGTAGGTATATCAATATTTAATTAAATTAAACGAAATTTAAATTTAAGATAGCGTGTCAAAGTGCATGCTTATTATGGTTGATATTTGATTAAATGGGGTGAAACTTTTGGGGTGAAAGTTGGCGGACGTGAAATGTGACTTACTCAAAAACATTAAAGGTGTGTTTTATGACATAGGTTTTAGTTGCGTGACCATGGTGGAGCATTTAATGAATAATTAAAAGAGCTTCTTGCAATTAAAATAAATTTGAATTAAAGTTTGACACATTGATATTCATATGACAATATTTTTCTCCTTTTTATTGGTAAAATCGTAAATCAAAAACTAAAAGACAAAATATATTTTATGTAATAATGAGGTGAAATAAAAAACAAGATCGCTATCATAAAAATCACATAATAATGTATAAATAATCTTTTCGTTAAAAGACAGTGATTATTAATTAATAATCTTTTCGTTAAACCGCTGTGATTATTAATAAATAATATTTCCGTTAAACCACAGTGATTATTAATAATTAATATTTTCGTTAAACCGCATTATATTTTACTCATTGTGGTGTTATAGGTGTTTAACAAATTACGTACTATATAATAATGTACTTTAAAAACGTTCATTTTGATTTACAATGGGCGCTAACACATTATTAATGGAGAAAGCTTAATCGAAGCTTTAACAACTTTGATGAATGTAAAGTACGCGCCATGGTACTTTTTATATTTTAAGATTTCTTGAATTGCGTGTTTCAAATGTGTTTTTAATTTTATATTAGAATATCAAATTTTATGCCCTATTCATAACTTAAAAGTGTATATAATAAATGTTTCGTAGATTATTCTATAAAAGATCGAATGTCTCGTCATCGAATGAAATACCTTTTTATTAATTTTTTTTTAAGGACTATTCACACCAATTGACCTAGTCCCATGCTAAGCTGGTGAAGCTTGTGTTATGGGTACTAGGCAACGGATATACATATTATAGATAGATAGACATATAAATACATATTTGTGACTGTGTAGTGTGTAGTGACTGACAGTACAGGAGCTCTACAAGAATAACAATAGTTGAACAAATATCGGCTTTTATTCGCAAATTCGTAGAATCGTGTAAACGGTGATGAAATTTAACTATCAAATTGGCTCTCCTGGACGCTTTCCGCCGCGTTGGTATCGATTAATATCCTATAATGGTCACCAATTTACATAAAATCTAACGTGTGGGCTTTCCAAGTGATAGAAAAATCATGTTTTTTATACATATATAACGACGTAGATACTACATGTATACTTAGATGACTGTAATTGTAAATAAATATTTTAAAAAAACGCAATTTTACAAAATAGCAGTAGTTGGCCTTCGATCTTCCATATCTTCAATGAATAGAAAATATTAATAATACTCACACTTTATTTACTAAACTAACAATATTACATAACTGTTTTTCTGTAAATATTTAATAATTTACAAAATTAAATTTTTAAATGTAAATTTTAAATATTTAAAAAATATCTAATGCGTATAGTTTAAATGTTCCGGCCACATGTAAAATTGTTGTTTTGGTTTATCAATAGACGCTAAACTACTGGAGTTAGAAACTTGATAATTCGCGGTTAATTATTTCCATTGATTGATATAACTTTTGATAAAGCTTGTCTTTTTTTTTTTTTTGATAAAAAGCTTGCCAACGCTCGGCACACTGATACATTGGTAAAACCACAAAATACATTTTTTAATGTGACAAACATTTAAAGGCAAACATGACATATATGTAGAGATCATACAAATATTAATCAAAACAATTATTAAACAAAAGAAACATTTAAAAAAAACAATTACTAATCAAAAAATTAAAAATACTAAAACCAATTTTATACTTCAAATTTAGTCATGTAAGGAAAAGCAATTTTAAAAGCGGTAATGTTCTCAACCCTGTGTGGGTTCGGTTTACAGCTGTACTAAATTTTTGTCAATACTTGCTGGTACGGGAAAATATCGGGAGGAAAAAGGATTAATTATTTCTTGATTAACCGTATAATTGAATTCTGAATCCAAGCTATAAGTATATGTGCTTGTTTATAAAGAGACTTAGAGCTCACAAATTACTTAGCTAATATATTTTAAATACCTTTATCTTAAGATAATTGCCAACTATAAAATAAATCTGTTACGGTTTTAAAAGTGATTTTTCAACTCAAAAAACTTTAAGATTGCGGTTAGGTAAGTATCGTCAATAAAAACTTTTCTCGATACATCCCTAAAGCAGGCCGAGGGGTGAATTTTTTACTATCAAAAGAGATATTAAACTTTTTACTTAACTTGTCTCGTAAATTTTGTGCGGCCTTTAATATTTATACCTCGGCTTATTAAATTGCAAACTCTGATATTTTATCTGCGCTTCAAGTGGGCAACCCTGAATAAATTACGTAATTCTTAAAGGTTATAAACATTTAAATATACTAGGAGTGGCCTAGTGTTCTAAATTCGAAATTTTGTTACGGTTTTATTACAGCAATAATTAAAGGTGATTATAAATATACAATTGTCTACTGAATGTGGAAAATAACTGTCAGCGTAGTTCAAAGGTGTTTGTAATGATTATTGCAATAAATTTAATATTTTCTAACACATTTTATATACAATATTTTTCCCCATTATGTGACTAATTTCATGTTTCTCAGTGTAAAAAAGATGTACAAAGAATGTACTGATACGATACGATATCATAAATTTTCTACATTCTCATAAATCGAATATAAATATACTACGAAATATTAAGCGTTTTGAGATTTCTAAACAGAGTTTAAATGCGTAGGAATATTAAAAATACATACTTAAAAAGTTATATTATTAACATTAAAATTAATAAATTCGGAGCCAAAAATCCTGGCATGATAAAAACATATTTTTTATGTTCTAGATTATTTTAGACCATACATACCAATTTAAAATCAGGGCACGTCACTTATAATTCTAAATAGTTCACGGAACAGTTTTACATAATCAACCTCCTTGGATATTTCGCGCCAATAAACCATAGAGGACACATGCAAGCACAGATAAAAAATTTACATGATATCGTAGTGTTTCGCGCGCAATCCCAAGAAAAACAAGAGTAGAAGACACGTTTGCCCGCTACGACGTTATCGCTACGACTGAAGTCCGTGGCAAAACTTTACCAAGTCCTTAGACCACGGGTCCTCGCGTGCCGCTTTAATATTTGATTGTATAATTTAAATTTAATACCATAGTGTGTGAATTGTTAAATAAGTTTAATATTTAATATGGGCTAGTCTGTGAATATATAATGATTTTACCTTGTGTGGCCATTTTTTCGGGATTAGAGTTTGATTTTGTGTTAGGTCATGTGAGAACAATCGATTTATTTTTTACCGAATTAATATAATGTTCCAGTACTTTTTGTAACTATGTACTGGCACAATACTTCGAAAGAAAGTAATGTTTTTCTTGTTATTACTGAAGTAGTGTTGCGGTTTGTGTACATCAGTTCTTAGATGTTATCTGGGTTCTAGAATATTCTATATATCATATATTAAAACAAAATTCAATCAATAGACTCTGAGTATTAAAATAATTAAACTTATGTAATCTCATATTTCAATTAAGAATCCAAAAATGACTGTAACGAACTATTAATTGTAGAATTAAAATTCGAATCATTATAATTTCATTGGTCTAAGATTTTTTGTATAATAATTCATTATTATGAAGGTTTGACGAAGTTTATGAAGAAAAAGATTCCTTGGGCTAATACCCAATTGATTAATATCAATCAACGTAATTACATTATTTAACTAAATTACTCTTTCGTCTCTTTCTGGCAAATTGTGTTTACGCTGTGATGAAAACAGACAAATTAATACTCAATTTCACTAGAACAGTGGTTCTATAGCATGTTTGAATTCAGACTCTTATATGTTTTATAAAGTTCAATCCCAACTTTGAATCCTAACCGTGTTTATTTTAAACACATCTGTCCAATATGACTATAACCCAACGTGGATCTTGGCCGAAGATAGCAACCGTTTTAATATTTTTTGACGTTATACTTCTTTAGGAATACTTCTTTATACGTTATGAAATATTGATGAGAGTGAAATTTTAGGATGCGCGCGTACCGTGACACAAAATTAACAGAATGAAGTTGCCCACGTAAGATGCTATGGCATTAGACACAATTTAAAAACAATATTCGAATAATAATAGAATTTATGTTACACTTAATGTAAGAGAATAATAATAAATATTTATTTATTTAATTTGTCATATGTAAACTGAACTTTATTGACTATAATAACTCCTTTTCCAGTCTTTGATTATTTTATTGTAATTAATTATTTTCATGCAATCAAAAACTATTTTGAATAATGCCAAAGATGTAAAAGTTCTTACGCGCGTACATAAGTACACGCACCCTTTTTTTTGTTAAACAATGTCTGACACGTGTACATTTTTCGGTCTTAGACATGCCCGATTCATAACGATGTCTTTACCATATGTGCATGTGTTATATAGAAAAATCCGTTGGTAAATGTTTTTAAATGCGTCATGGCTGAAAGTCGCACGCTTTAGCCACTAGGCCAACACATCTACATTTGTTTTAATATCCCTAGTTATAAACTCTTATATCATTCCAGTCTTCATATTTGTCCCCTTAAAATTTCCCGAAAACACCAATTATGAGTCAACGTCTATACGTGACCCAATAAATATATTTTGTCAGAACATTACCGAATATTGCTTATACGTGCTCCGTTAGACATTTTTAGAGGCTTTTACCGTTTTATGCCTCTTAAAATAAACACCCTTCGTCTACTAGAACTACAGCCTTTAGTAATAGTAGTTTATCTTTTCTTATTTTATAAATTTTAATTAAATCTATTAATAAATTCGCGGAGGACTTGCCACCTTAATAACTTTTATTTTGTCATTAAATTTAATATATTATGTATACTGTATGTACTTTATAGTATATACATATATACATTAAGTAGTATTACTAGTTAATATTGGTAAACCAGCACTGAAGATGGCACTGAAATGCTGTGTACAGTAATTCAGTTCAGGTTTACAAACGTTGTTTAGTTTGCAGTACATTATGTATTCACTCAATCTGTTCTGTTTCTGTACCGATCATGTAAAAATAAAATAATAAAAAAAAAGTAAAATAAACGTATGAAAGTAATGTTTTTTTATAAAACAGGCCAAACGAGCAAGATCACCAGTGGTTAAGTAAAACTTAACAATGTCACTTAACTGGCAAGAAGGCTCGCAAGTGCGTTGCAGACCTTTCTGTGTAAAAGGTCGATAAGGAATCTGTCTTTTCTTGAAGGAGGATTTAGATAAGTTGCTATTTAGTATTGTCTTTGATTGACATAACCTTTACACATTTAAAGAAAAAACTCTTTTACCGGTTTAAAGTTATGTATTATTATAAATTTACAATTATTTAACATAAATTTCGAAACGTCGGGATAAATTTAAATTTTTTTTTTTTTTTATGTAATAGGAGGATACCGCCGCCCATGGACACTCACAATGCCAGAAGGCTCGCAAGTGCGTTGCTGGCCTTTCAGGAATTGGTACGCTCTTTTCTTGAAGGACCCTAAGTCGAATTGGTTCGGAAATACTTCTGTGGGCAGCTGGTTCCACATAGTGGTGGTGCGCGGCAAAAACTGCCTTAGAAAACGCTCTGTTGTGGAACGACGGATTATGTTAATTAATTGTAAATTTATAATAATACATAACTTTAATCCGGTAAAAAAGATTTTTCTTTAGTTGCTATTTAATAAACGGTAATTAACTATTCAGTGTTACATTTTGATTACCTTAGGTTTGTGGCTAATGTTTTCCTAGTATTATATTTGTAGATATATTTATATATCTATACCACAGAGTGCAGTGTTGGCCTAGCGGCTTAGCTTGCGACTCTCATCTCTGAGGTCGTAGGTTCGATCCCCGGCTGTGCACCAATGGACTGCCTATGTGTGCATTTAACAATCGCTCGAACGGTGAAGGAAAACATCATGAGGAAACCGGCTTGATTTAGACCCAAAGAGGTCGAGGGCGTGCATCAGGAACTATTAGATTAACAAATGATCATGAATCGGGTACAGAAATCTAAGGCCCAGACCTAATAAGGTTGTAGCGCCAATGATTACTTTTTTTATACCACCGATAGCCCTCGAACGGGACTTATTAATATTATAAGTTTGATTCAATAATAATTATACCTATACCTAGTAAGTAGTAGTATCCGTAATACTAGGTAAATTTGTAGCAAAAATTGTACTAAATTGATTCGCTACCTGACTATCAAAGGGCGATGAGTTAATAATGGAGCGTATATTAAACATTCGTTCGTATAAAAGAAAATGTACTCAAATTCGGGTCAACTGACTCATAAGTAGAAAGGGTCAATATTCAAACGTGCCAGATTTGTGAGGGTCCCAATGTAGTAGGTGCAAAATATCTCGATCGGATTTGACACTTCGATATCGTTAAATCATTTATTGGGCTCGTTAAAGGTGAGGTAGGCCTTTTTATCCTTCAAATATTCCGAGAAATGTTTGTTAACTATCTATCTACGTAGTATAGATCAAAACATGCGTACATAGATAGGTAGGCAGAATTGCTTTCCGTTAAACGTTTTTTTTAAATAGTTTTTTTAAATAGTCTAACTACTATATATGTATGTTAGTATGTGATACATTTTGTAAGTAATCTAAATAAATGTCTTTGTTTTTCGTTATTTCTAAAACAAGTCATATATATTGCCTATATATATCGTTAGATACGTATAATTAATATGAAGTAAGCTGTGTAAGCGTGCACTTATCCCGGCTGCAAATTACTTTGCTCCAATGGACTTTTTTATTTTATATTATGGCAATAGTTTTAATTTTATGCCAGTCACCAATTGACTTTCCTTGTGCGCTAAACAAGCGCGGTAAAGTTAAACAAAAGAAAATTCGAAATTTCTTCTAAAAGTTTGACATGTGACAGAAGACTGTTACAATGTCTAAAAATAAATAGTCTATGTGTCATTCTAAGTCTTTGTATAAGACTAAGAACAAATAGATGCAATATAAAAACACATATAGGTTTGCGCTGTTTTCATATTTATTTAATACTTTTGAATTTTAAAATAACGTCAGAATATATCAGTATATCAGTTGCTTGTTCAGCTTTCTATCGTTTACGTGCAGCAAAACAAAGCTTAGTTAGAATTTAATCTAAATAAAATGCAATCTAAGCAAAGAATTGTGTTGAATCATGTTACTTTTATTAAATTAACGCTGAATTTTATTCTGAATTGTAACATTATTGTTCTCTGTGAAAATTGTATATATGAAACATCTCTTTACTATTGCTATCATATTTTTTTTTCTGTATTTTTATCTACACAATCGCTAAGGCTTTCCGAAGACGGGGGCTGAAAACGTGACTACAAAAGATCATTCCTATTTATGACATAATTATCTACATAATTACCTCACTGGCTAAATCTGTCCTCCTGCCATTACTGGACTACGCCGATTCTTGCTCTTCCGATCTAAATGAGGAGTTGCTAAATAAACTGGATCGTCTCCAAAATTTCTGTATCCGATTTATATTCGGTCTAAGAAAGTACGATCATATCTCTGAGTTCCGTAAGCGGCTAGGCTGGTTACCCATTCGTCAGCGACGTGATGCTCATGTTCTCCATCTCTTATATTCCATCCTGTTCAACCCTAAAACTCCTTCCTATCTTAAAAATGATTTCAAATTTTTGGGATCCCATAACTATAGCCTACGCTCTTCCGAAAACTATATCCTTGAAATTCCATGTCATAACTCCTCCTTTCTTGGCGATTCCTTTAAGGTCTCTGCAGTTAAGCTATGGAATTCACTTCCAGTCCCTATTCGCTTAGCTCCTTCTCTATCTTCCTTTAAATTTCTTCTTTACAAACATTACCTATCCACATCCTATCCCTAACTTTAATAATAGGTACCTACTGAGACTGATCTTAATTTAAGAAATTGAAAATGATTCATGTGCACTTTTTTATTATAATTTATTTTTTCATGTATTCTTTATTAGTTTAGTTTGTTTTTTGTTCGTTGTTTCCAACTAAATGTAATGTAACTAAATACATGTATTTTTGCACTTCTTGCCTATCTTATGTAATTAATACTTTTTGTTTTCTCACAGTGGTTGCCTGGAAGGGATCGCTCGAAAGCGATAAGGCCGCCAGTTGCTCTCCTTTTTATTTAATTATGATTGTACTATATTAATGTATATGCAGCAACGAAGTGTTAATAAATAAATAAAAATAAATAATAAATATCTAATTTGTTCAATACAAATACACAAGTAATCTCCGCCGCTCCGTTTTCGAAACTCTTCATTCATATTAAACTGTTAGAGGCCTCGGATTTATTAATAAGTCAGAAAATTTACGTAAGCAGCGCAAAATATGAATATGAAATTGACGGTTTGGTATTTAAAAAGTGAAAAATAAATCAGTGGCGCTACAAGCACTTTAGGTCTTGGCCTTAGATTTCTGAATCTGTTTCATGATCATTTTTCTATCTAATATGCAGGTAGGTAATCAGCTTCCAGTGCCTGACACACGCCGTCGACTTTTTGGGTCTAAGACATGTCAGTTTTCTCAAGATGTTTTCCTTTACCGTTAGAGCGAATGTTAAATGCGCACATAGAAAGAAAGTTCCAACGGTGCACAGCCGGGGATCGAACCTAAAACTGAACATAATTTGAAGTCCTAAGGGTTGAGGTCTGGACTAGATGAGGGCCAGTGTTCCATATTCAAAATATTTAAAAAGTTGAAAAAAATAAAAGTTTTTATGTAGTTATCTCTTTACTTGAAGAATACTATAAGAACATAACTCTTTACTTAGTCGTTATTTCTTTACTTGAAGAATACTATAAGAACATAACACCTTTAACAAGATGGCTTTTTATCAAGAGTTTTCCCATATGTAATGTAATGGTTGTTGAAACCTCTTTAGTATACTGAAATTGACTGAAACTCTAGCTATATGTATCAGATAATCTGTATTTGCTATGATTCAATTCTTTTTACATAAATATTCATTGAAAAACAAAAGACTTTTAGATGACCTTCACATGACTTTAAAATGTTTATTACCTATTGAAGCGACTCAGTATTGCCATAATACTGAGTATAAACTTAAAACGAACTTTAAAAGGGAGGCATTGTTAAATTCACTGTCTATATTGGCGTTATTGTTCAAAAATTTAAAAGCCAATAAAAAGCTCCACTCCATAGTTTGAACGCTTCGACTGTTGCAATTGATAACTTTTCATTTTGTTTATAAAATCATATTGATAATGATGATTAAATATTATAATAAACTTTTTATTCGTCAATAATCAGGTGTTATTTTAAGAAAAACATCGCAAGGTAACCGGATGCCTTAGAGCCAAAAATCAACGGCGTATGCCAAGCTGATCTCTTATTAAGAAAATAAATCACGCATAAGATACAAAAATCTAAGCCCAAATCCTAAACCTAAAATAGTATTAAATATACTGAGTTATTTTCATGCTAATTTAGTTCAAGATTCAAAACCAACAACCCACTTTACATTCAAATGGTATGGTATAACCCTTGGGCGACAGTTTAGAGAGAGATAAACTTGCTTACCTGTGTTCAATAGTAAAAATTTCAGATAATATTAAAATAGCTATTATGGGATATGATTTGAATATGAAGTTAACCCTAAATAACAATTTAATTAATTCTATCATCAATCTATCCGAAACCGCACCTATTTGTGTTGCAGAGTGAAACCAAAATAGTTATTGTTTGATGAAATTATTAATCGGGTTATGAACGTTATATTTTAGATAAATATAAATAAATTATAACACAAAATATAATGTTTATGTTTGCCTTTTAAATCCCTTAGTAAAAAAAATACTTAGGGGCTTAAGATATAGATAGTAAACGATTCTCAGACTTACTGAATATGCATAAAAATTTCATAAGATCTGATGTGGCTGAAAATTGGTAGAGAGATAGTCCCTTGGACGTGACAAACATCTTTCCGGAGGAATCTTTCATTCTTGTTATTAGAAATTTAGGTTTCAAATTAAAATTTTAATACAAATTCAATAAATCCAGCATATTGCTGAGTTTTATAAAATTAAAGATCCAAATGTTAAGCGTAACAACGTAAGGAGTATGTATGATATAACTATAATACTTTGAAATATATATTAAAAATAATGTCTATTGTTTATTTATTACTAACTAGCTGGCCTGGCGAACATCGTACCGCCTAACAGTCGATTCTTTTTTTGTTTAAAATACTTATTCTGCTATTCGGGACACCGTTCTAGGTAGTAAGATAAAAAAAGAAAATTGATAAGACAACAAATACATTATGTCAAAAAATAAAAATTTACCTTCCCGGAACCCCTCCACTAACACTTGAACTTTATGCTATGGTATTAAAGTTCAAATGGACTTTTAAGTATTATTACGAATATTTTGTATGGGAATATAGAAAAGTGTTGTTTTTTCACTCAATTTTTTTAAATTTTTCTCCGTAAGAACCATCCTCGTACTTCAAGGTAGGGGAAGATCGTTACCCTTCGTACGCGGGGCACAGTCATACAGTCAAAATAAAACTTGAACGAAACAAAGTACAGTCTTGCTTTTGTATGTGTGCATGAGTCGAGGTACCAACTACACATCAATGAAGTTTCGCGAAATTCGCACCGATGAGTGTGAAGTTACAGGCATGGACGTGTTTTCGCGCTCGGTAAGTAATTTTTTGATCAATGTTTTTGTCTCTTGTTACCGTAGATAAAATAAGTTTTCAAGTAGAGTATTGTATCAGAACTTGCGAAATATACTTAAGATACGTCTCCAATACTTAATTTATGACGTTTTCCTATTAATATTTAAATAAGTTATATTTTGTTGTTATTCAGTTAGTGGGGTACTTTCGGACAGCACTAGATGGGGCACATTTGAACGAATTTTACTACTAAATTTGTATAAAAATTTGTCGACACGAACTGTCATTTTCATACAAATTAGGTTTTTGACTTTCTACATACACTATTGTTAAGGCATCTTGACTTAACCCTCTGGTAGGTAGGTACGATTGTGTTAGTGTGCTAATTGATAATTTTTGCATTTACTTTGTCCTGTGTTGCTATTTTCGCTATCGTCGATGTGAATATATATTAATACCTATTTCTTATTATCTTTATTAAGGTTGATTTTGATGCTTGTGAACCAGATGATTTGAATAATTTACTAATCCATCAAATAGTAGTTCCTTCGAAGTCAGTTTTGACACCAGAGGCATTTCGACCCTATCCGCATGTTGTAACAAAGTAATAAAACAAACAAAATGACGGCGACGGCCAGGAAAACCACTAGTGTGTGAAGTGAAGTGAAGTGAAGTGCTAATCCGCACCAAAGATCAAGAAATGTGATTCTAAATTTAAGATACATAACTATGTAATTAAATTTTGTTTTACATCAGAAGAGCTATGTAATTTTTGTTCACTATAAGAAAAGTATTTTATTTTTGTTCAATAGAAATTAAATCTTTATTTTTCTGTTTAATTTCATTGCTAATAAATGAATTTTGATTTATGTGTGTCGTTTTAATCGCACGTACGGAACTACCCCACAGCGTACGAATGTACCCCCAACACTGTACGAAGGTGCCCCGTTGATGGGGCAGATTCGTACGTTTTCCAGATTTAGTTTAAATCATAATTATGGTTGAACCATCAGATGAAATCATTTGTAATTTTTTTATATGAATCTCAGATAGTTAGACTATACATTTAAGCTATCAGGTAATTAATTCATGGAAAAAGAAAAAAAGAAAAAAATAAAACGTGAAAACCGTACGAAGGGTCCCGACCTTCCCCTATATTATAAAAAAAATCAGACAAATCGGTCAAGCCGTTTTCATGTTATGTCGTGACAACGGAAAACGGGTTTCATTTTTATATATATAGATAAATAATTTTACTGCTAACATACATATTATGAAACACTTAGACAATATACGAGTACAAAGCCAAAACAGTTACAATGATAAACTAAATATATGAAGCAGAAAACATAAGTACATTAATAGTCAAATAAAAAAAACAATCTGAAATTTAACATTAAACAAACGGCAATTAATACCTATTATTTCAAAGAAAAAGTAGATTGTTACTGCTAAACAAAGTCAAGGTCCTCCTGCCTCTACAAATATTTCCTCACATCCTCTTTGTAGGGGTGGAATTTATCAACATCATCTTAATTAGTGTCATATACCCCGAAACAATAAACCGAATAACTCGTGTTCGTACGAGGTACATGGAACAATTATGAGTATCATGTCGTTATTTTGACCACATCCAACGTAGTACGGCTCAAATGGTCGACGACCTCGTTCATTCAGATCGGCTACATCCCTTGCGTTGCGATGTACTCTCTGTGCATATTCTATCTTCTTAGAACTTCTCGGATTATACATGCGGCTACATGCATTCATCGGGTGTGAAGACTAACAGCGTTCCTTGACGTCTGGCGTTCCACGACAGAGTCCTATTTCTGTCACCTATTGCCACACAACCACTTTATAGAACCGACTACCATTCCAGATATTACCGAGACCCTACGACCTTCAAGAGAAGAGCGTACTTAAACGACGGCAACACACTTGCAATCCTAATGGTGTTGCAGGTGTCTGCTATGCCTTCTGTCTTATAAAAAACTGCACATAAATCTATATGTGTGTCTTCCTGTGCTGAAAGCTTCCCAAAGAAAACAAGTTATTCTTGATACTAGTCGAACGAACTTTAATCTTACCTACAAAATAAAATAAAATATGTTCATTACGGAATATAAGATACAGGTATCACTTATTCCTCGTCATTAAATTTGAATCGGTAGACGTCCCTACTCATCGGAAAAAAAGACAGAGGGTGTAAGCTGAGAGAAAAATCTGGCGTAAAAAACTCTCGGTACTATTTTAAATAGCAAATCATCAAACAATACTTATTTTCAAACAAATGTCGCAAATTAATTATAAGTAGCCTGCCTAGCACTAGTCCTAGGCCCTTTTATCAACTAGATAATGGTTAACTTTATAGTAAGCCTTTTACTCAGCTTTTCTTTAATACATTTCTTAAATCTATTAAAAGAGCCTCTGGGATTTTATTAAAGAAGAGTATCCCTTTTCCCAAAAAAGAATTAACTTTAGATAGTCTAGTACGGGGAAATTGCAGCCTGCGTTTGTTCCGAGTATTAACATTGTGCGTATGTTCGATTCTAGTAAACTTATCACTATTTTTGTATACATAATATTTTCATAAATATATTGCGAGGGAAAAAGCCAGCCTTCAGCTTCATTTAACTCATATAAGTGTTAAAAGAAAGCCTGCCCAATGTAGAAGTACCTATAAATAAGATCTCTAAGCCAAATTCATAAGTAAATATAGAAAATAATTTTCCACGAAGTTATTTCGATATTAAAACGCACGTCAGTCTCATGTCTAGTTAGTTTGAAATAAAATGCCTAAATTATGAACGTTATATTCACAAAGGCATTAAATTGACAACTTTTTTTATAGAACTAGGGCAGACGGGCAAGAAATTCACTTTGTCTTTACGTCCGGGCGAATTTGTTCGGAGCAAAAAGTTCATATATTAATCAATATCACTTAAGAAGTTTAGTAATGTTACATTTTATGAACCAGTATTCTAGAAAAAAAATACAATAGGCGGCGGACGCTAAAGTTTTATGAAGGAATATTTTACTGCCAATTTTAGTATATCAGAAATGGTTAAAATATTAATAACTAATCTAAACGTTTTTTAAATAAGACTAATTTTATTCATAGTACACAACAAAATTTTTAAAAGGCCGGCAACGCAGTTGCGAGCCTTCTGCCAATGTTGCTCACGGCCCTTTTAGTGTATCAGTAATGATCAAAATATTAATAACTAAGCTAAACGTCTTTTGATCAAAAGTAAGTTTATCCGTAGTATTCAACAAAAAAACTAAAAGGCCGGCAATGCACTTGCGAGACTTCTGCCAATGTGAGTACCCAATGGCGAAGGTATCGCTTAACATTAGCTGACATCATATAAAAACAAAATTATAACATCGGTAATCCAAACAGTAAACTTAATTTTAAAAAAAATGTAATATATTTTTGGCCAATTACGAACGCGGCAAATATATTGATCCCATGCATATTTAATGTTTTACAAAGAAATAATGACTAAATAAAGTCGTGCTATAAAACCTTAAAGCTTAATCAGTTATTTTGTAATAATTAAAACTTAAAAATACTATAACAATTACTTGTAAGGAAGTAAATTAAAAATGAAAAATAGGGTTATTAAACGCGATAAAAATATGGAAGTAGCCACGCTCGCGTTGCGTGAAACATAAACATGAGGGCCGCGGGTTTTTGATTTATTCCTAACATTTGTCAGGGCTATACCCCTAATATGCTGGTATTTGACCCCTTGATAAAACAAGTGACCCGCAACGGTATAACACGCCTACAATGAACTACTCCATGATGCATTTCTTTTGTTTTTGTTTTTGATGAGCTCTATGAAAATAGATTAATAAGAATGGAGATGCAAACCGTTTAAAGACTCACTATTTAGCCAAGTAAGGTTCTCTTTGTGACAGTAATAATAATAACAATAAAATAAAATCAGTGGCGCTACAACCTTTTTAGGTGTCAAGTTATCTGTTTCAAGATCAATTAGGCCAACGGCAAGCAGGTGATCAGTCTCCTGTGACGCCGACGACTTTTTGGGTCTAGGTCAAGCCGGGTTCCTCTCACAATGTTTTCCATCACCGTTCAAGCCAATGTTAAATGCGCACTTAGAAATAAAGGCCACAGCCGGGGTCGCACGCTGAAGCCACTAGGCTAACACTTCGTATTCGTATTCTGCAGTATTGACTCCTTTTGGGTGAAGCTGAAACTGATCGTGGTTGCCTACACAGAAAGCAAAAGATCGCATGGCGATTCGCCAACTAGATGGACCGATCAAGTGGAAGACTCATCGTACTCAAAACTATACACTATCATATGAAAGGCGCTGACAGAAACCGCTTGAAACAGATAGTCCTCTCTAAACGCTTTCTTGCTGACTGCAGCCCGCAGACATGAGCTGCCTATTGAAGAGAGTAATAAACACATCGTATCATTAAATAATTTAGACCTATACTAGCTGCCCCCGCGAACTTCGTTTCAACTTAATGCCTAGCCTACCTTTTTAGGACATACCCACATGGAACATTGGAGAGACTGTTCGGTTTTCCCGAATGAAAACTTTTTAGGTTTTTTTTTTTCTCTTTATGACCCTCAGTTCAAGTTAAAAGTTCTTGACTAACAAATAAAAAATAGTGGTTGATCGTAGAGGGTATTTCTGTATGCTGTATAATAAAAAACTAAAAACAAAAAAATTTGTCTCAAAATTTTTTTTTTTTCGTGTGGACACCCCTTATCACTTAGGGGTTTGAAAGATAGATAGTAGCCGATTCTCAGATTTACTGAATATGCATATTAAGAAACTTCATAAGAATCGGTCCAGCCGTTTCGAAGCAGTATGGGAACGAACATTGTGACACGAGAATATTATATATTAGATTCGTATTTTATATATAACGGCTCGAAGATGTACATAAGAGTTAGTAATATATTTCTATTTATTTCCAGAAATAGGTTTAACAAATAGTCATAATTTACCTTCACGAAAAAAAATGTTGACATCGTTTTTTAAGTTACGGTCGAGTGTGCCGGAGTAATTGGAAGGTCAGACTAATATATTGGCTCTCTTTGTCCATGAGGTACAGTGATGACGTCATAAATATTTTTTCCTTTTACTAGCCTTTTAATTTCCTTCACGGCTACTTGGGTTTTATGAAAGTAACTTGGAACGGTTGAGGCTGTTTTATAATATTTGACTAAGTAATTTTGTTGAGGCGTGAAACTGGTTTTATTTTGTTATTATCATATGTATATTAAAAATAAATGAAATGAATTTCTTATATTATATATAAGAAGGCTGAAGGTTTTTTTAACGTCACGACGATGTGCAGCGTTTTTGTCGAAAAAAAAAGAAAAAAGAGCGATTGACACCAATGGAGAGAGAGAGTGAGAAGGGTGAATTACCTTATAGAAATTCTTTTTTTTTAAATTAAAACATTGAGAGAATTTAATATTTTATGCATAGTAATTAACTTATACTCGAAGAAATAAATTAAAATAATTAAATTTTTATTTGTATTAATTTTCGACACTTTTAATATTTTAATGACAATTAAATTCATTAAATTCCTAGCATATCTTCCTTTTTCCCTCCCTCTAAGTCTCGGAAATCTAAAGTTTTAGATTTGTATAAATATGAACAAGACTTCAAAATTACTTTGCCAAAGAAGTTTCACTTCCGACATGTGTACTTTGTACGCATGCACTTTTTTTATTTATTCACGCTTATCTAAGGAAATCATATCAGTCATTTAAATACAACATGTTTGATAGATGGTGACAAAATATGAGAAATTACAAAATAATAGCGTTTTTGGGTCATTAGTACGAATTTAAAAACAATGGAGGTTACTTTGACCCAACCATGTGCTATTGGTGGAATTGAATAACATTTAAGTATATATTTGTGTGTTTAAAGTTATAAGTGTTTAAAGGTATTTCGTAAATCGTATGTAACATTTATTCCAGTTAACGAGTAAACACGTGATTTTTTTTTTTTTGAAGTTATACTTCTTTAGGCGCGTTATGAAAAATTTATGAGAGTGAAATTTTACAATGCGCGCGCACCTGTGACACAAAATTAGGAGTGTGATTATAGCGTGCGCGAGCGAGATAAGAATAAGACAATCTACAAGTAAAAAGAAATAGAATATGCGTGAAGTTCGTATGCCAAAAACATGCCATGACATTTGTCATTATGGTCATTACCTTTTAAACAAATAAAGGAGTTTTAATTATTTTTTCAAAGAAATTTAGCAATGCTTTTTGAATTATAATCAGAAGTGATTTAAATTGAATATTTAAACCAATACTAATTAATATTTGTGAAAAAACTGTGCTCATCAACCTTCCTAAGTGCTTCATTACAATTGAGGTTAACTATCCGTATGTATTTTTATTATCGAGTAATGTTTTGATTAAAAAAATGACCACATTGTTTAATCAAAACATGTAATTTTTCCGATTTAATCTAGCAAATATAAGAACAAGAGACAAAAAACAATTGATAAATCAGTGTAAGTGCACTAAATTGAATACAAAAAAAGAGTTGTCATCTTATCGCTGTGAAACATCAAAAACTGGAGGTGGAACAAAGCCAAACTATTTTTAATAATGCCAAAGAAGTATAACTTCTTACGCGCGTACATAAGTACACGCACCCTTTTTTTATTAATAAAGGATATTAAATTTCAACAAAGCTGATTTGTATTAATACTCTGTACAGGCAAATTTTTTAAATGTAAATTTTTAATATGTAGGGAATAAAAGAAAGGTATTTATTGATTGTGTATTTGTCGTTCTGGATTATAAATTATTTTCTTGTGAAATTTTAATTTTGGATTCTTTTGTTATTTTGGGCTTTAGGAAACGACATCAAATAAAGTGTACTATCTGGTGATACAAAAACAATTTATTGGTAATTTTTACCAAATAATAAATTTTTACTCAAAAAATCGCCCTGCCCATGCATTTAGTTTTAATTCAGCCAATGTATAGTTGTAGACTACTTACTAGTTGTTGTTAATTTGATTACAATTTTTTTAATCAAATTGTTTTACATAACCAATAATAATCTTATTAAAAATAAGTAAGTTGATTTGTTGACCCTTAAATCACTAATCATAGCGAAGTACTTAAATAAAGCATTAAATATTTCGTTTTGTTAACGTCCAAGTAACAATAAATACATTTCAGGCACTCATTTATATTACTATCTAAACGAAAATCTCTAACTACACTTTTCCGTGTAATTGTACAAACATTCAGTGAGTCAGCCCTGAACGTTTGTCGTGACGACTGTACATTAAACCAGAGATCGGCTATTTCGAGCGTTTTGCACGCCACCTATATTCAATACTAAACAACACTATGTAACATAGAGTTCTAGAATAGAAATCGGTTACAAACGCTGCGATGACGTCACATCTTGAATCGCGTGTACAAGTTATTCCGACAGAGGATGTATACAACTTCTTCTAAGACTTAGCCTTTGGGCCAGAGACTGGTCAGACTGATAGAGGATCTCCCTTTAGGTCGGATAATGTGTTTTCATCCACTATCAACATGCACACACACACCTACACATACACAACACTCACACATACACACATACACACACTCACATACGCCCATACAACTGTATTTGTGCTATTTTGTACTAACTTCTAATTAGTTGACTGTTTTGTTTTTCTCTCTTTAATTAAAACGTTAATTTGTTTGCCTACCCATATATGTATGTACTTTTTGTAACCACTTAATATGACTTTGCTGTGGAATGGAAGCCTGGTTATCCATATCACAGGTTCTTGCCTAGTTTGGAAACCAGTCTCCCAATGCCTTTTCAACTATTGTCTTATTGTTTGTTGAATGTTATATGGGAGAAAATAAAATTATTCTTATTCTTATCCCTTTCCCTTCCCTTTTGGGAGCGTTCAAGTATTACGTCACGCAATTTTTGAATATTATCGAAAGTGTAACGCGCCGTAACGTTTTTCTGTAGCCAATAGTTAAACGTTTCGTGACCACCCAGTGACTCTTTATAGCTAAAAGTTACCATTATGTGCTGTAAAGTACTCAATTCAATTCAATTTCAAAAAATCTTTATTTTGTTTCACAAAAATTTATAGTGCTACATATCCAGTGTACATTATTTCCTGAATGTAACAAGCTTACAACTAGACACGTTTTTACAGCTATTTTGCTTTTTTAAAAACTTATAAAATTTATAAAACTAAAGTTATAATGTTACGAAAGGTTTTAACAATAACAAACAATTTTTAACAATAAGGTAAGCTACCTGGTAATTATGCAATCTTTAGGTGAGATTTGCATTTTGACATAAATTGCTGTAAAGTACTGGACAGTCGAAAATAATATCAACAATAACGCGTAATTCAATCCCCGCCCCGCATCATAACGTTTTAAAAAAGGACCCCCCCCCCAAATTCGTTACGTAATACTTAAATGCTTTTTATTTTGCTGGTATATGACGACAAAAGTAAAGATGGACATGACATTATAGAACTAACGAGAAAACACTGGATGAAAGTTGCTCAAGACAAAGAGAAATGGAAAAATATGGAGGAGGCTTTTACCCTAAAAGTCTTAGGTTGGAGGTTGGAGGTTAAGTTACCCTATAAGTTTTACCCTAAAACTCTCCTCGACTAGTTAAACCACTGACTGGCCGGCCATCGAGTTGGTGGATATTCAGGTTTTCAGTATTTCTAGTTATAGCTAGGATTATAGATGACTTTATAAGTTATACATACCACACTTTTATACAATTTGTTTTTACTCATAATAATTCAGAACGTGAGGCAGACACTTTTGCTAACCCGGACTATCGCGTCGTTAAATATCGTACCCTGGATTATACTTCAAAATTAGAAATTCTTGAAAGGCCGGCAACGCACTTGCGTGCCTTCTGGCAGTGTGAGTGTCCATGGGTGGCGGTATCACTTAACACCAGGTGAGCCTCCTGCCCGTTTGCCTCCTATTACATAAAAAAAAACTCCACTCCTCACTCGTTAGGGAAATGGGCAGGACGCTCACGTGATGTTAAACGATACCACCGCCTATTCTTAACGCTGGGCTCGCATGTGCGTCGCTGGCCTTATAAGATTTGATACGTTCGGAAATACTTCTCTAAGGAAAATAACGAACTGTTGAAATAAAACCATTACATAGATAACATATCAATATTTTTAGTGTAAATTGAAATCTATATTTTAGAAATGAAACACTTTTCTTGTCTTTTCCTATTAGGGTTTCTAGTATCTATATATCTTTGATTTGCATACAATACGCGCTGGAAATACACGGAAAAATGCCCCATGTAACGGTTATAATTGACTATTAACTTAACGTTTTAATTGTAGAGGGCGCCTTTGTAACGTTCCGATCGGAAATGGGAGCTCTTTAGAGTTAAGTGAGCCGGAATGGCGGAATTGTATCGGATATGACTGGCAACATTAAGTCTTTAAGTTACCAATTTTGCTCGCCACAAAATAAATTTACATAAGATAATTCTTTATGGAGTATTTACGTAGAGTAAAAGTTCAAATAATCTGATATGGGAGGGAAGTTTTTTTTTTTTTTTTTAAAGACAATTCACACCAATTGACCTAGTCCCATGCTAAGCTGGTGAAGCTTGTGTTATGGGTACTAGGCAATGGATATACATATTATAGATAGATATACATATAAATACATATTTAAACACCCAAGACCTAAGAACAACACCAAATGCTCATCACATCGATGTTCGCCTCAGCCGGGGATCGAACCCGGGACCCATGGATTCGCAGTCAGGGGTACTAACCACTAGACCAATGAGTCGTCGTAATAGTAGTTAATATTAATCCGTAAATTGATTCAAAAATAAATATCAAAATTAAGTAATAATACTTTAATAATTCCGGTTTTGGTGCTTTGCATGGTGGAGAGTGTCCATGGGCGGCGGTATCACTTGACTTCAGGTGATCGTCCTGCCCGTTTGCCCTTCCTATCTATAAAAAAAATAAATGATAAAGAACGCCTTTTTGTAATGTTTTCGCGTTTTACTGTACTATATTAGCTTTCCTTAAAAAGTTTCATCAAAGGGAGCAGTGTTGGCGTTGTGGCTCCCGCGTGCGACTCTCATCCCTGAGGTCGTAGGTTCGATCCCCGGCTGTGCACCAATGAACTTTCTTTCTATATGCGCATTTAACATTCGCTCGAACGGTGAACGAAAACATCGTGAGGAAACCGACCCAAAAAGTCGACGGCGTGTGTCAGGCACCTACTTGCCTATTAGATTAAAAAATAATCATGAAAAAGATTCAAAAATCTGAGGCTTAGCCCTAAAGAGGTTGTAGCGGCACTGATTTTGTTTTAGTTTCATCATAACATTATCGCTTTGCCTATATTATAATTTACTACCAGTCACCAACAATTACAAAACGTTATATAAAATTATAATGTATTGAGATAACGTTCAATTTTATATGTGAAAAGAGGTTAAATACAAGGAGATTTATTTCGTTTATAATTTAAGCCCTGACTTAATCTTAATTCGAATAAAATTGCCCGACCTCAACATGGTAATACTGTAATTTGCGAGCGTCCCGTTCGGAAGATTCCCGCCTAATCTTATTACGGTGAAAATCGGGCCGCTTTTGTTCGTGAACCATTAACTGACCTGAGGCATTTCTTTCCCATTACTTTTACTAAATTGTAATGAACGCAAATTTTATATTGACTTAGTATCTAAGTAGAGAAATGTTGGCTTCAGTTACGACTCTCATTCGTGAGGTCGTAGGTTCTACTCCACTGGGACAATGGGACTTTCTGTCTATTAAAAGAAATGATCAAGAACCATGCCTTAGACCCAAAAAGACTGATCATCTCTTTTCTATTAGACAACAAATAGATACAGCCTTGCGATTTTTTAACTCACTTTTCGAACTCACCCAGCGGTTTTCGCATCGGCGGTTGCTCTCAAATCAGTCGTGAAGCAGTCATTTTATGATTTGGCATTCTGAGAAACAATAAACTACAAGCTCTCACCTTATCAGAATGCTTCACGACTGATTTGAGAGCGACCGCCGATGAGAAAACCGCTGTGTGAGTTCGAAAAGTGAGTTACAGAATCGCAAGGCAGATATTGTTTTTTTTAAATATCTAACTTAATTCAGAAGCGTTCGCCGTAATAATTTTCTTTTAAAATTCTTTAATAATTTCGTAACTTGAGAATTATATTCGTTTATGTATAAAGAAGGAGTTTGAAGTTCTTATGCCAGCCACGCGTTTTATATTTTCATATGTACATAACATATGTGAAAATTGTGAGCGATGAGTCCTGGTACTGTAATGTTGTATATATGTCACCGTAAAATTGTAAAAACCGTTAGATTGTAATCTATCTCGCGAGATTGTAAACTGTCGAAAGATTGTGAACCTCAACGAGCTGCTTACAAATTAACGTATTATTATTCGGTAGTTATATGAAATTGTTGGGAAGTAAAATTAATCTGTAATTGACCAAAGAAGTTTGAATGATAACTAAGTTAGTGTAGTACAATCTACCGAATAATAATACGTTAAATTGTAAGCAGTACGCTGAGGTTCACAATCTTTCGACAGTTTATAATCTCGCGAGATAGATTACAATCTAACGGTGTTTACAATTTTACGTTAACATATAGACGAAAGAAATACTATAGGTTCATTAAACAGACTCTGAGGGATCGCAAAGCCTTGATTTGTTGCTTTTACCTTAGCAACAGAACAAACAGAATTTGCTCAAATATTTGCAAAGGTCGCCGCGAGGGAATACCGCGACTATGTGATAAATAAATCGTTTTTGTTATTAAGCTCACAATTGACACCGAAGTAGTAGAAATACGAAATATTGTATGATGAAAATTCCTATTGAGAAAATCTTACAAAATATAAATAAAAATGTGTTTATTCATTTGACAACAATCAATTATAATGTGTAAGATTTCTAAAAAAAATACTTTTGTCAGGGTTCCCAGCTATAACCAACTGAATATTAAATTTCATAAAATTATATAAATATATTATTTATACCTTCTTTGTTCAATTGTTTTTGTTTTTTCAATTAATTCCAACACGCCTGAGTGCATGAGTGAGTGTGCTGGTACATGTGAGTGAATGAGTAAGTGTGTGGATGCATGTGACTGAGCGAATGAAATGCAAAATGTGTAATTAGGTCTCAGGTACATTTTCAACACTGCGTAAGGTGTATACATAAGCCAGTCCTTTAATCGTATTTTTTTTTTAATTTGTATCTTACATTTACTGGTTTTTCATATTTGTTAGGGCCTACCTCCTAGTGTCTTTACTATATATTAATACGTAAATTTTACTAAATATATTTCTACAATCAATAAGAAAGTTTTA
The DNA here is from genome assembly GCA_963693345.1 of Pieris melete. Classification (NCBI taxonomy): domain Eukaryota; kingdom Metazoa; phylum Arthropoda; class Insecta; order Lepidoptera; family Pieridae; genus Pieris; species Pieris melete. The sequence continues at coordinate 1,857,971 of CAVNZK010000032.1, read as the reverse complement.
GATATCAGATAAGCGAACATAAAACTAATTAAAGTACCTACCGCTAATACTACGAACTACTGAATTATTAAAAACTGTTTAACCCAGCAATGCCCAGTTTCTTTTTAAATTATAATTTTTGTATTTGATGCAATAACCTCACTTAAAATAACATTAATAAAGAGAAAAACAAGTTGTTTTAAAAAAAAGTTGTTTATTTTGCGAAAAATTAAACGTGTCCATACGGACACGCTAAGCGTTAAGGTGTACAAATTAAATTATATCTTCACTAATTTAAATAACAAATAGAAAAAGAAAAAAACAAGAAAGGACTTAGTTGTTTTTGTGGTAATCCCTAAATTAGTCGACGCAAGGGCCAACAGTACATTAGCAGCAAGCTTTTCGAACTGCAGAAGATTTAGTCTTGCAGTACGGACTCACACATCTCCTATTTTTTCTGTTTTAGAAACAAAATGTTTCATTTTGTCAAAGCGCGAAGTGTTCGCTATCGCTGAACTAGAAGTACTAGATCTCCCTAGCCCTTTGGGTATAGAGTTATATTTGCTCTAATAATGTTACACAATCTCCCTTCTGAAATCAAGCTGTGCCACTTTAGCACCTGCTTTCCATTGTAGTTGCCAAGCATTGTGAATGCAAGTACCCAGCCTCCAGCTGAATAGGGCCCAATACCATTTTTTGCTTCTTATGTGTATTCGATACATATTTATATTCTCGTCAAAACGATCGACGCCTCCCTTCATGGGATTATTATCCGGTAATGAGGACGTGGGACGTGTACATTCGTTTATCTTTCTGTAAATAACGCTTGACAGTACTTATGGGTACCCCCAGATTACTCGAAGCAATAAACACTATACGCTATTCTTATTACTATTATTAACGCTAACACTATTCTTTGCTTATCGCTGACTCATAATACTCTCATTTTTCTTTTTTATTTGCTTGTTTGTGGTGAGCTTCGGGCATTTTCTCAAACGATTTTCACGTACGGAACTTGTCGCGCCATAGCCATATCGAAGATAATTGAGCAACTTCAGACTTGTGAAGAGGCATTCAAAATATCACTCAATGTTCTTTGGTTTTTGAATATTCCATAATCCATATACCTGATAACAAGAAAGCGGAAGCAAAGTAATGTCAGCTCATTCAAGTGCCTAGCGTGTCCATATGGACACGCGAACAAATTTGTTCTAAAAGTCGATCGAAACAATGTTTTCACTTAGGTTATCATTTCAAACGTCAGATAACACTATTGACCACAATCCTATGTAAAAAGCAGTTAGCGTTTAAAATAATTTATAAGAAAAATTACTTACTTTCCACTGCCATCCATGTTTTTTCCAAAGATCAAAATCAAACTAAAACTAGAGCCTTATTTTACACTCAATACTCACTCGCGCTAAAAAGAAATGTTATTTGATACTTTGATAGTAGTTACATGGCATTACCAAAATAAGAAAACAGTTAGTCTGACTACAGTCATCGCTTAAATTTTCTACTTACTGCGTGTCCATATGGACACGCTGGGCATTGCTGGGTTAAAATATTTTTTTGAAGGATAAAATTATGAATAAGTGAAAATACATTTAGTAAGTGTGTGGCAAGTGGTTTAGTATAGAGAATACGAGATTTCAAAATTGAGATTTTATTTAATACAATATTATTTATCAAAACGTGCTGTAAGAAACTAGATTTATGAAAAAAATAAAATAAACTAATTAAAGACGTAGGTATAACCTTTTTTTCACAACGAAATGCTATATTCACGTGTAAAGTCAACTTATAAATCATACTAATGACATACACTAAAACAAAGTATTTCGGCCACACCTCAAAACATTTTCATTTTATATTCCTAATGTCTCATTGACACGAATATACTGTTTATTTTATCTAAATAAAGGATTTTATAACTCCCATTAGACCTTTTACACATTTTGAACTAATTCGTTCACACAAATTTTTATCATTATCCTACAATCCTAAATTTTTAATTAAGGCATAACAAAGATAAGGGTGTTTGATTTTAAATGTAGATAAAGCTATAAATTCTGAATCAATTTATATAAAATACACAAAACGTAAATATAATATTAAAAATGTAATTTTTAATATAGAATAGATTTAGTCAAGTCTCATGGCGTAGCAGCTTCAGTAGCTGCTTTTGTGATATAGTTAATGATATAGTTGTTATTATTTTATGTACGGTGTGCTTTAGAACACTGTCAAATTATTACGTTACGTTATTATTATTTACGTTACGAACGTATAAATGTATAGAAATGTATGTACCGGTTTACACCTGGTTACGAAGAAGTGCGGCCAGGTAATTTTTTTAAATCTTTATGTAAATTGAAGTGAAGACGATATTTTATTTAAATAACAAGTGAACGAAATGTTTTCCCAAAAATCACTTCAAAATAATTTAATTAAAAATACTAGCGGCCAAATTTTTATAGGCACCTTGGTAGATATACATTCACATAATTATAAATATACATAAAAATTTGGTTTTTAGCAAATAACCGATGAGCGCACTAATCCTGCAGCCGTATCTTATATCATTAATAAAACTGTCTACAAATATTCCTGTATTAGTTTACATATTTAAATTCTCTATAATTAAATGCCTTGTTGCTATTGAACAAACAAATTCAAACGGAGGGGTGTCGTTATTGACGCCATTTCTATGTAGCACCAGCTTTCTATTGGCTCTAATAGATATAAAAAAGAGCGTTTCTAAATACTCGGCATCGCATTTGCGAGCCTCCTAGCGGCAGTGGAAGCAATATCTTATCGAATAACTTAACATCAAGTAATCCTCCTACCTAATACCCTCGAGTCTATGAAAAAAACGTTCCTTATATTTAAATAACAATATCGGTATTTGCTAATAGCACAAATTTTGTAATGGGCATAATTGTACGGTTATACATATTACGTGGTACTTAATACTTTTATTATTATTATGTGTATAAACACACTTGCAGCTTAATAAGCTAATGCGCTTGTATTTTGGGGAAACTATCCAATCTATTTTTAAAGGAGTTCAAAGATGGTGCACTGATTACACTTTCCGGAAGCCTATTCCAGTCTATAGATATATACTTTTTTCAGATTTAATTTGAACAATGACCAACTGCTGGCACGGCCGCGTGGCTATTACTTTAATAGCTGAAGATGCATTACACCAACAGCTTACAAGAATAATATTATAGTAGTTGTATTTAAGATATTGTTTTATAAATGAGATTTGAATATTGCTCTCAGTATGAAGACTTCTTAATGGCCTTATTTACCGTGGCTAGCTTGCCCGATAGCTTTGAGATAATCCCACCACCTTAAACCTTTGATCCTACCCGAAGGACTCCGTCTGTTACCTTAGGTCTCTTGGTGCAGATATGCCGTACTTATTTAAATATTCACTATTTATGTGTTAGGTTCTTACATCTCACCCTCTCATATATTTAGTTATCTAGTGCAGTTTGCTCATACATATGCTACATGTACTATACAGATTATTTAACATTTAAAGGTTATATAAATTTAACCACACATTTCACAGTCTGGCACGCTGTACAATCATATCCAAAAAGCCTCAAAATAATCCTGAATCTAGACAAATCGCAGTCTTTTCCGAGAGATCAAGAAGTCTAACCGGATAATTAAAACGTCATTCATTCCTCGAGCCGCTGGGGTCCGGTAAAATGCCTTTTCTTTCACATTGTACCTTTTCGAAACCTTTTTTCTGCCTTAAGCAGTTTGACTTTTGCATTATTTTAAGATTGTTAGCAGAGGCTCAAATAATGTTAATTGCTTTTAAAATTCTATGCAATTATTTTTGCATTATAAATAAAATAAAAATCATTTAATTCAGACCATTAAATATTATATTATATCTTAAATACTACTTATAACTACTATAATATTAATATATAATATTTAATTTGTAATAATAAATATTATTGGCGTTATATATGTTATATGTATTATCCTTAGGTATGAAGGCGGGTAGCAATAATTGACTTGATGGTGTATATTTATCAAGTGTGTATGTATCTTCTATACACATGGGAACATGACCAAAGATAGGTTGAAATTATCAACAAATTGTTACAGAATGGCAACCACAAGATAGAAAAAGGAAAAGAGGAAGACAGAGCAAGAGCTGGGCAAACGATATAAAGAGAATAGAAGGCACAACTTGGACAAGAAGAGCTAACATTAGAAAAGAAAGGAAACAGTTGGAAGAGGCCTATGAGTCACAGGACACCAAAACAGGCACATCTGATGTATTACATTAAATTAGGTTATGTAACTAAAACAAATGTTTATTTATATTATAATGTCAGCAAAAAGGCGTCATAATAATAATATTATTATTTTTATGTAAGCAGACGTTACGGTGGATAGAAAACTAAAGCCAAATTATGTAATGTCGAAATAAAACAAAGCATTTTTTGAACTTAGGTTTAAAATTGTCTACTTTTTTCATAAAAGGTTTCAGATTATATATATATATATATATATATATATATATATTATATTCGAAGTATAAGAGCCGCATACTAATTTCTTTATAGAATACATCCACACAATTACACAAGTAATGAAATAAAGAAATATATACCATTAAAAAAACACAGCGATTTTCTAATGTAACATATATATATTGATTTTATTATTTATGTTATTATTGTGTAAAATAAATAATTATAAACAAAATTGCAGTCAGTAGTTATGGGTGAAGTTTTAGAACATTTGCGGTTCGTAAAAATAATAGCCGAGTTTTTTGTGAATAAATATTTAATACTATCTGAAAACATTAGAGAATACTAACTAGCGTAAACTTCTTTAATTAATATAAACCTATTCGGGTTTGATGACGACATTACAAGATTCGTGTTTTATTAAGCACACAACAAATAAACTTTTTCATTTTTATTCTCAAAACAACCCTCTGTACGTGACAAGAAACAACGGAATTGGAATGTTGCTTAATATTTAACAGAAACATTTCTTTTACTGCATATAAAAGCTATGATATTAGACATATTGTTAATGACACGGTAAAAGTTAACTTAAAGTTTCACAGTTTAGTTTGTAAATCAAAACTGAATAAAATTAATGTTTTATTAGTACGCAGATGGCACTTGAGAGATTTTCTCGGTATTATAAAATTCAGCATAAAAGTTAGAAAAGCGTGCGATGCTATTATTCGGTTTAATAATGATAAACGTAAATGATATTGTAATATAAAAACAACTGATGTGTTAATAAACATATCATTTAAAGTTTTTGACGTGACTACGTCTTATAATTCGATGGAGCCGGCTGCACGCACGAAAAAACATGACTCATGCGGCGTTACCTCGCTCTGAGGCGTTCCACTTAAGGCTTGAAGTGCAAGCGAGAGCACGAAGCGACAGAGAGGCACAATCGGACTTCGCGCTCTTCAGCGTTTGAAATCTGTCTCTCTCCTACATGAGTGAGGGATTCGTGACGTTGTCACGTTCAACTATCGTCAGTAAACCGACTTAACAGACAACCGATTTTACCACGGTACGTACCAACGTACTGCGTATTATAGTTTGTGTGAACAGAATTCGTGGGGTTTGAGGTCGCTGCAGTGCATTTACCTTTTTTAATATTAACACGTCACTTTAGCTCGCCAGTAATCTATAAAATAAAAAAAATAATAGTGTATCATTTTTGTGAATAAATGAAATGACGCGTAGCAAATAATAATTCTATGAGTTCGTATAATTGTCACGCTGGTTTCACAGAGTCTACTCAGTAATGACATTTCACAGATTAAAAAATACAGAATCACAATTATTGCATATAAATTATGTCATATGGCAATTTAAATACAACATATTATTGCTACTCCGCTATTATATTTTCTTCGAATCACGGAGCTAAGTCTAAATAAAGGGGCCTCATAGCCTAGCGGTCTTATTAAGTGGCAGTGGTGAGGGATACCGGGTTCGATTCCCGGTTCGAGGGCAAGTTTTAATTTAATTTAAATTTGCTCTCGGCCTTTGGGAGGGTTGTGCGGTACCGGGCGAGTGCTTAAACAGTACATGGAGGACACGGTCGAATTTCTAAGGCAAGCACGAATTATAAAAATCTTATACTTGACGCTGGCTAATGCACAAACCGTGCCAGAGCCATTAAAAAAAGTCTAAATAAAGAATGGATTTGTTCACTTGTTCGTTGTAGAAAGCTGGTTCCTTAATGACATCCGCATTCAAAGGGTTCGTTTCCTCGAGGTAGCGATTGATGATTGTAAGCCGTTACTAATTTGTTTAAGAAGTCACAAATTGCTCCGTTATTGTCATGTACGAGTACGAGGTAAACATTCATAATCTGCCTAATGGCTCCGTATACTTAGATCACATTGTAATAATAAGCGCCGTTGTCACAAAAAGTCCCCTTTACAAGATTCCATCTTCACATCTTTTATAACGAATCTTATTCAAGCAAAAACTTTTATATACTTTTTTTGTCAAGAATTTTATTGCTGCGATTTCAGATAGTAAAACCTTTAATTTCTTTTAGGATTGCATGCCTTTTGCCTCGTGTATAAAAAAAGGGTGCGTGTACTTATGTACGCGCGTAAGTGGTTATACTTCTTTGGCGTTATCTATTTTTTTTAAATATTAAATAATTAATAATAAATATTTAACGTTAATAATTTAATAATATGTAATATTTAGTATATTATTCAATTATTAATTAAAAATAATAATTATTGTTATTTATTATGTTACTTTATTATTCATTCAATTTAATAACTAAGGTATGTTTCATAACCTTTTAACTAGGTAACAATAGGTCTTTGTGAAAAAGCATTGCTAAATTGAAAAATAATTAAAACTCCTTTATTTGTTTAAAAGGTCAAAACTACAAAGGTCATTATGGTCATCAAAATTCTTGGCGTAGCTGCTAACTTCACGCATATTCTATTTCTTTTTACTTGTAGATTGTTTTATTCCCATCTCGCTCGCGCATGCTCGGTGCCCGGCTGGTTTAAAAAGAATTCGCGACGGGCAACTTTATTCTGATAATTTAGTGTCACGGTGCGCGCGCATCGTAAAATTTTACACTCATAAATTTTTCATAACGCGCTTAAAGAAGTATAACTTCAAAAATCTGTTCTATAAAAATGGGAAATATTTATAAGACTAGACAGTATTAGATAGAAGCTAAACGCACGGCCCATACCCTGAGGTTGTAGCTTCGTCAATAATGTAATCAGCCCTGCGATTCTGTAACTCACTTGATACTCTGATAAACAATAAACTACAAGTTCCCACCTTTTCAGAATGCCAAATCATAAAATGACTGCTTCACGACTGATTTGAGAGCGACCGCCGATGCGAAAACCGCTGCGTGAGTTCGAAAAGTGAGTTACAGAATCGCAGGGCTGTTTCGGCTTTCTCTATTGTCTTAGTGTTTTGTTTTATAATATGTATGTAAGTGGTAAGATTACTTATTATTAAATAAATAAATACATGCATGGTGAACCAATAGTGAAAATGGCCTCGCTACGCGGGATCTACGAGCTACGTTCCCAAATCTGATCTGACATTTTGGTTAAAATAAATTATAATAATTAAAAAATCGCACTATTGCGTGATTAAAATGTTTGTTTGGCGATGGTAACAATCGATACGTTGTATCTTCCACAGCGATACATACCGGACCCAGCTTCGATATTAAGTTTTTACACTGCGCCATCTCAAGGTTGTGACATTGAACTACGTTCCACTAGTGATACTGAAATAGCTTCATCGAAATTGGGCACACAAATGTCTAGACGTGATTGAAGCCGACCGGACGAAGCTTTGGAAGTTACAGAATATGAAGTGTGTAATAATAAAACCATTTTCACATTTTGTGAGCACTGTCTAAATGTGAAAGCAAAAGATAATCCGGGTTCGTTAGATGGAACAGGCTTCTACATTTATAAGCCGCGGATTAAAGTTCGGTACAAGTTCTAATTAACTGGAATTTTATGTTTTAAGGTTGACTCGGTTTTTGCGCTTAGTAAACTCGTGTCACCAGCGGTTTTTCGCATTTTAAATTAGCTTTGAAAATGACTCTTGGCTTCCGAAATGATAACCTTTCACCGCTTTCTGTCGTGTGCCACTTTTCGTTGCTGGCTTTAGTTGCAGTAGGTTATCTCAAGTTGTAGTTTACTAAGCAGTAACTTAGCAATAAGGTCTACACTAGAAACACATCATATTACGAACCCGGAAAATTCATATATACCTTTATATGTAATTTAATTTAATGAAATATTTATTTATTAATTTCCTATTTTTACATTAACTTATTAACTAATTAAATTAAAAACATATACAAACAAAAGAAGAAGACATAACCTAACCCTTTTTATAACTAATTAAAAAACATCAATTCTTGTGAATAAAATTCGTCTCACATGCAATAATATTCAGTGTTGAAATGAAATATAATCAATATGACGGTTCATCTTCAGGATAACATATTAGAAAATTGATATAAAATCTTACAAATAAAATAGCGCATTGATGGAGAAAATAGCCATATTCAGCTAGAGTTGGAAAAGTGAGAAAATTCCTTTTCAGTATAATGAAGAGATCTGCACTCAGTTCGACAGTAAATGGAATCTCGGCCTAGTCCGGAAATCCGACGGCAATTGAAAATTCTTTGTGAATCTACAGTGAACGTACAATGTCTCATACATTGTACAGCTGGATATGATTTATAAAAAAGTTATTGTCACATATTTAATTAATTCAATCAATACTTTGATTGAATTAATTTAATATAATAAATTTAGTGATTATTTTATGATTCTGATTAAGTAAAGTTCTTAGTAGTTATGTGAGTTGAGATCTCGGAATAAATGCACATGAACAGTATTTTTACTTTGATATATATTGCAGTAAAGTAATAGCAAATATAGCATTATAGTGCTACGAGAGTGACAACCTTTTGGAATTAATAGTCAGCTTAAAACAGTGCACATATCTGTAGAATACATTTATTTTCCTGTTTCTATATGTTTCCAGTCTTTTAAAGTGAGGCTGCGCCTGTGTGAGAAGTACTGGACCTAATGGCTGGACAGAGAATCCTCTATGTCCAGCTATTATTAGGTCTACTTCTTAATATTTTTCCTTTAGAGGAAATTTCTTAACTTCAATAGAACGGTTACAGTAAGAGAAATAAAGAGACGTTACCTTTGATTGTCATGAAGAGAATGATGCATATTGCCAGGTGTCTGTGATTGCAGATGCAGATGACGAATAAAAATAAATCAGATTTAAAGGAAATATTTTGTAAAGAGTAATTCATCCTTGATAGTATAAGATCCCGATATACAACGACCTTCACAGAGATGCATATTTAATGAAACGTATTTTATATTCAATTTAATATGTCAATAAATATAATCCATATGGGTTGCCTAGCAAATTTCAGTCCAGAGTATTTTTAATTAATATTTTAAAAAAAAATTTTTTTATAATTTGCGTGTAGTAAATTTTTTAAATTTTTTTCAATCAATATTTTTAATCGGGGTAGTATAATATATATATCACTATAACTTTCTTATTTACTAAAGATGTATATATACTTTAGTGTCACATAAAAAATATACACATAAATAATTAATTGATTAAAAACAACCTAACGTTTGCATATTCTATGGGCTTTATACTTTCGATTGGTATAGAATTTATCTAATAATCATACCGGTGAAATGTTTAAAAAAATATTTTTTTTTTAAATTAATTAAACATACTCTGGACTGAAATTTGCTAGGCAACCCATATGGATTATATTTATTGACATATTAAATTAAATATAAAATAAGTTTCATTAAATAAGCATCGCGGTGAAGGTCGTTGTATATCGGGATCTTAGACCAATGTAAGTGACTATTGTCTGTTATGAATAAATGTCTTTAAACCTAACCTAAAGAGTTCTACAAATTCTAAAATATTTTCATATAACTCTTGTATAATTGATACATGTTTATTGACCACTCATTTAATATATATTATAGATACAGGGAAATAAACGAAGTCAAAAGATTATATTCCAACACAAGAGGTAATCCATTTATAAATGAATGAAGTAATTGAACGAAGAACTTCCAGCTATATTAATTCCACTATGAGCTTAAGCTCAGTCACAGGTCGGCAATGACTGTAATAACCATTCATCTCATTCAATCCCTTTCGAGGCCTATAAAATACGTATGGTGTAATCATATAAGGATATTACTCTAGCCGTAATAATATATATTTTCTTTATAAGCACAAATCGTTTCCTAGATGGTCTATTGTTTCTTCTACTTTACTAGTTTAATCGCTTTTTTTTTTAAAGAAATCTCGCTGTTGGCCTTAAGGGCCTTTACAGCTCAGTTCGGGCTGTTTTGGCGAGCGTGGCTCAGCCTGAATGGGCGTTTTTCCCGCGACTAGCGTGAGACTATTTTTTTTTATAGAATAGGGGGCAAACGGGCAGGAGGCTCACCTGATGTTAAGTGATACCGCCGCCCATGGACACTCCCAATGCCAGAGGGCTCGCGAGTGCGTTGCCGGCATTTCAAGAAGTGGTACGCTCTTTTCTTGAAGGACCCTAAGTCGAATTGGACTAGAACCTCGGCTTGGGCCGTCACGGGATGGTCAATCGCCTGAACTGGACGAAAGCTCACTGGAGTGAGCGAAGTACGAAGTAAAGGTCCTCGCCTTCCCCGGTGAAGGCGGTTTTTTACCCTAATCTAGTGTTGATTTTGAGTATTATTATTGGCGTTAATTGCTTATGTAAAACAATTGCTCATAATAATAAACCAGTGGCGCTACAACCCTAAATGGGTCTTGACTTAGATCGCATCCGTTTCTTTCATAGACAAGGAGGTGGACAAGTTTCTGTGCCTCACACATGACTTCGATTTTTGAAGTGAAGATTTAGGTGCAAGAGGATAAAATTTTTACGGATGGAACGCAATAATAATAATATTAGCGTCACGAAGATGTGCAGCGTTTTTGTTGAAGAAAAGGGAGAGAGCGATTGAGACCTATTGAGAGAAAGAGTGAGAAGGGCAAGTTACCTTAAAGAAATTATATTTTTAAAATTAAAATTTCGTAAAGAGAATTGAATGCAAAATAGTTTATTGACAACATAAATGACGAATTGTATATTAAACTGCCACGTGTTTTTATTATAGAATAAATAAATTAATACTTTGTATTAATTTTCGACACTTTTATTATTTAATGACAGTTAAATTCCTAACATATCTTCCATTTCCCTCCCTCTAAGTCTCGGAAATCAAAATTTTAAGATTTGAATAAATATGAACAAGACTTAAAAATTAGTTTGCCAAAGAAGTTTCACTTCGGACATGTTCCTTTATACGCACGCACTTTTTTTTTTATTTGAGACAGGCTGGTTTCCTCGCTATGTTTCCCTCCGTACGAGGGAGAGTACTATGCGCACATAGATACAAAGTGCATTGGTGCACAGCCGTTATTAAAACGGACGATCTCTCACATGAGAGTCATACTTTAAAGGTAATTGGATTTAAAAAAAAAAATGTTTTTTTTAATGTATTTTAAAACTTTATTGTTAATAATATTGATGATTAATGCAAAAAACTTAATTTTTTTTTTTAATTAATTATAAACAATTAAAAATTGATGAATTTTAAATAAAAATCACGTGACTATAAACGCGCCATGAATGATCGATCACCATGTTGTGACGTCATAATGTGAAAGCTATTGAACAGTACAGCGTTTACGGCTATTAATATATGTATAATATACTATTATATTTAATATATTAAATATTAAAATTACTTAACAAAATTAAATAGATCAAAAAACACTGTATTTATTATTTTACATGACGTCACCCGCGCTCGGGTTTGTTCGGTGTGTTTTTCGGTACTGGATTCAAAAATGATTTATTATTTTGAATTATTGCGAAAAAAAATATATAAAAAAAATAGTTTTGTTATTTAACTATGATCTTAAAATCAATTTTTTTTTTCAAAAACCCAATTGTTTGTGCTAGTTTTACGTATCTTTTATTCTGATGAATCTAGCATTTTTAGTCCGGAGGTTATGCGGTTCTAAAACCTGAAATTTTTCACGTAAAATCGCGAGGAAGAGAAGTCAATACTATTAACATCGCGTTATATGTGTCTCGTATAACGCGTATATTTGTCTTCATTTAAAATTTAGGCTACTAATTAATTAGGCCTTAACTAATTTTCTTTCGCTGTTTTAATGGGTAATTAATTCTCAAATTCAAAGTCTCATTTCTAAGTCATATTCTAAAGTACGTTACAAAGTGCTGAGGGAGCAAAATAAATTTTGAGACGTAGCTAAGTAGCCGGTTTATTTACATCCGGATTCCGGTTTCCTCTGCTCTTATTTCATTTCGAAATAAGGCCTTTAAAGAGCTTAAATTAAGGAAAATCACCGGTATCACAATTCATGAGTGTTTACTGAAAATCTATTTATTTTAAATTACCTTACAGATTTAAATTTTCATGCTTGAACATGGATATAATTTTATATAAGCTTGGGCAGTTGCTAAATAACCAAGTGCTCATCACACGCAGGCTTCGTTCGAGTATCGAGTTTAAAATGTTTACATGAACATAGATAAGAGTACTAAATTCAAGATTAACCTAGTTTTAAGCTCCTGTATTTAAAAGCCTGTAGTTCGAAATGAAAGTTACAAGGGGAGATTTGCCTTTAAATTTTTGCAGGCGCTATTAAGTTCATATACCTGAGTTACTAAGGATTTTTAGATTGTATAAAGCAGTATTTTATTTTACATCAACAACTGTGCTTCACTCAGACATTTAAGGTGAACAAACTTGTGATGAATACACACGTACTTTTCTATTATCATTCACACCACGTATTTTATTGTTGCTTCACAAAGGCACATATGTGTTTCGACTAAATACTTTTAACTGCTGTTAAGAATATATAACAGATGAAAAAGTAGAAAACATACTTCAAGACTTTTTGAGGATTACGTGCTCCAAAGTGAAGATTTTAAATAAAGAATAAATTTAAATATTAAATTATTTTTGCCAATAAACAAGTAATGTCAATTTGAGAATATTGCCAAATTCAAAGTATTTTTCCATTAGGCAATCTATAAAGCCAGAATTTAATTTTAACAGTATTTTTGATTAAATAAAAAAGCTGGTGATAAATGGAACGTGTTTGAAATTCTCAGCGGCCCGCCGTTCGGAGCGTCACAATCTTTCGAATCTGAAGGTGTTCAGATTAATTCTTGTCCGAATTAATTCAGCCAGGCACGTGAAATTTAACTAAATGTTACTATGTTCGCACTGTTGATAGATATGTCTTGTTTCAAATATTAATTTTGCAATGTATGGAAGTAATGTATGATAACGATTATGATTGATTGACGTGATTATTTTAAGGAAAAGAATGGGGGCCTCATAGCCTAGCGGTCTTTTTAAGTGGCAGCTAGGTGAGAAGTACCGGGTTCGATTCTCGGTTCGAGGGCAAGTTTTAATTTAAATTTGTTCTCGGCCTTTGGGAGGGTTGTGCGTTAACGGGTGAGTGCTTAAACCGTACATGAAGGACACGGTCGAATTTCTAAAGACAAGCACGAATTATAAAAAAATCCTATACTTGACGTTGGCTAATGCACAAATCGTGCCAGAGCCATTAAAAAAAAGGAAAATAATTCTAACAATGTTTTCTGAAAATAATTGTATTAAATATTATTTTTTGTGTGTTAATTTTAAACCATTAATTACCCTTGTAATACTTTTGTTTTTATCACTTTTAGTCATTGTGTTATAAGATCAAATTGTTTAAGAAGAGTTACACCATCAATGCGTATAAAGTTACTAAACTAATTTGAAAATTGCTATAATTACAATACAGTTCGTTCGCTTATTTAAAATAAATTCGAATTTCTAACCAAGCTTGCTTTTAAATCAAATTTAGTAATTATGACATGAAACACAATATTGTTGTAATTATCTTGAATACTTGGTTTATAAATCGGTACACTTTTTAATTTAATGATAATAATTAGAAATATCAAATGCCTAATAGTAATATAAGCCAACCGCAATCATTGTTGTAACCTGAGACAACAGTCAGCTCCATTCAGAGCCTTGTGAGAAGGTCATACAGTCTTGTAGCAAACATCTGACTGGCCGTTGCTTAAGTCTCTCGTACTTTTGGGAGCTACAACTTATGCAAATATCCCCAACTTACTGCAGCTCTATGGCATCTTCAACCGCATTCTTAAGATATATTTATGTTTATAGGGATCTGTAACGTGAATCCCACTATTATATATACATAATATACAATATATATATATAGTATATTATATATGTATCTATAGTTAAAGCCTTACCGAAACTGAAAGAAATAAATGTATATTCTGTTATTTTTATTCTGTCTGAGCAAAGAACGTTATCAAAAACGAAATGCCATTTGTTTATAAATATGTACTTTATATTTTATATTAAAGCTTTAATTTACACGATAAGTTTTTAAATAAATAGATGAATAATACAAATTACAAAAATTTTGCCTTTATACAAATTATAGGTTGACACAATGGACACTATTATATTTATACTCATACCAACCGATTCGCAAGGGAATTTAACAAAAAAATTGCGTCGTTTTAAATGAAAAACAAACTTATAAAGACAGCTTGGATATTATTTTAATGATTTCTTTTGTAATATTTTATTTTTATCTACAAAACAAAGGATTTAAAATTATTAACAGCTTCTCTGTAAAGCATATTTGATGTTCTTTTATTTTAAGGCATCAAATTTTCAGGAGCTCCGACCCGCGATAATGAATAAAAAATTATTTTCGTAGGTCGATTGGAATCCTCCCTACCAATTCGAAAATTTGTCGCAAAAGATGTTTTTACTGGAAATTGAAGCCGTTTGAATGATATTGGCAGACCAGACCATGGCTCTATTTCCACTAAGAAGAAATATAAAAAAACAGTGTAGCACTTATTGTATTACATTTGCATATAGAAACTTATAATTACTAACATATCATACATTTTTAGAAGAACCAATTCGTTTTGTAATCGCAGTGCGCAAATGCCTTAAAGGATCTCGAAATTTAAATTCGCAGACCCCAATCTCGCATTCGATTGTCAAAGACTTACCTCTAAGCAGCTTACGAGTAAGAAGATTTCGGATTCGTTCGCGATGCCAGCAACTTTGTAGTCTTAAAAATTTAAATGCCTTCAAAGACTGCCTCTGACCACAGAAACTAGTAATGTGAGGTTTAGAAGGATTACTGAACGCAAATAATACCATTAAATTGATAAAAATAAAATAAAATATAATATGTTTATTATGGAACATAAGATACATGTATCACTTATTCCATGTCATCAAATTTCAATTTGTATGCATCCCTACTCATCGGCAAAGAAGACAGAGGGTGTAGGCCGAGAGAAAAAGCCGGCGTAAAAAACTCTCGGTACTCTTTTAAAATAACAAATCATCAAACAAGACTTATTTTAAAACAAATATAGCAAATTAATTAGAGGTAGCCTGTCTAGCACTAGTCCCAGGCCCTTTTATCAACTAGATAATCGTTGACTTTATAGTAAGCCTTTTTACACAGCTTTTCTTTAATACATTTCTTAAATTTATTGAAAGGCAGAGATAAAAGAGCCTCAGGGATTTTATTAAAGAAGAGTATTCCTTTCCCCAAAAAAGGACATAAGCTATAATGCTGTGCTTTATCAGGAGGTGAAACACAATCAATGATTACGTATATAACTTTTGCAATTTATTATGTGCTAATACACGCTTTTAGCACATTTTTCTAGACGCCATTCCGGATCCAATGAGCTATCGCACATAATTTTAAGAGCAGTATCTCTATTTTGTTCCATTTTCAACTTGTCGACTAGACTACTACTGTGTATATAACGGTTAAACTGGGACAAACAAAAAATATTAAAAAAATTAAAATTTTATAACCTAAATACTAGATAATCTTAAATTATTCATTTAACCTTCCTTCGTTACTTCATTTTAAAGTCGAATAAAAATAAACGAAAGGATGTTTATAATTCGATCTTTTCTTTTTAGGAGGATAGCTTTACACTTGTTTATATCAAAACTAGCTGCCCCCGCGTTCTCCTTAACTTAACTTCGTTTCTCCTTAATGTGATTTTACTTAGCCTACCCTTAATTTTTCTCTATATAAACCTCAGAGTTCAAGTCATAAGATTTTAATAAACAAATAAAAAATAGGGTTTTATCGTAGAGGGGTGAAAGTTAAGGGTTGCTGAATTTGTATGCTGTATCATAAAAAAATAAAAATAAATTTTTTTATCTAAAAAATTAAAATTTAGGGCTGGGCTACCCTTAAAATTTAAGGGTTTGAAAGATAGATAGTAGCCGATTCTCAGACTTACTGAATATGCATAAAACAACAAGAATCGGTCGAACCGTTTCGGAGGAGAATGGGAACGAACATTGTGACACGAGAATTTTATATACGTATATTATA
Source organism: Pieris melete (assembly GCA_963693345.1). Classification (NCBI taxonomy): domain Eukaryota; kingdom Metazoa; phylum Arthropoda; class Insecta; order Lepidoptera; family Pieridae; genus Pieris; species Pieris melete. Next base: position 1,841,397 of record CAVNZK010000032.1, on the reverse strand, counting down.
TTTTCGTTGTAATTGTAAGTCGTTGATTTTCTTTAGACAGCCTTATTAAGCAGTTTAATATCTATAAATCAAGTGCAAAAATATGAATAGAATGTATAAAAAAATTCTCTAGTTTCGGAAGTCGACGCTGACCTGGGGTTCCTACGTCAGAGGTTCATAGTTGTTCATATTAACACAGCCCAAAAGTACTTTCATTTAATGCCAAATCAGACAATCCATCAAGGGTATCAGTTTTAGCGATAGAACCAATTTCTAATTAGCTTCCGATTGGGAAATAGATAATTCTATCGTGGATAAACTAATTTTCGTGTAATCAATTTTAGGAGATAATGTGATTAAACAAGGGAAACAATACTATGTTTTAGATATTGTTCATATTATCATGCGACTAGATACTCGTAGAGAAGCATTTGTTAAATGCTACTAATGTTAGAGACGCGAAAGTTTGTATGTATGGATGGATTTTTGTTACTCTTTCACGTAAAAACTACTGGATGGACTTTAATAAAACTTTACAATTATAGCTTATATGTCTGAATAACACTTAGGCTAATTTATAAAGATATTGTCTGAATTGTCCAAAATATCAAGTAAGTTGGAAAAAATCTACCATCTGCGAGCTATTCTGTCGTACGCTGCCACTACACATATTATATATAATAGTCAATCTTTAGTAGATTTTTCTACGCCACGTTAATATAAGCTACTCGAAATACTAATCCAGCGTAGACGAAGTTGCGGGCACCAGCACTATATAAATTGGTGAACCTCTTAACATTGATTTAAATTTGTATGAGTATGATAACTAATCTATACGATATATTCGCATATTATGTTTATCTGTAACTCTAACTTGAATTGCATTAAAAATAATCATAAAATATAAATGCGAAATATAATATATAATTCATTAATATTATAAACTTCTAATAGTATTCGGCGAGTGATAAATAATAAAATAATTATATTTCATTATTTATCACTCGTTCCGTATATTTCGTTATAGTATTTTTATAACAACTTTTTTTAAAACATACTTTTTTAACTAATTGTGTTGTAAATCCAAAAATTTTTAACTTTATTTTAACTGTTTGGCTTTGTTAACCGCACTAGCAATGTTATCAATAATGCAAATATATATTTTCGGGAGTATTTTGTACATTTTGTAATCTTTGTGTTTGTATTCAAGGGGATAGTACACATCAGTCTTTCTCGTTGTTCTTAGATTAATTGCTCCTTATCCCTACGAGCTCTATCCCTTAGCCTTTAGCATAGCATTAGTTTTATCTAATTAAGTTGAATTTATTTATTAAGGAAACAAAACAGATACAGTAAAAATAAAATAAAAAGTAAAACATAAAATAAACACATGGGACACATCCACAACAAGTTTCACTGATAATTAACAATACAAAGTAAAATATGACAGCACAAAATTTATAAATTAGGAAAACGACAAACAAACTAGCACCTATAAAAAAAGAAAGATAGGCTTAAGACATTAAGGCCCTTTCTCCACTGCTTCGGTCCGGCGTTGGATACCGGAATGAGTCATGAGAAAAACATCGGAAGGCCGGATTGCGCTTCTCCACTATATCCGATCCGACAATAACCGATACTTTTATATTTATCATGCAACAGTGATATTAACTAAAACCCGTATACTTTATTTTATTAATAAAACGTTCTAAATTCTGAATATTTTATTGCCCTGGCAAGTTTATTACTTTTTTATATTGTCTATTTAAAATATTATAATCTTCTCATATAAACTATATATATAGGATAAGATAAACTTGGACCGATAAAACGTCGCGTTCCGATCTAGCAAGTTATCGGATCGTTACAAACCGGATGCCGGAGTAGTGGAGAAGCACGTAAGTACTGTTGTGAGTTTCTAAATCGGATCGGTAATAAACGTTTGCCGGACCGGAGCAGTGGAGAAACGGCCTAAGTGTTTTAACTTATTCCTAAAATTATAGATATTTAGGGCTTAACATTTATTGTCTGTCTACTTCTACATTTTTGCGTGCAATTTTAATTGTAAAATTGACCTTCAGAACGAATAAAACACAACATTGCATGTGAGAAAACTTTCCAAATTAACCTGTATGTAGCTAAAGTCACACAATATCCAAATCGACGACCAATTAAACTGTCTAGTTTAAAACTGCTCCAAACTTCAGCATCCCGCATCTAACCACATTATCTCCTTTACGAAAATCTAGGTTGGAATTAAAACGTCCACTAGTCCCGCTCTAATGGACCAAGGGGTGATTAATGTCTTCAGGACATTACATTTAATGAGGACAAATTGCATCTTTGAGAATCTTTCTAATAGCTCCCTTAATTATTCTTTTGAGCACCTAAAAGCTTTGGATGCCAATCAGTTTTTTCTGCGATAAATCCGATGATGCATAAGGCTGGATATATACGTCAGACGAGAAGTTCAGCACAATACGATAAAAATGTCATTAAGTCAAAGATCATTTATTCATATAGGTAACGTACACTTATAAACGTCAAAAGAGATATACATTAAATGTTTCTATACATTTACTGCCAGTTCTCAAAACAAGGGCGTAGAACCACTTTGTGGAACCAGCTGCCCACTGAAGTATTTCCGAACCAATTCGAGTTACGGTCCTTCAAGAAAAGAGCGTACCACTTCCTTAAAGGCCGGCAACGCACTCGCGAGCCCTCTGGCATTGAGAGTGTCCATGGGCGGCGGTATCACTTAACATCAGATGAGCCTCCTGCCCTTTTGCCCCCTGTTCGATAAAAAAATATTATTGTATGAAAAATCTGACCATCGCCTACATGTATTGGACAAATATATTTTTTTAACTTTATTGTAGGTATACATAGATCTGCTGTACAGGCCCAAAGCTAATAGAATCCACCTGATAAGTATTTATCGTTCCCCTTCAATAGTCTCTTTAGTAACAGTGTTTCTTTGACTACGTGCCATTCCTCTGTTTTGGTGAAACATAACTAACTATTTAATTTCTTTACTAACATATTACAAAATTCAACATAAATTTATATGATGGTGGAACATAGAAAAAATCTGAAATTACCGTAGCGAAATACAATATTTAAATCATTAATATTATAAACTTTATCTAACAGTGCTCAGCGAATAAATAAATAGTTTTAAAATAAATGAATAAATACTTATATTTGTTCCAATTTTTACATTTCGATTCAAAACTTCATTTCTCATTTTCTCTTCCTATTAAATATAACTACTTCGTCTGTATTTTATATAATATAAATGTATAAGCTTTCAAGCTAATAAAAATAAATGTATAATAATTACTATAATATATATAAGAATAAATTATAAATCTTTAATATAAATTAATAAATGACACTTTTAATAAATTTTAATATAGTATTATTCGTTTGCATTTAACTGACTTACCCTACTATTAACACAGAAGCCACGTGTCTTTACGCCCTAATCTTCAAAATTGCTGTTTCGTATAATTTGAAATCCGATCATTGAGGCACTAAATTGATTTTGAAATTTAAGGACCGTTTAAGAAGCTCTTTCATAACAAAGAAACGTTCAAAGCAAATATTTCTTAAGAATTAAAAATACAAAATGTTTTTATTATTGGATTTCTGTTAGAACTTTTAAGGACGTTACAAAGCTTAATTAATATAATACTCGTATCACGCACAGTGCCGGTGTACTCCCCGATGCACTGCTATGTGAAAGGGGTCAAGCATAGAGTAAAGGTTAATACAGACAATCACTACTACTAAGTAATTATACTAATAAACCTCTTCTGGAAGCCAAAATCAATATACTTATAATCTTTCTGCATACGTTTTTATATATTCACTAGCTGATCCGGCAAACGTCGTTTTGCCACGTATATCATTTATAATAAAAAATAGGGTTGATCGTAGAGGGGTGAAAATTAGGGTTGTATGTATTTTTTAATGCTGTATCACAAAAAATAAAAATTAAAAAAATTATCTAAAAATAAAAAAATAAAATCGGGGTGGATTACCCCTAACATTTAGGGGGATGAAAAATGTTGTCCGATTCTCAGTTTTACCCAATATGCACACAAAATTTCATGAGAATCGGTCAAGCTGTTTAGGAGCGTTTCGGAGGAGTTTAACCACATAATCCGCGACACGAGAATTTTATATATTAGAAATGGGCAGTGTTGAATTAACAAATTACTTGGCCGACTAATTGTAGCGTAATTGTGATCTCTGACAATATTGAGACACACAAGGTATCTTATGTAATGTCTACAATTTCATGACTATTTAGAAACACATCTGTTTATAGTCTAGCTGACTCATTGCAAGATAAAGACTTATAAAAAAAAATCAGTACTTTTTTATACCTATTGTTCAAGTACGTTTAATTCCACAACAAATGTGTTTTACAATAAACAAAAAATTTGAAATGTTAGGAAAATAGTAGTACTATTTGTTCTATTTATATTCAAAAAAACTTAAGTAAAAACCAATTTAGCTTCAAAGTTTACGTTTTTTTTCGAGTTATCATATCAATGGCATAGTACGGACAAGGACTGTTAACTCTCCGCCACTATGTTTTAAAAATGTAATATATGCGAGTAAAAAATAAATCAGTGACGCTACAACTTTTTGACGTCTGTCCTTCAAATTTCTGTATCTGTTTCATGATCATTTTTCAATCTAATGGACGAGTAAATGATCAGAGTCCTGTGTCTGACACACGCTGTCGACTTTTTGGGTCAAAGGTAAGCTGGTTTCCTCACGATGTTTTCCTTCGCCGTTCGAGTGAATGTTAAATGCGCACATAGAAAGAAAGTCCATTGGTGCATAGCCGGGGATCGAACCTACGACCTCAGGGATGAGGGTCGCACGCTGAAGGCACTAAGCCAACACTGCTCTCAAATTTAAAATTTGAGAATAGATACTGAAATACTTTAAAAAGAATGTGCACTTTGCTTTGGACTGTAATTTTCCGCGTCATCTGCACCTTTTTTTAGTTTCCAGCGAACCGTTCAGATAGTGTCGTTTTATCCCTACAAATTGCGTTTTAAATGCCATTTCACTGAGCCACATTAATATTAATTATAACCTTTATTTATTACCATTTTATTTAATTAAAAATCGGGGAACCAAAAATTTTCCTTATACGTGCGCAAAGACTTGTCGTGTTCCAAAGAAAATTATCGTAAGAAAACTGCATGTTTTGTCTATTGTTATTCTAGCTTTGATTTGTATTTTAAATTTAGAATCATTGAATATATTGATCCTTTTCTATAAAGATAAGTTATGATTATATTACACATAATTAATGACCGATTTTATGGAATGCAATAGAACGAACGTTCTATATTACGGGAGATGATATCAGACACTGGTTTTTAGCAAGAATTAATCAAACTCTAACTCAAAATAACTTTATTCTTATTATAGGAAAATATGTTAAACTGATTCTAAATTTACATTTACTACCAGTTCGCAAGTCAAGGGCAAGAAACTCTCCGCCACTTTTTTTTATCGCCAAGTTTCGAGTTAGACACATTGTTTGAACTGGAGCAAATCAATCCCAAGGATTAGGATCAATAAAATATAGCCAATAAAATCAAAGGATGGTGTCTCAAAATATAAATGAAACAATATATTTTACCATATTTTAATCCTCTTTACACTATCTTCAGTAACCCAGCCGAATTATGTCTCTAACAAAACCATTCTAAAAGAGGTTGATACAGCGAAGTACCTACTTATTCATCACGAGTATATTTACATTTAATTCCGTTCTTATTTTAAAAGCTCCATAAGGAATTACGGTCCACCTAATATGTGTATTCGTGTAATTTTTCACTCGAATAATCAGCTGTATTTAAAAATGTTCTTTGACTTTTGGCTAAAATCATCTTTATTGCTTCACAACTCTTTTACAATAGAACAAACGGGCCGGAGGCTCGCCTAATGTGAAGTGAGACCGCCGCATATGGACTCACGCTGCCAGTAGGCTCGAAAGTGCGCTATCGGCCTTTGAAAAATTGGTGCGCTCCTATCTTAAAGGATAATAATTTAAACTTTATCTTAGTAATAAAGAGTTCTAGTAACATAAAATAAATCAGACACAGTTATGACTTATATATTTTATTTAAATATTTATATAACTTAGAATAAGGTACTAAAGGAACAATTATATTATTCTAGGGGAAACTGGATGTGTGCCTGTACTTTGTAACTTCGATGATATCGTAAATGGTATCACGCGCTATAAAAACTCACATTGCATTAGAGAGCGCAATTGGTATACTCTATTAAAAGAGTATTTATTTATTTATTTATTTATGCTTTATTACCTTATTAACATACACAACAAAAGTACAAAAAAACAAGTTACAAAAAGTTATAAGGCAACGGGCGGCCTTATCGCTAACAAGCGATTTCTTCCAGGCAACCCTAATGTGGAATAATGAAAAAGAAACACCGACAGAGGGTAGAGAGTACAAGAATTACAAAAATTATTAACAAAAAAAAAACTCAAAATAACCCGTTACTATATCTAAAAAAGTAAAGTCTAAAGGAAAATAACAATAATCCTAAATAAAAGTATGTATAAATACTTAAATATTAATCAAAAGGTAAATAAAGGATATAAAGGATAATATTAAAATATAATCAAAAGGTTATCAGAGTCAACAATAATTAATATATAAGCAGAGGCAGCTAATTACGAGACAGAAAGAAAATGATCAAGAAGAAGCTTTTTGAATAAATTTAAGTAATAAGAGTACCAACGCTGCAGTCGATCATGCTATGCCTATAGATCAATAAGATAGAACATTAAGTTTACTTAAACACAAATAAATGTGTGCCTTAATCGAGATGAATAAGAACTACATTGGATAAAGGGTGCGGAAAAGTGTCTTAAAACCTTTGAGGTTTTAAGTCCAGTGTCCAATATTTTTTTCTGTCAAAAGTGAAATCATTTATTTCAATAACACCTATTAAAAAAGAACTTTTGAAACTCAAAATCACAAGTTATAAATGTTTAAAAAATACTCTAGTTGCCCCTTCCAAAGAGCAGTTTCATATGGGCAAGATACTCTATACTTTAAGATAGTTTAATAAGATACTCTTTTAAAATAGTTTTTTACAATATTTTGTATAAATTGATTTAATAATTATATGTGAAGACCTTGTACCTAGAAAAAACACTACTATATTAAAATAAATAGGCGCATGGAGGTATAAAAAACAATGGAGCAGATAGCTACCTATATATTATTATGTAGATACATGGTGCTCACATATTTACAAATATAGCAAATATATACATTATTCTCTAAAAAACGAAATAATTAACATACAGTCAAACAGCGTGTGAGCTATGCAATTCTGTATGCAACAGTATTTCTAAAGAAGAAACATAAAACCGGCATGATGACCCTAAAATCGATGACATAGATTATAGACCCTGCTTATGCAGAAAATGATAAAAAACATACAAACCGAGGCCAAGGACTTTGGGTTGTAGCGGCTCTGGATTATTATAATTATATACATGTAAAATAGATATTTTAAATATATATATATATATAAATTGTTTCCATACAATAATATTATATTTGTATGTACATAACTAGCTGGCCTGGCGAACATCGTACTGCCTAATAGTCGATTCTTTTTTTTTAAATACTTGTTCTGCTATTCGGGACACCGGTCTAGCTAGTAAGATAAAAAAAAGAAAGTTGATAAGACAACAAATACATTATGTCAAAAAATTAAAATTTACCTTCACGGAACCCCTCCACTAACACTTGAACTTTATGATATGGTATTAAAGTTCAAGTTGACTTTTAAGTATTATTACGAATATTTTGTAAGGGAATATAGAAAAGACTTTTTCACTCAATTTTTTTATTTTTTTTCTCCGTAAGAACCATCACCGTACTTCAAGGAATATTATAAAAAAAAGAATTCGCCAAATTGGTCCAGGCGTTGTCGAGTTATGCGCTTACCAACACATTTTGCGATTCATTTTTATATTATAGATGTGCTATGTTAAAGTAGTACAAAAATGTGGTTTCCCAAATGGCCTCCGCTATCCAAAACAATAGGCGCTTTTAATTTTGTTTCAACGTTATAAAAGATACAAAAGCGATATATTCAACAAAACGCTTTGTTTATTGCATGAATATTGTCTATTAAAACTAAAACGATTTTAAGGATCCGTTTTAATTACGCCCCGTTCAATCAATTAGTGTGCACCGTCTGATCATTATGCCTATTATTTTTTAAGCACCATGACCAATATAAATTGATCTACACAAACCGTTTCACTCACCTTACTAGTATGTATTAAGGGTCATAAGGAAGGGTTAAGAGATCATTTTAAATTGGACGTTATTCCCGAGTACATTCGTTTGTGTTGGGATTGGTCATTTATGCAAAATCATGAACTGCATGCCATTGTATTTATCGATGCGGAATGAATCGTGTAGTGAGGTGTGGCTGAATTTGTAATCCATGTTTCGGTTGGAATGCTCATTAATCGTTTTCCGAATATTGTACTTGCTTATCAAAGAAATGCAGGCTTTCATAATGTAGTAAATTGTTAATTAAATATGAATTTTAGTTATTAAATTACTCCCATATTAATTAATATTTAGCGTTATTTTATTACCAAATTATTTTCGTTAGCTAAATTACATTTACTGACTAGATCTCATTAGCTTATTTAATAAAAGACGCACGATCGTACTGAGTATTATAAAATATGATTACATTTTCTCCAAGCTCCTCTTCTTTCTTAACTAATTATAAGACATACTAAATAAGTACAATACTTTAAAATTGCTTTTAATTTACCTTTAATTACATTCACTTAACAAACTTATTTCGCTAAGTAAGTACACTAAAAAACAAGAATATTATATTTTTGTTGGTTTGAACAATAGCACGCATATTTTTATCTCTTTATTATCTTTTTTATCTTTATATATTTTTATCTATTTTTATCAATCTCTCAATCTGGAATTGGATTCAGAATGGATTTGGATTCTTGCGCACATACTTAAAACATATTTTTTAAATTATTTACAAATAATGTTATAACTTTACGCTTATTAATTCGAGAAATATTGTTTCTTAATTATAATATAGATAAAAACGCGTATTGTTTTTGAAGAACGGGGCAAACGGGTATAAAAATCCAAAGGACTCGCGAATGCGTGGCCTTTTAATTGGTTCGCTCAGAAAATTCGAATACTTTTATTTACTTAATTATAAGTAATCTTACAGCAAACATACATAATATTACAAAACAAACACTTAGGCAGTACAGAAAGCCAAAACAGATTACATAGATAAACAATATTATTACGAAAAATGAAACAAATAAGCGGGTCAATAGACAAAACAATATACAGAAAACTGAAATTTAATATTTAAAACAATAAATAATACTAAATATAACCTAAACAAAATTCGAGTCTTCCCGCCCCTTCAAATATTTTGTCACATGTTCTTTGGTGAGGTGGAAAATATATACGAAATTTTTAAAGTTATCACATACTTTAGTCGCATGAGTATTCATTAGGTGTCATTGTCAGCGCGCGCGCACTCATAAATGAATACAACTTCCAGTATTGTTAAAACTTTTTTGTGCGATGGACGTATAATGCGTGTATTGTCAATTGTGACATTTTAATTATCTGAACTATTTAATATGACTACAAAAATGGGTGCAAAAGAAGGGATACTGATATTTCATATTGGTGAGTTTAGGTCTTAAGATTCTACTTTCATTTTAAATTTACATAATCAGTTCATTGGTCAATAAGAAAAAAAGGGTGCGTGTACTTATGTACGAGCGTAAGAAGTTAATGCATTGCATGCAAATAATTAATTACAATTAAATAATCAAAGACTGGAAAAGGATACATTTTAGTCAATAAAGTTCAGTTTACATTTGAAAAATTAAATAAATAAATATTTATTATTATTCTCTTACAATTAATTAATTAATTATTAATTCTATTATTATTCGAATGTTGTTTTTAAATTATGTCCAATGCCGTAGCATTTTCCGTGGGAAACTTCATTCTGCTAATTTTGTGTCACGATGCGCGGGCAACGTAAAATTTCACTTTCATCTATTTTTCATAACGAGCTTGAAGAAGTAAAATTTCAAAAAATCGGTTCGGATACATGAGATGTTTGATTTGTAACTTATAAAAAGTAGTTTCCATCCGACCGTCATCAGTCTATCGTTAGTCATCTTAATATTTTAATTACAATTTATAGTGTTAAGTTTGTTTCGGGAACCCTGATACAGATAAGTTTTACTTAAGATCTAATGACTATCATATGTAAGGAAGAAATGCATTTTTTTTCTTGATTTTTTGTTGTTCGTCTCCCGCCGGGCCCGGGCGACTACTGTCTATAATACTAGCTGTTTTTAGAAAGCGATATACTTAACTATATATACTATTGAACATTCCCATACTTACAAATAAAAATATTTAATCACTGCTCTTAGTTAAAATTGAACTTATCTGGACCATAACAATGCCGTAAGTGAAAAAAATGGAAACGATCTGTAAAAAAAATTATGAAATAAAAATGTATGTTTGACACAAGGTAGATTATCTGTGATTAATACTTTTTGAACTTATGAAGCTGAATTCCATAATCGCACATCGAGGCAGAATGCGGCACTTTTTTGTGAAAGCTGCCAGTAGAAATATTTAATAACCGATACGACATAGGGGCTTCAAGAAGAGAGTGTACCTACTTCCTTTTAACAGCAGGTGTTGCAGGTGACCAAAGGCGCCGGTAAGCACTTCTTTTTAAGTGAGTCACCTAAACACGGCTGACGGAATGTCACCTACATTTGCGCTATAGAAATTACGGTATTTATAATAATAGTATATAAGCAAAAACCATTAATCATATAGGTAACGCAATGTACACTTATGACTTGTCAGTAAAGAAATACATATTAATACTCCTAATTTTACATTTCCTGCCAGTTCTCAAATCAAGGGCGTAGAACGGGAGAGAATAACTGGCAATAAACTCTCCGCCACTCTTTTTAATCGGCATTTTTTTGTTTTACAAAATGTTTGTAAGGAGCTGCAACCATTACAACATGTCCCATGTGACATTTTTAGTAATTAAAAATAGTAACATAAATTTAAAAAAATGTGTGTGTGTACTAGGTGTACACACGTAAGAAGTGAAACTTCTTTATGACCTTATTTTAGTTAAATAAAGTTTAACAAAATTATCATAGACATGAATACAAATACAATTATTTCATTTTTCCTTATTACTACTAAGATTATTACAGAATTTCATTAATTGTAATAGAATTATTACTATCATTGTTATCGTTATTATATATTTTTGTTATTAATGGCTTCGAATCTCTTCGGATCAACCGTGGTAGGGACAAGAAAAAGATGGCGCGTAACCGAAAAACGTGACGATTTGCTACAAAATTTCTCCCATACGTCGATAAAAAATTCATTCTAACGCCGATAAAGAAGTTTGACTTCAAAAAGCAACATGGCGCGTAACCGAAAAATGTGACGCGTAACGAAAAAATGTTACACTAAATTTTTTTCCAACCCCGATAAAGAAGTTTCACTTCAACAAAGATTTGTCCTCTATCAGTAGTAGGCATGGTGCACTTACATTCTCATGGGAACAACACGCAAACACATAGTCGAAATAAAAGCCTGGGTTATAATCCCACATACGTACCACTTGTATGACGATCACCCTTCTGTATGTCAAATACGTCGCACTTACTTGGATATAAAATGTTCACTAATAAAACAATTTTTACCGGATTGAAGTTATGTATTTACAATTATTTTTCATAATTTTAAGACTCTTCCCAAGATTGGTACGCGAAGACATAGAAATCAAAAATCACCCCAATTTCTATAGAGAAGACGGCCTAAAATTTTCAAACACCTGGGATCCAATAATATACAAATTAAAATCTCAAGATAAACCGCGAAAATAGAACACCGCGAGCCATTTCTGCCAAAACTCTCCATCTTTTAGCCGATACCAACTCCGGGGAAACAAATACAGATAATACAACTTTTTCTACAGCTGTGGTACTTTTTGACATTCAACACCTTTTGTTTTCAGTCACCGTGACCACGCACGCTGTAAAGCACGCGAAACGTCGGTTAAATATAAAATTATGAAAAATAATTGTAAATACATAACTTCAATGCGGTAAAAATTGTTTTATTATCAAATGTGTGAAAGTTATGTCAATAAAAGACAATACTATATAAAATGTTCATGAAATATATTTGTTTGGACTAAATAAACTAAATTCACATCGAAACGTACCGGACCAAGCAATTCTCGAGACACTGTGAAGAAACCCATCGGAATCGTCTCAGGATAATTGATTAAGGCGACCAGTTGAAATATTTCCACCTCTGATGGTATCGTGTTACCGACCGATGTGACGAGTTCTGATAATTGTCCTAGTTGATGCCTTATGATATCAACCTGTATCATGTTTTAAATATTAACGGACGATCACGAAGTTTACATTTCTATTAATATTTTACGTTAAGTTTAAGAATGTACAAAGTGCATTCTGTTTGTACAAGATGTCAGATTATATGTACTACTAGCAGACCGGCCAAGCGTTGCTGTGGCTAAGGTTTTAGTTATATTACATAGTAGTAACCTATTCCAGGGCAACGATAGGACAACACCAGTCATGGGGACCACCATGCTTTTTTGGTGGTATGGCCATTAAATTTTAGCTTATGTAAAACGTTGGTACTTTCAAAACAGCGCCATCTGTTAGAATTATGACATTGGCACAGGAACCAAACTTTTTTTAATTTTCATTTTATTAAGACATTGCTTTAAGGCAAATAAAGTAATGTAAGATTCCAAGTATTTTAACTGATTTGAAAATTCTTACTCAAAAAGTCCATACTGGATAATAATCTAAACATGGTTCTTAACACTTACCTCTTTGCGCATTTGAAACGATGCTTCCACATACAAAATAGCTCTTAATATATGTAATAACAGCCAAGCGAGTTCCAAACAAGACTGCGTTATTTTATATTCATAATCTAAAAAAGAGTTTTAAACGGAATTTACCCGAAACTACAACTCGAAGTAGTTACAGTGAACACATCCATACATATACCATTAATAACAACACTATACATCAGAAATTGCCATGTATAGTGAAAACTAACATTCACTGACAGTAAAAACTACATGACACAGAAGAAATTTTAGCATAACAAGAAAGTTAACGCTTAGAAATCGCGCTGCGTGGTTATAATTGCATTTCTCATTAAGTCAAGGTCAAAAATCATTTATTCATATAGGTAACACAACGTACACTTATGAACGTCAAAAAAGACATATACATTAAATGCTTCTAATTTTACATTTACTGCTAGTTCTCAAATCAAGGGCGTAGAACGGAAGAGAAGAACTGGCAATAAACTCTCCGCCACTCTTATTAATCGCCAAGTTTTTTGTTTTGCACAACGTAAGGAGCTGCAATCATTACACCATGCACCACATGATATCTTAAGTAATAAATAATAATAAAATAAATTAAAAACAAAGATTTGTCCTCTATCAGCAGAAGGCATGGTGAAATAGGAGCACGCACTTACATTCTCGTGGGAACAACACGCAAGTTTAAGTTTATAGCTTTAAAAAATGAGCGTAGCAATGGTGCTTAAACAATGTAACACATACCTGTCGACGTTAACGTTACTGCGAGATTGTAGACTGTACCTACTAAATTTACTGTAAACATTGATGATAAAGTCACAGCCAATAAATTGTCGGATGTATTGTATTTAAAAAAGATGTTACATGTGCTCACGAAAGCCTTGCTGAGAGCACAAACAGATATACGAATATCACACATCGGGGGTTTGGGCTTTTTATCTGTGCAAAAAAAAAACCATTAAATGTTGCCTTACCAATTATTTTTATCGTTAAATGAACTTCTCAACGATAAGTCATTTCTATGGTAAATATATTATTATATGTATTAAGCTGAATTACCACGTTACGTTCATGCATTATATTCATCGGGTATTATTTCAAGGAGTTGAGGGGCTATTTTTATTTTCACGTAGAGACTTCAAAATCGAGTACACCAAAAACTGCTAGAGCTGGTAGGAATTTGGTGACGTGAAATTTATAGTACAACTAGCTGACCGGGCAAACGTCGTTTTGCCAGGTATATCATGTATAATAAAAAAATAGGGGTTAATCGTAGAGGAGTGAAAGTTCGGGGTTGTATGTATTTTTTAATGCTGTATCGTAAAAAAATAAAAACAGAAAAAAATATCTAAAAATTTTAAAAAAATATTTAGGGGTGGACTACCCTTAACATTTAGGGGGATGAAAAATAGATGTTGTCCGATTCTCAGACATAAGCACACAAAATTTCATGAGAATCGGTCGAGCCGTTTCGGAGAAGTATGGCAACGAAAACTGTGACACAAGAATTTTATATATTAGATACCCCAAAATGAAAGTAGGCTGGTTAAAATCGCCGGTAGCGTCTGTCGGAAAATCACAACAATATCGGATCCGCGTATTGAAACGTTATAAAAATCTGTTTACTAGAGATTTATAGTTTGAAGTATTTTTCGTGATCGCCCTGCGTACGGGACGTCATGAAAGTGGTATCCCGTCAATAGAACGTGAACCTAAGTGATTTGAAGTGAAAAAACATTCGATATCATGTCTAAAACAATAAACTTTATTTTTGGGTATATATTTGGATTGTATCGCACGATACGAGGTTGCAATTTATAAAATTAAAAAAAACTATGAACTATTCGTAACGACCGTTTCTTGAACTTTGTAAGTAGTGTCATTTAGTGAAATATTCGAAAACCTTGTCCTCATGAAAATGAATTACCATATAGTGGTGACATCTATTTGACATTTTTGATTTGCTGGGTGTACATGTATGATTATGATTACAATTAATTTGAAAGAATTGAATCTGATGAATTGATATTATCTACATAATTTGTTATACCATGTGTACCTACACAAATGGAGACTCCTTTTCTACGGAACGCCCCATTTGACCCTGTTGCACGAACTTGTAAGTATTGGAGAGATGTATAATGAATTATTTTAACCTATTTGCGGTAGCATGTAGCTTGTACGTGGCTTGCTTTACTACCAACACCTTAAGCCCCCAAACTCGTGAGTAGCCCGCAGCACAACGTACCACTCTTGAAGTAAGAAGTTTGCCATGAGAGTAAAACGATTGACTGACTTTTATAAAGTATTTCAACTTAAACACCTATTCTTTGAAAGGAATATGTTTTTTTTTCTAATTCTCAGGTTATGTGGCAACCGCAACATAAGATATTTGTTGAGATTGCCGCTCTTAGTGTTCGAAAGCATTTTAACTTTTACAGGTATTACCATCGCGGAATTCTCTGTTTCCTTTAGGGCATGTGACCAATTCTACTAATTCATAGATTATGTGGCCCCTCACCTCCTTCACCGCCATCTCGCGGCCGCCTGCGGCCCTGAGCACAGGTATTTTATAAAAAGCTAATTAAATTATCAATGATCAACGTACACTGGTGTTCTCTATAGAAGTTGTAATTGTTATATGAGATTTTTAGTCTACAGTCTAGATTCCGCAAAACAATTTTTTTTTAAATATAACTGATATATTGAAATTAATAGGATGCCTTAGGTTTCAAAAATATCTTATATGTATATATTATATATAATGATTTAACATTCTTAAATGGTGTAAAATATTTAGGTGAATACCTGATTTAATGTCAGCAATAATATCCATTAGTTCAAATTTAATAGTTTCCATATACTTGTGAATTTCAAATTTTATAAAACTCGATTTGAGCTCAATCAGAGTTTGTGAAACTTGAATGATAATACTTAGAAAAAAATTCGCAAAACCGGCCACTGAAAGAAATACAAAAAATAAACGTTTTTAATTTCTTAAATAATTTATTTTTTTAAAAACACGCAAGCGATTAGTGCGTGAATGGAGTTCCGCCCTGCGATCTGATAAACAATAAACTACAAGCCAAATCATAAAATGACTGCTTCACGACTGATTTGAGAGCGACCGCCGATGCGAAAACCGCTGTGTGAGTTCGAAAAGTGTGTTACAGAATCGCAGGGCTGTATTTTTAAGAGGCCAAGTCACTGCGGCGGCAGAGTAGTAGTAGTAAAAAGGCTCAAGATTAGGGTCAATATATTTTGAAAGTGATTAAGTTTAATTTACGTTTGCAGTTAGTTTCCAGTGAAACGGGCTGTCCTACCAAGATTTTTAAATCCTACGAGATCTATACAAAATAAAAAAGACACTATTGTTTCCTTTAGCTGCTTTCCTTTTTATTTGTTGTCGTAATGGAGGAAGCCTTTACGATGGGGTTGAAGAATATGTTATTTAATCATTTTAATGATTTCGTAAACTACCATAAATAATATCTAAAAGCCCTCCAGTCCTTAGTTAACAACTAATTTAAGAAACCATCAGCTGTGATTTTTGAAGTGAAAATGTCACATATATTATGTTTTTGACTTTGAAGTTTGACAACGGATTACAATTAATTTGTAAATTGTATGCTAGGCAGTGTATCAAAATTTACTGTGTTTAAAGAAATAGTTTCGGACCTCTAAACTTAAAACAAACCAATTATGGCTCTGCGTACAACAAAGGTTTTATATAAGTTTCACTTCTTACGTGTGTACACCTAGTACACGCACACATTTTTTATATTTTAACGTTTGTTTCTAAGTAGGAACTTATTTAAAAAAAAATTAAATAACTGATACCTTTGAATTTTTTGTAGAGTATATGCGGAAGGGAAACATTTCCAATTCGTAGTAAAAAAAACAACATGATCAAAAGAGATCGCCTTCTCTCTTTTGCAAGATTTTTTTTTTTATTAATCTGAAAAAAGAACACTCATACATTAATATATAGACTATAATAAATATTAAGCCCCATCTCATCGCAGTCATTTGGTGCTGGATTCTGACACCTATCTTTACTGGGCGGGCTCGTGAGCAAAACGATGTGAAACGAAAGATAAAACTGTGCGTATGATAGTAAATGAACAAATCAAGTTGAGACGTGTTAGATCAGTGTTTCCCAGTGGGCCCACGCCCCACACGGGGCAATTTGATTGTTGAGGAGGGCTTAAGCTGGCCATAGACGGACTGCATGTTGCAGTCAAGACCGACTACTGTAGAGCGGTCGCGTTGAAGTCGTACATACAACAACATAATACAACACGACCGCATAATGCAGTTGGCTACGACTGCTTGCAGCAACTGCTGAACACAACTGTGTTCAACCGCAAAATAATACTGATGCGAGTTCATTTACAAGATGGAATTCAATGAAGAAACACTGCTACTTGTACTGATATAACGCAAGCGTAGGCGTAGAAGACACCGTAGTATGTGGGTGCGTCCAAAACTACAATCAAGAGAACACCATGGAATATTTCATACTTTGTATCCCAAGCTGAGAGAAGACACTAAAAAGTTTTTCAACTACTTTAGAATGTCTGTGGTTTCATTTGATGAATTAGTTAGTATTTTAAGCCATAAAATACAACGGACGGATTCCAAAAGAAAGTAGAAGTGGGAGTGGCGCGCGGTCGGCAGCCATCGGTTGTAACGGTCCGTGTATGGTGGGTCCGGCAGCTCTAAGCACGCACGCGCAGAGCGACCGCTCCGACCGCTCAGGAACTGCTCGAGCGTCCCGTATATTGCGGATATGATTTTAGTATGGAAACTGAAGATCGCCGTGCGGCTACCGCTCTAGAGCAGTCGGTCGCGGCTGCAACATGCGGTCCGTATATGGCCAGCGTTAGGCTTAACCTCGGTTTAACAGAATTAGCACTATGTCAATATGTATAAAATAATATATTTACAAATGCATATGCGATTAGGATTTATTAAAGAATAATTACCGGAACACAATCTATCAATGATTCCAAACTACTTTTACTGCTTAATATTGCAATGCTTACAAACATTGCTTGTGCTATCCAATCAAGCATCCTTAATACCAACGAAATAACATGAATATCCCCCGTTATTTCCGAAGAAATGATGTAGAATAATGACGTGAAATGCATACCATCTGAAAATTTATTAGTTCATATACGAGCCTTATGTGTTAAACGAGACATGTATTTAAACAGTTTTTGGCACCAGATTTATATAATGAATAAATATAATAAAAATTGGTGATCACTCGATAGCTGATGCTATCCAATATGCAGGCAGATACCGTAAATTTTTGGATCTAAGCCATGCCAGTTTCCTCACGATGCTTTCTCGAACAAGCAATTGTTAAATGCATATATTTAAAAAAAATAAAAATGTGTGCGTGTACTAGGTGTACCCACGTAAGAAGTGAAACTTCTTTATGACCTTATTTTTCGAAAAATGATCTTCTATATGCAACTTAACGAAATTGGTTAAATAAAGTTTAACAAAAGGCTTTTATTATCGTAGACATGAATACAAATACAATTATTTCATTTTACCTTATTACTACTAAGATTTTTACAGAATTTCATTAATTGTAATAGAATTATTACTATCATTATTATCGTTATTATATATTTTTGTTATTAATGCTTCGAATCTCTTCGGATCAACCGTGGTAGGGACAAGATGAAAAAGATGGCGCGTAACCGAAAAACGTGACGATTGGCTACAAAATTTCTCCCATACGTCGATAAAGAACTTTCATTCCAACGCCGATGTTCAGAATAAATCATAAGGAAATCGGCATGACTTAGACCGAAATATTTAACGGCATCAAACACAAGGCTTTCTTCTACTTGTCTATTAGAAAAAACAATTAATCATAAATCAAACGAACGCAAACCTAAAAGGTTGTACCACCACTATTGATTGATAAAACTGTTTAGTACTTACCAAGAAAAACTATAAATATATACTCATAATACGAGGACTTCAAAAGTCCTATACGACATCCGTCTTCTACTGGGCTAAATCTAATAGGAGCCAAACCACACAAACGTGATAATCTCAGTAAAAACATAAACGAACCGTTTACAACGCATGGACCACCCATGGTCAAGTTGAGTATAGTTAAGAGTATAGTTACAAATTGGGCTACGGATTTCTACTTAAATAACCAAATAACCAGATACAATGTTAAAGCTGTAAATAATACATGTTAGATTAAATCGACGGCTTTCAATCCAAGCGAGTTTATAATTTTATTACACTATAATTACACACCTATCCGTAGGTATGGACAAATCTATAACGCTGTTGTTTTGTACTGACCACATAAAACTAAATATTCAGCATAAACGTGCGTAATTATGATATATAGGGCGTCCCAAGACTATGGGACATCAAGGGAAAGTACCTTAAATATCGTAGGTAGGATATTTGGTAAAAGATTTTATTTTATTTTGGAAAGAAAGTATTACTGCAATCAATGATTTTCTAAAAATTACTTGTCTCGTCTGGGAGTCGAACCAACTCAAATGTGAAAAAAACTCCCCTTATTAAGTAACATACAATATAAAGAAAGGAATAACGAAAAATTTTTGCGTCAAATTTTATAACAGATATTTGAGGTACTTTCCCTTCATGTCCCATAGTCTTGGGACGCCCTGTATATAGGGGAAAAAACGTCAAAATTTAGTTGGCCTACATTTTTTTGATTGCCTTTTGTCAGATAGGTATTTTTTTAATATTTTAGTTTATTATACGTCTATTGAAATAGTTTTATTTAAATATAAACATATTTATATAATTTAAATGTTGTATACAGTAATTCATTGCAACGTGAAAAAATTTCCTTATTTAATTATTTTTAAATATAAAAAGAGAAAATTGAAACGGGTTCTTTTTACATTCAATGCAACTAAACAGCTGCAAAAAAATTTAATTTAAAAACAAAAATGTACGAGTATTTGTCTCGGATGTCCTGGTTCCGATGTCAGGAATACCTCGTACCGCATCCACGTTTATTATTATGACACATATTTTATGCGTCAATGGCATTATCTTTGGTTACTTTATAATAGATCACATAATAGCCTACTGCATTAGCCTCAAGGATATAGAACCTATTACCTTATCAGTAGATTCTTATTTAACTAACAAAGTTGTTCTTTTGTTTTGAACATGTAACTATGGAGAATTCATAATCAGTTATTGTATAGATTTTTATATACAATTTTATTAAATATAATTCAGTTTCCTTATAACTCTGATATGACTTTCAATTTCCAATTTGAATAACGGCCAAAGTGTATTCAAAACTATATATGATCCGAGCAAAATTTGAGACATGAATTTAAAGATTGTATTGTATTTTTTTTTTAGAACAAGGGCAAAATGCCACGGGCCCCGACCCAAGAGGGCCCCTGTCCAAGAGATATTATGTTCTATGGATGAATTTGAAGTCTCCAACGCATTGGACTTGCGTGGGGACTACAGACCATTCCCTAAGAGAGGAGGCCTATAGCCATTAGTGGGACATATACAACGTGTAATTGAGTACTCTGAAAATCTTGAAGTTCATTAAAATTAAACTGAGTACAACGTGACAATTTTTACTGATGGGGCCCCATCAAAAGAATTTGCCACGGGCCCCAGATGGTATAGTTACGCCACTTAAGGGCTTTACTTGATGTTAAGTGATAACGCCCCGCTGCCCATGGACATACACTGCCAAGAAGCTTGGAAGTCCCTTGATGGAGAATTTATTCCGTATTGCCTGTTTCACAATAATGAACATCAAGATGAATCTTATGTGTGTTTTTAATTAACATAAGACCGGAGAGACTGTTTACTAGCCCAACGGCATTTGCACAAGTTTATCAAAACAACTTGTTGAAAGATTTCCCTTGTCTGATGTCGTTCAAAGATATCATTCATTCCGACTATTAAGAGTTCAGATAATTGTTATTCATCAGTTTTTAAAAGAGCCTAACAACAGGCTTTACACCTTTACCTGTTGTAAGTCATGCTCCAACTAACATTAAAATGTGATAGTGAGTATCATTTATTTTAAGTTTATTATACGCTTTGTGTATAGTAATAGTAAAGCTTAAAAAGCTCTTTTAAAATCTGTGTGTGCGCTGCGTACAACCCTGTCTTCATGGCACGAATCATTACCAACCTTTGGTTGTCCCACACAGTCCATGATCTTACTAGCGAAGCCTTTCAATATTGCGTATGTTTTGTCAATTGAAAAGGGTTAGTATTATTAAGGGTTGAATTTTAGTTTTTCTTTATTGTATGTATACTGTAATTAGGAAAGGTGCCTAACAGAGAATGTATGCGAATGATACAGGGTGATCAATGGCGGGAATAAATTATGATAATACTTTCTCTCAATTAAATATTTATAAGATTTATCATTCATCAAAAGTATCGTAGTTAGAATAGATTTTTCAACTAACAGTAGCGTGCATTAGGATTTTATGTTAAGTAGCCATTTAGCAATTCTTGAAACTGAATTATTCAGAGAAAGAGCTAGAATAGTTTTGTTACAAGTTTACTAATCAGGCCTATGTTTCGTAGCAGACAAAGCATGTTCCGACCTAAAACCCGTGAATGCAGGGGTCCCAAAGGAAATGGAATGAATGGATCAATGCAACAAGCCTTCGCGCTAAAACTCTGTAGATCTAACCAAACCATTTAACTGAACGCCACCTTGATCTTCACCGGACTACTGCCCCTAGACTTTAGACTCCAAGAGGCTGCTGTGTTATACGAAGCGAGGGTTATCTTGGCTAAATGGGAAAGTGACCTTGAGTAAATAGTTTTGTGAATACGTATTCCTCATACTTCCATAGAACCAGATATCAAATTTATGGTCTATAGAGAACAATACGGACAGAAAGATGGAAGTATGGGCGAATTGGTCGGTGGCAGTGTTTCCTTGGTGCCAAATTTGAGAGCCATAAAATTTAACTATTTTCATGCTATTCCGTGTACTAAGCTGAGCTGGTAGTAGCTCAAAGGATTTGTTGTTACCCAGAAGCAGCGATTTGCAGCGTATATAAACTCCATATGTGCACTCGAAGCTATTTCCGCTCTTTCAATCTCCTTAATTTTCTAAATTTGAAAAAAAATCAGATTTTTTTGTTGAAGGCATGAAGAGAAATTAAACAATATACCAACTGGCAAATCAAGCTGCGCATGTAGAAGAGACGCCCGTGCATAATAGATTTACTAACCCAAACACGATAGGAAAATGAAAGCGACGACGGCCACAGCTGCATGATTAAGTTCCTTCCAAATGTTGCTTCGGCCTTCGGTCATATTATTTTAAAAAATTCCTGTTGTATTATTTAAAAAAATAAGACCAACAGGATCTCTGTACCTTTCAAATGTTTGGTCAATAATATCAAAGGCCCTTAGTTATTCAAGGGTGTAAATCTAAAATATTTGTGAATTTATAATACAACTGTAAAAGTTCAGTTTCACTCTGAAATAGTATAAACGTAATTTCATAAAGTGCTACGCTACGTAAAATCGTAGCATACATGACCTAAATATCTTTAACTGTTTCATAAACGCACTATAAACAAAAAATTGCGATTTAATGCTTTGTCTTTTTCACTCTACTGATAAATATGCAAAAAAATATTTTACTATTGTACATTTAATTTAACTTTTACTTAAGCCATCAAGTATAAACAGTTCACAAGGTAAAAAAAAGCCCATTGGTAGCCCTGGGGTCAATTATGATTGTTCTACCTCATTAACATTTATTATTATAACAGTAATGTATTACTTTACGGTAATTTTATTTAAAAAAATAAAACGTAAAAATATAAAAATTAATTTAATTTGCAATTATTTCCATTTCTCAAAGACGTGACCAAATGCACTCTCTGCCGCCCTCTTTAATTATCATATAACTTATTTTACTAAATGCTTGTATGGAGCTGTAATTATTACACCATGCTCCACTTGACATGGATTTTTTTATATAACTGAGAGTAAACGAAGCTCACCTGATTTTTACGTGATACCACCCATAGACGCTTACATTGCCAAATAGAACTCTGCTTTCTTAAACGACAATAATCGAATTGCACCACGGCAAAAACTGCCTTAAAAATCGATAAAAAAATCCTTTGAACCATTAGATATAATTACATTGATGATTGAGTGAAAAAAATGTGTATAATATAATCTATAAGCTTTAAAAATACAATTTTGTTCTTGTATGAATGAATAAAATGTAATCACATTTATAATTTTTCATTGTTTTCAATTTTTACATAATAATTATAAAACTTCATATAAAATAAAAATACAATATTCAACAATTTCTTTTAACACACAAGTGCAGACGGGAAGATTTCGTTTCACTATATAAAGTTTATATATAGATATAATGTCATATCTTTCGTAAGGGTGCGTACAGACTATGTAACATGTTATATAACACGTCCACATTATGTAACCTTGTTATTCAACATTATAACATAAAACAATACTGTACACATTTTAAATAACAAAAGAAAAACAAAAAAACGTAGATGCTGGGTAAACATGTTATTATAACATGCTTTATAACATTCAGTGTCCACATTATCTGAAACATGCTGTATAGCAATGTTGTATAACATGTTATGTTATATTTTTAATTTTTAATTGTAACTTCATCTATAGAACTTCAGATAATTTTGCTGGAGAGGCGCGCATTTAACACATTTTCTAAAGTCAATTATCTATTCCATTTTGACATACCTTAATTACTTACTTGACTAACACAAACAATACTGTTACAGATAAGATATTTCTCTCACTCCAATACAATCACTCAACAAAAGGTGGTTCGCTTTACGGGCACTGAATCTCTATGAAGATAGTGACATAAGGAAACGAACATGAACTATGAGGTTAAGAAAATATATGTAAAACATGGCCGTGGTCCATCTTTCAATTAAAAATACTTTTAACTTTACATTTATTTAAATTCTCAAATCAAGAGCGTAGAACGGGCGAAAAAAAGTACAAGTGAACAACCTTTATTATAAAAAATGTTTGTGAGGAGCTGCGACCACAAGTAATATACATGAGTAACAGTAATTTTACTTTGGAGTCCGATGGCCACTAAGACACAAATGGATTTTCTCTTCATATATAAGAATTGTGCAGAATAATAGTAATAAGGAAAATTTAACCTATCTGGACTGTGACAATACTGTAGGTGAAAACTGTAGATAGTATCTGTAATAAAAATATATTATATTGTTTAATATTTTAAAGCAAATATGTATTAACAACTAATGCGATTCGTCAAAATAACAATTTAAGAGAAAACAATAACAAGTATAAATATTACCGTGCTTGTTAACATGGTAACCAATCTTTCTTTAGTACCTTGAATTTAAGACACATTATAGTTAGAACGAACACAAACACATCAGGTGAATCACGGTTGAAAATAATAAACGATTTCACTAGTACGACGCATAGGCCACTTAGCTTAGCACGAGTGCCACTTAGCTTCTAATGATAAAACGTTATATACAAGTTATATTTACCGGGCCAATCAGTCCTCGAGACACTGTGAAAAAGCCCATAGGCATCAGCACAGGATTATTGATTAACACGACTATCTGAAAAATTTCAGCTTCCAGAGGCATTATCTTTCCAACAGACGTGACTAATTGAGATAATTGTGCTATTTCATATCTTATTTTGCCCACCTATGGATTTAAAGTTAAAATGAGACGACTGTAATGATGTAACGGTGCGTACAGACTATGTACACATATTATATAACTTGTGTTTTATAACACGTCCACATTATGTAACCTTGTTATTCAACATTATAACATAAAACAATACTGTACATATTAGAATAACAATACAATATAACAATATTATATAACCATTTTAAATAACAAAAGAAAAACAAAAAAACGTAGATGCTGGGTTTGTCCTAGCATACATGTCAATAACAAGTTGTTATAACATGTTTTATAACATTCAGTGTCTACATTATCTGAAACATGTTGTATAGCAATGTTGTATAACATGTTATGTTATATAGTCTGTACGCACCTTAAAGTATGTACATTGACCGGAAATGAGGCTAGATAAAATACCAAATATGAATGCTTTATAATTAGGATTTTTCATTTTAAATTTTCTGTCTCTCATATTTAGGATTATTCATTTTGTTTATTTACGAGTTATAATTTTGTACAACTGTTATATAAACGTAAGGTTTGTGATGTTTTTTTTAATGATTTTTTGAGAAATTGTGATGATTAGTTTATTCTTAATAGGCCGGCAACGCACTTGCAACCCCTCTGGCATTGAGTGTCCATGGGCGGCGGTATCACTTAACATCAGGTGAGCCTCCTGCCCGTTTGCCCCCTGATCTATAAAAAGAAAAGTTAAACAAATAAATAGGCATTTTTATTCTACTAATTGAAATTGCTTCTGTAATTTTAGGAACACCAATACACAAATGCTATTGTGCGAGCCAAGACTGTACATTTTTGTCACTCAGGCATTCTTTGTTTTATAAGCGTGGCGATTCCCTAGCGAGAGTATAGCCAGACGTAGACAATCTCTTCGACTGTTGTTCAATCATTTGTTACATAGCAATTAACATTTCATTATTTCGCTTATATTTTATTGTTGTACGCGAGTGGCAAATAAAGAGCAAAACTAAAATCTTCTATTATTTAAAGCACCCCAATGATCCAGGCATTTTTAATATACCAAAATACAGTTTACAACAAAGTCGAACAAATATGTAAATGAGAATTTTAATTTTTTTATGCTTTTTAAAGTAGACCATAAATATATTTAACACGATCGTTAATGAAAATTCAAATCTATATTTGAAAATATATATTATAAATAACTCGCTCAAATGACTTACTTCCTTACTTATTTCCGACGATGAATCCACGTATAAAATAACTCTGAATAAATGAAACAACAACCAACCGAGTTCCACAAATATTTGATACGTCTTAATATCTGTAAAAAATAGAAAATAAACTATAAACTAAAGTAGAGATTCACAAAAGAGAGTGGTTGAATCTATCCCGCAATTGTTTATAGAATTTATTTTATTTATTTATTTTAATTATTAATACTTCGTTGCATATACATTAATATAGTACAATTGACATAATTAAATAAAAAGTAGAGCAACTGGCGGTCTTATCGCTTTCGAGCGATCTCTTCCAGGCAACCACTGTGAGAAAAAAAAAGTATTAAATTACATAAGATAGGCAAGAAGTGCAAAAATACATGTATTACATTTAGTTGCAAACAAGGAACAAAAACAAACTAAACTAATAAAAAATACATGAAAAAAATAATAATAATAAAAAGTGCACATGAATCATTTTGTTTTAGTTCGCCATACTATTACCCGCATAAGTCCAATACATACCAGTTGATGTGCAAGCTTGTGAGAAGTTGTACATAGTTCTGATTAAATTTATTGTACACGTTGCTGATAATGCCATGGCCAGTAAATAATCGGAAGCATAATATTTATAACAAATTTTACATACAGTCACAAAAGCCTTACTGAGCGCCCGAAGAGATATCAAAATATCAGACATATGTGGTTTGGTCTTCTTATCTGTAAATTGGTGAGAATCATCAGCTTTGTCTTTATCTATTTATTAAGAAATTAGAGATATAATTAAATATGAAAAAAAAATAATTAAAATTATTTTTAAATTTTGCCATATTAACGCCACTTGTAAATAAGTTGGTATTTGCAATATTCCAGTGTATTTTAATTTCCGAAATTTTTTAACGAAAGTTGCCTTGAAATATTTTTGATAGGCTTATATTGGTAAACCTAAAAATACTTCCACTTTATAATCTAATATATAAAATTCTCGTGTAGCCGTGTTTGTGGTTAAACTCCACCGAAACGGCTTGACCGATTCTCATGAAATTTTGTGTGCATATTGGGCATAACTGAAAACCGGACAACATCTATTTTTAATCCTCCTAAACGTTAAGGGTAGTCCGATTCCACCACTAAATTTTTTGTTTTTATTTTTAGATAAATTTTTAAATTGTTATTTTTTATGATACAGCATTAAAAAATACATACAACCCCCAATTTTCACCCCTCTACGATCAACCCCTATTTTTTTATTATAAATGATAAACATGGCAAAATCTCGTTTGCCGGATCAGCTAGTAATATATTATATCTGTGGTCATAGATCAGACAATGATAAGTACATTCATTCATACATCGAGTGTTTCGTGTTTCATATTTTAATAGTGCCTTCAAGATTTCTTAATATTTTAATTGCTTGACCTGTAAAGTAATGAAATGCATTTATCATATTCTGTCCTATGACCACATAATTATAATATAATATGTATAATTTATATATGTGTGTGTATATATACAATATAAATGTTCGGGTTTTCCTTGTTTCCTAATTTAAATATATATATTTCATAAAAAAGTATGTGTCTTTGCGTCCTTTAAAATATTTGCTATTAGCAGCATCAACAATAACTATTTTAGATACAAAAGTTATCTCTAACCTGATTGTATGTCAGCAGTAATAGCTGCGAGTTCCATTTTGATTGTTTCCAAATACTTTTGTAATTCCAATTTTATAAAGCACACATTAAGCTCAATAACTGTTAACATAAGCTGAAAGAATATGCCGAGAAAAATATCCACTGTCACTATAACAAATTAATATAAATTAACATATTTTATACTTTATAAATAAAATTAAGGCAAGGTTTTGTTATTATTAATTGATTTCCAGTATATAACTGGATGGTTTAATTGTGACACTATTACCATAGATTATTGGATTAAGTTGTTTTGCCGACGAAATTCTATATTTAAAATAAGTCTATCAAAAAGCTCGCCTATCGTAAAAACATATATTTCAATATATTTTCAATTGCAATTAAAAAAACAAAACTACCTTCGATGTTTGCGGAGTAGATAAATGGAAGCAAGCACAACACCATTCGTAAAGTAGCATATAAAGTGATCAATATATATCGTCTCCGCTCTTTTACTATATTATATTCTTTATTTATCTGCAAAATTAAAAAAAAATATATTTTAAAGTTCATAGTTCATAATAATTTAAGCACAATAATTGTTCCTAGTGTTTTCCCATTTTGTTCTCTTTTCAAATAAACTGTTTTTAATGCCTCAACTAGCAACGGGATACTGGGCGTTGACATATCGAATGACATTCAGTTTCATTTGACGGCCATTTGCATCCTTGCAAATCTATAAAGCGCAAATTTTGGCCTGACATGGAGTTTTATCATCGGTCATCGAGGCAGAATACGAATTTCCACCGATAACACCACGACTTATTACCACGCACCATCACTAAGTGGAACTTTCTTCTGGCCAATGAAGTATTTCCAAACTAATTTGACCTAGGGACTTACAAGATCAGAGTGTACGAATTCCTACAAGGCCGGCAACGCACTAAGAGCGCGCCCACACGATGCGTTAACGGTGCGGTGCGGCGCCAGAGCGGTGCCGCAACGTCATCCTACATACAAATTACTATACCATGCCACACGATGCGTAGCGGCCCTCGCACCGCAAGCGCCCCGGAGTTGTGACCTGTGAAACGAGGCGGGGAGGGGTAAAATATATTGCCACACCGCAACGCCCGTGTTACACCCTATAGCTCGAAGTAATAGCGGGTGGCGCCGCACCGCACCGTTACCGCATCGTGTGGCCGCGCTCTAACAAGCCTTCTGACGTGTGTGACTATGTAAGTGTTCATGTCCTGATCGTTTACTTGTTCCACAAAAAAATTTACCAAAACGACTTACGCACTTGAAATAGGAAAAAAATAAAAATTTTCTTTCTCACATTTAAAATTTAAGCCACACGTGATAGGCTTTTTTTATCAAAACAAATTGTTATAGCAATGCATAAATAAATAATTTCAATACACCCATCAAAAATCACAAAGCATAAGCAATCTGTGCCATGTTATATTATGTAACTTTTGTTATAAAATTGTAATATTTACCGGAACGTGTTCTAAAAATACGCTCATACGAGTTTTACTGCTTAATACTGCAATGTTCAAAAACATCAATAATGGTAACCAATTTATCACTTTTATTATAAATAAAATAAGGTGATCATTTTCGAAAATTCCCCAATAAAGGTTGTGAAAGTAAAATTTGACCTGCAGAACATCTGAAAAGTCATTCGTAAGTTAATAGTAAATATTATACATTAAATTATTACTAAACAATAAATTATTAATAATTTTTTCAAATTAATTTTACTGAAATAAATGTTACTTACTAATAATTCCCACAAATACATACGCATAATACGAAGACTTCAAAAGTTCTATTCGACACCCTTTTTCAACAGGCTTAAAACTGATAGGAGCCAAACCAAATGCTCGGGATATCCTTAATATAAACAGGAATGAACCATTTACTACGCATGACCCGTCCGTAGCCATAATTATATTTTTTTGTCTACAAAGTGCTACGAGTAAGTGTAGCAACAATTATTCTGCTACATCGTAGCCATCAGCACTTTATAACTAACCGTATATAAAACTCGTATCTCTACGGTTGATCAATAGAATTTTGTTGCCCTAGTAGCTTAGGTAGTGACGCATTATAAATAGAAATATTATATATGTATATAACTATATGCCTAATGACTATACCATGATCAAAGGAATAAAAGTTTGTAAGAGTGATTAATTCTTTACAAAGCTACTTGTATAATCATGATATTAATCTGTATCCAAATTAGTTCATTACAAATATTTTATTTTGAATAAAATTGCCCACTTGATTTTAATTAATATGTTAGAAGATATTTTAAACACAATCTTGTTTAATAAGAAGTGATCGAGCACGTACCTACTGCGCGCATGTCCGGCGCGATTAACGCACGGGGCACATCTAGTTCCTTATAAAATGAAATAAATACTACATTAGCCTCATAACCATACAATCTTTTCAGTTATCAGTATGAACAAACATAGTCGTTATTTTGTTTTGTAATATGTAACTATGGAGAATTAACATCGATTTTTTCGAATTTTGAATACATTTATAACATATTCAAATTTATTGGTAAACGAGAGTACTGAAATTTTTAATTGTAACGCCATCTGTTTTTCGATAAATTTTCTGGAGAGGCGCGAATTTTTTTACACATTTTCTATTTCATTTTGACTTTACTTAGGGTATGTTCCGACGTCACAAATCCCCGCTATACTTCTACTGCGAGCACTGGCGTTTTCGAGGTAAGGTACTCGCAGTGCTTTGATCACGTGATCAATCAAAACCACTTGAATGCCTAACGGCTGATATAACTTACAGTTTAATAACAAACATTTAAAATTCTAACTTACTTTCTTTGTAGTATTAATTCAATTGACAGTTAATATTAATATAGATTTTTTAATGCGATAATACTCCAATAATAGTTTTTCTTGTTGAATTGGAAAACTTTGATGCACTCATTTGAAAACTGTGTCGAAAAACGAAGCTGACTAGTATACTGGACTGCGTTCCGTTTTAAATTGTTACCAGTATAGCTGGCTATAGAGAAATGGTTTCACAGTATACTAAATTGACGGTACTCTGTACAGTGGTCGCAGTGTATATCGGAACATACCCTTAAATAACACAGCCAATACTGTGACAGATTAGATAGTTCACTCACTCCAATCCAATCAATCAAAATTAGGTGGTATTTTATTGTTCACTTTACGGGCAGTGAATCTCTATCTAGACACTGACATAGGCAAACGAACACGCACAATGAGATTAAAAAAAATAAGTAAAATAGTTTCCATCTTTCAATAAAAAATACTTTTAAATTAACATTTATTTTTAATTCTCAAATCAATAGCGTAGAACGGGCGAAAAGAACTACAAGTAAACAAGCTTTATTATAAAAAATGTTTGTGAGGAGCTGCGACCACAAGTAATATGAATGAGTAACAGTAATTTTATTTTGGAGTCTGATGGCCACTAAGACACAAATGGATTTTCTCTTCATATATTAGAATTGTGCAGAATAATCTATACTGTTGTAATATATTTTGTTACTTTAGTAAATAGGGCTAATTTAACCTATCTGGACTGTGACAATACTGTAGGTGAAAACTGTAGATAGTATCTGTAATAAAAAAATATTATATTGTTTGATCCTTTAAAACAAATAAGTATTAACAACTAATGCGATTCTTCAAAATAACAATTCAAGAGAAAACAAGTATAAATAGTTCAGAACTTGTTACCATGGTAACCAATATTTCTTTAGTACCTTGAATTTAAGACGCGTTTAAAGTTCGTACAAGTTATATTTACCGGGCCAATCAGTCCTCGAGACACTGTGAAAAAACCCATAGGAATCAGCACAGGATTATTGATTAACACGGCCAACTGAAAAATTTCAGCTTCCAGAGGCATTATCTTTCCAACAGACGTAAATAATTGAGATAATTGTGCTGTTTGGTATCTAATTTCGTCCACCTGTCGATTTAAAATTAAAATGACACGACGATAATGTAACGTATGTACGTATAAATGATGACCGGAAATGAGACTTGATAAAATACGAAATATAAATGGACTTGCCTGAAGGGGAATTTAAAGGGGTCTCATATTTTGAATTTTTCATTTTGTTT
The DNA here is from genome assembly GCA_963693345.1 of Pieris melete. Taxonomy (NCBI): domain Eukaryota; kingdom Metazoa; phylum Arthropoda; class Insecta; order Lepidoptera; family Pieridae; genus Pieris; species Pieris melete. Next base: position 1,809,664 of record CAVNZK010000032.1, on the reverse strand, counting down.
ATGTGTGAGTTGTAATTTGTTAAACGTTAGGTTAGTTATAATTAGTTAAACAAATTAATAGGAAATTTTATTCTACTAATTGCAATTGCATCTGTAATTTTTAAAACACCAACACACCAATGCCATTCTACGAGCCGAGGCTGTACATTTTGCTCACTTTCTTTATTTTATAAGCGTGGCGATTACCTAAATCGTCAAAGACGTCCCGAGAGCGAGACGTAGGCACTCACTTCGACTGATGTGCATTAATTCATTACATAGCAATTAACATTTCATTATTTCGCCTATATTCTATTGTTGTACGCGAGTAGTTATTATGAAGTAAAACTAAAATTATTATTTAAAGCACTCCGATGACAAAATACAGTTTACAAAAAACACAACTACGAAATAAGATTGGTGTGTGAATGAGGATTTTAATTTTATTATCCTTTTAAAAGTAGACCATAAATATATTTAACAATTTCGTTAGATAAAATTGTTTAATCTAGATTCACATCTAAATTTAAAAATATATATTACTAGCTGACCGGGCAAACGTCGTTTGTATATATAACGTGTAGTAATATATATTTGCCGGTACACGTGCCATGTATATCATTTATAATAAAAAAATAGGGGTTGATCGTAGAGAGGTGAAAGTTAGGGGTTGTATGTATTTTTTAATCCCGTATCATAAAAAAATAGAAATAAAAAAATTTTGTCTAAAAAATAAAAAATAAATTAGGGGTGGACTACCCCTAACATTTAGGGGGATGAAAAATAGATGTTGGCCGATTCTCATAGATACCGGATAAGCACAAAAAATTTCATCAAAATCGGTCAAGCCGTTTCGGAGGAGTATGGCAACGAAAACAATGACACGAGAATTTTATATACTACAAGATAAATATCGCTCAAATGACTTACTTCCTTACTAATTTCCGACGATGCATCCACGTATAAAATAACTCTGAATAAATGAAACATTATCCAACCAAGTTCCACAAATATTTGATACCTCTCTGTAACAAAATATAACTAATAGAGAGTCTCAAAAGATAGTGGTCGAATATCCAAAAAAATTCATAGAATGGGCGGGACCAATCAAAACATGTCCAATACTAACCAGTTGATGCACAAGCTTGTGAGAAGCTGTATATAGCCTTTATTAATTGTATTATACACGACGATGATAATGCCATGGCCAATAAATTATCGGATGCATTGTATTTCATACATATGTTACATGATGTCACAAAAGCCTTACTGAGAGCCCGAAGAGATATCAAAATATCAAGCATTTGTGGTTTGGTCCTCTTATCTGTAAATACGTAAGAATTTGTTAGATTTGTCTCTTTCTTTTTTTAACTGGTTATAGATATAATTAAATATGAACACAGAATGATTAATATTACGTTGAACTTAGCAACATTAACGCCACCTGTTGCTAGTTGGTAAGTTAATATTTGCGATATTCCAGTTTATATTAATTTCCAATTTTTTTATATATTCTATTATTAATAAACGCCGTGAAAGAGGTCTTATTAATAAGGGACTTGTAGTTGGCAAACCTTAAAAAACTTCATATTTGTAAATAATATACTCATATATTATTATTTTTGACTAATTTAAAAATAGAATAAACTGTATATATTTTTATCAAAAGATCGGGTCAAGTTATCTCTAACCTGATTTCATGTCAGCAATAATGGCCGCGAGTTCAATTTTGATTGTTTCCAAATACTTATGTAATTCCAATTTTACAAAGCGCACATTAAGCTCAATCGCTGTGAACATAAGCAGAAAGAACACGCCGAGAATAAAAGCCACTGTCACTAAAACAAAATAATAATTAACATATTTCTGTATCTTTTTCGTGAATATTTTTTACTTTATAAACAGGGTTTAGGCTAGTTTTTGTCATTATAGATTTCCAGTGCATGACTAGCTGGACCAATCGTAACACTCTTAATTATTGCATTAAATTCTCTCTAAAATACAAACAAAACTATATATTTTAAATAAATCTATTAAGAATCTCGTCAATATTTAAAACGTAAATTTTTATATACTTCCAATCATACTTAAAAAAACAAAACATCTACCTCTATATTTTGTGGAGTAGATAAATGGAAGCAAGCTCAACACAATCCGTAAAGTAGCGTACAAAGTGATTAATATAAACCGTCTCCGCTCCTTTGATACATTATAATTTTTATTTATCTGAAAGCGTTAATCATATGTTAAACATTGATCATCGTCATAGGAAGTGTTATTTTATTATGAATGTATTTTATATAAAAATTCGTAGTGGAGTGTATGTAGCATATACGTAATTAAAAAAAAATTGCCTTATGTGTAAATTCTTTCGCTTAACAACCTTATCCGCCGAAATCTCAGGGGCTGGATGGGGGCTGGTATATTGAATGTACTAGAGAGATTTTTTTAAATTATTCAGTTGTGTATTCCCATTTTACTTTTACTAATATTTAAAAATCCTTCTATATTAAATTTGTCCGTCAACGGGGTGTGAGGTCGTCCACTGGTGAAATAACTTATGATACTGAAGTTATTTCATCAGCGCTAGCAGTGAACCCCCTCCTTGTGGCAGTGCCAGGCCACGTTACGTTACGTTTACGTTTCTGCGGTCAGTGAGATCCGAGGAGCACATCCCCCCAATGAATATCAACTAAACGGGTCAAACTAAGAAAACCTTCCACACTGCAAAGCGGCCTGTAGCGTGACTATTCCTGCCGAGACTCAGATATCCTCCCCGGCTAATACTTCCTCATCCACATTCCTTCTGAAGGGACTCGAGCCTTCCGATCTCTTGCCGAAGCTGTCGTGATGGACAAAGGACACCACTTCGGAGAGGATGAATCTTGGGCTCATATCGCAACCTTTTAAGGTCAGGCATCTCCTTATCTCCAGCCTAAAGGCTGTCTCTTTCCGTCAATAGACTTTTTAACACCAAGGAAGGGCACTACCAACTATTTTACGGTGTGATACGTGCACGATACCGGGAATTTTACTCCAGCAATGTGCTGTCCGTAAAGTTATATCCTCTCTCCTCTTTCACAAGATTAGATGTATACGAATTTCTACATGGCCGGAAACGCACTAACAAGCCTTCTGACGATTTAAGTGTAAAATCCTGTTCTTTACCACTTGATACAAAAAAAACTTTGTATTGAAATTATAATATTTACCGGAACGCTTTCTAAAAATACGCTCATACGAGTTCGACTGCTTAATACTGCAATGTTCAAAAACATCAATAATGGTAACCAATTAATAACTTTTATTATAAATGTAGTAAGATTATATTCTCCCACAACTTCCCAAAGTGGGTCGTGAAAGTAATATATGAACCGCAGAACATCTGGAATGTAATTTGTAAGTTAACAGTAAATATTCTGCATTTAATGATTAATATAAAAATTTTAATTGCAATTTTTCCAAACTAATTTTACTAAATTAATGTTACTTACTAATAATTCCCACAAATATATACACATAATACGAGGTCTTCAAAAGTTCTATACGACAACCATCTTCAACAGGCTTAAAACTGATAGGAGCCAAACCAAATACTCGGGATATCCTTAATATAAACAGGAATGAACCATTTACAACGCACGACCCGTCCGTAGCCATCATTATAATGTTATGTCTACAAAGTGCTACGAGTTAGTGTAGCAGTAGTTATTCTGCTACGTCGTAGCTATCTGTACATTATTATCTCGACATTAGATCTGAAATGCAATTACATACAATTTTGTTTGTAGCTTAGTATATGAATGATAGAAATGCTTTTAAAATTATGATATTAATCAATCGAAGTTACTAAATTACAAATATTTTATTCTGAATTTTCGAGTCTAAGGAGGATCTAAGGAGGTATTTTAAACAAAATCTTGTTTAATAAGAAGTGATCCGGCACTTACCTACTGCGCGCATGTCCGGCGCGACGACCGTGCAGGGCACAGCCAGTTCCTTGTAAATGAAATAAATACATTAGCCTCATAACCATACAATCTTTTCAGTTATCAGTATGAACAAACATAGTCGTTATTTTGTTTTGTAAAATGTAACTATGGAGAATTAACATCGATTTTTCGAGATTTGAATACATTTATAATATATTCAAATTTATCCGTAAACATAATCGAAACACTAAGGTTTATATATCATAAAACGAAGGAATATGTTGGTCCTTTAATTTCTAACGCCATCGTAATGCGCTACTGAATATAAAAAAAACAATGTTTGTCTTGTTTAAGTATGTTTTGTTGGTCCTTTATCGTTTTTTTTATCAACAAAAAGGTTTATGACACTACTTAATTTGAAAGAAAAAAAAAAACTCTTAAACTATAATTTTTACAAATACGATTTTGTTCTTGTATGAATGAAGCTAAAAGTTGTCTGCTTAGTTAACTAGATTTGTTTATTATTTTCAATTGTTTTATAATGATTATTAAACATCAGGTGAAATAAATACACAATATTCAACAACTAAAACTATATTTTAAATATAGAACCTCAGCGACTAATTTCTTTAATGTACAAGTACAAACAGGAAGATTTCATTTCCCTACGTATAGTTAATAATCTTAATACTCTTATTTAGTAAGAGAATACTTAAAAATAGAGTACTGAAATTTTTAATTGTAACGCCATCTGTTTTTCGAGAAATTTGCTGGAGAGGCGCTCATTTTTTTTACACATTTTCCATTTCATTTTGACTGTCCTTTACTTATTTAAAATAGCACAATCTATACGGTGACAGATTAGATAGTTCACTCACGCCAATCCAATCCATCAAAATTAGGTGGTATTGTATTGTTCACTCTACGGGCAGTGAATCTCTATTTAGACACTGACATAAACAAACGAACATCAATAATGAGGTTAAAATAAGTAACATAGGTTCCATCTTTCAATTAAAAGTACTTTTAAATTTACATTTATTTTCAGTTCTCAAAACAAGGGCGTAGACAATGGGCGAAAGAAACTATAAATAAACAAGATTTATTCTAAAAAATGTTTGTGAGGAGCTGCGACCACGGCTAATATACACGAGTAATAGTACTTTTATTTTGGAGTCCGATGACCACTTAGTCACAAAGGGATCTTCATTTCAGATATTAGAATTATGCAGTACTCGCTAGAATTCCAGCATGGTAAATTTAACCTATCTGGACCGAAACAATACCGTAGGTGACAACTGTGGATAGTATCTGTAATAAAATAATATTTTATTGTTTGATCGTTTAAAACACATATTAACCACTAGTATAAATAGTACCATGCTTGTTACCATGGCAACCAATCTTTCTTTAGTACCTTGAATTTAAGACACGTTAATAGTAAGATCAAACACACACACATCAAGATGAATTATGCTAGAAAATAAAACACGAATTCCGACCAGGGACCCTTCACTAGTACGACGCATTGGGAGTGTGTCCACGAGTGCCACTTAGCTTCAAATATGCGTCATAACAATTTGTTCCTGTTTTATAATAAAACTTCTAATGATAAAACGTTCTATACAAGTTCTATTTACCGGCCCAATCAGCCCTCGAGACACTGTGAATAAACCCATAGGCATCAGCACTGGATTATTGATTAACACGCCGGACTGAAAAATTTCAGCTTCCAGGGGCATTATTTTTCCAACAGACGTGACTGATTGAGATAATTGTGCTATTTGATATCTTATTTCGTCCACCTGTTGATTTAAAATTTAAATTGTACGACTTACTATATACATACGTTTGACCGTAAATGGGACTGGATAAAATACGAAACATAAATGGATTTGTCTGAAGGAGACTTTAGAGGGTTGAGAACGCCATATTTAGGATTTGTTATTTGATATTTATGTGCGGATTATAATTCGTACAACTGTTATTTAAACGCAAGGTTTGTTATGATCGGTTGAATAAATTAATGGGCAGTTTGCTTGTTTGTTTGTTTTATTCTGTAATTTTTAATTTACCAATATACAAATGCCATTGTTATTGTTGTAACGCATATTTTGGTATCGTGCCAATTTATCACAATGTCTTAAGAATGTACCAAATCGTTACTTACGCCAATATAAATGATTTACGACTCCGAATGAATGGAATTAATTTCGAATATCAGAATCTTTTTACATAACTTAGAGTACTCACACAAATTATATCAAATTAAATTTTAGTATTTATTAACTTTACTTATTTACGGCGATAGACATATAAAATAAAAATACTGGTCAATCCAAGGCCAAAACTATTTTTCATCTAGATAATAAACTATATTAAAAATAGATTAATAAAAATAAATTTATCTCAAATAATACTTACTTCCTTGCTTATTTCCGAAGATGAATCCACGTATAAAATTATTCTGAATAAATGCAACACCAAAGAACAAAATTCCACAAATATTTGAAACGTCTTATGGTCAACATCTGTAAAAATCATAAAAAAAACGTGTTACACTCAGAGACTGCCGCGGTAAAGCTATTGCATAGCATTTTTTATCAACTTATGCAGTTAAAAATTATTTATTTAATTTTTATTTATGCAGTATTTGTTTTTCTTTGATATTAATTCAATCTACCACTCTTCCAGACTCAGACTAAAACACCTATATAGTCTGTCTCACTCTAACCCGTACCGGCTGCACCGGCCGCGCTCACGCTACGTCACCTCGTCAGAGATGCGAATGCGCAGTATGTGTTCTGTCCCACTCTAACGCGTATTTGCCGTACCTATATTACGTCATCGTGTGTTGTTGTTTTTTTCGTTACGGAATTTCGTGATTCGGTCGCCGCGCTCAAAGCCCGCGATAAAATCTATGCAATAGCAGCAAAACATAAGGCTAAAATGGAAAGTGATTCTAACGTAAAATTCAAACAGACAAACCTTCCCATCAGGCCATAAAAGTTAGGAAGAGATTCTGCACTTGTGAATTCGTTACTACAACTTCTGCGTAGGACTATTTACAAAATAGTGTATTTACAAATGGTTCATAGAATTACCGTGACTAATGTAGCTACGATTAAGTAGTTCACCTTACCATTACCCACATAAGTCCAATACATACCAGCTGATACAGCTTGGGATAAGTTGTATATAGTTCTTATTAAATTTATTGTACACGTTGATGATAATGCCAAGGCCAGTGAACTATCGGAATCATTGTATTTCAAACATATGTTACATGATGTCACAAAAGCCTTACTGAGCGCCCGAAGAGATATCAAAATATCAGACATTTGTGGTTTGGTCTTCTTATCTGTAAATAGGTAAGAAGCATTAGCTTTCACTTGATGTTTATATATATTCATAAGTGTACTTATTTTCCTATATGCGTTTGAGTTTAGTTACAAACAAAACAATTTTTTTGTTCTTTTTAATTATATTCACCTATTGTTGGATGGTAAGTTGGTATTTGCAATCTTTCAACAGTTAATATATACAAAAAGATTATACTATAACTTTTTGTTAATATCAAAATGAAACTATATAGAAACTATGCCACCTGTTTCGTTTTACTAATTGACATGTGTCTATCTACTAAATAAAAATAAGTCGGGTTTTCCTTCCTGACGCTATAACTCCAGAACGCACGAACCGATTTCCTCGGTTTTGCATTCGTTGGAAAGGTCTCGGGCTCCGTGAGGTTAATAGCAAGAAAAATTCAGGAAAAAATTCAACAGAAAAGCGGGATCACCAAACGAAATGTTACATAAAACGAAGCCATCTGGTAGCGAAACGGAGTTCGCCGAGTTTGCTAGTGTTATAATAAAAGTTTGTTGCTTCTGATACTAAGTGAAGTCACACACGTTGTTTATTATAGTATATACCTATATATTAACACATTACTTTCTCTACTAGGTCATTAAGTAACAATAAAGCTACATATTAGGCCACACCGCTTGTATGAGTCAAATGAACACATAGGGAACAAGGTAGCCAGGCCTACCAGGGGAAAGAAAGAGAGGTCACCCGGTTTCACGGTGTGTTGACGAGATTAAAGAAGTTGTCAGGGAAGATTGGTTGAATATTTACTCAGTTAGAGGTTTTTAATATTAATGTTTATTATAGAAATATAGGTAAATCTTTTGTAATAAGCTTAAATTTCAAGGAATAAATGAGGCTGAACCATTATTATTGTCTTATAGTGGCAAACCTAAAAATAGAATCAAAACCTTAAATACTCAATTGAATAGTTTTAATATTATATAATATATAAATCATCTGTTTTCATGTATTTGTTTCCTATTTTCAAAATATTATACAGAATGAACCTACTTTAATATATTTTCATCAAAAAATAATGTGTATTTTAAAACACATACTATAAGTCACAACTAGCTATTTTATATATATAAACCCGGCGTTATCTCTTACCGGATTTCATATCAGCAATAATAGCCGCGAGTTCAATTTTGATTGTTTCCAAATACTTATGTAATTCCAATTTTATAAAGCACACATTAAGCTCAATCACTGTTAACATAAGCTGAAAGAATATGCCGAGAAAAAAGTCCACTGTCACTATAACAAAATATAAATATTTCAGTATCTTTTTCGTAAATATTTTTTACTTTAGAAACAAGGTTTAGGCAAGGTTTTGTTATTATATATTTCCAGTTTATGACTGGCTGGCTTAATCGTGCACTCTTAACCATAGCGTATTGCATTACATTTTCTCTAATATATATACAAAGTTGTTTATTTTAAATGAGTCTATAAATCACGCCAATCGGGAAAAAAAAAATTAAATTTAAAATTATAAAACAAAACTACCTTCAATGTTTGCGGAGTAGATAAACGGAAGCGAGCACAACACCATTCGTAAAGTAGCAAACAAAGTGATCAATGTATATCGTCTTCGCTCTTTTACTGCATTATATGTTTTATTTATCTGAAAACGTTAAACATATATTGTAAATTTATCATCATAATAAGTGATTTTTTTATTATACCCACCACTCTGCTTATTAGACAGTTTTTTTAATAGAACAGGTGCCAATCGGGCAAGGCTCACCTGATGTTAAGTGATACCGCTGCCAATGGACACTCAATGCCAGGCTTGCGTGTACGTAGCTGGCCTTTATTCGTAGTGTGAATCTGAAGCGCACCTACAATACAAAAAGCTCGATACATGGGTACAGTACCATACGAATACCGGTAAACTTAAAACCGGAATTTTGATATAAGGTCCAGTCAAACGAGTGATTGCTAGGACAAAGTCATTGCATTGCCAAATTTGGCAATAAAGTGGCCCTCCTCCCTTCGCCGACTCGAGCTTTCTCGAGACTCGAGTCTCTCGCCAAAGCTGACCAAGAGACACCACTGTACAGGGATCCTCCCTGGTTTTCCCATACCGTGAAGGAGAGGGCAACCAGGCTGTTACTCTTTGGACATTCCCCCAATTGTGCTGCACGCTTGTACTAACGTGCCTTTTCCGGTACATTACTTCACTCGGCATTGTCCAAACTGCAAAAAGATCGCTTTAATACAACCAATCACTAAAAAGGCGATCTCTCTGAAACTTCCACGAAAAAGTACCCTATGTCGTTACTCCACTCTTTAAAGACACTCATTTTAAAGCCTCAGCCATCATCGGAATACTAATTAAATTCAATTCCATTTGTCGGTCATTTGGAAGGAAAAGTTAAAATCGCCTTCAAGAAGCTTAGTGTGATCACCAAGGCGAGACGGTACTTCACTCCGGGCCACCACTTGCAACTCGGTCTCACATGGAGTACTATTCTCACCTATGGGCGGGAGCTCCCCAGTACCAGCTCCTTCCACTTGAACGTATTCAACAAACAGGAAATTGCAATTGTCGATGACCAGTCACTTTCCGTGCGGCTTGATCCTTTGGCGTTTGTGTAGAAAGATGGGGTATCTCTGCGTCTTCTACCACCACATGTAAATGCACCACTGAGAGTGTTCCGAGGAGTTGTTTGCATTAATACCTCCAGATAAGTTTTATCAACAGTCGTCGAGGCAGAATACGAAATTCCACCCATTTCACCTCAGCGCTTTGTATGGCTCACAGAAGTATTTCTTAATCATTTCATCTTAAGATTAACGGGTATTTCAAGAAAGAAGCATATTCCTAAAGGCCCGTAATGCATTTGCAAGCCTTCTGATAGCGTAAGTTTCCATGTCCTGCACGTTAGCCTATAATTTCACTAAAAAATACCTAAAAGAATGTTACTTGTGATTGGAAAAAATATTTATTTCTCTTCAAATTTAAAATTTTGGCCACACGTACTAGGCTTATGTTATAAAAACAAAGCAATGCATACAAACATTATTTCAATAATCTATTTCCAGACATCCAAAATTACAAACTGTAATTATGGGAGTTCGATGTGTGCCGTGTTATATTATGTAACTTAAGTTATAAAATTGTAATATTTACCGGAACGCGTTCTAAAAATACGCTCATACGAGTTTTACTGCTTAATACTGCAATGTTTAAAAACATCAATAATGGTACCCAATTAACCACTTTTATTACAAATAAAATGACATGAAATTCTCCCATAATATCCCACAAAACAAGATTGTGGAAGTAAAATATGATCTGGAGAACATCTGCAAAGTATTTGGTATGTTAATAGTAGGTAAATATTCTACATTAAATTATTACTAAAAAATAATGTTTAATAGTAACTTACTTTTACTTTTAAATTTGTTTTAATGTCCTTTTTAATTATTTTTATTGTTACTTTGTAGGTTAAGAAAAGAGTAAATACAAATAATATGTGTGATAAATAAAATATATATATTTTTAATAATTACAAATTAATTTTACTGAAATAAAGGTTACTTACTAATAATTCCCACAAATACATACACATAATACGAGGACTTCAAAAGTTCCAAACGACACCCATCTTCAAATGGCTTAAAACTGATAGGAGCCAAACCAAATACTCGGGATACCCTTAATATAAACAGAAATGAACCATTTACTACGCATGACACGTCCGTAGCCATCTTTATATTGTTTTGTCTACAAAGTGCTACGAGTAAGTGTAGCAATAATTATTTTGCTACGTCGTAGCTACCTGTACGTAATTACTATATAATTGTACTCATATCTCTACGGTAGATCTGAGATGCAATTACATACAAATATGTTGCCTCAGTAGCTTGAGTGGTGGAGCTTTACTAATAGAAACATTGTATTATGAATATGATTGACTGACATAAACCTAAATTAAGGGAATAAATGTTTTTAAAAGTGATTAATTATTTAGGAAGCTGGTTTTATATTGAATAAAGTAAAACATATTTATTCTTAATAATATTACTCATCATACAACTATTTTAATTAATATCTTAGGAGGTATTTAAAAAATCTTGTTTTAAAAATAACTCTACAACGTAAGAAGTGATCAAACACCTACGTACTGCGCGCATGACCAGCGCGAAGACCCGCGGGGTATAGCTAGTACCTTATTAAACAAAATAACCACAACATTAGGCCCTTAATCATACAATCTTTTCCGTTGTATGAACAAACATAGTCATTCTTTTGTTTTGTAAAATGTAACTATGGAGAATTTACATACTCAAAATTATTCATAAACATAATCGAAACACTGATACACTCGTTAATCCCTTGTCGATTTGTTATCAATAAAAAGATTATGGCACTTCTTTTATACACCTGTTTAATAGGAGAAAAGAAATAGAAGTTAGATATTTAGGAAACTATAGATATATTAGGGTAGCTTATTTTTTATTTAGCTTATTTTCCAGACTAATGTGGATTAGGGAAAAAACAAACATATTAAGATATGTGTAATTTAAGTGTAAATTCAATATAACAATTAAAGTTTAGTTCTAAAGCTTCAGTGCTAAAAATGAATGAATATTAGCTTAGTATTTTAGACTTCAAAACGTAGACCGATTATCAGATTGTATTATTATTATTTAGAATTCTCGGAACTGGAATAACACAAAACATGAATTCTGTGTTTAGCTTTGACAGTAGTACAACATTCCCTAATAAAAGATGTTTTCATAACATTATAAATTGGTCTACTAAGTTTGAAACAAAAAAAACAACCCTCGGTCTTAGCCTCGGAGCGGTAAAAGTTGTTAGAGTAAAGTTGTTTTTGTTTTTCGCTTAATCTTAATAAAATTATTTTTTATATATGGCAAATAAATTATATAATATAGGATATATTTACTTAATAATCTTCACGTAATTTTGTAGGAAAATGCGTAGCAAAGTACTACGCTACGCTATGTCCGTAGGTAGCACTATGATACAATGTGACCTTAATATCTTTCTGTCAATCTTTTCTTGTATTCTAAGGTGTATATTTTAATAATAAATTGTGAGACAAGTTCAAAACTCTTTGTATCGTTTATTGCTATTATAAGAAAACGTTTATATACTCTCAATACAAAGCTATTACTTCTCCTTGCGTAGGGGAATTAAAATCTCATAGTAAATTATAGAACCTTTTTAGAACATTTTTTCAAACAAAATATACCTGATTCCTGATTTTAAAAATTACAGGAACAGGGTTCAAAGACCGTTTATTTTATTTTATCTGTTTCGTATGGGATTTCTAGAAACAATACATGAACATATGCGATGTCAGCTTTTTTATGTATTTATTAATTTAAAAAATATCTAAAATTATGTTACTATGGAACTCAAATTGGTCTCGACAAGCGTTGACATTCAAACACATATTTAGGAATCGACTCATTTTTCGGCTCTAGTGTATAGTGTATAGCCATATATACAGATATTGTAAAGAAATGTGAGTATAAAGTAATATAAGGTTATTTATAAAACACCAACGTGAGAAAGCATAATCGTAATACTTCAACTTGAAAGAAACTCTCTGCCCCTCATTTTATCTATTATGTACTAGCTGGCCAGGCGAACATCGTACCGCCTAACAGTTGATTCTTTATTTTTTTTAAATACTTTTTCTGCTATTCGGGACACCTGTCTAGCTAGTAAGATAAAAAAAAAGGGTGCGTGTGCTTCTGTACGCGCGTAAGAAGTTATACTTCTTTGGAATTATTAAAAATAGTTTTTGATTGCATGCAAATAATTAATTACAATTAAATAATCAAAGACTGGAAAAGAAGTCATTATAGCCAATACAGTTCAGTTTACATTTGAAAAATTAAACAAATAAATATTTATTATTATTCTCTTACATTAATTGTAAGATAAATTCTATTATTATTCGAATGTTGTTTTTAAATTATGTCCAATACCGTAGCATATTCCGTGGGTAACTTCATTCTGTTAATTTTGTGTCACGGTGCGCGCGCATCGTAAAATTTCACTCTCATTAATTTCTTATAACGCGCCTAAAGAAGTATAACTTCAAAAAGAAAGTTGATAATGCAACAGATACATTATGTTAAAAAATAAAAATTTACCTTCCCGGAACCCCTCCACTAACACTTGAACTTTATGAGACCAATATTTTGTATGGGAATATAGAAAAGTGTTGTTTTTAGACGTTTTCACTCAATTTTTTTAATTTTTCTCTCCGTAAGAACCATCCTCGTACATCAAGGAATATTATACAAAAATAATCAGGCAAATCGGTCAAGCCGTTTTCATGTTATGTCGTGACAACGGAAAACGGGTTTCATTTTTTTATATATAGATAAGAATAATGTGGAACAAAGTCGAATTGTTGTCGTATATATATTTTAATTAATTGTATATAGCTTACATGGACAATAAAGTGGACATAGTAAGTAACTCTGATATTAATATACTATATAAAAATGTTGAATCAAAGGCATCCATTATGACCATTTCATAGATTAAAACTCGATCAGGGAAAAACTTTTGGAGATATTTTATTTTGAAAATACGAGTTCTTTTTTGTCTAATTTTAACAATATTCAATAATAATGTATGTTTACATAGCTTTATTGAATCTTTCTCTCTCTCTCTGGTCGTTAAAAGGAGTTTCAGGTAAAGCGGATAGTATCGATTTTACTGAATAAGAGTTGCTTTTATGATTAACTTTCTATCGACGTCTCTTTCGTGCTCTCGCTGCACAAAGTAGACCTGGGCTATTGGTAAAGCATGTCGTTGCTTTGGAATTGTTGGTTCCAATTTTAAGCTACTTACAAGCTTAACAGGTATCTAAGCTTTTTATATTTACTATTGACCTTAAACTAGAATCAAATGCAACTTCTTTCCATTGCATTGTGGCATCATCCGATCAATGGTCTACTTTTGTCATGAGAACTCAGAAACAACAATATTAAATTTTATGGAAGATTATTTATAAAAATGTTGTTTATGGCTAAAACTCATTATTTTTCTGTATCAGTGTGTATAGATGTTTATTTTGAGTATTTTTTTTTTTTAATTGCATTAGTGAAGGTAAAGTTTACCAAAACCAGTGCCAATGATGTAAATGTAAAATTATATCCATTTCATATATTTGTATTTGTTGACGTTCATAAGTGTACATTGTGTTACCTACATGAATAAAAGATATTAATTTTGAATTCTGATGGATTCACTTATTGGATTGAAATTCACAAAATTCAAGCTCAATTCACCTTGCTTACTTTAGCAATGTTATGTGGCTGTTATTGTAAGAGACAAAACGTCTCTCAAAATAAACTATTCAAGAAACATCAAAATATTTTGAGAAGAATCGAAGAACGTTAGAATTTAATAACAGATACCAAGTTAAGTAAATAACAATTACATAGATATTTTAAGGTCCAGTTCAAACAATTTGTATGACAATACTTGGCGATTAAAAAGAGTGGCGGAAAGTTTCTTGCCAGTTCTTCTTACCCGCTCTACGCCCTTGACATGCGAACTGGTAGTAAATGTAAATTTACGATTAATTTAACTTGACGATTCAAAGGTATACTTGGTTACCCACTTAAATAAAGATATTTTGAGTTTGAGTTTGAGTTCCGTTTATAGATACCATCTAATTTCTACAAAAGACAGAATACAACCAGTATTATAGAAATTGCATTATTGGCCGAAAAACGTCAAATAAACGATAATAACTCGTGCATCCAGTATCTTATCAGATTTTTTTGATTATCTTTATCAGAGCCAGGCTTTTATAAAATATTTGTGAATAATATTATATAATTTATACAACTATTTAATAACTTAATCCATGGTCTCTCCTCCTCCTCCCTGGTCTCCTGCCAAGATGGCAACCGAAAAAAACAAATTTTCATTTGCTATTTAATTAATTAATAAATTACATTAAATTAAAAAATAATTGACACAAAAATGTCTTTATGTTTACTGTCAGTTGGCAAGAGAGTAAAACAGAGGATAAGAACTGTGGGTATTATATTTCGCATGGGACATACAATTTTTCTCATAGTTGCAGATGTCTGATTAATTATGGTCAATTGAAGACAATTACTAAGTCAAGACTGTCTGAAGGGAATGTAACGTTTAACGACATATAAAAATTATTATCAAAAGGCATTTGCATGCTTTTAACAACTTTAAATCATGTTATAAACTCGGATAATGATAAGATTTTTAAAGGGACGGTCCTTCTATAAAGTGAGATAGTTTTTAGATAAAAAAATAGAATATGACAAAATAAATAATTTTATTGTTTTAAATTATAATTTCTTATTTGATATAGCTGATTGTTTGTTTTAATACCACCGTAATATGTAGCACTTTCTGGGCAAATAAACAATTTATTTATTTATTTAACTATAATTAAAGCTTTAATACACAAAACATTTTCACTCGTCGGGTACGTGACAGTCGAACCTATAGTCTAGATTATTCAATATTTATTTGATTAACTATTATTTGTTAAAAATTACGTTATATAATCCGTATCTACTAAATAAAAATAAGTCGGGTTTTCCTTCCTGACGCTATAACTCCAGAACGCACGAACCGATTTCCACGGTTTTGCATTCGTTGGAAAGGTCTCGGGCTCCGTGAGGTTTATAGCAAAGAAAATTTGGTAAAAATTTCAACAGAAAAGGGGATCACCAAACGAAATGTTACATAAAACGAAGCCATCTGGTGGCGAAACGGAGTTCGCCGAGTTTGCTAGTCATATATAAATTTATGTCTTTATTTATAATTTTTTACTTAAGGACACGTTTTGACTCGTAAAAACCATTTACACATATCACAAACAATTATTAAAATGATCTCATTTGGTCAAACTATTTAATTATTAAACTCTGTCTAATGATTTTTCTTTGCTCAGGCACTACTCAAAACGATGAAATATGTAAATTTTTAATGTATTTAATGTGTTTAAGCTAGACAAATCAAATCAAAATGTCTGTGAAATATGACACCAGCTCAATCAGGGCTTCGAACGGACGAAAAATTTTTCACTTCTACAGTCATTAGATTAATCTTTCACTTTTAAATTAACAATTTACGATGCTAACAATTAATATTTTTATAGTTTAATACACGAAAAGAATTCTAAAAACACTTTGTTCCACTTATAAAATTTAATCGTTCTGCGTCATCAAACGCTAACCGCTTAAGATTACATTGAAGAATTTCATAATACATGACGCCCTAAATATGGTACATTAATGTATTAAGGAGCGCGCGACATCAATTCAGCATATTAAAAGTTAACGAGAAACGATGGGATGTTATTATGAGCGAAAGGAAGGGCTTCAATTGGTTTCTTCAATATTCATGTGATGTGTAAAGGTGCGTACAGATTATATAACATAACATGTTATACAACATTGCTATACAACATGTTTTAGATAATGTCTACCCAGCATCTACGTTTTTTTGTTTTTCTTTTGTTTGTGTACAGTATTGTTTAATGTTATAATGTTGAATAACAAGGTAACATAATGTGGACGTGTTATAAAACACAAGTTATATAATATGTTACATAGTCTGTACGCACCCTTAGTAACGAAAATTCGATTGGAAAAAGTTATAAAACGCAATCGTTCGTATATATAAAAGTTATCTGAATTTAGTAAGTAAAGCCATTGACAAAACTTTAAATTTTCATAATAGTATAGTTTTGTTACAATTAAGATAAACAAAGTATTTGTTTCGCAACACAATTAAACTCCAGTATATTATCTAAGTGTGTATTCAAAATATGTAATGGTTTTTTTTCTCTGACGCAAGTTAGTTAAAGTCGAGGTCATGTGGTTAGTCTTCTTACTCTTCTATCATAGCAGCTATGTCCGAATCAATGTAGTGAACTTAAGATAAGAGAATTACACACACAAATAGATGTCTATTAAAGGTTACTATTGTAACATTTGTCATTATATCCAAGTGTGTAAAAATCAACAGTATAAGCTTAAGACACGTAATAGAATAATCCTTCTACTTCAATGGCTCTCTTCATTCCTAATGGTAGCATATAAGCCACACACACATTTACATTCCAATGCACTTTAACGTATGCAACATTCTGAAACTGAATACTTCGTTCACAATTCCAACATTGTTTCACCCATTCATTACCTACATAGAATCGTGTTTATTGAAGTGAAACTTCTTTATCGGGGTTGTAAAAAAATTTAGTGTAACATTTTTTCGTTACGCCTCACATTTTTCGGTTACGCGTCACATGTTTCGGTTACGCGTCACATTTGACCGTTACGCGCGTCTTTTTCTTGTCCCTACCACGGTTGATTCAAAGAGATTCTAAACCATTAATAACAAAAATGTATAAGAACGATAACAATGATACTAAAAATTCTATTACAATTTATGAAATTCTGTAATAATCTTAGTGGTAATAAGGTAAAATGAAATAATTGTATTATTTGTATTCAAGTCTGTGATATTAAAAGCCTTTTGTTAAACTTTATCCAATTTAACTTTATTTAACCAATTTCTGTAAAGTTGCAGATACATAATTTTTCAAAAAATAAGGTCATAAAGAAGTTTCACTTCTAACGTGTGTACACTAGTACACGCACATTTTTTTTCTTCTTGGGCCGTGGGGTTCAAGCTGCTTATTTAAGATGTCACCTGATATACCAGTGACCCCAGAGCTTTCCTTTCTGAACGAATAAGTATCGCAATACAGCGAGGAAATTCTGCCAGCGTTATAGGTACACTGCCACAGGGTCCGATCTTTTTTAATTTGTTATAATTTTCTTGTTATTAATTTTTAATTATTTTTGAAGTTATACTTCTTTAGGCGCGTTATGAAAAATTGATGAGAGTGAAATTTTACGATGCGCGCGCACCGTGACTAAAAATTAACAGAATGAAGTTAGTGGCGCATGTTGGCACGCACGCCGCCTCTGTTCACTGTAAATACACAGTTTATAATATTTTTGAAGTTATATTTCTTTAGGCGCGTTATGAAAAATTTATGAGAGTGAAATTTTACGATGCGCGCGTACCGTGACACAAAATTCAGTATGGGCGCCGAGCGTGGGCGAGCGAGATGGGAATAAGACAATCTACAAGTAAAAAGAAATAGAATATGCGTGTGATGTATGACCATAATGACATTTGTAGTACCTTTTAAACAAATAAAGCAGTTTTAATTATTTTTTCAAAGAAATTTAGCAATGCTTTTTCACAAAGACCTATTGTTACTTAGTTAAAAGGTTATGAACCATACCTAGTTATTAAATTGAATGAATAAAATAATAAATAATAATTATTATTAATATTAATTGATAATTGAATAATATACTAAATATTATTAAATTATCAACGCTAAATATCTATTATTAATTAATTAATATTATAAAAAAATAAAGAAAGCCAAAGAAGTATAACTTCTTACGCGCGTACATAAGTACACGCACCATTTTTTTATTTTTATTTTTTTATTTATTATATAATGATCGTAAATAGAAAGAAGTTGGTGTGGTGGAAACATAAACTGAACACAGTTTTTCTGTCCACCAGGTCGTCGTACATATTTAAATAATTAACTTTTTACATACTTAGGCCAGTGACATACTATACAATATAACATTTTTACCATTAAACCATCAAAATTGCACGAACAACGTAATAAACAAATTGAAACATTGTCGCTCCTCAGTTAGCCGATGCAAGAAACCTGTTCTTGACGAGATTTCTCATTCGAATACAGGATGTGTTCCAATATTCGAATATGAATTAAATGACGATGTCTTATTTTTGTTATGCATAATTTGCAATTGTTTGATTTACAACAGTGGATTTACACAGTTGGTTGCAATATTACTGATATTTTACATTTATTCACATGCTTTGAGTTTCTACATTTAAAACACGTATTTTCATTATACAAGTGCGAATTTTATATGTGCGTCTCAATTATAATCAGAAGTGATTTAAATTGAATATTTAAATCAATACTAATTAATATTAGAAAATAATAATAAATATAAATATTATATTAATAAATAAAAATTTATTTAATTTTTCAAATGTAAACTGAACTTTATTGGCTATAATAACCCCTTTTCCAGTCTTTGATTATTAAATTGTAATTAATTATTTGCATGCAATCAAACACTATTTTTAATAATGCCAAAGAAGTATAACTTCTTACGCGCGTACATAAGTACACGCACCCTTTCATTTGTTTATTATTACTACGTAGTTTAAGGAAATCGTATATACTATAGATATACTATATATTCGATTGTTATGTTTAGGTTTTAATAAACATTTCAGTAATTTTACATGTATTTTATTTATGTTATATAATGTGTAGTAATACGGGATAGATTACATTATTGTATAGTTTGTTTATAGTCATTATTTTGTTGACTATATTGCATTATCTTAGCTAGTTAATTTGTATATATATTTATAAGTAAGCTTTTAAGTTAGTTTTTTCCACAAAAAAAGACCGAAAAGTATTAATCCAATTCCAAAACAAATTAATTAATACTTACAATTAATAAATTACAATATCGCTATTTACGTTAGTCAAATGCTAAGTCAAATGTCGTAGAACTCCTCCATTTGTATATTGTTGATTACCAATTGGTAAACGAACGGACAAAGCCAGCTGATACCAGTAGCAATAAACCTTAAATCTATTAACAGGATACAAGGTGCGCCAGTCTGCCACGCGTGACCATACATTGTTATGCGGTGTTCATATTTGCAGCTATTTGCATAATTAATTATTTAATCCACTCCCACGTTTAGCAATTTAATAAAGCTGTTTCTAAAAGCTGAGGTCAATAACCTTCTGACTGAGGTGATTATTTTCGACGGGTAACTTCTGAGGTTGCCCCAAAGTAAAATTGATATTCAATGTTGTTATTTAAGAACTAACTAGATCTGAGAAGCTCTTTCAATATTCTTATAATGATACATTTTAACGAGATACAATGGAAAAAAAGATTTTTTTTTTTCCTTACCGATTGTGATTCAATCTCGAATCGATTTATTCAATTCAAACCAAGAGGTACAAAAAAAAAATGTGTGCGTGTACTAGGTGTACACACGTAGGAAGTGAAACTTCTTTATGACCTTATTTTTCGAAAAATGATCTACTATATGCAACTTAACGAAATTGGTTAAATAAAGATTAACAAAAGGCTTTTATTATCATAGACATGAATACAAATACAATTATTTAATTTACCTTATTACTACTAAGATTATTACAGAATTTCATTAATTGTAATAGAATTATTCCTATCACTGTTATCGTTATTATAATATATATACTTTTGTTATTAATGGCTTCGAATCTCTTCGGATCAACCGTCGTAGGGACAAGAAAAAGATGGCGCGTAAGAACTTTCATTCCAACGCCGATAAAGAAGTTTGACTTCAAAAAGCAACATGGCGCGTAACCGAAAAATGTGACGCGTAACGAAAAAATGTTACACTAAATTTTTTTCCAACCCCGATAAAGAAGTTTCACTTCAAAAATCAAGCAAAATTCAAGAAAAAATTTATTCATAAAGCTAACTAATAAGCACTTATCAAATATTGCATACAATGTTCTAAAAATGTTTACTAAACGTGAAAAAATATATCTATTACGTAAATCAGGGGCTCAGATAGGACGAGAAGAATTGACATACTTTCCGACAATATCTAATTAAAGAGAGAGATTACTCCAAGTTTTTGTTTGACAAATGCTTGTTAGGAGCAGCAACTGTTATACCATGCTTCTGAAGTTTAACCTCTATCTGCAGAAGACGTAATGAAATAGGCGCACTCACTTACATTAAGTTTATATCGCTTTCCCCCAGAAAGTCGTAAAGCACTATTAGGACTATTTGAATGTAAAAAGACCACGAACATATCTTTATTCTACGGAAAATAATTTGTGCAAAATGTTAGTAATACTATTTTACTTAATCTTACGTTACTGAAATAGATAGTTAAGATTGCAATTCTACCAAATAAAGACAGTTGCACAAAGTATTTAAGTTATCAATTTTTATGTTTCCAGTTGCAATATTAGCAACCCAAGCTACGGAGGTGAACGTGAGCGGCGAATGGAAAACTGATCTCGGCTGGGAGGTGACCTGCGGTTGGCAGACCTTGCCTAACGATACCTTGCAATCCGTGCGACTGTACCACAATGGCCAACAGTTTATGATATATAGGCCAGAAGTAAGTATATGCATTTATATCACTATCTGAAAAGAAAAGAAAAAATTTATTTGAAATACAAAGAATTTTTGATCTAGCCATACTAGCATTCCCTGTGACGTGAGATACTAGGATCTTCTTGTTGATTTTTATTTAAATAGGTAAAGAATTCTACCAAAAAAATGGACGCTAACTATGGCTTAATTGCGCTTTATTGGATAATAAACCGAAGTTATCCAGTTCAATGTAATGAAAAAGGCTGTCCACTATTATGCTTTACTGCTGCAGTGCCAGTTTCATCTCTTTTGAATTTTAATTGAAGCGTTGTTACATAATGTTTTTCGGTAAATTATCGCATATAAAAAAACATCAACCCGAATCAGTTCATAAGATTTGCTCAAAACAAAAAATCAGCTGTATAGTTATAGATTCATCAGTATACATTTCTAGAGATATATGTACATATTTATATCGAATCAAGAATATCTACTAAAATATAATATAATCAAATCAAACTCAAACTCAAAATAACTTTATTTATATAGTCAAACAAGTATACTTATGAACGTCAACAGAAAATATGTTAAATTGATTCTAAATTTACATTTACTACCAGTTCGCAGGTCAAGGGCGCAGAGCAGGCAAGAAACTTTCCCCCACTCTTTTCAATCGCTAAGTTTTGAGTCATACAAATTGTTTGTACTGAAGCAAATCAATCCAAAGGATTAGGATCATTTAAATATTCGTTAAATTAAAAAAAAAAGGTTTATTGATTAATTTACTTTCAAGAAATGGATACTTTTAAATAAAAAAACTAAGTCTTAAATGAATAAGTAAAACCTATTAACTTAAAAGATCTTTGACATTAATTCATTGTTTCTCAAAAGGGAAAAGATTGCTAATTCAATTCTTTCTTTACGTCTGAGAGGTTGAGTCATCATTTATTCACAATTTAAGTGCCTAATACGGGCCATCCGTCTTATTGTCGGTTCCTGTTCATTGTG
Source organism: Pieris melete (assembly GCA_963693345.1). Taxonomy (NCBI): domain Eukaryota; kingdom Metazoa; phylum Arthropoda; class Insecta; order Lepidoptera; family Pieridae; genus Pieris; species Pieris melete. The sequence continues at coordinate 1,787,114 of CAVNZK010000032.1, read as the reverse complement.
GGGGTATGATAGTCTAAATAGATGATGGGATGCTTACAATTAACTCATAAATTGGTCATTTAGTGAGCGCAGTCTGTCGCGTCCACTGTATAATAATGCGACATAATTTTGCACAAAATTGGGAGAAAGTTGTTCAACGGTGTGACATGACTTCATTACGTTTACATTATTTAAGAAATTTGATCATTCTCCATATTAATATTACAAGAAAGAAAGATGTTTATGTTTATAAAGAATAAACCGGACAGCATCATTTTCAAAAACTTAAATTAAAATGCCACGAATTGCTTAGATACGCTATATTTATTTCCAAAATATTTTAACATATAAATATCCAACTGTCGGAAGCCGGGACACGATAACTTAGATTTTAAAATAATGCAAAAGATATACATGCTAAAGTCCGTTTTAGCGATTTCCCTTGTGTATAACAATTAAAAGTATTACACACAACTATATATTACATAATAAAATCTCATATATGAGATCAAACATGTATTTACGCCGCTAACATTACAAAATCTAGCGAATCTCGCAAAATGTCTATATATGTTGACAGACGAGATAGACACTGCGTCCTGGATCTTAGTTGAAAATAACCTATACGTTTTCAGAAACATGGACCGTCGAGGAGCGAGGTGTTCCGAGCCCCTGATCACTATATAAACATTGACTGTGCGGTGACCTCAGAGAGAGGTCAAACCGGAAGATGTGTACTCACATTGGAGCCTTATCAGCCGCCGTCGGACGACTCTATTTATACCTGCGAAGTCTCGGGCGAGAGGCCTATGTTCCGTATTGGCAAGATGGACTATCTGCTCAAGTCTCTAGGTATTTTTTTACACGTTTTATATTAGCTTCACCTGTATGTATGTATGTATGCATGTATGTATGTATGTAATATTTATGTATGTATGTATGTAACCGACTCCTTCGGACTCGATTTTGACCCACTTTAAACGGACAGATTTTATTCAAATTTTGCGCACCTGCCAAAGATCGATGACAATGCAATAATCCGAAAAAAAAATAATAAAAACTTAACTATAAAATAAATAATAGTTTGAAAAACTAAAAACACGCTTTTAAAGCACATCAAACTAAAAAGTGAAAAATAATTCCTAATTTAGGCTGAAAATGGTAATGAACAAAAAATACTGGTATTATAGTGAAAAAGCGTGGGGCGCTCTGTGCCATATTTTTCGTCTATAGAGAGCAACTCACTTTTTACAATAATACCAGTATTTTTTGTTCATTACCATTTTCAGCCTAAATTAGGAATTATTTAATATTTAAAATTACTAAGTAGCTAATATTTTCTTAATAATATTGCCTCTAATAGTCTGTGCGCAGGCGAGGCATGTTCGATGTTCAATTCACGGCGAAATAATTGTTATGGCTGTAGTACCACTGATATGCAGTAGCACTGACGAATTTGCCTAAAGATATAAATGAAACGAACACATAAATCTCTGCCCATATCAACCATTATTGTTAAGCAATCAACCACCTTGGATTAGCGTAATAAATAGCAAGATATGTTTTATGTATTAAACATTCATAAAAATACAACAAATAATTACATAAAAACATAGTATTGTCTTTTATTGACATAACCTTTACACATTTAAAGAAAAAACTTTTTAACCGGATTAAAGTTATGTATTATTATAAATTTACAATTATTTAACATAATTTTAAATTTAACAGAAAAAAAACTTTAGAGGTGTCAAGGGACACCCGGATGGAACGAAATTCCTTTCGATTAATTTATATGTTAATTGGTATCATAACAGTATGATAGATTTTCTCGACACCAATCTTACGACGAAAAAAAAAAGCCAACATCACGAGGTGTTCCCAGGCGGTCACCCATCCAAGTACTGACCTCGCCCGACGTTGCTTAACTTCGGTGATCGGACGAGAACCGGTGTATTCAACGTGGTATGGACGTTGGCGATAGCTAAATCGAAAATGTAAAATATAACAACTATAGCAAAAAGTGTCGTTACAACTTTTGGTCTTAATTTATTCCGTCTAGCCCCCTTTCGCAACGCTCGATAACTTCGTTCCAACAAGACTAATTTAGTTAAGTGATTCCAAAAATAATTTTCATTTCTTATCCCTACAAAAAAAAGCCAACATCACGAGGTGTTCTCAGGCGGTCACCCATCCAAGTACTGACCTCGCCCGACGTTGCTTAACTTCGGTGATCGGACGAGAACCGGTGTATTACAATAGCAAATAGCAAAAAAGTGTCGTGACAACTTTTCGTAAGAATTATTTCCGTCTAGCCCCCTTTCACAACGCGCGATAAGGAACTTCGTTCCAAAAGTTGCTAATTCAGGCCGTCTTCTCTATTGAAATTGTCAAACACCTGGGATCCAATAATATCCAAATTAAAATCTCAAGATAAACAATCCGCGAAACTATAGGACACCGTGAGCCATTTCTGCTAAAACCCTCCATCTTTTAGTCGATCGGGGAAATAAATACAGATAATGCAACTTTTTCTACAGCTGTGATACTTTTTTGACATCCAACACCTTTTGTCTTCAGTCACCGTGACCACGCGCTGTAAAGCACGCGAAACGTCGGTTAAATTTAGAATTTTGTTAAATAATTGTAAATTTATAATAATACATAACTTTAATCCGGTTAAAAAGTTTTTACATAAAAACAGTTGTTGAGTTCAGAGTCCTGGAATATTAGGAAGCAAAATATGTTTAGACAATACAGACTCGTTTTACAAAATATCTATTCACAAATATATGTATTGTATTGTGCACTTTAACATAAGTATGAGTCCCTAAAGCCCGATGTGCTGTGTAAATGAAACCTGTTTTCTAAACATTTTCGGTCAAACCATTGAAAACTGGGGTCAACTTACATTTCAATAAAACGACGGCTATCTTAGAATCTCTGTGTATGGTTTTATTTTGATCTCTTTTGATAAGTAAATATACTTCTACTGTAGGTATAACATATTTAAATGCTACAGTAGTATTATTGTTGTAGAGCAGTGTTGGCCTAGTGGCTTCAGCGTGCGAATCTTATCCCTTAGGTCGTATGTTCGATCCTCGGCTGTGTACCAATGTGGCTTTCTATGTACGCATTTAATATTCGTTGGAACGGTGCAGGAAAACATCGTGAGGAAACCGACTTGCCTTAGACCCAAAAAGTCGACGGCGTGTGTCAGGCGCAGGAAGCTGATCACCTACTTGCCTATAAGACAAATTATCATGAAACAAATACAGAAATCTGAGTCCCAGACCTAAAAAAAGGGTTGTAGCGCCACTGATTTATTTTAGTTTTTTTTTACGTAAGTTTTAGTGGCTTAAACACTGCGTGGAATCCAAAGTCCAGGATTTCGATCGCAACATTCATTATTAATAAATACGATGAAACTTGCCTTAAATGATCCATGATAAAAAAAATGTGTCATCCATAATTTCTCTTAATACAAAATTGTCAACATATACACACAAATATACAACGATATATGATAACAGGTAGATAAAGAGCAGTGTTGGCCTAGCGGATTCGTGCAACTCTCATCCCTGAGGTCGTAAGTTCCATCCCCGGCTGTGTACCAATGGACTTTCTTTCTATGTGGGCATTTAACATTCGTTCGAACGGAGAAGGAAATCATCAGGAAACCAACATGTCTTAGACAGCACAGGCACAGGAGGCTGATCTCTTACTTGAAACAGATTCAGAAATCTGAGGCCCAGACCTAAAAAGGTGTGGCGCCACTGCCGCTTATTTATATGATAACAAGTATCAAAGATAAACGAAGGCAATTAGACTGATTTAGTTTTTATATATAAATATACATTTATATAGAATGTACAATCAATCCTTTTTTCTTAAATTTCAGTGGTACCAAGTGACGCCCACTTAGAGATCAGGGCTTCGGAAGATCCTGCTTCACCACGAGTGACGCTTAACTGCTCAACCGAAGGTCTACCAGCGCCCACGTTAAATTGGATAGTTGGAAATGATAAGGTAACTAATCTACAATAATGCGTGTCAACGTGTGTAAGAAGTAATACTTCTTTGGCATTTTGTTTTTGATTGCATGCAAATAATTAGTTACAATTAAATAATCAAAGACTGGAAAAGGAGTCATTATAGTCAATAAAGTTCAGTTTACATTTGATAAAATTAAACAAATAAATATTTATAATTATCCTCTTACATTAAGTGTAACATAAATTCTGTTATTATGTTGTTTTTAAATTATGTCCAATGCCGTAGCATCTCCCGTGGGCAACTTCATTCTGTTAATTTTGTGTCACGGTGCGCGCGCATCGTAAAATTTCACTCTCATCAATTTTTCATAACGCGCCTAAAAAAGTTTAACTTCAAAAATGTCAGCAGTTATCTCAGAGTCTACACTCTCCGTAGTAGTTGTTAGCGCACAGCGTGAATGAACTGATCCCAGGGATAAATTCTGGGGAACCAATTAATATTTTTTAATAATTAATGAAACGCAGGTATAAAGTCTTCAATTCATAGCCTAATTCAAGATCACGTACTTCAAACTTTGTACTGTGCGGGCATGTGTAACGGTTTCGAGTTGAAAAGTAGACAAAAAAATTAAAGCTGTGATATGCTAGTGAACAAATTACACATACCTTACCTAATGTGTAGACATTTTTGTAACCTTTATAGATTTAGTACCTTCTATAAATTCTAGAATTCTCGAATTTCTAGAATGTACCACATCTCTGGTCTAGGCAAGATTCAAAGTCGAGATTTATCGCTAAGTAGGTATAACTCCCGGAAAGTATAAACGTATTCATTTTGTCATACAGGAGTCATAGTTTTCGCTAAGTCTATCGTTATCGTAGTGGAAATGAATCAACCTTAGGGGTTCAAATATGTCTATGTATGCGAGTGACATTTGCTCGTCTTGTGAAGAAATCTATACTAACACATAAATAATTATTTATCAATGAAATAGATGCTAAATTTGGGACCAAGTAACTTACCAAAATTAGAATATTAATACATTTTTTCAGATACAAGCAGATTTCAATCGGCGTGAGTGGAATGCGACCTCAAAACTGTGGCAAGCGTGGTCGTCTCTTTCATACACAAGAACTGATCCGATACAAGCAGTCACGTGTTTGCCAGAAATCACTCGGAACAATGATACTATTAAAGGGAAACCTGCCGTGTATAACTCGGCTACTTTAATAAGTAAGTTCATCGATAGAATATGAAGAATTTTCACCTTTTTGATTGATTAAAAACTTGCCTTTTGCAAGAAAAAGAATAACAGATACAATGCCTTATAATTTTTACTCAGTCTCCTACAAGAATCATAATTAATAAAACACAATTATAAGTATAATTTAAAAAAAAATCTGTAATAGCAAAATACTTCATTAAAAGCATATAACCCAGCTGCCTTGCGATTCTGTAACTCACTTCGCAGCGGCGGTCGCGCTCAAATCAGTCGTGAAGCAGTCATTTTACGATTTGGCATTCTGATAAACAATAAACTACAAGCTCCCTTCGCTTGTCGAGACGTAATGTGAAATTGGTTAACAGAATACCATGAGATTCCTAATTAAATAAAAAATTATTAATGATAAAATAATTATTTTTTTCAGGTTTCGACAAATTAATACTACTTACGGCAATCTTGAGTCGTCTAAGATGATACAATCCAAGGATACTTAATAAAACACTTTATTTTTTTAATAATTCTAATATCGTTGTAAACGATTTCCGGTTTTGCAGTGGTACCAAGTTATGTAACGACAGAGTGTATGAAATACGTCTCAGAAGTGTACCAAAGCAAAGATATTTTAAAAATAAAATAAATAATTTCATTCTTTATTTGCAATTTAATTATTTAAAAAGCTTATATTATTTGGTCTTTGGCGTAAAAAAAAATGTTGAAAATTACCAAAGAACATCACGCAGAGACGAATAGTCTAAATTGGGTCTTATTGATCTCTTCTAATTACAATGTTTGTATGTAAACATTTTCAGCGTAGAGTAACTAGACGTCCTAATGTTCTTTAGTAAAAACAGTCTGAGCTTCATATTTCTGTTTCTGTTCTGTGATCATTCCTAATAGGCAAGTAGATGATCAACCTTCTGTGCCTGACTCACATCGTTGGCTTTTTGGATTCCTGGAGCGAGTCTTCAATGCGCACATAGACAAAATTCATTAGTGCACGGGCGGGGATCGAACCAACGACCACGATAAGTTGCACGCTAGAGCCACAATGTTATAGGTAATATTCTAGCGAATTAATAACTTGAAGATACGTTTAATTGTCAAGAAAATATCAGTTTAATTTCTTGAGCACTCTTAAATAAATGACTCTTCAGTTTCTTTATATAAAACTGCCTATTGTTTGGTGAACAGCGACAGGACAGGTCACACAGGACGAGGAAGAAAAGACACTTCAGTGTAGACTGATAATATTTATTTATTTATATTATTTCTACTATTTCAATTAAGTAGTAAACGCCAGAGTATACACACGCTTTTTTTAATACGACCTTGTAGGTCAAGTACCAGAACTGTAAATATAATAGCAACGTAAGTAATAATAGCAATAAAACCCATTGAAACTTTATTAAAAAAATAACATTAATTTTTGTATAGAATTGTTTCAAATTTCCAGGTGGTATTAAAAAAATCCACACAGAAACCCCTTTATTCATAAAAACTAAAAAGTACTCTGACGTATACTTCGACTCTTTCTGACACATTGTGTTAACGCAGTGATAAAAAGAGACAGATGACTTTATTTAAAGGTATTTATTTTTATTTTATGACTAAAGGTAATAATATCATGGAACAATTCAACAAGTAAAAGTATCTTTACGATGTGATTCCACTTAAACTCTACGTGAAACTGTAAATAAAGATTTTGTTGGGCGAAACGCATTTCTCTTCTTTAAACGAGTTTTATTATTCTTCTCCTTCTGATAAATAGTTTCTTTATTTTACCAGACCATTGTAATATATAGAACAATAACTGTTGGTAAAAATAGCAACTGATATATCTATGTGTAGAATTGAAATGGGATATTTCATAATACCTTACGAAAAAAAAAAAAGTTTAAAAATATTCCTATACTAAAAATATTGAGTAGGTACTACATTACCTAAAATTTCTCAGATTTAACATGTGTCGTCAGTGAGCCATCTGTAAAGCACTCCGAACGTTATGTGAATAATAAATGTTATTTTATTTTAAAGAACTATTTAAATTTACGTAGTAATTTTCCTTCTCGCTACTAGGTGGCAGCATGTATAACAGTTTTTCGCTTGGATGTTCTTGCTGTATAAACTTTGTACGCTATTAAAAGTTATTTTACTTACTCATATTTTAAAATCAGCAATTACTTAAGCTTTAGTAAAACTCAATATTTTAAATACCAATATTCATTTATCTTTCAACATTATTAATAAAACTATATAATCTATGCTCCTTTTCTCAAATTGTGTCAGAGACGAATTAGTGCAGTTGAAATAGCTGATTTAATTGTTATAAAGTGTTATGTTACTAAGGATTACCACATATAATATTCAAAGGCAAATAAGAAAATTCTCAAAGCCATATTGTAATATTTGTAAATATATTTTAGCGCCATCTGTTGGATAAAGAATTTACTAAAATGAAACTGACACAAAGTTTGCTGGGTTGACACATATCTATAAATGTACCAACTTAATTTATTGACTAGATTTAACTAAAGGAATGGCTATAGATTTATTATCGAGTTCGTAAAACCGCCCCACCTGTCGCTACTTCGTTACAAGCATCGCTACGTTTTTGTATTTTCCTGTAATATATTTTCCTAATATTTATATCTACGAGTATATGGTAATATTCGTGAACTTAATGAGCGATAACATGTAGGTACATGATAATGATTTGACGCTTATCTGTTTTTAAAAAGCTACACAGGCAAAATATTCAGATTGCCAAAGATGTTGCTGAATGTGTTTTTTCATGGTATGAGGTCAGATTCTATTTATTATATTAAATACATATTTCTACATAACTAAAGAAATTGACATTTTTGAAGTGAAACTTCTTTATCGGGGTTGGAAAAAAATTTAGTGTAAAATTTTTTCGTTACGCGTCACATTTTTCGGTTACGCGTCACATGTTTCGGTTACGCGTCAGTGTCACATTTGACCGTTACGCGCGTCTTTTTCTTGTCCCTACCACGGTTGATTCAAAGAGATTCTAAACCATTAATAACAAAAATGTATAATAACGATAACAATGATACTAAAAAATCTATTACAATTATTTATGAAATTCTGTAATAATCTTAGTGGTAATAAGGTAAAATGAAATAATTGTCTTATTTGTATTCAAGTCTGTGATATTAAAAGCCTTTTGTTAAACTTTATCTAATTTAACTTTATTTAACCAATTTCTGTAAAGTTAGTTGCATATAGATAATTTTTCGAAAAATAAGGTCATAAAGAAGTTTTACTTCTAACATGTGTACACTAGTACACGCACATTTTTTTATTTTAAAATGTTGGCTATGCTAACTTCAGGGTGTCGGTTTTTTGTGATGATCTACAGTCTCATCTACTTTTTGTTCCTCCCATACAAAACGCCAATTTCATATGTAAGGACCTAATATTTTTTATATAATAAATTGATTAGATATTATAGCTTAGTATAAAATTTTACTCCTAAATAATCTTAACCTAATTTTACAGCAATGTTGCGTAGCAAAGTGTTACGCTACGTTATGTCCGTAGGTAGCACTATATAAAATGACCTAAATATCTTTCTTGTGTACGCATATTTTTGTAATTAACTTGTGACACAATTCAAGACTCTTTGTAATGTTATAAGAAAACTTTTATATACTCTCAGCCAATATACTTTTCCTTCCGTAGGTAATTAAAGTCCCATAGTAATTTTCAGAAAATTACGATTTAGATTTAAAACATTTTTTTAACCACGTATACTTAATTCCTGCCCGATCATTTTATTTTATCTGTAACGTATGGAATTTCCAGAAAGATTTTTCTGAAAAAAAAAATTTTATTTCTTAATTGTTTATTAAAATGTGCTGCTTCAAATTACACTGTGTTGAACTTCTAAAATAGTTACAAAAGCTCCTTTCGAGTGAAAGGTTACAAACTTTAGTATATTATTCAAAACAAGCATTTATAATTAATTATAACTAACATCAATACTAATATATATATATATATTTATAATAAGTATAATTATATATATAATAAGTTCACAATAGCATATAATAAATATTATCTTAGCATACATTGTATATAGATTTATACTTCGACGGCACATATAAAAAGCTAGTTAACTCGAAGCAAACAGCAACATTGTTGTGACGAATCGTTAAAATAAAAAAATTTCCAGAAAGATTTTTCTGAAAAAAAAAATTTTATTTCTTAATTGTTTATTAAAATGTGCTGCTTCAAATTACACTGTGTTGAACTTCTAAAATAGTTACAAAAGCTCCTTTCGAGTGAAAGGTTACAAACTTTAGTATATTATTCAAAACAAGCATTTATAATTAATTATAACTAACATCAATACTAATATATATATATATATTTATAATAAGTATAATTATATATATAATAAGTTCACAATAGCATATAATAAATATTATCTTAGCATACATTGTATATAGATTTATACTTCGACGGCACATATAAAAAGCTAGTTAACTCGAAGCAAACAGCAACATTGTTGTGACGAATCGTTAAAATAAAAAAAATACACCGTTGTAAGCAATATCATATCTTATTTTTTTAAAACATTTGAATGTTATAAGTTCTAGATCGTAAATATAACTGTGAACTTTAGATTGTTCTATTTTTCCTCCAATTAATCTATTGTAATATGATTGAATTTATTTACAACGCTCGTTATTGTCTTTAGGTGTATTATAATTTCTATTAATATCATTGACAATAACATAACCAAGGATTAACCACACTTTTTAAGCCGAAATAGAGAGTAGGTTACCACAACTCCAAGTACCTGAAAGAAAACATTATTAGAAGATGAGATTATTTTGTTTGTCTTTTCTTGATCTGTGACTCAATAATTCCGTTATGAATAAACTCAAACTCAAAATAACTTTATTTATATAGGCAAACAAGTATACTTATGAACGTCAACAGAAAATATGTTAAATTGTTTCTAAATTTACATTTACTACCAGTTCGCAAGTCAAGGGCGTAGAGCAAGTGAGAAGAACTCTCCGCCACTCTTTTAATCGCTAAGTTTTGAGTCATGTCAATTGTTTGAACTGGAGTAAGTCAATCCCAAGGATTAGGATCATTTAAATATTCGTCAAATTTATAAAAAGCTTTATTGATTAATTTATGTTTAACGAGAGCTTAAATTTATTCAGTGATAATTCTCTAATTTCACTTGGGAGTGTGTTGTAAAAACGAATACAATTTCCATATAAGGAGTGGTTTATCGCCTGGAGCTTGGTTGGTAACGAGCTTAAATTAATTCTGTTTCGAGTATTATACTATAGTTCGAGTAGTATAATAATTACATTACATCAATGCCATCTATAAGGTTCATTTGTACAGTACAAAAAGTAAAGCCTAATAAGTATAAGTTGTTACGTGAAGCAAGAGCAAGCCTACAATTATTTAAATTATTCTAACGAAATGATATTTCAGGTACTTTAATATAAACACATCCTTACTTACAATTTAAACGTTCATTTTCATTATTTTAAGTGAAATTTGAACTTATCTGCACCATTACAATGCCGTAGGTGAGAAAAGTGGAAAAGATCTGTAAAAAATTGTAAGTTCAACACAAAGTAGTGTTAATAATGCTTAGCCACAAAATTAACCTAGTTTTTACTTGAAACTGGCATAAAGTTGAAGCTGTTGCCAAAATATGAAAAAAAAAAAAAAAAAAACCTAGTGGTTCGAATGTATATCTGAAGCTGAATTCCATAAGCGGATCGTGAGAATACAAAATACCTTACTACCTCGACATTTGGCATTCTACATCACAGTGTTTTAAAAAAAAATGTGGAATCAGCTTTCAGTACTAATATTTGCAAACCGATACGAATTAGGGGACTTCGATAGAAGAGCGTACCATTCCCTTAAAAGCAGGTAACACACCCGTAACCCTTTTAGCGTTGAAGGTGTCCAAAGGCGGTAGGAAGCACTTGCTTCTAACTGCCCGCCAGCTCGTTTGATCCGTGACCCATATAGAAATGATAAGGTATAAATGAAGTATAAGCAAAGTAGGCTTTTACCCACAAATATACTACTTTTATCACTGTCAGATTAAAGTTAGCAGTTAAAGACTCCCACACAAAACTGCGATGCGATGCGATTAAGTGCGGCAAACCGTTTGGTAGGGCGACCATTCCTTCGTAGTCAGCCGTACTGGACGTGTTTTTAGGAAGCGTAAGATGTATCGCAAAAAGATTGTTGCACTGCTGTTATTGTTAAATAGATATAAAAGCAAAAGAAGATTCTGGGTTCATCCATTTATTACGATTATGAACTCTGATGCAAACTTTCACAGACGCTCTTCCACGCATCTTGCTTAATAAATTTATTTTTATAATGTTCATCACTTGTGTCCCAAAGGACGGGACGCTCCTCAATTAAAAATATTTAAAATCCATATCATATTGCGCATGTTTTTTATAAACAAAGAAGGCGGCGGAGGCGCCGCGCGTCTTTCTCTAAAGCTGTCTCAGAGCGGACTAAAATGGTGTCACCAAGGATGACGTAATATCGCAAGAATATGCGATGCGAAGCAGATCGGAACTTCTTGCGGTGCGTTCGTGCGAATTCGTAGATATTTGCGATGCGATGCGAATTCGCAGTTTTGTGTGGGAGCCCTAAGGTCAGATAAATAAATTATAGTGACATACCGGACCCAGCAATGTCCGAGAAACTGTAAAGAAACCCATCGGATTCGTCTCAGGATAATTCTCTAACACGACTAGTTGAAATATGTCAACTTCTAAGGGAATCTTCTGACCGACCGATGTGACGAGTAGAGATAATTCTCCTACTTGATGCCTTATAGCGTCTACCTGTATCATTTATACAAACGTCAATTAAATACATTAATTTATGGACCAGATTGATGTCAAAGGCTAGATATAATTGAAACAGCCGTAGTCACTGTACTCCACTTTTGTGATCTACTGATATTATAAGGCCGTTTCTCCACTGCTCCGGTCCGGCAAACGTTAATTACCGATCCGATTTAGAAACTCACTTACTAAACGTACTTATGTGCTTCTCCACTACTCCGGCATCCGGTTTTTAACGATCACTATGAGTAATCACACACACAATTCACAGGTTTTATTTATAGTTTCTTCAATTTGAAAGATTCTGGATAACGTAGACCAAACCAAATTATGTTGTTATTTATTTATATTTTTATACCATAGTATTAGTGAACTATTTATTAAGTAGATTATAATATTACAATATAAAAAAAGTAATGAACTAGCCAGGGCAATAAAATATTCAGAATTTAGAACGTTTTATTAATAAAACAAAGTATATGGGTTTTAGTTAATATAAGTGTTGCATGATAAATACACATGTATTGATTATTGTCGGATCGGATATAGTGGAGAAGCGCAATCCGGCCTTTCGATATTTTTCTCATTGCTCATTCCGGTATCCGACGTCGGACCGGAGCAGTGGAGAAAGGGCCTAAACGTTTCATTTAAGGGTGCGTACAGACTATGTAACATATTATATAACTTATGTTTTATAACACGTCTACATTATATAACCTTGTTATTCAACATTATAACATTAAACAATACTGTACACATTATAATAACAATGCAATATAACAATGTTATATAACCATTTTAAATAACAAAAGAAAAACAAAAAAACGTAGATGCTGGGTTAACATGTTATTATAACAAGTTTTATAACATTCAGTGTCCACATTATCTGAAACATGTTGTATAACATGTTATGTTATATAGTCTGTACGCACCGTAAGAACGTAAAAAATACAAGATACATATTGTATCTTTATGTTATGAATACATTATATTACCTGACTATTTACAAATACGAATTCCTTTGATAGATACAGGAGTCATGGTTGCAAATCCTTGCTGTTAATACATTATCTAAAAGCCCACACTGGATGGTAATCTAAACATGCTTCTTAACACTTACCTCTTCGCTTATTTGATGCGATGCTTCCACATACAAAATAGCTCTTGATATATGCAATATCAGCCAAGCGATCTCCACACAAGACTCCGCTGCTTTATGTTCATAATCTAAAAAATAATTTTAAAAATTACATTTTAATTTTGAAAACATAACTTTAGATGAAACTACAACTCGAAGTAATTACGGTGACCATATCCATATTCCATACATCCACCGTAAAGCTTAAACAAAGATAAATCGTAATGTAAATGAAAAATAACATTTACAGACAATAAAAAATATATGTCACAGAAGAAACTTTAACGTCTACATAACAAGAAAATCAACGCTATGATTATACAGACATACAAACTCAAATTCAAAATAACTATTGATATAGGAAAACAAGTACATAAAAAACTAAACGTCAGAAAAGAAGTTAAATTAATGCAAGTCAAGGGCGTAAAGCAGGCAAGAAGAACTGGCAAGAAACTCGCCGCCACGTAGCACTTTTTTTTTATGGCTCTGGCACGATTTGTGCATTAGCCAGCGTCAAGTATAGGATTTTTTATAATTCGTGCTTGTCTTTAGAAATTCGACCGTGTCCTTTATGTACGGTTTAAGCACTCGCCCGGTACCGCACAACCCTCCCAAAGGCCGAGAACAAATTTAAATTAAATTAAAACTTGCCCTCGAACCGGGAATCGAACCAAGTACCCCTCACCTAGCTGCCACTTAATAAGATCGCTAGGCTATGATGCCCCCACGTAGCACTTTCAAAGGGCTTAGCGCGCCAACAAATCGCGCTGCGTGGTAAGACTTGCGTCATTAAGATTATAATTACTCAGCTGAAAAACATTGAGCATGGCAATGGTGCCGAAATAACGTGAGTATATTACCTGTCGATCTAATCGCTGCTGCGACGTTATAGACGTTAGCTACTGAATTTAATGTAAACATTGATGCTAAAGTCACAGCCAATAAATTGTCGGATGTATTGTATTTAAAAAACATGTTACATGTGCTCACGAAAGCCTTGCTGAGAGCACAAACAGATATACGAATATCACACATCGGGGGTTTGGGCTTTTTATCTGTGAAAAAAATAATTTAATATTGCGTTACGAATATTTTTTTATATTAAGCTGAATAACCGTACGTTTCGTTCAGGAATTCATTCATCAGCTTTTATTTCGGGGGTATTTTTAACATTTGATGTAAATACATCAAAATCGAGTACACCTAAAACCTAGTGTATTGTTGTAGTAACACAACAATATTTGATCCAAGTATTGAAACGTTTGAAAAATCTGTTTACTAAAGATTTATAGTTTAAAGTACTTTAATGTGATCGTCCAGCTTTGGGAGCGAAGATTATTGACCCCCCTCCCCATGTACCGCGCCGTAACGTTTTTCTGTACCCAAGTACAGTACTGTACCCAAGTATAGTAAAACGTTTCGTGACCATCTGGTGACTCTTTATACGTAAAAGTTACTATTATGTGGTGTAAGTCGAAAATAATATTAACAATAACGCGTAATTTTATCCCCGCCCTGCATCGTAACGTTTTACAAAAGGATACAAACCCCCCTCCCAAAATTACGTTACGTAATACTTGTAGCCTCCCTTACCGGACTTCGAGAAATGTCCGAAATGTGGTATCCGGTCACAAGAACGTGAACCTTAGTGATTTATACTGAAGTAGAGTATATATACTATAAGTCTAAAACAATCAAATTTATTTTTGGGTGTTTTCCGCACGATACGCGATCGCAAAATATTAAACGAGTGCAAATTAGTAATAGTACTACATCGTTATAGTATTTGTGCAGAATTCATGAGTATAAGGAAAAAAAATTAGTTTGGTTAATGTCGGTAAAACAGTAATTCACTATTCGCAACGAACGTTTCTTCAACTTTGTATGTCCTTCAAGAAAAGAGCGTACCTATTCTTAAAATTCCGGCAACGCACTCGCGAGCCCTCTGACCTTGAGAGTGTCTACATCATATACAATTTTCCACGGAACGCCCTTTTTGACATTGTTGCCCGAACTTGTTAGTATTGGAGACGCATGAGAGTGTGCGGAATCGACACAAGAGTTGTGGAATGAATTATTTTAAATCATTTGCCTTCAAGCACGAAGCACCCTTGATGTTAGAAATTCGTGAAAAGAATAAAACGATTGACCGACTGTTTGAACGCACTTGAATTTCAACATGGAGAGGGAATTATAATTGCGGCTATATATTCTTCGAAAGGAATATGGCTTTTATTCCTAATTCGCAGGTAAATGCTCTAAACCAGTGATTCCCAAAGTGGTCTATATTGACCCCTAGGGGTCTTTGACAACCTGCAAGGGGTCTACGTCAGCGAAAAAAAATTTGAGGGTCCACGATAGTGGATCTCAACACATACACTGATAGTACATATTTACTTACATCATACTATCTTATAATATTTAATGCTACGTATATTTTACATAACAGATACAAAATTTTATGTTGAGTAGTTTTAATTTAAATTCAATTAATAAATGTATAAATTAACATGTGTTTTTACTTTAAGTTTTAAACACTAAACTTCACTACAGTTAGAAATTTACAGGAAATGAATATCAGGTATTGTAGGGCGTCTACCCAACACGGAAAAACATGGCAAGGGGTCTACGACACAAAAAAGTTTGGGGAACTCTGCTCTAAACCCTTCAACCCTCCACTACAGCGCATCCTCAACATTTAGATATTTGCTAAGATTTGCCGCTCTTAGTATTCCAAAGCATTTAAACTTTTACACGTATTGCTATTGTGGAATTCTCAACTTCCTTTAGGGCATGTGATTATACTAATTTATAGATGGCTCCAAACCTCCTACACAGCGTTTAAATACAATTGATATAAATAGCCCTTAAGGTTTTAAAAATGTATTATCGTCGCTGTAGAATGATAACCTCTTATTTCAAAAACATTTATTTTTTATTCTTAGACTCATGTCATTTTACTGGTATAATCATGACTATAATCGTGGACTTATTTATGTTATTAATAAATAAGTCCTTTTTTACCATCTTAAACTATGGACTAAACTAAACATTTCTTTTGTTTCCTACAATGTTTGGTTGTCTGGACATACGAGGTTATCATCCTACAGCATAGGCATATATTATGAGACTTAAATGTTGTAAAATATTTTGGTAAATACCTGATTTAATGTCAGCAATAATATCCATAAGTTCAAATTTAATAGTTTCCATATACTTATGAATTTCAAATTTTATAAAATTCGCCTTGAGTTCAATCAGTGTTTGTGAAAGTAGAATAATAATATTAAGAAACCATTTCGCGAACACGGCCACTGAAAGAAATATAATAAAAGTACCTGTAAATATTATTATGTTTTTTCCTAGAATACTTTCTTTTAAATTAGTGCGTGAATGGCAAAGGCCATCTATACTTTCGAACTGCGTCATCGGAATGGTAAAAGCTTAGGTAGCTTCTACTTTTGTATATTTGGCGTTAAGGTTTGGGCTGTATAATATGTAATTTAATCATTTCTATTAATACTTCAATTATCATTACTAATATCAAAAACCCCTCCAGTAAGTTAACAAGATATTTAAGGAAGCATAGAGCCGTGAACGTCTTTTTTAAACTTTAGGTGAACTAATTACTAATTTTCTGATTAAAATTACCGATACCTTTGAATATTCGGGAGAATATATACGGAAGCATAACACATACAATTCGTAGTAAGAAAAAAAATGCGATCAAAAGAGATCGCCATCGCTCTCTTGCAACATTCTTTTTTTTATTTATCTGAAAAAATAATGCACACATGATATATATTCTTCCCTACGCATGTTATATAACATATATTATGTTATTGTTGACCATTGACATTCCAATTCGTTCAAACTCAACAGGGTTTAACTCTCTAGGGATATTTTTTAAAACCATCGACGAATATTTCAAGTAACTTGCAAAAAGAGATTAGTAATAATCAAATTAAAAATGAATTCTATTTAATATGATCTAGGCATAGCCTTGGTCATTACTATGTCAATATGTATATGACGGAGTGGAAAAGGGGATGGATTAAAGTCGAAAAGAAAGCCAAAACAATCGATGGGAAAAGAGGGTAAGACTGAAGCACGAATTTTAACAAAAACTTAAAAATTTGCGTAAGATCAACCGAGTAATTTTGAAATTAGAATCTACTTTTTAAAGGCTTTTTTCTTGGTTCGACCGCTCTATTGAACTGAGGGTTGCATTTGTTTTTTTTTTGGATTGATTCTCGCTGCTGGCCTTATGCTCCAGCTCAGCTCGGGCTGTTTTCGGCTGGAATGGGCGTGTTCCCGCGACTAGCCGTGAGCCGTAGGGCCGTCGCGGGGTGGTCAATCGCCTGAAGGGCAAGATAGACGCTCACCGGAGTGAGTGAAGTACGAAGTTCTCGCTAAAGGGGTTTTTACTTTAATCTGATTTTGACTTTTGTGTGCCGTGCGGGCTGGGGTCCGCACCAACCAGTGCCTATATTATTTATCGTGAACTTGTTTCTCGACTGTTCCGCGACTGATCCCGAATCGATTAGAGAGTTAAACGGCAGTCATACGAAGGATTGTCAACGTTATTAAATTAGAATGATAATGGCAGCTTATACTAACGTCATTACGCTGACATTAATAAATTACTATAACAATAGTATCTACAAATTGACGACTATTTGTTAGTTCAAAAGTCGTTAATTTGTATATCTAGTAATATTGGCAAATCTAATAAACCACAAATGGTTATAAACTGACTTTGACGTTGTTTCTTTTGCGAACCGGGAATCGAACCCGGTACACCTCACCTAGCTGCCACTTAATAAGACCGCTAGGCTATGAGGCCCATCTTTGACATTGTTAATTTAGTTAGCTCTGTGACATATTATAATGACAATGACAGCTGACACCAGCGCCATTACTTCTACATTTTTACACACTTACTACATACAAAATTATAAACGTGTGTTGTCCACGTTTATCATTTTTTATTTATTAGTTAAAGATGTGATATTTTTATTAAATAATAATTACCGGAACACAATCTATCAACGATTCCAAACTTCGTTTACTGCTCAATATCGCGATGTTCAAAAATATTGTTTTTGAAGTGCAATCAATCGTCCTGAACACCAAAGTAATAATATGAAATTCCTCTGTTATTCCCGGATAAATTATTTCGGAGAAGGCAAATGTAAAATATATACCATCTGAAAAGTTATTACTTAATATATGAGACTGAAATATGTTAAATAAAGCAATGACGTTCAACAGGCCAGAACCAGATTTCTTAAGCTGATTTTTAATTAATAATAATAGTATATAGTTAATGAATATAATAAAAGTAGGTGATCACTGGATAGCTGGTATGCCGTGGATTTCGGAGTCTAAGCCATGCCAGTTTAATCACGATCTTTTCCAGTAGAAATAATTATTAATGCGCTTATTAAAGAAGTTCAATTACACAGCTGTATGTAATTCAAACACTCAATCATTTTGATATTCAAGCCCCTTGTTCAATAGTACAGTAGTTTATTGTCGGTATAAAATTGTACGTTGCTGTTATAGATATGCGAAATTATATATTATGTATACGCTACAAGTGAGCAGTGGCCTAGTGGCTTCAGCGTGCGACACTCATGCTTGAGGTCGTAGGTTCGATCCCCGGCTGTGCACCAATGGACTTTCTTTCTATGTGCGCATTTAACATTCGCTCCAACGGTGAAGGAAAACATCGTGAGGAAACCGACATATCTTTGACCCAAAAAGTCGACGGCGTGTGTCAGGCACTGGAAGCTGATCACCTACTTATCAGATTTAAAAATGATCATGAAACAGATTCGAAAATCTGAGGCCAAGACCTAAAGGAGGTTGTAGCGCCACTGTTTATTCATAAAGGTTTTTAGTACTTACTAAGAAACACTATAAATATATATTCATAATACGAAGATTTGAAAATTTCGATACGACACCCATCTTCTACTGGATCAAATCTGACAGGAGCCAAACCAAACAAACGTGACAATCTCAATATAAACAGAAATGAACCATTTACAACGCAGGACCCACCCATGGCTGAGTTGAGTATAATAATGATTTGATCAACGGATTGCTACATTCTAGTATAGCAAATTACCCCCAACAATGTCAAAGATCAATCGACTATAATTATACTCCTATCTAAATTATAACGCTGGCCCCTGAAACATAATTAGACACGCGTAGAGAGAGACGTCAAAATGTATGTACTATATAGTAATGTTAAAAAAGTACTATTAAAATTTGTTTAAACAATATTTTGAAGAGCCCTTTTCCGGACCGGTTTTTTTAATAGACTCTTCAAAGACAATATTAATTTCATATTTATCAAATTTAAATAATATTATAATAGCTTTAAGTGATATTCAAATGTTATACATAATTAAAATTAAAAGCCTTTAATTCTGTTTATTTTACATGCCAAATGTAATGCAAATATGTCTAAAGTAATAAAATATTTAGTATCTACCTCTGATTAATCTACATCAATTAATATTGTCTTTGATTGACATAACCTTTACACATTTAAAGAAAAAACTGTTTTCAACGGATTAAAGTTATGTATTATTATAAATTTACAATTATTTAACACCGTCACCGTGACCACGCACGCTGTAAAGCACGCGAAACGTCGGATAAATTTAAAATTATGTTAAATAATTGTAAATTTATAATAATACATAACTTTAATCCGTTAAAAAAAGTTTTTTTTTTACATCAATTAACCTATATTTTAAATATATATGTTTTCTAGACGTTTCTCGATAA
Organism: Pieris melete; assembly: GCA_963693345.1. Taxonomy (NCBI): domain Eukaryota; kingdom Metazoa; phylum Arthropoda; class Insecta; order Lepidoptera; family Pieridae; genus Pieris; species Pieris melete. The sequence goes on along the minus strand of CAVNZK010000032.1, from coordinate 1,767,088 downwards.
ATATAATGTTCTTCATAACTTTACTTCGTCAATTAAAATACTATAATAACTATTACAACAGCGTAATACCTACAAAGTGGAAAAATATTTGTTGAAGTGAAACTTCTTTATCGGCGTAGGAAAAAAATTTACCGTCACAGTATTCCGTCACGCGCAACTTTTTCTTGTCCCTACCAAGGTTTATTCGAAGAGATTTGAAGCCATTAATAACGAAAACCATGATAGTAATAATTCCATTACAATTAATGAAATCCTGTTAATACTTAATGTAATGGTTGAAAGATTCCAGAAATTCCGTAACGAAAATAACCTAACACACGATGACGTAACGTGACGTCTCATATTGGGTGCAGCCGGTACGCGTTAGAGTGAGACAGACTATATAGGCGAGTTAGTCTGAGTCTGGTAGAGTGGTAGATTATGGAATTCATATCAAAGAAAAAACTTGAATTAATATCAAGGAATAAAAATACTGCATAAAAATAATAATAAGTAATTATAATTGCATAAGTTGATAAAAAATGCTATGCAATAGCTTTACCGCGGCAGTCCCCGAGTGCCACCATTTTTTTTATTTACTAAATCGTATACACAGTGCAATAAAATCCACTAGTGATTTTTCTTAAATTACTTACCTGTATAATTTTATTGCATTTCAACTGTAATGATAATTATAATAATATCAATATTTTGATTATATTTTAAATAGCACTTGTTCTTTATTGTGATAGTGCTCACATACTGTAGTTCGTAAATAAATGAGAATTAATAAGGTATCTTTGTTTTAATTTGCAACCATTCAAAGTAAAAGAAAATTTAAAAAAAAAATGTGCGTGTACTAGTGTACACACGTTAGAAGTGAAACTTCTTTATGACCTTATTTTTCGAAAAATTATCTATATGCAACTTTACAGAAATTGGTTAAATAAAGTTAAATTAGATAAAGTTTAACAAAAGGCTTTTAATATCACAGACTTGAATACAAATAATACAATTATTTCATTTTACCTTATTACCACTAAGATTATTGCAGGATTTCATAAATTGTAATAGAATTTTTTGTATCATTGTTATCGTTATTATACATTTTTGTTATTAATGGTTTAGAATCTCTTTGAATCAACCCTGGTAGGGACAAGAAAATGACGCGCGTAACGGTCAAATGTGACGCGTAACAGAAACAAGTGACACGTAACCGAAAAATGTGACGCGTAACGAAAAAATGTTACACAAAATTTTTTCCAACCCCGATAAAGAAGTTTCACTTCAAAAAAAATGTGTGCGTGTACTAGGTGTATACAGGTAAGAAGTGAATCTTCTTATGACCTTATTTTTCGAAAAATGTTCTACTATATGCAACTTAACGAAATTGGTTAAATAAAGTTTAACAAAAGGCTTTTATTATCATAGACATGAATACAAATACAATTATTTCATTTTACCTTATTACTACTAAGATTATTACAGAATTTCATTAATTGTAATATAATTATTACTATCATTGTTATCGTTATTATATATTTTTGTTATTAATGGCTTCGAATCTCTTCGGATCAACCGTGGTAGGGACAAGAAAAAGATGGCGCGTAACTGAAAAACGTGACGATTTGCTACAAAATTTCTCCCATACGTCGATAAAAATTCATTCTAACGCCGATAAAGAAGTTTGACTTCAAAAAGCAACATGGCGCGTAACCGAAAAATGTGACGCGTAACGAAAAAATGTTACACTACATTTTTATCCAACCCCGATAAAGAAGTTTCACTTCAAAAACAATATTAAATTAAACTGGGGACAGCCGTTAGTGATTTGAATTGGCGTAACGCAACTAAATACTACGAATTAACTTTATTATGATTTATTATGAATTTTAATTTGTATATTTGCCTGTGCGGAATAAAAAGTATTGTAGTGTCGTTAATATGAAGATCCAGATATTTCATAATTTATTAATATATTAAATAATTATTTAGGAACATAACATGAAATTGCATTATAAAGATTAATATCAAAGAAAAGTGTTTATAATAAAAATAACAGATACATACTCTTGTAACTAATTTTGCATTACTGAAATCAATTCCCAATTCATTATGGTACTGGGCTCATAGATTTATATCGTTAGGCCCCGACACCAAAAACTGTGGCATTGTTTTTGAATGTGTGCGTTCACGAAAACGTTTGAATGTGTGCGTCAACATGGCGTCCAAAAACAGTACAATTTGTGTAGAAGCTACGGTCGAAACTAGTGTCATCTCTTTTTCTCCTACATTACTAATTGCAAACACTAAATTCCGTTTCGTGCACTCGCCATTTAAATTTGTTATTTAAGACAGTGCGGAAGGAAAAATAAAAGTTTTTAAATCAAATCGCAATACTTACGAGTGAAATGTTACACCTCTGGCTTTATTTGTGTTTATAGAATTGTTGTTGCACGTTAGAAAGGCACACGATGGCATTTTGTGACACTAAACTGCTCGCAAACGTCTTTTACAACACGTGCGGTTAACACTGTGTTTATGGGTGCACTGATCCCAGGTTAGTGAGCTCACTCACTTCGACTGTGGAACAACACGGCGCGGTCTCACTGCGATAAGGGCCTATCTAACGATATAAATCTATGACTGGGCTGATAAAAACAAAAACAATAATTTGCAATAATTAGACAGATAGGTAAACCAACAATGTTTCTCACCATTAGTGCAAATGAAATTGTATGGACTGATTTAGTTCAGTTTATTATATAAGTTGAAAAATAATGGAGCCGAATTCTCAAAAAAAGATAACGTTGGAATGCAAACAATATATTTCCTGTTTCAGTTACCATAAGCCATTAATAACAAAAATATATAACAATAACGATAATCATAATTCTATTACAATTCATGAAATTCTGTAATAATCTAAGTAGTAATAAGGTCAAAAAAAATTATATTATTTGTATTCATGTATATGATAATAAAAGCCTTTTCTTAAACTTTATCTAATTAGTGTAATTAGTAAACCAATTTCTGTAAAGTTGCATATAGATAATTTTTCGAAAAACAAGGTCATAAAGAAGTTTCACTTCTTACGTGTGTACACTAGTACACGCACACGTTTTTTTAATGCCTGTTTATAGTGTACTTATTGACGACTCATTGGTCTAGTGGTTAGTACATCTGACTGCGAATCCATGGGTCCCGGGTTCAATCCCCGGCTGAGACGAACATCGATGTGATGAGCATTTGGTGTTGTGGTTAGGTCTTGGGTGTTTAAATATGTATTTATGTCTATCTATCTACAATATGTATGTATATCCGTTGCCTAGTACCCATAACACAAGCTTCACCAGCTTAGCATGGGACTAGGTCAATTGGTGTGAATTGTCTTTATCAAAAGAAAAAAAAAATTAATTATAAATTAGAGGCCAATTGTAAGCAATAGTCATTAGTAGCTGTCTGCGGGAATCTCTGCGTGGAACTGGGCTTCATCAGTTTTCGCTAGTGGAAATATGGATCACTCATCACAGTTTACTAACCCCATACATTTCTTTTGCGTTATATATCAATACTTTTTATCGAACCAGGTATTTAAAATATCGAAATAACAAAAGCGTCTAAAAGTAGTCAGTAACATCATAGTTAGGGGTACCGGGTTCGATTCCCGGTTCGTGGGCAAGTTTTAATTTAATTTAAAATTTGTTCTCGGCCTTTGAAAGGGTTGTGCGGTACCGGGCGAGTGCTTAAGCCGTACATAGAGGACACTGTCGAATTTCTAAAAGACAAGCACGAATTATAAAAAATCCTATACTTGACGATGGCTAATGCACAAATCGTGCCAGAACCATAAATTAAAAAAAAAAAAAAAAAACATCATCGTTTAAAGTAAACATTGTAACGGTGCATTACGATTGCAGTTTAAACAATACCTTCAATCGGCTTCTATAGTCAATTTTATTCTACATAAATAAAAATAATGGGGTAATTTTGATATTCGTGATAACTTATCGAATGTCAATATCTCGTCAGACAACTTCTTTTGACCTATTGCACTCTTGTCAACGATACATAAAATATTTGAGTCTTTCAAACGCGTACCTAAACAAATGTTTAACAAAAATTACGTCATCTCATAATATCAATATGGCTTTAGGAGGAATATATCATTTACTATTTAGTAGATAAAGATAGGAAGAGTGTTGGAATATTCCTTGACCTTGCAAAAGAGTTTGATACTGTCTCAATACCCTAACTCTTGACCTGCAGCTGAGTGTCATCACCGAACGTCGAGACAGAATACGAAATTCCACTTGGATCACTTCGACGTCAGTCGTTCCCCAACTGAGCGTTTTTGCGAACCACCACTATGTGGAACCAGCTGCCCACCGACATATTTCCAAATCAATTCGACTGCGAGTAATTCAAAGAAAGTGCGTACCGATTCCTAAAAGGCCGGCATCGCACTTGCGAGCCCTGTGCTAATGAGAGTGCCTATAGGGGATATCACTTAACATGAGGTGAGCCTCTTGTTATATAAAGAATAAAAGTCGATATATGATTTGATAATTATGAACTAAAACTTACTTTTATTGTCAATTCTCAAAGCAAAGGCATTAAATGGGCGACAAGAACTCGCACTAAACCATTCTTCACACTATAAATTGTCAAGCTCCATACAAACATTTTGTGATTTGGGTTTATAAAATGTTTGTATGGAGCTGCAATCACATATTTATTTGTTAAAATAGGGTAACGATTCGAAAACGATGCGCCCAAATTTGGGGTTGCAGGGGTGGTGAGGAGGGGGGAAGGTGTGTAGTAATCACCCCCCACAAATTTTGCGCGCCGGAAACAAAAAAAAATTTAAAAAATCTCACCTATTTATCTAAATAATAATTGTTTATTAGTGTTATATAGAATCACAAATACATTTTTCTCAAAAATATCTTTATTGATATATCTTACTTATTTAGTTACAATAAATCTAAAAGGGTTTTAACCTATCTGGACCGTGACAATACCGTAGGTAGCAACTGTTGATAGTATCTGTAATTAAAAAATTACATTATTGTTGATCCTTCAAAGCGCATATGAATGACTAAATTGTTTCTTAATGCGGTTTATCAAAATAATAATTAAAGATAAAACAATAACAAGTCAATGGTACCGAGTATGTAAACTATCTTAAGTCCCTTGAATTTAAGACATCTAGGAATCACGGTTGAATTTAATACATGAATTCAAGTCGACTAGTCACCCGTTCACTAGTAGGTACGACGCATGGGCAGTGTCCATAGGCGTCACTTTTTTTTTCCTTTATGGCTCAGGCACGGTTTGTGCATTCGCGAGCGTCAAGTATAAGATTTTTTATAATTCGTGCTTGCCTTAAAAATTCGACCGTGTCCTCCATGTGCGGTTTAAGCACTCGCCCGGTACCGCACAACCCTCCCAAAGGCCGAGAACAACTTTTTAAATTAAATTAAAACTTGCCCTCGAACCGGGAATCGAACCCGGTACCCCTCACCTAGCTGACACTTAATAAGACCGCTTGGCTATGAGGCCTTTCCAGGCGTCACTTAGCTTCAGATGTGACTCCTGACAATTTGTTCCTGTGTTAAGAAAACTACCAATGATAAAAAGTTATATTTACCGGGCCAATCAGTCCTCGAGATACTGTGAAAAAACCCATAGGCATCAGCACAGGATAATTGATTAATACGGCCAACTGAAAAATGTCCACTTCCAGAGGCATTATTTTTCCAACAGACGTGACTAATTGAGATAATTGTGCTATTTGGTATCTTATTTCGTCCACCTGTCGATTGTAAATTTAAATAGTACGAATAAAACTGGATAAAATACGATTTTTTTTATTTAATTATGGTCTTCTAATAAATTTATAGATATTCTGATATAGATATAATGTTTAATCTACCGATATAATTTATTTTTTTATATCCAATTATATTGATATTGCGACAATTTATTTCAAAATATCGCGACTGTATGAATTATTATTCACATCAATACTAAACATATACGGCTCCTTTACAAGTATAAGCTAAGTTTAATTTAAATTTAGTTTTATATTAATGTTTAACTTCTTAAGATTCTTCTTCTTAAAATCATAAAATCTTAATATTTGTTAACTTTAGAACGATGGATAAAATATTGCCTAATCCAAGTACAAAAATATATTTAACTCGTTTCTCGTTGATGATAATTTTTAAGCTATTGCAAAGATTTTATCGCGGGCTTTGAGCGCGGCGACCTAATCAAGAAATTCCGTAACGAAATAAACCTAACACACGGTGACGTAATATAGGTTCGGCCAATACGCGTTAGAGCGGGACAGAACGCATACTGCGTCTCACATCGGTTTAGCGTGATCGGATAGGCGTGTTAGTCTAATTAAATCGTAGAGAGTAGAGTCTGGTAGAGTGGTAGATTGAATTAATATCAAAGAAAAAGCTTCAATTAATATCAAAAAAAAATACAATAAAACAATCAATAAATAATTATATTGCATAAGTTTATAAAAAATACTATGCAATAGCTTAACCGCGGCAGTCCCCGAGTGCCACACGTATTTGTTTTAATCGAGATTCGAAACTATATTTAAAAATAGATATAATTAAAAATATATTACTCTGTAATAATACTTACTTCTTTGCTTATTTCCGAAGATGAATCCACGTATAAAATAATTCTGAATAATTGCAACAACAACCAACCAAGTTGCAGAAATATTTGATACGTCTTATTGTCAATATCTGTAAAAAGCAGAAGTAGTATTGAGAGGATTTTCTAACGATTTATTGAAGCCCTAGACTAAGTTGGAAATTTCTGTAGGAATGAGCATACAGCGTAGAAAGGTTATACCTTCTACAGTACTCGGACAAACCTTCCCATCGGGCCATAAGAGAAAGTGATACAACCCATTCTCAAAAGAGAGGTTACATCGAAATTGTTCATAGAATGGACGTGTTCTATGCAAAATATGATGCCGGGCTCATTTAGGCTCACCAACATACCAGTTGCTTTACAAGCTCCTGAGAAGTTGTATATAGTTCTTATTAAATTTATTGTACACGTTGATGATAATGCCAAAGCCAGTAAATTATCGGATGCATTGTATTTCATACATATGTTACATGATGTCACAAAAGCCTTACTGAGCGCCCGAAGAGATATCAAAATATCAGGCATTTGTGGTTTGGTCTTCTTATCTGTAAATAGGTAAAAATTGTTAGCTTTGTCTCTGTCTATTTTAAAGTGGTTATAGATATAATTAAAGAAATAACGATTAAGATTAATTTTTCCACATAAACTCTACTTATTGTTGGTTGGTAGTTGCAATATTCCAGTGTATTTAAATTACCGATTTTTTTTTACGAATATTTTTTACGAAACTTTTCCAGCAAATTTCTGGAATATGTGAGGTTTAACCATTATTATTAAAGGGCTTATATTGGCAATACAAACTATAACTACGTATATTTTAGATATAAAATATACGTACCCGGCGTTATTTCTTACCTGATTTCATATCAGCAATAATGGCCGCGAGTTCTATTTTAATTGTTTCCAAATACTTATGTAATTCCAATTTTATAAAGCGCACATTAAGCTCAATCACTGTTAACATAAGCTGAAAGAACACGCCGAGAAAAAAATCCACTGTCACTATAACAAAATATAAATTATCATATTTCTGTATCTTTTTCGTGAATATTTTTTACTTTATAAACAAGGTTTAGGCAAGGTTTTGTTATTATAGATTTCCAGTTTATGACTAGCTGGTTTAATCGTGACACAGTTAACCATTACGTATTGCTTTAAATGCTCTATATGTATACGACAATCGTCAATCGTTAAATCATATATTTAAATATGTTATCAATCGCACTTAAAAACAAAACAAATAACCTTCGATTTTTGTGGAGATAAATGGAAGAAAACACAACACAATCCGCAAAGTAGCAAACAAAGTAATCAATGTATACCGTCTCCGCTCTTTTAATAGATTATATTCTTTATTTATCTGAAAACGTTAAACATATGTTATACATTTATCATCAGAAGTGGTGGTAGCACAATTTAAACATAATTGTTCCTATAATGCGTTGCGATACATATTAGTCACTAGGAACAATTGTTTAAATGTATTCTTTCCGAGACTCAAATAATCCTCCTCGGTTAATACTTCCAAACACTAGCCAAAGCAGCTCAATGTGTGCCATGATAAACTATGTAACTTTTGTAATAAAATTGTAATATTTACCGGAACGCGTTCTATAAATACGCTCATACGAGTTTTACTGCTTAATACTGCAATGTTTAAAAACATCAATAATGGTAACCAATTAATCACTTTTATTACAAATAAAATAAGATGAGATTCTTCCACAAATTCCCAAAAAAGGTCGTGATAGTAAAATTTGACCTGCAGAACATCTGAAATTTTTCATAAGTTAATAATAACTATTCAGAATTTAATTAATACTATACAATAATTTTACTGACGTAAATGTTACTTACTGATAATTCCCACAAATATATACTCATAATACGAAGACTTCAAAAGTTCTATACGAGAACCATCTTCAACAGGCTTAAAACTGATAGGAGCCAAACCAAATACTCGGGATATCCTTAATATAAACAGGAATGAACCAGTTACTACGCATGACCCGTCCGTAGCCATAATTATATTGTTTTGTCTACAAAGTGCTACGAGTAAGTGTAGCAATAATTATTCTACTACGTCGTAGCTACCTGTACATAATTACGATAGAATTGCCTCATATCTCTACGGTAGATCTGAGATGCAAATACATACAAATATGTTGCCTCCGTAGCTTAGGTATAAATGTTGTCAAAAGTGGTCAATTATCCGCGAAGCTTTTGTAGTCATAATATTAATCTATATCGAAATTTATACATTACAAATATCTTATTCTGAATAATATTGTCCTTAATACCACTTGATTTCAATTTATATATTAGGAGATATTTTATTTTTATTATTGAGAAAGATTTACAGCTTATTACTAAGCTACTTACTAAATACAATGTTCCTTTATGCCATTAAATCGAAAGCGATAAGGCCGCCAGTTGCCTTTTCTTTACTTGAAATTTTGTTAAATTTTTATATCTTAAAGCAACAAAGTGTAAATAAATAAATAAATCTTCACAAATAGTTAAGTACTAATAATATTAACTGGATTGGTAACAATAAAATGATTTTATTCAACTATATAAATAAATATCAAAGAAACTAATAAACTAAGTAAAAATTGGTTAAGTAACACCTTACAGTTTAGTATAACTTATATGTACACTTATAAAAACTTATGGTTCATCATTCCTTCCACTGAGGAGCTCAGATGTCATAGCTCTCCTTGCCGACACCTCACTTGAGGCGAATAGGTCAATGTCACAAGTTAGATATCTTTATTAAAATCTTGTTTTAAAATAACTCCGCAACATAAGAAAATGATCGAGCACCTACCTACTGCGCGCGTGACAGTCCCGATGACTCCGCGGGGCACAGCTAGTACCTTATAAAACGAAATAACTACTACATTAGCCTCACAACCATACAATCTTTTCCTTTATCAATATGAATAAACATTGTCATAGTCGTTCTTTTGTTTTGTAAAATGTAACTATGGAGAAATAACATATTTTGAATATACAGGGTGGCCAAAAAGTCGTGGATCAAACGCAAATAGGGGATAGATGAGGTCATCAGCGGCAAAAAATTGTTCTACGGGAGGTCTCTAAGGTCAACCCCTGCAGAGTTATGATTTATTTTGGTTTTTATAGGAAAATTGCCTTTTTTTTACTAATTCTTCTTAAAATTCGAAAATATCTACATCCTGTATCTTTTTCATAATATCCACTAGATTGGCACTGATGAGTTCTTGCGTTAGACATACTATTTATAGTTGTTTATTGAGTGTATTCAAGATAATATTAAGTGATACGATGTAACATTTTTTCAAATCATAAATTTTTCTTTACTTTGGACCCCACTGTGAAAAAAAATTACTCCACTGAAAAGTGACCCTGTACTACAAGTTTTGGCGCATTTAATAGGGATTCTGAAAAGGTATAACACGTGGCCATGAGTCGCTCTAATATCTTTCTAGGAAGAATTACAAACAACGATTGTGAAATAATAATTGTATTAAAACAATTATTTCTCAATGGTTGTTTGTAGGAAACAAAATATTTTACAATAAAATATGCTGAAAATTCCTGACTCTGACCATAATACTTAATCTGCACCGTCTAATCAAATTCCTACGTAAACCTCCAGCCATCTGTCCATTTTTTTGAATCTAGTCCGATTCACACAGTACTGGTCACAGGTAGGTAAATAATCTATCATAAGTCCGAATCGTTGTTGTTTTTTCGTCCCAGAAAGATATTAGAGCGACTCATGGCCATGTGTAATACCTTTTTAGAATCCATATTAAATGCGCCAAAACTTGTAATACAGGGTCACTTTTCGGTAGAGTAATTTTTTTTGACAGTGGGGTCCGAAATAAACAAAAAGTTATTATTTGAAAAAAATGTTATATCGTATAACTTAATATTATCTTCAATACACTCAATAAACAACTATAATTGGATGTCAAACGCAAGAACTCATCAGTACCAATCTAGTGGATATTATGAAAAAGATACAGGATGTAGATATTTTCGAATTTTAAGAAGAATTAGTAAAAAAAAGGCAATTTTCATATAAAAACCAAAATAAATCATAACTCTGCAGGGGTTGACCTTAGAAACCTCCCGTAGAACAATTTTTTGCCGCTGATGACCTCATCTATCCCCTATTTGCGTTTGATCCACGACTTTTTGGCCACCCTGTATATCTTAAATTTATTCTTAAACTTAATCGAATCTCTGACATTATTATTCTTATTCAACGAATAACGTTACGTACGTTTTGTTGGTCCCTTGTCCAAAAGCTTATGACACTTTTTTTATACACCTGTGACACCTGGAAACTATGTATATCTATATGGAAACTATATATATAAGGGTAATTTATGTGTTAATCGGACTAATGTGGATTAGGTAAATAAATCAAAGATATTATAATAAAGAGAAATTAAATTTTAAAAATTAAAAAAAGAGAGCTAGCCTTGTCAGTGTATATATTTAAGATACTTTCGGGTCGGGTGCATAATCTGGATATAATGGAGAGACTGAGTCTACGGGTACCAAGTAGAAACCTGAGGCGGAAGTCTCAACACCGCGCGCACATTCCAACTTGGTTAGCGAAGCACCACTCACGCGAGCAATACATATAATAAATAGAATTTCTGTTAAGGTAGACCTATTTATTTGTACACTGGCTGAGTTCACAAGTGTTGCTTCCTATATCATTAGTTATAAGATTTAGGTATATAAATATATTTTTTTTAATGTTTTTTATCTAGGTTAATTGGTGTGGGTATAAATATTGTGTCGTTCTATCGAATTAGTAATTACTGTAAAGATAGAATAATGATATGAAAAAAAATAAATAAAAAAAATAAATAAATGTGTAATTCCCAAGGAATTCCCTTTTCCCGCCCTCAAAGTCTCGGAAATCTAAAGTTTTAGATTTATATAAAAGACTTCTTTCTGACAATACATAAGTGCACTTGTTTACATGAATAAAAATATTTTGAGTTTGAACAAGAGTTAAAAATTAGTTCGTCAAAGAATTTTCACTTACTTGTACTCACTTACGCGTACTTTGTACTCACTTTTTTTTGTTGCAACAGCTATATAGCTAGCTAGCAGCCCACTAGTAGTCACTGTTTCGATTCCCCTTGTCCACTAGCTAAAGAAGCTAAAGTGAAGTTACGGCAATCCTGAATCGTCTAAAATGGTGCAATGCAAGGATACTTAATAAAACACGTTATTTTTTAATAATTGTAATATCGTTGTATACGATTTCCGGTTTTACAGTTGTAGCAAGTTATCTAACGACAGAATTTATGAAATACGTCTTAGAAGTATACCAAAGCAAAGATATTTTAAAAATTATATAATAAATTTTATTGTTTATTTTCAATATAATTATAGGTTTTAAAAAGCTTATATTAGACGAAAAGTCTAAATTAGGTTTCATTGTTCTCTTTTAATTACAATGTTTGTATGATAATAGGACATATAAACGTTTTCATCACAGAGAAACTAGACACGGTACCTACTAAATGTACTTGAGTTAAACAGTCTGATTTATTATTTAACAAAATTTATTTTTATTTACATTATCTTTACTTTGGTAACTTTTATATACAGAATACTCTGGCGCTTATTAAATACGTAATCAAAAATAATTTCAGTTAAAAGCAACTAAAGTACGATCAAAGATTTGAAAATTAGAGGTGGCAAATAAAGACTTAACGCAAAATGACTCGATGTCAAATCCACATTTATGACAGTTGACAGTTGACGTTTGTTAAACCTATATCTTATCATATCTGACGTTGATATTCATAAAAAAATAATCAGTTTAGTCACCACACTTAACTAAAAAACTCTTCCGTCTCTTTTCGTTAAATTGTCTATAGAGACAGAGGAGCACTTCAGTAAAACATGATGAAAAATTTTGATTGGAGACAAAAAAAACAGTGAAAATTGATTTATTTCTAATAATGTAATTGCATATCTATAAGTCGTATCACTGTTTCAATAAAAAGTATTTTTAAGCGCCAGAGAATAAATAATTATACAGAATTATACAATTACCAGTACTGTAAGTAGCCAAAGAAATTTTATTAAAAAAATTAATAGAAACATTTATTATACATAGTTTTCGTTTAGAATTGTGGAATGGTATTAAAATATCCACACCCTTTAATTCATAAAAACTAAATGGCACTCTTTTATCTGAAATACCCATTCGCCTCTTTCTGTCACATTGTGTTTACGATTTGATGAAAAGAGACAGGTGAGTATATTATTTATTTAGATTTTTATGAAAAAGGGGAATAGTATGTTATTATTTGAGTAAAAGTCGAACAATCCAACAACTTAAAGTATCTATACAATGTGCGTCAACGCAACTTAAACTCTACGTGAAACTATAATAAAGATTTTTTTTGGACGAAACATTACTGAGTTTTATTCGGTTGCTATATACCAGACCGTTATAATATACCGAACAATAACGTTTGGCAAATACAGCGATTGATTTAACTGTGTCTACCCGACAACAATTGATATACACGAGGGAAAATTTAGTAAAGTATAGTTTAAAAATATTCCTTATACAAAAACATTTAGTGCTAGTATTATAGTATTTAAATAAAACTTCCGTAAAGCACTCAAAGCACTGTAAGCTAAATGTTATGTAAATAATATTTTTTTTGTTTCGTTTGAAATAAGTTTTAAAATTTACCTAGTAATTTTCCTAGTCGCTAGTTCGCTATCTAAACTTTGAACGCAATTAAAAGTTTCTTTATTTACTGACCTATTGTTTTATAAATAGCCATAACTTTAGTAAAACATGATTTTAAATGCCAATATTCATTTATTTTATATATTTTCGTCACAATTTATCAGACACGAAACACAATTGAAATGGTTGATTTTATTGTTGTGATAAAGGGTAAATGTTAGTAACACACATAGGCCAAAATTCATATACAAATAAGAACATTCCAAAAGCTCTTATAATTATAGAAATATTACTTTATAAATGTATTTTAGCGCCATCTATTGGATAAGGAATTTACTTAAATTAATTTAGTGCGTCAACGTTTGCCGAGTAGACACAGTTCTAGAAATCTACCTCCTTTATTGACTAGATTTAGCCAAAATATCAATACGACTAAAGCTCTAAATTAATAATAGTCAATATTCTTTTTGAAATATTTATAATTTTTATATATATATAAAATTAGTTTGTTTAAAATAAACAATGAATTTGTCTTGTTGATACTATTAAAAGTTTAATAAGGATTATATTTAAATGTCGATTAATTGCTATCTTATATTGGAAAATATGAACACAAATAACAATGATATTCTTTGTTTAAAAGAACATGATCGTTGCTTATTTTAACCATTATATGTCATAGCTGTACGTGTAGACAGCCTACTATTCTACAGAAAAATTATTCCACTTATAAACATAAGTTAAATAGTGTTTAATGATATACGAGTTTTATAACCTCAAGTGATTTAATATTTCTATAAACGCTAAATGGAGTTGTGAAATTAAAAAAATAGTTTAATTAGAAAATAATAGAAATGTATATTAAGATTATTAGTAACGAAAATTAAATCTGATCTAAGTTTCAATAAATATAATTCAGCAGATAAGTTTTAGTTAGAACTTTACCAGCAAAATATATAGTGTATGATTGGCTATGTTTATGGTTGGCAAGTTTGTCTATGGTCAATACAAATAGATGAAAAGGTCGCACCTATAATCCTTAATATCTTAGGGCCAGATGCGACTCTCAATTAGCGCGTATTTACTCAATAAACTGTTTATAATTAATATCTACAATATGTTGCTATGGAGACATTAAATTGAAACTACAAATACTTTATAAAAAATGAATGACGATTGACGAATGACGAATAAAACTACAATATCACAGAGCCGTCATCAATATCCGTTCCCAATCCCGCACCATCATTCCTAGTGTAACTACTCTATTCTGTGCGTAAATTACAATTTCTAACAGCTGCGATTTTCTTCTATGTAAATAAAAACAAATAGCAAAATATGTTGCTAAGCTGAAAACTCGAAGACGGCTGGATGAATTACAAAGTGATACATGTATCTTATGTTCCATAATAAACATATTATTTTATTTTAATTTATTTCTTGAACTCTGAGGAAGGCTTTTTATGACTTGATAAATTTAGTTTTATTTAATACTTAGGTTTTTATTCCAGAAAATCGAACAGTCTCTAGCATAGGAAAATGATTGGCATGTAGCTAAACCCGAACGGGGAAGCAGGGTCCATGCTTTCAAAAGAAGGGATGGTGATCCATCCCTTCAAGTATTGGACCCGATTCCCTAGCTATTTCTATAAGCGAATGGCCCGGTCTGTGAAGGATACTTGCTGTGTCAAGTATCAAACTAACAATAGGCGTGGAGAGGCGGACGCACAATCGCGATTCCCTCATAACCTTCCCGCACTAAGCAGTCCCCAAGTAAAAACAATAGCTAAGTGAAACATATTAAAACGAAAGGAAAAATATCTAGTTTTAAATTAAAAAAAAATTAAATATAATATAAGTGCGGTGTGTGCTTAACTTAATATTAAGTCATTATACCCGTATTTTTGGGTTAGGCTCGCGTAAGTCAAAAGTATTGGAATTTGACATACAGATACCGGCAAACTTCTTGAGCATTAAACAAGGGAGTGTGGGAAAGTTTGCGCATCGCGGGACACAAACGTCAACTGATTTACCAATCACGCGATCGACACGACATCGCTCGCCACCCCCCTATCAGTGATACCTAAAAATCGCTTCTGCGCAGGCAAGGACATTTGTCCAAGATGTTTGCCGGTATCTGTACAGGCTTATAGTTCCCACGTCTCGACTATTTATATTACGAGTAATGTTTAGTCTAAAGTGTTATCAAACTTTCAGCAGATCATAAAATAAATTTATGTTATAGCCGATATTTGTTTCTGTTTTAAGACACTTAAAATAGGGCCAATTTAATAGATATGCCATGTTAACGCTCTGCATCTTCTACCCCATGGAGTGTTCAGAGGAGTTGATCGGATTTATACCTGCAGCTAAGTTTCATCATCGGACGTCAAGGCAGAAGACAATATTCCACCCGTATCACCTCGACGTCCGTCTTTTCACAACTGAGCGTTTTTAGGCAGTTTTTGCCGTGTACCACTACTTTGTGGAACTAGCTACCAAATACCAGTACCAATTCGACTAAGGGTACTACAAGATCAGAACGTACCACGTCTTAAAAGGCCGGCGACGTTCTCGCAAGCACTCTGTCAATGAGTGTTCATGGGGGACGTTATACTCTTAATATCAGTTGCGCCTCCTGCCCATTTGCCCAGTACTATAAATATTCTCTTCAGAAAGAAATTGTTTATTAGTGAAAGTGACCTTTTGTCAATCACAATAAATATGTAATCAATATTGAAATCTATATTTTTTTTCTTTTATGGCTCTGGCACGGTTTGTGCATTAGTCAGCGTCAAGAATAAGATTGTTTATAATTCGCGCTTGCCTTTAGAAATTCGACCGTGTCCTCCATGTACGGTTTAGGCACTCGCCCGGTACCGCACAACCCTCCCAAAGGCCGAGAACAAATATAAATTAAATTAAAATTTGCCCTCGAACCGGGAATCGAACCCGGCACCCCTCACCTAGCTGCCACTTAATAAGACCGCTAGGCTATGGGGCCCCTGAAATCTAAATTGTGAAGTTCTAAATTCAAAATTATTGAACTTTGATGAGGCGCCAAATGAGATCTATTAAATTGGCCCAACTATATATAGGTATCCCGAGAAAACTTTTGCTTAACTCAAGCGTAATTTCCACAAAAATCAGTACCAAATATAATTTAAAACAGTCTAAGCAACTCTTGACAAGATTCTCAGTCTAAAAACGTACTAAAAACCTAAATCAGTTAATATTTTGTCCCGTTTAGATTTTTCCCGAAGTAGTAAGCAAAAACAGTTTCCAAGTTGGAATAAATATTACATCTAAATACACTATATTTTTAATTGAACAATCTTTTACTCTACTTATTGTATTTATTTGGCAGATAATGGTCGTAATTCTGATGTACAACTAGTGAGAACACACGGAAATATCAACCGTATGTAATGAAAATTGTTTTGTCTCTTTTCATCGCAACGTGAATGTATTTAGACAGAATGAGACGAAAGAGTACGGTCGAGACTGAACACTGAAAAGTCTCAGGTCTTACATCAGAATTAGTACCAATGTGACTAGATAGGATACATTTTAATGACTAGAATTCAACGAAGAGTGACTGATGCTATCCCTTTCACTTTGTGCTAAAAAAAAAGGGATGGCAACATTTCGAAGATTACAAAACAGATTTTATAAAGAACTAATTGTGCTAGAAGGACACTTATAACGCGGCCTCAGGCGCCTAACCATAAATGGTTAGGCACAAGAGCCCTCGGTTGTAGATGAAAAATATCACATCGTAAAGTGGAATAGAATACTTACACGCTACATGAAATTAGAAATTTACAAACTCAAGATACATCGACGCCATCTTGTGGGACATTCAAAATTTTCCCAAATGTCAATGTCATTTTTTTTTTTAATTTGATTTAAACCAAGATATCTGTGTGTCATAAATCAACGTCAAGAAATCGTGTGGTTAACCGTAGAAATGTCAAAATACTAATGTCAAATAAATCGATGTTATTAAAAAATGAATTTAATGCACCCAGCGATGTTCTTCCTATTACATAAAATTATCCGACTGTGTTGAAAAACAAAGGATAATGTTGGCCAGTAACATAAGATGTAATTATACCTAACAATTTCCTTTTTTGACGTGACGTCTAATAAATCGCTGAACGCTGCACGCATGTAAAGCAAGACCCATTGTCCCGTTACGCTTATTGTACGCTTACGCCGGATCTCTCTTCCACTCGATTGGCCTATGCGTCCGAGGATTCATCTCCTTTGTAAAGACTAATAAATTTTTGAAGTTATACTTCTTTAGGCGCGTTATGAAAAATTTATGAGAGTGAAATTTTAGGATGCGCGCGCACCGTGACACAAAATTCAGTATGGGCGCAGAAAAAAGAAATAGAATATGCGTGACGTTTGACCATAATGACATTTGTAGTACCTTATAAACAAATAAAGCAGTTTTAATTATTTTTTCAAAGAAATTTAGCAATGCTTTTTCATAAAGACCTATTGTTGCTTAGTTAAAAGGTTATGAAACATACCTAGTTATTATATTAAATTAATAATATAATAAAATAATAAATAATATTTGTTATTAATATTAATGAATAATTGAACAATTTACTAAATATTAAATTATTAACGCTAAATATCTATTATTAGTTATTTAATATTTAAAAAAAATAAAGAAAGCCAAAGAAGTATAACTTCTTACGCGCGTACATAAGTACACGCACCATTTTTTTTTCATAAAAGTATGCAATCATTTCATCAATGTTTTGTTATGACGTTGTCACGTTAAACTATCTTCAAACATCTATTAATTTTCTGGGGTCAACCACAGGGAAACTTCTTCTTAGTGAAGGAAGGCGAATTCGGCTTGACGTTGATTCATGGGCCTATAGCGACTTAGATTAACAAAACGTTAGACGAACTAAAATATCGTTAAAATATGATAATTAACTTATAAATAGGCTATATTAGGCGATATATTTAGTGGAATGCTTATACAATGGCAAATATAATAATTAAGGTGTGGTTTGCAACCACGCCCGCAAACCTTTCGCCTTTTCGGCGACACTGTCGGTGTTGTCTTGTAAAGTCGGCTCAGGCTGAAATAAAATATTGCTTTTATTGAAAGATTATACATTTATTTCATATACACCAGTCATTATAGACATTCGAAATCGAAAATTTGATAATAATTCCAAAAGTTTTCAAACTTCGGTCAAGTGAATGGTACATTGGGACGACAATAAATCTCATTTTGCAACCTTGTCCGCAGTCCGGAACATTGTTAAAATTGCAATTAAATTAATTTTTGCTGTATGGTCGTGAAAAAAATTCCAAAAGTTCTGCACACTTGGGGAAGTTTTCGATATAATATTTCATATCACGTATAAAATTTGCAACCAACCTAAGTGTACGGAACATTTTTTGTTATTTATTTTATTTTCGATATATCTGTCAAATTTGCAGAACTTTTGGAACGTTTTCCTTCAGTTTAATAAAGAACAACATTAATTTTTAATAACAAAAATGTTCCGTACACTTAAATTGGTTGCAAATTTGACACGTGATGTAAAATAATATATTTAACACCACTCCAAATTTGCAGAACTTTTGGAATTTTGGTCTCAAGAACTAAGCAAATTATCATTTATTGCATTTTTAACAATGTTCCGGACCGCAGAGCAGGTTGCAAAATTTTATAGTTTGTTTTAATACCACTCCCGACCTTACATCAAAATTTGAAAACTTTTGGAATTATAATGAATTAATTGTCTTGACTGACTGGACTAATAGGTGTATATACTTTGTTACCAACTGTCTTTGTAAACGTACAAATGAGTTATCTTTTTTTTGTCACTAGGTGCGCTGACCTCCCTAGTCTAGTGGCTAATAAAAGAAGATGACGAAAAAGCGCGGCAAATTAAAAAAAAGAGTATGGTATCCCTAAAAGTTTGATATATTTTGTGGATTAAACTTACTTGATACTTCATTTTATTATTATTTTTTACATTGATAGTAACTGTATTTCTATTAAATTAAATCCTATACGTATTTAGTCTTTTACTATTGATACTTAAAATGACTATTTATTATAAAACACAACTTTATTTGGAATAATCAAAATCCTACGAAAGAAACGAAACGTTCTATCAAATAAAACAAAGTTTAGGATATTATACCTGTTAACTATATGGTTTTTTTTTTATAATAAAAATGAGTGTTAGTAGTTAATTGCATGAAGTATTAAGACAATAAATCATACATTCTGTGTTGCCATCCGAAAGTAATCAAATAATTAAATTATATTCTTTTATTAGCCAGACTTTAAAATGTAATGCAATAAGTGATTAACTAAAACATTGGTTAACAAGAAATCTACGAGTTTAATTGGAAATATTGCCAATAACCAACAGTTTTTAACCGTGTACTAAATCTCGTAACTGTGTGTGTTTGTCAACTCTCGAAAAGTATATCGAAGAGAATATCGGTTCTTTTTAAAGACTTTTTTAAGCAAACTGGGGTTCATCTCATGGTAAGTGATACAGCCAATCAAGGACACTTACACTCGCGAGTGCTTTTGAACGGTGTGGGAACAGTTTCACTCAAATTTATTCAGTAGTTTTTGAGATCCACGCATTTTTAGATATATATAAAGGTATGATGATGTACAACGCTGCTGAACTGATGATACACATAAGCACTCGCTATGCACAATATTTAAAATGTTATTTCGGGGTAAATACTAAAGGGGTATTTGAAATCTCATTTAACGATTTTTTTATAATAAAATCGAACCATTACTTCACGTAGTACTTCGAACATCAACTCAATCTCAAAAAATGGCCTTTTGTGCTATTCCAGTCGACTTTCGATTATTGAATTAAAAAAATCATACTATCGATTATTTTTCTGGTACCTGAAAAATACTTAATAA
Source organism: Pieris melete (assembly GCA_963693345.1). NCBI lineage: Eukaryota > Metazoa > Arthropoda > Insecta > Lepidoptera > Pieridae > Pieris > Pieris melete. Next base: position 1,746,746 of record CAVNZK010000032.1, on the reverse strand, counting down.
TTGGCCCCTCGGTAATTTAAAGTTTAAGGAATATTATCTTGCTCGCCAACATGTGATGAAGTTCGGCCTTCCCTAGTCTTTAAGTGTTTATCATGCATAAAAAAGATTACGGATTTCTTTACGAAATAAAAATCTATGAATAATTGTATTTAATTGGTAATACATAATAATGTATTAACAACTAAATTAAATAACAGATTTAAAAATTAATAAATCTCGTGTTTAAATTATTGAGAGTCGATTGTATGTTATGTAATTTTTGTAAAGTAAATTCTGTATCTCTAATGGTTAAACACTTACAGCTGATATAGTCATCCTTGTATGGGAAGTAGTCGGCACGTTACAGGAACTTGTTTCTGGTGACACTGAAATTATTTTTTTAATACATAGCCTTTGTTATTTTCTACTTAGTATTTTTTTTTTTTAGAACGGAGGGCAAACGGGCAGGAGGCTCACCTGATGTTAAGTGATACCGCCGCCCATGGACACTCTCAATGCCAGAGGGCTCGCGAGTGCGTTGCCGGCCTTTTAAGAATAGGTACGCTCTTTTCTTGAAGGACCCTAAGTCGAATTGGTTCGGAAATACTTCAGTGGGCAGCTGGTTCCATATAGTGGTGGTGCGCGGCAAAAACTGCCTTGAAAAACGCTCAGTTGTGGAACGGCGGACGTCGAGGTGATACGGGTGTTTGCTACTGAGGCGCAAACTAGCTGCTGTGGTCTCTGGCAGAATGACCAGCGCTGTGGAACATTTTGCTCCTCAGAATAATGCTGAGCCAGGGCCAATTACAACCACAGAAGCGAACCGAATGGCAATTAGGGAATTTTGAATTTTTTATTGTTTTTGATATGTCTTATTTTATTTTTTCTTTGAGTATTGTTATTTTGTGTGTTTATGTGTGTGTGTTTTCGTATGAAATAAATGTTATGTCTATGTCTGTCTAAATAAAAAAATCCAATTTTTTTTTACAATTTTGCGAAAAGTAATCTGAAACAACCAGTGAAGCTGTTAAATATCTTTACATTAATCAGCCTTTTGTGCCGGACACACTTTTAGGTCTAGTTCCGATTTCCTCGCGATGTTTTTCTTCATCGTACGAGCGAGTTTAAATATGCAGATAGAAAGCCAGCTGGTGTTTAAATCGCAAGAATTCTGGTATGAGTCTAGCCCATCCCTTTTCTAACACGCATTATTGTTTCGTTTAATATTTAAAGACATTCACGATTTATATTTTTAATAAAAAAATCCTTAAGTAAAGAATTTGCTCTTCTTTGCAACTTCAAAACAAATCCCCCAGGATCCCAGGTGTTTGACAATTTTAGGCCGTCTTCTCTATTGAAATTGGGGTGTTTTTTGATTTCAATGGCTTCGCGTACCAATCTTGGGAAGAATCTTTGTTCTTTCGCAAGTACTTATTTTATTTTAATATAAATAATTACCAGTATTAGGTCTTCTAGCGTCCAACGCACGCCATATGTCTCTAACATCAGCGTGCAACGCGCGTAGAGATCGCAAAACCGCCCCACCCGTTTCCACTTCGTGACCGGCTTCGCTTCCCGACGACCCTTCGCTTGTCGTTGCTTCCTGGAATGTATTTTTCCTAATATTTATATATCTGTATATATACGGTAATATTCATTAATAGCATTCAATAATAATGTAAAATATTCAGCATGTCAAAGATAACATAGATATGAGGTCAGATTCTCTATAATATAAACACACACGATAAAAAACGGAAAAGCAAATTGTCAATCCCAGAGTCAAAGAAACAATTATGGAACGTAAATTTTAAACGTCAAAAATTTTCTTAGGGCGTGACCAAATAGGTGCGCGGGAGCATGCATAGGACACAACAACGAATGCTCAAAGCGAATTAGGGCTGCTCAATCATCACCAATGTTCGATGAGCATCGATGTTGAAAGCAAGAACATCGATGTTGCTCTACGAAAAATATCGTAACATCGATGTTTACGGAATCGAACATCAATATTACGAAAAACTTTAAGTCTTCTATGAACGCATCCACAAATCACTTCGTTCGTTCATTTGTAGTCTCGCCGTCTCTTTCTCTCTCACACTTCGTCACTACTCTTTATCAACAAAGAAATATATTAAAAGGATCTTCTAATGATATTGATGTCAATATCGATGTTTTTCTAATATCGATCATCCCTAAAGCGAATGCACCTGCACATAATAAAGCGCGCGGCACTTGGACAAACTGAAAGCGTCACGCCGCGCTCGAATGCCGCGCTATATTTGGTCATGCCCTTAGAGAAAGATTCGGTATCGAGACCTCTCAAATTCCAATGGAGGGTTGTGTAGCGCGGGGTCTGAATAAAGGTAAATACGTTTAGTATTCGGAGTATAGAGGAATTGGATACCTAAAAGATATTAAACTAACCAAATAGCGTCAGCAAAAATTTCACATTAAAAATGTGCATTTTATTAAAATTTGTGTTTAGTATTTAAATTAATTTTCAAAAATTTTCTGAAAATATATTAAGTCTAGTAAAAAAATATCAATGCAACAAGCCAAGCATACATTGAAAGGCTGAATTTATTAAAACAAAGCTTATTCTAAAGGGATGTAACTGAATTATTATGAAAAAATGTGTGAATTCAAGCGATTTTTACTTTTGTACCATGTAGAATACTTAATGTTTATTCTCTGAAGAATAATTATATACAATTTATTGTATCACACAATTTCACATTAATAATGAAAATGGTTTAATAACTTATGAATAGCTGAAACAACATTAAATTAAAGAAAACATACACACATTGTCATATTTTTTGCAATTAAATATTGTAATACAATTTAAAAACATTATTTATGTGTAAATTTCAAAAGCAAAAAAGTTTTAGGAGGCAATCACGAAGTTAACAAAGACAAGACAAATTTAGATCGAATTTGTACGTAATTTTTATAACATTTTGCAACAAATTGCTCAGTAACATATTAAAATTAAATTACAATTTTATGTAATACATGTTATTAAAACCACAAACCAAAAAAATTTAAGGCCCGATCAAATAACAATTCATAAGCCTCGTCTGATCAGTAAGTCTAACGAAACTGTTCCTCTATCTAGACACAAAGAAAATAATTTCACAAAAAGCTATAAATGCATAGTACTTTAATTGAAACATTGTAAAAAACCAATTTACTTTTTATGATAAAGCAGGTAAGAGTTAGCAGTTAATGCATTTTTATCTCGGACGTCCGTCTACTTCGTTCAGCAAGTCGCACGTACGCACGCGTGTACGTGCACGTAAAGTTTCTTATTTACATAAATGAATTTGTAATACAGGCAGTCCTCGACTTACGTCGTTTCGATTTACGTCGAACAATGTTTTGACACTATTCCTCAAGCATACGTCATTTGTTTCCATTTCCGGCATAGCAGAATTCACTTGTCTAGTGCAAATTTGGAGAATGCCATGAACATTTTTGAAGAATATGATCCTAATTTTGAGAGAAGTTTCAACGTTAATAACAAAATTTGTGCCGCCTATCAGTGTTACCAAGATCTGTATGATAGCAAGAAGAAAGAAGCGAACCAATCTAGAATTGATAGTTACTTTAAGCCAAAAGTTTAATTTATTATTTCTCATTACATATTTTGATTTCATATTAAAGTTTTATAATTATTATTAAAATTAATAACACACAAATACCAAAAATAACTAGCAATTTCATAAGAGCATATATATTTATTTTAAGAAATTACTTTTGATAATAAAGTATTTATATACTTTGTTATAATTGCAGTCTTTTTTTAAATTTGGATTCCGTGCGGGTCCTAACCCTTGAGTTTTACATGTAAACATACGAAAAAATATGTCTCGACTTACGTCGTTTCGTCGCGTATTTCGAGAACCTACCATGCCGTAAGTACGAGGACTGCCTGTATATATCGAAAAAGAAGAAGCTACTTTTAGGCCATAAAGCGTGCTATACACATTAAACGCGATAATCGCGTAACGCAAAGGCTTCTAAGGCCTAAGGCCTCAACCTGAATGAGAGGCGGCGGATGGGCATCTGCCAGTCTTCGAAGCGCGCGCTCGATGTGTTGCAGTCTTATCTCTTTTTCACCGAGCAAGGCGCGAGCTCGGTGTAACGCCACCTCTAGTTCTGTGGCCTCGCGCTCCTCCTATTATAACTGGTATATGTTTACGACACTCTAGAAATACCGAATTATTTGTCGGTAACTAAAAAACTGAATAACAAGAAACGAAAAAAAAACGAAGAACTATTTAATTATTTAATTTTATTCAGTCCCTTCCGACAAATTTGAAAACTATACCAGATGTTTAAAGCCTATCACTGTAAAAAAATGGATTGGAGTGTAAAACAAAATATAATGGTATCCAATTACGAGCGCATACAACTGCTACTTCAAATTAATCTTCACACTAAACACTTGTTCCTAAGATCTAAACCAGTCTAATTTTTTTTGTTGTTAGAAAATCCGAACAATCACTCCGTGACGGGATGTGACGAACCAAATTATTAAAGTGATCCAGAGGTCCAATGGACCTACCCACTAAATCCAACGGCTCCATCATGCCAGCGTGCCGCCGATAAAAGTGAACTGCGCTTGCGCTACTCACAGTAAACACAGAGATGCGTACTAACGACAAAACTATGAGATTAGACTGATTTAGTATTTCTAAATAAGCTTTGTAATCGAAAACCTACACATTCAACAACATCCCTAGAAACTAATTCATCACGAAATACTTGTGATCTAATTTGGGGTTGAAACCTAAATACCATTTACCATTAAAATTTCGTAACCCTTATCAATAGTCTGAATCTAAAATAACTACGAAATACTTGAATTATACTCTGATTTTTAATTCCGTAGAATTCTGACATTTCATAAATGTTACTTCTAAGTTCTTCACCGAAAAAGGGACAAATTTGACCCATTTAAGGGCAGTAAAATGCTACGTATTTTTTTATGTTTTACCTACAAAAAGGTAAATCTTAGTATTTACTTAAGTGACCTAATACAAAAATAACAAATATTTCAATATCACGAGCAATATCGAATTAACTTTAATTACTTTATTTTATTATTTAGCTGGCATCACTGCCTACTAATTCCAGGTTTAGTAAACCTTTAAAAAACATGTTATCTTTACTTGTGCGTTTTTTACTGTTTGTGATGAAAAGTCCGTAATTATCAGTCGCCGTGAAATCACTTGACACTTGACAGATGTTGACTCGTATTGAAATTGAAAAATGTGCCCGCCTAAAAGGTTTGTAGTCTCTGACGTCAAAAAATGATATCTGTCAGAATTGTACGGAATTGAAAATCGGATTATAGGTACATTATTAACTAAGAAATGCTTTTAAAAACTGGGAAAGTTGATACAGACTATAATTGATTTATTTACTAGTGCCACAATAAATATTCAATCGCTTCAAGACTACGTCTCGGTCATTATGTTACTAACTGGACAATAGATAACCTACTTCTGACACACGAAATGGTTTTTTAGCCTTAGGATGTGATGATTTCCTCACGAACTCACGTTTTTATAAATTTAAGACAATTTTTTTTTATTAAATCGACGTCTTTTAATATACTAACCACATTATGTTTAACTTTTTTCAGACATGAACGTGAAAATCGATATTACACCTTTCATCAGAAAAACGTTTATAATTTTCTTTCTTAGTAGTAGTGGAAACGACTAAACTATGAAAATAAAAAATTTTTCCTAGAAACATATGCATAAGTTGAAAAATAATTAAAAAACTATTTTTTTTTTCTCTGACGCGTTCTATTTTTTTTTATGTAATAGGAGGTAAACGGGCAGTAGGTTCACATGATGTTAAGTGATACCGCCCCGCTCATGGACAATCACATTGCCAGAAGGCTCGCAAGTGCGTTGCCGGTATATTGCAACAGCCTCAGTTCCAAAACCTTATTACACAAAACAAGCTCTTAAAGTTTTTCAAGACATTTGTAATCGTTACAACAACAAATTAATTATTTCAAAATATATGTAAAACGAAGGTTAACTTTAACTTTAAAGTTAACAAAACCATCGTTAGTTATGCGAGCTTATAAAATTGCTATTTGTGACGCATTAATTCATTTATTCACTATTACATACTGTTAATTTTTTTCATATTTCGTATCAACAATAATGTTGAACTACAATGACGTATTGACAACAACAAAAAGTAATTTATCTCACATCGGTTTTCATTCCGTTCCCTATTATAGATTATAAATATATATTTTTTTTAAATATTTTTAAAACGAAAATAGAGAAACGAATTGACGCACGTGGACGCAACGGTCCAAAAACGGGTGAAGTTCTAAAGCAGTTATGTTCGACTTTAGCTAACTATTTCATATAAATTTAATAGATATAAATATAATAGTATAAGAAATATTGAAAAATATCTATCACATGCCTGTGCTTAGTAAACTCACCGATGCAGCTCTATGCGGTGAAAGCGAGGCCCGACTCTCCTTAAGCGCCGCTTTACGTCGCCTCAAGGCTGCGCGGGCGCGTCGCATACCTTCCCGTTCTACGAGCGCACGGTGACGTACGAATTCTAATTCTGGCGTGTCTGCGGTCGCTACTGGGCCTGGAACGCAAGTCAATTCAAGATTGATACAAGCAAGCAAGTAAAAAATTGCTTGCCTTAAAGATTCTTCCCAAGATTGGTACGCGAAGCCATTGAAATTAAAAAACACTCCATTTTCAAAAGAGAAGACGGCCTAAAATTGTCAAACTAATATAAATAAATAATTGATCCAATAATATCCGAATTAAAATCTCAAGATAAACAATCCGCGAAAATAGAGGACACCGTGAGCCATTTCTGCCAAAACCCTCCATCTTTTAGTCGATACCAACTCCGGGGAAATAAATACAGATAATGCAACTTTTTCTACAGCTGTGATACCTTTTGTCTTCAGTCACCGTGACCACGCACGCTGTGAAGCACGCGAAATGTCGGATAAATTTAAAATTATGAAAAATAATTGTAAATAACTTCAATCCATTTATAAATTGTTTTATTAAATAAGTAAAAAATTATAAAGTATACTTTAACACAACACAAAAAGAACAGGTAAAATTAAAAACCAGCTTTTTGAAAGTAAAGAAAATTCTTGATATTAATTTTCCCCTTTGGCTGCTGGCAACTTAAGTAATAAAAAGGTAAGAATACTAACAAAGTTCTTAATTAAAATTGTTACTAACCTAATAAGTTACATGGTGTCCGAAATTATCATTTTATTGTTCACGAGCAGTCAAAGGAAATTTTTTGTATGTAATGAACTTCGATCTTATGATTATTTTATGCAACGCAGAGATTACACTCTCAGAATATTTAAACTTTTTTTCTGTCTATTTAAATGTGTATTTTGGACAATATGCTTTGTCTTTTTATATAATACTAGCTGGCATGGCGAACATCGTACCGCCTAACAGTCTATTCTTTATTTTTTTGTAAATACTTATTCTGCTATTCGGGACACCGGTCTAGCTAGTAAGATAAAAAAGAAAGTTGATAAGACAACAAAAGCATTATGTCAAAAATAAAAATATACCTTTCCGTAACCCCTCCACTAACACTTGAACTCTATGATATGGTATTAAAGTTCGAATGGACATTTAAATATTATTACGAATATTTTGTATGGGAATATAGAAAAATTGTTTTTAGACTTTTTCACTATTTTTTTTTAATTTTTCTCTCCGTAAGAACCATCCTCGTACTTCAAGGAATATTATTTAAAAAAATCTGAAAAATCGGTCAAGCCGTTTTCATGTTATGTCGTGACAACGAAAAACGGGTTTCATTTTTATATATAGATTATAAAGATGATTGTTTGTTTTGATTAAATATGATCCAAAACTAATGGAATATCTTTCACATTATCCTAGCTGAACATAGGCTATACAATTTTTTCAAAAAAGTTAAGGATCCATAAAAACTGCGAACTGCTACGGAAACTATTGACAATAGAGCAAAGTGATGTTCAGTTATAGAAGTCATCATCAACACGACGGAACGCTTACTAACACTATTTTTTTTTTAAATATTCCTTACCTAATTCAGGGAATGGATACCGAAGACTGTACGCGGGTTGGCAAGCGAGGTCCGGAAACTGGTCTTCTAGATCGTCAAGTTTTCTCAATTGTTGACGAAGGGATTCCAAAGGACTAGCCCAGCCTTCACCGCGTCTGGAAAATATGATATTTATTCAAATAAATTAATACTTACTGCATATAATAATGATTAAAAAACGATCAAACGTGTTTAGCCCAGTAACTTTTAAAAATACCACAAAATAATACCTCTTATTCCTAGAGGAAAATCCTAAGATATTGCTTTAAAGCAAATTGTGTCTGGAATGCTATTGTGTAATATGTATTGACTATAATAACCTTTTAAGGGTCGATTCGACCAAACAAGAGTAAATCTTAATCTTAGAATAAATCGTCAGTTAATCGAGAGTAAATCAATTTTACGTTTTATCATCTACAAATTCTAAGAATAGTGGGCCTATTCGGGAATTGCTACTATACCGCCGTTTCGGACGGAATTACAGCTATTCCTAGAATAATTTAATGGCGTCAGTCAGTCCAATCGGCTGATTTCTGTCATTTCACAAATATGTATTCTGTGTTTTAATTTCAAGTCAACCCAATGTACTAAATTAATAGTCTGGCATTGTATAATGAAACGTTTAAACAATTTATTATTTATTTGTAGATTTTTTATTTTCTATAATATTATAATGAAATTCAACTAGGCCCAACAGAAGTTCAACAAATAAAAACTTTTTGTTGGCGTTTGACACCTGTTAAAGCTACTTTACTTTAGCTACTTTTTCACACAATAATACGGCAAAATCGAGTTGGCATGATGTATGCTCTTACACTGTCCCGTTGTAGAACAACATTTATTTGCCGAGTTTTATTTTCGTTCACCATTCTCTTTGCTATAAGTAGCGGCACGAAACTCTAGCGCTGACCGTTATTGCGCAGAAGTAAAAAATAAGGTACCTGAGGGGGGCTAGCGGAATGAAGAGCGTCGATTGGCTCTCCAGTCGCATTTTGTCCCCCGCGCGACAGTACACATGCGCAGCAATCCCCTCCACGTATCGGCCAGCGCTAGACTTACGTGCCGCTGGTTATATTCGCATATTGTTATTACTCGAGATTAAAATCATGGAATAGGTTATTCGTGGTTTAGTTACTCGTGTATAAATTGAAGTTTGGTCGAATCGACCCTTAGTGCATTATTTCAATTGTACTATATTTCTGTAAACTAGCAACGAAGTGTTAATGAATAAATAACCATACACCGGCGCAAGAGTTCAAAATAAAACAATATATAGATCAAGATCAGATCAGGCAGCGTTGGGCTTTAGGGTGCTTTTTTGCGGCTTAAGCGTGCGCCTCAACTCTGAGTTCGTTAGTTCGTGTGCATTTAAGACTCGCACGTACGTACGTACATGTTAGGCACAGGCTAATATCCTACTAACCTATTAAGAAAAAAAACATGTCTTCATACTTATGTACACGGGTTAGAAGTTTTACTTCTTTGGCGTAATTTAAGTTGTAAAGTTTATTTAAACATCACAAAAAATTTATTTATAATATGAATTTTTTTTTTTAAACATTTAATTTTAAAATGTTGACTATGCTAACTTCAGGGTGTCGGTTTTTTGTGGCGGTGTGCGCACGCATCGGAAAAATTTACTCATCATTTTTCCTAACGCGCCAAAAGAAGTATAACTTCAAAAATATCACAAAGCAAAACAGAAACCTAGGAAGCGCCCCGATTTTTATTTTTCAACTTTCTGTTCAAGTATCGTCAAAAAAAATTGTATTAACTTACTTTGGTGAATAGTTCAATCTGGATGTTGATGCTGATTTTAATCTTGTAAATCTCCGGCGCATGTGACCTATAATGACAATTCAACGTTTAATTATTTGGCTTACTTTAAATAATTTATGTAAATTACATAAACAAAAATATGTTTAACCATAGCCTAACCACTGGACCTTTAGACGTAGCTGATAAGCGAGCGGTATACGTTATAGTTTTTTAAATATGAAATCGCTGAAAAATGTTTTTTTAATACAGTTGCTCAAAAAGTGGCGTAGTGATTTATCTTTACCTTTTCCGAACTCGTGCCTTCTCTTTCGCAACTGTCAAATAATGTCTTTAAAAAAAACCAACCACGAAGTTTTTACTTTAATAAAAATTCATAGAATTTATGATTCATGGAAATATTTCTAAAAAGAAGGTATTAATTTGTTTCAATATCAAATTTAATGATTTGATTAAATTAGTTAGATTAGGTTTCATTTCATTTTATCTCATTAAATTTCATTTTCATTTCATATCAATAAAAAAAAATCTACTACAGACTTGGCTGTATGGGCATAGTTCCCTTTGCCTACCCAGAATGGGTGAAGAAAAAAAATCTTTGCTTATATTCTTTTACAGTTGGCGCCATTTTCCAAACATGTTCTATGCGAGTTTAGTTGTTTGTTATATTAGATATTAAATATACAACAATCATACGAAATTAACAATACTTTGTCTCAAACAGTAAATATGCAACCTAAAAATTCCCCAGTTAGTATAAAAAACTGTACCAATTTCGATGCCTATGTATAACTTTTATCCCTACTAATATTATAAATGCGAAAGTAACTCTGTCTGTCTGTTACCTTTTCACGCCTAAACCGCTGAACCGATTTTGATGAATTTTGGTATAGAGATAGATGGAACCTTGGGAAAGGACATAGGGTACTTTTTATCCAGATCCCGATCCCGATCCCGGTATTATGAAACCCCCCGTGAAAACGCGGGGTGCAGTTATGTATCGCATAATTCAAATACTCCTAGCCAGCTTTTAGAATACTTTCTGCCTGACATGTCCATCAGGCCCATCGGCCTATACACTATGAATGTGTGAGTGTGACGATGCATGGTGTGGTGTGGCGGGGCTGGCGGGCGCGGGCGCGCTGCGCGGCGCGGCGGCAAAGACGTGCGGGGGACGCGGATGGCTCGGTGGGAGGAGTGTAGATCACAAAGTATGCTTACCCGAACGGGTAGACACGTGAGGGCAGACGTCGTTGGCGGACGCATGCGATATCTACAATTTTGAGCTGCAACGTATTCGCTTTCTTTACGTTTTCATTGGTGTTTAGGGTTTCTTGGATAAGCATTTTGTGTTATTTACTTAGTTGTTTTGGTTGTTATTATTAGTTTAGCATAAGTTAGTAGTAGGTAGAATTATAGTTAATAGGTAAAATAAATACTTTAATTCATTTTTTAGGATAGGTATAAAATTGTAGTAGATTAGTAGGCAGGTTTTTTTAAGTTTTTCCACATTTAGTAAGTAGTTACGGTACCTAAGAAGGTCAGCATAGTTTTTATTGAGTATTAATAGGTAAGTAATGTTGTTTTGTGAATAAAATAGTTCCAGTAGTTTCGCATATAATTTTATAGATTCATTTTGTTTTTATTCCATGTGGATAGTATATTTTTTTTAACATTTAGTTTTAGTTTAGCAATTCGTTTTGTTTTTGTTTTATTTCATGTGTATAAGTACCTACCTTAAGTATAGTTTCGTACTCAGTACCTTTAACTAAATTTTTTTGTCAGCTAAAGAATTTTTTTTTGCATAAGTACTTACCTGTTTTTATTACTTTAGGTAGGTTAAGTAATATGCCTCGCAAGCGTAAATCTAATTTAGCGCGTAGCTCTAAAAGAGCTCGAACTGCGCAAGTAGCTAGATCCCAAGAATCTGAGGAGCAGACTCAGGCCCGGCAGATTTTAGATGCTGAGCGACACGCAACGCAAAGAGCTGCCGAGACCTATGAACAAACTCAGGCCCGGCAGATTTTAGATGCTGAGCGACACGCAACGCAAAGAGCTGCCGAGACCTATGAACAAACTCAGGCCCGGCAGATTTTAGATGCTGAGCGACACGCAACGCAAAGAGCTGCCGAGACCTATGAACAAACTCAGGCCCGGCAGATTTTAGATACTGAGCGACACGCAACGCAAAGAGCTGCCGAGACCTATGAACAAACTCAGGCCCGGCAGATTTTAGATGCTGAGCGACACGCAACGCAAAGAGCTGCCGAGACCTATGAACAGACTCAGGCCCGGCAGATTTTAGATGCTGAGCGACACGCAACGCAAAGAGCTGCCGAAACCTATGAACAGACTCAGGCCCGGCAGATTATAGATGCTGAGCGACACGCATCATTGATAGCTGCAGAGATGCCAGAAGAATCCCAAAGACGACGTGTGTTAAATGCTGAACGGCAGTCAGAAAGGAGAAATGCGTTTCAATGTATACATGGGGAGCATTCCACAATGCTGCTTTTGATTATGACCCATCGATTGAGTATAATAACCATCGATTACTTCTCATAGGTGGAATGGATAAAAAATGTATACATTGTGAAGCACTCAAGTGGAAAGAAGAAACTCCGGGTATGTGTTGTTCTGGTGGCAAGGTTTCAATTCCAATACTTGGAGAACCAGAGGAACCATTGAAGTCTTTACTTTTAGGTTATAACAACGAATCGCGGCGTTTTTTAATCAAAATAAGGAAATATAATTCATGCTTTCAAATGACGTCATTTGGTGTAGAAAATGAGGTGGTTATGCCTGGGTTTTCATCTACTTTACAATCCAAGGTCAAATCTATCATAGGATTGGTTCTTTGCTTCCTACAAATAATGAGCAACCAAAATTTTTACAGATTTATTTTATGGGAAATGAAAACGACGAGGTTGACCGCAGGTGTCAAAACAATCAATTAGTAGAAAAGGATATTGTCTTAAAGATTCAGAGAATGTTGCATGAACATAACCGCCTAATAAACACTTTCACAACAGCCTTAGAAAGAATGCCGGGAGATGATTATAAGTTGGTGATTCACCCAGATCGTACACCAAGTGGGGAACACGAAAGACGATAAAATGCACCTTTAATAAATGAAGTCGCAGCCATGGTTTGTGGTGAACAGTTTGCTTCCCGTGATATAGTTTTACATGCCCGTGATAACACACTAACTAGGGTGCCGGATACACATAAATTTTACGATGCGTTACAATATCCGCTAATATTTAGCAAAGGGCAAGAAGGGTATCACTTTCAAATTCCACAAGTCGTTCCTGTAACTGGCCTGCCCTTGCCTAACAAAAAGGTATCATGTATGGACTTTTATGCCTTTTTTCATGATTAGAGAAAATGATTTTAATATTATATCACGATGCAGGCAACTGGCCAATCAGTTTTATGTTGATATGTACGTTAAGGTAGAAAGTGAACGATTACGATACATAACATTAAATCAAACTAAATTAAGAGCAGAAAATTATATCCAACTTCAAGACGCAGTAGCGAATGACGCTAATCTAAATCCAAATGATATTGGTAGAATGATAATTTTACCGTCTTCATTTGTAAATAGTCCGAGGTACTTACACGAATATACTCAGGATGCGTTTGCTTATGTACGTACATATGGTCGCCCTGACTTATTCGTTACGTTTACTTGCAACCCAGCATGGCCGGAAATAGTAAATGAATTAATGCCGGGTCAAAGCGCGATTGATAGGCATGATGTAGTCGCAAGAGTTTTTAGGTTGAAAGTTAAAAAACTTATGTCTGTTATTTCCAAAGGCAGAATATTTGGAGAAGTGATCTGCTTTATGTATTCCATAGAGTGGCAGAAGCGTGGCCTACCACATGTCCACATATTATTGTGGTTAAAAGACAAGTTGAGACCCGATCAAATTGATAATATTATCAGCGCAGAAATACCCGATCCAAGCACTGACAAGACACTTCATGATATTATAGTTAAAAACATGATTCATGGTCCATGTGGACCTGAAAATACTCAGTGCCCTTGCATGAAAGATGGAAAATGCACAAAGAAATTTCCTCGCAAATTACACAAAGACACTGTCCACAGTGAAAACGGATACCCACTCTATCGTAGAAGAGCACCAGCAGACGGAGGTCGAACGGCATCTGTGAAACTACGAAATGGGAGTTACGTCACTATTGATAATAGTTGGGTGGTCCCTTATTCCGCTATTCTATTAAAAATATTTAACGCCCATATAAATGTTGAGGCTTGCAGTTCTGTGCGCGCTATCAAATATATCTGCAAATATATTAACAAAGGCAGTGACCAAGCTATTTTCAATTTTAGGAGCACAGAGCTTGCAAATCGCGTAAATGAAGTACATACATATCAATCTGGTCGTTATGTTAGCAGCAACGAAGCCGTGTGGCGGTTATTAGGGTTCCCGTTGCACGAAAGGCACCCCACCGTTACACATCTAAGTGTACACTTAGAGAACGGTGAACGAGTTTATTTTACAGAAGATAATTTCCACGAGCGACTATCTACTCGACCAAAAACCACCCTTACAGCTTTTTTTGAACTTTGCATAAGAGATGAGTTTGCAAGAACTCTTATGTATGCTGAGGTACCGAGATATTACACATGGGACGCAACCAGAAAAACTTGGAAACGCCGAATTCAAGGAACTTCGGTTCAGAACTGGCCTGGTGTCAAATCTGGAGATGCCTTAGGACGGGTTTACACAGTCCATGTTACAAACATGGAATGTTTTTGTTTAAGGATGCTTCTACACCATGTGCGTGGGCCAACCTCTTTCAATGATCTCAAAAAATACAACAATCAAGAATTTTCAACATTTCGAGAGGCATGTGAGGCAAGAGGATTATTGGAGGATGACAATCATTGGAATATAACACTGGAAGAGGCTGCACAATGTAGATCAGCGGCCAAGGTGAGAATGCTTTTTGCTATACTAATAGCGACATGTGGGCTTTCAAACCCTCAACAACTGTGGGAAAGGTACAAAATTCAAATGGCCGACGATATTTTACACAGAGTACAACATCATAATCCAAACGTTACATACAATGATTTCATTTTTAATGAAGCCCTAACAAAGATAGAAGACCAAGTCATAACTATAACTGGGAAAGATTTGTCAGATTTTGGGTTGAGCATGCCGCAAAGAACTGGGGAAGTTTGCAGTGATATAATAAGAGAATTGAGTTACGATGCTGCTTCTTTACAACAACAAATAACTGAGTCTGTTCCGCGTCTAAACCCAGAACAAAGATTAGTTTTTGAGAATGTTGTGCAAAAAATCGAAAGTGGCGAAGGTGGTTTATTCTTTTTGGATGCGCCAGGAGGCACGGGTAAAACATTTCTTTTAAATTTACTTTTAGCCCAAATTCGTAAAGATAAAGGAGTTGCTGTTGCTGTAGCTTCTTCTGGAATAGCAGCTACGTTACTTAATGGTGGCCGAACGGCACATTCAGTACTTAAACTGCCATTGAACTTAGCTCATGAGGAAATGCCAGTTTGTAACATTACTAAAAATAGTGACCGTGGACGAATGTTACAGCAATGTAAGCTGTTGGTTTGGGATGAATGTACCATGTCCCACAAAAGAGCGATAGAAGCACTAGATCGGACCATAAAAGATATTAAGAGTAACCAAAGAATCATGGGTGGTATGGTGGTACTTTTAGCTGGCGATTTTAGACAGACTCTGCCGGTAATTACTAGAGGCACGCCGGCAGATGAAATAAATGCATGTTTAAAAGCGTCTCCATTATGGGTGCATGTAAAAAATTTTTGTCTGACTACAAATATGCGAGTACAACTGCACAGTGATACACAATTGGTGCAATATGCGGATGCTCTTCTGAAAATCGGAGAAGACCGTATGGAAACAAATAGTGACGGAATGATTACATTGAATCGTGAATTTTGTAATGTTGTCTGTAACATGGATGACTTAAAGAACAACGTCTATCCCGATCTTGCAACCAATATGAAGAATAGACAATGGCTGTGCAAAAGGGCAATTTTAGCACCGACAAACGAAGTAGTGGGGCAGATCAACGAACAAATCATGTCAGATGTGGAAGGTGATTTTGTTGAGTATCTGTCCGTAGACAATGTCATGGACACTGAGCAAGTGACATCGTTCCCTGTAGAATTTCTTAACTCCTTAGAATTATCGGGGGTGCCTTCCCATAAGTTGAGGCTAAAAGTAGGTGTCCCGGTCCTGTTGATGCGAAATCTTGACGCACCAAGAATGTGTAATGGCACACGTCTACAAATTACACACCTGGGACGCAATATTGTGAGAGCAATAATTATGACAGGAACAGCAAAGGGAGAAGAAGTGTTAATTCCCCGTATTCCAATAATCCCTACCGATTTGCCATTCCAATTCAAAAGAGTACAATTTCCCCTGAAAGCAGCATTCGCTATGACGATAAACAAAGCTCAAGGACAGACACTCAAAGTAGCTGGTGTTCATTTAGAAAAAAACTGTTTCTCCCATGGGCAACTGTATGTGGCGTGCTCACGAGTATCGAGTCCACAAAACCTACATGTTTTGACCAAAGAAGGAAAAACAAAAAATGTCGTATACAAAAACGTATTAAACTAAGTTAAGTCAGGGATCAGGGTCAAACTATGTGGAGTCCTCTTAAATTGTAATTATGTGTGTGTGTATATGTAAATAAATATTAACTAATTATGAGAGTCGCGCAAGCGGCATTCGCTGGACGGGGCGCGGTGAAAAGGCCTAGCTGTTACCCGCCCTCGTCCCATAGCGAATAGTGGGCCCTGGTGGTTTTAGTGGGTATGGGGTCATCGCTTTACGACCTTGACCCCCACACTCCCCGCGCCATTTAACAATTTGCCCTGGCGCGGGGGCCCGTAAGCGGGTTTCCCCAGGTTAAAAAAAAAAAAAAAAGGGATCAGGGTCAGGAAAAGTCTACCTATGTTAATCTCAATAATTCAATGTGCCGGCTTCATTAGAATCGTTTCATTATAGTTTCAGAGCCTATTCAGTCCAAACAAATTTACACGAAGTAGTAGTTCTACGCAGACGAAGTCGCGGGTAACAGCTAGTAAGAAATAAATTATTAGTTTGTTGAGTTTAGTGTGTTTTTAATATTTTATTAAATTGTTTAATTTTTTTGCAACAATATTAAAAATAGTTGTTCAGTAACCGTGCGGAAACGTCACAGCAACTTGTTCCGACCGTCTTAACTCTTTGCAACGACATGCTTTCTGCACTCATAATGAAATAAACTATTTAGTACTTAAAGCATTTGATTTAATAAAAACCGTAATTCTCACCATTAACAGTTTCCTTAGGCTTCTCATCCGCTGTGGTGGCGTCCGACGAATCTTGACAGTCCGTAGCGACGCCTGCGCAAATTACTTATCGTATTATATTAATTAATTATCCTTAATGTTCTGAAATTGTAAATGTTATCATTATTTAACTGTTTTATATAATTTATTATTTAAATCTCAGAAATGAGTAAACCGCGTTTGATGAATGAATGTTCGCTGATTTATCAAAAAAAAAACAATATAAGTTATATAGTATAGTTTCCGAGAAATGTGGAGAGACAAAATCATTTCAAAGACAATTATTAATTGTATGAGTATTAGTTTTTTGATACAACAACCTTAAAGGCCGGCAACGCATTTGCAAACTTGCTGGTGTTGTAGGTGTCCATGGGCGGAACACTTTACTTTAAGTGACCCGCTTACTCGTTTGCTAACCCATAAAATCCACAAAATTTTAATGTTTTCATTTATCTGTTTTTAGTTACAAGAGAATATTTATTTTTCAATTAATTTATTCAAACCAGTAGATCCAAATATCTTATATTAATTCTCGTAAAAATATTTTTAAAACAAAATTTGTAAAGAATTTCCAAAGTAAGAGCGCAAATATGACGTCATGCAAATATCTCGTACGCGATCACCGACTCGCGTCGTGACGTCACGAGTGAGCGCAACCCTTTTATTATTATCGCAGTAATTGTTGCGTAATAAAAAATATTTCCCTATTTTGTTTCATTAACTGAAGAAGACATTACGGCTTATTCGTTCAAAACTGAGTCTCATTACACTCTTTAAATTAATCATCTTTTGTCTCTTTCTCTCAAAATGTGTTTACGCTGTGATGGAAAGAGACAGGCAGATTTACCCAGCACTCTTTTGTTAATATTTGCTTTATGTCTCACCTAAGTCCCTCTCCCTTTCGCGACTCCGACGAGGTGGCTCACGAAACGCGACTCCCGTTCGTCGAACACGCGACTGTTTCAATGCGGACGTTAGTGACGTCATTGCCGGTTCCGCAACCTGTAATTAAAATTTGTTGACAGTTGACAGATGACACTTGACACGTTCATATGATATTGTCATAACGTAGACAAGGTATTCTAAATATTTTTCAACTTTAAAACGATGTTTTAATTTAAATTTGTTCTCGGCCTTTGGGAGGGTTGTGCTGTACCGGGCGAGTGCCTAAACCGTACATGGAGGACACGGTCGAATTTCTAAGGCAAAAGCACGAATTATAAAAATCTTATACTCGACGCTGGCTTATGCACAAACCGTGCAAGAGCCATTAAAAAAAAATAAAACGAACTGACGCTACGTACACATTTTAATAAAACTTCTTTATTGGATATGGATAAACGTTATTTATTAAATTATTTACATAACATCTTACAAACTCTTCACCAATAATAACAATGGCAAAGAAATATATTAAATTTGTATATCTCTGTGAGTGTCCATGGGCAGCGCTATCACTTAACATCAGATTTTGCGTGAGTGATGTACTAATAATAATAACTTATAATGATTCATGTGCACTTTTTATTATTAGGTATTAATTTTTTTTTATGTGTCCTTTATTAAATTAGTTTTTTGTTCCTGTTTAGTTTATTTTTCTCAACAACTATATGTACTATTGCACTTCTTGCGTACAATATGTAATTTAATACTTTTTTTTTAAAGAAAAAACTTTTTACCGGATTAAAGTTATGTATTATTATAAATTTACAATTATTTAACATAATTTTTAATTTATCCGACGTTTCGAGAGAAATTAGTCGATACCAACTCCGGGGAAATAAATACAGATAATGCAACTTTCTCTACAGCTGTGATACTTTTTGACATCCAACACCTTTTGTCTTCAGTTACCGTGACCACGCACGCTGTAAAGCACGCGAAACGTCGGATAAATTTAAAATTATGTTAAATAATTGTAAATTTATAATAATACTAGCTGACCGGACAAACGTCGTTTTGCCATGTATATCATGTATAATAAAAAAATAGGGGTTGATCGTAGAGGGGTGAAAGTTAGGGGTTGTGTATTTTTTAATGCTGTATCATAAAAACAAAAAAAAATATCTAAAATAAAAAAAATATATTTAGGGGTGGACTACCCTTAACATTTAGGGGGACGAAAAATAGATGTTTTCCGATTCTCAGACATACCCAATAAGCACACAAAATTTCATGAGAATCGGTCGAGCCGTTTCGGAGGAGTATGGCAACGAAAACTATGACACGAGAATTTTATAAATTAGACATAACTTTAATCCGGTAAAAAGTTTTTTTTTAAATGTGTAAAGGTTATGTTAATCAAAGAATACTTTTTTTTTTCTTTTCTCACAGTGGTTGCCTGGAAGAGATCGCTCGAAAGCGATAAGGCCGCCAGTTGCTCTCCTTTTTATTTAATTATGTCAATTATACTATATTAATGTATAAATAACTTACCGAATCCCTATTGCTCTTCCAATCGTCATTATTATTATCAGACTTAACATTTTCAGAATAGGACGTCTCGTCGCATTTCACGGGATTATTGTTGATGCGTATACGCGGCGGCTCCGTCTCTATTATCGCGCTCACTGATGTCTCATTCAGCTCTTTACATCTGAAAATAATAATAATAATATGATTGGATATACAAACATATTATAGATAGATAGACATATAAATACATATTTAAACACCCAAGACATAGGCACAACACCAAATGCTCATCACATCGATGTTCGTCTCAGCCGGGGATCGAACCCGGGACCCATCGATTCGCAGTCAGGGGTACTAACCACTAGAACAATGAGTCGTTTTTAATTAGTTACAGCATACGGCTAAAATAATACAGGTGATACGGGTATATTCTGCTTCGACGTCCGAATAAACTCAGCTGCAGGTATTAATCCGAACAACTCCTCTGAACACTCTCCATGGTAAATGCGGTAGAAGATGCAGAGAGACCCATATCTCTACGCATAGCCAAGGGATATATTCATATTTTTTGAAGTACGTTCAGGCTCAGCAAACCTGCTGACACATATGTTAGAAGCACCATATTTGAATGGGGCATGGGGCAGACATTTTCGTAATTTATTACATATTTATGTATCTTTTGCTACAAGCTATAACAAAAGTCCTGAAATTGGACATGTTAGAATCAGCATATTTGAATGGGGCATGGGGCAGACGTTTGCGTACTATATTACATATTTATAATTGTATTTTTTGAAGTACAGGGTATAACAAAAGTACTGAAATATGACAAGTTAGAAGTACCATATTTGAATGGGGCATGGGGCACATATTTTCGTAATTTATTACATATTTATGTATCTTTTGAAGTACAAGCTATAACAAAAGTACTGAAATCGGACATGTTAGAAGTACCATATTTGAATGGGGCATGGGGCAGACGTTACTATTTTTACGTTACATACGTTACGGCCATACGTTAAAAGTACTATAAATGGAGCGAGCATTTGTGTGTTTCGTGAAAATTGGACGCTTCTGTAACGACAGTTGCCGTACGCATTTAAAGCATTAGGAAAAAAACCTTTTCATTTTTAAATAACTCAAGGTAAAAAGTTTTTAATGCCGTCAAAAAACATTTCAATTTCAAATGATATATTATATTAAGGGGCAGCTAGGTGAGGGGTACCGGGTTCGATTCCCGGTTCGAGGGCAAGTTTTAATTTAATTTAAATTTGTTCTCGGCCTTTGGGAGGGTTGTGCGGTACCGGGCGAGTGCTTAAACCGTACATGGAGGACACTGTCGAATTTCTAAAGACAAGCACGAATTATGTGACGAATGATATATTAACATTGTTTTAAATTGCACGAATGATATATTAACATTGAATTAAATTGCACGAATGATATATTAACATTGAATTAAATTGCACGAATGATATATTAACATTGAATTAAATTGCACGAATGATATATTAACATTGAATTAAATTGCACGAATGATATATTAGCATTGATTTAAATTGCACGAATGATATATTAACATTGAATTAAATTGCACGAATGATATATTAACATTGAATTAAATTGCACGAATGATATATTAACATTGAATTAAATTGCACGAATGATATATTAACATTGAATTAAATTGCACGAATGATATATTAACATTGAATTAAATTGCACGAATGATATATTAGCATTGATTTAAATTGCACGAATGATATATTAACATTGAATTAAATTGCACGAATGATATATTAACATTGAATTAAATTGCACGAATGATATATTAACATTGAATTAAATTGCACGAATGATATATTAGCATTGATTTAAATTATACCTTTCCAACGATTGCGTCGCTTTATGCGAATTAGATTTCTCAGTCTCCGAACCAGTTGTCATACTCATCTCGCGACGTTTGTTGCGACGTTCCAGTGTCATCTGAAAACGAATTTATTATATGAAATGTTTTTCTGTTTGTCCAGCCTTAACTTTACACATATTTTAATTGAATTCGTATCAATGTTTATATAAAAACTAGCTTCGTTTAGCATTGATAAGATATAGTTTTTTTTTTTAAAACAGAGAAAAAAGAAAAGAAATACTTTATTATTAAAGGAAGAACACTAGCCTGTGAGACAAATATTTTCGGTTTCAGCATGGGATAAGTTGAGACGTTGTTTAAGATTGTTAGGGAATAATAATAAAGTCAGAAAAAATTGTTTTTAAGGAAGTGGATAAAGATGAAATTGTCTTTGAAGGGGAAATAGCGTTGGACGAAAAAAATGTAATTTTTAAATAAATTAAAATTTTTTTTATAGAACGGAGCAAACGGGCTCCTGCCCGTTTCACCGGCTCACCTGATGTTAAGTGATCCCGCCGCCCATGGACACTCTCAATGCCAGAGGGCTCGCGAGTGCGTTGCCGGCCTTTCAAGAAGTGGTACGCTCTTTTCTTGAAGGACCCTAAGTCGAATTGGTTCGGAAATACTTCAGTGGGCAGCTGGTTCCACGGTGGTGCGCGGCAAAAACTGCCTTGAAAAACGCTCAGTTGTGGAACGGCGAACGTCGAGGTGATACGGGTGGAATTTCGTATTCTGCCTCGACGTCTGATGACGAAACTCAGCTGCAGGTATTAATCCGAACAACTTCTCTGAGTTTGCGTTGTGTATGATGTGGTGTAGGTGTTTTTTTGGGGTTTTTTTTTCAAAAAGTCTACATTGCCATAAAAATAAAAACTCTAAAATAAAAACCATTACTTTAGAGGCCTTCAAGAGCCCTTCAAGGCCTATCTTAAAAACCGGCAACACTTACAAAACTGACGTCGCAGTTGTCTATGGACATCGGTAAGTTTTAAGTGACCGTCCCATAATTACCTTAACATCATGTTTCAGTCTCGCATACTTTTCCTTAAGACACCGATACTTGTCGTGTAAAACTCTGTCGTCTTGTCTCACGGCTGCAGCTCTTTCGCCGGACAATCTCACTCTCAACTCTTCTAAGTGACACGAGTGTTGGCTCCGAAGTCTTTCCACCTTAAAGGAGAAACCGCTTTATATAAAAACTCTTAGCATAAAAAAAAAGATGGAATGTCAGAAAAAAATAAAAAAGTGCGTGCGTACAAAGAACACATGTCAGGAAACTTCTTTGGCAAACAAATTTTTAAGTCTTGTTCATATTTATACAAATCTAAAACTTTAGAACTCAGAAACTTGGAGGGAAAAAGGAAGATATGTTAGGAATTTAATGAATTTAACTGTCATTAAAATATTAAGTATCGAAAATTAATACAAATAATAAATTTTAATTTTTCGCTTTTCCAACTCTCTCAATCGGTCTCAATAGCTCTCTCAATTTTCCTCAACAAAAAAGCTGCACATCTTCTTGACGTATCGTCCGTGCGCCTAAAGAATTTTCACTTCAAAAATTAAGGTGATAACCGAACACAATAAACGGGACGCCAAAGATCCCAGTGACCACAAATCATATTAGGGAGTACAAATGAGCCGTCCAAATATTAAAAAAAAAAGGTAAATTTCTTTAAATAGAGATTAACAGGGCTGTCTTAAATAAGTTAGAAATTCTATCAATCTATGTTTTAAGAAGATCTTGCTATTCTATATATTTTGCATTATGATTAGGTAATATCCTAAAATCCATGACGGCCAGTGAGTGAGACTTTAGGGGTCTTAGGTTGGTGGAAGAGCACATCTTCCTACATCCACACTTATACAAACCAAAGTCGCCAAAAAGCCGTCTCCAAATATAAAAAAGCAAATCAAATAATAATACCTCCGCCCTGTAATCATGTCTGAGATCCGTAATCCTCGCGGTGTGTTCTTCTCTTAGCGCGTCTATGGTCGCACGATTTTCTTCGAGTATTCGTGCCTTCTCTCTGTATAGAGCTAATTGCAGTTGATCGCGTACGTCTGCGAGTGCACGTTCATTCTCTACAAAATAAGGTTTTTATTTTCGTATAAGAAATATTTTATTAATTTACAGATAATTGATTATGTTTATCAGTATCAATAAATAGAAGTTTATGCAACTGTCATATACTCGTAATAGAGGTTATTAAAACATGAGAGTAGTTTTTCGTAGCTTTTTCTAGAATGTCAGGTGGAGTTTCATCGGTATCGTCGGTGTTGCTTGAAAATATTACTCAAATTCGTATATATGATATACATATATACGAATTTGAGTAATAATACGTAATAATTAAAAAAAATATTTTAAAGCATTGTTTTGTTAGGAGAATAGTGCTTTAAGTTAATTATTTAATTTTCTTAAATAAGTATGTAAATAAAGTATGCGAATAAAAGTCTGTATTTCATTTCATAATTAGAATATTACATATAATGGTTTAAAATTATTATAATGGTTTTCGGTTTATTACCGCATCAAGTACAGCAAGTGAAAAAATACAGTTGAGTTTTTGAGTTGAGTTGATACATTAAGATAAAAAAATAATGTTTTAAACATGCACCATGTACCACGGAATAAAGTGTTGGGAACTAGCGATAGATGAATTTTGTCACAATCTTATTTTTTATAATTAAAAAAGTTTTTATTATTTATAAAACGCACTTCTGACTTTCCCAAAAACTTTAAATTCTGATATGTAAAAATCCTTATAACAATCCGTTTTATAAGAAATATCTTTATTGGTGCTAAGTTAAGAAATTTAAACACCCAAATGTAGGTTCCAATATATTTTGCTCTTGTACTTTCATAAAATCGTTTATAAATTTCAACCTCACAATATACCTCTATACCGATAAAGACCGAAAACGCAATTTTTTAGCCTTAATTTCCGTTCATAAAAAATTCTCATCAGTCATTTAGTTTATTTTATATATTTTTTTTAGATTAAGTTGGGTAATTGTGTAACTTTCAGTGTTACTTGTAATTTTGTTTTTGTTGATTTGTTTATGCACTTCTTGTTTTACCCTAAGTATTAAATTTTTTGTTTTCTTGCCTTACTAGGGACTTCCCTGGACGAGAAATCGGTTGTTAGCGATTAAGCCGCCCATTGTCTCCCTAATAATTTATGTTATTTTTATTTGTAATATAACGAATTTTAAAATATAACTTAATAAATACCGACTGACCGCCATCGGCAGGGCTATATAAGGCTAGAAGTCTTTCTAGCCGTGGAGAAGTGACCAAGTACCCGATCTAATCAGCTAAAGTTAAGTAAGGTTGGGGGCCCTGAGTGTGAGTAAGTTAATCTTAAGCAACCATTGAACCGTCATTTTGAAACTGTCACAAAAAACACGGTTTTTCTTCATATATACACGATCGTGGTGGGGGGGGGATAACGAGCCTATGTACACATATTTTGGTGGGGGAAAATTTCAGCAAATTTATGTGGTCTTTCGTTGTCTTCTTCATTAATAACTTACCAATCTCCAACTGCTCCTTCTGCGCTGAAAGCTTTGTAGAGTAATCTTCGCGGATCTTGATGAGATTACTCTCGTGTTGCCTTTGGGCCGCGGCGACTTCATTTTGAAATTTATTCTCCAACTCTTTGAGTCGAGTTTCCAATGTCTCCTGATAATTTTTCTCATTCGTTGTTAAAACCTATCAAATTATTACGGATATTAGTTTTTGTTTGTGTGTCCCTAAATTTTTATAAAACGTGACAGATTTTTAAAACTATATCTCGGGAAACACGTGCGTACTGAATTATTAATCAAGATGGCGTTAAACTTGGATGCTGTCAGTTCGATTCCCAGAAACTATAACAGAGGTAAAAAGACACAGAATCACAATAAAGTAAATCACAAAGCATGTAAAAAGTTCAAAAAGATTTTAAGAACATTTGCAAAAAATCACATTTCTAGAAAATTTTACCTCCTCCATTTCACGTTTATGCCTCTCACTTTGCTCACTCAACCTCATACTCTTCTCCATTAAAAACTTCTCTTCCACCTCCCTTAATTCCGTCTGCAACTCCGCTCTCATCCTCCTCTCTTTCCCACTAAACTCCATCCTTATCATCTCCAACTCTTTCTGAAGGCTTAGCTCCAGTCTCCTTCTTTCATCCGCCTTATTTCTCTCCACCATTTCCCTCACCCCCATATCTGGTATGGGAGATTTGATTTTCGGACTCTCATCCTGAGTTTCGAACTGATAAACGACAACCACGTTGTCGGTGCTGGATTTCCCTTGAGACAGCATCACGCCATCTAATCTCGGGCTGAGACTTTTTGATAACGAGTCTGAAGATTTGAGCGGTGTGACAGCTTTGTTTAATGGCTTGAAAGTGGATAATGGGCTGGACCAGGGCTTGTTTAGTTCCAGTCTAGGTCTGTCGGATCCTAAGCTCGGAGTGGGCGATAGCTTCAATATGGGCAAGTCTTTTGGAATGTCTATACTGTTCGAGCGGACGCCAGTGTTCGGCTCGTCCGTGGACTTTTTCGAGTCCTCCGAATCGGAATGTGCAAATTTCGATTTTAAATCTAGTTTCGGAATATTGATTAATGGAATGTTTCTTAACGAATCGGTCTTGGAATTAGATTTTTCGGAAACATCTTCGATGCGGGGCGATTTGTCTCCTTTGGGTTTTGTATCTTTTTGGTTTTCAGCTTCATCAAAGTCATTTAAATCGATGTTAGCGAATTCTCTATCGGGGGAGTCTATTGAGGTTTCAGATTCGATGCTTTCCATTAAATTTATTGATATTTTATTTGTTTGTGGTAAAAGTGGTGACCTGGAAGTAAATATTTTTGAATGCATTGGTTTTTTATATGAAACATAAGTTTCAATAGATTGTCTTTTAACCGAAATAGGATAAAATAATAATAATAAATTAATTAATTATTATTGATAATTTTTCATTTCAAATAAAAGCAGAACCACAATTAATTCTCGAAAAATAATAATAATCATTCTAACAAACAGAAGGACTAGTGTTGGCCTAGTGGCTTCAGCATGCTTATCTCATCGCGTTCGTAAATTCGAACCCCGGCTGTGGCAAGGAAAACATCATGCAAAACCTGCCCTATAGCCAAAATCGTCGTATGATAGGCATAGATGATCAATTACTTGCCTGTTAGAAAAACAAATGATTACGAAACAGATACATACACAAAGCTGAGGCCCAGATCTCAAAGGTACCACCACTCATTTTTAGAAAGGAAATTTAGTTTTTCTAAATTTAATTCTTTTCCACATCACTGCGACTTGAGTCCTTCAAGAATTTTTTTTAAAAGGCCGGCAACGCACTCGGGAGTGTAACTGTACATGCCAACATCTTTTCACAGAATTAGCGTGTAATATACATACCTTGGTCGTACTTCCTTTTCAGAAGTAGGTTCCTCTAAGTTCGTCGGCTCGATTTCTGTCTTCCGCACCAAGTCAGAAATCTTCTGAAAATTCTTTTGAAACAATCCAGGTTTGATGTAGTCCGCAACTGGGGGCTTCACAAGTCGTCTACGAGGAGACGTCCCGCGAGTTTCTCGGATTTCACTCTCTGTAATACGTTTAACGAAAGATGTACGTTGATTTTCAGTGAGCCCATTCTTTATCACACAGTGTAATTATCATTATTTATTTATTTATTTTATTTAAATTGGTTTTAATTAGTTACACTTATTATTAAGTATAAGTGACGACTCCTGTTCACATAAAAGACTATTTGTGTTCATTTTAAGCAAATTTTGTTTCTTATTTTTACGAAAATAATATTCCAGTGGCGCTATAAGGTTTGTTATCAGATTGCAGCCGTTCCTATTATTTATGTATTATATATATTTATATATATTTATATATATTTTTTTTTATATTAATATTGACAAGTAAGGCCTTCCGTATTGCCAGAACCGACGAGAATAACTGGCAATAAACTCTCCGCCACTCATTTTAATCGCCATTTTTTTTACACAACGTTTGTAAGGAGCTGCAACCATTACACCATGTTCCACATGACATATTAGTTAATTAATAATAATAACATAAATTAAAAAAAAACAAAGACTTGTCCTCTATCAGCAGGAGGCATGGTGAAATAGGAGCCAAACTTACATTCTCCGAACAAGAGCGCAATGAATATGTATTTATTTTTTTATAGAACAGAGGCAAACAGGCACTTGGTGTTAAGGGATGACTGTGTGAAGGGAACGTTGCTGAACGTTTTAAGAATTGGTACACTCATTTCTTGAAGGTCCCTTAGACGAATTGTCTTGTTCCGAGTCTGAAGCCTTGTGCTATCTCGCCATAGGAAATTACGCAGTTATGAAAAAAAAAAGAAAACGCCCTAAAGTTTGGGTTAAAAGTTGGATTGAAAAAAGGCAAGCTTTAAAAAAAATATAGCTTGACGACGAGCCGCGAGCCAGGCTCGGCGGTATTTAATACCGTGGTTTTGCAATGATACACCGGCGAGCTTTACCGACGAGCCATAAAACCGCGGTCTTACTCGTCCGTCGATCAGGCCCTTTAGACACAAAACGTCGACGGCGTGTGTCAGGCACAAGAGGCTGATCACCTTCTTGCCCATTAGATTGAGTATCATGAAACAGATACATAACTTTCAGGCCCACACTTAAAAAGACCACTGATTTATTTTATTTTTATATTTAAATAAAAGGAAAATAATACCTATAGAATCCTTTTCAGATATATTCTTATATTCCCTCGGGCTGTCAATTCGTGGTGGAATCGGTGGTCGGCCGGCTAAAGGTGATAGAACAATGGAGTTTAAAGGCACATTGGGAATTTGGGTAGGAAATGAGGGTACTTCGGTTTTATTTAAAGAATTAAATGGGGGTATTTCTAATGGATTTTTCGAATAAGGCGCGCTTATTATTGAACTTTGCCCGTCGTTTTGCTCCGACGAACTGTTCGAGCCGGGACTGATTGTTGGATCGGGAAGATTCTCTAGTTTGAATCTGTGGAAAAAATATTTTTAATTGTTAAATGCACTTTCGATATACAAAAATAAACAAGGTGAAACCTGTTCATTTTACTTCATTTTACTTTACTTTGAACCGACGATTTTGACGTTGTGTGTGAGGAGGTGGTTTAATATTATTTTTTTTTTGTTTTTTTTTATTATTTCTTAAACATCACAAATAAACTGAGTACAATAACAATGGGTTGAACCTTGATGCCTGAAGTTAAAAGTACAATGAATAGAAAGCGAATCGACAATATTACATCAAATAGAGAGAAAAAAAGTTTCTATCTGCTTCTATTTTGTTACATATGCCTAATTGCCTATGTTTATCAGGGATGATGTAAGATTCTAATAGTAGAAGAAATTTCTAAATCAGTCCAGTAGTTTTGGATCCTTTTCAATACAAACAAATCAAATTATTTTAATATTGGGTAATTTTTTTTTAGTGTTGTCTCTTTGTAGTTAGGTTTTTATTATTTTCAAAACTTAATTTGCAATACACACTGCACATAGAGGAATGACCTATATAACAAAATCTCTTTAAAAATATACATAAAGCAGACATTGTCATTAATCCACTCCAATTTTTTTTAAATTATTAATGTAAACGCAAAATTACATCACTTTTTGTTTCACTTGGGCAAATGCAGAAATGACATCACTAGCTTGTCCGGTAGCTAGCCCGGCTTTTCATCTTTTTTTTTTTTTAATCATGCTCATTACAAACATAAAAACTCTTTCCTAATAATTCATTTCAATGTTTCTACTACTATCTATTTAATTAAAATCAATTACCTGACACTTTTCTTATCTTCATCGAAGCTTGCTGTTTGTTTAGTTTTTCCAGTAATACTTTCGATTTTCCGTTGAATATAATCCGATGATTTTTCCCGCAATATACCCTTGGGTGGGTCACTTTTAGTTAGAGAATCTAAATGTGAAGACTTTTCTGTGTCTGGACTGGGAAGATTTGATCTGGATATTCTTAAGAACATGTTGCCTTTGCCTGAAAGTATATTTTTTTTTACTTAGTAATCCAGAGACAATGTTATCTTAATAATCTTCTCCGCTTCTAGTAATCTATATAAAGAAAACCTATCCGGAAAATATATTTATTTATTAAGGTTTTTATGGAGAGAAAATTTTAAAAAATTGCACATAACAACCAGATCTAAATCTGGAAAAGCGAACAGTCTACCACAGGGTAGCATAGCAAAATGTGCCATATTTATTTATTTATACTTTATTACCTTAATCAAAAACATACACATAAAAAATAAAAAAGCCGGTTACAAAAGTTATAAGACAGCGGGCGGCCTTATCGCTAACAAGCTATTTCTTCCAGGCAACCCGAAATATTTTGCTATGTATCTACTAAAATGGTAGACTAAGTAAGAACTAGTTTTTTTATGGAATTAGATAACTTATTTGTTACTAATGATGAAGCAAGACTAATACAAAATTGTTCATGTTATGTATATCGTAAGATATTTGACAAAATATGAAAATATAAAAACCTACATTTTTTATCACGAGACAAGCAAATAAATTCCAATCTTGTATAGTTAAATTAAGTTAATAACTATTTATTATTGTCATGTACAAAAATACATTTGAATACAGATAAGAATATAAATGTAATTTTAATAATAATTGCAAAAGTCTAAGTCTTGATTTTTTTTTAATATCTACTATGATTATTACACAAATGTTATACCTGTGAAGGGCAATCCTTTATCAACTTTAGCCGACAACAAAGGGCTGAAATTTTCCTCTTCGGGACTCGTTAGTACATGCATTTTAAGGTCAATTATTTCCGATTGCTGCTTAAACAATGTTTTAGGCCTTTCAAACGTTGGACGACTAAGTACATCTCTTTCAGAGGGATTCCTTGCAGGAATCAGTTTAGGCGATATTGAACTGTCTACACTCCGACGCAAAGGTGATATTCGTAGATCTCCAAGTTTCTTATCAAGTCTTGACAGTGGACCTAGAGGAGGTCGGCCCATAGGTCTCTTTATTCCTTGCATTAAGGCATTTTCTTTAACATCCGATGCATGGTTTTCACTATCCGTTATTAATTCATCTTCATCGCTTTCAACCTTAGTTTCAACTCGCTCTAGGTTTTTCGTGTTTTCCTCAGATGTTAGTAATTCCTGGAATTGGTGGTGAATAAATATAAAGAAACTAGATTGCGGCAATGAGTTATTTATTTAGGGATATTTGTGATACTTACAAACTAATAAAGTATAAATGACAAAAAAAAACGGTTTCCTTTAGTTTTTTTAAATAAGTTAAAAATCAAAGTATAACCACTGTATTTCATAGGCAAACACAGATTACAAATATTAAATTATTAGCACAAACACCAAAGTGCATAAAAAATATTAGAAAATTATTAGATCTAATACTGATTTAAATACCTGTATTTGCAATATGCTTTTATAATTATTCAACCATTACAAATCTCTCTATGAACCTTTTTCACTCAATTACTACAACCCTAGTTACCTGAACAGATGCACAAGTATCATCTAACACGGAAGCATCTCTTGCTTTTTTCACAAGCTCCCTGTAGACATGGTCGAGAGGATGCTCCCATTGGGTCTTTTTTGTCTCTTCATTGTAGTAATAATGGCTTTGTAGTTTCTCATCAAAGCTTAAATATAAAAAAAGTAAAAAAATTATACTTTATAACTAAAAATTGTTTGTAATACTAAAATTTACTTGAGACACTTATTGAGTGTGAGTGTTAAAAACACAGATATTAAGGTGAAGAGAAACTAAGGTTAAGTTTCAATGTCAAAACATGAACTAACACTCTGATATTTAAAATCCAATATCTTTTTTGACTTATGGGATTTACAAACCCTGCTAAGCTTTGGATTCTGAATCTTAATAATTTCAGAATTTAAACTATTTCTCACTGCTTATTTCAACCAGATCTAGAGACCATTTCATGGATAGAAGAATAATTTTTAGTGAAAAGTTTGAACTTAATTAGAAATTACAAAATTGAGCTCACACCATAACTTGAACCTAAAAATAGTAATTCTAATAAGATTTAAATTAGAATTTTCCCATAAAGTTTATATAAAAGGAAATTAATACTAAATAAGTGCCACAAAAATTACAGGCTCTAGGATCTATATAAATAACAAATGAAAAAGCTTTATTAACTTACTAAGCTTTCCATGGAGGAGGTAATGCTTGCATGAGCCCATCCCGGGCCAGAGGTAAGAGATGGGTTTCACTCTCAGGATCAATTCCCAACTGACAGGCATAATCTGATATTTCTATATAAAAACAATTAATACAATAGCAATAATATATAATTCTTTACTAGATACTGATAACTAGACCTAAGAATGCAAGTAAAGATAAATGTTAACATCTTGTTTCTCTATCTCAACACTATCATCAGCAATTAAAAAAATTAAAAACTATTGATTTAATTTAAAGGAATACAAACAAAATCCAATACGAACCCTCTGCTGATGGTTGGCTGTTTTCATCAAAAATCTCACGGCACGCCACTACTGATGATGAATTCATATTGAAAATTATATTATTCTATTTCATTTTTTAATAATATACCCTACATCTTGCATATTTTTTAATAATAATAAAACCATTATTTCTTTTGTCCGTAAAAATCGGCAAAATTGATTCAGCCGCGGCCCATTATCAGAATGTCAGATATTATTGAAAAATGCAATCTGTGTCTGTCACTGTGGCATTGACAGATATTAGAATTCTATTAGGCAGGAATGGAGTTCTGCGTGCTGTGTCGTCGTCGTCACCGTCACGATGGCTATTACATGGGTGTATCATGGAAAATCAGAATCACAATAAAATCTGACATAGGATTAATAAAGATTTTTTTATTTATTAAGAATACCCATATAGGGTTTTTTTGTGTATAATATTATACCTCTATTAGATTTTAACAGACACCGACTAAGATAAAGTAAAATTTATAGATACACTGATTTCAGACGTGACGTCTTATAATAATTCTGATGGAGCCCGCTGCACGCACGAAAAAACATAACTCATGCGGCGTTACCTCGCTCTAAGGTGTTCCATTTAAGGCTTGAAGTGCAAGCGAGAGCGCGGAACGAGCGACAAAGAGGTACAGTCGGCCTCCGCATTCGACAGCGTTCGACATCTGCCCTCTGATTCTGTAACTCACTTTTCGAAATCACACAGCGGTTTTTGCATCGGCAGTCGCTCTCAAATCAGTCGTGAAGCAGTCACTTTATGATTTGGTATTCTGAAAAGGTGTGAGCTTGTAGTTTATTGTTTATCAGAATGCCAAATCATAAAATGACTGCTTCACGACTGATTTGAGAGCGACCGCCGATGCGAAAACCGCTGTGTGAGTTCGAAAAGTGAGTTACAGAATCGCAGGGCTGTCTCTCTCCTACATGAGTGAGCGATGTGTCCGCAACATTCCATCAGTATTTTCTTATGACGTTGTCACGTTCAACTATCGTCAGACTTTACAGACAACCGATTTTTTTCAAGAATTTGGTTGTAGCGGTAATTGAAATACAAAGACGAAACGAAATCGAATTTTACTATAACAATGCCAGTAGATGATTTTTGCTATGCTCTATGAAGTACCTAACTAAAAATATCGAAAAGAAAGCAGAAGCATTCTTTATATTTCATTACTTACAAAATCTTTTCTCTGATATAATATAAAATTACATTTTTAGTATGCTGCCAGGTATCTTCAGATAAAATGTTTTTCTAATTCTGTAAATGAGTTATTTGTAGTTGTCACCCGTGAAGCTATTGCATAGCATTTTTTATCTACTTATGCAATTATAATTATATATTTATGTTTTATTTATACAGTATTTTTTTTAGAGAAATGTAATGAATAATGCTAGTTATCGTTCCGTACGCATAAAAAAACCACCCACACAAGCCAATCGTATCGCTGATATAAAATAATGGTTCCGTGCAAATGATTTACATTATGATGATGTTTGGCGTAAATGACAATTACTTGAAGTAGTGAAACAAAACATGTCTACGCCCTTCTATGAGATAGATGAAGACGTATAAAATTGCACGGTTATGAACCTTATCATTGCACATTTTATCCCATAGAAATTATTTGGGGTATAATGAAGCCAACGGTTTTAACAACAACTGATAAAAATTTAAATAGACCTGCAAGTGACATAAAATTATTAAGAGAAAAAGCTTTCTCACAAATTGGTGCAGAGGATTGGCGAAAATGTTGTGAACATGTAAACCTAATTGAAAACAAGACTCAGAAACGCGATTTTTTTTTCTAGTTCTGAATGAGGTTTTATTTGTATGGTTGAAAATTAGTACATAAAGTAATTTACGATTGATTTATTTTTCATTAAATATTTTCCAATCTTAAGAACCTGATGTATAAAAACATTCTTCATATACACAAATACTAAAGACACTGAAAGAACTAACATACTTCATGTTCACAAATACTAAAGACAAATAAAAAAAACAAACGGGGTGAGCTAAATAAAACCGTTTAATAAAACAGAATCAAGATCATTTAATCCAATTTATCCAGTATTGCCCACAATTTATTTTATTTCCCTATTTGCCATGAGATTCCGCTAGAATTCTTTAACTTACTTTTTTTCTTTATTCTTTAATTCTTAATTCTTCTTAACAAGTTTCAAGAAAAGTAAAAATCAAAGAGAACATCAACCTTTATTTCATCTGTGGACAAACCAAAATCTGTGGGACAAACAAGAAGCCCCGAATAACTACGAAGCGTCATCTGTCAAGCGAGCCATAAAGGAAAAAAAAAACTACGAAGCAATAGTTTTAGTGGAACATCCTTAAATAATTTAAAGTAATTCGTTTAAAATGACTTCAATTAAAGACGCTGCATCTTTGTATCAAAATTTAAAAACGGAATGGGCCAAAAAACCACGCAAGTTGGACAAATGCGGTGAACTTCTTAACAAAATTAAGGTGATGATGACTTAGCGATTCTTCAATTCCATAACAAAACTTAGGTGAATTCAAGAGTGTGAACTTTATTTAAACTTTAAAGCATGGTTGCTTATCTTACAAAAATTCGTTTTAAAAACTAGAAGAATTATCCGTCGGTTGAGACGTATTGTCTCAAATACAGTATTGCTGCAAACCTACTTACAAATTTTAAAATAAAGCTTAATTTCAGATTGCCCTGACCAATCTAACATTTTTACCCAGTAATAACACACAGGCTAACCAGAAAGAGTTAATTCTTGCTAGAGATGTTCTTGAAATTGGAGCACAATGGGCGGTGGCTGTTAAAGATGTTAAAGCTTTTGAGAGATACATGTCTCAGTTAAAATGCTATTATTTTGATTACAAGTAAGCTTTAATATATTTTTATAAGTATAAAACAATGTATTTATATATTTCCCTTTAAAGAATACAAGACTTATCTGACCTTTATAATTTTTCAGAGATCACTTACCAGAGTCAGCTTTTATGTACCAACTCTTAGGTTTAAATCTGCTATTTCTCCTCGCTCAAAATAGAGTTGCAGAGTTTCATACAGAATTGGAAAGACTGCCTGTTGATGTGATCAGAGCTGACCCTTATGTAAAACATCCTCTAGCTTTGGAGCAATATCTCATGGAAGGAAGTTACAATAAAATATTTTTGGCAAAGGTTTGTTAAATCATTAGTTAATTCATTTTAAAAGTTACAATTATGTTTAAAGTACTTTCATGTTTTTAGGACAATGTACCAGCAGAGAGTTATACATTTTTCATGGATACTCTCTTAGATACAGTGCGTGGGGAAATAGCAGCTTGTATTGAAAAGGCTTATCTGAAGATACCTTGTGCTGAGGCTGCTCGAAGGTTGAACTTGACCACACAGCAGGCTGTACTGGAATATGGCAAGAGGGTAAGTAAATTTTAAGATAGTGTTTGTAATCATGTCTACAACCAATATGGTGGACCCCTTTAGAAAAATAGTCCGCTTAGATATGAAATATGTATATTAGGAAATATTACTTCTACTTCTACTACTTTATTATATATTAATATTATTTCAATTATGTTATGGTTAAAAAATTAAATACACAAATTGTAAAAATAGCCATTTTCAATGTTATTCTTTTAGCGTAACTGGATCCTCGGGTCAGACAACTGCTACCAGTTCAATGCAGCTGAAGAAAGTTGTGCAGCAGCTGCTGGCGTATTTCCTTCGTCAGATCTTGCTGAACAAACCATTGAATATGCTAGACACCTCGAGATGATTGTATAAATAAAACAATTACTAAAAACTTGAAATTCTTTAGTATTTATATGTTTATACAACTGAAATTTTAAAATTTACCCTTAAGTTTTATTAATCTTGATTTTATGTACTGAGACTGTCATTAAAGTAATTAAATGTATGAATAAAATTACTATGTTATTTAAAGGTTTAAAAATAATAATTACAATACAATTGCATTAAAATATGTTTTGTAATAACAAACATGTACATCATTCACAATTATTGTGGAAACAATCATTTTAAGTTTAATGCATAAAACCCTATTTTCATCCTTTCTATATGGACAAGGGTGATTTAGAGATTATTATTATGATAACAGTTTCCTTAAAATACTAGTATTTTTTTTCATAAGTTATGATCTTAATTATATATTTGTGATACTTTAATTTCTACTAATGCATAACATAAGCCTTTAAAAAAATTATTGTAGTAGCTTATTTTTGATTTCAGTTTAGGTGGGTAAACGAAATTTTATTAATTTGCTAGACATTCAATATTATCTAATTTAAGTAATTTCGAAAAGTATTCTAGAGCTATTTTTAAATCCCAGTCTTTTTCTTCCAAGCACCTGTAACAAAATTATATGATTTATAACAGTACATTAATTACTAGTCAGTAAAATTCATTTAAAAACTGAGTCAAAAAATATACTCTCGCGTTTGCGAAACTAGGGTTTCATTTTAATAATAGAAACGAAAGCCTTACAAATTTTTCAACAATAAATAATATTTACTAACGAAAATTTCGATAAATGCCAACTTAAAGAAAAATACTGGTAAATTTTCTGTCACTGTGTTGGTATTGTTAGCGAGAAGCACGCGAGAGCATTCGTTTTGAGAGTGCTCAATTGTGCGAAGCGTTGCTGTAGTTGGAACACTCAACGTTGAGCATTATGCCGCAAAATGCGCTCTAGTGCTGTAATTGGAAAACGCACCATATACTTACAACAAGTAAGTGTATGGTCTCTTCGAATTTTGTTTATATTTACCTTGAACTTTGACACGAATTCAAACCAGTCAATTTAGAGAAAACGTTTATTAGACTACTCTTGCTCTCGTCATCTAAGGGACCTTCAAATTTCCAACTTGGTGTTTTATCTTGAACCTAAAATTAAAAAAAAAACATTTCAGTAAATTTACTTGTTCGTCATAACTCAACATATTGACTTGTCTATGCCGCCCGATGTTAAGTCGGAACTGTCAATGTCACGTCCAATTGTAATAAAATTTCGCATCAAACAACTACTGTCAAATAATCAAACTACGACTTGTGTGTTACTCTTAAACGGCGTGGGTCCATTTTACATTTCAATTATAACTTTTCACAGAAAACATAACTTGTTAAAATGAAAAAACATCAAACCAGACAAAAGACGGTAAACGACCCAGTAATCGTTTCTCGTGTAAAGAACTACTTAGCGGAAAATGTCGATAAAACATTTGTGGATGTTAGTCAAATGGCGCGGTCACTCAAAGAGCGATATCGCGAATATAACAATAGGAGCGACAACGCTTTCTGTCAGATGGTCGAAAGTGCTTATAAAGTAGTGCTACAGAGTTACGGTTTAGACGGAGCATCCACATCGGAAGGATCAGAGGAAGAGTCCGATTTGGAGCTGTTGGACGATAACAACAGCGCCTTAAACGACCGTTTACTAACAATGTACAATATGCAAGACAAAAAGCGATCGGCTTCTTCTCGACGCCAGACGGATAAATCTGGTGAACCTATCGATATAATAAGCAGCGACGAAGAGGGTGGTGCGGCGCCAAAACTTCCAAAAATCAATGATCAAATAACCATAACCCCACATATTCCGGTTCGTAAAACAAATAATACCTCAGAGGCACCTCAAAAACCTGTAGTTTCTAACCCAGCAGACAAAAAGCGTAAACCAGATACAAAAAGTGTAGCTACAAAAAAGAAATTTGAGATTGGCATACCAAAGAATGTTAAAGTTGGCTTTGAAGATGTTGGGGGTTTGTCAGAGACAATAACACAGATCTGCGATTTGGTTTTACATATGAAGCATCCTGAAGTGTATACAAAGTTAGGTATAAAAAGTCCCCGAGGGGCATTATTGCACGGGCCACCTGGGACAGGTAAAACATTGTTGGCCCATGCTATAGCTGGTAAATTACAATTACCCTTCATTGCAGTTAGTGGAACTGAATTAGTGGGTGGCATGTCAGGAGAATCTGAAGAGAGGATAAGAGAGCTTTTTGATCGGGCTGTTTCAGAATCACCTTGCATATTATTTATTGATGAAATTGATTCTGTTTGTGGAAATAGAATAAATGCTCAAAAAGATATGGAAAAGAGAATGGTGGCCCAATTATTGGCATGTTTAGATGGCTTAGCCGAGGAAAATTCTTGTGTTTTAGTGCTGGCAGCAACAAATAATCCTGATACTTTAGATCCAGCTTTAAGAAGAGCGGGTCGTCTTGAACAAGAAATAACATTAGGTATTCCTACACTAAAAGCTCGAAAAGAAATCCTTACAATTTTATGTAAAAACTTATCACTGAGTGAAGAAGTGGATATGAATGTTTTAGCTCAAGTTACACCAGGCTTTGTGGGAGCTGATTTACAAGCATTAGTAAATAAAGCAAGTACTTATGCAGTAAAAAGGATATTCAAAGATATTCAACAATTAGAAAAAGAACAAACTAAAAAATCTATAGCAAATATCACGACCAGTGAAATTCCAAAAGATACTATACCAAATGGGGAAAAAGTAGAAGAACCTACATCAAATGTAACAGCAGACGAGACTGGAGATTCAGAAAAAAACACATCTGATGTTCAACCACCTCTGCAAAGTAATGAGGCAGTTCCACAGGAGCCTAACATTGAAGGTGCTGTTGTGCCCATACAAGAAAGCAATAATATTGATGAACCTAACATTGAAATTGATCCTGTAGCTGAAGTCTTAGATTTATTAGAAAATACTACTCCATATTCATCTGACAAACTTCAAGGCCTCGCACTGAGCCAAGAAGATTTCCTTAAGGCACTTAAAACAACAAAACCTTGTGCTGTCAGAGAAGGTATTGTTACAGTACCTGATGTCACATGGGATGATGTGGGATCTTTAAGCCAGGTTAGAAAAGATTTACAGTTGGCTGTATTAGCTCCTGTGAAGTACCCTGAACAAATGAAAAAGCTAGGCTTGGCTGCACCAAGTGGTGTCCTACTCTGTGGTCCACCAGGGTGTGGTAAAACCTTATTAGCAAAGGCAGTTGCAAACGAAGCTGGGGTCAATTTTATTTCTGTCAAAGGACCAGAGCTGCTGAACATGTATGTAGGTGAGAGTGAAAGAGCTGTACGAACATGTTTCAGACGAGCAAGGAACTCTGCTCCCTGTGTTATATTTTTTGATGAATTTGATGCTTTATGTCCAAGACGTAGCTCCCACGATAACAATGGTTCAACAAGAGTTGTCAATCAATTGCTAACTGAAATGGATGGTATTGAGAGCCGAGAAGGTGTCTTTGTACTTGCTGCATCAAATCGGCCAGATATTATTGATCCAGCTGTATTACGACCAGGACGTCTAGATCGTATTATGTATGTTGGCATGCCAGCAAAGAATGACAGGCATGACATTCTCGAGAAGCTTACTAAATGTGGGACTAAGCCAAAGTTAGGACCCGATGTAGATTTGCAAGTCCTTGCAGATTTAACTGAGGGCTATACTGGTGCAGATTTGTCTGGTTTACTACGAGCAGCTGCAACCAACTCATTGACAACGCATATAACAAACGGAACCCTGGAGGGCGATATATTTGTTACTTTTAATGACTTTAGAGCTGCATTGAGCAAATGTAAACCTTCAGTTTCACAAAAGGAGCGGGAACATTATGAAAAACTACGATTAAAATATGCAGAGGGTATTGATGAGAAAGAGATGGAAATGGAGACTGAACCAACAAACGAGGAGTGTATGGACACTGTGTAGCATACTGATTTAGTCTCATACATGCATCACATTCTGTTTTTTTATCAAATTATTTATATATCATGATCAGTTTTAATAATTTCACGTTTTGCCTTAAGACTTAGCCTTATAATATAAACTTTTTAACCCAAAAATATCTTACAGTGATTGTGTGTACATAATGTAGTTGATATGTCTTAAGTTGCAATAAATAAAGTATTTTTACTATTTAAACTTTATTTTTAGTCCTAACTTGACCTTAAGACCACTCAAACATAATTTAATGAAAATTCTTATGCAATACATCTTATGCATTAAATTAATAGTAATAATTAAATGTAATTTATAAAAAATCCACACTCACAATTTTAATAATACTATAAGTCAATAGATTTTAAATATACATTCTTTATATCTACAAGAAAATAAAATGTGTTTTATTGCGAACATCCTTGCTAATCACTAGAAATATTTAGCGTTTTAGAAAGTTTATTGTTTAACATTGAAAAAAAAAAAATCTTGTTAATGCCTTTGTTCTACTAGTTTTATTTTATCAAAATTGTTTCATTCGTTGAGGCCTTTTAAAGAAATAAAAACACATTTAGTTGATATAAGCATAAATAAATAGTTATTTATCAATAACGTATAATGCATGCCGTATCTTCCCATTAAAGACTGTATATTGTAAAATCCGTTATTATTATTATAGCGTGTACCTACATGTAAGCTTTTATTGTATTGTTAAATAAATAAATAATAAGTATAACCAGCGGCACGTAAGTCTAGCGCTGGCCGATACGTGGAGGGGATTGCTGCGCATGTGTACTGTCGCGCGGGGGACAAAATGCGACTGGAGAGCCAATCGACGCTCTTCATTCCGCTAGCCCCCCTCAGGTACCTTATTTTTTACTTCTGCGCAATAACGGTCAGCGCTAGAGTTTCGTGCCGCTACTTATACCTATGTGGTTATGGCGTTCAAATAATTTACTATGGAGTAGTGCGTACGAACCCCGGCTACGTACGAAGGTAAACACAAATCTGGCATGTCTTAAGATACAAAAGTTGTTAAGTACTAACGATAAAGGATCATAAATCTTCTGATACACAAAAATCTAGCTCTTTAACTATTTTTACAGTGACTGGCAAATGTATTGGTCTTCAAAAACGTATAGTATCTATATATTATTGTTACACGTATAGGTCGGTTATCGAAAGCTGGCGGGTTCACAGTACTCACACTAATGCAATTTCACATACAGTATGTTTCAAAATATGATTTTTTTGCCATGCTATACATTTTAGTCCACTCTTAGTAAGGTTGGGTGGGTTGTAAATAAATAAAAATGTGTCAAATACATATAAATATTAGGTGCATACGAGGGTGGATCAGAAAGTTCTAAGCCAGACCAAGAACGTGAAACAGTAGTTCGTGTAAATAATTTTTCATTTTTCGACATAAGCTCCATCTAGCTCAACACACTTCACTGTTACTTCACTAACTATTCTTTCAATACTCCTCTTAGAAACCCCAGTCGCATCTGATGTCAAATTAAATATAAAAATTTTTCATTAAACTGTTTTTAATTAAATAATTAAAAACATTGTGCACCATTTCACGAGATTGCCCTGGTAATGTTTGAAAAAAGATCAACATGTATAAAATAATAATAATATCAAACAGTAAAGATCAACATAAACAGTAGCAAAAGAAAAACAATAACTCTCTCTTTTATACTCATTAGCTTGACCGAGCGCGAGAGAGACGGACAGTCTTTTCATGATGTATTTGTGATTGTATTTCAGTTTGACATCACGTCTCGCGCTTATTCACAGACACTACACAAGCACAAAGTGTAAATGTGTTGAAGCCGCCAGCTTTAGATAACATACCTATAAGGACTTGTTTGTTTTTGAAATAATACTCACAATGGCAACTCTGAAAGCGTTTGCGGCACATTCCTTTGTAGCTTCATCCCAATACAGCATCTCATTATAGATCTTGTACTCAATCCCGTCCTCGCATACAAGTAGGACAGTTCTTGTGAACGCTAAGACCTTCTCATCATCAGCCAACGAGTCGGTGCTTGTACTAACAATACCATTAATTCGGAGTAGAGTTTGTGTTTCCTAGAGAAATTTATGGTGTTTTTTAAAATTTTCTATATCTGATACGACGATAGTTCAAGTATTATATGATAAATCAAAAAATAAATATATT
The DNA here is from genome assembly GCA_963693345.1 of Pieris melete. NCBI lineage: Eukaryota > Metazoa > Arthropoda > Insecta > Lepidoptera > Pieridae > Pieris > Pieris melete. Next base: position 1,704,671 of record CAVNZK010000032.1, on the reverse strand, counting down.
AATTGGTATGGTTAAGCGTTGGGCCTCTTGAATACATCTCAACTAACTAAGGTTCAAACGGAACTTTTTTTCATCATAAGTACGTTACTATTATACGAGAATAGATGTACTCGAACAGTACATAATGTGTACTATTGTATGCATATCTGCTCGGGACGGCCATTTTTTAGGTACGAGGCGCTACCGATCTTTAGACCAATCATGAAGTTAGGATCACCTACACTTAGATGTTTAAGCAAATTCGACGATTTCATAATAAAAAATAATATAACATGAGCAGTGTTGGCCTAGTGGCTTCAGCGTGCGACTCTCATAACTGAGGTCGTAGGTTCGATCCTCGGCGGCACCAATGGACTTTCTTTCTTCGTGGGCACTTAACATTTGCTCGAACGGTGAAGGAAAACATCGTGAGGAAACCGACATGTCTTAGACCCAAAAAGTCGACGGCGTGTGTCAGGCACAGGAGACTGATCACCTACTTGCCTATTAGATTTAAAAATGATCATGAAACAGATTTCAGAAATCTGAGGCCAGGACCTAAAGAGGTTGTAGCGCCACTGATTTATTTTATTTTTAATATAACATTACTTATTAGCAATGCTTAGTTTTTTCAATAACAATTTTGAAAGCTAAGCTAAAGCAGTGTTGGCAAGTCGTAGTATCAAACTGCAGCTGTCTTGGCCTTACTATGTGCGCAATTTAACACTCGCACAGAAAGCTTAAATTCAAACTAAAAAATAACTTTATTCATATAGGTAACCAAGTGCACTTAAGAACGTCAACAGAAAAGAAAATTTAGAATCAATTTGACATAAATTGATTCTAAATTTACATTTACAACCATTATGCAAGTCGCGAGAAAAACTGGCAAGAAACTCACCGCCACTATTTTTAATCGTCAAGTTTGTAAGAGCAGCCATAAATATTTGAAATGCAGTAAATAATAAGGATAAGAATCATTTAAATAATCGTCAGATTTATAAAAAGCATACTTGCTTATAAGAAATCAATGAAGAAACAACTGATACAGAACTCACTATAGGGCCTAGGGTTTTAGCGCCGCAATTTTTTTTACTGTAACTATTTATATTATTACTAGTAGACTCGGCCAAGCGCTATGGCTAAGGTTTTTGTTACATTACATAGTAGTAAACTATCCAAGGGAAACAGTAAGAGTCATGGGGATCAACATGATTTTTTGGTGGTTATGCCATTAAATTGTAGCTTATGTGAAACGTTGGTACTTTCAACACAGCGCCATAGAATTAGATTTGTGATTGCAAATAATAAACAAATAGTTTGCAATAGAAAATATAGGGGGTATAATTTAAGATGTAAGCTATCCTATCTTCTTAGTTAGATCAAACTACACACGGTGTGCAAATTTAATTGAAATCGGTTAATTAGTTTAGGAGTCCATAGCGGACAAACACGTGACGCGTAATTTATATATTTTACGATTATTATATCGTATTTAAAATCGCATGAATGTTGCAGCTTCTAACAATACAAACAACTTGGCGATTTAAAATAGCGACGTGGTTTATTGTCAGTTCTCGCAAAAAAAGTATTTTTTTATTTTTTTTTAAATAACCTCACGCAGAGCGTATTGCAACAGACAAAGGTAAAAGTAAATTTAGAAGCATTATTTGTTTACCTATTATTATTGTGTATTGAATAGTTCAATGTATTTCAAAATACAACGAATATAAGCTTTACTTACCGTATGCATCATAACGTCGATGTTAAAGGAATGTATATCGTGTCGAAGGTGCGGCCACTTGTGTATCAATTTACCGATTTTTTCCGAACCTTGAACGAAGTCGTAATTACCTTCCGCTAAGCAACGGCTGCGAAGGAACAGCTGACGTACGAGGCTGTATTCGTGATTGTAACCTTAAAGAAACTTAGTTTAAAAATTAACGTTCTTTACTTCGAGTTGGTCGCTTAAAAAAACGTAATTAGAGAGGCATATCAGCGAAAGACATAATATTTGTATTTTGATGTGAAACATCTATAACCGCACGTGAAACCGATTTCTGGCGTGGCGACGCATGCCGTGGCGACGCGTCGCCACGCTATATGATATATGTATATACGGTCTATATGCAGTAGTAAGTACGGTGTGTGTATTTCGAAGTCACTGATTAAACGAATTAAGTAGTCACGATTTAAATTAAATTTGTAATTTTTTATATTTAATCTGGAAAAAAATCGTAATATTTTAGTTTATCATTATGACATATTTAGTTCCTATCACAATCTATTCTTTTCTGCATATTACTAGTCATTGATTTCCTTATTTGGTGATTACGTCAACAGTAATTATTTACTTTTTTACACATATTGTCTATGCTTGAAAATAAAATGCATTTTCGGGGATTCCTACAAAAAATAAATACGTTTATGTACTATTATTTTTGAGAGCTTTGCTTACTTTTGCTGACAAGAGGAAAGGGGGGGGGGGATAAATTACAGTAAATATGCTTTACGTAATACTTGAACATTGTCTGTAGAACTATGTACGCATTTAACATTCGCCCGAACGGTAAAAGAAAAAATCGCGAGGAAACCTTGCCTAGACCCAATAAGACGACGTGTGTCAGCCACAGGAGACTGATAATCTACTTGCCTATTAGATTGACAAACGATCATGAAACCTGATCATGAAATCTAATTCGTGGGTAACACTGAAAATGTTTTGAATTGGCCGAATTAGAATCATTGCTAATGAAAACTCTTTTGAATTCAATTTTTTTTGAACCTATAACTAAATCGTCGACGACCAATCTCTCCCCGAGCGGCTTGATCCTTTGGCGTTGCGTAGAGATTTGGGGTCACTCTGCATCTTCTACCGCATTTACCATGGAGAGTGTTCAGAGGAGTTGTTCGGATAAATAATTAAAAAAAAATAATTAAAATAAAATAATTAAATATGAATTGCATCATCGGACGTCGAGACAGAATACGAAATTCCACCCGTATCACCTCGACGTCCGCCGTTCCACAACTGAGCGTTTTTCAAGGCAGTTTTTGCCGCGCACCATCACTATGTGGAACCAGCTGCCCACTGAAGTATATCCGAACCAATTCGACTTAGGGTCCTTCAAGAACCACCAACCGCAAGAACGTACCACTTCTTGAAAGGCCAGCAACGCACTCGCGAGCCCTCTGGCATTGAGAGTGTCCATGGGCGGCGGTATCACTTAACATCAGGTGAGCCTCCTGCCCGTTTGCCCCCGTTCTATAAAAATAAAAAAAAGATATAGTTCGAAAAATTCGCTTTACGAGCTCTGAAGATGCGGTGAAAGCGTACGAAAATGCCAAAGAAGAGACCCCTAAGGAAGAATGGGCCCACTGCTTTTCTCAGTGGTTCCATCGAATGTGACGATGTGTAGAGAGGAATGGAGATTACTTCGAAAAACAATAAAAGTATTGGCAACTTTCTACATTAAGTCGTTTTTCATTTTCAAAACATTTTCAGTGTTACCTAGGTAGGATACAAAAATCTGAGGTCCAGACCTAAAAAGATTGTAGCGCCACTGTTTTATTAGCTAATACGTATGGGTTTTACTTACGTAATTTAATCTTACTGGTAATAGTCAACACTGCATCTTTATGATACATTTCCTGAATAGGATTTCGTTTGTCCGGCTCAAGGTCCAAAAGCCTAAAGAAGTAGCTCACAAACTTCTCAACTAACGGTTTAGCGTCAATCAAACAATAGCATGGTTTCAATTCCGGCATTTGATGTCCTCTTTGAATGGAGACGCCGTCCTGAAAATTTCATTACTAAAGTTCTATTTGTTTTTCTTGTATCATCCAGTGAAATAGACAAAAATAGTAATATTGGGATCAACTCTCACTGGCGCAGAGTTCAGTTTCCATGATAAGATACAAATTTGAATGTCAAGGCTATTCAACCAATCAAAATACGTTTATTAAGTTTAGATGCGGCTTATGAATTTAAAAAACGTTTACAAAATTCGCGAAAGAGCAAGACTACGCCATCCGTTCGCAAAACTACAAGGAGGCCTTGTTCTAAGAACGGGCAAGAAACTCAGCAAGTTTTACCCTCCCTCTACATTACAATTATTCAAAGGAAAATGTCATAAACCACAACGTCAAGTTACATAAGTAAAAAAAAATCTGTTCTGTGATTTACCACAGGTCACCATTACAAATATATCCACATCACTTCATAGATAACAATATAATTAGAACTATTGCCAAGCGTTTTTGTCTTCTACACATCTTGATACCACGGGCCTAGTGAGAAGATTGAAAATGACAGAACTGTTTGATCAATGTGATTGAGGCTTTTGGGTAAAATTCGAAAATTAGGGATACTCCTGTACGAATTGGATTAAGAACCATTTAAGTATTTCTGAACCATTTCGACTAAACTCTGATTTTTCATTACATTTCATAAGTGTTAATACTAAAAAAGTTCTCCACCGAAAAAGGGAAAAATTTGACCCATTAACTTTTCTTTTTTAAAAAATTTGACCATTGAACTTTAATTACTTTATTTTATTCTTTAGCTGGTATCACTGACTACTAATTTCAGGTTTAGTAAACTTGATTGATTGATTGGGACGTAATTATCACACGCCGTAAAACTACTTGGAATGTGTAGCACCGCGCTTAATGAAATGGATACATTCACTAACAAATAAAATGTATGTATAGACTCAGATGTTCAGACTCGTATTGAAATTAAAAAATGTGCCCGGCCAAAAAGGTTTGCCGTTTCGGACATGTCTAAAAATTATAGCTGTCAGAAATCTACGGAATTATTTGAACAATTTGAGTATTTGGGGACCAAAATTCCCGATTCTTATCCGGAACGCACTTGCGAGCCTTCGGTATCATTTCATATCAGCTGCCTTCTGACCGTTTACCCCCTATTTTATCAAAAATTGCTTACGACAGTCATATTTGGGCTGTGATTCAGGTGAAATTCAGGAACAAAATAAAAAACTTACCAATTTTCTCAAACACGGGAACAGTGTCCTAAATACTTTTATATAATAATCTCCGTCCACATAATTCAAACATAAGGGATTTCCTTCCAGCGATAACGATTGCAACATTAAACCTCGCAATGGCAACACTGATTGAATATTATCCAGTAAGTTATATGAGAGGTCTAAGTGAAGCAATTTTGGTAATTTGGATACGAGGTCAAAATCTTGTATGGATCTAAAAAAATAATGAAGTGTAATTTAAGGGTAGACACTTTTTACTGCATTTTAAAAGGTTGGAAATAAACTTTTCATTTCATACTTATTGAAATTTTCCAAGTTCAATAACTTTGAAATGAAAAGTCGATAGTTATTCAAAATTTGCTTTATAAAACTAGCTACAACCTTTTATATCTTTACAACCTTTTAGCCCATTGGTGCACAGCCGGGGTTCGAACCTACGACCTCAAAGATCAGAGTCGTACGCTGAAGCTACTAGCTGCTTTAAAAACTACTGAAAACAACTGAAGTAATCTAAAAAACTTAACCGATTTCAAATTCCCGTAAATAAAACAACTTGACAATTTGACATTTGATATAAATCATAGACCTCGACATGACTGAGATATTTGTGGACAAACATACAATTCGAACAATACAGAAAATACCACCACTTTGTGGAACCATCTGCCCATTGAGGTATTTCCGAACCAATTCGACTTAGGGTCCTTCAAGAAAAGAGCATACCGATTCCTGAAAGGCCGGCAACGCACTCGCGAGCCCTTTGGCATTGAGAGTGTCCATGGGCGGCGGTATCACTTAACATCAGGTGAGCCTCCTGCCCGTTTCCCCCCCTGTTTTATAAAAAAAAAAAAAATTAAAAAAAATAAAGATCAAACAGATAACCTTTCTTCTTGAAGTCGGTCAGTGAAAAGCGTCAAGATAATCAGTTATATATATGTCTGAACCATAAGTGAGAGGTTTTGGGTCACACGTATGTACTTACGTAAGCCTATTGTGCGATAAGTCCAGCTGGTTCAGATTCTCCCAATCACAACCTTGTATGAGGTCTATTAACTCAGCTTGGTTCGTTGGACGATTTAATGGGAAATATATAAAGTTACTTATATCTGTAATAGGAAGTAATAAAACACTTTCGTTATAAGTCGGTAAAATAGTGCCTCCCCTCCCTCAAAGATTGGCAACCCTGTATTTGAACTACACTATTTATAACTCAAGAACGGTTGAACCGACATTGGTGGGGAGTTTTTTTTTTTTTAATGGCTCTGGCACGACATGGGCATTAGCCAGCGTCAAGTATAGGATTTTTATAATTCGTGCTTGTCTTTTAGAAATTACAATAAATAAAAGACAGTGTCCTCTATGTACGGTTTAAGCACTCGCCCGGTACCGCACAACCCTCCCAAAGGTCGAGAACAAATTTAAATAAATTAAAACTTGCTTGAACCGGGAATCGAACCCGGTACCCCTCACCTAGCTGCCACTTAATAAGACCGCTAGGCTATGAGGCCCTGGTGGGGAGTTAGCTTAGAACCAGGAGGCTGGCATAGACACACTAAACGCAACTGACAGCTAAACGTAATGTTGTCTATGGTTAAGTATGATTGAAATTTTACAATTAGTTTTGAAGTTGATCAGTGATGTGTTTATTTCGAGTTTCTATTAGCTTATCGTGCCGATATTATCATTAACAATGCCACGACCAAGACTAGACTTATTATCTTTTACTTTTTTACATTTTAGTCTAGTTTTTTTACATTAATTCACGCTTCGTCACATTTATCGAAAAGCAAATAACATAATAAATAAAAATGTGTGCGTGTACTAGGTCGAAAAATACACGTCGAAAAATGATCTACTATATGCAACTTAACAGAAATTGGTTAAATAAAGTTTAACAAAAGGCTTTTATTATCATAGACATGATTACAAATACAATTATTTCATTTTAACTTATTACTGTACTACTATGTGGTACTAAGATTATTACAGAATTTCATTAATTGTAATAGAATTATTAGTATAACTATCATTGCTATCGTTATTATATATTTTTGTTACTAATGGCTTCGAATCTCTTCGGATCAACCGTGGTAGGGACAAGAAAAAGATGGCGCGTAACCGAAAAATGTGACGTGTAACGCAAAAATGTTACACTAAATTTTTTTCCAACCCCGATAAAGAAGTTTCACTTCAAAAATTTAAAGGGATGCAACGGGCGGCCTTATCGCTAACAAGCGATTTCTACCAGGCGACCATAGTAAGGGAACAAAGTAAAAAAAAAACCAAATATGATGGTTTCAGTGCAATACGTACATAACCATTTCTTATATAAAAAAATGTAGAATCTTAATCTAAAAAATTATTAATGAAAAAAAACTAAAAAGTAAAAAGCTACTCTCACGGATTCATGATTCAAATATTACAAAACTTACCACTTTTCAACGTGAACTCGCTCAAATCAACCTTTTGGCCGTCGTAACCACTAATCAGCCGATTCCTAATTACCAATCGAGGGATGTATTCCAACACTTTCGTATTTAATGTCGTCACCGATATGGTTATCATCAGTTCGACGTCATCTTTACGAATTGAAAAACCTTGCCAATGCAGTGCCAGTAATGCCGAACGACATCTGTTTACTAGGAATTTGCAATTTCTTGAGTTGAACTGAAATGGACACAATGTTTACGGGAGTGGTGAAAAAAAATTACGCCACAACGTTTTAGGCCCGGCCCTCAGATTTCTATCTGTTTCGAGATATTTTCTGTACCTAACACGCTGTCGACTTTTTGGGTCTAAGGCATGCCGGTTTCCTTACGATATTTTCGTGTTAAATGAACCAAAAAATCTTCGCAGGCGTATTCGAAACGGGTGCACTTTTTGAACCTACAACCTCAGGGATGTGAGTCCTAAGCTCGAGTCACAAACTCAAACTCAAAACTCAAACTCAAAATATCTTTATTCAAGTGGGTAACCAAGTACACTTTTGAATCGTCAAGTTAAATTAATCGTAAATTTACATTTACTACCAGTTCGCAAGTCAAGGGCGTAGAGCGGGTAAGAAGAACTGGCAAGAAACTTTCCGCCACTCTTTTTAATCGCAAAGTATTGTCATACAAACTCACAGGTTGTGTAATGTAAGAAAAGCATCTATATCCATTCAAAAAGTTCTCCTAACTTTTGTTTATTTATTTTGTAATCCTACAGCTAGCAAAAAGTATATAATATAATAAGAAAAAATAATACACTTGATTTTTGTGAAGTATCACAAAAATAAACATACCTCGATAAAACAGGGAATAAAACTTTTTTCTTTGAGATCTTCTAAAATCGCGTCCAAGACATTTTCTTTAGTCCATGATGGCGGAAATCCCACCACCTGAAATGCAATACAGAAAAATGTAGTTTCCCTTTTAATGTCTAAGCAGTCCATAACTTTCAGAATGCCTGAAAAGGAAAAAACAATTATATAACTCCGGATTGGATCCTGTTTTAGATTTTTGAAGTGAAACTTCTTTATCGGAGTTGGAAAAAAATTTAGTGTAACATTTTTGCGTTACGCGTCACATTTTTCCGTTACGCGCCATGTTGCTTTTTGAAGTCAACTTCTTTATCGGCGTTAAAATATGACATGTAGTATGTTTTGACTTTGAAATTTCACAACAGATTACATTTTCGACTTTAAATTTGCTAATCGCAATTTGCAGCAATTAATTTCTAAATTGTATGCTAGGCAGTGTATGAAAATTTACTGTGTTTAAAGAAATAGTTTCGGACCTCTAAACTTTATAACAAACCAATTATGGCTCTGCGTACAAAAAAGATTTTATATAAGTTTCACTTCTTACGTGTGTACACCTAGTACACGCAAACATTTTTTTTATATAACAGAGTCCAATGCTCAGAAGGCTAACTTGACGTTAAGTGATACCGCCGCTCATGGACACTCACAATGCCAGAGGGAACACGAGTGCGTTACCGGCCTTTTAAAAATTGGTACGCTCTTTTCATAATGGACCGTAAGGAATTGTTAATTACGTACGTATAATCAAACAACAATAAAAATAATGAAATGGTAGAAATATAAATGAGTTTAAGTGTAAAAGTATCTGAAAGAAAAGGCTATTATTATTATTACTCTCCATTAATTGAATATGGTCTTTTTCTGGAGGGAACGTGTATAATATTATCTACATTTAATTAAAATTGATTCAGTATTTTTTGATATATACGCATTTCTGGACACGTAAAGGCAAGCAATGCTGATAGGTTTTCAAAGTAAGTTCATTTTTTTCTTAATTTATTTGTGTAATAATAAACACAACTTATGTTTAATTAATAAATTGTATAACTTACAGACACGATCATAAACAAATTATCATTTTTGTATTCATCCTCAACTTGTTCCCGCTCCAGCATCATCACAGTCTGAAAAGGTTTGATTTATTTATTAAAACTTCTTTACATTACAAATAAAAACAAGAAACATAATTATAAGAGATGCAACGGGCGGCTTTATCGCTAACTAGCGATCGCTTCCAGGCAACCCTAAAAAAAATTAAAAAATGTGTGCGTGTACTAGGTGTACACACGTAAGAAGTGAAACTTCTTTATGACCTTATTTTTCGTAAAATGATCTACTATATGCAACGTGACGAAATTGGTTAAATAAAGTTTTAACAAAAGGCTTTTATTATCATACAAATACAATTATTTCATTTTACCTTATTACTACTAAGATTATTACAGAATTTCATTAATTGTAATAGAATTATTACTATCATTGTTATCGTTATTATATATTTTTGTTATTAATGGCTTCGAATCTCTTCGGATCAATAGTGGTAGGGACAAGAAAAAGATGGCGCGTAACCGAAAAACGTGACGATTTGCTACAAAATTTCTCCGCATACACGAATTCAAGTCCGACCAGTCACCACAAGTAGTTTTTGGATTGAAATGAGTATAGAAATTGAAGGCGATGAGCGTCACGTCAGGTAGCGGAGCTGCCTGCATAAATTAGCCAGTCTTGCAATCATCGCCATCTTGCGTTGGCGTGTGGTAATACTTTTAAAATATGCCAATTCTCAATGTTTATTCAGTGATTAAGATAATAGATAGCTAGAGGAGGTCTGTTACTAGTAAATTTATATTTGCCAGAAAATTTGCATATACATATTTACGTGTGTTAGTACTAAAGTACGCTTTAATAGCTTATTGAAGTGAAACTTCTTTATCGGGGTTGTAAAAAAATTTAGTGTAACATTTTTTCGTTACGCGTCACATTTTTCGGTTACGCGTCACATGTTTCGGTTACGCGTCACATTTGACCGTTACGCGCGTCTTTTTCTTGTCCCTACCACGGTTGATTCAAAGAGATTCTAAACCATTAATAACAAAAATTTATAACAACGATAACAATGATACTAAAAATTCTATTACAATTTATGAAATTCTGTAATAATCTTAGTGGTAATAAGGTAAAATGAAATTATTGTATTATTTGTATTCAAGTCTGTGATATTAAAAGCCTTTTGTTAAACTTTATCTAATTTAACTTTATTTAACCAATTTCTGTAAAGTTGCATATAAATAATTTTTCGAAAAATAAGGTCATAAAGAAGTTTCACTTCTAACGTGTGTACACTAGCACACGCACATTTTTTTTTCAAAAAGGGAAGTGATCATGCAAAAGTTGAAGCAAAAATCATACAAACAAAAAGAATTATACTATTATTGATTATTTGCGTGAAACAATTAATATTAATTTGATAACGCTATAATTTATTTTAATAATGTGATGATGTCGTAATAAAATAAAACAAGAATTGACTTTAATAATATGTCTGATAATGTATGTAAAATTCCTTTTAAGACAAATTTGCACGACATGTGTGGCAGAATATTTGAACTTGGTTGTTGGAAAATATTTGGTGTGGGTATAAATATTGTGTCGTTCTATCGAATTAGTAATTACTGTAAGGATAGAATAATGATATGGAATAAATAAATAAACTTTAGATTGTACCACCATACATTATTATTATTAAAACGACTGTCACGTAGAAGTGGAGTATTTAAAAGCTGTATAACGTTACACATTCACACACACAAACGCACACATAGTCTATAATTCATATTATACACGTATTTCTTTATTACCACACAAGTTGCGATAATCTGGGTTCCCAAACATTGTTTATAATTTTATTTACTATATGGTACACAAAAAATGGTCTGTAATGTTGGTTTACGGATAATAGTTAAACGTGACGTCATAAAAAAACATTGATGAAATTATTGTATACTTTTATGAATAATGAATCATTTTTAATTTTTATTGAACTATTTTGTATGGATGCAAAGGAGTGAATTCTCGGTCGCATAGGCCAATCGAGTGGAAGATAGATAGATGCGGCGCAAGCGTACAATGAGCGTAACGGGACAATGAGTGATTTGTACGTTTAGCCGGCGTTATCGATTTATTAGACAATGTCACGTGAAAAATATTATGAAAAATTGTTGTATGAAGATTAAAAATTTATATATAAACTATCTGACCGGGCAAACGTCGTTTTGCCATGTATATCATTATGATAAAAAAATAGGGGTTGATTGTAGAGGGGTGAAAGTTACTGGTTTTATGTATTTTTTAATGCTGTATCATAAAAAAGTAAAAACAGAAAAAAATATCTTAAAATAAAAAAAAATATTTAGGGGTGGACTACCCTTAACATTTAGGGGGATGACAAATAGATGTTGACCGATTCTCAGACATACCCAATAGCACACAAAATTTCATGAGAATCGGTCGAGCCGTTTCGGAGGAGTTTAACCACAAACACCGCGACACGAGAATTTTATATATTAGACTAGCTGATCCGGCAAACGTCGTTTCGCCATGTATATCATTTATAATAAAAAAATAGGGGTTGATCGTAGAGGGGTGAAAGTTAGGTATTGTATGTATTTTTTAATGCTGTATCATAAAAAAATAGAAATTAAAAATTTTGTCTAAAAAATAAAAATAAAAATTTAGGGGTGGACTACCCCTAACATTTAGGGGGATGAAAAATAGATGTTGTCCGATTCTCAGGCATACCCAATAAGCACACAAAATTTCATGAGAATCGGTCGAGCCGTTTCGGAGGAGTTCGATTACGCACCCCGTGACAGAAGAATTTTATATATTAGAGAATAACGATTTTTACCGTTTTCTTTCTGCCTGGAAAGCAATCAATTAGCGTGGTGCAAAATGTTTTTTGTATGTGTAAATACATTACCTTCGAAGAACGTACTGTGACACTCCGCTTAAGCTGAATAGTGTTCTTCCAAGGCCAGAGATATCTGAACTTCACAACGGTTGGGTCCGTACTGGTCATTATCTCATCTCGTTCATATACGGGAACTTGCTTTGTTACTACTTCCCTGAAATATATAAATATTTATTTAAAATATATATATAAAAAATCCTGTTTATGTATAGGTCGGTTATCGAAAGCTGGCGCGTTCACAGTACTCACACTAATGCAATTTCACTATACAGTATGTTTAAAAGTATGACTTTTTTGCCAAGCTATATATTTTAGTCTACTCTGGTTTTAGTAAGGTTGGGTGGGTTGTAAATAAATAAATATGTGTCAAATACATATAAATATTATGTGCATACGAGGGTGGATCCAAAAGTTCTAAGCCCGACCAAGAACGTAAAAGAGTAGTTGTAAATTATTTTTCATTTTTCGACATAACCTCCATCTAGATCAACACACTTCACTTTTACTTCACTAACAATTCTTTCAATACTCCTCTTAGAAACCCCAGTCGCATTTGATGTCAAATTAAAAATAACCACCATTGTCATGCACCATTTCACGAGATTGCCCTGGTAATGTTTGAAAAAAGATCAACATGTATAGTAAAGATCAACATAAACAGTAGCAAAAGCAAAACAATAACTGTCTCTTTTAAACTCATAAGCTTGACCGAGCGCGAGAGAGACGGGCAATCTTTTCATGATGTATTTGTGATTGTATTTCAGTTTGACATCACGCCTCGCGCTTATTCACAGACACTGCACAAGCCCAAAGTGTAAATGTGTTGAAGCCGCAGCTTTAGATAACATACCAATAGTAGCGCCTCTATTGCCATAATATGAAAAAAAATAGTATCGCCACTATATGTTAAATATATGTCTTACTATTAAGCCATGGTCGAGAACATTATATAATACATAATAACTAAATAATGAAATTAAAACGTCACACCAAGTTTTTATTATAAAGTGGTTTCACCTGATAGGTTGGTCTTTATTGAGACACAAATTGATGGTCAACTTGGGTGTAGTTTGTTTAGTCTGTGGCCCCAATCTTTCGAAGGCACTTTGGCGCCTTTTCTGGTTTTCAAATACATCTGAAGAGTCTGAATCTCTAGAACCTAAATAGTTATGGTCACGTAATCAAAATTTATAGCGTAACGATGTAACGGCCGACATAATATATGTCGCAGATATGGCGTTACTGTCAGCCGCTATTGTCATTATATTACGACTAGCATTACCGGTTTTGATTCGACTTTGACGTTGTTAATTTATAAGGTCTGTGACGTAATGGCGGCGGACAGTAACGACATTGCTCCGACATATATTATTTACTTCTTTAAAGTTTTACAATTGCTTAACTTTTTTAAAAATCGATTATGTATTTAATGTAATTGACAATAGAAGGTAATTTTACGATTTACTTTCAGTAATCAACCATTCTAAACATAAACAATTTCTGTTCTATAGAGAATTGAATGCCGTTACGATGTTGCGTCTATGAACTATGAAGCTAAAACTGACAGCTGATGTTAAACCTATTAAATTCGCCATACTTTAGTAGTGAGTACACCAATAAAAGCCAATAATCTGAGTCTCTCAGGCTTATATTATCTAATATCTAGACCATCACTCAAACTTAAATCTGCTTTGCACATAATCTTTTTTCTATTTGAACTTTAACATATTTAACACTTTAACAGTACTCAAGCGGAGATTCTGACTTAAGATACTTGTGGCTTGAACGAAACTATGTTCTCTTAATTTCTGGTCTTAGAAAAAAAAGCCTGCTCTGCTACATAAACTAAAATGAGGCAACACACAATTAATACAAATTAATTTAGTTAAATATAATTATTTTTAAATGTTACTAATGAATGTATCTTACCATCATCTGATTTACTATCGTTATCATCGTAAATTCCAGTTGGAGAATACTGTTCCCTTGATGCGTTTGTAAAATTGTCTGTTTGTATCCTTGGTATTGGCGGATACTCTTCAGCTGACTGAGTTAACATTTGGGGCGCTGGACCAAGTATGGATTGACCATACATCGGTTGAAAAAGCATTTGTTGTTGTCCATACATTTGTTGCCCCATTGAATAACCATATATTTGATTTGGTTGTTGCATTTGGATTGGTTGGTTCATTGATGGCTTAGTTTGATAAAATGTTGATTGATCATATGTATTTATTTGCTCAGACACTGTTCGATTCGGTTCATCCATTGACTCTATAAAATTATATCGTTTAAAGCGAAATTTATTCAACTATAAATTTTAGCTAACAATACTTGGCTAATATTACACATATCTTGGGGTTGATTAACGCCAAAACAAAAATTGTTTGAGACTAGCAGAAAATGATCTCCTTTACAATTGATGATCAATAAAGATAATGGGTCAACACAAAGTATTTTTGAAGATAAATTATTAATTATGTAGTAACAAACAATGTTTTTAAAATAGAAATTACCTTGTTGAGGAGTTATGGCACCTTGAAAATCTGTATTCAACAAAAATTTAAGAGGTACACCTGTAACATTAGTAATTGTTTAACATATAAAAATAAATAAATTTTTCTAGACATTATCATATTCATACAAACAGACTGTATCTTGCTGAATCTAAAAATAAAAATTAATTTACTTCCAAATTACTGCACTGAATTATTATTTTTCTTTTTTATCTTACATCATACATGACCAGTTTTATACAATAAAAATCTGTATAATGGATGAACAGTGTATAAGACAATACTGTGAGAGATCTTCAATGTATTTGTTAAAAAAAATTAACTGTACTATGCAAAACATCTACTAAATTAAAAGAAGTTTTAGTAGAGGTTTTTTAGTTTAGGTTAATATTTATTGTAAAAATTATTATATTTAAAAATTTCTATGAAAGTATAAATGGACCAAAAAGATCAATGATTGAATATATTATCTTTTTGCTCTTTATAATTCTCGGAAAGCAATATTTCTGTTTATAAGGCTTTAAAATTTACCATTCAGGGTTGAAACATCAATAAGTATGATACCTGTATGTCAAAAAGTTTTGGACAGTAGTATAATGTGTGCTAAGTCTTAATGCTGAAAGTTACTTGGGAAGCTTACACAAAAAAAATACATAGAAATGTATCTACTATAGAATTCTACATTTTTATATTACCTTTAGGGCGATTAGAATATGGTAAAGTACTTCTTGGCTTTTCTGTAAAAAAAATATTTTAAAAGTAGTACTGGTATGCCATTTATAAATTATTGCGCATAAATTATATTCCTCTATTTATTATTTTAATACGGTAAATAATTTTTAAGCAGTTTTATATTTTACCGAAAAAGCTATTTAATGAGGAAATTTATATTCTTAAGGCATGTTCCTTTTTACTTATATCACAATTTTAAGTCAATTTTAGAAGAAATTTATTTTATAGACAATTATGTACTAATATGTTTAACACTAAGTACTTACTATTATCGGGTGGTTTGTTTGGGCCTGGTTTATGTTTAGTCAAAACATGAATATTCCTTTGATTTGTAGACAATTTTTCTCTATTTTTTTTATTCGTTGTATCACCTCTTTGCAGCAAGCTGGAAAATTTAGTCAATAATTTTAATATTTTTAGAAGATTTCTTTAGCATATATGATAATTAATAGTCAATTGTTATTTCTTTTAAGCTTGAAGTGAGTTAAATATAATTTAATTCTATAGACACAACAATCATATAATACAAATGATTAAGTTTAAAGATAAGTACGTAATTTATTTTCCTAAAGATAAAGGATATAGGAAAAGATTAGAATATTTTTTCATATTATAACATCAGTATTCAGGTTCAGTATTAACAGACTTCTGAACAATGAAGTAGCTTTGAGATATAATATCCTTGGTATCAACCATACTTCTAAACGTTTCACTAGGCCCTTGGCTTTGATAATTTTGTGCATACCAAATTTTGTGCTTTTACTATCTGTTTTCTTACAAACTTTTTTTTAGATTTCTCGGCTAGAAACTTAATAATTAAGTTTCTAGGTTACAAAATATTTTTACCGTAAATTAAATTTATTATGTACTTGCTTTGGAGTATTATTTTGGTTCGACATCTAAACAATTATGTTATAAAATTGTATTTGGCACGGTTGTATTTTAATATTTAACCTCTTCAAAACCTTTGTATTTGTAAACAAAATCGGAGAGCTTTGTTTGTACATGAAGAATCTACAGTAAGACAGTGACAACTGACAAATGACAATTACAGAATTACGATGATTAGAGGCGACATTTAAGTCCTATCTCTCATTGTCAATGTGCTGCAACAACACAACAAGATTCTTTTGTAAAAACGTTGTGGTTTTTTTACTGTACAATATAGATGTCTTATATGTCCGAAAGTATTCGCATATTAATCAATGTTATTTTATGAATATATATATATGGAACTAAAATAATTGACTTTTTATTTACTATATAATTCAGCGACCAGCGGGATATTATATTTCTATTGATAGGAGTCAGTAGAGTCGCGAGCAATAGCTTACACTACACCTAACGAATTTTAACTAACTGACACATCCTTATTTTAGCAAGAAGCACAATAAGTATAGAAGTTAAATATTTAGTTTTTACCTTCACTCGCAAATCCTTTATTGTTAATGTTAGCGCCGTGAAATTACAACTTCCCGGACTGTTTTTTTTCAGCAGTTTAGTTTTCAGCATTGTCTCTGGTTTACGCAAGTACTACATTTACATTTTAATATTCATAGAGAAGGTTTTTACGCTTTGTTATCCCAGATAATAAAGCGTAAAAACCTACTCTACGCACGAAGTAGCTATGCTTACGCGTCGAATTGATAATTTCCTCCTAACGTATGAAAATTACAAAACACATTTGAAAATTACATTAAATTATGTTAATTACATAGGTATAAATATAGTCTGGAGAGACAGACGATCGCTAGAAGCTCAACCTATATGACCGAATAATTATTACATAAAAAGTTTAAACACGCCAGACATTCCTAGACATGCACATGCGTCTAGGACAAAGGATGGCAACGCACCTGCGAGTTACCATGCAAATGTCACACCGGCTTTGCAGTTGACTCCAGAGTCCAGACAGTAAACAAGGTAATAAGTTTTAAGTTTTGTTGTAAAACTCGGATCACTTTGTCTCTATGAAAAATATATTAGAAACTTTTTAGGACAAAATAAAGTTATATCTGATCTGTTAATGTATAAAAAATACATTAATAACGTTTATACATTCTTATTTCTATATTATTTCCGTTGCATTATATTGTAATATCTATACAGTATACTGATAAGACGCAATATTCATCTATATATATATATAAAAATGAAACCCGTTTTCCGTTGTCACGACATAACATGAAAACGGCTTGACCGATTTGTCTGATTTTTTTTATAATATACCTTGAAGTACGAGGATGGTTCTTACGGACAAAAATTAAAAAAAAATTGAGTGAAAAAGTCTAAAATCAACACTTTTCTTTACTCGTTACATAATATTCGTAATAATACTTAAAAGTCAATTTGAACTTTAATAGCATAGCATAAAGTTCAAGTGTTAGTGGAGGGGTTCCGGGAAGGTAAATTTTTATTTTTTGACATAATGTATTTGTTGTCTTATCAATTTTCTTTTTTTTATCTTACTAGCTAGACCGGTGTCCCGAATAGCAGAATAAGTATTTTAAACAAATAAAGAATCGACTGTTAGGCGGTACGATGTACGCCAGGCCAGCTAGTTACATATATATATTATAGTTTTTTTAAAGACATTAAAATACTAAAACGTAGCATTTTCCTTCGAAATTTAAAATTTCAGTATTAATTTAACCTCGATAGTCGACACTTTAATAATATGATAAAAATAGTTTACACCTGTTTATTGATTATATTTATTGTCACATTAAGTACTGTTTGTTGTATTGAATAAATTCCATTCACATTCCTAATGACGCATGCAAGAGTTACAATAAAAATAAGCCGAGGACTATAGGTTGATTCGATTTTTGTGAATAAGTTTCGTACAAGTGTAAATTGGGTTTATAGTAAGAAAATCATTTACGACGGACCTTAGTAGGTACTTTTTTTTATGCCTCTGTTACGATTTGTGCATTTGCCATCGTCAAGTATAGGATTTTTTTTAATTCGTGCTTGTCTTTTAGTAATTCGACCGTGTCCTCCATGTACGGCTTAAGCACTCGCCCAGTACCGCACAACCCTCCCAAAGGCCGAGAACAAATTTAAATTAAATCAAAACATGCCCTCGAATTGGGAATCGAACCCGGTACCCCTCACCTAGCTGCCACTTAATAAGACCGCTAGGCTATGAGGCCCCCCTAGTAAGTACTTAAGCAATAGACCAACGCTGCTCAAAGTTGCAACAACAATATAAATGTAATTTGAACAGTGAAGTTTAAGTAGAACAGGGAGTCATAAGGCGACTCAAGTCTCAAGCTATCTTTACACAAGCATGCACTTGGTACACTATGTACAGCGTACAAAATGCAATATTACTTGTTAAGCCCACTTGACCCGAGTGCCTTATACAATATACAGAATGCTTGTTATAAATGAATTGTTTTGATATTGTTTTCTGAATTTTATTGAAACTTTGTACATATACGCGTTGGTTGAAATTAGATTTTTGTTTGTACGCGTGACTCTAAAACTACTTTAAATATTAGTACGTAAAATGAATGAACAATGGACCACAATGGAAAGTAACGTGATCGCTTCTAATGGAGGTTCAATCGTAGTTCTCTTTGAATTATGATTAAACTGGAGTCAATATACATACTCATTTTTTTACGATTCATTTATTTAAATTTCACAATATTTACGGATTAACCGCCGTGAATAAATCTTACGTTCGATACCCGGCAATAAAGATTTTATATATGTATTCTAGCGGACCCGACAGACGTTGTCTTGCATGCTATTTCAAGTGATTAGGATATTAAACCACCCAAACGCGTACAAATAAATTCATTCAATTCGTTCCAGTCATTTAAAAGGTGTTCAGTGACATACACATGTACGATTGAATGATATATATAAAGATATATCGGCAAGATTTTGAGCGCTCACTTGCCAATAAAACAGGCTTAAATCGACGTTTAGATGAATATACAAAAACTAAAATCGTAATACCATTTTCGTTTTAGCGTTTTAGAAAAGGCGCTTAAAAGACTTGAAATATTATTTTTCAGGTAAAAGGTGCCTTGGCCTAGATCTAGTCGGCAGGTGAGGCAATTAGTCCCTGCTTGTATTCTTCGTGTAAAGACAAATTCGAATATAGCTTCACGAAACCCAAGAGACGCCAATTTGGGCATTATTGTATGTTGTGATGGCTTAATTTTTTTTAAATATAACAGTAATACTTATTACCTTTTCAATATGTGCAGTGTACCAAAACTGATAAGAGACACTATTGTTTTGAAAAATTTAAACAGATTTTTTATTGAGGACATGAAATTGTCGGACCGGAAATCCTATTTAATTTATCCGACTTCAAAATCTGTAGTTATTTTTAAATAAGCTGTTTATCGAGAAACTTGAAGATTTGATCTAAAAATAAAATGGAACCCTAAATTTTCGTTAAATATTATATATGTATACACACTGGTATTTAAATAAATATTCAATGTTGCATACCTAGTTACTGAGTAGGTAATATTTTTAGTTTAGTTATATTCTTAGTATCCAGGAAATAAACACCCTGTGAACCAAGTGACCTTATGAGGGTCATGGGCCTAAATTAAAAGCCTATCGAATCTTCACGAGTATAATTAAATAATTTGCACTAACTCGATGTAACGTCAGTCTCGATCGCAACACTAATTCGTTCGGGCGCATTTAATATAATTAACTTCACGTTATTTTCCTCATAGATTAGATTAATTATAAATACTCCATAATTTCCATTGCACATTGCGAACAACCTGTATACGAAATTATTCGTTATTTCGGCGCCATCTTGTTTTCTATTTTTTGTGTCGAAACGTCAGTAATCTTTCTCGTTTTAACTTACGTTTCACTCTTTTGTTCAAAAATTTTAATTGCGATAACGTTTTATGCAAGTTTGACCTGAATCTGAGTGGTTGGTGAGTAAATAGCACGTATTACTTGTTATGAAGTCGATTTCGAAGATGTTATGGCAAAAAGACACAATGGATACTTGTCTCACAACTTATCTGGTTAAACTTAATGACGTCATTTATCTCTGATTGCAAACAGGTATCAGTTTCTGAACTTGAAATTCGAACAGGTTTTTGTTTAGTTGGAAACTTAATTCTTGATTGATTTTTGAACTTCATGAGATCGTAATTGCGCATTCGCTTATTTTTGAGCAAGTAAGATGTAGGTTACATAGACTTATGATAAGAACAGTCGTCTATGAACGTCTTCTCTTTAATAGTTTTCTTTTGAGATACTGCAGGGTACATTAAAGCACATTTATAAATTATCTAAGTAACGCTGCTGTATTACGTGTTTTTGTGGCCTAAGCCATGCCAAAATCCCGTCATTTCTGCCTGCACTGCACTCTTTGCCATGTGCCTTCCGCTGTTTGTTTAAGATTAAAGAAACAGCGGAATATATAGTCTTCCTCTTTTTCTTTTTACTGTACACCAGTCTAATACTTTGATGTTCCACATTTCTCTGTTCATTATAAATCTAGTTACAATTTTTCTGCGAATAACTTTCTGATAATGTGTTTCTGATAAGCAGAAAAGGTAAAAATATCGAAAGTCCAGTCCCTTTAATTCACATTTCCCGTAGGATTTGCATACTTAGAGTAGCAATGCAATCGTATAATGTTGTGTTATCAATGTGTTACGGAAAGAATTCTTCTAAAAAGTAAAGCGATAAAATGCTTATTAAGTGATCCTCCTTCTAAGCAGATCTATCAATAGCAGCTGTTTGGCATTTACCTTTGTCACATTTCTGGCATCGCAACTTATCCTAGGCGTCCAGTTCCAGACAATTTTTCCCTCCATGGCCTGTGCTTTGTAACTTTTAAGAGTGACAGTGATCGAGACATTTTTGTATGCAATTTATTATATATTTCTTTCATTATTCGAAGCTCTGGAACTTCTTTCAATTTTGGATGTACAGAAATTGACATTGAAATCGCAATCGTTTTTCTAATTTAGCCTACCCTTTGATAGGAGTTCAGCCCTCAGTCCCAAGTCTTAGACGCTGTTATATCATATTTTTACTTATTTATTGAACTAATTAATTATTTTGTAGGAAAATAAATGTAAAAATCGAGGCTGTATTTAATTATGGAAATATAAACAATGTGCTTACCGTTTGGATCTAGTACGTCATTCAAGCTGCTAAGACTATTTGTTAAGCAGAAGTCGAAAGTTAATTCCCAGAAGAAGTATAAAAGATTCGGTGGAAAAGAGAAGCTTAAAGTGAGATGGCGTCGACAACGTTGATATGGTGAGTACTCATTTATAATAAGAGTATTGTATAAGAAGAAACATTTTACAATAATTGTGCATGTCTTTTCCGACATACGCAATATACTTAAAATTTTTTAGTCATCTGCGTAATTGTTTTATGCGATCCTGCGATCAACTACCGGCCCCTTGTTTTGTTTTTCATGTTTTTATGACTAAACCTACTAACATAGTTAATACTCGTATAAAATATGTATTGTAAGATAACTAATCAAAAATTCTATGTAATTTTAAATAAACTAATAATAGTATATCAGTATTGTAGTTCTTTGCTGCTTCCCCGTAATTGTTGTCTAACTCAGGTAGACAGTTTAAAATAACGAGCAAAAGAAAAGTACATAAATATATTGTATTACCAAAGATAGCCAGCAAAGATTATTCTAATAGTAATATAAAAAGTGTTTCATTTTGCCAATTCGCCGAATGCGGTGAGTCGGCTAGCAAATCATGCATTTTCTGTCAGGCGCGATTTCTTATATATTAGGCAGATGTGTTTTACCCGGTTCTTTCAAAATGTAGCCAAGTGAATACTTATTATTTCTACATATTATTACAATTTAAAGCGAACTTTAGTCGTTTGATCGTTTCGCTGAAGGATATACAGAACGTGTGTATGTTTTAACGATAAATTAACCAGACACATATATTTCGTATACTACTATAGGTACATGATTCTTGTGTTTGTTGTCAAGCTTCTCCGAAACGGCTTGACCGATTTTTATAAAATATTTGTGTTTATTTGATAGGTCCGAGAATAGGTCGTTATTTTTTATACCACTAAGTGATAAGTCCCATCCCAAAAACAAAAAAATATATATTTTGCACAAATTATAGTTTGAAATTTTGAAATGTTCACCTTATTATTACTAACAAAATATTTACTAAAACGTTTGCCAAGTCAGCTAAAATCACACTTCTTTTCTTAGTTTCATTCGAAATTTGTTGCCTGGAAAAGATAGCTTATATCTTAAGCCATTTTTATAGCTAAATACTATTATATTATGTAATTAATGCTCTATAAACGTAATAACATATGTCCTCGCATGCCGAACATATATCGTATGTGAGTCATTCCGATTACTCAATAAATAGAAATTTCTTGTTATCTTCATAATTGTATTTGGTGATATACGGTTCCTTGTTCGATATACTTTTAGCTAAAACACAAAAAAATACACGGACTTGTAAAGTTATATGACCTGATATTCTACATCTGATTTTCACGGCTTGTAAAACGTAGTAATGGTACTGGTGGTATTTAAGGAGAGAAACGACATTTCTTTTTCATGCCTTGACTTAATGTCCTATAACCCCTAGTTGGGGCAGAGGGCGTCCACATCCATCCATCTCTATCGCGTTTTGTCTTGAGCCTCGTATTTTACCTCACCCCAAGTCTTTCCGTCTCTCCTTTTCATGCCTGCGTTTCTCAATCCTGCGGTGGGTTTAATTCACCGTTGTGCTCCAATAGGTGTTTCATGTTAGTTATTAACGTTAGTACGATGAACGAAAATATCATTAGAGAACCGGTATGATAGCGTGTGTCAGACTTCTAAAAATGATGAAGATAACAGATACAGAGCCAGCCATGCCTCACATAAAAAAAATATAAATCAGTGGCGCTACAACCTCTTTAGGTCTTGGTCTCAGATTTTTGAATCTGTTTTATGATCATTTTTTTTAAATCTAATTGGCAAGTAGTGCCTGACACACGCCGTCGGCTTTTTGGGTCTAAGACATGTCGGTTTCCTCGCAATGTTTTCCTTCACCGTTCGAGCAAATGTTAAATGCGCACATAGAAAGAAAGTCCATTGGTGCACAGCCGGGGATCGAACCTACGACCTCAGGGATGAGAGTCGCATGCTGAATCCACTAGGCTAACACTGCTCATATCAAGATTGTCGTTTAATATTTTCACCTCTACTTGGCCTAGGCGATCGCGCACGAAATGCTGGAATGGTTTTAGTTTAAGCCATAAGTCTATAAGGCCGAGATTGTTAGTGGGACGGACTAACCACGACTATGACTCTAATCAAATCTCTCTTAAAATCTAATAAGTTTTTGACATACGAGAGCCATTCTTAGAGTTACAGTTCATTAGTAATGGGAGCCGCTGAAGTCGCAAGTGCGTTGCCGGCCTATTAAGAATTGGTACGCACTTTTCTTAAAGGACGCTAAATCGTAAACCGTAATGTTTAATAACACTTAATCTCCAATAACATAACAACGAAATTGTCATATTTAACTTAGGAAAATAACAGGCAAAACTATTATTATATATTAATTAAGTAATTTATCTCATCATTAATATATATTGTCGAAATACCTAACATCAAACACCGGATACATGAAAGTCATTGAACTAATTAACGTTTTAATTAATAAAAACGATAATTACGATTAATTACATTGCGACGGAATCTTTATTATTAAAATGACTGTGTATGTGAGTGACTAATTTTATATTTCTTAGTAGAAGCGAATCTATTAGGTTAAAAAACTTCTCTGATATTTCTACAACTTTCTTTAGTTTTGTTAATTAAATTAACTTTATAAAATAATTTTATAAACTATTCCTTGTACATTAAAATTTTTAATCATTGGGATCGATTGGCTCCAGTTCAAACAATTTGTATGACTCAAAACTTATTTTTACCATTTTTTTTTCATCTTTAATTGTTTATAACTTTTGCAATGTTTTATGTGCTAATACACGCTTTTGGCACATTTTTCTAGACGTCATTCCGGATCGAATGAGCTATCGCACATAATTTTAAGAGCAGTATCTCTATTTTGTAACATTTTCAACTTGTCGACTAGACTATTAGCGATTAAAAGGAGTGGCGGAGAGTTTTTTGCCAGTTCTTCTTGCCCGCTCTAACCCCTTGACATCTGAACTGGTAGTAAATGTAAATTTAGAATCAATTTATCATCTTTTCCGTTGACATTCATAAGTGTACTTGTTTACCTATATGAATAAAGTTATTTTGAGTTCGAGGTTAAAAAAACTTTTTCTATAATTCCTATCAACGTATTTCTAATGGTATATAATACAAACCTATATCTAAAAAGAGAGAGAGATTATGTGGATATGACTTTATTTTTATAGAAATTTGTTGACAGATATAACGTTTGTTTGTATTATAACAAACATACATACACTTAAAGGCCTTATACAACTTCAAACCTTTTTAAAGTCGGTTAGTACATAATAATAACGAAATTAGATTCCCAATGGGGTCAACCCCTATTGACCGCAAGACGGGACCTAATGAGCTTCAAATATCTTTTATTCGGGCAATTGAAGTTCTCAAATCCAATTTGTTTAGGGCAGAGGTCTCAAGTGTCAAATGGGGGCTATTTTGAATATGCTTAGAAATCGATTTATGCAAACAAAGGAGGCAGCTTTCGAATATTTTGAAGTCTAAAAGAGGTTTCTAAAGTCAAAAGTCAAAATTGTTTATTCATATAGGTTACAATACTCATGAACGTCAAAAAAGAAATACATATTAAATGCTCCTAATTTTACATTTACTGCTAGTTCTCGTAGGCGTAGAACGGAAGAGAAGAACTGGCAATAAACTCTCCGCCACTCTTTTTGATCGCCAAGTTTTTTTGTTTTACACAATGTTTCTGAGGTTTATTATATATGTAATTTGATTATAACGTGTCTTTCAAGCGACTCCTCAACGATATTTCAGCGTCTGTTTGCCGCGCTGTACTTTAGTGTTTTCGTAGGCGTCTCCGAAAAGAATTAGAACTGAAGATTTATTTTGTTAGGCAAAAGCCAGCTGGTTCAGCTTACAGGTCAACCCTAGGTTGTGTTGACTCTCAGCCAGTCCTGGTTCCACTTCCACTATTTTTGTGTTATTAACTGCAATACAACTTAAAAAATGAACTTATGAGTAGATGGCAACCGTGCAAAAAAACTCAAACAAGTCAAAACTAAGCCACGGAGCACGAAGCCAACTAAGTTTTCTATAAAAATCACATGTTTCAAATCAAATCACTTTACCGACTGATTAATTTGAAATTTAAAACACCTGGACTTTTTACACGCTTTATATTAGCTTCACCTGTATGTATGTATGTATGTATGTAACCGACTACCTCGGACTCGATTTTGACCCACTTTAAACGGACAGGTTTTATTCAAATTTTACGCACCTGTCAAAGATCGATGACATTGCAATAATCCGAAAAAAAAATAAAAAAAATTTAACTAAAAAATAAATAATAGTTTAAAAAAACTAAAAAACACGCTTTTAAAGCACATCAAACTAAAAAGTGAAAAATAATTCCTAATTTAGACTGAAAATGGTAATGAACAAAAATACTGGTATTATTGTGAAAAAGTGTGGGTTGCTCGATAGACGAAAAATTTGGCACAGAGTAAATTAGGACTTATTTTTCACTTTTTAGTTTGATGTGCTTTAAAAGCGTGTTTCTTAGTTTTTTAAAACTATTATTTATTTTTAATGTAGCCGTAATATTTAGTATGATAAAAAGTGGATTTTGGATTTTATTGAAATCCCACACGTTTCTACGATGTTCTACGATCATGAGTTTATGTGTTGTTCTATTATAAATTGTTGAAGGAATAAAACATTGAAACAAAGTAATTTTCAGGATAACACTAACCGTACTTCAGCTTGGCTGCACCATGTATGTGAACGAAGTCTACCAATACCACGGCTTCTGTTTAGACGTGTTAATCAATCAAATTAATGCACTACAAAAGTTGGACAACTGTACGGTGATTTTAGGGGACCTAAAGTTACAGTTGCAAAGAACGAGGCCTCGTGACTTCGTGAACGTCAGTTTTCCTAAATTAAAGGAGGTGAGTCTACTCAATTACTTTTAGTTCCTAATTATCACGCTAGAGAGAAACCTTCGTGCATGGTTTAGTTTTTAAAGTCGACGGCTTATCTCACACTATAGATATTGATTTCTGAGGCCAAGAAAGCTCTTTTTCTTGATTGTAGTATCCACTAATAATAATAAAGGTCTTTAGTTATTTCATAACTCATAATTTTTTTTTGGCAAAATTAAATTTTTGACTCGGATACTTGGAACCTCAAGATCTTCAGTGGAATTTACTAGCCACAAAATCGAAGAGGGAGGAGGGTAGAGGGTAGGAAGGTATCCTACGATTTACAATCCTATAAATCATCCCGATTTATTATGTAAAATCAAACTAAGCCACCCAGGAATTCAATGTTTTAATTTTTTTGCCTTATTTTAAGCTCAATAATTACCAAAATTTCTTAGGAACCTTTCACGTTGTAATACAAAAAAGACAAAGATTTAGTCTAGCTATTCAAAGGGGGAACGCTGCCAGTATTTTCGGAACTTTGCCTAAAGGGTAGATATTGTTTTTCTGTTTTTTTATTTATTCTTTGTCCAATTTAATTTTGTTATGTTACATAGTTTAACTTGTTTAACTTAATGTTTGATATAATATGTAGCTAATATGACTGATTTATTAATAGACTGTATTAATAATTAGAAGCTTAGAAGAATATTTCTTTATATTTAAAGTTATATGCGTCGGAGGTAAATAAATTTCGATATAACTTCCGTCCCAAGAATGTATTGCGGTTATAGAATTGGCAGTAATATTACTTTATTGCGAAGTTATGAGATTCGACGGGCCCATAATATGAATATTATGCTCTGCTTGTGAACTAGGGTTATATATTATTATAAACATATATCGTGGGTTTCACATTATCTAGTATTTTTTTAAAAAAGAAGAGGGATACTAGAATCTCACCTTATGATATCGTCTGGACGATGGACTAAGTAGACTGCTGCAAATACTAGATTCACGTACGTAGATCATTTTCCAATTGAGGAGACTGGCATATAAATATATAAATAAATAACATTTCTAAAGTGTCTATAATAAATAAATCAGTGGTGCTACAACCTTTTTAGGTCTGGGACTCAGATTTCTGTATCTGTCTCATGATCATTTATAAATTTAATAGGCAAGTAGGTGATCTAACATAGGCCAACACTGCTCAAAGTGGGTATATAATATATGTATTTACTAGGATCGTTTTAAAATAGCTTCTACTACTACTAGAATACAAGGGAATACGAAAACTGGTGTTATACATAATCGGCCTTATTATTATAAGACGTGGACTGAAGATACCGAGTTGCCATGGTTACCAATTTTGTAAAGGACATAATCCCAATAGTTAATACAGTACTATCTTTACATTTTCTAATTACGGAGACTGGGTGATATTTTTCCAAACCACTTCAAATCAAATTTACCTATATTCTTGATTGTTCTTGTATAGAAATATACACAGTGTTGGCTTAATGGCCGCGTGCAACTCTCATCCTTGAAGATGTGGGAGTCGACCATGCATAATGGAGTTTCTGTCTATGTGCGCAATTTATACTCGCGTTTGAAGGAAAACATCGTGAGCAAACGGACACAATCCGCTAATGTCAAGCACAGAAGGCTGATTACTTACTTATCATTACGTAAGATACAGAAATATGGAACCCAGACCTAAAAAAGGTTATAAAATTGCGTTACAGATTCTTTAAAAAAAATTATTAATATATTTCCGGTATCATACATCCAAAGCCCGTTCATATGAAAATAATTAAAACTGATTTTGTTCGTACGATTAATCGTGAAAGCAACCGTTTGATCTTGATACTTTCATCGATAAAGGTGAACGATTTTTCAAAGCGTTTTAAACGTTGATCCATTTAGTTTTATAAATCGTTTCCAATCCAGACGAAATGTGCATTGGAAATGTTAAAGTTAGCTTCTAGATTTCCTGATAGGTTTATTGTCGGATTTGAGCGAATGAAAATACTAAGGGCCCAATGAATCGGAACATAGCGGAAATTGGGCTAAGCTTGTAGTCTGTGTATTCAATCTTAAAGCGATTTAATGAAATTCGTAGACTGTTGTGTACTAGACAGGAGAACGCTATGAAATTGGAGAGGTTTTAGTAATATTAATGCAAAAGGGCATGAGATGGTTCGGATATTGGATAAATTGACAAGGCGAGTGAACCAGCCAATTGTAACTGAAGTAGTGTTCTGTCTCTTTTCATCAGATGCACACATTAAAGAAATGAAAGAGTACTTAAGTAAATAAAATCAAAATTTAATTAATGCTATTGGTACGTACTCGTACACTTAAAAACGTCAATATTTAAAAAAGGAAGTTCCCAAATTCCTAAATTTTAGCAAATAAAGTCCCTTTTTATACTCCCTTGCTGTCTAGGTTCTCGGCCACATATCTGGCTGATCACGTGGCTGATAGAATACTATGTATTAAAAAAAGTGCGTGCGTACAAAGTACACATGTCAGAAGTGAAAGTTCTTTGGCAAACAAATCTAAAACTTTAGATTTCCTAGACTTAGAGGGAGGGAAAAAGGAAGATATTATGTTAGGGAAGATATTATGTTAGGACTTTTATGAATTTCATTGTCATTAAAATAATTTTTTTTTTAAATTTATTTCTTCAATAATAAAAACACGTGGCATTTTAATTTACAATTCATTTAAGATTTCAATAAATTATAAAATACTAATATTTCATAAATTCTCTTTACGAAATTTCAATTTTAAAAATAGAATTTCTATAAGGTAATTCCCCGTTCTCACTCCCTCAATCG
Organism: Pieris melete; assembly: GCA_963693345.1. Taxonomy (NCBI): domain Eukaryota; kingdom Metazoa; phylum Arthropoda; class Insecta; order Lepidoptera; family Pieridae; genus Pieris; species Pieris melete. The sequence goes on along the minus strand of CAVNZK010000032.1, from coordinate 1,675,212 downwards.
ATCTCAATCGCTCTCTCCCTTTTCTTCGACAAAACCCAGCACATCTTCGTGACGTTTTTTAAAAATTTTACCCCCTAAAAAAGTTTCACGTCAAAACCACTTCTTCGCCACTCTTTTTAATCGCCAAGCAACAGCAACCAAAAAAATGTCTTAATAAAATAACAAACGCTTAGCTTTACTTCAATTGTGGTTACAGTTATTTATTACGTGGGTAAGTGACTGACATAAGAGATACATATATTTACATATATTCACATTATATATAGACATATATAATAAGAAAAAAAAACATTTTTACTGTATAGTGGTAGAGGCTGGTAAAAGAATCCTTGTTTTTGAAACCAGGACATTCTTGCCAAATATAGGCCGTGGTACGAACCCTCGAAGCCAGAGAGGTATGTCAAGATCGGCAAGATCTGGTCTATTAAGGATAATATGACCGTTTCTGTTTACTTTCTTTTGTTATACATCACCGCTTTTTATATAACAGTAAATATATAGCAATTATATTTTATATATAGTGTAAATAAGTATGAATTAGTTTAATTTACATATTTATTTTTTTAATATTTCCTGTTACAGGTGACAGGCTGTGTTGCGATTTATGGGGCGTCAGGTTTGGAGTCTGTGGGCGGGCTCTTCCCAAACCTAATGAGGGTGCGTGGGAATACACTGATTAATAACTACGCGCTTATCATCAGTAATATGCCAAGACTTAGAGAGGTATTATTTACACTAGTGGGTAAGGTCAAAGTATGTAAGGACGTAATATAGATTCGGAATCTTGGCCTCGTGTTCAGTTAGAGAGGTATGGAGTTAGAACCTTGATATGATTATATGTTTTTATCGTTATATTATATTTTATATATATATATATAAATATATAGGTATACACCTTTTTAACATCTGTTGATGATGGTGCAGCCCAATGACATTCAGAATAGAGGGATGGTATTTGGTAGTATCTTAAGAATTAGTACACTCTTTTTTAAATGTCCTTGAGTAGTATTGGTTTTTTTTAAGAACGGGCAAGAGGCTTATCTGATGTTAAGTAAAACCGCTGCCCATGTACACTCTGAAAGCAAGACCTCTCGCGAGTGCGTTGCCGGCATTTTAAGAAAAGATCTTTTCTTGAAGGACAGGTTAAGTTGGTTCCAATTAACAGATAGAGCTTTTCTTGTAAACCCTCGTATCATCACTACGGTTACAAAGTTATCTAATTATCGCTAAGCTTACTGGCTTTTAGTTATAAAAGTTTCTTGATACAAGTGTATTTCTTCGAACTTTGATTTTGGAGTAGAGGCCGTGATACGAGTGCATAAACGCCAATCATCGGTTTAAGTTTGTATACACACGCACACCATCACTAAAAACCGACACCCTGAAGATAGCATAGTCAACATGTTAAAATAAAAATTGTCCATTTCTTAAATTATGTATATATTTTTTTTGTGATATTTAAATAAACTTTATATAACTAGATAATGCGTTATAATAAAACTTTCAATGTATTAAATACCTTTTTTCTATTGTTAGTGTAGTTTTTTCTACAAACGTAGAATAAGGCAAAAGATAAATTTTTTGAAAAGATATTTGTCTCGTTACGCTAAATAAGTAGAACATTTGCGGACGGCACAGGAGCGGCGCACGAACAAAAATGCACGCGCGCAGCTCGCAAACGGCTCGCGAGCTGCACATTCGCGGCGCATTCGCCAGATGTGGACGCGCCCTATCGCGTACACACACATGTTTTTTTGTTTTTGAATGTTTACCTAAATTGTCATATATTTTAGATAAAAGAGTTTGTAACATACACCGTAGATATAGTAATATGATGTGGTGAACTTGAATAAAGAAATAAATACACCGTCCCGACCTTAGCCACTGGTAAGACTGACAATCCTCTTATTAGATTGGATAAACAGTACCACCAGTACCATCAGTACACAGTGCACCAGCTGTTCTACCACTACTAACTATTCTAAGTAATTAAATTCAATTATTTATCCTAGTTTTAATAAACAAATAAGTACCATAATAAATTCCTGATTATTTCGTGCCACAAAAATAAGAAATACTGTTGGTTTCGGTGTTGAAGGTTTCTCATTTTTTTTTTCAGATAGGCCTTGCAAATCTCCTAAAAGTAGACAGAGGTGGAGTCATAATCTGGCCAGGTCCTCTCACCTGTTACGTACATTCTGTAGATTGGAGGGCAATCGCACCGAATGCAAGGCACGTACTTAGTGGAATTGACGTATACAATCCATGCAAGACCTTGCCTTGTTCCTGTACGGATAATTCCACTACTAACTTCTGTTGGAATAATATGTAAGCAAAAACTACTCTATTTTTGTAATAATTTGATAACACAACTATTTTATGTTCTAATACAATTGATGTGTGTTAAATTTGTGAAGTCATATTTTCTTGTATTTTTTTAGGCATGCACATTGTATTGTCTTTGATTGACATAACCTTTACACATTTAAAGAAAAAACTTTTTAACCGGATTAAAGTTATGTATTATTATAAATTTACAATTATTTAACATAATTTTAAATTTACCCGACGTTTCGCGTGCTTTACAGCGTGCGTGGTCACGGTGACTGAAGACATAAGGTATTGGATGTCAAAAAGTATCACAGCTGTAGAGAAAGTTGCATTATCTGTATTTATTTCCCCGGAGTTGGTATCGACTAAAAGATGGAGGGTTTTGGCAAAAATGGCTCACGGTGTCCTCTGTTTTCGTAGATTGTTTTTCTTGAGATTTTAATTTGGATATTATTGGATCCCAGGTGTTTGACCTGTTTAGGCCGTCTTCTCTATTGAAATTGGGGTGTTTTTTGATTTCAATGGCTTCGCGTACCAATCTTGGGAAGAATCTTTTCTCTTTCGAAAGTACTTTCGGTTGGTCAAAGCGTATGTAGTGATTAGGCCTATCTAGTATGTGTTTACAGACTGTTGATTTTGTGTCGTCTATGTCTTATTTCCGCAATGTGTTCTTCGAGTCTGCTGGACATATTGCGTTTAGTTTGCCCTATGTAAGACAGGCCACAATTGCCTGCATCTTGCAATGGGATGTTACTTTTGATTGGTCTTAGGAATTGCTTTATAATAATACATAACTTTAATCCGGTTAAAAAGTTTTATCTTTACATACACATTATTTTAGAGGAGCAGTGTTGGCCTAGTGCCTTCAGCGTGCGACCCTCATCCCTGAGGCCGTAGGTTCGATCCCCAACTGTGCACCAATGGAATTTCTTTCTATGTGCACATTTAACATTCGCGCGAACGGTGAAGGAAGACATCGTGAGGAAACCGGCTTAGACCTTAGACCCAAAAAGTCGACAGTGTGCGTCAGGTACAGAAGGCTGATCACCTACTTGCCTATTACATTAACAAATGATCATGAAACAGATATCTGAGGCCCAGACCTAAAAAGGTTGTAGCGCCATAACTAACAATAAATAAATAACCAACCCTAAATTTAAATTATCTTAAGTGAATGTAATTCTTTGATCTTTGTATCTTTGAACCGAACTAATTCCGAATCCAATTCTAAAGGTTTATGGATATTTTGTCTGAAAAAAGTATATTTACTTACATATTTCAATTAATATAATAAGTAATTGGAATCAATCCGATCAATATCAATAATTCACCTTATTTTATGTTTTTTGGTGGATTCTACGAAATAAACGTTACTAAACAAATAATTAGACTAATCATTAATTGCTGTCTTTCTTTATAAATAGCAAAATATTCCCACGTGGAAACCTCACGAAAAGTGATTGTTAGGAATTTTCCTATATATATAGGAAAATATATTTCTCGCTCACAACTCACTCGAACCTACGCATTGGAGCATAATAAAAAATAAAGGTTATTTTTTCTCAACATTTGTTTATATTGACATAATCATTGATGTTTATTCTCTTCATACCGAAACAGCCTAAAGTGACAACGCTTTCATATTGAGATCAGATTTCTGTCTTGATAATTTTTTATTAGCACGCAGGAGAGAAAAAAAAAAAAAAAAAAGAAAATTAGGGGCCTCATAGCCTAGCGGTCTTATTAAGTGGCAGCTAGGTGAGGGGTACCGGGTTCGATTCCCGGTTCGAGGGAAAGTTTTAATTTAATTTAAATTTGTTCTCGGCCTTTGGGAGGGTTGTGCGGTACCGGGCGAGTGCTTAAACCGTACATGGAGGGCACGGTCGAATTTCTAAGGCTAGCAGTGAGTATGCTACCTAAGAAAGGAAACTGTGACGGTTTAGAACGTAGCAATACGTTCTAGGCCGAGGATGGCAAATTACAAGTGCGAATTATAAAAATCTTATGCTTGACGCTGGCTAATGCACAAACCGTGCCAGAGAAAAAAAGAGAAAAAAAATAAAAAATAAACTAAAGAAAAAGCTACCCACGTTGCTCTGTTGTTTCGTGCATTCATGCGAATATAATTTTGATGACGTTTCTCAAACGTGTTATCTACTCAGTATTTCATAATAGGAGATATTTTTCAGGAAATGTCAGCGCTTCCTCGAAGGTCCGGAGGCGGAAAGATGTAACCCGGAGTGTGTCGGATGTCTCAAAAGAGATGGATCTATTTGTTCCCTCTGCCGATATTATACGTATCGAAATAAGTGCCTCAACACTTGTCCGAATGGGACGTGAGTATACCGAAATAAATGTAACAATGTGATGTTTTCTTTTAGAATACGGTTATGAAACATGAATAGATCGTGTTACTTGCTTGTGCTGGTTTTTTTATATTTAATAGAAGGGTAAACGAGCAGACCAACCACAAAAGGTAATGCCACGCATTTTATCAATGGGAGCGTGAGCGGCTTTTGAGTGTTGGTACGTTCTTTAAAAATTTACCAATCACAACAGGCGTCACGATGGGTCTGTTCCATTTTTAAAATTGTGTATCTCTCAGAGTGCTTACAATATAAATAAATAATAAATAGATGTTTTCTTTTAGAATACGGTTTTAAAAAATGAATAGGTGTCAATTGCTTGTGTTGGTTTTTTTTATTAAATAGGAGGGTAAACGAGCATTCCAACCACAAAAGGCAATACCACGCATTTTATCAATGGGAGCGTTAGCGGCTTTTTAGTGTACGTTCTTTTAAAATTTACCAATCACAATCAAGCGTCGCGATAGGTCTGTTCGATTTTTAAAATTGTCTATTCCCAGTGTGCTAACAATGTGTGTAGATGACACAGAATGAACTAAATACCCATGACATGGAAGGATATTGCCATAAAAAAACAGATACCCAAGATTCGTTCGGAAAACATGTTTGTGCTGCTCAACATTTTTACAGTAGTGATTGTTAACATTTTTCTTCTTCATTCAACAATATACAGAACAAAACAATTCTAAAATACAATCTAATAATAAATAGTTGTTCGGACTAATACCTGCTGCAGAGTTTCATCTTCGGACATCAAGGCAGAATACAAAATACGATCCGTATCACCTCAACGTCCGTCGTTCTAACACTGAGTTCTACGTTTCTTAAAGCAATTTTTGTCACGCACCACTTGCCCACTGAAGTATTTCTGAACCAATTTGACTAAGGATCCTTCAAGAAAAGAGCGTACCATTTCTTAAAAAGCCGCCAACGCTCTTGCGAGCCTCCTGGCAATGTGAGTGTCCATGGGCGGCGGTATCACTTAACATTAGGTGAGCCTCCTGCCCGTTTGCCTCTTGTGACATAAAAAAAGTATACGATATTGACTTATATATCTAAACACAGGAAATGTATAAAATAAAACTATATAAAATTGTACAAATACTTAAAACTAAATAATAAACCCGACAATTTTCGACGTATTAAGTTAAAACTGGATATTTTTCGTCTATAGTCGTACGTCAACTCTTTTGTTTCCGAAATAAAATAAAGATTATACAGATTCGTAGTACTCGAAGTCGACATCGGATATCCAAGTCAAATCCTGAGTAATGGGCCTGTATCGATTCTAAATGAGGTACTAAGTTTTGCTTGTTTTCTGTCTCTTTGTTTTTTTTTGTGTAATTACGTGTATTGAGTTTCGTGATTCTTAATACTGAATACTAGCTTTTAAAGGACAATATGAGGTTATCATATTGTTAGTCAATATTGGCAAGAGGCAAATTATTATTATTAGCTGCTAATATTCACAATAAAAAAATCTAGTCTATGATTAGCTTACATTTAGTAGTGACTAGCGGTACAGATATTTATTTGAGAGACACACACAGGCGCGCGCGCACACATACACTCACACATACACACACACTCTCTCACACACACAAACACACACCAAATTTATTTTTACGACTCCGTTTGCAATGTTTTCTTTTAGCACCTACTTATTTTCTTCTATCGTATCTTATGACAATGACCTGATTGTACGTGTTCCGGTCTGGTGGTGGAGAGGCTGGCTATCTGTCACTCAGGTCTCCTATTACAGAGACCACTCTCTCATATACACTTACTAATGTTATCATCTTAGTTTAATGATAATAACCTTGTATGTATATGTGAGAGAAGAAATGAAGATAATTATTATTATTATTTGTTAAATGTTGTTTGTATCACAGGTTCCGTTCCAATCAATAAAGATTTTTATAAATTTCACGATTATTTAAATGATCCTAATCCTTAGGATTTATTTGCTTGCAAATATTTATGGCTGATCTTCCTTCTAAACAATTTGTATGAATCAAAACTTGGCGATTAAAAGATTGGCGGAGAGTTTCTTGCCAGTACTTCTTGCCCGCTCTACGCCCTTGACTTGCGAACTGGTCACATCTTTTCTGTTGACGTTCATAAGTGTACTTGGTTACATTTTTGAATAAAAAAAATCAAGTAAGTAAATTTTTTCTCCCGAAGATAAGTCTTAAAAAAATCATTTTTTCACAGAAATATCTAAACTAGATATGGCTAGCTACTAGTAATTATCAGTTTTCTCGATTGTATTTGTTACAGAGTAGTAGCAGATTCGCTTTTAATGCATGAATGCATTTATTCCTTAGACAATTTTCGTAATAGACAAGTTTGTACGTTCATTTTTTCGTACGAGTTAGTGGTAATTCCGGATATAACATGAAAAATCCAAGTGCACGGCCGTGATTTGAACACAGGACATCAGGGTAGAAAGTCGAATTAGAACACTGCTCATGACCAGGACTAGTTTTTTTGCCAGTTCTTCAATCATATTATATACATACCATTATAATGTACTGAACATTTTTTGTATTTTCTCCAGTATTATCAATTGCAACCTTATAAGCTTTTGTTTTCTATAGGTATACAGTCTTTCTTGAAGACTTTTTAGCATCTATAAAAATGGCTGTTAATTTTGACATACTATATTTTATTATCAGTAAAAACACTACCGCCATGATATTCGATCGTTTAGATCATGCCATCTACAGTTGACGTTAATTGGAAGCGCAATTAAATCTTTTTTATTTGCGCAATTAACGCTTTTCATATAATAAAAAGTCAGCTAGTCAATCGCTGTCTTTCACCACAGTCACGTGACGTAACCTAGTTTCAAATATATTTTCTACGCCTTTTGAGACAGCTAAACGGTATTGTGTTTAGAAAATTGCATCATAAAAGAAAAGCTAAATAATCACCCGTTATTAAAAGTCTAATCAACAGAACTAATCCAATTGACTTCTTACAAAGCTCGGTTCACTATTGTATTGTTACCTATTCTTTTCTCCAACAGAATACCCCTAACTGACACTAATTACTGTGTAACAATAGATGAATGTACACATTTGGAGCGCTGGCCGTGGAACAATACGTGCGTCTCCGAGTGTCCACAAAACCACGTCAAACAAACTAAGGGGACAACAACCTGTGTGCCATGCGAGAATTGTAATTTGGTATGTCTTTATCTAGTTTATTAGTATATTCTCTTATTGATATTTACTGTAGGCTTTTTGTCAATACAATACTAGTAATATACAACACCTTAAACTTTAACTTTGAGCAGTGTTGGCCTAGTGGCTTCAGGGTGCGACTCTCATCCCTGAGGTCGTAGGTTCGAACCCCGGCTGTGCACCAATGGACTCTCTTTCTATGTGCGCATTTAACTTTTCCTCGAACGCTGAAGGAAAACATCGTGAGGAAACCGACATGTCTTAGACTCAAAAAGTCGACGGCGTGTATCAGGCACTAGAGGCAGATCACCTACTTGCCTATTAGATTTAAAAATGATCATGAAATAGATTCAGACATCTGAGGCCAAGACCTCAAGGGGTTGTAGCGCCACTGTTTATTATTATAAACTTTAACTTTAATACCCTGTAACTAATTCTTAAAAGGCACGAGCCTTCTGGCTATGTCCATGGGCGGCAGTTTCACTTAACATTAGGTGAGCCCGTTAGCTTCCTATTACATAAAATAATACACTATAATAATATATGTACTAATTATATTTCATATTTTGTTGACTATTTCTCATTGAACCAGTATTTTATGTGAAAAATCCGTATTAAAAAATATATTTATACAGGGATATGTCAAAGTGATCTGACTTGAGAGTATAGTAATTTATTTACCCAAAACCCTTCGGGAATGGTGAACCGGTCCATAAATTTTCAACTTTCTCCTTTAACCCCCGAAGAAATCTAGAAAAGATGTTCTATTTTTGAAATAATCGATGTATTTTAATATCTGTGATAAAGCTCTTGTGTAAATGATAAACAAGCTCAATATCAATTTTCCATAATAAATTTTCTATTTCAGACTTGCAACAACGTAACTATACAAACATTATCTTCGATTCAGGAAGCTGCAAGATGCGTCTACATCAAAGGCCATTTAAGTATTCACGTCAGAGCTCCTCCAGAAACTATGAACGAGCTGAGATATTATCTTAAGAGTATTCAAGAGGTTACGGATTACATTGAAATAAGGGGCTCCCTCGTCATCACGTCTTTAGATTTCCTTCCCGCATTAAAACGAATCAGAGGGGAAAATCTTTTTAGCGATAAATACAGCTTAGTAATCCACGATATGCATAGCCTACAGACATTATTTACAGACAATGTAACGCACCATTTGAAAGTCGATAGAGGATCGGTTTCATTTTATAGAAATCCAATGCTTTGTGTCAGTGAAATTGAAAAACTTGTGCGTGCATTTCCCGTACCACCTACAGAATTAGAAATACCTCAGGGTCTAAATGGATACAGTGGTAGCTGCGATGAAGCTTTTTTCAACTTAACTATACATGTTAAAAATGAAACAAACGTTGTAGCTAGATTTAATCCAGAATCAAATACAAGTGAGCACACAGTTCTGTATGTAAAAGTGCCAGCAGGATTAAGCAGTGCGATAGTTCCAGAGGTTTGTAGTGATTCAGAGTGGCACGCAATTAGTATTCAATCTACAGTAGATAAATCAATAGAAGTAGAGTTGTCCTCATTAAGCCCAGCTACAAAGTATGCGATATGTATAGAAAAATTTGACCCGAAAACTGGTCGTCTCGCTCGGAGTTCAGTGAAAATCTTCACAACATTAGTCGGTAAACCGGAACCACCATTTATAGTAGAATTAACCGCATCATCTTCCGAAGTAGTTGTCATTCGATGGGTTGATCATCTAGATTACCTCCCTTATATTGTAAGGTATGAATTAGATGTAACGCTTATAGATTTACATAATTTAAATAACTATAATTATAATCATTGTATAGATTATGATCATTTTGACTGGGAAGAAGATTTTTCAGTCCATGCCAGAGTCATGAGACCACCAAAGAAATATGACAGAAGCTGTGAGTCAATGTGCGGTGTCCTATCAACGGCAACCGCTGGTGCAATGGTAGACGAATATTTTGATGTTTGTAATATAATAAAAGACTGTCATCAAACACATGAGAGGCCATTTAATAAGACTGTTGGTAATTATATACAAAACATAGCTTTAGACATTTATGGTAATAGAAAAAACTTTCAAGTAGGTGGTTTAGCACCGTATCAAAATTACAAATTTCAGTTACGAGCCTGCACCGCTAAAGAATGCAGCGTTTCAGCTCGTAATATTGTTAAAACATTAAGAGCTATCAATGCTGATATACCAACAATAACCTTTCTTACTGCTAGCGAAAAGGGTGACGTTACTGTGAAATGGGATCCTCCTAAAACTATAAACGGGGCCGTATTGTCTTACACAGTTGAAGTAACACCTGTAATTAAATTTAATGACTATAGTTTGCTATTACCCCATACTGTTTGTGTTTCTGGGAATATAACAAGTTTGATAATTAAGACACAAATTGCCGCTAAATATATAGTAAGACTTTGCACGAAAACTCTCGCTTCCAGTTATTCTTGCGGTGTTAAAATGAAAGTTTTAGTTTCGAGCGAGGTGTACTCAAATGTGTGGTTGTCTGGAGCTATTTTTGGAATGTTTTTAAGTGTAACATCGTGTATGATAGGATGGAAGTATAGGAAACGAAATTTAAACGATGATATTCTTTTAGTAAACGCAACATCTATGTACCGTAATGAAAGTGATCCGCCAGCTGTGTTGATGTCTGATTTTGCTCCAATCTATAGCATACCAATTAGAGATACACTTTTATAAATTACCTTATGCCATTAAGAAATAAAAACAAGAATGAAAGATGTATGAATCGTGTCGGGATTAAATGTCTAGAACATTTGTTATTATTTATCATTTAAAAATATGAGCATCGTACGAAAACTTTTCTAATACTTTTGTGATATTCGTGTAAAGTAGTCATAGTATTTTGTATGTAATATATTAGAAAGCTTTCAATAAACATGAAGTTTTTTACATAAATAAAATTGTCTATTACTAAAAATGAATATGAAATTGGTTCCCCAACCTTCTATGCCATGCCCCACCTTAGATTTTCTAAAATTTGCCCCAATGCGTAATTTTTAATATTAAAAAAAAATACCTAAGAAACTTAAAGTTTTAAGGGTAAAAAACTGTTTATCTCGATTTCCGGCAAAACTAAAAGTCCTATCGAAGAATGTTAAATGGCAAAGTTGGAGGTAATAAAAAGATCAAAAATTTTTATTCACACATTTTTCACATAACCTCAAAATTTATGTAAAAAGTTCAAAAAACCAAGTTTTTGGTTTTTTATTTTTATCTTTAACAAAAAAATTTTTTTTTTAACGTAATTTGGTGAAAACTTACCTTTCTATGTCCCAAATACACTGTAATTTATTTGATCAAAAATATTTATTTGTTCACCTTATTTTGAATTAATATCGAAAAAACACCCTAATTTTCAATCGAAAATTCTGACGTCAAAATTTCAGCTTTTTTCAAAAAGTTGGTGTGCTTTCAGTTTTCCCCTGCTTTTCTAATGGGTTTCATACTACTGTAATTTTTTTTGGTTTCAAAAATTATCGGCACTGGTCTATTAGGCGCGTTATGAAAAATTTATGAGAGTGAAATTTTACGATGCGCGCGCACCGTGACACAAAATTAACAGAATGAATTTGCCCACGGAAGATGCTGCGGCATTGGACATAATTTAAAAACAACTTTCGAATAATAATAGAATTTATGTTTACACTTAATGTAAGAGAATAATAAAAAATATTTATTTATTTAATTTTTCAAATGTAAACTGAACTTTATTGACTATATTGACTCCTTTTCCAATCTTTGATTATTTAATTGTAATTAATTATTTGCATGCAATCAAAAACTATTTTTAATAATGCCAAGAAGTATAACTTTTTACGCGCGTACATAAGATCACGCACCCTTTTTTATATATTATATTGTACTTACTTATGTTTTCTATTTCAAATGTATTGTTTATCTAATCTGTTTTGGCTTTCTATATTATCTGTGTTTTGTTTTATATGTATGCTAGCTGTAAGATTAATAAATAAATAAAATTGATAATAAAACAATCTTTTACCGGATTTAAGTTATGTATTTACAATAATATTTCATAATTTTAAATTAAACCGACGTTTCGCGTGCTTTACAGCGTGCGTGGTCACGGTGACTGAAGACAAAAGGTGTTGAATGTCAAAAAGTGTCACAGCTGTAGAAAAAGTTGCATTATCTGTATTTGTTTCCCCGGAGTTGGTATCAACTAAAAGATGGAGGGTTTTGGCAGAAATGGCTCACGGTATCCTCTAAATTAATTCAAGTTCCAGTTATTTCCTAACAGAGGTTAAAATGTTCTATTATGCTTAAATTGCCAAATTTAATGCCAAAAAGCATTAACGCTGTTTAACTCTCGAAACACTTAGGATACCTCTGCAAAACTTGAAGCATTATTAACAAACTCGCGCTTACTTTTAATTATGAGAGTAATAAGTTATGGCAAAGATATTTTGGAAAATATTTACTTTTCCATCCATTAGATGAGATGAAGCTGGATTGTCCACTCAAGCGAATCCTTTTTGTTTCGCATCAACTTGTTTATTACCCAATTTTTCATTAAGGAAATTGAATGCTTTTATAGAATATAAAATTCATAGGAGAGTGAATCAAAATGTAATGAAATTTTTATAAATATTTTTTAATTTAGTAACGCATTTGTTGGATTTTCTATAGCTTTATGGGCGTTTGTGATTCAAGTAAATGTATGTAGAAATATCAGACGAAATTAAGAAAGTATCAATTGCGGTGGACCAATTAAGAGATGAACATCATTGGATAAAGTTCCCTAAAAAATAATACCGTGTACCCGGTTCGTAATTTCATCAATTTTCCGTAATTTCAGAGACCTGTCGTAGTGCTTGGTTTTATCTATACTAATATTATAAAGAGGGAAGATTTGTATCTAAGTATGTTTGTAACGAATTGGCTCAAAAAGTACTGGACCGATTTTAAAAATTCTTTCACTATTTGAATGCTACATTATCACAGATTAATATAATATAAAAAATGGTCACCCGAGCGAAGCCGGGACAGGCAGCTAGTTTACAATATAGGAACACAATGTACACAAACCAGGGATGCTCAGATTTATATTGTTATTTTGCGATCTTTATTTTACCTTAATACGCAAGTAGGTGATCAGTCTTCTGTAACACATCTCCATTTTGGGTATGCCGGTATTGTCCTTTACCGTACATTTAAGGTACGTGCGCGAGTTAATGGCGGACATTACACAAACACAGACAGAAAGAAAAGACCACGAACACACGAACTCAGGATTGTCGTGTCTATGTCTACTAAATACGAAACAAACAAAAACCAAAATTCACATTAAATATTATTATTATGGAACATACAGGTATCACTTATTCCACGTCATTAAATTTGTTAATAAGAAGACAGAGGGTGTAGGCCGAGAGAAAAAGCCGGCGTAAGTCTCGGAACTCTTTTATATATAAAATTGTATGAACGAATATATCATAAAGCTATTATACTCACGTCACTCGGTATAAAATATTCTGAAAACTAAAGGCGAATAATTCCGCAAGTAATTCACTAGCGAAGACATCCACAATTTTCATGTCTCAAATTGCCTTAGCGATAAGACTTTATGCAGTTTCCAAGCACTCAAAATATCTAAAGCATTTTCGCTTTGAACTACTCTACAGGTTCGCGTAAAATCGTTTTATGATACAAGTATATAAAAGCTATATTCTGTTTGATGAATATTAGATGCTGCTATTATTGCATAGAGCTTAAATAAACATATGACAGTCTAAATATATATTTATATCGAAGAGAACACATCAGCTATAATATTTTTTGTGACTAGACTGCGTTGTATTGTTCGAGCGTAGAGCTAAATTGTATTCGAAATATTAATATTCCATTGGATTCCATCAGTATCAAATATTAGCACTGACATTTTATTGTTTGCTTTTTTAAATTTCGAATGCTAACTGAAGTATAAACTTTTATTTGAACTATTTTAGTGAAAAGAAATCGCGAAATATGTATTTCATTGAATGATGAACATTAGTGGTGTTAGTCCAGTCCAAAGTTCAACTACTCTCAAACTCACTAACAAGTCTGCCTTTAAGTCAACGGAAGATTGGTATTCTTCCTATAAGACATACAGCGACCAATATTTAAGCCTTGACTTGTTATCTATCGCGGAATATGGTTAAGAATATCCATTGAGATAAAAACTCACTTCACCATCACACAACACAGCCAAATTAGGTATTACTTAGTTGAATGTGTTGAATAATTTTTCATTTGTATGCCCTTTTGTAAATTTATTGTAACTATTTTCAGTGTAACTGTTTGTTAGCTTTAGGATTACGAAATAAATAAATAAGGTTCGATGTAGGGAATCAAGTAAACACGTCCATCTCGTATCATATATCGTGTATAATTCATTTTAATTATTAGAGTACTCTTATAGACTAAAGCGTTACATATATGTATGCTATAGGTATCTTATTTTATACTGACACCATATTCCTCTACTCTGATTTCTATTAATGTGTCGCTATTTTATCAATTATAAACTGCATGTTGGGTTTGTGAAGATTAGATAATTTGAATGCAAGTAAGGTTTGCGTGTGATAAATTAATGAAAAAAAATTGTGTAAAAAAATTCAGCATTTTTTACAGCTTTTTTCTTTTCCCTACGTATTTCTAGAAGTGCATAGCATGATTTCTCAACGCAATTCCGTTTACAGATAATAAATAATGAGATGGAAAGCGAAATGATAATGACGGCCTTTATATGACCTTTCGGACCATTTTAAGCGCTGACAACATAAACTGTTTGGTGTATAGAGTATACGGCACCTCACACACTTCACCCTCAGCAGGCTCTAACACCCTGCTTGCACACCCAGCTTAATAGTTCTCTGAAATGTTCCCCGGTAACGATCTATTTGTGAAGTGAATGTGAGATTTTTGAAGTCTTTTGGCGCGTTAGGGAAAAATGATGAGAGTAAATTTTTACATCCTGAAGTTAGCTATAGTCAACATTTTAGTTTTTTCTTTTGTTAGTGTCGTTTTTTCTACAAACGTAGAATAAAATTTTTGAAAAGATTTTTATCTTGTTACGCCAAAGAAGTATAACTACTACCAACGCATATACACACACATTTTGTTTTTGTTCAGCGTGAAGTTTTCCCTATTTGCAAATACTTTAAATGTATAATTTGTTTTGGCGTATATATGCTTAAAAAATTAACAAGCATTTTGAACCTATCAAGCCAAAAAAATTCTTTGTTCTCAAACTCAAACTCAAAATATCTTTATTCAAGACGGTAACCAAGTACACTTTTGAATTGTCAAGTTAAATTAATCGTAAATTTACATTTACTATCAGTTCGCAAGTCAAGGGCGTAGAGCGGGTAAGAAGAACTTTCCGCCACTCTTTTTAATCGCCAAGTATTGTCATACAAATTGTTTGAACTGGAGCAAATCAATCCCAAGGATTAGTCCTCAAATTTATAAAAAGCTTTGTTGATTAATTTTCGTTTAACGAGGGCTTTGAATTTATTTAGTGATAAGTCTCTAATTTCGTTTGGGAGTTTGTTGTAAAAACGAATACAATTTCCATATAAGAAGTGGTTTATACCCTCGCCGGGGTCCTATACCCTCTGACCTAATACATCATGAGTGTAACCACTTAGTCACTGAAGTGAGTATTAATCAGCCAGAATCAAGAAGCCAAGGTAATACCCATTTTTTAAAGTTTTGATATTTTTAAAAATCAAATAACTTGTGAACTCAATAAGTTAAGATTACAATTGCTAGCAAGTTTTTCGTCCGATTAAAGCCAACAATAAGTCAATGTTTATCTCAACCTCAAAGATCTCGAAAGAAGCCTGAAGCGTTTCCGAAATATTTGAATTTTGCCTGAAATCGACTCGTAAATAGTGAAAGGGATTTGCGTTTATTAACCTAGATTTTGGGTATGACTGATGAAAAATATTACGGGCTTGGCTTCAGATTTCTATGTTTCCGTGATAATGTATAGACAAGTCTTCGTCATCAATATTTAGGTCTTAGAGATGCCTCTTTCATTCAACATAAAAGCAAGTGATTTTTGCGGACTTAATCACATAAAATTAAAAGGTTCGTCACTAAAAGCGTCACACTTTTTACGATATTAGTTATTTGGTATAAAAGCCTCGTAGATAAATTTTTAAGGATAAACTTTCTATGAATAGTTCTTTGATTTTTTAGTTCTGTCGAGATTATTACCTTATTTTGTTACTCAAATTTAAACGCACCGTAAATATATTATAGCTAAAATATATGATGAATAATAATTTATTCAGAAATCCCGAAGAAAACGAAGAGAAATTTCCCCCGGTACAAAATCGGCGGAAATTTCTTTCAGTTTATTTTGATACATTTACTCACAGTAAAGAAAATGGCATAAGGAAACTGGCATCGATTTTTAGGTCTAAGTGACCAGAAATCAAAGAGATATCCGGCATATCACACTA
The DNA here is from genome assembly GCA_963693345.1 of Pieris melete. NCBI lineage: Eukaryota > Metazoa > Arthropoda > Insecta > Lepidoptera > Pieridae > Pieris > Pieris melete. The sequence goes on along the minus strand of CAVNZK010000032.1, from coordinate 1,658,816 downwards.
GCTATTGGTAGTGACGAGTATAAGCTTATACAATTACAATTATAAATAATATTACAATTATTATAATATTAATACCTATACATAAAAATAATCATTATACACAACTAGCTGACCCAGAAATAGTTTTTTTTGCAATGTATATTATTTCTAGGACACATTTTTTAGTTTAATAAAATAACCATCTACAATAATAAAAAATAAGGAATTGATTGTAGAGAGGTAAAATTAGGGGTTGTATGATTTTTTATGTTGTAGCATAAAAAAAATATATTTTGGGATGGACACCCCCTTACCACTTAGGGGTTTGGAAGATAGATAGTAGCCGATTCTCAGACTTACTGAATGCATAAAAAAATCATGAGAAGGCCTCAGATTTCAGCAATGGTAATACTTAGATTAATTAAATAGAATACAATTTAAAAAAAAAAAACTTTTTGTTCTTCCCATAAAAACTCCAATTTCATATGTAAGGACCTAATATTACATAATATCCTTGACCGTAACTAAAAAGATGTATTATAAAGTATTTGTCTTCAACTTGAAAGTCCGCCAATAAAGTTCGTATGGGACTTCGGGAAACATATTTAAGTTTGGAAGAGATATTTGCTGTAAATTCATAGTTTTGCCCTCTACTCTTGACGACAAATTTTTAGGTGGCAGAGGCGATAAGAGATTATACGTTTAAGACACAGTAAATAAAATAAAAATAGAAAAAAACATTAATATTATTCTTTGTGGATAGAATAATTGCAATTTGATATTCTTTCCTTATTTAACAGACTCTAAATAACATTAAAATCTATTAAATATATATTTCTAAAACGAATTAGTGCCTTTATAAGATTTTATAAGTCAATTTTTGAAATATTTACATAATATGATATTTTATTCGAGCTTTTAAATATATATATATGTAAAATTGAATACAAGACAAGATTTGGTAATGTTGTGCTAAGCTATTGGTTTTGAACCATATAATTAAAAAAGGTTATTGTGATAATATGTCAAAGACGCAGCCACAGATTAGTATAGATAAAGAAAGATAGATAAATATCTCATTTTGTTCAGAAATATAATATGTGCAAAATCTTGGTAATTCTGTCACAAATTTGTGGAAGAATATTGTTTCCTCCAACCCAGATAAAGAAGGTCGACCGCTGACTTGCCGTAGAGAGATGTAGAGAAATTGTACAAATACAACTTCTAGGTTTTATACATTGTGGACGGAATAATTTTCTTAGCGCGATACAGGGTACAAATTAGTACCTAAGTTCTTGCTGAGTTTCTTGCCCGTTCTTGCTGAGTTTCTTGCCCGTTCTTCTCAGAACAAGGCCTCCTGGTAGTTTTGCGAACGGATGGCGTAGTCCTGCTCTTTCGTGAATTTTGTAAACGTTGTTGACATTCATAAGCATGCTCTAAGAAGCATCTAAATTGAATAAACGTATTTTGATTTTGATTTTGTAGATGAATATTGTAGGTATCGCTTTGTAGACTTGACATTTGAATTTACCGTTAGCAAAAGGCATTATTATTTGGGAAACATTCAAGAAAAAACTTTTTTAACCAGATTAAAGTTATGTATTATTATAAATTTACAATTATTTAACATAATTTTAAATTTATCCGACGTTTCGCGTGCTTTACAGCGTGCGTGGTCACGGTAACTGAAGACAAAAGGTGTTGGATGTCAAAAAGTATCACAGCTGTAGAGAAAGTTGCATTATCTGTATTTATTTCCCCGGACTTGGTATCGACTAAAAGATTTGAAAGAAGTAGACGACTAAAAAATAAATTAATAATTTGGCAAAAATGGCTCACGGTGTCCTCTATTTTCGCGGATTGTTTTTCTTGAGATTTTAATTTGGATTTTATTGGATCCCAGGTGTTTGACAATTTTAGGCCTATTATAGGGGTATTTTTTGATTACAATGGCTTCACGTACCAATCTTGGGTAGAATTTTTTTTCTATCGCAAGTACTTTCGGTTGGTCAAAGCGTATGTAGTCAATCAAAGATACATAACATTCATTAAGCAGTTATACTATATTTTTTTTAATTTCGTAAACAATATGATTCAAACGGAAGATTCTTCGTAGAATCTTTGGTCCTGTTTGCGACGACGGTGTTTGGCGTATTCTCTTAGAACTTTATAACATCCTTGACGACGCCAACATCGTCCAATTCATAAAGTGCAACAGGCTCGAGTGGTTTGGGACATGTGCACCGAATGGCGAACGTCGGAACCCCAAGGTCCTTACTGAACTCAAAATCCGGTGGCTAGAGAAAACCCGGTAAACCGTGGCTGCGTTGGTGGGATGAAGATGGCAAGGACCTCGAAACAATAGGGGTTCGGAATTGGACGCGGAAAGCACTGGATAGATTGCAATGGAAGTCGAAGTGTATTTGAGGAGGCCCACAAAGTACTGTTTTACTATGTTGATGCAACAATATGTCTAAATAAATAAATATACTTCTCATTATCTACTATATAAAAATAAGTCGGGTTTTCCTTCCTGACGCTATAACTCCAGAACGCACGAACCGATTTCCACGGTTTTGCATTCGTTGGAAAGGTCTCGGGCTCCGTGAGGTTTATAGCAAAGGAAAAGTCAGGAAAAATTTCAACAGAAAAGCGGGATCACCAAACGAAACGTTACATAAAACGAAGCCATCTGGTGGCGAAACGGAGTTCGCCGTGTTTGCTAGTACATTATAAAAGGGCGCAATTTAGTAACTTGGCATTAGAACTGAAACGTATTACTGCTTACCCGGCAATGCTGGCTTATTACATCAAATAGCCGAAATCAATTTAACTTATAAACCACATCACAAACTCGAATCGTACCTGCCAGTATTTGAAAGTTTTTGCCAACGCAGCCTTCCAGTAGTTTCTTGGGTGTATGCCAGCGTCTCTTTGAATAAGAACACTTAAACGTTATCGCTTGTGTAACCCTATCATTTATTGGGTAGGATCAACAGATTTTTAAACTTGAATCTCTTTGTAAATGTAAATTACGCTCGTTTGTATTGTAAAAGTGCAGTTCACAATTTGCATAAAAATTCCTTAATTTTTTATTCAAACGTTGGCTAGATGATTTTTTGATGGTTTTTGGAGTTTTTTGTAAATTAGGGGCCATCCATAAAGTACGTCACACGTTAATGGGGAGGGAGGGTATCACCAAAGTGTGACATCGTGTGACAAGGGGCATGGGGGGGTCAATACTTTTGTGACGTCACATGTTAAAATTTTAAATACTAAAACCATTGATATACAAAAAACCCAAGATGCACAGTCTCGAATAAAAGCAACGCTCGAAAGTGTCCCGAAACACTATTTCTGTCTCTTTCTATAAGTTACATGCATATATTATTGCAAAATCAACCTTACGCGAATTGTTTAAAGTTGTTATTACAACGATTATTTTTAAATACATACATAAATTTAAAAATGTGTGACGTCACATCAGGAGGGGGAGTTATAAAAATGTGACAACCAGTGACAAGGACGGGAGGAGGGGTTCAAAAGTCCTAAAATTCGTGTAAAGTACTTTATGGATGGCCCCTTGGCCAAATAGGGCTGGGATTACTAAATGGTTATACATCATATTTTTCGTTTTCTCGATCATTTAAACACGTTTTAAGTATACAAACTGGTGTTAGGATTTGGAAAAGTATTTTTTATAGAGGGGGGAAACGCCTTCCTAGGTCGTCGCCGGTAATAGGCTATCGCTGTTCATGGACACTCAATGCCAGCTCGCGAGTACGTTGCTGGCCTTTTAATGAACAGCCTATGCGTCAACTGCACATACACAGCAGGTGCGTGTGGTACCCGCCTGCAAGACACGACTTCTTCAAATAAATTGTACGTGGCTGGTATTGCGTTAGTGGTGTGTTTAATTTTTTTAAATCATAAGCTACTATTATAAATTAAATGACGTACAGATTGCGGAATGCATTTTGATATTAACCATCAGTCTATAAGTGATTTTAATTTAGTAATTATGTGTGATATATGAAAGTTCCACTTTAAATATGTATCCATTCTAAGACCCAGATATTTCTCCCATTCATATTCTTAGCGTGAAGTATCGACACTGATTCCATCGAGATATAAATTTTAGCATTACACATTCCAACTTTTAAAATAAATCCCACATATTTTAAATAAAATTCCCAAAACTTTAACAGACGAATTATCCAGCTGAGGACTCCATTAAACACAAACAAAGATGTCAGAAACTTTTTGCATTATCCACAAGCCATTTTGACTGTTCAATTTTGTGCAGATCTCATTACAACTTCCTATAGTTTAATTGGCTAGACCGACGTTTGTAGAATGGCAACGTGTCCAATTTAAATGTAACTCTCCCGTTTTATTATCTAGTAACATCATCGCAGATTTCACTGCAGGTGAAGAGTAATATGGAGGTCTGAGTATGATGGTTATGAATGCAACATTGTCGTGTTAGTTATATAACTGAAATTGTTGTTTTCACTGTTTTGAACGCATGAAATTGTATGAATGAATCTTATGCTAGGACGGTTTGTGGTGTTTGCTCGCTCAGATTTCATATTTCACAGAAATTTCTAAGTAAAATACGCTTCTGGACATTTTCATGTTTGAAACTCGAGTTTGACTTATTTGTTTTTCTTAGCGTAATGAAATGTAAGCAACCGTCCCACTATTTACAACTAGTTTAAGGGCACTGTAATTATGAAATACGGTTGAGTAAATCTCGATATGCCTGGAATAGATTATTTATTAATATAAAGCATTATTGACGACTCATTGGTCTAGCTGTTAGTACCCCTGACTGCGAATCCATAGGTGCCGGGTTCGATCCCCGGCTGAGACGAACATCGATGTGATGAGCGTTTGGTGTTGTGCTTAGGTCTTGGGTATTTAAATATGTATTTATATGTCTATCTATATATTATATCTATGTATATCCGTTGCATAGTACCCATAACACAAGCTTCACCAGCTTAGCATGGGAAAAGGTCAATTGGTGTGAATTGTAATAAAAAAAACAACAACTGACAGTTCTATAAGAGAAAGAAAATGTCCAGAAATGTCCAAAAACCACGAAAACTCACTCTCAGTCAGTCAACATATTCGCGCTTATTGGAAAACGTGTATTGAAAATAGTGTCACCAAAAACGTTTTCTTATTAAGCCAAGCATATAAACAGATGACTCAACTTACCGGAAAAGGAACACACCTAAATTATTATGTAAAAATCGAACACCTCTAAAAATTTTGCCGACAACTTTCAGGCAAAAGTAAAACCTACTACAAGTTCCAGCAAAAAAACAAGGGTTTTAAATACTGGTAGATTAAGACTACTGTGGTAACAATAATAATAATAATTAAAAATTGATAAATAGAAAACTAAAATACACATTTGTTTTGCAATACTGGAGCGAGGAAAGCACCAGCTCTGGGGTCACCAGTACTAACTACCAGGCGCCAACTTACGTTTTTAATTCGCTCCTGTTTACATGAACCCCACGGCGCAAGAGTATCTACTCCAAAAGGAACAAAATAAAACATTAAATAAAATAATAATATAATTCATAAAATAATTCCAACACACAAATGCACAAAAAATAAGAACAGTAAAAACAATAACTAACCTTAAAATATAATAACTAAAATATATTAGTATCAAAGACGCTGCGCCTACTGAATGCTGTCTCCGACACTACATACATATATGTATATATGTTCGCAGAAAGAATTCACAGTAGCGATGTTGTGTATATTATGTGTTTAATATTATATATGTACCTACTTTATTATATTTAATGTTTCACAACATTATCGTATTGGCATAGTCTGTAAGGATAATGTATGTATTTCTATAATAAATAAATAAATATTATTTAAAGGAAAATCCCTAAAGGGATTAGGCAAAGTTCCGAAGATACTATCCATTATTATGAAGAGAATGTATTGTCTTTAGGTTAATTATTAGATCTATTACCAGAGATAATGTATATCAGAAAATTATTAAAAGCAAAACAGTTTGTGAAATCAAGTATTGATTTATAGTCTCTTGTGCAGCGATTACAGTTTTTCAACGGATTAAAAAGAAGAGCAACCTTTCAATATCGGCTGTTAGTACTCGAAAATACAAAGAAACATTGGCTTATTTTGCAATTTTCATCTGAATATTAAATCGCTGGCTTTGTTCTTTAAACTTTTATATTTCAGTGCACAAGTTAAACTGCGAAGTTAGCTTCAAAGCAATAAAAAATATGGCCACTTTTATCTACTGTTAAATGCTGTTTTGTTAAACTTGTAAGTCGTAGAGCCACCATTTGGTGAGTACAGTTGGCTTTTCAACTATCTTCTGTCCGACTTGATTTAGGAAAATTAAAATGATGTCACTGTACGATCGGAGATCTCTAGCCGGTGTTACGTTCTTATAATAATAATAAAAGCCTTTATTCAGACAGAAAATTTACAAAATTTTAAACTTAAACTATTGTCTCTAGTGAGTCGGTGACACCGACAACCCATCTGTTTGCCCAACTTTGGCAAAGGACTCCTCCATTTCTTTCCACTCTGCTCTGTTCTGAGCTTTCCTTGTCCATATTTTCCCAGTTACGGATTTTATTTCGTCTTCCCACCATCGAAACTGTCTACCTCGTTTTCTTTTCTTATTTCTTGGGTAATATATGATTTTTTGTTCCACTTTTCTATGCCTCTTATTATATGACCAGCCCATTTCCATTTCTATCTTCGTATCCTCGTTGTGACGTTTTCAATCTTCGTGTGGTTACGTTCTTATACAGATTGTTAAATGGTCAAATACAGAAACCTCTTACAGAACGTAAACATTGTCGTCCCTTAATCATTCGCAAGGTTTAAAATCAATAAACCTAGGAGTTTTGGGACTTCTTATTCGAATATGCGAGTATAACGGAATAAACACTACTTATCCAGATCTATATATAGAGATATATTCAGTAGTGGGTTGATCAATTAAGAACAGCATTGATGTTAGTGCTTATCTGATACCGCTTATGCAAGTAATATTTATTTTTTGTAACATTTATGTTTACTATAAGCTACAATTTAATGGCATAACCACCAAAAAAGCACGGTGGTCTCCGTGACTGGTGTTCTCCTACCGTTTCCCTTGAATAGCTATAATGCTACTATGTAATATAACAAAAACCTTAGCGACAGCAACGCTTGGCCAGGTTAGTGGCTAGTTGTCATAGATTTTAGAAAAATTGTTTGTTCTTGTGGTGAATTTTAATAAATAAAAAAAATAACTCCAAATAGCCAGGAGGCGAATGTAATGTTTTGTGCGAAGAAACGGAGTTCACAAGATTTTTTTTAGGCTTATTACGTTAGGTACAAATTAAATGACACGGTCAGTTACAATAGAGCATAATAGTTAGGGAGCTGCCCTGCGATTCTGTAACTCACTTTTCGAACTCACACAGCGGTTATAAAATCAATACTGTTTGCACTTTCTTTACGAAAAATACGTATTTTTACATACCTTAGAAAGTTATGCTGTAGCGACAAAACAAAAAACTGTCACAATGACGAATGCACTTGCTCGACAGACATGCTACAACTTGTATGCGTAAACGGGAGTAGAAAGAGACAGAAAATAATTGTTTATTGCGTATGCGAGTTTGAATTTGAATGAAATAGGGGTATTCCATATTAGGGAATATCTCATATTTGGTCACTTTCCTCTACTGAATCGCAGAGCTGGCAAGCAAAATTTCTATATGATCCGCACACATGGCAGACGTTATCACTATTAACAATAATAGTGATAATTATACCCTAAAAAACATTAAGGACTTCGTCTGCCACCATGGTGACGCTGTTATCAATTTACTTGTACAGCGTTTCAAAAATGTTAAAAAAAGGTGGATATTATGTGCACATGTCTGTATTTGGGGCTGATGATCATAGTCATCCTGTAAACACAGAAATTTAGAGTCAGAGGCATAAATCCAGGGGTCTGACTTTTGAAGTTTTTTTATGATTTAAAAATCTGCTGTCTTCAATCAGTTGCTCTTCCCAGAGAAAGAACAATTGTGAGGCACAAAAGGGGAATCAGTGAATCAGGGTAAAAGTATGTCTGCGTTATGAAACGGAGGCCTTTTCAAATATTTTTGAAACATTACCATAGTTTCTTCAAATATTTATCGACTATACGATAATTTAAGTGTTCAATACCTCTTTATCAATTTGTATAGAACTCGTATCATATTGGAACTAAACATGTCCTTCCCTTGAGTTCCAAATACGTATTTATTAATAACTAGCTGGCCTGGCGAACATCGTACCGCCTAACAGTCGATTCTTTATTTTTTTTTTACATATTTATCCTGCTATTCGGGACACCGGTCCAGCTAGTAAGATATAAAAAAGAAAGTTGATAATACAACAAATACATTATGTCAAAAAATAAAAATTTACCTACCCAGAACATTAAAGTTCAAATTGCCTTTAAATATTATTACGAATATTTTGTATGGGAATATCTAAGAAGAATCCGTAAGAACCATCCTCGTACTTCAAGGTATATTATAAAAAAAAATCTGACAAATCGGTCAAGCCGTTTTCATGTTATGTCGTGACAACGGAAAACGGGTTTCATTTCATAGATATATATAGATTAAGTTTTCCAAACAAGTCCTGAAGAAACCTTGATTTTATATAATAGAAGCCGCTGTATGTTTTTGCTTTTATCTAAAGTTTTAAAAGACTGAATTCCTGATGTCTTATTGAAATCTATTAATTTAGGCGTGATAAAATCTTTCCTTCCTCCTTTTGTAGCAGTTTCTGGACTTACTATTTGAGAGGTTGAGGGCAAGGGTTCATGTTCAGGGCTTTCATCTAAGATCGTAAGTGAAATGTCCTTGCGTTTGTGGAATCTTATGTAGTAAGAGACGATAAACCTACGAAACACATTTGCTCTTATTCTTTTTCTCTTAATTTAACTATTACTACTACGTGGAGTCTCAGACTGGGGCAGACTAAACCTAGTACAATTTAACCCCAAGAAGACCCAAGTTTGCGCGTTTTCCGCTAAAAAAACACCCTTTGTCACTACTCCTCTTTTCGAAAACACTCTTCTTAAAGCCACAGCCAGCATTGGAATACTTGGCGTTGACATATCGAACGACGTTCAGTTTCGCGGTCACTTGGAGGGAAAGGCTAAATTAGCCTCCAAAAAGCTTGGTGTGCTCAGCAAGGCGAGGCGGTACTTCACTCCGGGCCACCGCATGCAACTATATAAAGCGCAAATTCGGCCCCACATGGAGTACTGCTCTCACCTCTGGGCGGGGGCTCCCCAGTACCAGCTCCTTCCACTTGACCGTATACAACGCAGAGCGGTTCGAATCGTCGACGACCAATCCCTCTCCGAGCGGCTTGATCCTTTGGCGTTGCGTAGAGATGTGGGGTCACTCTGCATCTTCTACCGCATTTACCATGGAGAGTGTTCAGAGGAGTTGTTCGGATTAATACCTGCAGCTGAATTTCATTATCGGACGTCGAGACAGAATACGAAATTCCACCCGTATCACCTCGACGTCCGCCGTTCCACAACTGAGCGTTTTTCAAGGCAGTTTTTGCCGCGCACAACCACTATATGGAACCAGCTGCCCACTGAAGTATTTCCGAACCAATTCGACTTAGGGTCCTTCAAGAAAAGAGCGTACCTATTCTTAAAAGGCCGGCAACGCACTCGCGAGCCCTCTGGCATTGAGAGTGTCCATGGGCGGCGGTATCACTTAACATCAGGTGAGCCTCCTGCCCGTTTGCCCCCCGTTCTATAAAAAAAAATAAATAAAAATAACATTCTTTGTCCTGCCCTTTCTTCCATTTCAGCTAACTTTTTGTCTACACCACTGTTTTGGAAAAATACTTGAGTTTTTTTTAATTTTCATTCGTCAGGCAAATTAAAAAACTAAGTCATAGGTAGCTAAGGCCTATGCGTTAAAAACATAACTTTGAACATACGTGTCCCTTACACGCTAGTATATAATTAAAAAAATGATTTCTGGGGTAAAAAATAAATTACATATTCAAAATACATATGATTTATTTTACGATTTACATTTTATAGTTTAATTTTTGACTAACGTATTACTCTTAGCCCCAAACACTTTTAGGTTCCGTGTGTTCTTGAGGGACCTTGGGTACATCAGGAACTTTGGGGACCTTGGGTACTTTAGGAACTTTGGGGACCTTGGGTACTTTAGGAACTTTGGGGACCTTGGGTACTTTAGGAACTTTGGGGACCTTGGGTACTTTAGGAACTTTGGGGACCTTGGGTACTTTAGGAACTTTGGGGACCTTGGGTACTTTAGGAACTTTAGGGACCTCAGGTTTCCTGGGTCTCCTGGAAACATTGGCGTCTTCTGATTGTTCACCTTCAGCAGCAGTTGAAGGACTCTAAAAGAATAAAATGTTAAGGGTGTTTTTTGTATGTTTATTTAAAATCGTACTTTCTACGTACAATAATCTCACTTATCTTATATAACAGAGACTGCCTATTAGCAAATAGGCAGAAAGCTCCCCTTAAATCTTGTCTGTAAAAAGTTATCTGTAACAACGGCTGTGCCTTCAACATCTGCATCAGTTTAGGAGGCTGAATCATCAGTCAGTAGTGAACTTCCTTTCGTTAAAAATTGTGGACAGGAGGATGAGTCTGCGAGGTATAAAAAAACTCTACTATAATGATGATGAAAAATTCCTCATTATCATCGAAGTCCGTGTTTTTAACGAGAATGATTTTTTTGTGCAATTAATATGGGAAAGGGAGGTAGCTCTAACGTATAATAACGAAACGTCTATAACGAAACTCGTAGGATAAATCCAGCCATTAAGATTTTTAAATACCCAATAATAGGAAAAACCCGATTTCAACTCAAGGCCAATGACGATTACGAACGCGACGAGATTTTGACGTGAATTTCAAACAGTTATACACCTAAAAATCAGTGAACAAAATGTCTCCCAAATGTTTTTTCGTATCCACGGATTGATAATGAATCGAATGGGCGCAGTGAGAACCGTGTGCAAATTACTTTGTAGAGCTTTTTTTTAACATTTATACTACTCCGTCCCATGATAATGCAGAGCCCTGAATGTCTGCCTCATCGATTTTATTCGTTTCCAAGATGTTTGTGACCATGAACTCCAGAAGCATACATGTGCAAATGATTTAATATCCCCCTTTTTCTAAGCAACTTCAATCGGCTGTAACGCGAAAACGCACCTGGACCAAATCAATTCGTACTGACGTAAACTGCAATCTTCCTCGATGGGAAACTTGTGCAAATCATCTACCTTAATGCTCACCAGCTATCTTACTATAACATCATTTTACATAGCATGGCTTGCGTAATTGATAATTTAAATTTTCCCGCCCTTATTGCCGATGACATCGTTTTGCCGCAGACATAGATAAACGTCAAATGTCAGCCATGTTATTTTGTGGTAATTACGGTAATCAATATCTGTAATATTCGGTTTCTATATGACATATGCCATGCCATTATGAACGCCTGGTGCCATTTAGTTAGTTTAAAAACCCGACTATCATTTGGCAATGATCGTAAAAATCGTTATCGACTACGACTATTAAACAGCATTTTTAAGACATTTCAATTAGTCTGTGTTCTGTGATGTAGAAAATGATTAAAGGCGGAAACATACTACTAAAACGCGACGCTACACCACGCCATCCGACGCATGTCAGTACTTATCAATCCCATATATTTAATATGGTCAGGTGCACATATACAACATGCCATGTGATCACACGCGGTAACATCCAATCGATTTGGATCAGCGTGTTGTCGTGTTGTTGACGCCAAGCGTCAAACGTTCGAGTTTTTGGCACAAATGTCAATTTAAATACATACATATTTTTGGATTTTTTATTTGGCGAAATGAACGACCAACAATTAACTGAGTTGGTGAAAAAATATTCTGTTCTATATGACAAAAGGTTAGCTCAATACAGCGACCATACTGTGAGAAGTAATGCATGGGAAGAAATAGCCGAACAAATGAATACAAGCGGAAAGTTTTATTAAAATATAATATTTAAAGACTTTTGTATGAGTTGCAAGTTTTTAATTTTGCCTTCACCACCAAAATATTCCTTATATTTGTTTCTTACTGAAAATGCATACTGTGTGGAATTTCTACGAATTGGATCGTGGTGTCGCGTGTTGGTAATGTGCACGATGGACATCGGGTGTCGACAGGTTGCGTCGCGTGGCGTTTTAGTAGTATGTTTCCACCTTAATTCTTGAACATGTCTTCTCTAAGATCAAAGTACGAAATAAGTAATTTCCATTTCTCGGTAGCCTTAATCAAAATACGCACGAAAGTCATTCAAGTGTCCCTAAGAGACCTTTTACATTAAGGCGTCAGTAAATTAGGTCGAGGATAGTAACATTGTGTACTAATTACTAAATTACACCGTCTATGTATGGATTTTAACAAGAATTGGGTAAATAAGCAAAGCATCATCTATGCTTGAATTAAAAGCAATTAATATGTATTGATCCTTCATTATAATTTCAATGGTTGACTCTAATTAAAAACACAATACAATATAAATTCCTCGATACAAAAAAAAAACACAGTCATCTCTGTCTTTTACCCAATTTCGTTTTTATTCAATCATAGCGAGTATTATGGAGCCAAATATATGATAAAATATTGAATTACAGCACATTGTAGCCAAGAGTGAGTGGAAGGGAGACGCGCGCGTGAAATCATGAATTTTCCTATCCTAATGCGCACTCTTAATGAACAACTTAGGGTTTAAAATCGTGGAAAATTTAATTTTATAGAATACATTGTTACTATTGTAAATATTCACATTATGAATATATATATATATACTTCGATAGTAAACTAAGATAATTTACTTCAGACCCATAGAAAAACTATTCAACACCTTTTATAACAGAATAAAATTTAAATGAAGGCAACGAGTTGGAATTCTAAACAAGATTTGATTGTCAGTTTGATAGATAGTTTTACACTACAGTGAAACTGAATAAAGGAAGATATTCACGCACTGAAAATCTCTAGTTTTATTTATAGCTGGGATGAATAATGTATAGGCGACTTCGAAAATGAAATCTATATTTGGTTTCATATTTCTAAATAGATTATGGAACTAAACTCATTTGAAAAGGGCCCCTAAGGAAATTTTCGTTACAAGGTCCATTTCAGTTAATTAAATCAAATTTAATTACCATTTTATACTTATAATCGTGTAAATTATACGCGAGAAGTTAATTCTGGCGCGTGAAAATATTTTTAACTAATAAAATTTACTTTTTTATATAAATGCAGTTACAAATGTAAAAACCTAATAAAAAGCATTCTGGGCATGCTTCCCACGATGTTTTTAATAACGTTTTGAGGAATACGTTCCACCACTCTTCTGCAACGACTCTATTTAGCTCCCTAATATTTTGTGGAGTGAGATCAACTTATTAACTAATGACACACAAAGGGAGGGCAAAAGTATTTTAAACACAGGCATAAAATTTGATTTAAAATTATTTGTTTATTCACACTTCGTTGCATTACAATATAAAAAATTTACATAATTAAATATATAGGAGGGCAACTGACAGTCTTATCGCTTTCGAGCGATCTTTTCCAGGCAACCACTGTGAGAATTTTTTTTTATTAAATTACATGAGGTAGGGGAGGAGTGCAAAAATACATATTACAAATAGTTATTAAGAAAAAAAAGAAAGGTGAGGTGTTTAAGGGGGGGAGGGGATCGAGTCAAATGTCATGCAATTTTTTTTCCGATTGAAAAAAAAATTAGGAAAACGGTTGACCCTAAAGGCCATCTCTGCAACTTCCTGCTATACAAAATAAATAAATAAATAAACGCTCAACATTGCACTTATTTTGTTGAGTTAGCTTCTTACGCTTTTATATAAGAAACCCACATTTTTAAAATCTCACGTGAGATTGGGGGATGGGGGATTGAATAAAATCGTATTTAGTATAATCAATTTAGTGTTTTAACTAAACAAGTTAAAATAAGTCCATCCAATCTAGTGAAGTGTAAAAATAATGTGACTAGATAATAATGCGAATAATTTTAGTAAAAACTATTCAAAAGTGTATATCTCATCTGCAAAGGATTAGAGGCCTTTACCCAAGAAGCCATATCAACAGGCGACTAACATTTAACTACCAATACTACTAGCAACATTTGAATAGTAAATTAAGGATATTGAATTGAAATAAGGCTTTTTTATTACAGTGTAGGTTTCAACGATGGCTCATTGGTCTAGTGGTTATTGCCCCTGACTGCGAATCCATGGGTCCCGGGTTTGATCCCCGGCTGAGACAAACATCGATGTGATGAACATTTGGTGTTGTACTTAGGTCTTGGGTGTTTAAATATGTATTTATATATATAGCAATTTTGACGACTTTGTAGCAACATTATCTCAAATAGAAGTTGATGTTGATATATTAATCCTAACTGAGTGCAGACTTAACTCCAACAAACCGACACCAGAGTTAAATGGTTATTCTTCATTTCTTACGACTAGACACATTAATCAAAATGATGGCATTGTGGTTTATATTAAAAATTGTCATTTTCCCCAGGTGAATGAAATAAATCTTAGGCACGCTTCCGCTTTACAAATAACCATCTCTAATTTCACTATAATTGGAATTTACCGGTCTCCATCGAACGTCTCCGCGGATAACTTTATTAATTCACTAGATCAACATCTTCAAACTATTCAATCGCACAAAAACATTATCATTACAGGAGACTTAAATATAAACCTAATTGAAAAACCGTCGGAATCATCACAATTGCGGGCAAACAGGTTGTCTTATTTAAATATGTCGTCGGTTCACGGTTTTCTCCCGGGACACTGCCTGCCTACCAGGGAGGAGAGCTGCCTTGATCATATGCTCTTAAAGCTGGATAAAACTAAAAACTCCGCATTTGTGGCAATTCTGAATACATCAATAACTGATCACTCAACAGTACTTTTGACTATATCCCACACATATCAAGCTACATCAAATAATAAAACTATTACTATTACTAACTTTGAAAAAGCATATCATTACCTAGTGAGTGCAGATATATCTCTTTTCAACACATACATTGACCCAAATACCTTTGCTAACAGGATAATAGATGTGATAAGAACAGCTCTCCTTCTTAACTCTAGTTTTAAATTAGTCACCAGCTCCAAGCGTACTTTAAAACCCTGGATATCTACAGGGGCCCTGAGATGTATCAGGCTTAGAAATAGAATGCAGTTGCAAGCGAGAAAGGATCCATTTAATATTATAATAAGAATAACCTGTAAGCGCTTTCGTACGTTTTGCTCTAACCTGATTAAGAAATTAAAAAGAGATTATCATAAAAAACAAATTACATGTTCTATAAAAAATCCAAAAAAGCTCTGGCAGAATATTAATAGTATAACTCATTTTAAAAAACCGAAATCATCTAATGCACGTCTTCTTCAAATCACACCACATCCTCTAGATTCTTTAAACCGTGTTAATCAATTTTTCGTCACAATTGGTAAAACACTAGCAGAAGAAATAATGACTACGGCTGGGCTTCGTTCTAGTTCAGTAATGAATTCCAATTCTCGATCACAGACCTCCTCTTTTGTGTTGTTAGAGACTGATCCAGCAGAAGTGGACCGCATACTCATGGCTCTTGATTCGGGAAGTGCATCCGGATGGGACGATATACCTATAGGCTTCCTTAAATTATCTAGGGACTTCGTGGTTCCCCTTATATGTCAACTGGCCAATCTGTGTTTTGAATCGGGTATATTTCCGAAAGCATTGAAGCATTCCATCATTACGCCCGTGCACAAGGGGGGGGACACGAGTGATGTAAACACTTACCGACCCATATCTGTCTTACCTGCAATTTCAAAAATTATAGAAAAACTATTAAATAGGAGACTTTTTAGCTACTTGAATAAATATAATATACTTTCTGATTCGCAATATGGATTTAGACAAGGACGCTCGACACAGGACGCTATTACAGCACTGACGACTGAGATTGTAGGTAGGGTAGACAAAGGATATAAATGCTTGACAGTATTCCTGGATTTAAAGAAAGCTTTTGACACCGTTTCGGTCCCCATCCTTGTGCAGAGGCTTGAGGCGATAGGTATAAGAGGTACAGCTCTGTGTCTTTTTGACAGCTATCTTCGAGGTCGGACTCAACAAGTTAAAATAGGAAACCTTTACAGTGAAGAAGAAAATGTTGTATTTGGTGTGCCGCAGGGGAGTGTGCTTGGCCCGACGCTATTCCTAGTGTACATTAACGAACTATGTAACCTGCTGAGCAGCGGAGGGAAAATATTCTCCTATGCGGACGATACAGCTATTGTCTTCCACGGGGAAACTTGGGAATCCGTACGCCAGAATGCTGAAAGTGGTCTTGCCGTTATAGCTGACTGGCTAAAGGCTAATGTGCTAACCCTAAATATACCAAAAACCAACTTTATTTGTTTTTCTCCAAGTCAGAGATCTAAACCGGGTGCTGATTTTGGGATTGGGATACATGAGTGTGCGGACCGCTTTACACAAAAGTGCAACTGTCAAATTATTCAAAAAGTTGTCTCTATAAGATACTTGGGCATAATTATTGATGAATGTCTATCATGGCACTCACACATTGCTATTATTATGTCACGTGTAAGGAAATTGATTTGGATTTTCAAGACACTACGCCATGTGATGTCTCCTGTGATACTCAGTAATGTTTATGTTGCATTAGCTCAATCAGTGATTACATACTGCATACCAGTCTGGGGCGGTGCCATAAAAACTAAATTTCTTGAGCTGGAAAGAGCCCAGCGGTCTCTAATAAAAGTGATGTATTTTAAACCCTATAGATACCCCACAGTTAACTTATACAGAATAAGTGGATTGTTATCGGTGAGACAGTTATACCTACTAAATGTGACCTTGTATCTGCATAAGTCTATTCCATTTGATTCTGCCAGTCGGGACAGAAGACGGAGTGATACTGTGGCCTGCTCCGCAACGGTTCGTTCGAATTTTGCAAGCCGTCAGTACGTGACTCAGTCTGCATATATTTACAATAAAATAAACGCTGAACTTCAATTTCATTCTAGAGTTCTGTATGAATGTAAAGAAGCTATAACTGATTGGCTAAAAACTTTAACTTATGAGGAAACTGAGCACATTTTAGTACGAGTTCGCTAGTTTGGGACATACATACATAATTATATACTTAACAACAAGTATACACTCACTCACACACACACACATGCGCACATACACACTCAACCACGCATGCATAAAATAAGTTCATAGAATCGTCAGAGAAACTATGAGAATTACATTTCATTTTATTTAATTTTTTACCGGCTTTGCTTCTTAGCTGGGTTATTGTTTTGTTTTGTATTCTTTTCTATTGTCTCAATATTGTGTAAATAAGGGAGGTAGCGAGTCAACCCCAACACAAGTGTCTCTGACTACTTACGGGGGCTGTCTCAACTCATGAATGTAATGTAAAATTTGAGATACTAATAAACATTTTCATTTTCATTTTTTCATTTTCATTTATATGTCTATCTATCTATAATATGTATCCGTTGCCTAGTACCCATAACACAAGCTTCACCAGCTTAGCATGGGACTAGGTCAATTGGTGTAAATTGTCCAATCATAAAAAAATAAAATGCACAGATGCTAATTAAAGATTTATGTTTTCGCCAGGTAGATAGTACCGGTGACCCCAGAGCTGGTGCATTCCTGGCTCAACGAATAAGTATCGCAATACAACGAGGTAATGCTGCCAGCGTTAAAGGTACACTACAACATGGACCAAACATTTTAAATTTGTTTTAATTTTATTTTTAATTTTTTTTATTGGTTTTATTTAAGTTGGTCTTTATTATTACTATTTATTTAACATACTTATATATGTTATTTTTTAAAATTATATATATAGTAGTAATTGGACTCAATACTAAATCAACAATTAGTTAATTAAGTTCATTTGTAACACAAGGTTATTAAAGTACATTTTGATATTAAATTTTCCTGTCCCGCTTTCGGCGGAATCGGCTTAGCAACGTCTTTTGACGTTCTCATATTGAAGTCATTCTGGAAAAATTTGATAATATACAATTGGTGAATGCTGGCATTGAGCGAGTGATTCTAATATATGATATTTCATTTTGTAATAGTGGTATTGCTCGTACGGGGATGTGACACGCATTGTGTATATAAAACTAGCTTGTATCGAACAAACCCATCATTCCATTTGTCCCTCCTTTCCGAAGAACGTGTTTTGGGTAAATCTCACCGGCATCCTGATTGAGCATTCTGATAACGGGATAGGATATCCACAGTTGCTCCCCTCACACTCTGAAATCACATCTCGTTTAGTTTTGATCATTGAATTGTTTTGTTTATTATCTCTTTGTGTATGTATGTTTAAGTTATCAATGTATCAGTGTGCCGAGCGTTGGCAACCTTTTATAAACAAATAAATATACACACAATTCTCTCCTCCTAAAACGGTGTACTCAATACATTTAAAAAATATTTCGACGTGTGTGATCCTCAACAATAGAGATGTACCAATTTTACTCCATAGCGACCTGAGGAGTATCTTTGTATTTAGACTTATTTCGGCTGATCTTCAAGTTGGCGCCTGGTAGGTAGTATCGTTGACCCCAGAGCTGGTGCTTTCCTCGCTCAACGAATAAATATTTCAATACAATGAGAAAATGGTGAATTAAAGGTACACTGCCACAGGGATAATTTTTTTTAAATTATCTAAATGTTATAGCGACTGAAAACATCATGATATCAGCTTGCCCAAAGGAAGGGCAAAACCCAAACAGTCGACGGTGTGTGTCAGGCTGATCACCTACTTGCCGATTAGACTGACAAATGATCATGAAACGGATTCAGAAATCTGAGACCCAGACACAATTAGGGTTGTAGCGCCACTCATTCTTATTTTTTTATTTTCTCTATGAGTAAGTTAAATTTGGTCGGTTGTTGAAGGGATGTTCAAATAATTTAAACACTTTGTTTGAAACTAGGTGTCAACTCGCTTTAATCGTTTCCAACATGAGCTAACATAAAATTAGGTGAAGTGGGGTTGCGACTTATTAAGGGTTCTTAAATCTAAGTTTAATAAGAAATATATAAGTGAAGTTGACTTATTAGAAATTATCGGGTACGAGAATGTTAAGCAACAAAAATTTATAAAAATCTAAAGGGCTCATTAATTTTATCTTTAAAGATAATAAATTTGTACTCGTACACTTGAGTGTAAGATGATTGTTAACATTTGCGCTTCTAATTATTAACTTAATAAATAATATGTAACATAATTACTGTTAAGTAACATAACAAGTATCTGTATGTATATTTTTATTGCCTCACAAATAATAGATAGTAAACAAAAACAAACAATATCCTTTAGATTAAAAAATTGAAACAAATTCTGAGCGAAGACGCAAGCTCAATATAAAAGCTTTATTATTTCTTCATTACGCGAACGTTATCCAACATATTCCGTATCTGATGGAAGAAAAACCAATTTGCTGTACTCGTAGTTTGAAAGAGCGATCGTTTTCTAGTTTCAAAGTCAATTGACCATCGCTAGCGTTCAGTTGGAGGGCCCTCGACTCTAGCCCCATACGTTTTATCGCCTGCTAAACGATACGTATTCGAAAATATACTCTATTTCATTTATACGTTTGTAAAAATGATATTTTCGTGAGTTTTTTCTGAAGTTCTCTCTCTGGTTAATTAAATTTATCGATTGTTCAGCAATTATTCACATTAAAACTAGAGTTTATACACAACTAGCAAACTCGGCGAACTCCGTTTCGCCACCAGATGGCTTCGTTCTATGTAACATTTCGTTTGGTGATCCCGCATTTCTGTTGAAATTTTTCCTGAATTTTGCTTTAAACCTCACGGAGCCCGAGACCTTTCCAACGAATGCAAAACCGTGGAAATCGGTTCGTGCGTTCTGGAGTTATAGCGTCAGGAAGGAAAACCCGACTTATTTTTATATAGTAGATAAACGGTTCAAACATTTGAAGTCTCCTTTGGAGTACCGTGGGGTTCAAATGCATAGGCGCTCCTTAAATATTTCAGTATAACATGAGGCAAAAGGGCAGGATCACCTAATGTTAAGTGATATCGCCGCCCATGGTCCAGAGGACTCGCGAGTGCGTTGCTGGTTTTTAAATAGTTGGCGCCTGGTAGATAGTTCCGGTGTCCCCAGAGCTGGTGCTTTTTTTGCTCAAAGAATATCGCAATACAGCATGCAACCAGCATTAAAGGTACACTGCCACATGGACCAAACATTTTAAATTTGCTTAAATTTTCTTTTTATCAATTTTGAATTATTATAGACTTTTTCGTGTGTGTGTTGCATGTCGCGTGACGGTCGGCCGCGGAGTTGGGATAAAGTGAAAGGTGCTCGTCATAGCAGCCAAGGCCAATATGGCGGCGCCTATTGTTCGCAGCAGCTGACCGTGCAGAGTAGAGTATTATTTAATATGTGTATATAATCTAAATAATTGTTAAGTTTTATGTATCTCGTACTCTCTAAGACACAGAGTTCAATAAAAATATTAGTTGGAGACTTAGTCTACTTTTATTATTTCCCATTATCATTCCAATTTTCCAAGTACATATAAATTTCCAATTTCCAAAATTTTTTAGTTAAATGTCTATAAAGTGAAAAAAAGTTTTACTTTTACCGTGTTTTCATGAAACCACACAATCCTTTTTTATTATATTAGAATATATTAATGTCACCGCGAGTACGACCATATTATCGTATACTTTAATCAACTAACAGGCTTCAAACTTGAAGCTTGAACTTCAAGCGAGCGAAGCCGCAAAGTGTTAAATTGTGAGAAAAGTACAAGTGCGAGAGAGCACTCGTAGTAGAGAAACAAGTAACATAAACTCTTTGGCAAGCATCTAATGCATAAACAAAAATATTACTGAAACAATTTCATTTCTATTTTACTGAGAGATATATTTTCGTCTACGGACCTCTAAAACCGCGACCTTTTAGCAGAGACAAACATCGTGTAATCTGTGCCCACTATTCATCATGTAATCCGCTAAGGTCGACGTACACTGGGCGGCAAACAAGGCAAAATATTCGTATTATATTAATATACGAGAAGCGTTCAAAAGGATTTAGTTTGAGTGATAATGAGATACATTCCCTTGAAAAGAAAAATGTATACCAGGTATAGCCTAGACATTAGTGTAACAATTTGTCTGCGATATGTTGTATTCTCATAATATGGGTAAAGTTTTGCGTAGTAATAGTCTCAGTATGAAATTTTTAGTACGCGGCTGGTATATCAAGACTTAAAGCAACGTTTGAGTTCATGCTTCTTGATATTCTATGGTTTATGATTACTGAGGAAGAGCTTCCATTAACGCCGACCGCCGTACAAACCCCCTACATCGGTAGTGTGACTGAATAAATAAAAAAAAAGTTGAAAACATCGTCCTGGCGGATCGACGTGTTACTGTTTGCATCCATACAGAATCATTTGTTGGGTACAAATTGGCAGCGCGCTAGGTGCTAATAATGCTTTGTGACGCGCAGAAACAAACGACACAAAGGTTTGGTACAATCTTGACAGCTTTTTTGATCGATACATAACTATGGGTTCACCATTTTGACCGAAATAAACAGTCCATATCTTGGAAGAGACCGTCGTCTGAAACTCTGTAGAAATTTATGCGCGGGAGAAATAACAAAGTTGTGTGACGAAATATGCAAACAATGGCGTGGTTAACTCGCTAATGTTGTTTTGTTTCACCAAGATAACGTCCCCGCGATCAAGGCCAGAGTAGCGATTAAAGGAACAACAGTTGATTACGCAGTAGTCGCCACGGTTTACAATTTTTTTATGGGTTGAGAAAGATTTTTTTAAAAGGGAATATTTGGTTTAAATCTGAAAGGTGTGTAAGGTACATCGGACATGAATTACATTGAATAATAGATATTTGAATAATAGTCATAACTTTTTATTGAACACCCCTAGTACCAATAAAATCCGGTTTCTGGAAGACAAAACATAATTTAAATTAAAATTGTGATATAATAATCCAACGTTCCTACACTTTAGAGGTCTTAAGAGGTCTATCAGATTCCTGCATTAGTACGAAACTAATAACTGGAAAGTATATAGCCTACTGTACCTGGGTGTAACGTTTTCAGTGTAAAAGCAATTGCTAGAAAATGAAATCTATTGATAAATACGGTACAAGAATCGCATACCTGCTCCTATCCTTAAACATCCTATTATGCTGGCATAGAATGATATTATAAAATTCTCAATAAAAAATACACTAAGAGTTTTTATATGCTCAGTGAGTGTCAAGCTTTGCGAGGTATTCATCAGTGTCTGCGGCATTGTGTGCACTTTCTTCTCTTTGCATCTACTCGTTACAGCTTCCTGCAGACATACGGCACTGAAAGATGAAACTTCGGCTACAAAAGACTGACCAAACCTTTGTCATGATTATTTTTCTATATAAAAAAATAAGTATTCTAAAGTAATGAAACATTTATGAGTTCAGTGTTAAAAGTACAATTATTCTAAACGTTTTTATCACTCACTATAACATACGTGTGATTCAAGACTGTTGAAAGACGTATTGAAAAGGGAGCACATGGGCAGTAGGCAAACTTGATGCTCACAATGCTGGAACACTCGAGCGCGCCTTGATGGCCCTTTAAGAATTGGTATTCTGTTTTCTTGATAGACTTTAAGTCGAATTGGTTTAGAAACGCTATAGTGGGCAGTTGATACCACATGGTGGGGGTGCGTGGCAAAAAGTGGATCAATAACGCTCAGTTGTAGAACGACGGATGTCGAGGTGATACGGGTGGAATATCATATTCTGCCGACGTCCGATGATGAAACTCAGCTGCAGGTCTTAATCTGAACATGGTAAAAATTGGTTAAGTATCGCAATATAGAGAGGAAATGCTGCAAACATTAACTGTTTTAATTAGTATTTGTTTTATATTTATCCTGTTTTATTATTATTAATATGTAGGTCAATAATTTTAAGTACTGTATATTTCTGTCTTAGTGATTATAATATAGTTGAAATGTATTATAATGGTTATATTTTTCCTGGATTTTTTTGTAATCAGATTTATAGTTTTTCATATTAACTGAAATGACTCATGAATAATTTTAAATTCCCGTCGCCACGTCGTGATTTGACACTTATATTTTGATGGTTTATTTAAATCTAAGAAAAATAGAGTCGGAATACCCTTCAAGCTACTACTTTTATTAGTATTTAGTTCCAACAATTCTCCTAATACGATCTTATTAATTATGGATTAATAAATTAACTTTTGGTAACTAGATTAATGAACAGAAATAAGAATTTTTTTCGACTCTCGAAATAGTCCCCCTATTAAGTTCAAGTTTTTATTTTTACTACCAGTAAATCTAACACTTAAAAGGTAATACTGGGTTCCTAGAAGTTGCAATACTGCAGCATTTTGATCAAAATATCTTAGAACAATAATAGACGCCCGCGCCGTTTTCAGCCACTGCTTTTTGACAATGTTAATTTTAAGATTAAATGAGAATCTTAAGATTCGTCTCAGACTTGAATTGCTTCGTACAATCAAATAAGAGACACGTCACAATATGATTTTGGATTCCACCTGACTGGTTTGCACACGCTTTACAAATCAATCTTGTACAGCTTGAGGTGTATAGAGTAGGTGTGTCACAGAAGAGGCCTTTTTAAAACATTTATATTATCGCATCATTGTTTGATTCGTCTTGCTTTTTTATGTATATTATTGAATGTTAGTTGTAGCTTTTCGCTTACCTTCTTTTATTATTATTACAGTAGTTGCCTGGTAGATATCGCTTAAGTACCAAGACAGTCAGTTATACTCCTAATTATTTAATTGTTTTCATTTTAATAAGTTTATTATGAAATGCAGTTTTAAATGAATAATGTACACTTTATAATAGAACAAAATTTGTATATTAAAATATGTATTACAATAATGAAAGTTTAGAAAGTAGATCTGATTTGACCATCAATCAGATCAGACTATCATTAATACTCGTAACTTCTTCTTATTTCTTTTATCTGAGTACCAAAATATTTTTTTTCTTTTTTGAAGTTATACTTCTTTAGGCGCGTTATGAAAAATTTATGAGAGTGAAATTTTACGATGCGCGCGCACCGTGACACAAAATTCAGTATGGGCGCCGAGCGTGCGCGAACGAGATGGGAATAAGACAATCTACAAGTAAAAAGAAATAGAATATGCGTGACGTATGACCATAATGACATTTGTAGTACCTTTTAAACAAATAAAGCAGTTTTAATTATTTTTTCAAAGACATTTAGCAATGCTTTTTCACAAAGACCTATTGTTACTTAGTTAAAAGGTTATGAAACATACCTAGTTATTAAATTAAATTAATAATATAATAAAATAATAAAAAATAATCGTTATTAATATTAATTAATAATTGAATAATATATTAAATATTGTTAAATTATTAACGCTAAATATCTATTATTAATTATTTAATATTTCAAAAAAAATAAAGAAAGCCAAAGAAGTATAACTTCTTAAGCGCGTACATAAGTACACGCACCATCTTTTTAAATCAGTTTTTCTTTTCTTTATTGATAATAATTTTCACGTAATTAAACTCGCTCTCGAGCATCGCTCTTAAATATTAAATAGTAGGTACATAAGTAATATTCCTATTTTATTTAAATGGAAAATCTTTCAATTGAAACAAGTAAATAACGTTATAGATGTCCTAGATTTTATTCAAAACTATTTTATTTCTGAACTACAAATGTAATTGAAGCTTGAAAAGCTTTCTGTTCATTAAAAATGTTTGATCTAATTAAAAATGCGCCTATTATTTGCAATATTATGAATGAATCATGAAGTATTGCTTTCTGATTTGATATTTTCTATTGATACTAGTACAATCGATTTGGGTTAAAAATGTGAACATTCGGAAAATTCTATCGAACCAACAATGCTTGTTAAATTGCACAATTGGGAAAGCTTTGAAAACTGAAAATGTAAAGTAATTTGATATGAAACCCTGAATGTTGATTCGATTTTATGGCTTCGAACTTAAAATGATTTCATAGAATAGAATAATTACTTTATAAAATTCTACTATACATAATATACTTCGAAAAATTGTTAAAGGAAGTTGCGCGCTTTCTCCAACCTAAACTTGACCACTGAAAGCCAGAGTGTCTTACAGTCGAGAAGGTGTTTAGCGGTAGGAATAGGTTCGTTTGCGCGTTTGACGTATTTATAACCGTAGAATATAAGTGTCGCTACATTATTTATACTTCATGCGATTAACCACCCGGCGACGGCCCAAGCAAAGGTCCAAGTCTCGCCCATGTGCTAGTCGCGGCCATTCCGGCCGTGTTACACTCCCCAAAACAGCCCGTGCTAAGCTGTAAAGATCCCATTCAAAGACAAAATATTTACGTAAAAAAACGTACAGATTCGTTTGTAAGAATATAATATTGGGGATTGTATAAACTTATAAATACAGAATCACCTACGATCCAGATTAATTAAAACTTTGCTATTGTAGAATTTATATATAAAGAAAACCTTTTTGAGAGACTTTTAAGAATTTGTAAGCAATTACTAAGAAGATCTTTTGATTCTATGAAATAAGAGTAACTCTGTTGAATGCTACTCTATGATCAGTTCAACACAGCGTGCTAAATGTGTTTAGCCATCTCATACGAGCCATGTTAAGTTAGTCTTAACAGTTGTATAAGCATTGCAATAAGAGGTTGCTTCTTGCAAAGATAATACGATTTGCTTATTCATATACAGAAATAATCCATGAACAAGTTTTTGTTCAGTTTTACCTAAATAATAATAACAATAAATCATTTTAAACGACCGAATCAATAAATTTCGTAACGAAAATAAACATAACACACAGTGACGTAATATAGGTGCGGCCAATACGCGTTAGAGCGGGAAAGAACGCATACTGCGTCTCACATCGGTCTGGCGTGATGGGTGACGTAGCGTAGTGCATAAGCTGATAAAAAATACTATGCAATAGCTTTACCGCGGCAGTCCTAGTGCCATACGTTTTTTTTATTATTACTATATAGGATAAGAATATTATACTAAAAATATAGCTTGTATTTCATATGTGTGGGATATATTATTGTTATATTAAAATTCGTTTTCGCGTGAAAGAGTAACAATCATCCAACTCATACAATCTCTGGCGTTTATAATATCAGTAGGATAATTTCACTTATAAACCGAATCCAACCTTGAAAGGGGTTTAAACAAACGTCAAAATTTAAACAACCTCGTACCCTTGTTTAAAATTGAAAGACTAATTGTGTTGCTGTATTGTATTGATTGTGTTTGTGATTTGTATTATTTTTTTAATTGAACTAACTTTGATTATATTTAAATGAATGTGAAAATGTGTTCAAATAGGTTATTTGAGCCTCGCGATAGGTATTTTGTGAACTTAGAAATTGACTAATTCAATAGTGTGTTTAAATCACTTATGCATAATATAAGTTCTAGTTAATCGTATGTATGTGAAATATTTGTTATATTCAGATATAAACTTGATGTGTTTTAAGAGGTAATTGTTTAAAATAATACTAAAAATCGAATAAATACCAACAACGTCTATTTTATGGTTACTGGTTTTCATTAATTTAGTATTTTTTATTATATAACAGGGGGCAAAGGGTCAGGAGGCTTACCCGACAATCATATTTCCAGGTGGCTCGCAAGTGTGTTGCCGGCATTTTGAAAAGTGGCGCAATCTTTTCTTGTATCCAAATATGATAAAAAGTGGATTTAGGATATTAAATTTGTTCAAGATGCTTGTTGGTATCTGTACTATCAATTTCTCTCACTCATATACGTTGTTAGGTTTTGTAAACTGTAAAATGTCCTTTATTTCCGACTAATTGCATAGTCTTTTCTTAAACGTAATTAAAAACCAGCTTTCCACTTAGCTGATTTTAATAGCAGTAAACTGTAATACTCAACAAACATTTAGAAAAGTAGGAACGTGCAGTTGTATAATCAATTTGTAGAAATAAAATCCGTTATTCCAAGAGAAAAATGAAAGTACCAATTCACATTTATCGGCGTCCCAATAATATTTGGAACGCTGCCATTTTTCCTTTACTGTGAGAAAGCCTATCGCAGATAAGGGAAGTCGTTGGCAAGAACGGGATATCAGCCATAATGCTCATGCTTCAGATTGTCATCTACCTTTGTACCTATCGATATAGTCACCGGTTTTGATAAATAAATAATATGTATTTGTACTGCCGAGTACTTTGTGTCTTAGTGGTTTTGTATGTCTTCTATGCTTTCTTGCATGTTGGGGGGCTTGTATTGACCCCCCCTAAATGTCCCATAAAATTGAGTCTTCTAACTAATGTTCAGTTTGGGCCTCATACTCAATAAACAAATGAAGTCAAAATTAGCATAAGTAATATACTAATTTTGATTTTATTTGACATGTGTCAGAACACTAGTATAACTAAGTATAGGCTTTTATCGATTGAATATTAAAAAATAAAGTTGTAACAAACTGAGCCGCGATGAGTACAAAAGGTCAATTTGGTCAGGAAAGATATCGGAATGTATTAATGGGATGCAATAGTCGGGATACCCGATAGACCCATGTCAAGGTGCCGCTGGCATTTCTCAGGCCTACCTGCTTCGGACATACACCTGATAGATCTGTCAATTTGTGCAAATCAGTTTCTTGTCTGATCCCAATGATTATTTATGATGGAGATTTATTGAACGTGGGATCTTACTTCAGCAATGTTTATTTATTTATACATTATCCTTACAGACTATGCCAATACGATAATGTCGAGAAACATTAAATAATATATAATAAAGTAGGTACATATATAATATTAAACACATAATATACACAATATCGCTACTGTGAATTCACTCTGCGAACATATAAATATGTCGCTAGTGTCGGAGACAGCATTCAGTAGGCGCAACGTCTTGGATAACGAGGATCTGTGCAACAGACTGGTTCTTGCCATTGGTATCGCAAATAACCTAGGCCTTCGCCGTCGCACATATCCCATAGGTACTAAGAAACCCAGTTCTTGGAGTACATCATCTTTCCAATAATACAGTGTTGTATTATTGGAGAGATGATCGATACTAAGACTTAATTAAGTTTACTGTTTTGTTTTAGCGTAGTCAACACATGGGATCTTACGTTCGAAGTACTGCAAGAATGGACTTCTGTAGCTCTGTGCAGGAAAACATCGTGGAGAAACCAGTATACCTTAGACCCAAAACGGCGTGACAGGCACAGAAGGCTGATCACCTGGTTTGTAGCCTAGCTTTCATGAGTCGGGTTGTCTCCGTAAAATATGGCGAGGGGGCCAATGGCTGGCCATCCGACATACTCGTGAACGGGTGCTACTTGTGGTGACTGGTCGTACTTGAATTCGTGTCTGTGGTGATGTTAGTTATTTCGACTATGTATTTGCGTTTTATTCCCACGAGAATGGAAGTGCTCCTGTTTAACCATGCCTCCTGCTGATAGAGGAGAAATCTTATTTTATAATTATTTATTACTTAAGATGTCATGTGGTTGCAGCTCCTTACAAACGTTGTGTAAAACTAAAAACTTGGCGATTAAAAAGAGTGGCGGAGAGTTTATTGCCAGTTCTTCTCTTCCGTTCTACGCCCTTGAGAACTGGCAGTAAATGTAAAATTATAAGCATTTAATGTATATTTCATTTTTGACGTTCATAAGTGTACAATGTGTTACCTATATGAATAAATTATTTTTGACTTTGACTTTTCTTAACTAACCCATAACTTACCCTGAGGCTATGTTCAGATGGCAAAAACTTGACGCGCGTTTTCAAATCGCGCGACTAGAGATTATGGTATTTTCATACAACTGTTCACATGAGCCCGCGTTAACGCGCGTCAACGCGGCGCTCAGAGAAAAAGTCTCTAGACGCAGGTGATCGCGCGTTGACGCGCGCTCTGATATTAATGTAATGTCCGTTTGCTGTTCAGATGAGCGCGCGGTTTCATCGCGATCGCATGTAATTTTGTTAATTTTCGTAATTATATTTTGTTCTCGCTTTTAAAATGAGTGAAATTGAAGATATTGATATCGACTTACTAATCGATGAAGTAGAAAAAAGGTCAGCATGTTGGAATATAGCAAATTTGTATAAAAAATATATCGGCTATCCCATTTCCCTATCTATATCTCGTAAAAAGAAAGCGATACAAAACTTGGCAGAGCATGTAAAAAGGCCTCACAAACCAGCTTTTCTATAAAGAAAACTATTATTGTAAGTAGTATATAATGGGGAGTTTCCCCATTGGGATTACAAGTCTAATTTGCGCACATAGAAAGAATAATTCATTGGTTCATAACCAGGGTTCAACCGCATCATTCTTATTCTAGCCCTGTTTACAATGTATAAACTGCCTTAGTAATAACACGTTGTATAAAATATACAATAACGTTTGCATATAAATTGGTCTAGCTCTGTAATCTGAAAATTGTTATCGGCTTGTAATTTAACGCGGAACAAAATGCAACAAAATCTAACGCGTATAAAATTTTAAACCACACAGGTGTGATTTCGCTTGGTAATTTGCATGAAATAGTTCCGTATCACTTTAAAATCTATCGTGTCTATCTACATGGTAATAATAAAATTTAAAAGTTGATATTATATTGAAAATTAAATCAATTTTAAAAATTTTGGTTCGCTCGCTGTATTGCGATACTTATTCGTTCGATACGATGCGATGAGAGCACTGGATCTGGGGTCACCGGTACTATCTATCAGGCGTCAACTTAATTTTTTGTCGACATTCTCGTATTGGCATACCATCGTACCATTGTTATACCATTGTTCATTACCATTTTCAGCCTAAATTAGGAATTATTTTTTCACTTTTTAGGTTGATGTGCTTTAAAAGCGTGTTTTATAGTTTTTTTAAACTATATTTATTTTCCACTTTTTAGTCCTAGCAGCAAAACGTGTTGTCTCAATTTAATCGTATTGCTTTGTGGACTTAAAAAAAATTTCATTGTTGCTTCGAGATAAACCTATGAAATTATTATATTGTCGCTGATTCTTTATAAGTGTACAAAGTTTGTATTAAATCTGTCCGTTTAATGTGGGTCAAAATCGAGTCCGAAGGAGTCGGTTACATACATACATACATACATACATACATACAGGTGAAGCTAATATAAAGCGTGTAAAAATAAACACGTATTCCTTCCATTATTTATTTCACGCCAATGTGTTATTAATATAATTAATTATTTACCAAAGACAGACAATATCAGTGAAAAACAAAATGTATTCTCTACCCTGTCCTGTATTACGGAATTCCAAATGAATCGTTATTATATCATATGCCCCAACAAAATTAAAAATTCATACTCTTTAGTATAAAAGCAAACATTGATAATTTGTAGCTTACTCCACCACTATGGAACGACTTCCGGAAGAAGTGTCAAATCCACTTTTTCTAAGTATTGATGTCTTAAGCCGTTCTAATTTTCAAATATGGAATGATTATTCCATTTGGAAAAAAATACATATTCTGTACATGATACCATGTATTATAGTTTTCTTTGTAGGCAACGCTCTGTATACAATCAACATGTTTTCGAGGGATGTTTCACTATCAGAGGTTGCGTACCAGATTTCGATTTTCTTGATTATGATACAAGGTAAGTATGAAATAAATTAGTCTAATTAAAAAATATGATAAACTCTACAAATATAGTAATTATAACTCTAATCCAATGATGGGAATAGAAAATGTCATGTCATACATCAAGGCAAGACGAGAGCAACCACCAAAAACATTAAATATATAATGAATTTTTGATATTGCCACGCAGTTTCTTTACACCTAATAATAATAATAAAAGCCTTTATTGCTGTTATTACTTATACTAGTACATAAACATGAGAAATACTAAAAAAATAACATTAACAATTAAAAAAAAAATACTAATAATTAATTGTTATACGGCTTGTCCTTGGACATAGGCCGCCTCTAAGGGCTACCACTCTTCTCTGTTTCCAGCTTTACGCCACAAAGGGCCAGCTACTCTTCGCACATCATCTTCCCATCTTTCTATTCGTCTTCCTCGTTTTCTTTTCTATACACCTATTCGTTTTTAATATTCACCCGTGAATAACCCACAAATATAGCCTCCTCGATATGGACTACCAAACACATACATTTTTAAATTCAACCCAGTACTCCCAGCACGTTCAAAGAAACAGATTCTTTGGCCGTTTTGTCAAAATTGTTCCGGTTTTTAAAAAAAAAAACCTTGGGGCTAGCTTGTCTGGGCTCTCTGTAACTATTTCTTGATCTTTTTTTGGCGGATTTAATAAGTATTCATTCTTCAGCGCCTGACATTAGCCGTCAACTTTTAGGGTCTAAGAATGACGTTTATCTCACGATCGTTCACCATACGATCGAGTGTTATTTTCGCATATAGAAAGTCCATTGGTGCACAGCTGGGATTCGAACCAACAACTTCAGGGATGGGAGTCGCACACTGGCTTGAGCACTATGTCAACAGTGGCCTCTAGGTATTTGAAGCCTGTTTTAATAGCTCTTAACTGAACTTTTCAAAGTATATAAAACCGATAATAAGAACACTTAATATACCTTGGTGTATGAAGCTTTTTGAAAAAGGAACATGAGTAGGTAAGTTATGTTTGGAAAACTTTTTCAGCGAGGCCCTTTAGGCACGACGCCAAACTTTTTACTCAGTCCATTTCATCTATATCTTTGTTAACGATTATGTGACGACCGGAATTTCAACGTCGTTTGGGCTTTTACATCCATATACTAAAATGGCGCATTGTTTACCTAGTGTCTTTAGTGTGCGACTCTCATCCTTGAGGTCGTAGGTTCGATCCCCGGATATACACCAATAGACTTTCTGTCTTTGTGCGCATTTAACATTCGCTCAAACGGTGAAGGAAAACATCGTGATTAAACCGACTTGCCTCAGTCCCAAAAGTCGACGTGTGTCAGGCACAGGAGGCTGATCAACTACTTGCCAATTAGATTGACATATGATCATGAAATAAATAACAGAAATCTTAGGCATAGACCTAAAAAGGTTCTTGCACCACCACCTAGTTACCAAAATCCTACTAAATATAACAGCTATACTTAACTTTACATTTACAATAAGCATAAAGCCTTACAAACTAATAATGTTGCAGCTACTATCAAAGGAATACTACTCATACCGAAAAAAAAGAATATCGCTGAACTTATTGAGAAACTGGGCACAACTTGGACTAAAGGCAATTTAAACGAACGACAAATCCGCAGTAAGAAATTTATATTCAAACGAATGGATGTTTGTCTTAAAAGTGGGTAACAATTTTAATCCTATTTTAGCGCTAACAATCTCCGTTGTTATAAGTCGCTTTCTTATATTTATTATTATCTATTATTTCGTATGTCGGTGCCTTACTTTGTCATATAGCGATACTTATTAGAGATTTCTTAGGCAATTTTTAAATTATGTAATTGGAGGCAAACAAGCAGGCATCTGATGTTAAGTGATACCCCCCATGGACACACATTGACAGAAGGCTCGCACGTGCGTTGCCGGCCTTTTAAAATTCCAAGGTCTCGACATCAGCGCTACGGATTTTGAGAAAACTACATCGAAATGGTATACAAACATGCGGGATTGGTTTCGCTATTTATATTATATGAAGTTACAGAGCAAGGGCTCTGTTGATTGACTATATTTTTATTCATTTATTAAACAATATCAAATTTGTCTTGCAGTATATTATTGGGGTAGTATGCTGGCGTGCTGGAATATCGAGCTTGCGCCAGGCCTGGTGACAATAGTCAAACTCGCCATGGGGCAAGATACAATCCTGCTATTGCCTTTTGGAGTGGCTTTTCCTTTCGATCCGCGAAAAGATTGGATAACGTATATTTTGGTTTATGTTTATGAGATGTACTCAGGTAATTATACAACCTCTAAACATAATTATACAACCACTGAAGTGGAAACAATTTAATAGGCGATAGTGCGCTTCGTTTGTTTGGGATCAATTGTAAATATTAATCGTGTAGCGTCTACAGTCCAGTAAATACTGTTGTTCGGGGTTGGGATAAATTATCAAGATATTTAATGGGATAATTATTTATTTAATGTGCAATGGACTAAACTAGTGGGGTGAGATGAGATTAAGAGTCGCGCCCGGTACGAGGTCTGAATGCCGACTAACTTAAGTGAAATAATAAGATATAATGGAATTGAACACACAAGCAAATCATTTTGCATGGTGTCATTTACATTGCAATACCTGTACGGTTGTAAATCGTACATGTTCCCGGGGGAGGAAAAGATGAGGGTTAGTAAAATGGAGGATGAACTTAAGACTAACAAGGTGATACACAAATTTTAATATTAAATGTTTATATAGTGTTTACTATATGTTATGATTAGTTGTGGGTGAGAAAACGAATT
Source organism: Pieris melete (assembly GCA_963693345.1). Taxonomy (NCBI): domain Eukaryota; kingdom Metazoa; phylum Arthropoda; class Insecta; order Lepidoptera; family Pieridae; genus Pieris; species Pieris melete. The sequence goes on along the minus strand of CAVNZK010000032.1, from coordinate 1,625,133 downwards.
ACATTTATCATATTAGCTACAAAGATTCACTTATATTTAACTCCGGAAGGGAAAACACACGAAAGATCGGCGAGGAAGCTCGATCTTGTTTATTTACACTTTCACTTGATTGACTTTTTGAATTTAAATTACTCTTGAAAACACTTTTATTATTGCGATAAGAATGCCTTTTTTCCCTAATTTCACACTCACTCACAACACTATCACTTTTCACGGGTTGTGGAGATGGCAGAGATGTGGCTTCTATACTCCTGGTCACAGCCTCCACCGCCGGCTCTGCAGAAGCTCGTCGACGCAACCGTCTCCAATAGGCAATTATTGCCAGAACAACCAGGATCGCGATTAAAACATATATAATAAAATAATGGTGAACATCATGGTAGGATATCTTGGTGCTTAATGTTTCGCTCTGTTTCAAGATTTCAATGTTTCTTTTTATTTCTTCAAATTGTCGAATGTCTTCTGAGCTATTCGAATCAAGATCATGAGTTTGCAATTTTGAGATGGATATATTAATAATGTTATTTATTGGCGACATTTCTAATGCCTCAAATTCTGAACTAATACTTATGTTACTGGACAACCTTTTATGAGAATAGACCTGAAAATCTTTGGTTTTTATTATACAACCCTCCATAACGCTCAACAAACCCGCATTCGATACCTTTGTTGATTTAATTTGACGTTCGCAGAGTAATTTTATGTTGCATTCTTTACAACAAAAAGAATAATATTTATTCGGGGATGATAATTCCCGCCAATGATTCCTACATGGTGAAAAAGTTGTTTGACAAATTCTTGTATTAGGAATCGTCTTACATAAATCATGGTCATCTTTTAAGTTCCGAATAGGATTTCTAATATGACAAAACATAGTTGTAGGGTTCTGATTTAGACATGATTGAAAATCGCTTTCCGAGATTGTTATGTACGAGTCCTTTTGTATATTGATACCCACTAAATTAGAGGTTGGAATCACTGTCTCCATACTGCCGTTTGAGATACGTGGGATTGAAATGAGATTAAAGATTTCATAAATATTTCTTTCCACCAAGGGTATTCTTATTTCTATTATTAAATATTTTTTAGTGTTCTTTGTTTTAACTTTTAATAAACTATAAATATCTTGAAAGTGGAAATTGTCAACCGGCAACGCCAAATCACTGGGTAGTTGTGCAGATATCAAATTTAATTCTGACCTCAGCTGTTTTGGAGATATCAAATGGAAATCTAATTTACCACTGTAAATATTCGTTACTGTATCTAATATAAAGTCTTGTATTCTTCTGAGATTATATAATAAGTTGTTAGTTATAAATGCCGAGGTTATAAAATCCGAGATAAAAGATGCGTTTTGTATTTTTTGTTTAAGAATAAGGTTTGAGTTCTCAAGGTTATTAAGTTTTTGATTGACTATTTTATGTTGTTTAGTCATTGTACTTTCCATTCTTTTCATAAGATTTAATTCAGCTTCCACGACTGAAGTTTGATTTTTCCACAAGTTAAATAAATGATTTTCATTCTCTCTTAAAAGATCGATATCTTTTTCATATTTTTCTGCAAACCTATGATCTAATAATCCAAATAAACTATTAGCAACATAACCTACTCCGTCTATCAAACCACGACGTTGGCGCTTAGCTCCCGTATCAAACGAGTTACTCATAATTACAATATCATTATAATGTTTCATTTCATCGAACTCGTGCTCGAGCTGTAACGTGATACCGTCGCAATGTGTCAGTTGTTCCTTTATCATAGAGCATATTGTTTTGAGATACTGAATGTCTTTCATGAGTGCGGCCGTACCTTCTTGATAGGGATATGTATCATAATAAACAATTAAACGCCAATCGTCTCTAACTATACGCATGTTAGTTATTTTATCAAAATAAATACTGTTGTTATTCAATGGTGTATAACTAAACTGAGCTTGACACGAACTCAGTATTGAGAGGAAAAATAATGTTAGGGATAAAACCATAGCAGAGAAAGGGATGCCGTTGAAATACTTCGCTTTAGGCTTCTTTTCATCGACCTTGTCATGGTTTAAAGATTGATTATTATTATTTGTAGGTAGAAGAGATAACTTAACGACTGGGCGTTTAATAAAACCGTTCTTGGTTTTAAGAGTGACGACTCTCACCAGCCCGTCACTTCCGGGATGTAGCTCTACAACACGCCCTAAAGCCCATTTACCGGGCGGAAGATTTTCATCTTTTATGATGACTATATCGTTTAAGTTGAGATCTTTTTGAGGTCGTTTCCACTTGGATCTAATAGATAATTGTGAGAGATATTCATTCTTCCATTTGACCCAAATATCATGATAGATTTTCTGAGTTAAGTGCCATCGAGTTCTAAGATCATTTTCTGTCTCAAAAATGGTCAAGTTAGGACCGCTTGCTAGGAAATGGGCCGGTGTTAAAACGTCTAGGTTCTCGGGGTCTTCTGTCAACGGACAAAGAGGTCGAGAGTTCAAACAAGCCTCGAGCTGAGATAAAAGAGTTGAATATTCTTCAAAGGTGAGTTTTTGTTCGCCAACCACTCGTTTAAGATGATGTTTAAGGCTTTTTACAGCAGCCTCCCAAAGTCCACCCGCTGAAGGCCACGATGGGGCGTTGAAATGCCAATCTATATTCATTTCTGATATAACTGAGGAACACTCAGGACTTGATAGGATTTCTGAGATCTGTGTATACTCTTGTCGTAGTATATTGTTGGCACCTATGAAGTTTGTTCCTTGATCGCTAAAAATATGTCGCGGAACCCCTCTTCTAGCTGACATTCGCCGCAACGCAGAGATAAAAGCTGACGCGGTAAGATCTGATACTAATTCTAAATGCACAGCTTTTGTGACCATACATATAAAGACTGCTACGTATCCTTTTGTTGTTTTGATTCCACGGCCTTTGTTTGCCTTGACTAAAACATGTCCCGTAAAATCAATCCCCGTACTATGAAAAGGTCGGCTAGGTATAACTCGAGAAGGGGGTAAATCGCCCATAAGTTGATGTTGTAATGTAGGATCAACTTTTTTACATTTTACACATGATCGCAATCTCTTTTTGACAGCACTATTTCCTCTAAGGATCCAGTATTTTTGTCGTATAAAACCTGCGGTTAGTTTTGCCCCACCATGAAAAACAAGTTCGTGGGCTTCGTCTATAATAAGCTCAGCTAACTTCGATTGTGATGGAATAATTATAGGATATTTCATTTCAGGATCGATGTTTGAGTTTTTTAGCCGTCCACCGACTCGGAGCAATCCAGTTGAGTCTAAAACGGGGTTAAGATTTAGTATTTGACTCTTTTTATTTAAAACCTTAGCGACAGAAAGTTCAGATATTTCCTGAAAAAAATATTCTTTCTGAACATGTCTAATTATCATTTCTCTCGCATTACTCAAATCTTTAAAACTAAGATAATTATTTTCAAACGTTTTTTTATAAATAATCTTGTCGATAAATTTTATGATATAGGCTAAAATTCTTATAAGTTTTCTAAAAGAGCTATATTTATCCAATAATTGTTGTATTATATAATTGGGATTGGTGGTAATTGTATTAACCAGGTTTCTCTTTTTCAGATCTATATCTGTAGTATATGTAGGTTTTTCAGAATGCTCTTTTAGATTACATTGAGATAACCATTCAGGCCCGTGCCACCAAAGCGAAAGACTTGTCAAGTGAAGAGCTGTCGATCCACGACTAGCACAATCAGCCGGGTTTTCCGAGGAATTAATATATCTCCACATATTTTTTGGGATTATTTCACAAATCATTCTGACACGGTTTGCAACAAAGGGTTTCCATTTTTCGGGTTCGCCATTTATCCATCCTAGGACTGCCATAGAATCGACCCAACCGTAAACGTGCACTCTGAAATTAGATAGTGATTCGACAATATTTTTCATTAATTTAGCTAACAACAAAGCTCCGCAAAGTTCCAAACGGGGTATGGATAAGGTCTTTTTTATAGGAACTACTTTGGATTTTGCCGCTACAATGGTGACATGTGTTGTATCTTTTCTTCGTATTCTACAATAAACAACACATGCGTAAGCTTTTGTACTAGCATCGCAAAAACCATGGAGCTCCACTATGTCATTTTCCTGTGTTTGTAACCATCGAGGTATTTTAAATTGCGATATATAGGATATGTCGAATTTTATTTTAGTCCATTCTAAGACTAATTTATGAGGTATCGGCTGATCCCATCCTAGATCAGACTTCCAAGTTTCTTGAAATAAAATTTTAAGTTTTGTAGTGACTGGTGCTAGCCAGCCCAAAGGGTCATAAAGTTTTGAGATTTCGGACAATAATTGTCGCTTAGTAGGGGTAATATTTGGGATATAATTAATAGGATAAAAGATAAATTCGTCGGCATTGGGATTCCAACGAAGGCCTAAAGTTTTAGTTGACTCCTGGTGCTTAAAGTCGAATTCTTTCTCGGAATCGTTCATGTCTTCTAAAAGGAGAGGTAAGTTTGAACGCCATTTTCTAAGATTGAAACCTCCAGATTTGAGGAGTTTAATTAAATCGTTCTTCAGCTCTATTGCTGTTTGTACAGAGTGAGTACCATGCAACAGATCGTCCATGTAAAATGAGCTTTCTAACACAGCAGGTGCCATACTGTAAGGATAATTTGATCGTTCGTCGATTGCAAGTCTTTTCAGGATCATCATGGCCAAGAAAGGTGCGGCCTTAGTTCCATAAGTTACAGTGGCTAGCTGAAATTCACCTAAGGGTTGGGATTGATCATCTCTCCAAATAATCTTCTGGAATTTTTGATGTTCTGAATGAAGCCAAATATTGCGAAACATTTTCTCTATGTCGGCTGTAAAACCATATTTAAATTGTCGCCATTTTAAGATTAGTGTTTGAAGATCTTGTTGTAGATTTGGCCCCCTACACATAAGATCATTGAGGCTAAATCCACTCGAAGTTTTCGAAGAAGCATTAAAAACAACTCGCAATTTCGTAGTTGATGATTCCGCTCGTTGTACACAATGGTGCGATAAGTAGCAACTCGACTCTACGGCGGCGCGTGACACAACGGGTATCATGTGTCCGAGCTCTCTATACTCCGATATAAATAATTTATAATCACGAGCTAAATAAGGTTTTTTAATTAGTTTATTTTCCAATTGAATAAATTGAGCGATAGACTTTGACTTCGATTCACCCAATTTTTCCTCGAGATTTTCTTTAAAAGGTATTTTCACAACGTAACTGCCGTCGTCACGTCTTGAGGTTGTATTCTGAAAAAACTCTATACAATTTTGATCTTCCTGTGACATATTTAAGGGTTCATGAATATCTTCCACTTCCCAAAACCTTTGGATATCGTTATTAAGGATTATATTACACTGATAGGTTTTATAATTACCGGTTATTATCCATCCCAACTGCGTTTGTTGCGCAATCGGAAACCTTTCTTGAAACCTACAAATACCGTCCAAGATAATATCAGAATAAACATCAGCGCCGAATAATATATCAATAGGGCTACTTTTATAAAATTCTGAATCAGCTAATTTTATATGATGAAGCTCAGGCCAATTTGGTTTTGGCAGGGTATAGCTCGGTAAGTTCCTTACAAGTTTTTTCATAATAAATACATCCGTGTTAAAGGTATAATCATTGACTATCGATAAACACTTGATAGAGATTTTGCCCTTGCAATTGTTTTCTGTATTTCCTATCCCAGAAATATAACCGTTACATTTCTGTCGAGGTATTTTTAATAATTGAGCAGCATTTTCACTGATAATTGAGATTTGTGAGCCCTGATCTAAAAGAGCTCTCATATTTTTATAAGATCCATCCGCTGCCTGTATCTTAATAATTACAGTGGCAAGTAATATTTCGGCAGGGTCACTTGGAAAAGATACTAATGTGTTAATTTCTTGTTGTTGAGGTAAATGTTTCACAACCCGGGGCACGTGTAACCTAGATCGTGAAACGTCCGGTGTCATATTATCTTTTGTAAAACATTCATGTAAAATTGTATTATGATTTTTATTACATTCCTTGCACATTAATTGCGAAAGGCATTTTTTACCTTCATGATAATGTAAACAGTTGATACAAAGGTTCAATTTTGCAATAGCATTTCTTCGTGCGATAGGCTGCATATTTAATAATTTTTGGCATAAATGTATACGATGATCGCTTGAATTACACACCGGACACAGCTTGCGTTTTTCAATAATTTTGTTACTGGAATGTGTCGGTTGCGAAATAACCTGATTTGTAGAATAAGTATACTTAGGATTATTATAACTTCGTCTAAAGTTATGATTAAAATTTTTCGCAGGTGATGATTGATTATTTAAGTTTTTGGAAGGTTTATATTGATCGAAGTTTTGATATGGTACTTTTGGCGTTTGATTTTCTTGTTTCTTCCGTGAAGTTTCTAGGGTCATAAACTTAGTTTCTAAAAACTGCAAAAAATCTTGTAATACGGGTAATTCTCTCGGCGATTTCAAAGACTGTATATATTCATTGTACGTGTCTGCGTCTAACTTCTGAGACAATATACATACAAGGAAGGGATCCCAGGAAGAAACATTAATTCCAAGATTTTCTATCGCATTTATACTCTCGTTTGTAACATCGTGAATGCGTTTGATATGATTATACGACTGGTATTGAATATTAGGAATATTTAAGAGATTATTAAGGTGAGATGTAAAGATTAGGCGCTTATTGTCATAGCGATGACTGAGAATATTCCAGCTAATGAGATAATTATCTGAGCTTACCTGGAGATGTTGAATCAACTTCTCAGGTTCACCCTTAACCTTACTTTTAAGAAATTGTAATTTCTGCGCATTTGAAAGAGATGGGTTACTATGAATAGTTTCCGTAAAGAGATCTTTGAAGGAGACCCATTGGTTATAGTTTCCCTCGAAGGTTGGTAACTCCATTTTAGGGGTTGTTTTCTCGATGTGTGATACCGACCACATCTTTTTATTGATATCCTTCTTAACTTTAATGTAATATTTTTCGTAATTTGTAAATTGCTCTTCATATTCTCGGTTGGAACCACAAAGTTCATTGTCCAACTCCCAATGTAAGCTATCAATCGCAGTCCAACGGACTTGCAAGGTCTTTAGGATGTCTTCTAACTCCCACTTTTCCGAGATAAGGTCAAGTTCTATACTCGAGGCAGTTCTCAGAAAAGCTTTAAAATTTGTAGTTTGTTTTCTCATAAGCTCTTCTGTTTTACTCATATTAGAGTTATTTTTGAGAGATATTTCCTGAGGTTCATTGGAGGTCGATGCGTTAGAGGTAGACGGGGCTTGAAACGTTGGAGGTTGTAATTCAGGGGATTTTTTAATGCTTGCCAAAGGCTTATAATTTATTAAGGTTGTCTTAATATCACCATATTTTTTCTTAATTTGTTCGTATTTATTAAAAGTAAAATATTCATGAGACTGATCACCAAAAGATAAAAGTGTCATATGATTGTTATGAATATCTGTAAAATATTGTTCTAACGTTTCTAAACGACGACGTATATAATCGGGAGTCTTTCGCTCCGCTCCATCCTTCTTAAAGTTGATATAAAGCTTATCCAATGCGTCCACCAACTGTTGTTGGGTAGCTAAAATATCTTCCATTGTGGACATAATTAAAGATTATCAGAGATAACAATATAACCTTACTTGTTCAGCTGATAAGTTGCTTAAGATATCCTCGCAATACCTGCAAGGTTGTACTGAATCCTAGATGTAGTGCTTTCCTAAGGCACCGAGGTCACGAGGTGAAGAGATGTAGTGCTTTCCTAAGGCACCGAGGTCACGAGGTGAAGAGATGAAGTGCCCTTCTAAGGCACCGAGATCACGAGGTGAAGAAATATTGAGGTATATTGCCTTTCTAAGGCAATGTGATTAGGATTAAAGAGATGTATCCATAAATCGTAGTTCTAGATGTATTCTTTTGATACGCAGGTATCAGTATAACACACACACTAAGCACAAAAATATTGCGAAAGCACACGCGCTCTGATCCTGCCAAAATACGACATCCGGCTCGAAGGACCAATGTTCGGGGTTGGGATAAATTATCAAGATATTTAATGGGATAATTATTTATTTAATGTGCAATGGACTAAACTAGTGGGGTGAGATGAGATTAAGAGTCGCGCCCGGTACGAGGTCTGAATGCCGACTAACTTAAGTGAAATAATAAGATATAATGGAATTGAACACACAAGCAAATCATTTTGCATGGTGTCATTTACATTGCAATACCTGTACGGTTGTAAATCGTACAACTGTTGACCAATTATAATCAAATGTAACGCGCTATCGTCTTTTGTTTTACCGTCTTTGCCTGACAATTTTCGCTCACTATCCCTTTTAGAAGTTTTTATATCTAGAGTCAAACGAATTCTTAATACACCTAGCTTTCAACAGCATACCGATCCCGGAAGTTTTGTATGCAATTTCAACGTAGTTATCTCAATATCGTTACGATGATGATATGGTATGGTCCGAAATCTTAACGTTGAAGGGTTCGCAATTATTATCACTACAGATACCGGCAAACTTCTTGAGCATTAAACAAGGGAGTGGGGGAAAGTTTGCTCATCGTACACAAACGCGGGACACAAACGTCAACTGACTTACCAATCACGCGATCGACACGTCACTCTCCCGCCGCCCCCCTCCCAGTGATACCCAAAAATCTCTTCTGCGCAGGCAAGGACATTTGTTCAAGATGTTTGCCGGTATCTGTATTAGGTGTTGCAGAGTACCTGCGTGGATGAGTCATGTACAGTGGCGGATTTACATATTCTCAAGGCTATATAGGCTGTGAAGTTTTCGACGCCTTTGCCTCTACATTTGTCAAGTACTAGATTATTTTTACAATCCAACAGTTGAAATTGCAAGAAAAATAATTTTTGGATCTGATGTTTGAGCACAAATCAAACCCGTGTATAATTTACCCATACATATTCCTCCTACTGGTTCGCACTTCGCAGTCTCTAACCAGTAGTAGAAATGATATGTATGGGTTGATGGTGGAAGAGGGAAATAGTAATTTGTGTCAGACAAACGTCAGAAAACTGTCCTAACCTAAACTAAACTAAAACTGCAGAAATCAAAAATATTTCTATGAGGTAGCAAAAAAGGCTGCTGGTAAATCCAACACTGGTCATCTAATAAAAACTTTTTACATAATTTTAAGATGTGTTTACGATCTAAAAATTTAAAGACATTTAAATGTTTGATGTATTCTTAATATTTTCTAGCTTTTCGCTTTACATATGTCTATATAGGGATTGAAATACTGATGGTCACTCTATGTGCACTCCTTAGTGCTGAATTTTCAATACTCAGAGATGATTTTAGACACATTGAACCCGAATCTGAAGAAACAGATAATACTGCACTAAAAAATCTTGTTCGGAAACATCAACAGCTCTTGATGTAAGTATGTATACTCCAAAGCTAGTCTGACAGTTGAGTACTTTGCTGAAAACGGCACACTATGTGAAACTAGCTGCCTTCTGAAGTATTTCCGACTAAGGGTCCTTCAAAAGCGTAACAATTATTAATAGGTCGGCAACAAAAGCTTTCTGGCAGTACGTGACCATGGGCACTTATCACTTAACGTCAGTTGAGCCTCCTGCCCAAAACGACACAAAAGAATACTTTAAAAGGGTGCAATATGATTGATAGTTTCTATGAATATTTTTATCAAATCACCAAAATAACAGCGAAAGTTAAGAATTGATAACCTGCTTGAAATAGGTATGTTATTTATAAAAGATTTTACTGCTGAAGTTAGTGTTCATTATTCGAGTATCGCGGACATAGCTTCTAACAAATTTTGTTTTATATTCAAAACAAAAGAAAATCTTTAGTGTGATAATATTAATAATAATAATAATGCGTTGGCGCTAAAACCCTATATGGGCTCAGTATGCATCCGTTTCTACGATCTATTTTGACTTTATAGACAAGCAGGTGATCAGCGTTCTGTGCAGATTTTGGATACTTCTCATCAAGTTTGAGACCTGCCGGTTTCCTCACGATGTGTCCCGTAACTGCAAGTGCAAGGTCACAGACAGAAAACTCCATTGGTGCACAACCGTGAATCGAACACCTGACCTTAAAGATCATGGTAGCACGTTTAAACCACTAGGCCAATACTGTTTTATAATATATTTTAAAATGCAATGCTTTTAAAAATATTGCACATATTAAAAATTTTTGTTTTAAATTTTTTAATTGTTGCATATAATCTGTTGCAAATAAAACCATAGTTTGAAGTTAAACAGGGTTTATAGGTAAGCGGTTTATGAGATAATATTTTTTACAGGTACACGCAATTGCTCGATGAAATTTTCAATAAAATTTTATTTTTCGACTTACTATTTGTAACTGGTATAATGTGTCTCTTCGGATTTGGTGCTACCGTGAGTAAACCGTTTCATCAGATTTAAAAGAAAAACGTGTGGCACTCGGGGACTGCCGCTGTAAAGCTATTGCATAATTTTTTTTTCAACTTATGCAATTATAATTATTTATTTATGCAGTATTTTTTTTCTTTGATATTAATTCAAGATTTTTTCTTTGATAAATTAATTCAATCTACCACTCTACCAGACTCAGACTAACTCGCCTATATAGTATGTCTCACTCTTACGCGCACCGGCTGCACCGATCTCGTCAGAGAGATGTGAATACGCAGTATGCGTTCTGTCCCGCTCTAACGCGCAAGGTTTTTTTCGTTACGGAATTTCTGGATTCGGTCTCCACGCTCGAGCCCCGCGATATAGCTATGCAATAGCTTAAAAATACATTTTCTAATTTCAAAAGTTCTGGATTCGGTCTCCACGCTCGAGGCCCGCGATATAGCTATGCAATAGCTTAAAAATACATTTTCTAATTTCAAAAGTGTTTGTCTCTTTCTTAAACCTATAAGGAACTATAGAACTATTGTGTGTGATACCAGAACTCAATTTCTATTCACTAAATATAGGAGTTATAAATAGCACTAAGTCTTAAATCTAAATCTTACCTTAATATTCTTGAGAATCATATCTGAGACTAAATATAGACATAAAAGAAATCGTGATAAACATACTATATTATATATTAAGACTGTGTTGATTCTATTTAATCGTTTAGACAAGGTTTTATTACCAGAACAAAGAAATATCTTCAAATATTAGATGTTTCTTCAGAACAATCTTTTTCTTTTGTTTGGCGATATATACGAGTATGTTAAGTAAAGTAATAAGAGTTATTTATCTATACAGCAAATAAACAGCTAGTATATATATAAATCTTCTGTGTCTGTGTTCGTCATTAAACTCCTAAACGGCTAGACAAATCTAATATATAAAATTCTCGTGTCTCGGTGTTTGTAGTTAAACTCCTCCGAAACGGCTTGACCGATTCTCATGAAATTTTGTGTGCATATGTCTAAGAATCGGACAAGATCTATTTTTCATCCCCCTAAATGTTAAGGGTAGTCCACCCTTAAATTATAATTTTTTTTAATTTTAGATAAATTATTTTATTTTTATTTTATATGATACAGAATTAAAAAATACATACAACCCCTAATTTTCACCCCTCTACGATCAACCCCTATTATTTATTATAAATGATATACATGGCAAAACGACGTTTGCCAGGTCAGCTAGTCTTGATATAAAATTTTGTGTTCAAATGGAGTCGAGAATGATTTAAACTATTAGTTTTTTTTGCACATCTGTCGGATCCGCTAATATAATTTGAAAATCAAGCTCCTAGTATACTTCCCGAATGTCTAATCTATTACGCATGACATAATATAGAAGTCATATTTAATACTTGTTTAAGTTTATTCTTTGAATCTTACCTATACACCAAGATTACCTCAGGCACCTCTCATTCGAATTCTTCGCGATTTTAATGGATTAAACTATACCTATCTGGAGCTGGATATTTGGTAGTGGGTTGATCGGTTTTAAAGAAGGCATTGTTAAGTGCCTATCTCGAACCTAATCCTGTTTTGCTGGTAATTTTTTTCTGCTTAACAAAAAGTTTTCGTATTTTTATTTAAATTGAATGTAATATGTTTACCTAAATTGTCATACATTTTAGACATATACACAACATTTATCTCTGACAAAACAAACATCTAATATATAAAATTCTCGTGTCACAGTTTTCGTTGCCATACTCCTCCGAAATGGCTTGACCGATTTTGATGAAATTTTTTGTGCTTATCCGGTATCTATGAGAATCGGCCAACATCTATTTTTCATCCCCCTAAATGTTAGGGGTAGTCCACCCCTAAATTTTTATTTTTATTTTTTATACAAAATGTTTAATTTCTATTTTTTTATGATACAACATACAAAAATACATACAACCCCTAAAATTCACCCCTCTACGAACAACCCCTATTTATTTTATAAATGATATACATGGCAAAACGACGTTTGTCAGGTCAGCTAGTTTTAGATAAAAGAGTTTGTAACATATACCGTAGATAATATATGTGATGTGGTAATCTTTAATAAATAACATACCACAACTTTAGAACCCGGGTTAGTTAATCACGAAAAAATTATTTGTTTAAGCAAAAATTAACTTTATAAACGCTTTGTAGGTGGCAGGGGGTGTTGTGGAGCTTGTTAACGATTTCTTCTCCGTCATTGCCTTATTACTCCCCGTATTCATCTTTTGCTATTATAGTGAACAAGTGAAAGAAGAGGTAATAATGAAACACAATACTTATTACAGAGGCACGGGGGAGATGCGCCCGTTTCATTGATTATGATGTTTATGATTTTCATTAGAAATATATCACGAGAGAAAAATACATTGGGCACACAACGCGCGAAATGGTTCGATCAAAAAATCTAATTTATTTTTATAGTTTTTGTCTTCACAAACGATTTTTTAAGTGCACATCAACGAGAATTCCTTCTGGTTGGATGTGAGGTGAAAGTTGAAACAACGCGTTTTATTTGATACCGATTGAACAACAACATCTCCAATACGAGTTGACATAATGGCCTTGACATTACGACCGATTCCCCAATCATATTTAAGCACTCGGTTGCGTGCTGAAGAATAGAACAAGTAACTAGGCCGAGTAAACATTTTCCAACCATGTGTATAAGTCATAGATTTTACTTCAATAACAATTACTATCGTTTATGTTTCCGTAATTCTTTACATTTATAATATCTAATAAATAAATAACTCCCGACTGTTCTGCCGCAGCTAAAAAAAACAGCTGAGCAAACGTTTTACTCTTCATAAATTGTAACTAATAACCATCTAGATCAGTGATTTCAAACGTGTACTCCCCACAGGGGGGCAATTTGATTTTTAAGGGCCTAATCGAAAATTTATTAAAATTATTTGGAATTTGAATTTAATTACTTATATGTTTTGAATATTTACGTGATTTATTCCTAAAACCTATCATTTAAGTTACTTAAGAGAACATTTCTTTTATATTAAAAATTATATACATATGTAATATAGGGGGGCATAAGAATTTTAGAAAGGCTAAGGGGGGGTCCATACCCATATTTAACGACTCATTCGTCTAGTGGTTAGTACCGCTGACTGCTAATCCCCATGGATTTCGATCCCGGGTTCGATCCCCGGCTGAGACCAACATCGATGTGATGAGCATTTGGTGTTGTGCTTGGGTGTTTAAATATGTATTTATATGTCTATCTATCTATAATATGTATGTATATCCGTTGCCTAGTACCCATAACACAAGCTTCACCAGCTTAGCATGGGACTAGGTCAATTGGTGTGAATTGTCTAAAAAAAATAAAAAAAATACACAAAAAAGGGGGCACAAAAAAGGTTGGAACTCACTGATCTAGATTAACTAAAATAGTATATTTCATTACGAGTGCGGAAAGCCTGTCATTGCAAAGAGTTCCGACAAATGTCTACCCGAGCCGAGGCGCAGCCGAAGGTGAGGGTTGACAGTCGGAACAAGTTGCAATGACGGTTCCGCACGTGTACTGAACGACTATTTTTAATACAGTTGCGAAAAAATTTAACAATTTAATAAAATATTTAAAACACAATAAACTCAACTAACTAATCATTAGTCATCATCATTTTATTTCTTAAAAAAGTTATAATTCACATATACATTTAAATAGGTACAGTTTTTTTACGAACTGGGGAAGTTTTAGGTTGTATATTTACTGTTTGAGACAAACTATTATTAATTTCGTATGATTACTCATGTATATTTAATATATAATATAACAAACAACTAAACTCGCAAAGAACATTTTTGGAAAATGGTGCCAACTGTAAAATAATATAAGCAGAGATTTTTTTTTCTTCACCCGTTCTGGGTAGGCAAAGGGAAAAGGGGCTGCCCATACAGCCAAGTCTTCAGTAGAATTTTTTTATTGATATGCAATTTAATAAGATGAAATGAAATGAAACCTAACCTAACTCATTGAATCAAATCATTAAATCTGATATTGAAACAAATTATTAGCTACTTTTTTAAAATATTTTCATGAATCATAAAAACTTCTATGATTTTTATTAGTAAAAACTTCGTGGTTGGTTTTTTCTTTTTAATAGACATTAATTTGACAGTTGGGAAAGAAAACGCACTAGTTCGGAAAAGGTAAAGAAAAAGCACGAGTGTGTAATAGCCCACATCCCGAACGCTATACGTCCCTGCAATACGCCACTTTTTGAGCAACTGTATTAAAATAGTATATTTCATTACGAGTGCGGAAAGCTTGTCATTGCAAAGAGTTCCGACAAATGTCTACCCGAGCCGAGGCGTAGCCGAAGGTGAGGGTTGACAGTCGGAACAAGTTGCAATGATGGTTCCGCACGTGTACTGAACGACTATTTTTAATACAGTTGCGAAAAAATTAAGCAATTTAATAAAATATTAAAACACAATAACCTCAACTAACTAATCAGTTATTTCTTATAAAAGGTATAATTCACATATTCATCGAAATTACAGTTTTTTTACTTACTAGGGAAGTTTTAGGTTGCATATTTACTGTTTGAGACAAACTATTATTAATTTCGTATGATTGACAGACAAACTATTATTTAATATATAATATAACAAACAACTAAACTAGCAAAGAACATTTTTGGAAAATGGCGCCAACTGTAAAAGAATATGAGCAGAGATTTTTTTTTCTTCACCCATTCTGGGTAGGCAAAGGGAACTATGCCCATATAGCCAAATCTTCAGTAGAATTTTTTTATTGATATGAAATTTAATGAGATGAAATGAAATGAAACCTAACCTAAAACTCATTGAATCAAATCATTTAATCTGATATTAAAACAAATGAGTAGCTTCTTTTTTGAAATATTTGCATGAATTATAAAAACTTCTATGATTTTTTTTAGTAAAAACTTCGTGGTTGTTTTTTTCTTTTTAATAGACATTATCTTGACAGTTGGGAAAGAAAACGCACTAGTTCGGAAAAGGTAAAGAAAAAGCACGAGTGTGTAATAGCCCACATCCCGAACGCTATACGTCCCTGCAATTCGCCACTTTTTGAGCAACTGTATTAAAAAACACATTGTTTGTATTTTTTTTAAGCTGTAATGGCTCAGACAGACACGTCAAACTAACATCACCTCTCTTTTGATGTCGTAGTTTAATAATACAACTAAGCGAGTAGGTAATCTGCGCAGGAAATATTTTTCTAGCAATAATAATTGTGTGCTAAAATTGTTATTCCAGTGCGTTGGTATTGCCGAAGCGGCATATGATAACAAATGGTACCAAGGCAGCGAAAGCTATAAAAGGATTATTCGTTTCGTCATTACAAGGTACTTATACGAAGTGTTTGCTTTGTGTGGAACCGTTTTTATGTAACGCTTGAGTAGTAGTAAGTGGCCGAGTCTACAATCATATTTAAAATATATATCACAATTCAATCAAGTATCAACACTTTACGATATTTGCTTTATTGTATGTATTGTTACGAAGACGGGTCGACTGCAATGTTTCTTGATTTTTCCACTACTTAGAGAAGTTTTCAGCAGGCTGAAATGTGATTTCTGACCGTTTCAGGAGAGGGTCAATCACATATTAGAATTCGTAATTCTCATAATGTTACCGTAGTTTTCAGGAGCCTGAATCATTTTTTCAGGCCGTTTCAGAACAAGTGCAGTCGAGTGATACACTTTTCAGGAAACCCGTTTTCAGGCGTTTTCAGGCCTGGTTATACCCCTATGATGGAGGAATAGTCTAGAACGAATTTTCTAAGTGTGGGACAAGGACGGAATGATGCGAGAGAGTAATTAGTGACAGTATTTTGTGTGTGTATTCAGTGAATTTTAGTGCGTAATTTCCAGTTTTTAGTGTAACAAATTCCTCGTAGATTTAATTGAAAATAAACCCTTGAAGAGATTTACGGCGTTTCTATCCGATCCCCTAGCTCGTAACAGTATTATAAAACTCCAAATGCGGCTACAACGAGCCAAACAAACCTGTACTTTACACGAATCTATAATGAGAAATCATAATAGAATGTACACACATCAGCTTATTCTAACAATTTCCACGACCAAAAAAGGAAATACGTAGTATTTGATTTGTGTTTTTCACATATAGTTTTGATATACCTCTACTGCATACGTTTTTTCCGTAAGATTTTCCGTTTCTTAAGGCGCTGTCGAATGAAAATTGAAACACAGTAATGTGTGTGATTGCTCCTTCAGCTTATTCAAAGGCAAAGTAGCTGGTAGAAAGAGACCACAGACCCACGTCTCAGTTAAATAATCTTTGGCAATGGAAAAAAGCAAAGCATTGTTAAGAAACGTGGCATCCAAATGAAAGGCTATGATGAAAAGAGATGTCATAGACAAAGACATAATATTACTAACAAAAACACACTCACATCAACACACATAATAACAATAATCAACGAGGAAAAAAAATATATAATGAGAGATATAAAAAAAATACCTTTTTCCTTTCGGTTTGTTTCAAGTGTGTAATACGTGTGTGCTGTGGTTGTAATTGACCTTATGCATTATGCTAAGAAGCAAATTTTTCCACAGTAAGATGAAGAAAGAATGTGTGTGGCAAATGAAAGTGATTTTTAATCTTTTTCAGGGCTCAAAAACCTTGTTGTTTAACATCGATGGGATATGCTCCGATAACACTAAACACGTTCTCGCGGGTTAGTCATTGGATTCTTTAGTTTTTTCAAGTATAGTCGAAAATCATTTATTTATATAGGTAACACAATGTCCAATTGTGAATGTCAAAAAAGAAATATGCATTAAATGCTTCTAATTTTACATTTACTGCCAGTTCTCAAATCAAGGGCGTAGAATGGAGGAGAAGAACTGGCAAGAAACTCTCCGCCACTCATTTTAATCGCCAAGTTTTTTGTTTTACATAACGTATGTAAGGAGCTGCAACCATTTCACCATGTTCCACATGTCATCTTAAGTAATAAATAATAATAAAATAAATTAAAAACAAGATATTTCCTCTATCAGCAGGAGGCACTTACATAGCTTTTGCATAGCTCAAAGGAATATTTAATTTTTCTTGTATTTTCAGGTAGTGAGTACAACGTGGTCTTATTTTTCTTTAATAAGAACCGTTTTCAGTGAAGATTGATTAAATAAAATAATTGTTTTTAAATAAAAACTAGTGAACATATTTGTTATGCCAATTGAATAAACCTTTCTGACAATATCATAACATTAATAAAAAAATATTTCTGTAAATAGTCTAGAATTTCTTTTCATACTATCATTTACAACAATTTTAACACTATAACAACTCTTCAGCTTGTCTCTCAAAAAAGGCCTCCTACAAATGGATCTATCCCTCGCTCTTCTATACCATTCACCTGTCTTTCCTTGCTTCTATTTCGATACCTAGGATACCACTCTGTTCATAGATTTATATCGTTAGATAGGCCCTTACCGCAGTGAGACCGCGCCGTGTTGTTCCACAGTCGAAGTTGTTCCACAGTTCCAGGTCTCACTAACCTGGGATCAGTGCACCCCTAAACACAGTGTTAGCCGGACGTGTTGTAAAGGACGTTTGCGAGCAGTTTAGTGTCACGAAATGCCATCGTGTGCCTTTCTAAAGTGCAACAACAATTCTAGAAACACAAATAAAGCCAGAGGTGTAACATTTCACTCGTAAGTATTGCGATTTGATTTAAAAACTTTAATTTTTCCTTCCGCAGTGTCTAAAATAACAAATTTAAATGGCGAGTGCACGAAAGAGAAAGTAGTGTTTGCAACAAATGTACGAGAAAAAGAGATGACACTATTTTCTCAGTACACTTTTTGTGTATAGATTGCACAGGTGTTGTCGGCATTTTGTTAACGCACACATTCAAAAACATTGCCACAGTTTTTGGTGTCGGGGCCTATCTAACGATATAAATCTATGACTCTGTTACTTTCTTTGTCCATTTTTCCCTCAGATAATACCATGTTAATACTAAATTATTACTTGATACGAAATTTATAACATGAATTACTGACTTCTTTAACAGATACAACAACCAGTGGCGCTACAACCTTTTATATCTGGGACTCAAATTATTGTATCTGTTTCAAGATCAGTTTCATATCTTGTTGTTTTAAACAGGGATGTATACGTAGGTGATCAGCATTCTGACACACGCCGTCGCTCCTTGGATATAAGGCATAGTTTTGTTTAAATACTTTACATAATTCGTGGATTTGATTGCTCTTCGTGACACCGAAGAAACGATTTATGTAATAATTTGTAGTAAGTATAAGTGTAAATTTTCAATTCTAACCTGCTTAGGGTCGATTCGACCAAACAAGAGTAAATCTTAATCTTAGAATAAATCGTCAGTTAATCGAGAGTAAATCAATTTTACGTTTTACCATCTACAAATTCTAAGAATAGTAGGCTTATTCGGAAATTGCTACTATACCGCCGTTTCGCACGGAATAACAGCTATTCCTAGAATAATTTAATGGCGTCAGTCAGTCCAATCAGCTGATTTCTGTCATTTCACAAATATGTATTCTGTGTTTTAATTTCAAGTCAACGCAACGCACTAAATTAATAGTCTGGCATTGTATAATGAAACGTTTTAACAATTCATTATTTATTTATTTTTAGATATTTTATTTTCTATAAAATTAGAATGAAGTTCAACTAGGCTTAACAGAAGTTCCTTTTTAGACGAAAGCCTCAAACAAACAATAAATAATAACTTTTAATTGTCGTTTGACACCTGTTAAAAGCTACTTTTTCACACTATAATACGGCAAAATCGAGTTGACATGATGTATGCTGTTACACTGTCCCGTTGTAGAACAACATTTATTTGCCGAGTTTTATTTTCGTTCACCATTCTCTTGCTATTCGCGTATTGTTATTCCTAGCGCAATTATACTATCGATTACGTGGACAAACGACTATGGATTTACTCGAGATTAAAATCATGGAATAGATTACTCTTGGTATAGTTACTCGTGTATAAATTGAAGTTTGGTCGAATCGACCCTTAATAAAACATAGTTCCTAAGGTTTATCCAAACAGACAGTTAGGTTTATAATAATACTATATAGATAAAGAATAAGAGTATATCGATACCATAAATACGCTTTTTATTTAATAAGTTCATTCATTGGAGATCATTATCTACATAATTCTATCTTATAAATGTACTTCTAGTTTTTGCGCTATTAATACATCCATTTTGCGACCGATCAATGTTTCCTTTGTTTTAACATCGCAGCCTCACAAAGTTGACACTATATCAGTTATTACCTTAAAGGTACATCTAAAAAAACTACCTAACTGTAATATTATGATACTATTTAGCCTAAAATAATACGCTTTAAAAATATAATTTAAATAAATTTCTATCCTATAAATTATGGTATACGGCTATCAAACTATCCTCGTAAACTGCGAGTATTATATACGCAGGTTATAACAGCTTCATAAGGGTATTGAGTTCCGTGTAACGAAGCTGTAAAATGGCGTCAATAGTAAATTTAAGCCTGTGTTGTATTTCTCTTTCATCTCGCCCTTGATTTGAGAACTGGCACTAAATGTAAAGTTAGAAGCATTTCATATATGTATATAAATGGAGACCAGATAACACCCGCATACTCCAGCATGCTTCTAACATAAGCAAAATATAGGCTTTTGATGCAATGTATGTTTTTAAATGTCTTGCTTGACAAATCCTACTTGCTTATACGCTTTGCCTGTTATGTCATCGATATGTCCTGATAGGCCCATTATTTCATCTAATAATGTTCCCAGGTCTTTTACTAATTTTACTTGTTTTATTGGGGTGTTATGGATTTTATTACGTCATGGTGTGTTAGGTTTATTTCGTTACGGAATTTCTTGATTCGGTCGCCGCGCTCAAAGCCCGCGATAAAATCTATGCAATAGCTTATCAAACAATGTTTTATCGGATAAGAAAGTATTAATAGGACAATTTAAAATAAACTGTTGGGTCACAGCCTGGTCACGCCGATGTCCGCATCACGAGCGATCACAACTATGATACTTGGACTTATGTGTTACGAAAATTTGATATTGAAATTGTATAGGACCGCTGTAGAAGTTTTGCAACAACCTTTTATATTGTTGAAAAAACAGCCGAAAAATCTCGCTTAAATAAAGTAATTTTATTAAAAAAACGAAGCACATTTCACTCCGTACAATTATGATAATGAAGACATTACTGAATCATGAAAATCAAATTCAAACGAGCCCTTTTCAATCTTTGCAAATATAATAAAACGTGGGACAGATCCTATGCGTAATCAGAATTGTTCATATATATTTAAATTATGATATTCAAATTAAGATCGCAAATGATTCAGTACAATATTTAAATTGACAGTAATTTCAGTGTTATTATAGTTAATATTTACTTAACTTACAAAAAGAAAACATGTGTGTGAACTTATGTACACGCGTTGAGGTTATACTTCTTTGGAGTCACAAGAATTTCGCCTTATTCGACGTCTGTAGAAAAACGACTAACAATATAAAAAAAGGTATTTAATACATTGAAAGTTTTATTATAACACATTATCTAGTTAAATAAAGTTTATTTAAATATTTCTATATAGTTTAAAAAAAATACATTTTTATTTTAAAATGGTAACTATGCTAACTTCAGGGTGTCGGTTTTTTGTGACGGTGTGTGGGTGTCGGTTTTTTGTGACGGTGTGCGCGTGCATCATAAAAATTTACCCTTATCATTTTTACCTAACGCGCCAAAAGAAGTATAACTTCAAAAATGTTGTCTATACAAAAAATATTGGTA
The DNA here is from genome assembly GCA_963693345.1 of Pieris melete. NCBI lineage: Eukaryota > Metazoa > Arthropoda > Insecta > Lepidoptera > Pieridae > Pieris > Pieris melete. The sequence continues at coordinate 1,603,823 of CAVNZK010000032.1, read as the reverse complement.
AACAAGAATTAAAATTTCATTTAATTCAGTTTATATCTTTTTTCTAATTATTAAAATAAGCAGGCAAATATTTTCATTTCATTCAAAAACAAAACTAAATAACTAGTTAGTTGTGTGTTATACATTTGTACACATTTAAGCGTAGCTTAACATAGCAATCCTTCGCTTCCAAATATTCTTAGCTAACTAAATTCCAGCCCTATCATATCAATTTCTCTCGTTCCACAACTGAGCGTTTTAAGCAACTTATTGCCGCGTACCAGGAACTTTGTGGAACCAGCTCTCCATCAAACTATTTCAAACCAAGTTGACTTAGGGTCCGTTATAAAAAGAGCGTACAAATTCGGAAAAGGCTGGCAACGCATTTGCGACTCTATTCGCTGTCTGCTCAGCTTGTCAGGTGAGCCAACTGCCCGTTCTAAAAAAACCCGTTCTTATACAAACTTCATACATTAATTCTTATGGCATAGTCAATCAATACTACTACAATGCTTCGGTTTTTAAAGTCGGCTAACTTAAGAACTAACGAAAGAAATATTACAACGTTAGAATCTTGTGTATGCTATATGTATGTCAAAAACGGTGTTGAAACATGAATTTAGATTTAAAAATGAAAATTTCATATAAAACTCCTTTTCAAATGCTAGCAATGTTTTTCCGACAATATATTCATTTGTTACGAGTGAGTGATATAGAAATGTAATAAAAATAGATTATAAAGATTAATTCATCGGCAACGTTTTTCAACGAATCGATTTCCACTATTTCATGAATTGAATCGAACGAAGCAATCGAGACTCGCATCGCTCTTCAAAAACTCGTGCTCAAACATGATTATGAATTTTTATTTCCCCTTCGAAAGCATCGTGATTTTTCATTTATGTAATATTTTTCACTCCGTGTGGTATTGAAGCGTGAATATGAAAAAGTTTGTGATACATTTATTAGTGAATAACTGTTAAACCTCCAGTTATAATAAAATATATTTAATGATCTAGAATAGGAATGTCACGAAGAACAAGGTTTCGGGAAATTCTTAAACCTTATCATTTTCTTTATAAACGAGCAGGACGCTTACCAGATGTTAAGTATCTAACATTGACGCGCGCGTTGCCGGCTTTTTATTAATATAAAAATTAAACTAAGAACATAATATAAACAAAACAAGGAAACGTAAAACCTAAACCTTTCTATAACTAATAAATAATGCAATTCTTGTGAATTCAGCCAGAGTGCAACAAAATATATCCGTCTCACATACAATAATATTAAGGATGCGCAAGATACGCGTAAATGGTGCTTCTCTGAGTAAATTTGTACGCGCCCGAGGCACGGCAAGCAATCGCGACCGCTTACCACGCCGAGTGTGATTATTTGGCACTCCACCGCCACCGCTCAATTACTTTCCGCGTTATATTTTTAAAAGATATTCGAATTGGTTTGAAAATATTGCAGATATATGCTACCGCGAAGCAGCTGGTTCCACATAATGATGGAACCCGGCAAAAAGATATCCGATGACGAATCGAGTGTTAAACTACAGTTAAAAGACTTATTATAAAAAATAAAGTATTAAAATGAAAATGTGTTTATTAATTTTTAGTACATATGCATTACATTGTGTAAGGTTTGGGAACAATTTCAAGTAAAAAATACCCGTGTCGGGTTCCCAGTTCTTTCATAACAAACTTAGTTATAAATTCCTTAAAATATATTTACATATAATTTAATTAGATCTTTTATTTAATTAATATTTATAACATTGACTTATTAATTTAGATTCTTTGAAAATGTGTTGCACCAGTTTATATGAAAAATTGAAACTATGATAAACAAAAGCACATTAAAATATTAAATAGTATTTCTTATTTACCTCATTAATTATTTTTGAGGTCGGGTAAAAACATTCCCAAGTATGACCACGATTTTATCTGTTATGTCGAAAAATATACCATTCCATAATATAGAATAGTTTAAGTCTAGTCTTGCATTTCCTCAAACTCTTGTCCACATCTGCGTAAATAGCCTGTCTCAATAGAGATAAGCTGCCTTTGTCGGATCGGTCAGGAGAAATTTTTGTATAGGTTTAAATTTTGTTTACAATAATGGCTTCTATTAAATCGTACAGTTGATAATTACACGCGCTATAGTTATTTATGCAATAGTATATTATTTCATTTTTGCTCTCAAATCACACATGTTACAAAGAGGACAATCAGATACTTATGAAAATACTAGCTGACCCGGCAAACATTGTCTTGCCACGTATATTATTTCTAGGAAACAGTTTTTTAGTTCATTAAAAATGACTATAAAAAATAGGGGTTGATCTTAGAGGGGTGAACATTAGGAGTTGTATGTATTTTTGTATGCTGTATCAACAAAGAAATTGTCTATAAAATAAAAAATAAATTTTCGGGTGTAGTTATCACTTAGGGGTTTGAAATATAGTAGGCGATTCTCAGACTTACTGAATATGCATAAAAAATTTCATAAGAATCGGTCGAGCTGTTTCGGAGGAGTATGCAGACTAACATTGTGACACGAGAATTTTATATATAAGATATATATGTAACAATAATGTGTGAAAATGACATGAGAACTGAAGAAGGCACAGCTCTAACCAGATCCATGCAACTTCCTCACAATCGAGTAGCCTCCAATGTCGCAGCACACAACTCACGAGGGGACTCTTTGTATTGAAGAAGTCACATGGGACCGCCAAGTATCCACTGAATGTACACTGTAAATACATAATTATGTAGGAATAAAGACAATAATAATAATAACAAAAAATTAACACAACAAGGTTTCTGAAAAGACTCGGTGAATATTGGAATTTTACCCTGTATTGACATGAAATAATGTAATTACTGTATAAAGAGTGCTAACTAATGCCCATTGACAACAGCTGCAAAGTCGGAGCAGCGCTAAATATATCGTTTGCTAAATATATACATTTTGTGATTCTTACAGGCGGCCTTATCACTTAAGCGATCTCTTTCAGGCAACCATAGTAAGGAAAAAGACAAACTAAAGTGCATAACTAAATTAACAAAAATAAAATTTCAATATACAATGTATGTAGTCTTATACAATTACAAATCTAACATCAACAATATTTTACATCATATGTGCTATTTTTATCTTAGTCTAATAAGTTCATATTCATAAATAAATAAAGATTCAATAAAAATTTACTGTATTTGTTTTACTGCAATACAATGATACACAGATATAATCGTTGTATTAGGTTGTTAATCTACAAAATCGTTAACATAATAGGCCATTAATAGTTAGGGAAAGTTGGAAGGTCTGGAACATTCCACTTATCCTTTTTGAAAAGGGTTTAGTAATATTGTGAAGGGGCTAAAAGCGTTCATTTTAGTTTTTATTGTTTATGTCAGAACCTTATGGTATCGAGTAATTTCCTCCGGAAGATTGTAATTGAATATTTAACAATGAGTCATATTGCTTGAAAACAAAACAAAAAAATATACATTCAAATTTAAACAGCGGACTTTTAGACACAAAACATCGACGGCGTGACTCAGGCACAAAAGGCTGAGAATCTTTCTTATTAGAGATAATATACACCGTGAAAAGTTATAACCCTCTCTTCATGAATATTATTCAAGATATTGGTAAAATCTGCAAAGCATACCGTGGTGTAGTTTGAGTTTATCGGGAACAGACAGATGGTGACGCGGCCGAGGACTTGTTTCTGTTTATTAATAGATTTACACCTTTTAGGTAGACAGAGACCACTAATCTCCACTTGCTACAGTCCTGAGATACCTCTCTATCTTCATCCACTTTCTTGAGATTCACCATGCATGCTCGTCGGTTATGAGATCTTTTAAAGAAGGGACAAGTTAAGTTAGTTAGTTAGTCCAAATCCAGCAGGCTGGATGCGGACAAGGCTACGCTGTTACCGTGTCCTGCCCCGGGAGATTGCTGGTGGCGCCGTGGGGTTTTAGTGGGTATGCACAACAGTGTGTCCCACATAACCCTTCCCCACCAGGCCAACCATGCCGCGGGAGGGTATGCGTAACGCATTTCCCCACGAAAAAAAAATCCAGCTGTTACTTTAGTCCAGTTTTGTCCAACAAGGCCTACCCAACTAGACTTGCTCTCATCTCAAAGCAAAATATCGCTCACTCGGCTGCAACTATCTCAGAACACACGTAAATCGAGGTACAACTCTACTTATAATTATAAAAAACAACATAATATTGACACATAATACAATTGATTAAACCTCACTATGCGTGTCACAATCGCTGAGTGATTTATTAGTGAAATGAGGTCATTAATTTTGATTTCGTGCCGCAGAATTTCAATACACATTTGTTTAGAATACATTCAATGCGAGATTCACTGTATTAGTCTATCGACCTGCTATGGCAGGTACAGGTAATATAAGTTGTTAGCTTTTGAATACTTTACTAGGGACGTGTATTTTATTTAATAATCTTATTTTTAAAGTTATTTATTGATCTAGAACTGAAGACGTCGAATAAAGACAAAGAACAAACAAGAGATTTCTTTCTTATGAGAGTTGAAATACAAATTTCCATTGCATTGATTTATTAATTGTTAACCTTAATTGGTTGTTATAAGACCCTTAGATCTCTTATTATTGATTAAGCGTTTTAATGTCATGTTAAAATAAAATAAATCAGTGTCGCTACAACCTCTTTCGGTCTTGGCCTCAGATTTCTGAATCTGTTTCATGATCATTTTTTAATGTAATAGGCAGTGATTAGCCTCCAGTGCCTGACACACTCCGTCGACTTTTAGGGTCTAAGACAAGTCGGTTTCCTTACGATGTTTTCCTTCACCGTTCGAGCAAATGTTAAATACGCACATAGAAAGAAAGTCCATTGCTGCACAGCCGGGGATCGAACCTACGACCACAGGTATGAGAGTCGCACGCTGAAGCCACTAGGCCAACACTGCTCGAAATGTTATGTTAGTAAAAATTATTTAAAATTTATAATAAAATCAAAAATGTATGGTCCGCTTTAAGCCTGGTAGATGTACAGAGATGCCCTACAAAATATATGCCACGAATGATACTACTCGTACTAAAATCCCTTTAGCGAATAGATGAAATGTACAAAATTCAAAATGTGAAGTTTATTACTCGGGTGTAGGCTTTGCTTTATCATAATAAAAATATATAGTGAATTAATATTTTTTTGTGCAATTCAGAGTCTGTTATATATGTCGCGGATTCGACAAGATTAATAGCTACAAAGTTGGTATCACCACCGTCGACCGACATTATCACTCAACTTTAAACACAGTCAGTGCGCACATCCGGCGCAGGCGCCGATCGGAAAGCAACTGAAGCTCTTCTCACGACCGATTCTACGCACTACTGACAGCTTTGACAATTGACACATTGACACTCTACATCCTGTAAGATGTCTATGATATTGCGTGGTGTTGCCATTGCGTGGTCTTGCCATTGCGTGGTGTTGCCATTGCGTGGTGTTGCCATTGTAATCAAACAAATTACACCGTGTTCTATTATAACCTAATCTCTGACATATAAATATATTAATACATATTCAATCATGTTGTTGTGTGATGTTCCTAACTTCAACAACAATTATTCAAAAAACTCAGTTTCGTATCGCGCAGCCCGGACATACAACGACCAAAAAGCCTTTTCTTGTTTAGCCTATCGCGGAATATGGGAAAAATGAGTATTAAGAATATCCATAGCGCAAAATCACCTGCATCGTGAGCAGACCCTACATACACTCCTTCACGTACATTCCCTCACTTTACACCATCACACAGCAACATTAGGTATTACTTAGTAAAATGTATTGAACAGTTTTTATTGTTTTTTGCCTTTTGTAATTGTTATGTATTCCATCTTTGGCTATATTTTTGGTGTATTTTTTGTGATTAAGAAATAAATAAATCAAAATATAACATTACATGTATACGTATTGACTTTGGAGCATATGAAGACAAAACAAACAGATGTAAGACATGTAAGGTAATTTTTTTTAAATTTGTATTCTATAATTTATTTTTACTGAATAAGTTATTTGTCTTGCGAACCGCATGTTGCGAACTTATGTTACCCCAATATTTCTATAAAGGCACACGTTTCTCAAAAAGCGGTATGTCTCAATTTCGCCTGATTAAACCAATAAATTAATCCAGTAGTTATTGAGTTGATTTAGTATTTTATAATAAAAATATAGGCAATAATGAATACATGAATGTAATACCAAAATGAAACTTCAATAGGAAATATCTATAGCAACCAATACGTAGCTTATGAATCTTATTTTACGGAGGGAATTGATCACGAACGCGTAATCGAAACAATGCTTGAATCACTCTGCTCTAATTGTAGCATGCCGATTAATTTCGCGTTTGCTCTGATCATTTAGAGGGCTGAGGATTTATACAAGTTAATGTAAAGCTTTTGGTTCGAGGTTATGCTAATTATTGTTGACTATGAATCATGGTAGTTCTTTGTTTGTAGAGCTCACGCATGCAACTCTAATCTTTTAGATATGTGTTCAAATTTCATTTAAACATTGATCAACTGCTGACACGGCACACGTGGCTGTTCTAACAGCAGCTATGTATGTGTGAAGCAGTGTTGGCCTATTGGCTTCAGCGTGCGACTCTCATACCTGAGGTCGTAGGTTCGATCCCAAGCACCAATGGTTTTTGGCGCATTTAACATTTGCTCGAACGGTGAAGGAAAACATCGTGAGGAAACCGACATGTTTTAGACCCAAAAAGTCGACGGCGTGTGGAGGCTGATCATCTATTTAGATATAAAAATGATCATGAAACAGATTCAGAAATCTGAGGCCAAGACCTAAAGAGGTTTTTGTAGCGCTACTGATGTATGAGTGATAGGTGTAAATAGTATTTAAGATGTTGTTTTTGTTGATAACAATAAATCAGATTTGAATATTACTCTGTCTTATTCATTTGTCGCTTCCTCTCAAAGTGGCGAAGACTACTTCAAGCCCTTAAGTATCGTGGTGAGCCTGCCCAGTAGCTTCGAGTTAATCCCACCACCTCGAACCTACAGATTTTATTTACCTTTGAGCGTTTTCTAACATAGTTTATATTAAAAACTATTGATCAAGGAATTTTTGTTTTTTCGAAATTTAATGAATTTATTATTTAATAACATACGAGTCTTGGGTCTTGCATTGATATATATACTATATAGTTATGGATGATCTAATTGCCAAAATAGGCCCTAGGTTGCAGTATGTGGTCTGCCCTGCCTTACTGATAAATCTGTGAAACCCAAGTCAAACCCATATTTTAAGACTTTATCCTTATAAGAGTGTTAATTTAAAGTGTCAGTCATGGTGAATTGTTGCATAATTGGCTGTAAAAGCTATAGAGAACGTAAAGAACCAAACATAACCTTTCATCGGTAAGTACCTTACTTATTTTGTCACGACTCAGTAACTTTGTTCAAGAATTATTCATTCGAATGTGTATTTTGGTCAATAATAAGCAATCTTCAATGAATTAAAACTGTAAATACGACATATTATGTCGCTCATTCGCTATCTCACACGCTGTACGCTGATGCCTGGTCTATACCATAGTCCCTCTACGCTTGGAGGCCTTTTTCCAAAGTAATCTACTATATAAAAATAAGTCGGGTTTTCCTTCCTGACGCTAAAAATCCAGAACGCACGAACCGATTTCTACGGTTTTGCATTCGTTGGAAAGGTCTCGGGCTCCGTGAGGTTTATAGCAAAGAAAATTCAGAAAAAGTTTCAACAGAAAAGCGGGATCACCAAACGAAATGTTACATAAAACGAAGCCATCTGGTGGCGAAAAGAAGTACGTCGAGTTTGCTAGTTTGGTAATAGATATAACTTAGTATAGATAAAAAATACTAAAAAAAAGTTTAATTTATTTTGTATAAAAAAAATATGATAATATGTGTTTTTTGGTACAAGAAATAAAAAGGCTTTGTATTTATTTTATATATACATGAATAATGAATATGTTCTCCTACTTAGTTGACAACAGATGATATAAAATATATAATCTTTATCTTAAATGACACCTCGTGACAAATATGTCAAGCAATAATGGATATGTGTCCGCGATTACAAACTTCGATCCGTAGGATTATATACGCCAGCACCGATATCTGGGACTATTTCCCAACGACAGAGGAATTTCTACTATGCATAGAGGTAAAAGATGGATCCTTAATAATAGCGATCTTCGGAATGATCTACGGCTTAGCCGGACTGGTCCTAGTTTTGTCCATCGTTATAAATTATACAGAATGGAAAACCTTGTATGAGAAGAAACAAGATTTATTGCTCTACCTTGTACTTGTATGTTCACTCATTTCTATGTTTCTATTTACAAGTTTCATTCTCCTTATTGGAAGTTTGAGAGTGTATGAAGTGCTGGTGAAATTATTTCTCTGGCTCACCTTGTTTCACGTGGCTTTGAACTGTTGCATAAATTTTGGGATGTGTGTTTTTTGCATAACGAAGCAATCGTGCTTTCAAACCTCTGTGCCGGGAATGGTGATTGTGCTACTGGTGATAACAGCAGCGTATTCTATGTTTTGGTTTTATATTATGATGGTTGTAAATAGTTTTAGATTTGAATGTCGATAAACTTTAACTGTTTAATGATCTTCTTGGTCTTTGATTTACAAAAGCGGGTATGTTTTTAAGCAACAACCGTCGTCAGTGTAAATGTGTACATACATATAAGAATGTGATTTTAATTATACACATTTAAGGTTAAGTAAATGAAAGATTTGATCTGGTGGCTTCAGCGTGCGATTCATACTAGATGTTTGATACATCGTATTGCATGTTTAATCATATATATTTACATACGACAAAACAGTGTTAAAGTTAAAACAGCTTACGATATATGTTTAACATGTGCCTATATATATATGTTGTGCCTATATATATAATCATACTAGCAAACCCGGCGAACTCCGTTTCGCCACCAGATGGCTTCGTTTTATGTAACATTTCGTTTGGTGATCCCACTTTTCTGTTGGAATTTTTCCTGAATTTTCTTTGCTATAAACCTCACGGAGCCCGAGACCTTTCCTACGAATGCAAAACCGTGGAAATCGGTTGGTGCGTTCTGGAGTTATAGCGTCAGGAAGGAAAACCCGACTTATTTTTATATAGTAGATGTGTAGCCTAGGTCAGCACTGCTCTCAAACATTATGTTTAGGCTAGGCTACCTAGGCTTCACAATTTTCTTTCTAGTGTCAATCCACTTTCTTTCTATGTGCGGATTTAACATTAGCTCGAACGGTGAAGGAAAACATCGAGAGGAAACCAGCTTGCATTAGACCGAATAAGACGCCGTGTGTCAAGCATACGAAGCTGATCACCTACTTGCCTATTAGATTGATAAAAAATACCATGAAACAGATACACAAATCTGTGGCCCAGATCTGGCTGTAGTTCCACTGATTTTTTACAATAAAATAATTATATTGAATGGTTATATTAATTGGCACTATATTAGGTAACTCTAACAATTATTATTTGCCAACGCAGTATCACTACCCAGTTCAAGCCAAAAGTTGTGCGAATTTGATTTAGTATCCCGTACCTGATAGTGGAATTAAATTCCCAATTGGCTGATCCCTCTGGTAATTAATCATCCCGACGTAGTCTAACTTAGCGTTGCGCAGGGAACAAATTATGATTCGCACAATGAGGATATAAGCCTGCATTATTGAGATAGTCTTATTCGGAAATATCAGGATTTCCATTTGACAGACATATTTACTTGATGTGTTCTTTAAGTAAATTCTTTAACTGTAATCACAATTCATTATATAGGTAATAAGCGACCCGTCCCGGCCTCGCACGGGGCGACGTTTATTTTTTAAACATGTTTAATATTGTGGAACATTTTTTTGTTCTATCATCAATAGTTTTCGCAGCGCATGCGATGAAACATATTTTATAGGCATTTTTTTACACATTGGGTAAGATTATTGTAGTTTTAGTAGCGATCCTTATTTTTGCAGTTCAAATAGCATATTAAGCAGTTATAGTGTAGCATTCAAATGGTGAAAGAATTTTTAAATTCGGTCCAGCCCTGCGATTCTGTAACTCACTTTTCGAACTGACACAGCGGTTTTCGCATCGGCGGTCGCTCTCAAATCAGTCGTGAAGCAGTCATTTTATGATTTGGCATTTTGAAAAGGTGGGAGCTTGTAGTTTATTGTTTATCAGCCCTTTTTGACGCAATTCGTTACAAATATACATACAAATTTTTCCTTTTTATATTATTAGTATAGAAATACATTTATGAACGTCAATATAATAAAATCTAAAATTAATTTACTGCCAGTTTTCTAATCGAGGACGTGAAATAGCAGGAGAACTAGCAATAGTCTTTTCACCACACAACACAAACGTAAACAAGTTGTTGTACAAGATGCTTATAAGGGGCTGTAATTACTGGTGTATTTGACCTTCTGTAGGTTATTCTTTATAATACTAAAAGGAAATCATGTTCATTAGTAATCAAAACAATCAAATTTACAATTTTCTTAACCTACGCAGTAATAATAAAAATGATCAAAAATTCATAAAAAAAATTAAAACAAATATTTAAAGAAAAAACTTTTTTACCGGATTAAAGTTATGTATTATTATAAATTTACAATTACCGTCACCGTGACCACGCACGCTGTAAAGCACGCGAAACGTCGGATAAATTTAAAATTATGTTAAATAATTGTAAATTTATAATAATACATAACTTTCATCCGGTAAAAAAGTTTTTTCTTTAAATAAGTAAAGGTTATGTCAATCAAAGACAATATTATAAAACAAATATAAAAGTTTTGTCCCTGTGGCAGTGTACCTTTAATGGTACTGGTACTTATTCGTTGAGCGAGGATAGCACCAGCTCTGGGGTCAACGGTACTATCTACCAGGCGCCAACTTAAATGTTTAATTAACGCCAGTGCACTTGAACCCCACGGCCCAAGAGTTCTACTCCAAAGGGATTTGTTCCCTCTTGGTCTAAGTTGGTTGAACTCTTATATTTAAGCCGTGTATTATTTTCCGCCTGCGGCCGCCCAAGCATGAATAACCCAGACCAATTTCTGCATCATCTTCCTTTAAAGCTACTAAAAACAATTTCTGCACGGATGTTTTTAACAAATAAATTGATTTTATTAGAGCATGCATAGTTTAATAATACACTTAAAAGCTCCAATCTCAATGAGGCAACGTACCTACTTTAAAAGGTTTAAGGATAAATAAAGTTCAGTTGTTTTTTATGAATAATCTAAATAGTATATAGTCCGTGGGAGTAGTCTGCCCAACTATATCTCAATTACGATTATTAAATAAATCTAAGTGAACGCGTAGGCAAGCCTGTAGAAAAGCTATGAGCAGAGAGACGACGCTGAGAACTTTGTTTTGGTGTGAGGTTTATCAATTATTTTATACAAGTCATTGTGGATTCCAAACAGATTTCTATTATTTAAATAAATAAATTATTCTCTACAAATAGAGAAGGCGGCTTAAACTATTTAAAGTTGTAAATGTACAAGTAAATATAGGTAATATTATTTATGTGTAGTAGAGGAATTCGTGGGGTTATTAGGCACTTAGTTACGTCTCCTCACATATAAAAGGTTAATCAGAACCGAGAACCCAAAGACGAACTCCCGTACATAAAAATGTATTTAGTCCATATTGTAGATTTTTATTTAAATACTAGCTGACCCGCCAAACGTTGTTTTGCCATGTATATTATTTCTAGAAAACATTTTTAGTTCAATAAAAATAACTATCTACTAAAATAAAAAATAGTTGATCGTAGTGAAAATTAGGGGTTGTATGTATTTTTGTATATATCATAAAAAATAAAGACAAAAAAAAATGGGGTGGCCTCCCCTTATCACTTAGGGGTTTGAAAGATAATAGCCGATTCTCAGACTTACTGAATATGCATAAAAAAATTCATAAGAATCGGTCGAGCCGTTTCGGAGGAGTATGGGAACGAACATTTTGACACGAGAATTTTATATATTAGAAGATATAGAAGCAATAAAATTAAAGTGTAAATATAAATTATTCATAAATAGGAAATAGTATTTAATAATGTTATTACTTATATTTGTGTTGTCTGTGCTCTCTTAAAACTAACAATCGAATTTCAACATTTTTTTTAGGTGCTTATTCAAAATTAACTTAATTATTATTTTCACCGATAAATCTCCTTCGTGCCTTCTCCAACTACACCACACTGGCGAAGTATCTTGTGCCGGTGCAGACGTCGTTTCAGAATGTGAATCTGAGTCGTCCCATTCGTCGCTTTCAGATTCTGAAGAGGATTTTGTAATCAACATGCCCAACTAAATATAATTCGGGATAATTTCGAATCAAATTCAATAATAATTCAATATTTTCGGCTTCCATTGTGCGAAATTCTGTCCTCACTGACAGAACGCGTGGTGACGCCTTGCGATGCGAAACTTTACTAGCGAAACGTCTGCGTCTGTGTAACAGCCATTTCGCAGTTACTTGCGAAACAATACCGACAAGGACGCAACTATTTCATCTAGCTATATATTAGAGCTAGACAAAACACATGCGAAACGTTGCCATACAACTTACAGTTTTTTCGTCGTTTCGCTGCCGCATGCAATTGCGTAGGTGTACTAAAGGCGTAAAAGAGAAAACGCGTGGAACTTTTATGTCATATTTTAATAACTAAATTTTTAGCAAGGTTTCATTTGTACTAAGATTATACTGCACCGCCTTTATAGAGTCCTTACACTCATGTATATATATAAAAATTAAACCCGTTTTCCGTTGTCACGACATAACATGAAAACGGCTTGACCGATTTGTCTGATTCTTTTTTTAATAATATTCATTGAAGTACGGGGATGGTTCTTACGGAGAGAAAAATTAAAAAAAATTGAGTGAAAAAGTCTAAAAACAACTTTTCTATATGCCCATACAAAATATTCGTAATACTACTTAAAAGTCAATTTGAACTTTAATACCATATCATAGAGTTCAAGTGTTAGTGGAGGGGTTCCGGGAAGGTAAATTTTTATTTTTGACATAATGTATTTGTTGTCTTATCAACTTTCTTTTTTTATCTTACTAGCTAGACCGGTGTCCCGAATAGCAGAATAAGTATTAAAAAAAATAAAGAATAGACTGTTAGGTGGTACGATGTTCGCAGGCCAGCTAGTTTACTTATAAATTTAATCACTATTAAAAAGCTACGAAGGCAACAAATGTTGAAAATAAAACAATATGTAAAATAAACGTGATAAGTCCTTGGCGGCACGATTTAAAAATATTTTCCTTGATGAGGTGAGTCCAAGACTGAATGAGATTCCTTGAGAGGTCGTAACAATTTTATGAATGCAAAATTCCAAACGTTGAGAATGCTTTATTAAAATAACTTTATTTTAATTAAAGTTTTTATTTCTTTGTTCGAATACAAAATAGAATGCAAAATGTTTTTATTATTCATTTATTTTTGAAATTATTTTAGGGCACATTTAGTTCATGAAAATTGTTTGAGTTACCGGAATTTTTAAATTAGTTTTTCTTATTATATTATTATCTATTTGTTAGAGGATCCCTACTATTTCGTTCCACAATATTTTTTCATTACTGTTTCTACAGGACACCAAATAATTAGGTTAAATTAAGGTGTTTTATAGTACAGAAAATTTAACGACAGAATCTAATATTTAAATAAAAACCCGTTAACTAAAAACGTTTATTCACAAAAGATGAAAAGATTTCAAATACATTTCACAAATATGTCATGAAGATTGCAAAAGCTTTTTGTAAGAGAAAATTATTAACACGTCGTGGCAAATGACGGCTGAAAAAAAATCGTTTAGGCGTTAAATAAACTCGAAGAAATTACTATTTTTATATATAATTTAAGCAGTATCTAATAATGGATTTGACCAGGCCTAGTGGCTCTAACCAGGGGTATCTTTCTCTCTCATCCTGAGATCGTACTTTCGTTCCTGGCTGTGCATCAATGGACTTTCTAAGTGCGCATTTATCACTAGTATGGTAAAGGAAAACATCGTGAGGAAATCGGCTTGCATTAGATCCAAAGAGTTGACGGCGTGTATATGGCACGGAAGGCTGATCACCTACTTGCTTTTTAGAAAAACCAAACGATTACTAAACAGTTACAGATTGTGGCGCCACTGGTATTGTTTCAATTGTGGATTATGAATTATCGGAGTACCTCAGCTCATACGCTGTGTTAATGTGAATTATAATGGTGGATGGTAACTTGTGGTGGTCGGACTTGAATTAGTGTATGCGGTGATGTTAGTTATTTCGACTATGTATTTGTGTGTTGTTCCCACGAGAATGTAAGTGCATGCTCCTATTTCACCATGCCTACTGCTGATAGAGGACAAATCTTTGGTTTTAATTTATTTTATTATTATTAACTAACTACTAATTACTTAAGATGACATGTGGAACATGGTGTAATGGTTGCAGCTCCTTACAAACATTGTGTGACACAAAAAAATGGCGATCAAAAAGAGGGGCGGAGAGTGTATTGCCAGTTCTTCTCTTCCATTCTACGCCCTTGATTTGAGAACTGACAGTAAATGTAAAATTAGAAGCACTTAATATATATTTCTTTTTTGACGTTCATAAGTGTACATTGTGTTACCTATTTAAATAAATGATTTTAATTTGATTTATAATTAAGTCAAAAAAAACGACAGGATTATACAAAATTTAAACCATATAAAACGACGGATAGAAATATTAAAATTAATTCTGACGATCTATACGTCTTGGCGTTAGACTAAATTATCTTTTACAATAAGACATAGTGCAGGTTTCCTGACGATGTTTGCCTTTACCGCACTAGCGAGTGCGCACTTGAGAGACAAATCGATTGAATCATAAACGCACCTCAAACCGAAACGAATCAAGATAATTAATTGCCAGTACTATATATTTATTAAATACACCAATAAACACCATAGCACTATTTATTTGCGCCACACGATATCGTTACGCTACGATTGGTTCAATTAAGCGAATTAAGA
This sequence comes from Pieris melete, assembly GCA_963693345.1. NCBI lineage: Eukaryota > Metazoa > Arthropoda > Insecta > Lepidoptera > Pieridae > Pieris > Pieris melete. Next base: position 1,588,717 of record CAVNZK010000032.1, on the reverse strand, counting down.
GAGAAGAAATGTGATTTTCGGTTATTAGTTACGTATAGCTGCATGTAATCTATTATGTTCCACAGCTTATCAAAGTTCTGTCATGTGTAGGTATAGTTTGTAGTACTGTGAACCAATGGCGTGGCACAATACTAAATATATAGCTTGATAAAATGATTTACTTACTACACAAAGATATAGCCAATAAACCAAATATAACAGCGAGCATAAAGTGTGCAGTATAGTGACCAGTGCGTATGAAATAAATTCCCCCTGTGATGCCTAAAACCGTGTTATAAGAGGCAAGGAGTAGACACAGCCATAAAGCCACTTCCAGCGCCCACGCTTTCTCCTGCAAAAGATAAAAAAATATATACAACTAGCGGATCCAACAGACGTTGACACGTCTTACATACAATCTAATAATGTAAATCATTCTCGACTCCACTGTATACAAAAAATTTCTTTAAAATCTGTCCCGCCGTTTAAGAGTTAAATTACGGACACTTGCACAGAAGATCTATATATATATTATATATATATAATATATATATTATATATATATATTTGCTGTATAGATAAATACAATAAAAAAAAAACTAGATACTGACTGCCGCGCCATCTGCCGGGCTGATTTGTGAATCTAAACCATCATCATCACATAAATTATACAAAAAATTCATTTAAGTCCAGCCGTTTAAGAGTTTAGTGACATACGTACAGTAGAATTATATATATTACATACACATTATATTATATATATACAACACTAGTATGTAGTGTTCAGGTTTTCTACGTACCTACTTGGAAAATTTAATCTTAATTTATTGCATGCAAATGTAATGTTTGCTTTATTTGTTTTAATATATTCCGTTAATTATTTATTGAACTATGTGTGAACTCGGTGAAGCTTTGCAAAGATTACCAGTGTTCAATAAAATAAAAGCTATATTTAATTATCATAAATTTTTACTGTTCTTTACACTGTTAAAAGAATATAATGACTTATGGATGTCTTTCTAAGAATATATCTATATATATTATATATAAAAGAAAGTCGGGTTTGTTATAACACTTATAACTCGAGAACGGCTGGACCGATGTTATTTATCTCCGTTTTGGTGGATTCTTCTCCGTACCGATTAGCAGAATAAGTAATAAATAATCGGATAACAATTAATTAATTAATTAATTTTACGAATGCAAACAGCATGTGGTGCCATCCGTTGACAAAACTACGCATCATTTTACGTCAAATTCCGATCTTGAGGTGCTTTAACATGCAGTATCGCAATATTGGCGCTAGAGAGAAGAGGTGTGTAAAACTGCCATTCTTCTTTCGCAATGGCAAGCAATAAAACATTTCTGTATTTGCAAAAAAAGTTGTATTAATGTTGTTGTAAACCTTAATGAAATCCTAAAATAAGTTTAACTAAAGTAACAATGATATTATTAGACTAAGGCGGAACGAAGTTAGCCGGGTCAGCTAGTTGTATTATATAATTTAATTTTAAAAATCAGTGGCGATACAACCTTTTTAGGTCTGGGCCTCAGATTTCTGTACATGTTTCATAATCATTGGGTAATCTAATAGGCAAGTAGGTGCCGGCGACTTTTTAGGTTTTAGCCTAGCCGGTTTCCTCACGATAATTTCCTTCACCATTCGGGCGAATGTTAAATGTGCACATAGGTGTGTCCATTGTTGCACATTGTGTAAAAGTCCATTGGTGCACAGCCGGGGATCGAACCTACGACGTCAGGGATGGGAGTCGCACGCTAAAGCCACTTGGCCAACACTGCTCAAAGCTATCTTCTTTTCAAGTCAGTAATAATATTAATTCAAGTTTTTTCTTTGACATTAATTCAATCTACCACTCTACCAGACTCAGACTAATACGCCTATATATAGTCTGTCTCACACTAACGCTTACCGGCTGCACCGGCCGCGCTTACGCTACGTCACCGATATCGTCAGAATGATGTGAATACGCAGTATGCGTTCTGTCCTACTCTAACGTTAGGTTTTTATTTTCGTTACGGAATTTCTTGATTCGGTTGGTGAAAACCCGCGATAAAATCTATGCAATAGCTTAATAATAATATAAAATAGAAATGTTCACCTCCAACGCTCCTAGAAATAGCAAAACGCCATTTAATATCAGCGGTGGTATGATTGCCAGTATCATAATTTGTATTACTTCTGACATAGACCCCTTACTGTTCGCTGTCACCAGGAAATATAGAATTATGTAGCAAATTGTGGAAACCTGTGAAAAAATTTATCTTGACGTCATACCGGGCTACATTGTATAGTTATTATGGTTAATAACCTCAGAGGCGCATACGGTATACTTTTTATACTTATGTTTCATTTATATTCCAGGGTAGGCTAGGGTAACATTAATTTTGTAACATCCATATTTATGTCATGAATAAAAGTTTTATTATTATTAATATTATGTTTACTTTAGTTCAGAAACGAGTCATGAACCTGATGCAATTGGGCCCAAGTGCAATTATTATTATTATTTAATTGTACTTTTTTAATAACACATACACTCAAAAACTGCCGGCCGATTTCAGTATTCGTACGGCTGCTCCGTAACTGGTTAAAAAAACTCGCGTAAAAAGCGACTGATATGCAATGAAACAATCAACAACTTTCCTTTTAAATATTTAGTTTAAAAGTTTTTAAATATCCACAATATGTATAAAATACGTTCAAGTACTTCAAGTCGACTTTTATATTTATTATCGACTTTGACTTGCCAGGATGTATTTTCTTTATTAAAATCATTACATTATAACTTCTCTATTTAATGTAATATCTTCTTAAAATGATGAGGTATTTTGCGTTTAAATTATATAAAGTTTAAAACGTTACGATAAATAATAACAAATATCCACGAACGTGTTTTTAGCTAACTTAATTTGGAAATACAAATTTAAATTATTTATAAAGCAATTTGGAATGATTTACGAAAACACACAGGTGTACTAGATAATCACATAATGGTTAATTACACGTTAATCTAACGACACGCGCGCTGAATTTAAATCGGTATACAATATAGCTAATTGAGAACTGGGAAAACAGAGATCATATGCTTGAATCCTGGGTATATGACTTACTTGTTATGTCCACAAGCACTTGCACTTCACTGCGGTGTGTCAAAACAAAAGGCCTATTTGTCTTAAGAAGTTTTTTCAAATAGTGATGCAAAGATATTTAGCCAATTTGTTTTTCGAAGAAGTTTTTCTTACTGAGGATAATTTTTTTACGGATGAAACGCAATAATAATAATATTAGCGTCACGAAGACGTGCAGCGGTTTTATCGAAGCAAAGGGAGAGAGCGATTTAGACCGATTGAGAGAGTGAGAAAGGGCGAACGTCGCATCACGTACAGTGCTATGGAGGGGAGGTGGGAGAGAGCTAAAGTGAGAAAGATTGAGAGAGAGCGAGAGAGAGTAAGGGGGATCGAGAAAAAATACTCGCTATTGGTTGTTACATATTAGAACTTTAGATTGCAATTCTGTCACATAACGTCTTGTGCAGTAAACGCTGATTTTTTATTTATTTATATTTTCATTAGCACCTACACAGTGTGTAAACCATGTGAATATAGATGCACAAATACATGGAGTGATAATATACTGGTACATGTTCATCTATTGGGGCTTTTACCTTAGTAATAATTAATTTACAAAGAAGTTTCACTTCTGAAATGTGTACTTTGTACGCACCGTTACAGCCTGGCCACGGGACATTCGCCGTAGCGAATATTCGCGCGGTGCGAACCGCGATGCGTCTAGCGACTGAAATAAACTCATAGCAATGTACTAATCAAGCCACGCGCAACGGCGACCAGCGATGCGACCGGCGAAATGTAGCGAGCGAATCGCGCGGGAGACTGACGTCGCGACGGGCGAGCGAAACAAATGCATGAATCAGTACGGTGCAAGCCACGGAGTCGAGCGGCAGTCGCGGCGAATAGAGAAGGGAATAAATAAGTTTAGTCGTGGTCGCGGCGAAAATTGAATACAGAGTTTTTTGTTACTGAAATACTGGCTAGACCAGCTATTTGGAAGTCTGGCCATCCACAGCATTAATTTAATATACCTTAATCTCAAAAACAATTTTTCAGCGGCACTTAAAATTCTATTTGCATTAACTTTTTTCTCCAATAATATAATGAATATTCATAAGAATATAATTGAAGGTTTCAATACTCATTCTGGTATACTCAAAAAAATAATTCTGGATATATTCTGAATTTCTCATACTTCTTGTGGAATTCTCCACAATTTCTCCAAATATTAGGTCTTGCACCAAAAGCTATTACTTTCCAAACAATATCGAGATGATTTCGATAAAGACATTTCGCTGTCGAACTTCCCTACTGGTCGCGGCGGCAAACGTGACTGGTCCGTGGCCTGCAAACGGCCCCGCGCGAATGGTCGCCTCGCCTCCCGCATCGCCGTTCGCACCGCCGATCCCCGTGGCCAGGCCGTTACTATAATAGTAATAGCTTATTAATTTCCTTACAAGTTTTATCCATCCTATACATATAACAGCATCCCGGAGCGCACGTCGTCTGAACGACAACTCGTCTAGATCTGCTGGCCTTAAATTGGCACAAACTATCATTTTTCATTTTACAATCCTTACTTGAAATTTATTTGCGAAACTATTGACATTTTGTATGTCAATTTTGAACGAATGTTTAATGACAGATGGTGACCGGTCAACGAATTCCTAAGATGTGTTCATCTATGTATAACAAGATCTCCTTAGAAATGTTTACCTATTCATAAAATCTAACTCAGTCCTAGACTTAACAGTACGAAAAAAGTCTTGTCCAAAGAAATCCGTATAAAACGGGGCATTAAAAATTAGGGCATTATATAGTAAATGAAAATATTATATTAATTTATATACATCCGTAATCATAATTTTCATACATGTCACAGATTAGCGGAACGACAATGATGTATATATTGACCATTTATTCTTTGACTCAAAACGGGACATTGGTTTATTTTATGTCAAATAATAAGTAGTCAATGAAAAAAATACATTTTTCTAAAGTTATTTATTTAGATTTTAGACAGAGTTAGTTGGCTTTAAAGTTACGAATTACAAAATATTGGTACCCAAAATGTTTAGTTATTATATTATATTTATAAGAAGAACAAATTTGTTTTAATATAGACGTGTGTGACGTGGTGACGATTTCAAAGAAAAATTAAACTCTCATGACATAAATGTCGGTTTTTAAAAGTGATATTCTGGATAGAAGTAGAATAAAACTATTGAAAATTTTACCCTATATTTTTGTGAATATAATTGACATTAGGCTTGTATAAGTCGTCATTAGTTTTGTGACAGATTTTATTATCTACTTATTTAGGTCGAGAGAATAGATTTTTCGACAACTAATTGAATTGATCGAGTCCAGTAACCATTGATGTTTATCGTTGCTTTGATTCATTGAGATTTCTTCTATTACTTTTAAAAATCTGTTATTATTAAGAATTTGTTATTATTTTATTATTAGACATAGACATATAGTTTATTACAAACAAAAGCACAAAATAACCACAATCAAAAAAAAAAGAAATATAATGAGAGATATATTTAAAAAAAATCCCATTTCCCATTCGGTTCGTTTCAAGTGTGTAATGCGTGTGTGCTGTGGCTGTAATTGGCCCTGGCTGAGGAGCAGAATGTTCCACAGCGCTGGTCATTCTGCTAGAGACTACATCAGCTAGTTTATTCTTCATATTAGTTGTTTCTTTAGTTTGAATAAAAGTACGATTATTGCTAATATCAATAAGAGCAGAGCAAATGCCTGCTGCTTCGTGGGGTCAAAGCGCCATCTTGACTTTTGACATAGGGAACACAGCGCAAATCTGTTTGAGTATTCCGTGGAGCATTGTGACGATGAGAGATTGGACCGAGTTGGGGTATATTGTGATTTAATATGAGATCGGTGCCTTGAACCTTCTGCTCATATATAATTTAGGCTGAAGTATTAAAAGGAATCAATCTAAATTAAATATTCTACGGTAATTATTCGTGTCTTATATGTTTGCCCACTTGACGCCCACTAAACCAGCTATGTCAATGTTGTTGGAGTGACGATATTTGTCCGACATATATTTTATTTATATATGTAAAATAAAGTTAATCGGCTAAGTGGAAGCGGTGAATTCCATTCAATATATACAAATTCAAGATAATACATGTACGATTTTGATCATGTCAAGAATTTTCTTTTTATAGAACAGGGGGCAAACGGGCAGGAGGCTCACCTGATGTTAAGTGATACCGCCGCCCATGGACACTCTCAATGCCAGAGGGGTCGCGAGTGCGTTGCCGGCCTTTAAAGAATGGTACGCTCTTTTCTTGAAGGATCCTAATGACAATTAAAGGAACAATAATGACATTTTTAATCTGTGAACGCTGCTAATATCTAATAATATATTTTAGTTATTATATTTTAAGGTTAGAATGTACAATAAATATTTTAAATGTTTAATACAAAATTAAAGGATTATCATCATGTCAAGACGGCTAAATGATCTTAGTAACAGAAGCCATAATATAAAATGAATATATAACATAAGTGCTAAATTGTTTGATGTGTTTTAAGGCATATGTTAGTTGACGTAATGTTGCCATTGTCTTATTAAATTAAACTAGTTTGTTAGAAGCATAAATTTAGTGACAAGTTACAAGCAAAGTTTGCAAGTTAATCATATAAGTCTCGTCTCTTGAGGTTCTGTCCGAGTTGACGTAAGACATCGCGCTGTAATCAAAGTTGTGAGATAGACGCCTTATCACGCTTTCATAGTCATGATATTATCTATATTGTATTGAAATAATATGTTCTCTGTGAATCGATGGCCGCAATCTGTTAGTCGTTTTATTGTTGTGTACCTGTTGGAATGTGACAGATAGGCAAGCACGGCAAGAAAAGGTCCGAACAGGTCTTTTTTATTTACGATTTTTTTTTATTTATTAAATTCAATGAGTTTTCATAAGATAACAAAGTATATCATTATCTCTGTTGGCAGACTCCCACGGGAGCTCGGAAAGTAATTTGTTCAGGTACACTTGTAATTTTCGCGTGTGCCACTAATATCTTAGATTACGTTTCCGACCAGTTACCAATAATGTTATTAAAATATTCACTTGGCTCCTATCGCGGTTGTAGGACAACATTTACATAATATACCTACTTTTAATTTATATTTAATTTCAAAATGATATTTGTCAATCAAATCAAATCAAATCAAAATACGTTTCTTCAATTTAGATGCGACTTAGGGCATGCTTATGAATGTCAAAAACGGTTACAAAATTCGCGAAAGAGCAAGACTACGCCATCCGTTCGCAAAACTACCAGGAGGCCTTGTTCTGAGAAGAACGGGCAAGAAACTCAGCAAGTTTTACCCTCCCTCTACATTACAATTATTCAAAGGAAAATGTCATAAACCACGTCATTAAAGTTACATAAGTAAAAAAATCAAAATCTGTTCTGTGATTTACCACATTCACCATTACACAATGGCTTAGAAATTAGTATACGAATTACAAACAATTTTTGCAAGTAACACTGTATTTGTCTTTGAGTTTGATTGATTTATTGTAGTTAGAAAAATTATTGACCTTTATGAAAACGTCAATAGTATATCACTAGAAGCAATAAATTTAGCCACACACATAGTGGATGTCGATGGTCTTAACATAACTATAAGTACCGTATATCCAAAGTGTTACCTTTTTGTCAAACATCCCATCTCTGGGTGTCTGACATTTCCATCCAAATGGTGCTGGACACATCTTAGATATAAACAAAACAATTGAAGCTACTCCACAAAATATAGCCCATGGCCCATTAGGAAGCGTTATAAAAAAAAAAAAACTAGCACTCCGGGAGTGCCGGCAGAAGTGAAAACTTCAATATTAACGTTGTGTTTAATTATAAGTATAAAAGTACTATCATTTATGAGAAAGAATACAATGTTTATTTATTGCGCTATCGTACACAAATATGACAATTTATATGTTGTTATTTATAATATTATATCGATATTTATATATTACATTAAATTTTATCTCTCAGAAAAATCAACTTCCATCCATAATTTCGACGACTTTTACACCATCGTTATTATCAGAATCATCATCGCAAATTTTTACAACTGATACAATTGGTTTATGATAACTGAAGTAAGAAACAAACAGTTTTGATTCGAACCTATTTAAGTGTCTAATAAAGACCGCATCAATAGTAGTTTTGTATTTCGTTGAGCTAAAAAAGCTTTTTCCAATTTTTTTTTGAAGCAATGCAGATGCGTCATGAGAATAAATAAATAAATTTTCGTACAAGTTTCATTAATAGATTCACTTTGTTCGATTTCCATAATTTAAACGAATACACAACAGTGTATTTACTACACAACAGTCAAGCAATCAGCTGTCACCATCCTTGGATACGCGTGGGACGCTGTACATAAACACACACGGTCATTCGCGCAAGCGCCCTGTGCCGCCTAAACAGAGCAGCACACTCAGGCACGGTAGAAAGAGTGGGAGATACTAGTTCCTCTCCCTTCCCCTCGATCTTACGCTTTTTCGATCAGCATCACGTGACCCTGACGCGTGTTTGAAAGTTTTTACCCATACAAAAGTGCTCAGCGCCGCTAAAGAAGTTTTCACTTCAAAAAACTTGGCGATTAAAAAGAGTGGCGGAGAGTTTATTGCCAGTTCTTCTCTTCCGTTCAACGCCCTTGATTTGAGAACTGGCAGTAAATGTAAAATTAGAAGCATTAGTATTTATTTCTTTAATGACGAATCACAAGTGTACATTGTGTTACCTACGTGAATAAATGATTTTTGAATTTAATTTTGAATTTATACAAATAGTTACCATGTCATATATTTTTTTAATAACAATGTGCCTTAATTTCTGCACATAATAGCTTAAAGACACTATTAATGTTCTCAAATAAGGCAAGGCGGCAAATTTGGACACGGTCCAACGATGGTTGCCGTAATGGGTTAGCTGCAAATGTTTGGCAACGGAGTATAGTGTGCAAAACCATAACAATCTTCGGGTATACGATGAAGCTAGATGATATGCTTGTTCGACGTAAGGATCTTTTAAAGTAATTTCGGAATTAAGGATGAAAATTGTAGCCAGCGCTGTCAAACGCATTCGTTTGAGACCGGACCGGTAAATTTGCGCGAACTTGGTCATTATATATTTTGTGGGGTTAATATCTCCTTAGATGCAATGAAATTATGTACCATACCATACATGTGAAAGCGGTTTATATGCTAACAAGTTCTGCCAATTTAGCGGAATCGACTTCAATAAGCATGCGGTATAGATTAATTTATACAACATGTTTGATACATAGTGTTGCATGTTTGCTACAGTATACAAATATTAGATGAAATATATTTACATACGACGATACAGTGTAAGAGTTAAAACAGCTTACGATATATGTTTAACATTTAAAAACATTTATTTTTATATGTTTTATGTAAATAATACTATGTTATGTTGATGTTTGAGAGCAGTGCTGGCCTTCAGTGTGCGACTCTCATCCCTGAGGTCGTTGGTTCAATTACCGGAGGTGCCAATAGACTTTCTTTCTATGAGCGCATTTAACATTTGCTTAAGGAAAACATCGTGAGGAAACCGGCTTGCCTTAGACCCAAAAAGTCGACGGAAGATCACCTACTTGCCTATTAGATTGGTAAATGATCATGTAACAGATACAGAAATATGAGGCTCGGACCTAAAAAATTGCCACTGATTTATTTTTGTCTACTAAGTAGAATAATTTGTTTGATAGTGGTATGTGTACAAGGTAAAGGATATGGTAGCTGATTCTTTCATCAAATTAGCCATCTTCTTCTTGTAGCCGCAATACCCGTCCACTCCCTCACGTTGCGAAGCCATGATTTTTTCCTTCTACCAACACGCCGTTTACCCTGGATTGACGTTTGGCCTTAGACCCAAAAAGTCCGACGGCGTGTGTCAGGCTTAGGAGGCTTATCACTTGGCTATTAGATTGACAAATGATTATGAAACAGATACAGACATTTGAGGCACATACCTAAAAAAAGGGTTATAGTGCCATTGATTTATTGAAGTTATACTTCTTTAGGCGCGTTATGAAAAATTTATGAGAGTGAAATTTTACGATGCGCGCGCACCGTGACACAAAATTCAGTATGGGCGCCGAGCGTGCGCGAGATGGGAATAAGACAATCTACTTGTAGTAGCTTTTAAACAAATAAAGCAGTTTTAATTATTTTTTCAAAGAAGTTTAGCAATGCTCTTTCACAAAGACCTATTTATACTTAGTTCAAAGGTTATGAAACATACCTAGTTATTAAATTGAATTAGTAATATAATATAATAACTATTATTATTAATATTAATTAATAATTGAATAGTATACTAAATATTAAATATTGTTAAATTATTAACGCTTAATATTGATTATTAATTATTTAATATTTAAAAAAAATAAAGAAAGCCAAAGAAGTATAACTTCTTACGCGCGTACATAAGTACACGCACCATTTTTTTTTTTATGTTGATGTTTAAGGATTTGTAATTTTATTAATTCAGGGTAAATAACAGAGTTTGGTAAAGGGTTCTTCCTCTGTAACTCACATTCAAATACATGTAAACACATACTTTCCAAGGCACTTAGGTGAGACAAAGGTAGGTGATCATTGGTGGCTCTCATCAGTCGCCGAATGTACATCTATTAATAATATCTAGGAATGATTTTAACATTTTCTATTACTAATGCTATATTTAATGACAGTAATCATTTATTACCTAGTAAAAATATTTTTTGAATTTATGGAATATAGATTCTACGTAAAATATAGTCATGGGCTTCTGGAAAACCAGATGTATGGCTGCTCCATTGTGCGTTCAAGGGATCTCAGATTACGAACGTCAATACGGATCTAGCCTGATCATTTCAGTTTACGCTTTCACATGAACAAAGCTCATTTTACGCATATGTATTGTGTTGCATTCAACACATCAAAAGCCTGGAAATGCTACGCTACGTATATACTTTAAGCTTTAAGAGGTAGTGTACGGCTTAAAGCGCTCAAATGCGATTGATATTTCACACTCTAACCAAACATCAAATGTTAGATCACTTTATTAGTTTAGTCAAATAAGCTAAAGTATTTATAATATTCTTATCCTACACAGTAATATTATTTATTAAAAATGGATAAATAGTAAAATGATAGTTCTAAGAAGTTTGGTACTTAATGCTGGTGGAGGAAATCACCAGCTCTGGGGTCACATATCTGTACTAGCTACCAGGCGACAACTTAAATATCTTATTAGCGCCTCTGCGCTTGAACCCCTCGGCCCAAGAGTAATAAAGTAAGGAGGAACACTATCCGCATCACCTCGTCGTCCATCGTTCCACAACCGAGTGTTTTATAAGGCTGATTTCCAGCGCACCACCACCATGTGGAACCAGTTGCCCACTGAAGTATTTCCGAACCAATTCGACTTAGGGTGAAGAAATAGCTTACCAAGTTTTACGTCCCGGCACTTCATCTACGAGCCTTCTGGCAATGTGTGTGTCCATGGGCGGCGGTATCACTTAACATCAGGGGAGCCTCCTGTCCGTTTTCCCTTTTATTATATCAAAAACTGATCAGGGAAGGACATCAAACTTGTAGACTTATATCTCTACCGTTTAAGAAACTTTGGGGCCAAATACAATTATCACTGCTACGCATTTTACTGCCAAAAAGAGATTGGTGGTATGTGAAAACTTATAACAAATTTACGAAAACTTTCCTTGATCATTTGGGGACGTTTACAAATCTTAACTTTGCCACAAAATATGTGTATCTATATATATATAAAATTTTCGTTCTTTTAACCCCCTAAGTGATAAGGGGTGTCCATTCCAAAAATTATATTATTTTATTTTCTAGGATATTTTTTGTTTTTATTTTTTTATGATACAAAAACACATACAACCGCTAATTTTCACTCTTTTACAATCGTAATCAACAGGTTTTTTTTTATGAAACCCCTTTTTTATTATTTTATTAGATAGTTATTTTTATTGAACTAAAAAAATATTTCCTAGAAATAATATACATGGCAAAACAAACGTTTGTTTGGTCAGCTCGTTTTTTTATATAATTCCAGATGTTTTGTTCATATAGCATTACGAGATGAAATGTTAAGTCAAAGGAAAATTCACTTCTTAATTAACTGAATCGGTAAAATCTGTATTAAATATTGTAGTCATCTGTACCGTGACGAATTAAAGAAGACGTTCAAGTGAGGCGACAGACTATGGACGGGGTGCGGCAATAAGGATTCGTTAAACCAAAGTTTTAGAGTTAGTTATCTCTTAAAATTTTATATATGTCACCGTAAAATTGAAAACACCGTTAGATTGTAATCTATCTCGCGTGATTGTAAACTGTCGAAAGATTGTGAACCTCAACGCGCGAGGTACGATCCGTTTCACAATTTGACGGTTTCACTTCGATAGATTACAATCTACCGAATAATAATACGTTAAATTGTAAGCTGAGTTTCACAATCTTTCGACAGTTTGTAATCTCGCGAGATAGATTACAATCTAACGGTGTTTACAATTTTACGTTAACATCTACATTTGATTCAAGTTCGCGTGATTCTAGGGCTCAGACATCAACCGTAACACATAGGCCAACATGTAAAAACTTAATCATTTCATGCATATATAGTGAAATAATTAAGGAAATGGTAATCAAAAAATTTAATGTTACCTATCTGTTAACTTATCACCCTGTTTGAACACAGGCACTGGTTTCTTAGTACTTCAGTACCGCGTAAATTTTAGACAATGGGGACGAATAATTGTGCAGGATGCGATGACAGCTTGGCGAAATGGAACTTTATGGTGAGAACTAACTGACTACGTAGCTGACGAAATTCAAGGGGCAGCAAGTTCCAAATAGTGGTGGTGCGCGGCAAAAACTGTCTTAAAAAACGCTGAGCTGTCGAACGACGGACGTCGAGGTGATAAGAGGTAATTACGGTCGTAACACAACGCACAAATCAAGTGGAAGACTCTTCCTCAAACTGTATATCAGAGAAGCTTTACCACGACGCTCATACATGTTCTACCGAACGAAGAGAGAAAAGAATTTATTTAATGAATTAAAAAAACAAAATTATAAGTGATAATAATCACATACAAGCACAACAATTCTACTTGAAGTTGTTTTGTTTTTTAGTTTTTTATAACACATTAAGTTGTATTTAGACTATAAAATTAAAATCACTTGGAAACTGCTTTAAGATGACGTCCGATACTTAAGTGCTCCTTTGATTAATGAAGGCTCTATAACTTAACTTTGCTCTACTTTCAGGCGACTTTTTTCATCAAAAACTTGAGAAAAACTTTTTGTTATAAAATTTTTAATACTTGTTTCAATTAAACACAAGTGGCTACATTGATCGTCTTTTAATATTACTCAAGTATTTTGGTACACATTGGTCTATTAGAACGTTGAAATTCAAAAGTTCTCGCGTTCGACTTCGATGTGGAGCCGATAAATATAAGCCTTTCCAATTTTGCTAGGAAATTGAGGTACTATTAGAAAGATGTTGGTTTTCGTTCTGGAAAATTATTATAGTGTTTGTACAAAAAACTTTACTTAGAAAAATCCAATACATACAAGTAGATTAAGCTAAGCTCGAAGCAACATTAAGGTTTTAATCTAAATTCGTTAACGCCTATTAAAAATTGCATAGCAATCTTACTTAAATGCCTAGTCCAAATCTTGCACGCTTAAAAATGTAATAGATTTTTATATTATAGGCGCCGGATACTAGATATTTTCGGTTTAATTTCACACTGACGCGGCACCATGTATGCAAAAATTTGTATAGCTATAATATATATATATACCACGACCAGGCGATGACGTAATTATATACTATTAAAAATGAGTCAATGCTTTTAATCTTTGCATTTCTTGTACTGTCTATTGAAAGACGCTATATCTATCATTTCATTATAATATATGTTTAGCTACCCTATGGCATCAAAGTCTTACAAAGAAAACTTCTCTATACTATCTGAATGTTACCTTCAAGGGTCACTCAAGATAAGAGCTTCAACGCACTTCACAGCTCTCTGGCAATGTGAGTGTCTATGGGCGACGGTATCACTTAACATCAGGTGATGTCAAGACTCGAGTGATACCGTCCCATTTGCCTCCTATTACAACAAAACAGACTTCAAAAAATTTCAGAAATTTCTTCCGATTAGAATGCTAGATAATATCTACGTTCCATAATTATTAAGTCATGCAAATCCAAGACAGGGTGCTTTCTATGTCAGACTTACCTTTTCTATATAATCGTATCAATCTCATAGCGTAGCTCTCATAGTATCCTAAAATCAAATTTGAGCTGAGCAATAACGATAATCCATATAACGTTGAGAAACGTACAGACGGTTGAAATTTTACGTCGGATCCCAACGACTCAACTTAAGCTACTATGTAGGTCAAAGTTGACCCTGGCTGCTTGCCAGGTGCTAACTCGAGACATAAAATTAGACCAGTAAGTGATTTACTCGCTTTATCACTGAACCTAATCCTATAGTTTGTTCTGAACGACTGCGTCTAAATACTTTTCGCTTAAAGTGAACATTGTATTGTGCTGTTTTCGTGTTTCTGGTAGCCTAGTACCGCGTGATACTCATTTCTGAGGTGAGGTGTTCTCGGAGGTGGGGGTGTTCTCTGAGGTGAGGTGTTCTCTGAGGTGAGGTGTTCTCTGAGGTGAGGTGTTCTCTGAGGTGAGGTGTTCTCTGAGGTGAAGTGTTATCAGAGATGACCCTTCCCTACATAGTCATTGTAAGACGTGCGCTGTAAAATCTACTTCAACGTAAATGTGAGAGTAAAATATTGATAGTAACGATAAAATCTTTAAATATCTAATATATAAATGAAATTAGCTTTAAACTTTGATAAAGTACATTTATGATATAAAAATGATCACAATATTATAGAACCTTAGCTGCGAGACGAGGTCAAATGTAAATTATTATTGAAAATAGCCAGAATATTCATGACTATTAATTTAAGTTTGTTGGTAGTTTAGAGTTTCTTAGTATTAAATTTATTGCTAAGATATAGTAATTATAAAATCGATCTAAAATATTAATATTTACTTTCTAAACAGTAATTTATTACTAGCATTTTGTAATAACGTAATCGTACGCCGCTAAAGCTTCATTCAGTTGCGAATTTACTGTATATTACTCTCGTGGTAATTAATACTAAATCAAATTAAATACTTGTGATTTCGTTATTTTCATAGGCGTTGTTAAATCATTTTTATAGAAACAGCTACAGATATCATAAATTACTTTTGAACAAATTGTGTTATGTATAAAGAATAGTGAATGATTTTGAATTTTGTATTGAATGAGGAAATTTCTAGGAAGAGATATGTTTTACATTTTGACGTGAGTCTGTAGTTAATAATAAAATTATAATCAATCTAAACTGAACATTAACATTTTTTTTCTATTCAATACGTACTATATAAAATAACTGTTGCAAACCAAGGCTTCAGGTTTATACATACATTTTTGTGGTCACATCAAGTACAAGTAGGTGATCAGCCTTATGTGCACACGCCGTGGTTTTTGGCCATTACATGCTGTTTTCCACACTATGTTTTCCTTCATTGTACGCGCAAGTACCTCACCAATATAAAAAACAAATTTAGAGGTGTCAAGGGACACCCGTATGGAACGAAATTCCTTTCGATTAATTTATATGTTAATTGGTATCATAACAGTATGATAGATTAATTTCTCGACACCAATCTTACGACGAAAAAAAAAGCCAACATCACGAGGTGTTCCCAGGCGGTCACCCATCCAAGTACTGACATCGCCCGACGTTGCTTATCTTCGGTGATCGGACGAGAACCGGTGTATTCAACGTGGTATGGACGTTGGCGATAGCTAAATTGAAAATGTAAAATTTAACAACTATAGCAAAAAGTGTCGTTACTACTTTTGGTCTTAATTTTTTCCGTCTAGCCCCCTTTCGCAACGCTCGATAACTTCGTTCCAACAAGACTAATTTAGTTAAGTGATTCCAAAAATAATTTTCATTTCTTATCTCTACAAAAAAAAGCCAACATCACGAGGTGTTCTCAGGCGGTCACCCATCCAAGTACTGACCTCGCCCGACGTTGCTTAGCTTTGGTGATCGGACGAGAACCGGTGTATTACAATACCAAATAGCAAAAAAGTGTCGTGACAACTTTTCGTAAGAATTTTTCCGTCTAGCCCCCTTTCACAACGCGCGATAAGGAACTTCGTTCCAAAAGCTATTTCATATGCTTCTTAAACGCTACTTTGAAAATTTTATGTAAATGAAAGAAAATTAAATAATACAAATTTAATACACTACGTAGATAACTATATACAAATGGCATATCATTTAGTGTATCGTTGCACGGTGCACGCGATGCTAATTCACTTTCATTAACTTGCTGGTCTAGCAGACACTGCATTCCATCGATTTCACTCTTAATCGTGGTTTGCAATCTATTAGAAGATGTTAATATATCGCTTGCTTCGGGTAACAAAGTCGTAAACCACTACTGTATTAATGTTTTGTCATTTTTGACTTACTTGGGTGTTGTAACTGTATTTTTTTTAGAATTTTCCATAACATTTAATTATAAGAAACACGAGAATGTCTTTATTCTACGGAAATTATTTTGTTCAAAACCTAACCTCGTTTACCTAATTTTTAAAAAAATATAATTAAATAAGCAACAACCATAAAGATCGTTTAAGTTTAGATTGTAACTCTACCAAATAATTATAAAAGTTAATGCGACAGTTTAAAAACAAATAAAGAGTGGTAATAAATGATTACGTTCTAGATTCGTCAAAATTATCGAAAAAAGTAATACATATATTTTAAATTAAAGCTATATGTAATGTACTTAGTATCCTAGTGATAATGGCATTACCTTCTTTTATAATTCCTAAAAAAAAAATAGATTTTCCTTTTACGACTTTGTTCCCCGGGGCAAGCGATATAGCCTTCGCTTAAGCTAAGAAATAATTTATAAGTATAAAAATAAAGTAATCTTTGTGAAGCTAATATGCTGTTTTCCATAGTACACAGTACTATAACGAAACGCTTTTTCGCGCAAATAAAATATACGTTACTTACTCACCCTTACCCGTAAGACTAGAATACTACTCAAACCTAAAACAACAATTACGGCACAGTTATAGGCAAAAACATTTGTGGATCGCCTAATTTTGGTTCAAAACGAATGTTGACTTTGGTATCGCCGTCTCCTACTTCTAAAAAGCTATTCCAATCTACCATCCAATAGAAGCCGTTTTTCTTTGGTGGTGGTATTTCTGAGTCTCCAGGAGTTTCGGGTGCCGGACCTCCAAATGAATCTTCAAGGTCTGATATAGATGCACCAGCATCTGATCCTACAGATGCTGAGTCGGATGCATCACTTTTGCTATCTGATGTCACGGTTGTAGTTAACTCTATATTTTTAGCGTCATTTGTTTCTGTTTCATTAGTTTGTCTCTTTGCAGGATCACTTTGCAATACAGCTTTTTCTTGTTCTATTGGATCAAGACCCATATTTAAAGGAATTACTTTGACTGAATCATAGTCAATTGGTTCGTAGTTGGGTTGTGGAATGGATTTTGATTTTCTAACCGGTAAATCAAGAGGCAACACTGTTTCTTTCGAGTTTGATGCAGCTGTATCCAGCTCAAATGGATATTCTGGTTGCAATGGTTCATAGAGGAAGCTACTTTCTGAATTTTTATTTGCGGTGGCAGCTTTTAAATCGGCAGGTGAGATCAAATCGTAAGTAAGTAGAATATTTTCAGGCAGCTCTACATTACCATCTACAATTTTAGCTGGGGGTAGGGGCTTAAAACCGTCGAGTGGTAATAAAAAGTGATCTTTCTCTGGGTTTCCTTTTAAGCCATGTGCGTCTAAAAATGCTTGTAATTCAGCTGGAAAGTCTGATTTTGGCTCAGTTGCTACTTTTGCATTGCTCGTTAATGTTTCTTTAAGACTTTTTACAGGTTTTTGTTTTGTTAAAGGTTTAGGTGTCAGGTTTTCTTGGACGACTTCAATTCGTGGAGGACGAGTGTACAGCTCTTGTAAAGACGATCCATCTCGTGGCGTATACGGAAACACGACAGTTAAAGTTTGGGCGCTAGATTTTGTAGTGCTCTCTATTTTTGCTCCAGACATCGATGAAAACTGTACTTTTTTTTCTTTGAATTTTTCAGGTGATTGGGTTACTGGGTTAATTTCATTTTCATCTTCAATTCTATAGGGCGTTGTAGTTTTTAGTTCTCTCGATGTAAGCCGTGCTTTTGGCGTCGTTGTCTTTGCATCTTCTTCGCGTATATCATTTAATAGTTGTAATATTTCGTCTCTACTCAATCTTGGTAATAGATCATTCGATGTTAGTATACTTTGTACTTGTTTTACTGTCTTCTCAACATCGATTGCAGCGTTGATTGTTGCTAGGAACGCTGCTACAACACAGCACCACAACAGGTTCATTTTCTGAAAAATAAAAACATTTTATTACTTATTTGTTTCCCAACTTATTATTATAATCTTCAAATAATGATTACGTACAGTTACGCAGATATTCGTCACGCAACCATGCCTCTCTCACGAGGTGTCTTTGACACGAATATCTTAAGTTGAATCATAGCGTTTATTTTATGTATTTAAATAAATTTACATTGATTTAATACATCTTGTTTTAAACGGTATAAAATGTGTCTATGTTGATAAAGATAGAACAATTGAAAATAACCCTAATATAATTCTTTATTTGCTTAGTATGTAATTATCTATTAATTTTGTTTATTTAAATATTTTTATTTGGGCTAAAAAGAAACGGTTAACTGCACAAAGTTATGCATAATCTTGTCCTAGACAGCGTTACATAATAAGATCCACCTGTTGACCTAACATATTATGTTCGTAAGTTTAACTTAATGCACATATTAAAATTCACCTCATTCTTGCTACATTTTCTATTAAAATAAATTTAAGATAGTCTTAAAACATACATACATATGCAATGTTTAAACTCCGTTCCTACTTAGGGTTTCGTAGTTTAAAATGTTAGATTATAGAAACAAAAGGAATCTTTTATTCGCTGTACAATTGTTATTCGATGAATTCTTCAACACATATTTAATTGTGTGTTTAACGTACTTACTACTTACGTAACATGTATTTAAGTTGTTTGGCTACATAAATACAAGTTATGTCACAGCTTATAATCGTATCCTTTCACTTTTATGGTACAAATACCTCCTCATAGTCACTTACAGTTTCAATTACAATTGCTTTTGTTCCCCATTGTTATAGGTGAATGCCCCGTTAACAATAAACAATAATAAAGTGGGTATAAGAAATCTAATATCCCTTAGATTCTCTTTTCCTTACAAAAAGAGGGTAGCGACATTGATTTTATGTTCGTACATGAATTTATTTGCTTTTATATCTCAAGTTTTTGTATGTCCGTTACATATTGGAAATTGTGTGCAAATGTCAATAAAATAGGCATGTATAGTCATTAAATATATGTCTGAAGTACTCTTAGAATGCTTCGGAAATTATTAATCTATTAAATGGCATGCTAAACTAAATTTAAGAAAATACTTAAGTTTTTATTAATTGACCGAACGCAACTTATTTTTTTTTTAAATTACTATTAAATAAATATACAAGTTTAAATCTTATAATTTAAATAATAATCAACTATTTAATTGCTTAATGAACAAGCCTTCCTAACTTAAGTCAAGGATAGGACCTTTACAACTTTTTGCTTACATATAATGTTTTTTTACGATATTGCATTTAACACCGTTCAATTATTTATTAAATTTATGTGAAATTCATTATAACATTGAGATATTAAATAACCATCACAAAGTTTGAATTTAAAAAAATGTTGTAACCTATATATTGAAAAAGGCTGTATGTATAAAGCTACCGCTGAATTAACGCAGGTAAAACCACAAGGCAGAGGTATATATAAAGTATGAATTCCCGGAAATCTGTAGTTCCTTGCATAACTTAATATAACAGCCTTCGAAAGTACATTACGACATAATTCCGCAAGCGCGAGACCGTCAATTTGCAAGAGTATTGAGATCCGGAAACTTGAAAATACAATGGCAAAATGTATAATTAAAAAAAATAAAAATCGCATTACAGAATTGGCAATTAGGATAGGTCTTTGTTATTGAAAGCGATTCAATTAGCCCAGGTAAGGCTCGGAAGACATTTGAATACTTTTGAAAATACAAATGATTGAATTGTTCTAGCATTTATCGTTAAGTGATGAATTATTAATTTTAACGGCTTACACACGGATATGAGCGCGTATTTATTGCATTAAACAAGCGGTTGCCTGGAAGAGATCGCTCGAAAGCGATAAGGCCGCTAGTTGATCTCCTTTTCATTTAATATTGTCAATTTTATTATGTTATTGCAACGAAGTATGAATACATAAATAAATAAATAAAAACAAAGGTTGACGTTTCTTGATATAACTAGTGCCTTGATATTAATGAGCACTATTCACTCTGGCATGTCAGTATTCGGACATAAAGAAGTTACAGGTTAGTCCAAACTCAGAATTACCCTTAAAGCAATATATACATACTCGTACAAAAACCAGTGGGGAATAGGGCAACGTGGTGTACTTTCTGTGTCTTCCACCATTGATGTTCCCCCAGAAATGGAAGTCCAAGTTTGTCGGTTTGATTAAATTAATTAAATAATGATTTAAAATTTTATTTGTAAGTAAATATTTTTATGAAGAAGTACGTCGTACACATATAACATCAGAAAGAGTTCTTTCGTTAGCGATAAGATGTTCTTTACTATCATTAAAGTTTCCGTATTTTATACTTTTATGTAACTAAATACTGTTTTTTAATTAACATTAATTCAAAGTCGAACGCGCTTATATTGAAAAATGTAATAAACTTAATAATAACTTAGGATCTCGTAAAATGTTTTCCCTAACGGCCCTAATGCAGTAATAACTATTAGTTTATTTTATTTTGTTTGCTTTGTATTAAAACTTAATTCAAATTAAGTTTACATTTGTTTGTTATTAAGCTTTTGGTCACTATTAACTTCATCATGACTGTAGCACATTATTGTGCATATTTTTTTTAAATTAATTATTAAAAGCTATCTAACCTACATCACTTCACCACTCTCTAATTTAATTATTATTTTACGTACACTTGATTTCGAAGTAAATACACATTAATAAACAGACACAATATGATATAACCTACCGGTTCACTTGCAATCCACTCCACAACACCTCTGTTTCACGACTGTTCGCCACCACCACTTGTTACTTCACCGACTGTCACTAAATTAAGTACATATTGCTCATCGATTTAAGCAATTCGCCATTCTAGGAAACCTTTAACGCGGAAAGTAGGTAACAGGTATCAATTAAGGAGCATGCTCCTTACAAAAATTCGTAAATAAAAATATCGGGTGATTACAAAACACGTTGGAGAGTTTATTGCCAGTTCTTGATTTGAGAACTGACAAATTTACATTCAGTTAATTTTTAGATGATCAATTGACAACGTCCGTCTAAATCTTAGACGGACGTTGTCAAGTGTTTAGATTTAGATTTAGTGGGAGCGTTTAGATTTAGGTGAATTAAAGGCTATATCACTTTATAAAGATCTATTTAGCTCTTGAATGAGACAAATTAATTATCTAACTGTGAGTCATTCATAGATCTAATTACTGAGGAATAATAATTAATTAATGCTTTACTTCGTTAGTATATTAATATTATTAACCTACTAATTAATTAGGTCACGTAAATACGACATGAATATCGTTTGACGTTATAAATATAGCTTTGTGTTAACTTCCGCATAATCAGCCATTTAGAGCAAGAGGACTATTTTAAAAATTTACTGACTTCAAACACCTGTCAACCTATGTGTCATCTAGCTATATAATCATGTTCCCTCAATTAAATATTATGACACTATCTGGTCAATATATTCTTGAAGCCTTGTTGTATGTACCAAAACAATATAAACGACTTTAAAACAAATGGTGACTTTCACCAGTATAATACTCGAAACAGAAAAAATGTAAGCGACCTACCAGACTCCAGAAGATAAACCACTGCTTATATGGATTTTTTTTCCAACAAACTCCCAAACGAAATTAAACAATTTTCGCTGAATTCAAAACTCTTGTGAAACCTAAATTAATCAATAAAGCTTTGACGATTATTTAAATGATCCTAATCCTAGGGGATCCTAATCCTAACTGTCGATCTCTTAGAACACCTGAAAAACTCCAAGAACTAGAGCTGGCAATAGAAGAGTTAAAGTGGGATATTATAGGTATTAGCGAAATGCGCAGATTTGGAGAAGGTATAGAAAACCATGGTAAATACGTACTACATTATAAAGGGGAGACGCCCGGGCTGTATGGAGTTGGATTCATGGTGAAAGCAAATCTAGTCAACAACATAGAAGAACTTAGTGGATTCTCGGAACGTATTGCAATCCTTAATATAAAACTGCCCGTGAACGGAGATAAAGAAGAGAGATGGTCTATTATACAGGCATATTCACCAACTGAATCTGATAAAAAAGAGGACGTAAAAACAATTGAGGAATTCTATGAAAATCTCCAAAACGCTATTGATAACGCACACAAAAACGTCATCGTGATGGGAGACTTTAATGGACAAATTGGGATTCAAAATAGTGGGGAAGAAAATACCATAGGAAACTATGGGTATGGAAATAGAAGCAAAAACGGAACAAGACTAGTAAACTTTGCACTGGAAAACAGATTAAGTATTCTAAACAGTTTTTATAAAAGGAAACCATCAAAAAAATGGACATGGATCTCACCCAATGGACAATATAGGAATGAAATCGATTTTATTATGTCTAATAGTAGAAAAGCCTTCAAGAACATTTCGATCATAAACAATTTAAACTTCCACACAGACCATAGGATGGTTCGAGTTGCGATGTCAGGAATGTTCAAGAAAACAAGACGATTTCAAAATAAACAATTAGCGGTACAATACTCAGGTGACCCTAAACTATTACTTAATAATCTTCAAACATCTCTAGATGCCGCGGAATTAGAGGAGAAAGAATATCCATCGATACAAGAAAAATACAACCTATTACTAAATCAACTAAAAACAGTAACCAGAAAAACAAACAAAAGTATCAAGAAAGAAGTCTCACTTACAATCAAACAATTATTACAAGAACGAAAAGAACTTTTACGACAAAAGGAAATTAAAGGAAACCGCCAAAGAGTAACAGAAGTAAGCAAAAAGATCAGTGAACAACTTAGGAAAGAAAGAAAAACTAAAAGATCTAATACAATGAAAAGTTACATAGAAAAGACAGGAGGAATAAAAAAGGCATTGAAGGAGTTAAACTACAAAAAGGACTGGATACCAAGTATGAGAAAGGAAGATGGCAATAATACAGGTAAAAGACTCGAAATATTAAAAATCGCTACAGAATTCTACCGAAACTTATACCGAAGTCAAAAAGAGAAAGACACTATAAAGAAAACGACGAAATAACTAATGAAGAATATATACCGGAAATAATGAAGGAAGAAACCATAAAAGCAATAAATACACAAAAACTCGATAAAGCCCCTGGATCTGATCTTGTTACAAACGAACTTCTAAAAGCAACGTTACCAGTAATCGCTCCAAGACTTACAGATATATTTAATGAAATTATCAAAACGGAAAACATTCCAGAGGATTGGACAAAATCTACAATTATACTACTACATAAAAAAGGTGACAAAGGAGATATAGCAAATTACAGACCAATCAGTTTAATGTCCAATATTTACAAAGTGTTTTCAAAAATAATATTATCTAGAATCACAAACACACTTGAAGAAAATCAACCCAAAGAACAAGCTGGATTCCGTAGACATTTTTCAACAATAGACCACATACACGCCCTTAGACAAATACTCCAGAAATTTAAAGAATATAACAAAATTTACTACATAGGGTTCGTGGATTTCAACAAAGCATTCGACACACTTGAACATAGATTTATCTGGGACGCACTAAAAGATCAAGGCGTACATGCAAAATACATACGGATACTGAAAAACGTATACACAAAAAGCACCGCACAAGTAAAACTAGAATCTATAGGCGAAGAATTTCCGGTTGAGAGAGGTGTACGCCAGGGAGACCCAATTTCACCAAAAATATTTGCAGCAGTTCTGGAAATGATATTCAGAAATCTGGATTGGACGAATAAAGGACTAAATATAAATGGCGAAAATCTGAGTCACCTACGCTTTGCAGACGACCTAATCTTATTTTCGGAAAACCCGAAAACCCTAAAGGAAATGTTGCAACAGTTAGCGGAAGAAAGTAAGAAGGCAGGCCTGTCAATGAACTTAACGAAAACGAAAGTAATGTCTAACTCCTCACAAACAGAGTCCATAACAGTAAATGATGAAGAAATAGAGTATGTAAAGGAGTATGTGTATTTGGGACAGTTAATATCTACTGAGGAATGTATGCAAAAAGAAATAGAAAGAAGAATAACTAATACTTGGAAGAGATATTGGTCACTCAGTGAAGTCATGAAGAACCAGGATATGTCTATGAGGAACAAGAGGAGAATATACAATATGTGTATCTTACCATGCTTACTATATGGGTGCCAAACATGGGCATTGACAGAAGAACAAGCAAGGAAAATAAAAGTTTGTCAGAATGGAATGGAGAGAAGCACAATAGGAATTAAAAGAAAAGACCGAGTTAAACTAAAATGTATCAAAAACAAAACAAAATTTAAGAATGCATACACAACATACAGGTGCTTAAAGTGGAGGTGGGCTGGACATATGATAAGAGAGAAGAAGGAGAAATGGACGAGAATAATAACAGAATGGCAACCACGAGATAGTAAAAGAAACAGAGGCAGACAGACTAGAAGATGGGAGGACGACATCAAAAAAGTGGCGGGCCCAATATGGACGCGCATAGCGAAAAATAGAACAGAGTGGAAATCTTTAGAGGAGGCCTATGTCGAAAGACAAGCTGAAATGTAGAAACGACCGTTTACCGATACCGGATTTATGAAAAGAAAAGAAACTGTTAAAAGTTATAAACGTATTTGTAAGAAAAATTACTGTAAAAATAAGTTCAGCAATAAAGGCTATTTTATTTATTTATTTTAATCCTAGGGATTGATTTGCTCTAGTTATGGCTGCTCTGCCTAACAAACAATTTATATAACTCAAAACTTAGCGATTGAAAAGAGTGGCGGAGAATTTCTTGCCAGTTCTTCATGCCCGCTCGACGCCTTTGACTTGGGAACTGGTAGTGAATGTAAATTTAGAATCAATTTAATATCCCTTCTGTTGACGTTCATAAGTGGATTTGGTTACCTATATGAAAAAAGTAATTTTGAGTTTGATTAATGTTAATATTAATTTCTTTATTTTCCTCCCACATTTGAAACAAACAACTTACAGTTAAGAAGGAATTGGGAGACCGGTTTCCAAACTAGAACCTGTGATATGGATAACCAGGATTCCATTCCACAGTAAAGTCATACATAATAAAAAAGTACATAAATGAGAAGGCAAACGAATAAAGTTTAAAAAACAAAACAGTCAACTAGATTACTATTGTATAGGTTTTTAAATTATCGAAGTGCATGCGAAATGTTTTCTATCTCCAGTTATAAGAAACATAGAATATAGAGTACTTGTAGTCCATGACATAGTTACTGTATTAATACCTGTGCCATAGAGCAAAGGTGAACGCAGCTAAAAATGTATTTTTTTTTCAAAATATTACATGTAGGCGAGCGTAAATATTTAATTGGCGTATTCTTCGAATCGGCAAATAAAAAACAGACAACAATATAATTATGTAATTCCTCTATTTATTAGATTAGATTGATAGATACTTAGTTGTAACACTAAAATTACTTTTTCAGCGAAACTGTTTAAAACATGTACCATGTAATAATTGTTATCAAGTAACCCACAACACAGGGACTCCCTAGTGTGGGGACTAGCGCTAGATGAATTGTGTCACAACCCTTTTGTGATGAATATAGTTTTAATTATGTTTTCTATCATGCTTCAAGCTAGTTTCAAAATCGCTGACCTAATAATATTAATATAAATAATAATATTAAAATCATACTAATCAGTGACAACGTATTTTAGGTTTGACCCTCAGATTTGTGAATTTCATGATCATTTTTCAATCTAGAACGCAAGTAGGTCATAAGCCTCTAGTGCCTGACACACGCTGTCGACTTTTTGGGTATAAGACATGACGGATTCCTCACGACGTTTTCCTTCACCGTTAAATGAATGTTAAAGCGAATGTTAAATGCGCATATAGAAAGAAAGTTCATTGATGCACAGCCGAGGATCGAACCTACGACCTCAGGAATGAGAGTCACACGCTGAAGCCACTAGGCCAACACTGCTCTTCTAATAATATATCAAACAATTGAGTATGTAAGAATGGAAATGGCGATTAAATGATGCTACATTTATTAACATCCTTTTGTATCCTTATTCTTGATAATTGATAGATAGATAAACATTGCGGGACTGAAAGTTGTTCGTAAGGTAAATACATCATGCAGTCCCCGTATTTTGTTCAAACCTCTGAATAAAATAAGTTCCAACTTGCGAACTGTTCAGCAGTAATTATTCGATTACTCGTTAATTCAATCGCAGCATTATAGAATACACATACAAACCTTATAACGAAACAGACACGAATATTACTTGAATTTGTCCAGTATTACATTATTATTTGGTTGAAATGTAAGACAAATATTCAATTTCAATATCCTCCTTTGTAATTTGACAGCGACGTGACAAAGTTTAATATGAATATTATAACAAGGCTATAGAAACAAGAAATTCTTTATTCAATAATCTCTAATATCCATTAGCACTTCTTGGAAGCTAAAGTACTACTACGGCTTTTTCTCTCTCTCTTCTGGTATGGATTTACAGGTACTAAGATTTATCCCCGTAGTGGTTTACCGTTCATTTATATTGTTTAAAAGATAAATGGTGTGGTCATACTAACATAAATTAAGAAAAAATTGTACTGATTGTTACAAGATTCTTATGTTTTATAAACGATAAATGAACATACAAAAAAATATGTACTTTATTGAATCCCGCTCGAATGATATATACCCGGTCTATCCTCCAATACAAAATGGATTTCACCTTACTTCTGACAGAGTTCATGGGAGCTTCATGCTTTATCTTTTACAGATAAAGAAATATATTTTAAGATTTTTCAAGGTCACATGCAATGCGTGTGTCTGTCCCACTTGTATAGTGAAAGTTGCCAATGTCAGTGAGCAGGAAGTGACGTAATATTGTGTAACAATAACCTCTGCCTTGCGTAACATTACCCGCTACCAATTACTGCTCATAATCTTTATATTAAATAAGGCTTCTTTGCTATCGGATAATAGATTTCTGTGACTGCATATATTGGTTTAATTGTCATCTCCGATTCCGAAGAAATTTTAAGGCGATTCCTAGCGCTGTTGAGATCATGGGCTATTTTGTTTGAGGCAAGCAAGGGGTGCTTTATTTACGGGGACTTCGTACGCAGGACAAATATCAAAGTTGAGTCCGCAAAATACGCAAGCAACGTATTAAGCGTGGCAAACAGGTTTCACCAAGATAACGACCCCGCGCACAACTTCAGAGTGGCGATAGCATTCAAGAACCTGACTTTGAAGACCTCCATCGCCGGAACTAGATCCTAGTAATTTCTATCTATTTCCGCGGTACACAAATTTTTATCATAAAGATGTAAAAAAAAAGGAATTTTAGCTTAAGAAAAAAGATATACAAAGTATACAAAATTATATGTGACTTCTTTTCTTTTCTTTTTAATTAAACTGCCCTAGTAATATATAGATTTTATATTTCATCTTTGTAGTATAATTTTTTAAATCATGTCGCTTTTTTGTCTCATATTATTACCTTTACGTACCCATTCGGTAGTCAAAGTGAGACGTACCTACGCTTTTAATTTTAGAAATCAATATTAATATTTGAGATATTTATGTGTAGTAGAATTACTACAAAAACGCTAAGTAAAAGTTATATGCAGTTTTAAACTATATATTAAATAATAACGAACTCATACGAGCGAGACAAAATCCTTCTAAAGATTTCTACACCTGTCACATTTTTTATTGATTCATTATTATATGTGACTACTTTTCGTCAAACGTCCCCGTACGCACACATTACACATTCAGGTATTAAACGGACGACAAAGTTAGATTGAATTAAAAAAAATAGTATTTACACCCCAAATATTAATTATCAAATCAACAAGACTTATAATTTCGGATGTCCTGTAATCATAACATCTAGTTATCAATTCAGAACACGACATTCCCAAAGGACAGTGGCGTCTATATACTATGGTAGACATGGGCTGCATTGCTGATGCTTTATGTATTTTAATTATACACGAAATACATAGTTGGTCTCACTCATTTGCTTCGTTTATTATAGTATATAGTCTAAAATAAGTATAATTTTCCAAAATTCCCTCTGCAAAAACCAACCTAGGAGCTCATGCACCACTCATCTTCTCATGATCTCTCTTTTTCGCGAATATCACTACTTCTCCAGAGCTTGACATATTCGACAATGGGCTGATCAATTAAAAAAAAAGCATTGCTTTGTGCCTATCTGAGACCTTATCCGCTGTTAACTAGTAATTTTCATTAACTATTTAATTTTTTATTTTTTGGTAAATTGTCATATATTTTGGAAAAGATTTTTTTTTTAAACGGGGGGCAAACGGGCAGGAGGCTCACCTGATGTTAAGTGTCACCGCCGCCCATGGACATTCTCAATGCCAGAGGGCTCGCGAGTGCGTTGCCGGCCTTTTAAGAATTGGTACGCTCTTTTCTTGAAGGACCCTAAGTCGAATTGGTTCGGAAATACTTCATTGGGCAGCTGGTTCCACATAGCGGTGGTGCGCGGCAAAAACTGCCTTGAAAAACGCAGATAGTAATATACTGTAGACATAGCATAATGTGTGATGTGGAGAACTGTAATAATTAAATTAAATTAAAATAATTAATTGCAACGTAAGTATATATACTATAAAGTTCAATATCGCGTAGTTTGACAATATTTCTAAAATTGTAATAAGTGTTCAGCTTCAAAGCTGTATTCATTAAATTTCGTCTCTTAATTTACAATTTGAAACGTAAACTATTTCGAAGTTAAATCCGGTTTTGGTTAAAATACTGGAACCTTTCAATTTAGCGAGCGACGGTTACTTGAACATTCACTTAAGTTTTTACAAGTAAATCCCTCTGGGACAGGTCAGGCACTCTCAATTCAGTTTTAATGGATAACATTTTTGAGCACCTATTGAAGTCTTGTCTAACAAGAGGCAAACTCCTCTGTAGCCCTTCGATCAGAAGTTGGTAATGGAATTAGTTGTGTAGGAAAATAACCTTTATTGCGTGGTCGTACGTCTCGCCTCAAAGTTGAGTGAAACGCGAGTTTTTATATCGTACGATATTGATATCGTCGTGTTATATTACACTGTTGACAGAGACGGCTGTCAATTAGGGGACAACTATCCGCAAGTTGTATGGTATTTCAATTGAAAATTCCATTTTGCGCTATATCAATGAAATTTACTCCAGTAAAATACTAAAATGATACACAAAAAACTGTATAAATCAAATTATGATTCAGAAATCGACTAGGTGGGTAATACATTAATAATAAATACAAGTGTCACACTGGGTAATTCAAATCTAAGGTTGTTGGAATTTCTTAAACGTAATTTATGGGTATTTACGATGCTATATGATAATACGATAATTTATTAAATTAGTGTGAACTATGTAACTTCAAACACTGGAAAGGAAAGCATCTAGGTTTTGATGGTCAAAGTCTAGTCACGTGATGTCTATATTTTTGTATCATAATTTGTTTATTGGTGATTCTTGGTCGTATCGCAGTGTCTAAACGTAATTCCCCCATTGAACTTGATTTGATATTCGCAACAGCGCGACCGCAAGAGATCTTTACAAACAAAGCCTTTATGAAATTGTCTATTTTATTGCAACCACCAAGCTAGCTAATACTTGTAAGTACTTAACTTAAACTTGATAGAATATGATATGAGTTTTCTTTAGATTTATGGTTTTTTTCTTGAATGTTTTTATTAACGCTTTAGGATTACATTTCGTGAATACTTTATTTGATATACTATATTATGTGATGTATTTATTTTTCTTACGAGTTGAGTGTCCAAATATACGCCAAAGTATATTGAAAATTGTGTTTGTTATCGAAATCTTCGAGGTCGAATGTTGTTGGTAGCTTAAGCCAATGTAGGTGACTGGCCAAGGGCCTTATAGCCTAGCGGTCTTTGTATGTGGCCGTGGTGGGTGTGGGGTACCGGGTTCGATTCCCGGTTCGAGTGTAAATTTATATTTAGTCTCGGCCTTTGGTAGGGACACACTAACGACCTCGGTCTGTAAATTATAATTAAACAGCTAACACCTTCATTAAGTAAATTCTAATTAGGACAATAGTATATTTCCCACGTCCCTCAGATTCAGCGTTTTCAACAAATGAAGTCACTTTCGAATTTGGAACCTAAATTTTGTAATTAGTTAACATACTTAAGAAAACATTTAATATTAACATACAATAATAGTTAAGAACTTAATAAAGAATGGGTCAATATCTACTCAAAGATTTAATTAGGTAGTAATATATTTGAGCGTTTGTTTGGGTTGATCCCTCCTGCCTCGTTTCGTAGGAGCTGCATCAATTCAAAATTTCATCATTATTACCTCGATGGCTCTTGCACAGTCCGCTTCACAAAATACATTATTTTGCAAACTAGCTCGGGCTCTTCCCTCAGGGAAACGATCTCCAATTCAAATTAATAGTATACTCCTTCGTTAACCAACGCACCTAATAAAAATGGGTATCTCATAAGCTCGTTTGCTCCTATTCTACAAAAAAATAAACTTAATTAATTAATAAAATAGCTTACAAACTTACAATTACTTTTCTTACAAACAGTATACCAATACACCAGGTGAAATCTGCGCAAGGCGTAGATTTTTCTAATGTACAACGTACACCATTACAAGAAAAAAATCAAAAGAGTTTTTAATCAGAAACACGCAGAAGCCGACAATTAACTTAAAACCGTACTACAAAAAGAGATTTAACTTTAAAAATATTTCATTTGTTTAACTTGATTTCCCAGCTAAAAGCCGCGGCGTGGACACTCGTCTGTTTTGTTTCCAAAGACCTCTCTTTGAATAATGAGAAAACTTTCTGAGAGCAAAGTCGTTTATTGTTGTTGCATGCTATTTTCGATCAGGCGCTATTTTACTGATGATAATTTATGCTCATGAATAATTTATGGTTAATCAAGCGTACAATATTAATTCTCTCGCGGTTTTACTCATTTTTGTAGTTAAAGTATGGTAAATTTTATGTGTGTGTATAATTTCTGAGTTAGGAAATGTACCAACTTATCAATTACTAGTAGACTCGGCCAAGCGTTGCTGTGGCTAATATTTTTGTTATATTACATAGTAGTAAACTATTCAAGAGAAAAAGCAGGAGAACACCAATCCACCATACTTTTTTTGATGGTTATGCCATTAAATTGTAGCTTATGTGAAACGTTGGTAATTATTTTGATAAGGATCAATACCTAGGTGCGAATAAAGAGCCTTTTCTAGGGGTGGTATTTTAATAAAAAAAAATTAATAAAAGGACGCTTATTGTGACGTAACTATAAAAGATAGAGACATGCTGTCGCGACATTTTTTATAGATAGTGGTGTGTCCTGAAAAATTGTAATACATCATTTTGTTCTCATTAAAAGTTTTCACAGCGCACACGATGGAGGAAGTTTTTTGTTTATTTTTTTACACCTTGGGTTAGATTATTCAAGTTTTAGTAAGCATCCCTAATTTTATTGAAAATGAAACATATTCGTCACTCGGGAATAGTGTAGCTTGCCAACGGTGAAAGAATTTTTGAAATCGGTCCAGTAGTTTCGGAGCCTATTCATTTCAAACAAACAAAAATCAAACCTTTCCTCTTTATAATATTAGTATAGTCAAATAATTTGATTAAAATTACTCGCTCTGTAAGAAATCTTAAATATTTTTCTTATGTGAGCGAATACTTCATTTTTATAAAACGATAACTCACGATTGTAATGTTAGCAATTGTGTTGTAAGAGAGTTGCAAGGTTTTTAACGGTCCCTGACGTAAAGTTTCGATTATAATGAAATTTCAAATTAAGCAACGATTTTCACGTCAGTTCAACGGAACGATTACAACTCCTTTAGTCTGAACCATTATCCGGACATTTAATTATAGTCCAATTACCGTTTCATTAGCGCGGTCAATCAAAAGCTTTGTTACGAGGTCAATTAAACTGATATTAATAACCCACTTCGCGTAATACAGATAATTTTAACTCAATTATCTTGGTTTCAAATTAAAGTTTATAATACAATTATTTATAAGAGAAATAATCTAAGTTAAATACTCTTAGGTCCAGCCAAAATTTCGTTATAGCCCAATAAATGATAGAAGTCCGGTCTTCGAGTCTCGGAAAAACACGAAGAAGATTGACATGGCCCCCGTATGCTGCCAGTTTCCATCACAAGTTAACACGTACCCTGATTTGTGGGTTTGTTTATAATCTTCGACTAATCGGTGTGCGAATAGAGATTTCAAATAGAAATCTCTGTGAGCCTTTCTTTCCTGTCTATTAATTTAGACATGTTGGAATTTAGAATGGCAATTAAGGTATACAATAAATTACCAATAGAATCAAAAGATCTCCCGACTAGAGGCTTTCAAAATCGACTTGAATTCTAATAATAATTAATTCTTTTAGAAAAAATATACTATTCAATAAATGATTATTTGCGTGAGACACTGTAGTTGATATAAATAATAATAAAGTATGATATGATATGTATGATTCAAATAATATAAGAATTGACTTTGACTTATAATGTAAAATGTAAAATTCCTATGCATATGCGAACTTACGATGGTACACCTTACACATTTTTATACCATATTCTTGCAATAAATAAATAATAATTGTTATTATTAATAAAATTATCGTCGATGAAGCAGAAACCAGAGTTCATTGGAGATTTTTACTTTATTAAACATTAGGTCGTCTAAACCCCTACTAAATAGCTAAAGACAGAAAGCGCTTTTATAACTATGCAGTTGCACTTGGAAGTTTTAATGTAAATCGTAGCGAGTTCAAACGGCCATGTCGCCACATTCAGTATTCACTATCGAATTTGTTGAACCCCGCATCCTCTGTGCCACTGAATCGAAAACAAGCTGAACCAATGTGAAATTCCGAATCGTCTGATTACTATTTACAGAGCTGCCCTTTGATCCTACAAGGCCCCAATTCGTTAATGGTTGACTCCAAATATTGTTGTACTGGTTACACGCTTCAAAGTTTCTATTGATTGACCTCTATTTATGTGTTTCTTCTTTAAGACTAGACATTAATTCATTTAAGACGGGTAACGCAATCAGTATTGACATAGGTAAGTGATCAATTTATTCTGGTTCTATTTGATGTTATTATAATGATACAAAATGAAGTGTATTTAGTGTATTTTTCAAGATATAAATGCTTAAAATAAATGTTTATAGACGATAAATACCATCCGTATCACCTGGACGTCCGTCGTTCCACAACTGAGCGTTTTTTAAGGCAGTTCTTGCCGCGCACCACCATAAGAGCGTCCTTCAAAAAAGAGTGTACTAATTCTTGAAAGAGACAACGCACTTGCGAGCCTTCTGGCAATGTGAGTATCCATAAGGGTGGTATCACTTAACATCAGGTGAGCCTCCTGCCCGTTTGTCTTCTATTACATAAGAAAAAAAACAAACACGTGGCCTCACGTCAAGGCCACAGAATTCAGGGGCCCCGTAATCTCTGTACGCGTAGGCATTGGATTTATTTTGCATGTTTATGCATGTTTTACATTGCGCTTGTCCACAGCACAAGTGAAATGGAATATTCATTGCGTATTTACAAAATGTTTTCATTTAAAATCAGAAATCAGACATTGCTTAATGTGCGTCAACATAATTCAACGATTTCCTTTGACGATGCATTTTTAATTTAAATCTCTCTGTAGCTGTTATTCAATTTAATTCAGCGTTATTTAGTACTAAATACACAATAAAATTTGATCAACTATCAGCTAAATTAATTTGTATAGGATTCATATGAAGTAATTAAAAATACTTCAGGTTTTGAATTGCATAATTAAATTTTATTTTGTGAATGCGAAGTTTGACTTAATAAAATTAGTCAGTTATTGCCTAATATCATTACTAGACTTTGGATAAAGGAAGGAATCACCTTATAAAAATTATAATTAATATTATTATAACTAATCTTACGGATGATAGTCGACAGAAT
Organism: Pieris melete; assembly: GCA_963693345.1. Lineage (NCBI taxonomy): Eukaryota > Metazoa > Arthropoda > Insecta > Lepidoptera > Pieridae > Pieris > Pieris melete. The sequence continues at coordinate 1,554,019 of CAVNZK010000032.1, read as the reverse complement.
GGAGTACCCCTATTTACGATACTGCTCCGACATCTCCACAGGGCTTTGTACCTGATAGTTTTTATTTAACTACTTTTTCCTTATTTTTACTAATTCTACTAACATAGATCTTAAGAAACTATTGTTACTAACTCACTAATCAATCAATCGACTGTATTTGTCTGATTGATAAAAATTATTATTATTATTATTTATTTATTAAAAATGTGTAAGGTGGAACAATCGTAAGTTCGCATATTCTGCCTTACACAATGGCGCGCAAATTTGTCTTTAAAGGAATTTTAAATTAAAAAATCATTTATTGAATCGTACATTTTTTACAAAATTAATACACCAAGTCGCTTGCACCTTGCTTGCACGTTGCCTGAAATTATATTCCGGCAACGTGTTATCCGCAAAACTCTATCCACTTAGGGCATTTATAAGTCGAGCGGGTCCCATGGCATCATCCGGCATCATCAATTGTGTTGCGTACTTGTGCTCTTGTGCTGGATCCGGTCCTAACGCTTCTTTTCCGGTATCTGGGCACTGTCCCGAAGTGCTGGAAGACCGCTTCATTACATCGGATTCCTTAAAAAAGGCGATCGCTCTGATCCGTCCAACTATCGCGTAATAACCTACTTGTTCTCCAAAATAATGGAAACCATTATCTACCGTAACCATCACTCCTGAGATATCCACCTGGTTAGCGTAAAAACTAGAATATTACTAATTATATAATATACTAGCTGACCCGTAAACGTTTGTTTTATATTTTCTTGGAAACAATTAAACTAAAAAAGTTCAATAAAAATCTACAATAAAAAAGGGCGTTGATCGTAAAGGGGTGAAAATTAGGGGTTGTATGTTTTTTTGTATGCTGTATCATAAAAAAATAAAAACAAAAAAGTAATAGAAAAAACAAATAAAGAGTTTGGGGTGGACGCCCCTTATCACTGAAGGAACTTTTTACTTGAAATGTAAAGATAGTAGCCGATTCTCAGAATTGTTGAATATGCATAAAAAAATTATAAGAATCGGTCGAGCCGCTTCGGCACATTAAGGGACGAGATTTTTATATATATAGAGATTTTTCATTTAAGATAAAACAAAGTTAGTTATAATTCAACAGAAGGAAACAGTACATGACTCGGCAATTAAAAGAGGGCAAACATTGTAAAAGTATATGAAATTCAAGTCACGTTTAAATATTCCACCGCCCTCGCGAGATAAACTACGACAGCTGACATATCAAATAACGGCGAGGAAGTTCTGAAAGATCGCGAGTATGGCCAGTACCCAACTGTCTGAAAGTTGGTACCACCTGGGAATATTAGGGATGTCATATTTGCGATTACTCTTAAACTTGAATTGCGAATTTGGTAAAGGATTTTAGGTTTTCCCCTAGGGTAGAAGGCGTGGCTAACTATAGGGATTTGTTCAAGCCAAGATTTTGGTTTCAATTACAGTACGGGCATGTGTTGATTCCGCTATAGATATTAATTAGGGCTTAATATGAAATAAAATATATAGTACTGGGATTGTCATCGCGCTCTATCGGGAATGTTAGATCTCTAGATTTCTTCGCAATGAGGTGGATTAGAACTTGATTCCAGTACAGCCAGTTCCTTCTTCAGGGCACAAAAAATATTTTGTACATTAATTATTGTATTTAATGTAACCAAAAAACAGAATATACAATACCTACTGACCGGAACAATGCGAGTATTGTGCGGATTTTATTTATTGAATACGCTCATCATAATGTAACTTTAAATAAATACAAATAGCTGAAATAAAGAAGATTGTTATTTTAATAAATTTTTGACATCCCTTATTAGATAACGAATTGCAAAGTAAGATTGGGAGATATTAATTAAAGTTGTAAAAAGGTTTGAGTTTGCAGGATTTTGAATGTTTCTTTTCATTCAACGACACTTAGTAGTACGTCGATTTAAAATAAAAAGCTTTTTCTGTAAGTTATTATGTAAATAAAGTAATGAGCAATTTATTTATTTTTTATTTATTTATCTACCGAATGCTGTCTCCGACACTATCGACATAATTATATTATGTTCACAGAGTGAATTCATAGTAGGGGAGCGTGGGGCTAGTTGTAACAATTTTAACAAATAATTGAATATCATGAAGTGTATTGGCTAAATTACTACCAAATAAACTTTGATCGATACTCTAACTATTTATCTATGAAGTCTAATCGAAATATTATCAAATCTACAGGCAACTATCTCACAATTATTATTTTTCTGAAAAAAGGGAAGTGTTACAACTTACCCCGTGGTTGGGGCTAGTTGTAACATCTGCTGGGGCAAGTAGTAACAACAAAAATGACACCTTCAATTGTTTAATTTTTTCACATCTTGGATCATTTTGCTTTGTATATAACAAAAACTAACTAGGTATTTCTATAATGTGTTTTTTATGAAAAAGTTAACTGGAAAAAAAATATAATCAACAAATTAAAGATTTAAGATTTTAACTATCTTTCTTATTCTGTACTGAAGTATAATATATATAAGGTAATTATATCATGTCATGAAGTATATAAGGTACTTATATCATGTCATGAAGTATATAAGGTACTTATATCATGTCATGACGTATATAAGGTACTTATATCATGTCAACATGGCACTTATTATACATCCATGCAGTCTGTGCTCTGTTCGCGTAGTTTTTAAAAGGGCCGTAGACTCCTACATCTCCTACTGGTTGCAAATTGTGGAAGCAATGGGAGGGAAACTATAACATAAGAACATTGTTTTCTTTGGCTTTTTTGACAACTGCAATATTCACATGTGAGCCATGGTTATCAAGCAGTAACAGAACTGGCTCTTTCTTGGTAGGTTTCGCGTCTTTGATAAAATGATCTACAAAAATCAAAAATTCTATATCAGTCATCTACCCTGAAGAATTACCAGCTCCAATGCAATCTTGAGGTCCACCGCGAATGAACATTTCTGAGTATTTAAGCCGGGGAAAAATGAACATCGGCCGTCAGTAACTTACAGCAATCTGGGGGCAAATTGTAACATGTTACAACAAACCCCGAGGTTTTGTTACAACTAGCCCCTTGATATAGTTCTTAATATTTATCACGATAACTATTAAATCAACTTAGTAATATTGAAAACTGTTACACAACATCATAAATAGTTATATTTTAGCAAAAAATAAAATACATAAAACTTCAAAGCTACGAAAATAGTGAAACTAACCAAAAATTTACGTTAGTAAAATTATAGGTTACCTGTCAACAATAAAGCGTTTGCACACACCCACTCACTGAGCCGCCTGGCGGGACCCTGGCTGTGGTAAAGTGGCGTGGCACGTTATAAGTTTAAGATTAGGTAAAAAAAAACCTGAATAAAATTCAAATTCCTATTGAAAAAGGTCTGTTACTATTTACCCCTGTTACAACAAGCCCCACGCTCCCCTAGCTATGTTGTGTACATTATGTGTTTAATATTATATATTATGTACTTTATTATATTTTAGGTAATATTTCTCGACATTATCGTATTGGCATAGTCTGTAAGGATAATGTATGTGTTTCTGTTATAAATAAATTAAGTTTTATATTATGTCTTTATTTTTCTCATATATTTTTGAAGTTATTTTTAAAAATAAATTAACTAAAATAGACGATAATAATGCACTGAAAATAATAACAAAAGACATTTCAAGACGGGTAACACGAATAAGTATGATCTAAATTTATGTATCTTTTTAGTAAATAAATAAGAGATGGAAAAAAGTGCCTGGACTCAATGGAAGGGGAGTAGATCCAGATAAAAAAGTACAGGTCAACATAGGTGTTAATAATTAATAATACTAAGCCTGTTTATTACCAATGTAGATATTAGGAGAACAATATTAGTATATTGTTATCCTAATTCCCTTCACTATTGATTCTACGCTACGCTTAGACGATATGCGTAGACGATTTTTAATTAATCCACCTTTTTTAGGGCTCTCTCCTTATTCTTCCCCTTGGTCCTTTGCAACATAGGTGTTAGACGCATATTAATACCCGTAATCAAAAACTTTACAATGTCAAAATCGTTAAAACAAATGAATAATTTACTTTGCATATAACAAAAATCATAATATAGGTACGTTTCAATTAACTTTAGATAAACGCGAATTTCGAGTCTGCCATATCAAGTTGACAGATGACTTGAAATTAAGAGTAGTGTTTAAAAATGAGATGACACTAACGCCATCTAATGCCGCAAATTTGTGTCGACCAACGAGAATGTCAACGGCTTTATTACTTCAAACAAACTAGATTTATGTTTTTAGACTCAAAACAAAGGTAATTAATCAATAAAACTAATAATACATTATGTGTGTAATTTGTTAATGGCAAAACGTTGAATTGTGTTTTATTCAAAACATGAGGATAGAATGTTAGTTCTCACGAGGTTCCCAAGAGCCCGACGCACTACTTTGGTGACAGGTTCACTACGTGCGAGCTAGAATGAAATATAGTTACGTGTGTATCATCGTAAAATCTCTGTACACATCAATGAGATAAGGGCAAAGTTACAGGGCACTGTGTCAGTAAGCAGTTCAAGTCAGATGATCGGATTTCCTCAACAAATCTCAGAAACTACTGCTTCTAATTTACAAAATTATTTTTTGTTACGTCTATTTATCGAGGAAGTCTATATAACATAACTACATGATATACTAATATGTACGATACAGATAATATAAGAATTGACTTTGACTAATCATGTAATACCTACTATAAAACGACTAATCATATAAAATTCCTTAAGACAAATTTGCGCGCCATTGTGTGTGGCAGAATATGCGCGCTTACGATTGTATCACCTAAATATTTTTGTACCATATTCTTGCAATAAATATATTATGATGATGATGATGATTAATATTATTATTATTATTATTACAGCCAAACAAACGCAGGTTAAAAACCAGGGCACAGATAAGTTTTCAAAAAGGAGACTTAATTTTTTTTAAATAAACATCTATTTGACTGCATTTTGGGATAAAATTTTAATTTCAATAGCGTAGCCTATAATTCTCTTAAATTTGCGTAAGTATAACAAGTGTTTTTCATGTATAACACGATCCCAGGTCACTGGCCGTCCAAAGCACTCGAAACGTTATGTAAATATTTCACGTCTATATCCATTAAAGCAGTGTATTTAAAGCCTTATATTTTCGTACGTAATTTTATACACCCAAAGGTGACCCTCGGTATAATTCAAATAAATATTTTCGATACTATACAATATATACCGAGTGGCAAAGAAGGCTATTCGCAGTACCCGGAGCGTTGCCATGCCGGATTATAATAAGCCGATAATGCGATGAACAATGTCACCTCGAGAATAAAGAAGGTTTATACTTATTATATTATATATTGGATATACTTTTGTTCGTAACCAAGTTCGCGATATTTTTGTTTTTGTGACGTCTAGCAGACTAGTGAAACTATATCCAACCGCAAAATAACTGTAAAATTTATAATTAGAACACAAATTACCGTTCATAAATAGACTATGGTTGAGGTGTCAATGGCAGCCTAATGTAAGGTAAGGTAAGGTAAGGTAATTGTTAATATTATATATGTCATAATATGATTCCCACCTCTTGGGGTACCAATTTGACGCCTAGCTTTTACCGCCGTGTAGGTCAAATACAATGGAAATTAAATCAATACGTACACGAGGTAAGCAGGTACAAATCACAGCAATCGGGCGACGCCCGATCGTGCGACGACGCGACGATCCGTGAAAATATGTCGCGAGGATTCAGCGCGGGCGCAACCACTATGCCGCGGGCGACAGCGCTTTTGCAGAGATTCAAATAACGGTGATAGAGTACAAGTCTTTGTTTTTAATTCATGTTATTATTATTAATTACTTAAGATGTCATGTGGAATATGGTGTAATGGTTGCAGCTCCTTACAAACGTTGTGTAAAAAAAACATGGCGATTAAAAAGAGTGGCGGAGAGTTTATTGCCTTGATTTGAGAACTGGCAGTAAATGTAAAATTAGAAGCATTTCATATACATTTCTTTTTTTTTTACGTTTTTAATTGTACATTGTGTTACCTATATGATTAAATGATTTTTGACTTTTGTACACCTAATTGACGACGACGGTTGCAATTGTTATTTATTTTTTAATGTAAATAATATCCGGTTTATTTTGTGTGATAGTGACATTATTAAAATGTTCATCGATAAATTCTCTAAAGCGTTTTCGCTTCTAATATGTTAACAGCATTAGGTTATTTGATATGCAGGATGCCGGAACTGATAAGAAGATTGTCAATATTGCGGTATGCTTAGACAAATACAGGTATGTCGGCTATTTACAATGATCTTGTAGCAATACCCTTCCTGCAAACACTTGATGATGTCCATACTATCCCATAGGTTATAGGAAATATATTACATATACACAGTGAGGTATTTATTATATTTATCATTAATATCAGGTTAATTACACTTTTAATCAAATCAAAATTTATTTATTCATATTTATAATGGTAATGCATAATTTACATTTACTACCAGATCCCTAATTAATAGCGTAGAGCTGTGCAGAGAGAACCGGCAAGAAACTCCGTCACTAATTTTGTTTCATAAAATAATAATAATCTAATATATAAAATTCTCGTGTCGCAGTGTTTGTAGTTAAATTCCTCTGAAACGGCTTGACCGATTCTCATGAAATTTTGTGTGCATATTGGGTATGTCTGAGAATCGGACAACATCTATTTTTCATCCCCCTAAATGTTAAGGGTAGTCCACCCCTAAATATATTTTTAGATATATTTTTCTGTTTTTATTTTTTTATGATACAGCAATAAAAAATACATTCAACCCCTAACTTTCACCCCTCTACGATCAACCCCTGTTTTTTATTATAAATGATATACGAGTTCATGGCAAAACGACGTTTGCCCGGTCAGCTAGTAAAATATAAAAATGTGTTCATTCATTTAAACAATGCATGATAATGTGTAAGATTCGGGAACCCTTTTAAGCAAAAAATACCTGTGTCAGGGATGCCAGCTCTTCCATAACAAGCTTAACAGTTAATTCCATAACATTTTTTTCTTTTGTTTTTCCTCTTTACAACACGCGTAAGTGCATGAATGTGGGATTATGTGAGTGAATGAGTGAGTTTAATGTGTAACTACATGTAAGGTCTCAGGAGCATCTTCAACTCTGTTCGTGTTTAGAAGCCAGTCCTCAAATAAAATTTTTGCTCAAATAAAATCTACGTGTTACTAATAACATGATTATAAAGTGCACCGCTGGAGTTAACTAAGACTAAGATAAATTCACGGTAAATACAGATACCGGCAAACATCTTGAACAAATGTCCTTGCGGGAGAGTGACGTGTCGATCGCGTGATTGGTAAATCAGTTGACGTTTGTGTCCCGCGATACGCAAACTTTCCCCCACTCCCTTGTTTAATGCTCAAAAAGTTTGCCGGTACTAACTGTAGATGCATTATCTAAAAATCTAAATCTAAGCTAAATTTTATCTAATCTCTCATTAAGCTCAAGTCTTATGCTATTCGTTATTGTAGTTATGTCTTTTTTTTGATTAACGACACGACACGACAACGTCGACAAGTAGAATATTTTCCTATGATTTTTCTTGGAAATAAAATCATCAAAGCCTGTGGACCTAGGATTTATGGACCCAGGAATGGTGAAAAAATATTTGTTCGCATCGTGTTTTAAGGTATATGACTTATAACATATATTTAAATGTAAATTTTTAGCTAACAATTTTATCACAGCGTAAACACAAGTTGGCTGAATAGATGTATATATATATATATATCTATCTATTTATTTACTTCCAATAAATCACTATATTAGGGCTCAAACAAGTCTATTATATGCGTATCGTATTCGTACCATACAAAATCAACTTGTAAAATTAATTATTAACTAGTCAAAATCACTAATGTTACAATTTCTTAATTAATATCATGTTCCTTACGTGACGCAAAAAGATCTTAATTAATTTCGGCGCCCCGTAATAGAGCAAGTCTTGCTATAATTAATCTTTGAGACGAATTTCCGTGACTTTCAGACTATCTCAGCTTTATCTATTCATATAGAACACCTTGAACTTTTACCTGTATCACCTAGACTAGCATTTGACCTCAATCTCACCTTATGTTAATATGTAGACTGATGGAAAGTACGAACATTTATAAGATGCCTATTTATGCACACTTGCCTATCACTAAATGCCTATAAAATAAAAGCCAATATTCTTAAGGTTTTACAGGAAATGTATTCATTCTATTTTATTTTAGAATTGTAGTGTTTTTTTTGTTCTAGGTTCTAGTAACAAATCTCTGTATACAAAATATATAAACTATTTTAAAAGATAAGTATGGAGTTTCTTTCCCATTCTTCTCCAAATGAAACTAGCTTTTAGAAGTGGCAACTAGTGATTTTTAAAATATTTTTAACTTGTAACTTTGACTTTAAAAAATTAAAGGCATTGAAAATATATATGGTGTCCTAACTATCCAATTGACTAAGCGTTTTGATTTTCGTTATTTGTATAGATACTTTAATAAAAAATATTTACGTTTCTTCTTTTATTATCGAGCTTGTGTTCTGGTAATAAACACCAGTTGTGAAAATATAATTAAAAAGAAAATTAGTGGCGCTGCAATCTTTGGTATTGGTTTAAGTGTTCTGTATCTGCTGCGTAATAAATTTTGATATTTGGATAATTCTTAAAAGAGGAGGGATCAGTCAGACATCTTCGGGGATTAATGATACACGATCCAGCCACTAGGCTAACACTACTCTATAAGTTATTATTGAATAAAAAATCGGTTGTCTGTAAAGTCGGTTTACTGACGATAGTTGAACGTGACAACGTCATAAATACAATTATGTCAATTTTTGTGTGCAAGCGAGAGCGCGGAACGAGTGCTCTCGCTTGCACTTCAAGACTTAATGGAACGCCTTAGAGCGAGGTAACGCCGCATGAGTCATGTTTTTTCGTGCGAGCAGCCGGCTCCATCGAATTATAAAAAACATTGCAAATAAAGTTATGTAAATTTCGTGATAAGATTAATCTTACGATGACAGTATAGATGGCTGAGGGGTGAGAATGTTAACGAATGTGTGGGGTTTCGTTTGGTATTGGTCAAATAGAACGACAGGTGGTGTCTGGTGTTTGTGGATTATGGTGTGATGGGACTAATTACAGTTGAATATCGGACTGTAATTTTGTCTTGTGCCACCCCCAAAGGATCTATGTCCGAAATATAAAATCCAATGTCCATAGAACATAAGCTTTGAGCACGTTTCCCTGTTTCAGTTACAGAAAAATGGCGTTGAAAATCGCCAGATTAAACTTTCGTCGCAGGCGAATGATGTCTATAAATTCGTTACATCGACTTTCAAATATTTCAAGAACTTCAAGCGTGACATCAAACTTTTGAACACGGGTGATGTACGTTGATGGCTCTTGGATATTCGCTTTCAGATTTGCTTCTTAAATCTTATATTTTTGATATCCATATTCACTATGAATAAACACACATTTTATTTAATTATAATGTTATGTCACAATATTTGGCAGAAACAGACAAACGGTTTTTTAAAAACAGTTATTTTTTATTATTATTAAGCCTTTATTACCTTAAACAAAAACATAAACATACACAAAAAAAGCAGGTTAGCAAGCAAGTTATAAGGCAACGGGCGGCCTTATCGCGAACAAGCGATTTTTTTCAGGCAACCCTTATATGGAACAATAAAAAAGAACCACATATAAAGTACAAGGTGTGCATAAAGAATTAACAAAAAAACTCAAAATAAATAAATTAAAAATATGTATAAACAATCATTTTAAACCCAATCAAAAGGTTAACTGTCACTGTAACGGTCACAATAATTAATACTAATAACAGTTATTTAGTTTGGGGAAAATAAATTGTTTAAATACCATACCATACTATTGAACATAATTTTATTACTAAGATGTTATTTGATCCGTACAACCTTAAGCCCAAAGCAGGTGCAAAAGCTCCTTCAACTTGAGGTTACGGGGATCACTGTCGTTAGTAAGTTCACATTTCTGAGTATGTTTAATAGATAATATCTGTATAAGCTAATGGGCAATAAGCATAGATAGGTTTTTGTCTAAAATCTAAATTATTATTAAAACATCGGTTACCTATGTAAATATTTTTTCAAAACTTTGATTACAATTAAAATGTCATATTTGTGTTAAATCAAACTGTTTATTGTGTTATAGTGAAATAAAACATAAAATAAACACATTGGATTTATCCACAAAAAGTTTTACTAATAAATACAGAGCAAAGCAAAACAAATCATCTTCATCGGGTTTTTTGTCGTTTAATAAAGTATAAGCTTATTGCGGCTTTTTAAATATTTGAAAACAGAATTATTGGTTGATGTTTAAAAGCTTTAATAAAAAATAAAACTTCATTTAAAATCATTTTTGCCTGGCAATTTAACTTATTTGCATCTTCAATGGGTTGAAATCGCTGACCTTGTTCTTTTTATGGAAATTGGGTCAAAACGATTTTCTGACTTTGATAAACATGGAAGCTTTAGTATGTGCCACTGCAATGAAACTAAAACGCTTTAAAATTGTACTTATACATATATTAGAAGAATTAACTCGCGGAGATTTTTTTTATAGATCAGGGGGCACCATGGACATGGGAGATGTTTTGTTATGGATAATAATATTACCGGCTCAGGTTAGTGGTCGTCTTTTACTGACTAAATGTTAGCATCCATTATTGCTGTCACATACCGTATGTCAAAAACGTATTGGAATTGACATACGAGAGTAGTACTTACGCTAAGTCGCGGCTCTGAATCGTACACTAAGACGCTTGGCAGCGTCACAACGCAAAAACCAAATATTTCTGTACTTGTTTCAGAAGCTTAGGTGCCTTTTGTTTTTCGTTACACCGTATAAGTAGTTAAAAAGTCCATTGAAGCACAGCCGAGGTTCGAACCTACAACCTTAGGGATGAGAGTAGCACGCTTAAACTCAACGTAGGCCGACAACTTTTGAATCGATATGATTTTGCAAATAAATAAACACTGCGGACGCCATAAATGGGTTTTATTTCAACCCAATACGGAAGTCACGAAATATATTATTTAATGCATTGAAAAGTTAAAAGCCCCGTGTCGAAGGTTCCACATCAAACATGTATGAGATTACTGCGACAATGTGGTGAAAGGGAAACTTCGATTGAGTTTGTCTGAAGGTGTCTAAACTCAGCCTAATCCGAGTCTTGGATCCGTTGGAACAACGTATCACATGTTAAGACTTTGTATTAACCTGTCTTCGTTAACCCCTATTTATCTTATACATAATTATTTAACAGTTTATTGTTTAAACAGTAGTTACGGTCAATAGGTTTGTGAAGCAAGCTTACTATGCAATTTAAGTTCTTTTACGAGCCCTCGTAGGGTTTTACTTACTCGTATTTATTACAGCCCTGCGATAATGACTGCTTCACGACTGATTTGAGAGCGACCGCCGATGCGAAAACCGCTGTGTGAGTTCGAAAAGTGAGTTACAGAATCGCAAGGCAGCATTGACTAAGCATTAATTCTGTCCTTGAAATCGGAATGAATTTAGAACAGAGCTGTCACAAACGGATTTCCCAGTAAATTTGGTTGTATGTTAGAGATAAGAACAATATAATTTTGAAGGTTTGATAATTTACGACACTAACAAAGCTTTGAAGATATTGTAATTAAATATCTTTGATTAAATTGGGTTTATTAGGGTTGAAGTATCTAAGTGCCTCATAGTCTAGCGGTTTTATTAGATGTCCGCTATGTCCGATCCGACCGGGTTCGATTCCCGGTCGGATCGCAAGTTTATTTCTATAAATATAAATCTCTGCCTTTGGGAGGGTTGTACGGTACGGGGCGAACGCTTAGCAAGCAGTAAGTATGCTATCTTGTACAAATAGACTGTAGTTTCGGATGTATCAACCCGTCCTAGGCCGAGGATGGTGGTTGCAAATGGTTGGCAATTCAACATTCCTGGTTCGCCTTCAACGCTCCTGCAAAGTGGCACGTGTGGCACGCGTACTGCTTAGCAATTTCGTGAATGCGTAAGCGCGGGGGTCGATAAATTATGTGTTATCTACACTTAATGTGCAGAGGATGGTGACCCATTATTTATGTGCCAGTTATTTGAGTCAGAATTAATTTCTGTTTGGATTGATTACGTCCTCTGCGCGTGATGGTCTCTAAGCGCTGGGCGTTATAAGCTGTGTGATGTCTACATTTGTGTAAGCGATAGAGACCGATTGTGTGTGTGTGTTAGGTCTTATTGAGTCAGAATACATTTCTGCTGGGAGTGATAAAGTTTTTAGCCACTGCGTGGAACTGGGCACACTATTTGCATGTGATTGCGTCTTTGCGATTTTATGTGTGTATAGATTAGGATGGCTTATAGAATCTATATAGATTAGATATTAATATAGAAAGCATTTTTATACGAGTTTATCGGTGGATGGACTGCAAATCAAGGTAAAGTGAGATACGTAATCATTGTTAGTTAAAAGAAGACGTAATGACAAGGATACGAAAGGAGAATGCTTAGATGGTTTGTAGATAGAATAAATATGAAGCGGTTTATATGTAGGATATACAAGGCAACCGGGGATGGCGAAGTCGGGCCTTGTTAAATATCTAGACCAAATCCAGAAGGTACCAGAGAAGATCATGAGAGTGGATGAAACGATAAAGGTATCAAGACCGTAGCAAGTAGGTATCCTGCCTACCCCTTAGGGAAAACGTGATGTCAAAAGTCAATAATAATTTATTCATGTAGGTACTACAATGTACACTTATGAACGTCAATAAAATAAATATACATTAAATACATTTACTGCCAGTTCTCAAATCAAGGGCGTAGAACGGAAGAGACGAACTCTCCACCACTCTTTTTAATCGTCAAGTTTTTTATTTTATACAACGTTTGTAAGGAGCTGCAAACATTACACCATGTTCCACATGACACCTTAAGTAATAAATTATAATAAAATAAATTAAAAACAAAGATTTGTCCTCTATCAGCAGGAGGCATGGTGAAATAGGAGCACGCACTTACATTCTCGTGGGAACCACACGCAAATACATAGTCGAAACAACTAACATCACCGCATTCACGAATTCAAGTACGACCAGTCGCCAGAAGTAGCACCCGTTCACGAGTATGACGCATGGTCAGCCATTGGCCATAAATGCCGCGATGATTATAGCACTTTTTTTAAATAATGGTGAGATCAATAAATTACGGCAGGCGTAATATTTTTTAAATCATAAGTACATATCGCAATAGACACCATGTCCGACGGAACCAGATAATTTGACTTTACACCCAGTTTATGAGGTGTAAACGACTGTCTGTAAAGAAGCCTACGGCTGGATTTTATGGTTTAAATTTTCGGCAATAAATTCGCGACGTAATAAATTTATGGCTATTTTATGAGCAGTGCATTTTCATTGTACCACTTCGACATTTATGGCTCGCTTGACGAGTACCTATATTTCAGTTGAAAACGCTGTAAATTTATTTTTCGATGAATAAAGATGTAATAAAATGTCTATTGCATCTGAGTGGAAATTTATTGAACTATATCAAAATCGTAGGCGTAATTTGGGGCGGTAATAAAGCATTATTATTATAAGAAACTAAAGTAGATTACTTGTGAAATAAGAAATAAGTAGGGTTCTTAAGGAAATAATCAGTATTTTTCTTAAAATTCAAGAACGTGGCGTTGCGTTAGTGAGGTTTGTTTCTACTTTTATTCTTAACTCTTATGTGTACTATCAAAGCGCTACAATTTTGTAGCAAGCATATCTTGACTTTCATGATTTGTCACGATCTAAGAGCTTACTTTTATTTGATTTTACTCCTGGAACGTTTTCCCATGTATTAGCAATATATACTAATTTCTTAATGACTACTGTTAATTACACCTAGGTGACAGAAAGTTGCTATGCGGTTAGTGGATGCGCGAAGAAAGAGCATGGATTCGTTTGGCCCAATAACTAGTTGTTCCCATGTCATCCTCAGGTGATATTGTTTTACATATATCATAACTATTTGTTTCTGTTTTCACGTACGTATTTAAAAGTTCTAAAACAACGTGTATGCATAAAATTATCATCACATCGATTATATTAGAACATAAGCAAGCTAGCAATGAAAAATATTAAACAGGCAACCACGAAATAAAGAACAAATAATATCTAAATAAATGATGATATATTAATGATATATATATATGTTTAAATTGTAAGATGTTTGGAAGCGTGAGTGTGATAAACCATAGTGAGTAAATTTGATTTAAAAAAACCCAGTTTTTTTAATCGAGTTTGGAAAGCTTAAGTTTTGAGCCGTCAGAAAATACCTAGTCTTTCATTTTACACAACTATTGAAACGGATCTGGAATTGAACATCGCAATATATAATGATCCTATTATAATTCAAATAGTACAATTGCTTATATAATTAAAAATATTTTTGATTCCTTAAAGTGCCAATTCGCTAAAAATATCAGTTAATACCGATTAAAATGAAATTACTAAAGTAATTGATAACTAACGGAGTGATTCTTAGAATAACTGAAAGTTATACTAAAAATTAATTAAAATTTGCCGTAGGAAAAGGTCGAAGTGCATCAACAGATCGAAGTTAGTCTGAGGCCGGAAGACCTGTCATTAGCATTTGCACCGACACAAAACTTTCAAACTCAATATTCACTATGATTTTAACATTGTATTTTTTCTGAGGTCGTAGGTCCGAAAGCTGTGCCCAAATGGGCTTGCTGCCATGTTACTCTCATTCGTACGCTGAAGGATACTGTCGCAAGGAAACCGAATGCCTTCGACTCAAAAGTCGACGGTGTGTGTCGGAACCATTTTTTTGATTGATAAAAAGCTTGCCAGCTCGGCACACTGATACAAAAAAAACACAAAATACAATTTTTAATGTAACAAGCACTTAAAGGCAAACATGACATATATGTAGAGATCATACAAATAGCAATCAAAACAATTATTAAACAAAAAAAACATTACAAAAAAAATTAAAATTAAAAAAAACTAAACAAAAATCGATTTTATAGTGTGAGGGGGGAGCAACTATGGATATCCAGACCTAGCTTGTTTATCAGAATACTTAATCTGGACATCGGTGAGCTTTGACCAAAACAAAGAGAACAGGAGGGACAAATGGAATAATGGGATGCCTGGGGTATCGAGAGTACACAAAACTTAAATTGAAAAAACCTTCTAACCTGCTTGGAACAAACAAATGACCACAAAACCGATACAGACATCTGAGGCCCAGCCTTGCGATTCTGTAACTCACTTTTCAAACTCACACAGCGGTTTTCGTATCGGCGGTCGCTGTCAAATCAGTCGTAAAGCAGTCATTTTATGATTTGACATTCTGAAAAGGTGGGAGCTTGTAGTTTATTGTTTACCGAAATGCCAAATCATAAAATGACTGCTTCACGACTGATTTGAGAGCGACCGCCGATGCGAAAACCGCTGTGTAAGTTCGAAAAGTGAGTTACAGAATCGCAGGGCAGACCTTATAAAGTTGTAGCGCCACTGTTTTTTTTTATTTTTTTTTTAGGTTGCTTCAAACCTACATGAAATTTGATGGTCTCAGATTTTTATATCTGTTGTTTGTTAATAAAAACGAGTTCGAGTTTGAGTTTAGGTGACTAACCTTCTTGGGCTGGCATATGACTTCCAGTTTAAATCAAAAACTTTTTCCTCATCATTCGAAAATTGCTCATAAGTAGAATAAAATATATTTCTTACCGTGATAAGTATACGATTTTGGCTGGAAGTCCTCCGAAATCTCTCCTTATTTATTGTCCGATGTATAGAAAGATCAATCAATAATCAATTCCTCGGTATCCCACCGAGGAATTGATTACGAGTTGATTACAGTCCAACTAAGCCAATAACCTCCCAGTGGCAGCATCTGGTACACAAAGTTATTTAACTAAAAATTAAATCCGGTTTTTAAATGCACATCTGTTTAACATTTTGAGATTCAGGATTTTATCTGTTACGGAGGATGATGAATATCAAAGTTAAAGCTGTAGTTACGCTTGAGTTCATGCGAACTAATCCTCAACACGGAGCAATAAGCCGCTGGCCTCTGCATCATTTAGATTTTAGGGTGAAAGAGGATCTGAATAGTTTTGACTGAAATGTTGGTTCTCAATTTGTATTCAGTGAAAACTAGGTATAGGATATTTGACTTAAAACAACACAGCAGCCAATAATCTACAATTGTATGTCAAAAATGCAAATCTAATCTAAAGATTGCGTAGTTCCCAGGTAGTTAACCTCATTGTTAAATTTAGTTAACCTTTCGAAACATTACAACTATAGTTTTAACTGTTTTATAAGTTTTTAAAAAAGCAAAACGGCTTTATAAACGTGTTTAGTTTTATAAATTTGTTACATTCTAGGAAATAATGTACACTGGAGACCACTATAAATTTTTGTGTAACGAAATAAATAATTTTTGAAATTGAATTGAATAATCTACAAATTTATTTGAAATATTTAATTCACGGTTTTATATAGAGGAGGCAAACGGGCAGGAGGCTCATCTGATGTTCAAGTGTCTCAGTGCCAAACACTCAATACCAGAGATCGATTGAAGAATTGGTACGCTCTTTTCTTGAAGGACCAGTTCATTTCAGAACCAGTTGGTTCTGAAATACTTCAGACGGTAGCTGGTTCCTGTGTGTGGTGCATGGTAAAATAAAAGCTGCATCAATAACGCTCAGTTGTGGAACAACGGACGTCGAGGTGATGCGGGTGGAATTTCATATTCTGGCTCGACGTCCGAACGACGTGGTGCAACACTCTATCTTCATTACCCTATGTTATATTACTGATAAAATTAGTAACTTTAGTTTGAGAAACGCGATTAAATCATAGTTTAGACACGGGATTCTCTTTTTTCTAATTCTTTATGTGAACAATTAACTCTATATTAACGAAAGAGTACCGCGGGTAGTTTTAGATGTATTGGTTATCGTTTTCTTCGCGGCAATTATCTTTTACGATTCTAGGGGCACAGAAAGAAAATTTCCTCACTGGTCTAGTTGCTAGCAGATTCGATTACATACAAGGTCTGGGTTTAAGTCCCGAGTTTAGTTCTAAAAACTCCAGCCAGTTTTAAAAATCTGTCATTAGGATTTTTCTAGGAAAAATTTAATGGTAGCTATATTTGGAAGATAGCAGTGTTGTAACACCGCCGTATCTAAGATAATCTCGTAAAGCCTGTTACTAGTGTTACTTTCATGAATCTGGGACCAATTCAGACATCATAAACTTCAGATTTTCGATTTTTACGTAATTTTAATTACATAAATTCGCTGAAACTGTAACATTTATATTTAGAAAGAATTTATATGTTACGTTATATATTTATACGTATACGATATGTTTCCTGTATTGAATATGTTTCGAAATACACGGTCTTAGACGTGATATAATTAAAGTCATGCGTCATGACTTCGATTAGTAATCCCTGTGAACTCTGATACATACCTCGTAATGTAAGACGATAATAGAAACAAATAAGTTTAGTACACAACTAGGTAGGTACATAACTATTTTACTCGTGTTTTTTGTTATATAGGTACTTTAAATAAATAAATGTTTATTAGTAATCATAACAATCAATTATACAGTGTTTACAATTTTCCTAACCTACATAGTAATAATAAAAATATTTAAAAATTAATAAAAAAAAGTTTGGGCCTTGTGGCAGTGTACCTTTAATGCTGGCAGCATTTCCTTGCTGTATTGCGATACTTATTCGTTGAGCGAGGAAAGCAACAGCTCTGGGGTTGCAGGTACTATCTACATATCTACAATCTAGAGATTTAGCGCCTGTGCACTTGAAAACAAAGGGACCAAAATCGAGGTTGAAGGAAAGACTTGAGCTTACTTGAGTTACTGGACTTGAGCTCTTATATTTGAGCCGTTTATTATTTTTCGCCTGCTCTGCGGCCCTCCCAGCTTTTTTGCGTGTCCGAGGGAGGTGAGACGGGGTTAACGTGTTCACACAAGTATTATCCCATACCAAACACCCGTCCAATCGGCAAAGGGATCAACGACATCCTATCCGGCCGCATATATATATGTATTTATTTTCATTATTTATTAATAAAGAATAATATGAAGTACTAGGTGTGAAAATAAAAGAAAAATACATGTAGCGCTAAACTTCTTTAGTTGCATCAGCCAGAAATATAACACGTTTCTAATAATTTTATTTGATTTGAACATCACCCTTTTGTGTCTTGATACCAGAGAGATACCAGTTTTCTCATTATTGATTACCTTTGCCGTCCGATGAAGTTTTCATTAATAATAATAGTTGTTTATCATTTATCCATATTATGTTAAAAGAGTTAGTAAAAATACAGCCTTAGGTGCTATGTTAGTAAATAAAAGTACTTATGGTGACTTGAGGTAGGTATATAATTAAGCATATAAATAAATACTCCATTTGTGTACTTAAAGCCAACCTTCTAAGGCTTGAGGTTCGCACAAAATGATTTTAAAATAGTTCTAATGGCTATTTAAAAATAGTTTCCCAAAATAGACTTCCGATATAACGTGACCTAAATGTGTCCCCAATATTTAAATAAAAATCCATTGAAATCCTTCTTTTAACGACGTATATATGATACCCTTACATTGAATTCATAAGGAATAGAGTATGATTTAGTATGTAGGCATTTAATATCGTATTAGTGTTTTGAAGATTGATCCGCGGTAATTTGAAACTCGTGCACATTATAAATGGGTTAAATATGTATTTAGAAACCATAGTATTATTAATATTACCCGATAAATGCACAATCTATGCACAGTCCATGCATCGGGATATCTCTCTCCCTAAAATATGGCGAGGGGGCCAATGGCTGGCCATGCGTCATACTCGTAAACGGGTGCTACTTGTGGTGACTGTTCGTACTTGAATTCGTGTATGCGGTGATGTTAGTTATTTTAACTATTAGTATAAGATCCCGCTCAGTGACCAAGGGCCCTGGGGCAAATTAAAAAATTGGGCCCCACTAGTATGTAAACTGATTAGGTTTTATCAAATTAAAATATACAAATAATTTAAAAATGCTAAGCTACGTAAGCTCTTATTTGTGCAGGGCAAGTTAATAAAAATATTAAATAGTAACAACATAAATTACAATTAATACTTGATGTAGGTTTGGCGAATAAAATGAAATACAGAAGATTCAAGGGTCTATTATATAAAGGTCGGGCCTACCAACTGACTAAATAACAATTATATTTAAAAAGAAATCTTAGCTTTAGTTTTCGCAAAAGTATCAATGACTTCGTTTAAATCCAGGCTTGATGCGGTTTTGTTTTCAATTGCTATCTAATTCACGTTATACTGGGTGCCGCACAAGTACTAGCACTAAAGAAAATTCGTTTATTTTTTTATATGACATTTTCTGTCATTCTGTTGTTGAAAATTGTGTAGTGAATAAATGTAAAATACACTGAAAATAAACATAGACCGTTTTACTCCCCAAAAACGTGAAATAATTGTGTCAATGTTCTTACGGATTTTTTTTAAAGTTTTTATAGTTTATTGACATTAGCTTACTCTTGATACAGCATGAATTTTTTAAACCGTTCTCAAAAAGAATCTTAACTCGAATTCACAATAAATGCACATCGATAAATAATAAAATGCACATATCAATATCCGTCAAATTGGCAACACTGCCAACCTACAGAAAGAATTTAGGGGAATTCCCTAGGCATAACTTATGAATTTCTCTCAAATTAATGTCTTGATTGGAAATGGAGTTGCAACCTGTCATATTTATTTGAAAATGGGAGAAATTTCCAAAATATCGAGATTTCTGGTGAGGATTCGAGGGCCCCCTGAGCTTGAGGGCCTAGCCCCTTGGTAGCTACGCCACTGATCCCGCTATACAACGACCTTCACCGAGATGCTTATTTAATGAAACTTATTTTATATTTAATTTAATATGTCAATAAATATAATCCATATGGGTTGCCTAGCAATTTCAGTCCAGAGTATGTTTAATTAATATTTTAAAAAAAAAAATTTTTTTTTTTATAATTTGCATGTAGTAAATTTTTTGAACTTTTTTCAATCAATATTTAAGTTTCATTAAATAAGCATCTCGGTGAAGGTCGTTGTATAGCGGGATCTTAGACCATATTATGTATTTGCGTATTGTTCCCAGGAGAATGTATGTGCGTGTTCCTATTTTACCATGCCTCCTGCTGATAGAGAACAAATCTTTGTTTTTAATTTATTTTCTTATTATTTTTTACTTAAGATGTCATGTGGAACATGGTGTAATGGTTGCAGCTCCTTACAAACGTTGGGTAAAAGAAAACACTTGCCGATAAAAAAACAGTGGCGGAGAGTTTATTGCCAGTTCTTCTCTTCCGTTCTACGCCATTTTTATTATTTGAGTACTGGCAGTAAAATTAGAAGCATTTAATATATATTTCTTTTTTATTGTTCATAAGTGTACATTACCTATATGAATAAATGAATTTGACTTGACTCCAAGAAAAATATAAAAATCCGTATAATAAATAATTTTTTTTGAGCCTGGAACTCAACGGCACTGCGCCTCCGCAACTCGGTTCATTGAGCAATCTTGTTTCGACGTCCGTTCCACTAATCACCAGAGAAATTGGATGAAGTTGAAAATTACAAACCGTGTCGTTTCATAAACGTGCTTGAGCTAAGTCGACCGATGGACCAAGGCGGTAGCATCCCTTATCTTGACTTCAGCTCTTCTGCTGGGTGCATGATTTCCTTATTAGTGATCAGCTCTTCATACCTCAATTATTATGGATGCTGAAATGTCTAAGACCTACGCAGGGAATTCCATTCTTATACTGTCAGGCTTTAACACGACATTTCACGATTGACTGCTGAGGTTCGGTCAAATAGCGGACTGGGCGGGTCGGCGACGTGAGCAAATTTAAACAGGATATGTCACTCAGAGCCGTCGCGTATCGCCGCGGTTTGACCACACCTTAAAGTTTTACCATGTGTAGGATCATCACGTCCGTAGTGTGACATCCACGCCGCGTCGGCGTCCTGTCTGCGCTCGCTGTCCCGCTAACACTGAGGATTAACGGTCTATTTCTAGTAACCCCGAAATGTATGTGTGTGTTTACAGAAACGATACAGTCACGTTCTACGACCTTAATTTGATAACTAGCAGTAAATATTTATATTTTTACTGACATAAGTGCAAGATTTTTAATTTTTTTTCCTACTAATTGGTGTCATTTGTAACTAACAATATTTTTATCTACACAAATATTTTCAAGATCCAAATTGAACGTTAAAATGTAAGTCTGAACTCGTAAATCAATATTGTACTTGTCTAAGAAATGTTTCCGCTTGCTACACACCGTTGACTCCCATCGTTCAATTAACCGTAATAGGCTTACGATATACTAGCACAAAAAGAACCTTATGTCATTAGTATAAGCTTTTTGAGACTCTGAAACTGTAGGAACTTATGGTACGAGATCGAAATTTATCATTTAAAGGAACGTAAGGCGGAAAGAAGATATATAAACCCATTTTAATGTAATTTTTTTAACGGTTATCTAACCGATTGTTAACCTTAACACGAGTACTTTTCTATCTTTCGCGGATTGCGTAAGTATTAGATACATCAAGTAACGTAAATGATATCCTGATTCGCATTTTGAAACCTCCAATGGCGATTCCGATCATGAAGTTTTTGTGTTTGGTTGTGGTATTACTAATCGTATATGGGGGCACGGCAGTACGCTCGCAAGGATTACAGCATCCAAACTTTGAATATAATTACTTAGACGTAGCGCTAATACGGTATTTATAACATCGCGCTGTAAAAAACTTGTATTGAAGTCGGGATCGCATTTGCTATTGTATTTTAATACTGGGACTATCATCATGACTAGGGAATGCAATCTCAAGTCGAGATTTTAATTAATATCGAGATAATTTTCGAGATCTCGGATCCTAAATATTTAGGAATGATTTTGAAATAACTTCTTAAGAATGTAAGAGTATCGAGAGTGCTGTCTGATAAGCGGCATCTTATGTCAGTCGCTATGTACCCAGAAGCTGCAAATGCCTCCTCAGACTCAACACTAGTTGGCACCAGCGTGATTGAGCTATTATAAGCAAAGTGTAAAAGCTACCCCTTGCTCCCCCATACTCATGTCGATTCGTCTCTTTTTTAGATCTCTTTTTAGGGTATCAGACGATACAATCGTTAGATAATATATTTTTTTGACGTAAGATAAATATTTTCTAGGAAAATGGAAAATTTCGTTGCCTTTGACCTAGTTTAAGTTATCTTTATAATTATAACATTTTCAAATATAACAACGCTGCGGTTCCATATTTTCTACGCTTAGATATACCTTTGTTCATCGAAGAGATTAACTTTTCTGATACTACTACCAACCTCGTTATTCCTACGAGATCTCGTAGCTAAACATAAGCTTCGGGGTTGATCTCGAAAAATGGCACTAGATTTCGCGAGATCGGGATTCCATTCCCTACTCGTGATACCAGCACGTCTTAAGATCTAATAATTGACAGCGTGTGTTACAAGTACGCAGAATGCTGACCGTCTACTTATTAAGAAAAGTATCTAGAAACAAACACATACGATACATCCAAAAGCGAGCGACTTGTAGCGCTGTATTATTTTTAAAAATTACTTGTCTATTTAAATATGAATTACTGTACCCTTAAAATGTAAACATCAGAATTATCTCATTTGTGCCGAGTGTTAGAGAAACTTTGTTAAAAGAGGTGCTCGTGAAATAACAAGATAAGGACAATGTAGGCATACAATAGAATATAAATTCTAGATAAAATGGTTCGTTATAACATTATACACAATTATTCAAACTTTAAATATTAACATATAAGTCACGGGAATGCTAGGATTATAAGAAATTATTATTATTTTTTGATAATAATAATTGAATTCAATTGACCGTTGATTGTTGTTGTTGCTTGGTTAATCGTTGAGATTCTTAAATTATTTAAGGATATAAAAGTAATAGAAGGAATTGAAATGATATAATGGATCAGTTTGTTATTATTCAATTGTTTCATAGCTTGAAATCTTAACTTAACGAATAAAAAATGACTCACTAGGCCCGTGGTGTCAAGGTGTTTAATAGCTTCTACATTCAAGTGATGGTGGAGCCTATGTTCGTGGGCTCCAGCCGTTTTATTTATTATTGTGGCGACCGATGGAGGTCGTTATTGCGAATGTACCAGGGACCATTGACTATTCCCCTGAGCACTTTGTATTGGAATCGTTGGATTATTTGGTTGTGGCTATTACTGATACAGCTCCGCCCCACAGCTGGCATCCGTAAGTCAATACAGGTTAGGACTTGTTTGAAGATCAATTATTTATATCCTACTGATAATGTGGAATGCCTTCCGAGCAACCAGTAAAATCTACTGTAATGAAGATCTAACTCTTCGTCAGTCTTCTTTCTCTCTTCGTTCTCTTTTTAATATGAACCTGCCATCGGAGTTTGGTATCCAGCGTCATATCTAGGTACTAAGCTGAATTTTGGAACGACACAATGACATTATCAATGTATACTGGCTGGTAATTAGTGGTTTAACGCAAGTGTTCGATTTAAATAAAACTTCCTTTATGAACATAAAAAAAATATTTATTCTTACAAAATAAATAAATATACTTAACAAACTTTTTTTCGAAACAAAACCGTTTATTACAAACTTCTAACAAAATATATTTCTTCTCTCGTATAAAGACATTGTAATTTACTACCAAATAATAACCGTGCTAATTTTCAACTCTATAATAATTTTCCTTTAGCCAATTCAAAGTCAAACGTATGTAGGATAAGATAATACCTATCGTAAAGGACAGGCCGCAATGTGTAATCCAAGTATAAACTATGGGTGTCGTTAGAAGGATCCCAGCCTTAATAGACGTTCTTTGTCGCTAATGTGACCCTCAGCTCATAGGAACCCGTGAAATTGGGCTGAAATCTAAATGAGGAACTATTATTTCAGTGAATATGCATCTTCCCCTCAATGTTTTTGTGTATCTCTCGAGCTGGTACGTTTAATATAAAATAATTTACTTATTTATGGCCAAACTTCAACTAAAACAAAATTATTATATGATTAACCCAATTTTACTAAATCCACAGAAAACCATCTATTAATCTCATCTTGTGATCTTGAATCATGTGAAGTGAGTGAATTTATAGATTTGATCGGTATGTAAAATTTTTAATTATTTTTTCTGTTGATTTCAACTATGTTGATTCAGAGAAGTATAACTTCTAACTACTGAAAGTAAACTGTAGTTTTTGTATATTTGGTATAGAACTGCAGCCCTTGTAAGATGTATGTCGTTTACAAGCGACTTATACTACAAAAAGTGCACTCAAGTCTCAATCAACACTATATATAATATATGGATAGTGTTTTATTAAGCATTTAGCATTTTGCTTCCAAAGGCATTTATTTAATAAATATTAGCAACTTAAATATATTTAAGTAGCAACACAGATCGATAGAAACAATCTTCATCGCCACGGGTGCGATGAAGATGTACGCGATAAGCTTACTTAATTAAACAATTTAAATTCGTTTGAGTTTTTTAGAAACCAAGGTTTTTATACAATGTTTTATTCTGACACACTAACTCAATTGTCTACAGGAGTATACCATTTTTATAATTGAATCTCGATTAAAATCTGCACGGTTAATAACCGGTACATCGTTAGTGCTTTAAGAGGCACTCACGTTTTTAAATGAGAGTAAAAATTTGAACACAGGATTTTGATGTGAAACATCTATAGCCGCACGTAAAACCGATTTCTGGCGTGGCTACGCATGGCGTGGCGACGCGTCGCTTTATGATGGTATATATATACAGTATATATGCAGTAGTGTGTACGGTGTGGTATTTCGAAGCCACTGATTAAACGAATTAAGTAGTCACGATTTCAAATAAATTCGTAAATTTTTGTATTTAATGAAAATAAATGTTTGTTCAATAAATAGTCATCGTTATCTGGAAAAAAAATCATAATATTTTATTTTATCATTATGACATATTTAGTTCCTATCACAATCTGTTCTTTTCTTCATATTACTTTTACAAAATAATGTCTATGTTTCACATCTGCCAGGCGTCCCGTGACGGCTCACATTTTTTTATTTAATGGATTGGAAATTTTTATTAGAACCACTTTGTTTATTATGGTTGAATTATATTTTTGGACAAAGGCGATGTCTGTATTTAGTTATATTTCTAGTTACTATTCCTATTTCACCTATAACTCATTTAATAACGTGGTAATGGATAAATTAAAGTTAAATTATACAAATCCAATATTGTCATTATAAATCCTATCGGATTTGGATGATTTGCATACAATGTTTAGGGATTTGGCTTATCAAAATGCCAATGACATTTTTGTTGTGCAGTGTATAAAATAAATAATAATATCTTTATTCATTTTTCTCACAAAAACTTAGTAAATAAACAAGAGACAGTAATATATTATTATAAATAAATAATTGTATTTCTTCTATTTAGGGAAAATCGGTTTTTAAAATCCGTCGTTTTTCGGTTGTTAATAAGGGCCGTCTTTACATACCGGATTTCTTCACATACCGGATTCGTCAGGTTAGCAAACAATACAAGAATTTGTGCTTCACCGAGACCACGAGAGACTGTTGTGATAGTTAAATAATATTAATTTATTGATTTATTTAATAACTATTATTTGTATTATTATTAATAAATAGCTATATAAGTACATAGAGTCTATACATAAAATATTAAATATGGGCACCCGCTACACGCGAAAAACGTTGAATTAATGTCTATCACCGCTATGACGGCCGTCATGCAAATGACAGCACCGCTATTTGACGTTACGGTGACACTCAACGTTCTTTAGAAAACCTACTCCGATGTTATTTATAGACAACGTATGGGTGACGTCACCTATTACAGCCGTTAGAAAACGGCACCGTTTTTCTAGGAAATCTAAGCTTTAGTGATAAGAGTTGTAGACATAATCATTGGGCTACAAAAACAGTATACTGTCATTTGGCGTTAGTAAAAAAATTCCAATCTAAAATGAGTAAAACATTTCTTTTGAGTTATAAGAAGTTATAATCAGGAACGTAAAAGTTTCGGATCTGATAAAACTTTCGAACGATAAAAGGTAAATGTTAGCTATTCCATTAAAGATTGGGATGTCCAAGCTGATTATTCAGTTTTGGTTTTTCTTCTCGTCGTTTTAAGGAAAAGTTTGCTTATAATTTGTTGGCCTTTCAATAAATGGCTATTGATTCTAGATATTGTAGATACTCGTATATACACTGTCGGGAATCACAGATACATTATAGTTTGTGCTGTCTTAACATTTTACCACCCATCTATGTACCCTGAATGAGTGAATGAACACCGCATTGCCAAAAACAAAAGTGGTGGCAGCAGACCACCGAGTCCAGATGAAGACACCATTAACTTACAAAAAACCTGTAAAGATTTATTATTTAAGTATTGATTTAGTTTTATTACGATGACTTAATTGCAAAAGACAATTAAGCAGTTAATTCAATTAATAAGTCTTAATTTAAATATTTAACTTTTTGCACTCTAATCAATTTAATTACACAATGAGACAGTGTCTTGAAGTCGGAAACTTATCCGTCCGTCTACGATATCCCATATAACTTTCAACAAAGTTATCTCTATGCAAGCAATTTCGACGCTCAAAAGTCAAGACTCCAAGAGACAATAAACACAATTTACACCTGGAAAAATTAAACCAACTCGGAAACCCGCGGGTGCGTTTAAAAAACTTTACCGACCTTATTCGAGGCATTAATTAAGCGTAACGGGCCTAATTTCGGCCAACGCTTTTCGGAGTAATTGAAATAAATGTAGAATTTTAATCCGAGCAGGAACTGTTTAGTTTATTCATTTGAGGAAATTCCTCAATAACTTAGAGTTAAGACATAATTATGAGATAGTGTGGTTCTTTCTCTTTATTACTGCACAGGTTGTTTGGTTGTTGTCCATATAGAAAGGTTTATACTATTATGATATGCGGAATGGGTCTATTATCTGTTGACCTTTCAATTATAGTAGTTATATTGAAAAACTAATTAATAACATTAAATACATTTATTCCACAAAGAAGATGTTTTAATAGGTTAGTTTGATAGTTCTCATTTTAAGGTGTTCGTGAACTTCGAAGTTGGTTATGTACCATTGTAATTTACAAAATGTATACTGGAGAATTGGGCAAATATATTATAGTGGGAATTTTAATTTTTAATTAATAGACTCCTGTAATATTATCTTTAAAAACAAAACACAATTATGTCATTAAATACGTTAATTTATCTGTCTGTCATGTGGGTGACATTACTCTTTCGTGGTACAGGTAAGTTAGATTTGACATAAGAACCGGGGAGTTAAAGAAATCTTTAAGCGTTGGTCATTTTCCCTGAAACGGTGAACTAAAAATTCAATGTTCGTACGAGAGGCTCATCCATTATCTGTCATTCACCTAACCTCGTGTACGTGTCAGGAAACCCCTTAAGCGAATTTTGATGAAATGTCACTGTAACAAATGCCTTTTGAATTGGTTTATGTGAACTTTGACCGAATTCGTCATAGCACGTGGCGCTGTATGTTGTCCGATTTACTTATCACATTCTATCAAAAATTTAAATATATTCTTATAACGAGTATAAAGTGTTTTACATATTATGGACTAATTGCGACAGGTTTGCATCGAGTAAAAATATTGTTGTTTTTATATTCCATAACTGGAGTAATTAATTTGCATGCCACATCAACAGCTTGATTATTGATTTTTATCGATAAAATCACTGATATCTTAAATTCCAAAAGTCTACTAAACGCAATACAAGTAAATAGTCCGTAGTAACGCTAAGAAGTATTTACAGAACAAGTTAAAAAACTCTTAGAGACAATTGGTAAAACACAAGTCTTAAACAATTAATAATAATCAACCATTATGAAAATAATAAAAGATTAAAATCAATTGTTTTTAAAGCAGTATTACAAGTTATAAATTTAAATGTATGGAAGGTGACGGTCGATTTTACGTAGTTTATGTATGAAGCAATCACGTCGTAAGTCTGTTTGTGTTGTTGTGTATTCTGTTAGCGACAAGCAAATCGACTATGATTAATTGAAACGTATTAACCTAAACTACGAATAATTAAACATTTTGTTAATATATGACTATGACTAGCTTGTGCTTCAACTTTTAAAAGGATAAGTTCAGTATCTTTATTCAAACGTCAAAAATCATTTAATCATATAGGTAACACAATGTACACTTATGAACGTCGAAAAAAGAAATTTATATGACATCCTTCTAACTTTACATTTAGGGCCAGTTCTCGAATCAAGGGCGTAGAACGGAAGAGAAGAACTGGCAATAAACTCTCCGCCACTCTTTTTAATCGCCATGTTTTTTTTTACACAACGTTTGTAAGGACAAACAAAGACTTGTCGTCTATCAGCAAGATGCATGGTGAAATAGGAGATTCATTCTCGTAGGAACGCAATTTGAGAATACAAATTCCTTTTTAACCGTTTGATCGCGTGGATCTTATCTCTTCTTCTTCAAGTGCCACAAGTGTTGGCTGTCAACAGCTTAAATTACCTTACTTGCGCTAGTCTAAAAAGCTCTTCGGCGAATGTAACGCCGGTCCACAACCACGACTTCTTCCTTCTACCAGCCCGTATAGCGCCTTGAATTTTGCCCCTCATTATAATCTGCAACAAGTCGTATCGCATAACGCAAAATGTGTCCAAGATATCCAAATTTCCGTATTTTAACAGTCTCGATTCGTTGAAGGACTTTTTCATTCGTCACGCTTTGGGTACAACTGACGGTAATCACATCTCTAAAGCTTCGAGGCGTCTTTTTGTCTCTTCTGTAATAGTTGGATATTTTAATCTACGTAATGAATTTCAATAAATTAAAACAATTGGTTTAAAACAAAAGCAGTTCAGTATGAGAAAGGTTTTAGACTCCATTTTCTGTTTACGATAGAATTCATGTAAGTAAGTAGTTTAGTAATAAAGGCAAAAAAAGTAAGAAATTTATATATTCTGTGATGTAAAATGCCATTGATTTGGAGGTGATGGATTCAGTTCCTGGTAAATTAAGTAACTAAGTAAAAGGTTTCAATTGGACTGATGGTTATAGGACTTCATTTATTAACTGGAATAAAAGTCGCTTTTTAATTATTTTGAATAAAAAATGCTCCCTTCAAGTTCTTTTTGTCGACAATTTATCAAGACCCTTTGTTGTGTAATAATTATACAGTTAATTTAATGTTTAGGCTGAGTCAGAAAGAAAGATGGTAGCTTATAAATTTTCAAATTAGGAAATAGCTTTAAGGATGTTGTCTATTGCCGATTCTTTTAGAAGGGAGGAAGAAAAGTGATGTTAAGTGACTGCTGTGTATGGACGGGCGGGCAAAAACGTATTCAAGTAATGCGAGAGGGAGCTTGAAGACTGATTGATGAGTGGATAATTGATTGACGGTTTCTGCCACTTCAATGTAGCTTCGGTTAAATTTTGGATAGTGACAACGACGCAAGAGGTTCCTTTAACTGGCTGACGTTTCGGGTGTATGAAGTATTTAGATCGTTTTTGTTCGCACCAAAGAAGCGTTTTTGTTGGTTTAATTTTTAACTCGGGTAATGTTAATTCTTAACGAAATAAAAAAGTTATAGAAAATTGGTTTTCTATTAATTCAGTAGGTGGTACAATTTTTCCGCATCTTCCAGTACAGTAATACCTCCAATATGTACCTAACGATAACAGTATTTCGTATTTATATTTTATTAAGTTAATTATAGTTTATGAAGTTAAATTATCTACAGACATAAAAAATACACTTCTAATTAAATGCCTTCCGATGGAGTTATTTAAGTCGGTTAAAAATTATACATGAATTACCGGTTTTTTAAACGGATAAAGATTAAAGATTCAGAGACTTAGCGTGAACTACTCACATATGTTAAAATCCAATACATTTTTAAAGTGGAAGAGTCATGTTTATCACTAAGTGTAAATCTAGTTTATAATCCGCCCAAAAAAAAATATCTTAACAATTATTCTTATTTTTAACTTTTAATTTTATTTTATTTACTTCACACCATTACACAAGACTTCATTACTTACAATGCTAAATTTTACTAATATTATTATTATTATTTTTTCTACTAAGTATTATTACATTCCTTTTCTTTATTTTTTTGCGACTGATGTGGTCTCTCTGGCAGAATGACCAGCGCCGTGGAACATTCTCCTCCTCAGCATAATGCTGAGCCAGAGCCAATTACAGACACAGCACACATATATATTTTTATTTAAGAAATATTTTCTTTGATTATTGTTATTTTGTGTGTTTATGTGTGTGTGTATTTGTTTGTAATAAATGATATGTCTATGCTATGTCTATGTCTAAGTGTAAAATCCTCACCCAAACTAATATTTAAAAATCATCTACCAGACTGCTGTTCCCACAGATTGTTGTTGCGGTGCATGAAGTGACTAAAGAACGCTCGGTTTTTATTTGCTATTGTCTTTCGTCAGAATAAAGGATATATTCAGAAAGATTAATTAGCGCGAAGTTATCAATCTCCAATTTGATGTCCAAATATAATTCATTTTGACGTACGGAATTCAGACTAACACAAACGCAAAGATTTTGCGTTTTTGGCGTCAACTCAGGATTTAAAAATTCTAAAAAGTGATAAATCAAAACAAAAAGCTCTGTGGCATACAATTTTTGTAACCCGTTGGGATAAAGAAAACTTATATTCTTTATAATCTTAACTTTGTAAGACCAGTTTCATTTGACGGCTCTTGTTAACTGGTCGGGTAGAATATGAAATATTCATAACGAATGTTTCAGAGAGCTCCCGATCGGTTTTATTAGCATTTAGGGTATCGCTTGTAATGCGAGCATTCTTCATATAACTAATCCTTTAGATTTTGTTGAGAAATATTGGGACGAAATATCCGAGTAATGTGGAATCATTTCGTTTCACAATTAATCATGTGATTTCTAACTAGACACACTGGAACTAGAACTACACTGTAAGATACCAAATGGTAATGTAAGATTACGAATCTTTGCAGTGAATTAAGTTTCATTAAGATGAGATATATTAAACTTCTTTATTCGACTAAGAGAAGTGTTGACTAGGCGCGCTACAGCAGGATTCTTTCCTGATCTTTAGTGATATGCCGCCCGAAGAAGGCTCGCAAGTGCGTCACCGGCCTCTCTCGCTCATTCTATGCTATAAATAAATTTCATGAGAATGGTTTAGTTTTTTCTGATTAAGGTAATGCAAAAATACGGCCAAGACGATTACAATTAAGGAAACTGAGAGAACGTGATATTTTTCAAAATACATAATAAAAAAGCAGTAGCATTTTCCAGTCAAACCTTCATTTATACAAACCACATTGGTTTTCTAATGTAACATATCCATAACATATCATCATATCACATAAACATATGTGATTATTATACGTATTATTATGTTAAATTAATTAATTTAATAAAATTAATCTACAGCGTAGGTTCAGAGGCGAAGTTAACTTAAACGACACAAAAGTCTTATTGATACATAAAATCAAAATAAAGTTCTCATGCAAACTCAACTATCGAAAATTCGATATTTTATTGGAAGAGTTCACGAAACACAATTTTACTTACCTGAACTCATTACACCTATTCAAAGGTGACAATGCGGAACGAAAACGTTGATATAATTCAGTGAAACGAAACAGCAAGGGACACATTGTTGATCCAAAGAAAGAGATTTAACGAACCAACATCCTTTTGAGACACGTTTTTCGTCCGTATTTTCTTTTAAACTGGTTTGTATACGACAAATTACATGTCTAACTTGACGTATTGTTCTGTATCCTCTAGAAATGGGCGTCGCGTTCGCTATCGCGTTCTATCTTGAGCGCCGCTTAATATCCCAACATTGCTTTAGCCACAGCGTGGCCAAGAGCAGAAGAGAGTCAGGCTAAGAGCCTGTTTGGAGCTAAGGCTTGTCTCCTTCGGTGAGACACAGTACATCTATTAGATCAGGGTCGGCTTGTAGTTTGTCCGTGTGACTCTAAATCCTTCAAATTACGGCTTTGTAGCTATACATTTTTCTCTATGTATGTAAAATTTACTGGTCGTATAGTGAAGTTAAACAAGAGAAAATCAGCAAGTGTCAATGATGGTGTATAACAATTTGAGGCAAAGATCCATAAAATATTGTAGTGTCTCTCGTTTATAATGTGGTTGAGGCTGCTGTTTAGTATTAAAGTACAATTCAATTGCATTTATTCATGTAGGTAACACAATATACACTTACTGCCAGTTCTTAAATAAAGGTCGTAGAACGGACAAGAAGAACTGGTAATACACTCACTGCCACTCTTTAACCGCCAAGTCTTTTGTTTTACATAACGTTTGTAAGGAGCTGCATCCATTACACCATGTTCCACATGACATCTTAAGTAATGAATAATAATAAAATAATTAAAAAACAAAGGTTTGTCCTCTATCAGCAGGAGGCATGGTGAAATAGGAGCACGCATTAACATTCTCGTGGGAAAAACACGCAAATACATAGTCGAAATAACTGACATCAGCGCATACATGAATTCATTCCGACCAGTCACAAGTAGCACCCGTTCACCAGTATGTAATACTAAAGTATAAAGATTATAAAGTAAAAATTAATTACCTACCACTATTATCAAATTTATAAGGAAATAGCTTTTGCGAAAAATAAATAATGCTTATTCTGTTTCACTCTTAAATATAAATTATAGAACGTAATCTTAGAACTTTCAAAGTTGCAACATTAGAATGTTTAAATTATTTATCGAGTAAAGTACCAACAACAAATTTAATTTTAATGGTAAAGTTCACCGTATTTGTTTTGCTCAACTCATCTGAATTTGATTAATAATCTGTTAATTATAAATTATGTAAGTTGAAATAATAGAAGCTTATTCTTATAGGTGGCTTAAATATTTATTTTCAATCATATTCATCATTGCTGAAGGTCATGTTACTGTAAGGTGCCGGCTGCCCTGCTTATTTCCACGAGAATGTAAGTGCGTACTCTTAATTCACCATGCCTACTGCTTATAGACTCTATAATATAGAGGACAAATCTTTGGTTTGGTGTAATGGTTGCAGTTCCTTACAAACATTATATACTAAGCTGTAAAAACTCAACTGAAGCGTATGAGGGGAGTAGACTGGACAGAACTGGTTTTGAGGCTATAAAAGCACGGCGCGCGATATGGCCGTGCTCACTTCTTGGTCGCTCGCACTAGATAGTATAGACGTTACTTATAGTTATTGTTATTGAATTTGTGGTTATGTGTTCTTTATTAATTAATAGAAATTGTGTGGTAAATTTTGTGTAATCTAATTTGTTTTTTTTAGTAATTTTATTTGTTAATTTCTTACTATATATATATATATATATATAAATATAATCAAATTGACCGTATTGTTAATAATGCAGTCTGACCCATCTTGCGTTCCATGCGTTCTTACTCCAGCTGTATAAATAAATTATCTTTATTTCTAGTTATTGAACATTAACTCTAACAGCGATGGAAAAACTTTAAAGGATTTAAAAAAACATATATGCCTACAGTGGTTTCATTTATTTATTAGTAATCTTACAGCTAACACATATCCATATTATAAACAAAACACTTAGACAATACACAAAGCCAAAACAGATTACATTGAAAAACAAAATATATGAAACAGAAAACAAAAGTACATTAATAGACAAAAAGAAAACTGAAATGAAACCTTAAACAAACGACAATTAATACTGTTTTATTATAAGTAATATTTTAAATTCACACCTGTTTTATGTGATAATATTTTGAACGAAATTATTTAAATCCATATTGTTTAGGTTTTCAGAATTTTGTTTGAAATGTGTGATACTCGTGTGAATTTACATTGTCAAAAGACAATACCTGGAAGAATATCAATTATTTGAAAAAACACGTGAACAATAAAATTATTTTTACCCTAACTGAATAGCGGAAATTGAATAGCCTTTATAAGTAACATTTGTTGCGGAAAATTGATAAAAGACCCGATGACAACACAAAATGCTCACTCAATTTACGATATGGCACAAAATATTTGCTCACAGAATTCATATTAGAGAAAGCATCTAATGTTTACCTATAATCTTATTTCCATGCGCAAACAATGTTATCGATATATTTCCCTCTGTATGCCATTATTTTTAGTCTTCATGACAGCTAGTGAGAAATGCCCTTAAAATTGATCGTACGATTTTAAACCCTATGCAAATACCACAAGGTCTATATGGATTTCAAAGTTCTTATGTCAAGGTCCCAGGTGTTGCCCTGAGCAAAAATTGAAGTGTAATATTCCGAGTTCCAAATTCAAATTCGGTATTCGTTCATTTTTAAACCTACAGTGGCCGTGACTTATGCGTTACTGTGCTGTTCGCTTAATTATTGTTCTATTTACCTTTGTGGAGACAAAACTGAAAATGTTTCGGAAAGATTTTACTATTTATATGGTGTAAGGAAATTTATTATTTCTAGTAAAATTAAAAGGAAGTCAGTCATTGCAGCTTCCGTAGCGTCTTTGTAATTTCAATTAAGAGAAACGCTACGCCGTACTACGAATAGCTTTTACCTTGCGTATCAGTATACAAATGATAAGGTTAATTTATAATTATTATATATAATAGTTTATAATTATTATGGTTAATAAGTCGAGTTAACTAACGACAGTTAAACATTAGTTGATATCTCTCTCTGGGTCGGTAACTGACGTCTGAGTATCGTGGTCAGCTGTTTTGTGAGATCTGGCGCGAATAATTTTCTGCGCTTCTCTTACTATGTATAGTTTTGAGTATTTATTTATTTATTTATTTATTTAGTTATAAGCCCACAACATCACACACAGTCCTAAGTCCACCAACTATTTCACAAAATCCCACATCTAAAGTGTGTGACAATTAATGCAAGCATAAGTTTCTCAGTAAAAAAATCAAATAGAAATTAAAAAAAAACACAACTAAAACACACACGACAATGCAAGCACACATTAAAATAAAATCAATTTTTTAACATAAACATAAAATAAAATTTTCAAAAACTATGGCACTGTGCAGAAAAAAAAAAAAAAAAAAAAAAAAAAAAAAAAAATCATCAGAAAACGCGTACGACGAGACTTGATCAGTTCATCTCGTTGGCGAACCTATAAGCGATCTTTTACCTTCGGTGAGCTACTTTTGGTTCTCGTCGCTATTACGTACAATACGTAGTTACCAAAGTACGAAATGCGTTGATATAACGATATACAAAATATAACAATAACATAATTACGAAAGCTGCGTTTCATGTAATTGTTTTTATAAAGATAAACATATTCAATATTTGAATTTAATTTAATTTTTACTTAAAACACTTCTGCATGTAATTTTTGATTAATTTTCCAATGCAACATAATATTTATAATAATGTTATATCGAGTCAAAAACAATCTAAAATATATGTCTCGTTATCGTAGATGCCCTTTCATGATATCTTTACCCTAAAATAGTTTTAACTCAATATAAACTTATAAACCTACACTGAGATAATTTAATAACCCTCATTATTTACCAATAACAAAATATTTTATCGCCCCAATACCAAGATTTTAACTACTAATAAGTTTCCAAACTATTTCAAAATTCACACTCTTTTCAAACAAATTACGATATATTCGCAAAACGTTTTAAAATTGGATATAAATGCTCGCGTCGATAAATCTAAGTGAACCGTTGAGAACATACAAAGTACTTTTGGACTGTTCGAATATCGGTCGAAACTAATAGTAGAAATTTCAAATGTATTCGAATACATCTTGAATGTTTGAGGTTTTGATTTTAATTAATGTGAAATATTGGAACTGCCTTTAAACAGATTCAAAACACATATCAAAAAACCTTAATGTGTAAAGGTTACTACACAGTCAATGACTACCTGGAAGATAAACCCGCTTGGCAATAGTTCTAATTATATTCTTATAATTTTATTTGTTATCTTTGAAGTGTTATGAATATGTGTGTAATGGTGAATGTGGTAAATCACAGAACAGATTTTTTTTTACTTATCTAACTTTAATGACGTTGTGGTTTATGACATTTTCCTTTGAATAATTGTAATGTAAAGGGAGGGCAAAACTTGCTGAGTTTCTTGCCCGTTCTTCTCAGAAAAAGGCCTCCTGGTAGTTTTGCGAACGGATGGCGTAGTCTTGCTCTTTCGTGATTTTTGTAAACGTTGTTGACATTCATAAGCATGCTCTAAGAAGCATCTAAATTGAATAAACGAATTTTGATTTGATTTGATTTAATGCATTATTATTTTGTTATCATAAGCCTTAAATAGCTATTAAATGTTATATGAAGTTTGAAGGTACATAAGAAAATGTATTAAGTTTATATTCATTGTGAGAAGACTGAAAAGGATCTGGAGCGGAGGAATTAGTATTAGTGCATAGTATTAAGTGATAAACAGTGAGTGAAAAAATAGAACACAAGAAGTGTCTTCCCTTTAATAGAGACTGTAAGTAGTGTTATTGGACACTTTCTTATTTTAAATATCCTTATTAGTAAATTAGGTTAGACTTAAATTACTTATTAGTTGTAAGTCAAGGTATGTTGCGTGTCTTAGTAAAGACTCATGTATAAAAAAAGGTTTATGTAATGTATTCGAAGAAATTGCGAGATATTGTAGGTTTAAAAAAAACATAGTTAATACTTGTGCAATTTATTTAAAAGAATACATAAAAAAACACTTTCTACACATGAAAAGCCGAAAGTTAATTAAAGCTAGTTTTAATCAATTGCAGAGGGACATCGATTATGTTAAATAAATTTAAGAGTATTAATATTTTATATCTTCACACAACAACAATATAAATAGACATTTGACAAGTTTTAGCTTGTCCTTATCCTCACTATACAAAGTTACTTAACTAAAAAAAACAGGTTGTTACAAAAAAAAAACAGTTTAAAAGTAGCTTTCTCGACAAAATTTTGTTTGATTATGGCAATTCCCAGTTGACTTCGTCATTGTATTCTTCGTTATCCTTTAATGGCTCCAAGAACGGCGCCCGGGCGAGAAATCCTGGAACAAAGGGAATTATTCAATGTATTTAAATAATTTAATAAGCTTAATGCCTTCGCTATTAATGAAGCGAAAAAGGTGAACGATATTCGATTTTTTTAATTGTGATGTCAGTAGATTTCGCGTTAGGTACAGGTGTGTACTAGGTACTGCTATACCCCTTACATAAGAGCTATATGGAATTCTTCTTATCATAGTGCCATCTCCTTGCGAAAGTTGGCGATCATCATAGCTAGTAATTTTTAAGACAAACCATTGTCTTAAGTTGAAGGAGCTCATATTTTTTGTAATTACGTAAAACGTGTCCGAAATACTCAAGTTTCCTTTTCTTAACCGTCATAAGCACTTCTTTGTTCTTCTACATTCTTCCCAGCACGGTTGCATTTCGTATGCGGTCTGTCCAAGATATTTTAAGCAAACGTCGATAAATCCAGATCTCGAACTATTCCAGTTTTTTGGACATAGCCTCTGGCAGCATCCAAGATTCTACGCCAGAGCACAGAGAATACGAACATCGCGCATTCGAGTTCTAAGCTGTAAATTTAGGTGCTATTACAAAGAACTTTTTTAGTTTTGAAAAGTATATATATGGAATTAGTGGTGTCTATTTTATATATTGAAATTATAAATACAGCATACAGAGTGTACTGGATTTTGGTAAGGTTACTCGTGTGAATAAGCCGGATTCGAATAAATCCAGCGCGCCTGTATTTGTAACTTACATCGCTTTAAAACCATTATTGTGTATAACATTTTTGTACAGTGAAGGAATATCATAGAAGCATTTTCTATATATAAAGCTAATAAGCGAAACATACGCAGATATGTTACTGCCCATTATTGGAATATTTGCACCAGAATGCGGCTTATTTAAATCTTTAAAACATTTAAATACCACACATTGCGTGATGTTTCTACATTTCATTGCCGAATTCACGAATATTTATCCAAGCATAATAGACGTACGGTCTTTGGTGACTCAATTATATAAGTCTTAAGGGGTTTTATAATTAATTGATATTTTAAAAATCTTCCAGCAAACTTGTTTACTTTGACCGTTGGATTTGTGACACGAATTAGTGAAACTGGGTTTTAGTACTACATTCAATAATAAAATTAATAAAACGTCGCAATTAATCTTCTTAACCTAGTTTTAAGATAGTGTTTGTGAATTCAATACTTATTTTAAAGTGGCTTCTTAAATTCAATCGGTTGAAATAATAAATAAAAATATCTTTTCAAATAAGTATGAATATATTTTGCTGTTAAGCTTTTAATGAATTAGTACCCTTTGATATCCATTGGACTAAACAAAAGTTCACAGTTTTAAATATTTAATACTGCATAGTATTTTTAGATTAATATTTATATAAGCTAAAAGTTAAATTATTATTTTATGATATATGGCGTGTAATTCTGTCATCTTGGATTCTTAACGATAATTGCTTCGGTTATTGGGCACGGAAGGCTGATTACCTTTAAAAATAATTAATGAGCCAAAATATTAATGAATAATGAAAGAAATCTGTTTGCCCAAGTTCCTTTGAAACGCTTACATTATCCCTGAGTAACGGGCTATATTAATCTTCAAAATATTTTTAAAATAAAATCCAGTCCTACGGAGTCTGCACGGCTACTTCTTTATCAATAAATCGTCATAGTCGTAGAATAGGGACGGATCTGACAAATAGTAAACTTTATCGGCAGCCATTACAAAATAATATATAATCATGTAAGGCTTTGTAATAACTATTTTAATTAATATTCAGTTATTATGAAAATTGGCATACAAGCAAACAAAAGGGTTTGTTTTGAAACAAAATAAAAATAATAACATCAAATTACACAGTTTTTTAGTTCACATGTTTCTATCAAATCCGTCACTCTACCGACTGATCAATTTGAAATTTAAAACACATGGATTTTTTTAATGTAGCCGTAATATTTAGTCAATGTAGTATCAAAATATAATAAAAAGTAGATTTTGGATTTTTTTCAATTCCGACATTGTTCTACGATCATAAATGAAAAACCCATTCAGTTTTGTTCCAGATAAAACGTATTCAAACAGATTTTCAAATCCAACTTGATGGCGTGCAACTTTTTCCGTGCAAAGCCTGCATCGAATGTTCTACAAGATTTATTACGCAACTTTCCCAACATCGATTTTCGATTCGATCCCTTCATTTAGTATTATCATCAAGTAAGAGCTCCTCAATCGGATTGAATGATATTGATGTTCGTATAAATGGCAGGCGCCGAATTCCTTTAGATAAAATGTTCGGATTAGAAGAGTGCGTAAAAACTTTTATACGACGAAATGGTCCAGTTTGTTTTGAGATTTTATGTTATTTGACCTTGTGCTGTGAATTGTCGTGATGTAAAGATGATTTATCTAAAAAAATGTTCGGATTAGAAGAGTGCGTAAAAACTTTTATACGACGAAATGGTCCAGTTTGTATGGAGATTTTATGTTATTTGACCTTGTGCTGTGAAGTGTCGTGATGTAAAGATGATCTATCTGGGGTTCGATATGTAATCTGTACTTGTATGGCAATCAAAGTTTATAATAATTTACCATTCAATCGATCTTCTTATTAAGTGTAAGAGGTTTTAAAAGTCTTGTTTAGGAAAAAATATTATATTATATGATTATTTGAGTGAAAATTTATAATTAAACTAGCTGACCCGGCTAACTTCGTTCCGCCTTAATAATAATATCGTTGTTACTTTAGTTAAACTTATTTTAGGATTCCATTAAGGTGATAACTTTTTTTGCAAATAGAGAAATGTTTTATTGCTTGCCATTGCAAAAGAAGAATGGCAGTTTTACACATTAGGCCTCTTCTCTCTATCGCCAATATTGCGATACTGCATGTTAAAGCACTTTCTGCTTTACAACATTTTTTGATGAGGTAACACATACAGAGTGATAAGTGTTGTAACAAACACGACTTTTGTTTTATATATATAGATTCGGTAATGTAATAATATATTTTAATAATGTGATGAAGTAGCGATAAAATAATATAAGAATTGACTATATTGATATTTTTAATAATGAAATATGTCACTTTTTGAATGAAAATAAAGTACTACTATTTTACTGAAATAAACAGCTGAAAACAAATAATAGCGAAATCTCCATTTAAAAACGTCTCATCAAAAACGACTCGTTCCATTTTTAGATTCGTAATTTGGATAAAGGAACTGTAGCTTAGATACCGGTACTAAGTGTTACATTCAAAAATATTTTTTTTATAAAATTTATCGTAATTTAATATAGATTAATAGAAGTTCAATGAACTGAAAATCACTATTAAAACTAACAAATCCGCGAACAAAAGCAATTGCTTCATTAAGCTCAAGTTGCCCGGAATGAAAGCTTAAAAGTAAATAATTACAAATTGAATTCCGGAATAAGTAAGACAGATAGGTACTTTGTGTTACAATTATAAATACAAATACCAATTGATAGCATATAATATTATACGGTAATATGTTTGTTATTACCACATTAAAAAAAATCTAGACATAAACCTCATTTATAAAAAAATATTAATCTAATGTCACCGTTGTAACTAAAAAAAAAAACACATCTGCATCTTATTATGATAGGATAAACAAATATATAGAGATAGATGCCGTTCGAGCGAATGGCAAATGCGCACGTAGCCAGAAAGTCCATTAGTGCACAGCCGGAGATCGAACTTACGACATCAGGGATGAGGGTCGCACGCTAAAGCCACTAGTAAACACAACTCTTATTATACAAAAGTTTTGCTAAGTCATTACAGAAATATCAGCGATAGCGGCTATACATATAATTAGGAAGACGTTCATACCAACGCGATATTCACTTAATAGGTTAAATTCATAACTAAATCTAGTAAACTTATATTTTTGTCTAATTTTTTTAAATGTTTATTTAGTCATAAATGTTAACGTTTTACGTTTTTGTTTAAATGTTTTATAGGAGCAGTGTTGGCTTAGTGGCTTCAGCGTGCGACTCCCTGACGTCGTAGGTTCGATCCCCGGCTGTGCACCAATGGGCTTTCTTTATATGTGCGCATTTAACTTCACGAACGGTGAAGGAAAACATCGTGAGGAAACTGACATGTCTTAGACCTAAAAATTCGACGGCGTGTGTCAGGCATCGGAGGCTGATCACCTTGCCTATTCGATTTAAAAATGATCATGAAACAGATTCAGAAATCTGAGGCCCAGACCTAAATAGGTTGTAGTGCCACTGATTATTTTTTTTATTGTATTATGTAATTAATTATAGAATTTTATAAGACTAAATGAAAATTCGTTCAAAATTTTTAGGCGTAAAAGCGCAATAAATATCGCAGTTGTTCAACAATAGAGAAATATATTGTTAAATAAAACGCTATGATATTTCACCGAAATAAAGTGAGAAAATTCTTCCTTTTGCGGTGTTATTCTCATGAATGTCTGAAAATATATTTAATATTTTAAAATAAATTCAATAAATAAATGATTCGTTTAAAACCGTTAAGTGCTTTTAAAATACATAGCAATTATAACCAAATGGGAATAATTATCAGCACAATAATTTAATGTTAATTTAATGTTACACGTGGTGATAATTCCAAAATCGAATAATCGCAATATAAGAAAAAGCTTTTTTATTATAATTTTGTAGTAGGTAGTAATTTTATATATACGTATTGTACTAATATATGTGTAATACACAAATACACGCGTACCTTTTCATTTCCTGACCAAGAAACAATTGACAGTTTAATTTTTCCCGCATTTTTCTGAATAATCATATCTGGGTGTAATTCCCGCAACTTCACACAAGTGAGCGGCTAAAAGCGGTTTAAATAATAAAAGAGGGTGAAGATAGATGGTCTACTCAGAGGCTTTTGTTTCGGCTCCCCCAGTGCGTATCAGCCCTAACGAAGTAAATTGATCCTCAAAGGTCAATAACAAAATGGTGTCAGATAAGGCATTCGTTGATTTACATCCGAATAGCTACTGGGTCCAGTTGCAAAGTTTAAATTAATCTTTAAAAGAAGTGTTTTGTGTGTAAATACACAACACACAATACACAATACAGGTGTTATCGAATGTGTACCTTCTACACGTCTACACGTCTTTTGCACCATAGATAAATAGTGAACATCTATATATAACCCGGAGAATAACAACCGATAGCAATTTTCAAAAATTGGTGGAATGAAACTACAAAGTAAAATACATTCCATTTGGAACACTTCAAAAAAATGTTCATTGCTACAATTTTGATTGACTTCGAACTAAATGGGCAAGTAACTGGCTCAAGTTAGATGTAAATTTCGCAAGCATTTATATATTTCCCACTGAAGCCGACAAGTTTCGCGCTTTTATCTCGTTTCAGTTCGATTAGAATGAAATATCGGTCCGAGTTTCAGTATCAGAAACCGAATAAGCGTTTTTTTGAACGAGTGATTTGTCGATACAAAACTTGTTACCTATTGCGTGATTTATGCTTACTACGAATATATGCCAGACGGCTTTTTACGTGAGTTTAATATATTTTTCTTTATTTTGACTGACGGTATTTTTTTAGATCTACACGATAAGATATGTGTTGGTGTACTACGGCGGTGTACTTTACTTTCTATGCGCGCAATTGACACTCGCTAAACTAGAAAAAAGGGTGCGTGTACGCGCGTAAAAAGTTATACTTCTTTGGCATTATTAAAAATAGTTTTTGATTGCATGCAAATAATTAATTACAATTAAATAATCAAAGACTGGAAAAGGAGTCATTATGGTCAATAAAGTTCAGTTAACATTTGAAAAATAAATAAATAAATATTTATTATTATTCTCTTACATTAAGTGTAACATAAATTATATTATTATTCGAATGTTGTTTTTAAATTATGTTTAATGCCGTAGCATCTTCCGTGGGCAACTTCATTCTGTTAATTTTGTGTCACGATGCGCGCGCATCGTAAAATTTCACTCTCATCAATGTTTTATAACGCGCCTAAAGAAAAAATATATCTTAAAACACATAACGATATCAAAAACCAAAACTAAGGGTTGTAGTGCCACTGGTTCATTTTTTTCTTTACACATAGTCCCATTAGTTAGGTTTACGCATTCGGTGTAAGTTTATCTAAATTTCAATAAACAAAGGCAAAAATGTAGTTACTCCATGGTAAATATCAGAATACATGTACGGAATGGCTGGGTGAGCAAAAAAAGGAGAGCACCGCTACAGAAACCTGGGATGATGAAAACGATATTGAGGAAAAATACAAAATGTAGAGTGTGAAAGATACTTTCATTCCTTCCACTATACTAATGCAAACTAAATGCATTATAGGACTTGAAAAGATTATTTGATTTTGACAACTTTGTTTTTTATATTTTTTTAATTTTTAATTAACTATTAATTACTTAAGATGTCATGTGACGCATGGTGTCATAGTGCCTTAAAAACATTGTGTAAAACAAACAACTTGGCGATTAAAAAGAGTGGCGGAGATTTTATTGTCAGTTTTTCTCGTTCTACCTTGATTTGACACCTGGCAGTAAATGTAAAATTAGAAGCATATTAACATTTAATATGTATTTCTTTATTGTTCATAAGTGTACATTGTGCCACCTAATTGAATAAATGATTTTGAAATTTTTTTAAAAGTAATATCACACTTATTCTCGCTTTCATCTAAAACATTGCCTAATCTTCCGAACTTCTATAATAAAAAATATTTATAACTTCTTACAGGGACTCTACGGACTAAATTAAGTAGTCCTTATGCCAGGTAAATCAAAGGATAGCGAAAAACAATAATAAAGAAGTTAATTAAGTAACGTAATTAAATGTATGCCCCTTTCAAAAGGTTAATAATATAAGTTATGAAATGATATTTCATTCATCTGAATTTGGCGCGTTTTACAAGTTGTCTGTGGAAGTTGGTAGGTGATGCGTCGGAGAGAAGCGCGATTTAATGGCGGATGACGTGCAGATTAATTAGTGCATTGTATTATTATTAAAATATATAATTATTGAGGATAAGTGAACATTAAATTTCGTTTCTTTGTATTTCAGTTAACAATAATTGTTATAGTCAGACAATAAGTATG
This sequence comes from Pieris melete, assembly GCA_963693345.1. Taxonomy (NCBI): domain Eukaryota; kingdom Metazoa; phylum Arthropoda; class Insecta; order Lepidoptera; family Pieridae; genus Pieris; species Pieris melete. The sequence goes on along the minus strand of CAVNZK010000032.1, from coordinate 1,509,479 downwards.
TATGTATTATTATAAAATGTGATCAATAAAACAAAACCTTTGTATTTCAGAGAAATAATTTGTGATTCATTTTGAAAATCCTTAATAATATATCTTATATATATTACACACGAACAAAGCGCTGGTGACGAACGAGTTTCAATATAGCTGCAGGCACGTTGTAACATGAACTGATTTAGATTTATCGAATATATTAGCATAAGCGGATAATAGGATATTAGCTGGTTTTTGTCATGAAATTATTAGCTAGTGACGTAAAGCTGACTGCACAAAATAATCCTGTGGATAATTAATTTGTATAGCAATCACAATCTAAAATAATTTTATTTTTGCGATAGTGTTATTATACAAATACGTAACAAGTATTTTTATAGTTGCCTTTAGCATTATTTAAACTTAAAATTCCTGAAACAAAGTGTTCTAGGCAGGTGGCAAATGAACGCTGCTAAAATCGCAGGACACGGCTAAAATAAGGAGAGAAAAATAACCATTAAAGCTTAAAGTGCTAGATTGAGATATATGTTTATTTCAACTTATAAACCAAATAAAAATATGTGTGTAGTACAAATCAAAGTATAGTTTCTACTATAGGGATATTATTATTTATTATATGGTAGGTTTATTATATATTGGAAGGTCTACTAGGTCTATTAGCTAGAACCACAATAAAATATGCCTACAAAGCCTTCTCAAATCACAATACAACGTTGAACACGCAGCTGTAATGAAGTCGGCCGCAGAACAACCGCGGCCCAGCGAAGGCTGACCGAGCGGGAAACTTTGGTTAACATTATATGAAGTCGAGTCACGATTATAGACTTCATTAATGTTACTCAAAACTTTCATTTAAAATTAATATTTGTTCTTTTAGAGGTCACCTCTGTTAATTGATTTTATTTCAGGTGTTTAATGGAACTTAGTTGCTATATCGAATATAAATACAGTGTATAACTGTTTATAACGAATTTCAAGGGACCGAGCATTTTTTTCGTTATAGAGTTGTCGTTATAGGAAGGGAAGAGAAGAAAAACCAAATTTAACCAATTACCTACAATAAAAAAAACTTTTTAACCGGATTAAAGTTATGTATTATTATAAATTGACCATGCACGCTGTAAAGCACGCGAAACGTCGGATAAATTTAAAATTATGTTAAATAATTGTAAATTTATAATAATACATAACTTTAATGCGGTTAAAAAGTTTTTTCTTTAAATGTGTAAAGGTTATGTCAATCAAAGACAATACTATACCTACAATAATTTCTAATTTTTTTACTATCAATAGGTAAACTATTCTAACATAAAGCATAACGCTTTTCTTTTACTGGCCATCTTGGCAGTTTCAAAGTTTGTTTACGACTGATTATAAACGATAGGGGATGGTGGTGCGTTTTTTTTCTTGATTTCTGACAGCACATACATCACATATCCGTCATGCTTGCTTCAGAATGTTTGAACGATGTTTTCCTGATTAGTTTCAAATATACGATGACGAATAATTAAATAATTTTATGAGTGAAATATGATAAATACGGGAAATAGTCACCGCTACACCCATTTCGAATATGCCTGCGAAGATTTTTGGCAGGACTCTATTGCGTGCAACGGTGGCATAACATTATGTTTATGTTTTTTCTAATATAAGTGTCATATATGTTTTTAATGACAATAGAGATCTTGAAACCTAATTTTATTTCATCACAGCATAAACAGGATAAACGGAAAGAGACAAATCAGTATTATGAGTGAATTAGTATTTATTAAGTTAAATCAATAAAAAGTAAAACTAATTTTAACCATGCAACACGTAACAGACGTACATGGCAATGGGATATGTGTATAATGGGAAAAATGAACAAGGAAGGTCCAGAATAGCGAAGATAGATCAAGATAGCTACATTTGAAGGAGGTCCTTATCGAAAAACAAGATGATCAGTGGTAATAATAGTACAGCGATAAAGGCTTATTTTATTTACAAGGTTCTGAATTCCGTAATTTTATATTATGTCTTACCTATCATTATTATTTTTATAATTTGTTCTTTTCTATTATAAATTTGATTTAAATTTGATTTTAACCAAGAAGCTATATTATCCGCTTATGTTCCCGATCGTGATTGTTTCTGGTGGTGGTTATGACCAGCTACGCCTCAGAAGAGAGCTAGCTTCGTCGGTGTACTTATTTAGGATATTTACGGATCGGGTTCATAATCTGGATAAAATGGAGACACTGGGTCTACGGGTATCAAGTAAAAACCTGAGGCGGAAGTCTCAAATTTTGGATGTCCCGCGCGACCGCCGCCGTAAAACCACTGTGTGAGCTCGAAAAGTGAGTTACAGAATCGCAAGGCTGATTAAAAAAAAATATTGAAATTTTACTTTTCAATATGAGGGTGGATCTTTTTCTCCATAAACTTACCAGTGATAGTTCCAGCGATAAAAGAAACTGCAAGAGTCACTATCAAAGACAAAAATTGGTTTAGAGCTTGGTCGCTTGCAGTCCTTCCGCCGCCTTCCTGAAATTAAACGTAACGCGTGAGTTGGACGGCTGAAATAATTTTTTTATTTATTTATTAAATCACTCCTGCACTAACAGGCGACCCTAAATAGACAAGAGTGCAATTAGTAAAAAAAATTACAGACGTAACAAAAAAACAATAATAAGAAATTAATGAGAAAAAACAAAATTATATACTTATTGTCTTTTACTGACATAACTTTTAGACATAGAAAAACACTTTTTTAGCGGATTTGAAGTTATATTTTATTATAAGTTTACAATTATTTCTACAAAAAAAATATTGTTTGGATAAATTTTATTTTTTTATTATGTGCCATTAAAAAATACATACAACCCAAACCCAATAAATTTTCACCCCTATACGATCAACTCCTATGTTTTATTTCGTAAATTAAACAACTTATGACTTGAACTCCGTGGTTTAATAGCGAAAAATTCACAGAAAAAAGTTTTCATTCCGGAAAACTGAACATTCTCTGGTAAACAATCAACTACAAGATTCCTTCTTGTTAGAATGCCTAATCATAAAATGAGTGCTTCACGACTGTTTTGAGCGCGACCGCCGCTTTTCATAGCGCTGTGTGAGTTCGAAAAGTAAGTTACAGAATCGCAAGGCAGCATAGCAAAATGTTCCATGTGGGTTTGTACTAAGAAGTAGGCTAAGTAAAATCACATTAAGAACAAACGAAGTTCGCGGTTGCAGCTAGTTTTATATTCAAAAAATGTGTGCGATTAAAAGATTTTTTTAAATATTTTTTTCTTATCGTATCTGTCGAATATGATATCCAAAACAATTAACCTTAGTTCGATACAATTTTTTGGTTTTGTTTCATTGTTATTTAGAATAATTTTACGCTTACCAACTATTATTATTATTTATTGGTATTTCTTCCTGTTTTTATTTCTTATTAAGACCCAAACAATACTCATAAGTACGAAGGAGGAAACCTCTTAAAAAGCTTGAAGTGTAGGTCTAAAAATATGCTAAGCAATCTTCAATTAACCCAATGTTTGCAAACAATGTTTGCCATGTCAGCTAGTTTATTTAAGTTTTTACACCGTACCTCCTCATGCATAGCCTCAAAAACGCCTGTTAGATCAGCGCCGTACTCCTCTTTAGTCGCCAGACCAGCAAAGACAGCAGTCAGTATACCAGAAAAGACGCCAGGCATTCCGTGAAGGTTGTGCACTCCACAGGTATCACCGATTCCAATCCGAGTGAGTAGTGGCTGTGAAAATATTAAAACTGTATTAACGTGCGTACTACACATTTTAATAATGGTACAATTAACCCAATGTTAATCGTATATGGGGGATTGTCATATGGGTATGAGAATGAAAAGACAGATGAATTAAAGACGCAAGACGAAACGATCCGTTCGATTGTGCTTGGTCAGTTGGCATAATAATATGTCAATTGTAAACGCGATTTTTTTTTCTTATATAACAGGGGGTCACATGGACTCAGAGGCTCACCTGATGCTAAGTGATATGACCATAGACAGTTTGGCTCGCAAGTGCGTTGCCGGCCTTTTAAGAATAGCCTAGAGATGTTGTTGACGAATCACAACCGAACAATTATTTTATTATTATTATTGTATATTGAAAAACAAAAGAAAGGTAGTAAGCGGCTACAAGGTTTTGCGGCATAATAATAGTAATATATTTGCAATAATATGTTACAAACATATATATATATATAATATATATATATACATAGATGTCGTTAATATAATAATAATGACATGTTATATGTCATTTTAATGTTACACTTGCTGATCACAACTGCTATAATATATACTAATTTAATTTTTAATTACTTCGCTATGTTTGAAGTGAGCAAACATCTCTTCTACGAGGTTCTTGATATTAGACATTCCTTTTGTTAATAAAAACAAAACAAGTCGTTAGACCCCAAGATTTTAATTATTTATATTGACAAATGTACATTTCTACTTACTGTTAAGTATTGGTACCCAAGCACACTGAGCAATCCAGCCCCCATTCCGATAGCAATAGCAGTTCCTGCCCCAATATACATATTGCACACTGATCCAACAGCCACGCCCCCAGCTAACGTTGAGTTCTGTACGTGGACCATATCCAGTTTGCCATGATGCTTGCTCAAAACTGAAGACATGACGAAAGTTGTTACCTAGAACGTTATTAAACAATTTAGTTAACTTATGATAACATTTGGCGGCAGTTGGAATTATAATTCTTTGAAAAAATATAACTAGGTTATATCCTGAACACTATCTTACTAGAAAACACTTTCTCATACAAACAGACATACATTACTCACGAAACACACAGAATAATAATAATAATGAAAACAGAAAATAACAAAAAAATATGGAAAGAAAAAAAAGGAATAAGGTACATTTTAAGTGTGTAATGTGTGTGTGTTGTGGTTGTAACTGGCTGTGCAGATGTGTTCCAAAGCGCTGGTCATCCTGCCAGGGACCACAACAGTTAGCTTGCGCCTCAGACGCAAAAAAACATACAATAAAAAATATTAATAAAGAAAATTAACAGTGTCAGTAAAAAGTATTGGAAGGTTTGTGCGTAAAAGTATTTAAAAGTAAATAAAAAAAAAGGAGAATAATAGTTACTAAAACAACAATGGATAAATAAAAAAAGAGTGTGTGTACTTAGTACGCGCGTTAGAAGTTATCCTTCTTTGGCGTATGGCAAAAAAAATAACTAAAATGCAGTAGTGATTAACGATAAATATTCAAATTAATTAATAAAATTATTATTAGTAAATACTATCACCGTCGTATATGAAATCGATTTAAAAAAACACCAAAATAATATTTATTTATTCACACTGTTTAATTGTAGTTACGAAACACGTGTTCTAAATATAAAAATACTAGAATATACAACTTGAACATAGTTGCTATCGATTTTCATGCCGCCTAGAACTAACTTCATTCTGTTAATTTTGTGTCAAGACCACATAAATGTTTCAAAGGACTAATGAACCACCTAAGTTGATTTTTTAACAAGAAATATTTTCAAATATACTTATATATAGATATTCATTCAGTCTAGGCTCTTAAATATTTTATATACTTTTAGATAAAACAATTGTTATACTAAAAGTAATTAATGGATCTAATTAATGAATTACTCGGGATAACGGCTAAATAAAATCTAAAAAAACATTTGCACAAAGAACGAATTCACAATTCTTAAATGAAAATGTTACTCGTTCTTTCTTACATAAAAGGATAATAAAATGTAGTTCAATTAATACGTCTTTTGTAAATAAGAATGTTGATGTTTTTCCACTAGTTGTATTGTTAAATATTAAGTCGATAAGTTAAAAGTATTTCAGAAGAATATTCAAATGAAATATACAATAGGTACCATAAATAGCATAGTAATTACGCAATAAATAATTTTGATGTGAAACATCTATAGCCGCACGTAAAACCGATTTCTGCCGTGGCGACGCGTCGTCACGCTATTTTATGGTATATATATATACAGTCTATATGCAGTAGTTTGTATGGTGTGTGTATTTCGAAGTCACTGATCAAACGAATTAAGTAGTCACGATTTGAAATAAATTCGTAATTTTTTGTATTTAATGAAAATAAATGTTTATTCAATAAATAGTCATCGTTATCTGGAAAAAAAATCGTAATATTTTATTTTATCATTATGACTTATTTAGTTCCTATCACAATCTGTTCTTTTCTGCATATTACTTTTACAAAATAATGTCGATGTTTCACATCTACCAGACGTCCCGTGACGGCTCACATTTTTTTGAAGGCGGTTCATCTTCTAACCCGAAATAATTATTGCCTGTAATAGATCGCTTATTCATCAAGGCCGTGCATTAACTTGTTTGTTGTTTCGTGCGTTAAAATTATATAGGAACCGATAAAACTCGTATATTGAGAGCTGTGTCAGCCTCGTGGCTTAAGTGATTGATTTCATCCCTGAGGTCGTAGGTTCGAACCCCGGCAATTCACCAATCGTTTTTACTTTCTATGAGCACGTTAAACTATCGCTCATGCCTTATGCAAAAATTTACGGCGGATGTCAAGGCTTAGTTACGTGCATATTAAGACAAAAAAAAACATGAAATAGATAACGATATCCGAGAACAAAGGTTGTAAGCGCAACATGTTTCTTTTGATATATTGAATATCCAAGCCATTTTTATAGTGAAACATAATATTTTAATATTGTTGATTAGGTATAAAACTACTAATTTTGGTTGACATAACTATAACATTTAATTTACGATAGCACACAATGAGAAAATTCGCTAGGCCGTGAACATATAAACTGTTTTTATGCTCTTCCATTTTGTATTTATTAAATGTGTAATATTTATCCTCCTTACTTTGTGGATTGCGTATTTTCATGCCACGATAATTCAGAGACATGATTTCCGTATGTCAAAATCTAACACTTTATGCCATACCGAAGTCGCAAAAAGTTAAAAAAAACGTGTGTGTACGCGCGTTAGAAGTTATACTTCTTTGGCGTAACAAGACAAAAATCATTGCAACATTTTTATTCTACGTTTGTAGAAAAAACGACACTAACAACAGAAAAAACTAAAATTTTGACTATCGCTAACTTCACGGTGTTGGATTTTTGTAACGGAGTGCGCGCGCATTGTAAAAAATTACTCTCATCACTTTTCCCTAACGCGCGAAAAGAAGTATAACTTCAAAAACTTAGGGAAACTTAAGGCTGGTAAAGATATTCTTCAGCTGCAAACTAATTCCATGGTGAACGTTTTTAAAATTTTAGCATAAGCCTATATACTAAAGACGACTAATGTTAATATTCTACGGTTTCGATATTTGTAAATATGTGAGGAACATGTATACTAACTTTTTAGTATCGTAGTTTATTCTATGAGTACATTGTCTTCACATATAATTATTTAACAAATGTAACAAAATATTGTAGACCTATTTTAAAAGAGTAAGTGTGGAGTTTCTTGCCCATTCTTCTCCACACGAAACTACCTTTCGAAAGGGGCAACTAGAATCTTCTTTGTATTTTTTTGACGTTCAAAAGTGCCATTTTAGATGGTCTAATTGAAATAAATGATTTGACTTTGACTAAAGATATTAAAGTAAAGCAAATATGCGCATGACCACTTTATGAAACGAACTGCTAGTTGAATTCAACTGCCATTGCCATACAACTAAAAGACTTTAAACGCGAACCAAATCTTTGAAAGTTGGGAACTTATGAATGCGTTGTAAATAACTAGATATTTTATCTAAACAATGGAATAAATTACTGTAATAGACTCTGATTGGTTTAGATAATTTACTAACAGAAAGTGTGGAAGAATGTTATATAGGAATTTAAGCTACGGTTTCCTAGAAAAGCGGTCTTTACGGTGGCCAATCTGTGGTTTTCTAAAAGTAGTGCGACCGTATTCAATCGTAGTCACTCAGTACTTACACGAGCGTAGGTCGTGCACTGGTGAAAAGTGGACGATTTGGACATAGCATTATTAGTATTTTTGGATGATGAAGAGTCATCAGAAGACGAAAAAAAGCATTTGTAGGCACTCCTCCAAATGCTTTTTTTAACATGACACTTCATGTTCAAAAACCGTGATACGTGTTACGTGATTTGATATTGTACAAAGCTTCATGATTTTTAACAAAATCAATTAATAGTTCATCATTTTCGCTCGTCCAAGTCATTGTATTAATTAAATATGCGCACCGCTACACGCCAAAACCGTTGAACTACTCTTTATCACCGCTATGACGGCCGTCATGCAAATGACATCACCGCTATTTGACGTTACGGTGACACTCAACGTATGGGTGACGTCACCCAACGCTACATTACGTCCGTTAGATAACGGCACCGCTTTTATAGGAAACCGTAGCTTTACTAGGTCTCGGGAACCAATTAAAGCAGATATGACTTACTGTAGCAGCTGCAAGCGCCAAATATGTATTGGCGACGGCCCGTTGGTACTCGGTGTTAGAATTGGTGAGGGCCGAGTTGAAAGATGGCCAGTAGATCCAGAGGAATATTGATCCTTTAATAGATAAAAGTAATAAATTTTACTAAAAACTTTTAAATAAATACCAACTCTAGGTAAGACTTAAAGTAACAGAAAAGTATCATCAAGATGTCTTTATCTTAAGGGATTATTACCAGACAGCGTAAAGTAGATTGAGTACCATACAATATTTTCCAACGATGAACAAAAAAAGATTTAGTGTTAAACAATACAACCCTAAAACTGAATTAGGCAGTGGAAACAATAAAAAACAATCATTCTTTCCACCTTTTATTTAACGATGTTTATGTATTTCACTTTTCAAAATTAATAATTTTCGTATGAATTTTATGATCAATGGTGAACATGAATGTATGAAACTAAACACGATATTTTAAATAATTATAGAAATTCCTTTTTAGATATTAAATACTAGCTGGCCTGGCGAACATCGTACCGCGTAACAGTCGATTCTTTATTTTTTTTAAATACTTATTCTGCTATTCGGGACACCGGTTTAGCTAGTAAGATAAAAAAATAAAGTTGATAAGACAACAAATACATTATGTCAAAAAATTAAAATTTACCATCCCGGAACCCCTCCACTAACATTTTATGATATGGTATTAAAGTTCAAATTGACTTTTAAGTATTATTACGAATATTTTGTATGGGAATATAGAAAAGTGTTTTTTAGACTTTTTCACTCAATTTTTTTAAATTTTTCTCTCCGTAAGAACCATCCTCGTACTTCAAGGAATATTATAAAAAAGAATCAGACAAATCGGTCAAGCCGTTTTCATGTTATGTTGTGATAACGGAAAATGGGTTACATTTTTATATATGGAAGAAGTAATGATATGGCGTGTCGCCAACAGGCATACAAGTATTCAATAATAATACTTTTTATTTGTATTGACTGGCATTACATTACTAACAGAATTAAATGTATTAAGTTAACTAGTTTATGTATACATTAAGAAGTGAAGGAGTTTCCATCCGTAAGCAAGGATATTTGTATCTCTGATAATCTAGAGGCAAAACATTCACCTACCAATCACTAAATATAAAATCGATCCATAAATTAATGTTCATGAACTTTAAAACTATAATTTAATTGCTGTTTTTATTTGAAAACATCAAGAAGAGACTTCTCTCATAGTATTGCTGATAATCTACAATTGAAACACCTGCCTAAATATAAAATCTAACCATATCATAATGTTGGTGAACTTTAAAACTATAATTTAATTGCTGTTTTTATTTGAAAACTTCAAGAAGAGTATATTTTTTTAGTATTTTTTGCTGGAATCCCTTTTAAGGTGGGAACTGACCAAAGTTACGAGGTGTAATGTAACACGTTACACAGCGAGCATTCGTGCAGTCAGTACGTCGTGTTACGGGGAAATCAGCGAGCAACGAGCCGCTTGTTGCTCGCTTTGAGTGCTCCACCCGGCGGTCGGTTTTTCAGCGAATCCTTTGACTGTTACGCGGTTCAGTCAGTACGCATCGCACGTCACGAGTGATCATGATTATGATTTTTATAAATTGTGTCTTTTTAAAGTACTTCTGGTCCAATTTAATTCAACAGTTCTTCAAAATCGAGACATGCGTACAAAGATTTTATACTGTCCAGTAATCATTCGGTTTTTTAATATTGCAATCAATAACAAACCACCTCAAACGCCTGTGTTTTTAAATAAGTTTTATGTCCAGTAACATTATTTTTTCTTCTTTTTCTTCTTAATTTGGTTGAAACAATAATTAAATAGAATGAAAGATATCAACACGTCCTCGCTGTTGGCCATCTCGTGAACACTGGCGGCGAAAGCGGAGCACAGAGTTTTGGCGAGCATGTTACGCCAATTTTAGAACACAGCATAACATGCTCGATGCATAACACGCTCGATGCGAATGCTACATTACACCTCGTAACTTTGGTCAGTTCCCACCTTAACAAACCGATTCCTTGTTTGCAAGAGTACGTATAAATACGTATAGAAGGAAAAAATATGTACCACTGGGTCCAGCTGGGTACAGACTAATACATCTCCAATTTATGAGACATACGATACAAAACTTTATTCTTTAATCTTCACAAATAGACCGCAATCTGGTCTTTTTAAATGATGCCATAAATACAGAAACATTACAGTTATTATCACCCAAGCCACGCAATCTTCGTATTTCATACAATGTTGCGACGTATAAAATTTCCTTTCTATTAGTCATAACTTGTGTAATGTGTGGAAAGACCCCCGAACAGAGATAAAGAAGATATTTTATACTCTTCCTCGTGTATTATCCATACAAGTTGTTGGGTGTGACTTCTTACGGTATTATAGATAAATAAGGAAGGCTATGAATGCAACTGCAAGTAAAAAGCGTACCGAGAAATTTATAAATTACTAACGACCAGGCCTTTTTCTCACGGGCAATCACTAAACATTAAAATATGAAATATACGAACCTTCCTCATGAATCAATCTAGATATTGGTGACAAATACAAATTTCGTGCACTTTCTTTCCGCCAATTATTTTTGCTATTGCAACTGGGAACTGTACAAGCACACTAATCCTTGTTCCGTCTCCCTTTTCAATGTCTTCAGCAATCCTCAGCCGTAACTGCGTCATCATGGCCTTAAATCCTCAGAATTTTTTTTCGGACGTACTAACTTTCGCTGTTGTAAGTGGCACCACTTTCAATTTACTGCTGAAATTCACTTTTGACCTTAAACCTCCTGTACCTGCTGCTGCCTGTCTGATGTTTATGTGACTTATATCTAAAGCCGTGATCCATTGAGCAAAACCCTATGGCAAAACCCATATTTTCTCTCGTTCAATCCGATACCGATATCCGATGATGGATAAATTTTCTTTTCGTGTAAAAGCCGACTATCGATGTTTTAGCAATCAGCTCCTTCCCTTCTCGATTTGATTCTTAGATTATTTGAGGTGCATCTTCATATGGTTGTATTTCGCATTAAAACGAAGAAATTACTCCGTACGATTTTCTAGAGGACAATATTCAGCTTGATATAGAGACTTCTTCTGTGATCCGTCATTTATATTAAAGTTCCTCTTTGTAAACAAATGTGATATAATACAAATTACACAACAATATTTTACCAAACAAGTTCGACTTCATCAATAATTGAGGGTAGAGCCTACCCACATTTTAGTCCACTTACTAATACGCACTCAACCGGCAACACTTATAATATGTCAGAGCGTCCGACGCAAACTCAATTACCCCCTACAACCTGACAAAAGTAACACTTAAATATACAAAAACAAAAGTACTTTCAGTACAAAATTCAGCTTAAGAATCCGATTTCTAGAGAAATTGTATTTAAAAAAAGAGAAACTGGTAATGGATTGTGTTTGATTTTTCGAACACCGCGTACTATAAAAAAAAAACTTTAGAAACAAGACTATTCAGTGAGTTTTTAGTCTTCAATTAAATAATTAGGAAGAAATAGAAGGCATAGAAGGCTGATCAGTAATCACAGAGGAAATATAATCACGAAACAGATACCGAAAACTGAGGCCAAGAACAAAAATTATAGCGCCACTTTTTATCTTTATTTAAATAAACAAAAAACAAAACCACGATATTCAATACTGTACGTCCCAATATAAATGTGACCCTTAGAAGAAAAATATTTGAAGGTTCGCTCGTATTTTGGTTATTTGAAACCAATTTCATATTGGTGAATGTGTACATACGAAAATGCCTCGACGAAGTTATTGATTGTAAACAAAGCTTAGCTTATTACATATATATATATATATATATATATATATAATATAATATCTTACTATGTCGTTTTTTAATTGTATGCATGCCCCAATGTTTGTGATGTACGGGATTTATAAAGGGAAAAAAGTCCTAGTTTTTATAATATGCCCCTAACGTTATTGTTATTATAATTAAATTATTTAATGCACGTAATGTATTGTTCACATATAATTCATCATAAGTTAAACATGCTTTACACTCCTTAATAATATATGATACATGACGAAGCAAGCAATTACGAAAAACAAAAGCCGTCTAGGAAAGAAAAGCTTATCGAAGTTAACGTGTTTGGCCAAGATTCTGCAGTTGAGTTCTCTTTGTACCATGTTTAAAAAAAATTATATTTTACTTTACAATTTTTCTTAGATTTTTTAATTGTTGTCTTTAAAAAGGTGCTTAATGATTTACTTACAAAAGTACTTAAAAAAACATTTTTGACAAACAAAATATAAATTTAAAGGCTAAAAAATGGCTCACAAACACCTGGGATCCAATAATATCCAAATTAAAATCTCAAAAAGAAAAACAATCCGCGAAAATAGAGGACACCGTGAGCCATTTTTGCCAAAACCCTCCATCTTTTAGTCGATACCAACTCCGGGGAAATAAATACAGATAATGCAACTTTCTCTACAGCTGTGATACTTTTTGACATTCAACATCTTTTGTCTTCAGTCACCGTGACCACGCACGCTGTAAAGCACGCGAAACGTCGGATAAATTTAAAATTATGTTAAATAATTGTAAATTTATAATAATACATAACTTTTATCCGTTAAAACAGTGTTTTCTTTAAATGTGTAAAGGTTATGTCAATCAAAGACAAAATTAAATTCTCAAACAAATCCTTTCCGTACGTTATATCATTTAAATAATTATATATTATAAGCTTTATGTTTAGAAACGTTGTCAATAGATTAAAATACATACCAATCATAGCCGTTACATCCGACATATAGCTCGGGGCATTCAGGTCAACCACATTTTCCGCAGTTTCAGATTTTTTTTTCTTCCCTTTCATAGCCAAGCTCACACCGAGGCCGAAATAAGCCCCAAACGCATGAATTGCAATTGATCCACCGACGTCAGCTGCCTTTAGGGAAATTAAATGGTTGTCAATATCTTTGAGCCACAGTTTTTATAATAATACAGAATTAATATATGGCTATTGGTTAAGCATTTTGGTTTTTAATACTGTGATTATATGTTCTAATGTAATGTAAGTCCCGATTTTATTCTATAACCGCAATTAAAACGGTATGTCTTAGACCCTAAAAATTACGATGTGTGTCCGGCACAGACAGCTTACCTACTAGCCGATAATAGGCAATACGAACTTAATATATATCCTGTCACACAATATGAACATACAATGTATAGTATAATCGAATTAACATAGTTTAATCAGGAAAGACTTTCCGACATAAAAAGGACAATTGGAATGGCGAAAGATGTCGTTAGGCAACCTCAGGAAGAAAAGAGGAATTGTAATTGATAGCGCGTGATCGCGTGGACGTTCGCCAACGCGATGGACCGATAAAGTGGGAGAGTTTTGCTGGCAACGCACTCGCGAGAGAGCACCTCTCTGATATTGTGGATGAGCGTCTGACACATCAGGTAATCCTCCTCCCGTTTGCCACCTGCCCTGCGATTGTGAAACTCACTTTTCGAACTCACACAGACTTTCAGAATGCCAAATCATAAAATGACTGCTTCACGACTGATTTGAGAGCGACCGCTGATGCGAAAACCGCTGTGTGAGTTCGAAAAGTGAGTTACAGAATCGCAGGGCTGTTCTTTAAAAAAAAGACTTGTCTTCCTCAAAATTATACACCGTTATAAAGTTATAAGTTGCGTAGGACTGAAATCGGTGGAAGCAAATCATTTGTGTCAGAAGGATCAGGTTGAGTAGGAACTCTACAGCTGATTGCGATACTTAGGTATAGAAAGAGAGACTAAGAAACGAATCGAAAGTGAACTAAATTTTATTTATAATAAAAACATACATTTGATTGGTATAATGTCGATATATTCGTTTAAATTTTTTTCATATAAGTTAGTATATTTTTCATAGAATATTGTAAAAAATATAATATGCAAATAAGTTTAAGATAAATGAGTAAGTATTATTCTATATATTATATTAGTAGTAATAATGTAAGTTGTTGTCTCAGAGTCGAAGAATTATGTATGCATTTATCATGATTAAATATGTTCTCAATAAAATAAAATAAATAAATAAAATATGTTTATTAAGGAACATAAGATACATGTATCACTTATTCCACGTCATTAAATTTGAATTTGTAAATAGGTTGAAGCTAAAGACGTAATTGTCTGCCTTATAATTAATCAAGTCAGCTAATAACTCAGTCGGACAGTCTTTGAACAGGTTATATAATTATCTGTATACACTAACTGATACTTATTAGAGTTATGCCAATAAAACAAAGAGTTCCATATAAAAATGTTTTAACAAACAATACAGCTTCATAGGACTTTTTTGAGGATATATTTTTAAAATCAAATATCATTTTTACCATACGTTTTCCTTTGTTCGTTGGTATACCAATGAAAGAAAAATATTATGCTCTTGTGTATACAGTATACATGTTTTCGTGTACAACGTTTGCGTTCGTTAAGCCGTGTCGTTTCCAGTTTTTGCAAGAATTTTGAGGTATGTTTTTCTACCGTTTATTAAGTTCGCATTTTCAATTTAAATTTTGAAACGTTTAGCATATTGCATCATCGTCGTGAACATATATAACGAATCTTTGAAACGGATAATAACCTTGCTATATATTAATAAGATAAATATTTAGATATGCTGTATTGAGTTAATATTATTTAATGTATGTTTCACGTCATAAATCAATAAAAACGATCCTCCGATCCCTTTATTGACTGATGTTCTGTGTTGTGATAAATATAAATTAAAAAGAGCCTATGTGCTCTGTGGTCGTTAAAAGGAGAGTTATTGGTTGACAATACGTTTATGACGTTGACATTCTTCAAAGAAAACAATGTCTAACACTGTATCGGTCTGATAAAATTAAAGAAATTAGCTTACACAGCGAAACTGATGCTTGAGAGAAGAGATCCATCCCGGGATTGGAGAATATATGTTAATAATTTAAACATATAGCTGTAATTACTAATAAAAATAAATTCTCTATATAATTTAATTACTTTAAAGACGTCCTCCACCAGCCAGAAGTTGAAGCAACCGACGGCTGTTTCAATAATAGCTATGAAAAGCAGCTGAAGTCCACTGGCGACCCCAAGAACGGCACCAAATGTGATCAAAACTGTAGCCGACATTATATCTGCCTCTGAAAATAAAAAAGGCATTTTTAATTAGAAATTAACTTTAAGGCTATGTTCAGATGGCAAAAACTTGACGCGCGTTTTAAAATCGCGCGACTAGACATTGTGGTATTTTCATACAACTGTTCACATGAGCGCGCGTTGACGCGTGTCAACGCGGCGCTCAGAGAAAAAGTCTCTAGACGCAGGTGATCGCGCGTTGACGTGCGCTTTGATATTAATGTAATGTCCGTTTGCTGCGGAGCATGAGCGCGCGCTTTCATCGCGATCGCATGTAATTTTGTTAATTTTCGTAATTAGATTTTGTTCTCGCATTTAAAATGAGTGAAATTGAAGATATTGACATCGACTTACTAATCGATGAAGTAGAAAAAAGGCCAGCAAGTTGGAATATAGTAGCAAATTTTTATAAAAAATATAATATAATTTGTATTTTTTTTTCAAAATTGGATGAATCCAATGTGCACGTTTTCTTTTTCTATATTTTTCTTTATAATATAACCACAAAATAATAGCACGTCCATTTTCTACATTCTACCGAACTAGACTGACGAGTACTCTCGCAACGCGTGTTAGCGCTCATCATCTGAACGCTCTTCAAATTTGATCGCGCGTTGACGCGTTACATGTGAACATAGCCTAAACAAACCTATGATTTTTTATATACCAGGGGGCAAACGGAGGCTCATCTGATGTTAGGTGACACTCTGAATGCCAGAGGGCTCGGCGAGTCCGTTGCCGGCCTTTAATAAATTGGTACGCTCTTTTCTGGAAGGACCTTAAGTCGAATTGGTTCGGAATTACTTCAGTGGGCAGCTGGTGGAAGCATAATTATTCAAGATAATAAGGCCTCAAATGATTCTTGTTACCGACATTCAAATTGGCTTTCACAGAATGAAAAATAAAAACATGGTGTAATGGTCGCAGTTCTTTAAAAAAAAGATTACAAAAAACTTGGTGATTAAAAAGTGTGGCGGAGTTTATTGCCAGTTCTTCTCTTCCGTTCTACGCCCTTGATTTCAGAACTGGCAACGTAAAATTAGAAGCATTTAATATGTATTTCTTTTTTGACGTTTATTAGTGTATTTTGATTTGATTAATACACTAATTTTATTCATTTAAAAATAGTAAATACATTTTACCCTGTGAATATTGGTCATGTCATTTGTCAAGCTTAAAAAAAGTAAATCTTTATTTGATATTTGACCAATGTCATCTTTCGATTATTTTAAGTCCCTCGCAGTTTTGGACTTAAAAAATCATAGTATAAGTGTGTGATTGAATTACAAATATGGATAAAATAAAACTATGGATGCATACATTTTTACAAACAATAAACAAGTAGGCATATTAGGACAAAAACATCAAAAACACATTCTCAGTGATGTCACGTTAATGTAAGCGAAACTCAACAAATGTTTATGACAAATATTAGTAATATATTAAAATTAAATTGATGTAACTTTGAAAATGCAATTTACAGGTTTGCTCAAGTAATTAAAGTCTAATTTGTACATAATTTATTATACCTAAGTTTAATATTACAGCATTATATTTTTGTATATTTTAGTTCAAATAATTACATATATAATATCATATTTGTATTTGTTTTTATCGTCAGTTAAATTACATAAGCATTAAATCATGTCTGTTTAAGAAAGTAAATTTTAGTATTGTCTTTGATTAACATAACCTTTTCACATTTAAAGAAAAAAGCTTTTACCGGATTAAAGTTATGTATTATTATAAATTTACAATTATTTGACATAATTTTAAATTTATAATAATACATAACTTTAATCCGGTAAAAGCTTTTTTCTTTAAGTAAATTTTACCCAAAATGTCCATTACAAAATACGAAATTAAATAGGAAATATTTTTGTTTCATTGAATCTGGCATCGAATTTAATTTGAGGGAGGATAATTTGGAAAGGAGGCCGAAGTCTAATCATCTATATTGTACTGAAATTCATCAGAAAGGCAGAAGCTAAATACAGATATATGTCTCCTTACTCCACTCTTTAAAACAAAGGTCGGTCTTATTTTGTTTGTGTTTTTCTGTGTATTTATTATTTTGTATGTGATATAACTGTAAACAGATGCCGCTTTGCAGTAATCCGTAACGGTAGCGCATTTAAAAAAAAAAAACTAAATTATTGACGCAGACAAAGCATACAATTTAGCTGTATTTTTAATGAGTTTTTTACGCCGGCTTTTTCTCTCGGCCTACACCCTCTGTCTTCTTTGCCGATGAGTAGGGATGCCTACAAATTCAAATTTAATGACGTGGAATAAGTGATACATGTATCTTATGTTCCATAATAAACATATTTTATTTTTTATTTTATTTTAATGTTTCTAATGGCAGAGGCCACTGACCTCTTTATTTTACTCTCATAATATTAAAATTCAAAAATCATTTATTCACATAGGTAACGAAATGTACACTTGTGAACGTCAAAAAATAAATGTATATGAAATGCTACTAATTTTACATTTACTGCCAGTTCTCAAATCAAGGGCGTAGAACGGAAGAGAAGAACTGGCAATAAACTCTTCCATAATGGGTGATTTTGACCTACTCTATTCCAAACAGTTTCTGAATAACAAACACGTCCACACATCAAATATATTCCTTTTTAAATTATGTCACATACATCAGAGTACTCTTAATAATGTCCAAGCCAAGCAATTAAAATAACCTTTTTCAAACAGAAATTATTCGGAAGCGAAACAGAAATAAAGCAATTAGCTTGGAACTCTAGCACACATGGGTAACCGTATGCGGTAAGCTCGTTTGGAATTATTCAAAATTTGCTTGTTTTATATCCCACACACTACCCGATTATTGAATGGTAAACGGATGAATTCAAATTGTGGTTTACATACCATTATTAACGGATGATTTTAAATTTACAAGGAATTTCTATCATATTTGTGTTGTATAAATAAATGTGTATCAGTAACATTTATTTGGTCCCTTAAGGAAATACTTGAAAGTAAACACTTCCCAATGGTAGTTAAGAAAAGGAGTTCAACTTGTTCAACCATGTATCACATACGGCTGCCACACTTGGGCATTATCTCAGAAAGAGTATTAGAATGCAGCATTGTGGGTGTAACACTAAGACTTCGCAAGAGTAGAAAAAATGAGATTAACGATCAAAGTAGAGGACATTATAAAGAAAATAAGGCAATTGAAATGGCGCTAGACCAGGCATATGACGAGAGATAGCAATTTAAAATGGACAAAAATTATTACAGAATGGCAACCGATATAGAAAAAGAAAAAGAGGAAGACAGAACAAGAGACGACATACAGAGAATGCACAACTTAGATATATAACGGAAACAGCTGGAAGAGGGGTATGTGTCACTGGCGACCAAAACCGGCACATCTGATGTATTAGATTAAGTTTGGTTATGTAACTGTAAAAATGTTTATACATTATATATTATACGTATATGGCTGACAGCAATATAGGCTTATTTGTAGAGTAGTCTAAAATTTTAATCGTTCATTTCCTTACTATTAAAAAGCAAACTTCTAAAAGTTACAATTAACATTCGTATATAGGTAGTTAATTTTATCAACGCGCTAACACTAAAGTCTTAGACACTAAATCACTTTTATTGAAAATTGACTACTTGATACTGTAAGACGCTGAAAGTATTATATTAGTATTATATTATATATATATATATATATTTTATACTAGCCCCTCTATTCTTAACATTTCTGTCATTTCAAATAATATTGAAAATGAATATATACGGGACAAAGCATGACATATTTTAGATAACTTATACGGCCAGACGCCTAGTAAGATTTAGCTCTTAGAAAAATTATTTGAAGTGTAATTTCATGTTGCCTCGCCTAGAGGAAAAAATGTCTCAACATCAATTCGGTTCAAAGATACTTTTAAAGATATTTCTCAAAGAATTACATTCACTTAGTGTGAAATTTTAGAGAAGGTTAGTAATAAGAAACTATTCAAAAATATAAAAATATTAGTTGCTAACAATATGTACAATATTTTTACAAAAGTGCATTATGTGACTAATGAATAGTAATAATTTCTTAGACACTCGTACACAGATATGTGTGCAAGAAGTGATGTTTTTCATGTTTTGTAAATACATATTTATTCTATTAAGTAATCATATATCTATTGCAATGGAAAATTATCGAAGTAACCAAATAATTAAAGGACTTACATATTTCTTAAGTATTTTTAAAAACTTACCCAACAGCAATTTCTTTGTAAGGTATATTGTGTTGTCCTTCATATGGTAAAAGGATTGGCAGAGTAATGCCCATTGTATGACGAGCGCTGCAAGGAACCAATTAAAGCCAAGGGCACTGTAGGAGTATTTCTTCAAGAATGTCATCAGAAAACCGAAACCGATGAATATCATCACATGAGTGTCTTCGAAACCTGGAAAAATATTCAATTTATAACACATTTATACCGTTAAATCACCTAATTCACATCACATGAATGTATTGAATAATTTTTATTGATTTTTTCTTGTAAATGATTTTTTTTTAAATAAGTATTCTATCTTTGGCTATATAGTAGGATTGTTTTTATTTATATATAATTAACGAGTATATTAGCTTTAGGATTACGAAATAAATAAATATACCTATTTAAACAAAACCTCAGCTTGCCTGAATATTTTGCCCTGGTTTT
Source organism: Pieris melete (assembly GCA_963693345.1). Classification (NCBI taxonomy): domain Eukaryota; kingdom Metazoa; phylum Arthropoda; class Insecta; order Lepidoptera; family Pieridae; genus Pieris; species Pieris melete. Next base: position 1,489,117 of record CAVNZK010000032.1, on the reverse strand, counting down.
ATACATAGTTTCTCTAGACAATTTATGCGCTTTAAATAGACAAGAGTTACCATGGGCGGCTGTATCATTTAACATCAGAGCTTTCTGCCAATTTGCGTCTTACCTACTACATAAAAAAAATGAACGCGCCAATCTACTATGCATTTGTGTGTTCACACGTAACACTCTGGACAAATTCCAAATTACATTTTAAAATGTCTTGATAAGCTTTAGTATGGTCGCATTTCATACTTAACTTTAAAATTCCTGCTGTTTTTAAAAGTGAAACATTGTTAAAACTAACGTCATTTCGTACTAATATAACGAGAGAGATACGTAACAACAAGCAATAATTTTTGTTATTACACAATATGAAAACAAATTTACATTTAAATTTTAACCCTAAATCGTAAGCAATTCAGCTGAAGAGTTGAATTCAGTGATATACCTGTGGATACGACAGCTATAAAGTGTTATATATAAAGTGTTCAGTGGCAAAAGCTATGGAAATAAAAGTAGCAGAGACTAAAGCCCCGTATTCATGGTAAACATTTGTTTAGCAACAGTTGCTAAACATTGTTGGTGAGCGGCGAGAATGTTGCTAGCAACTATGTTTAAATCAATACAGGTTGTCCACACGCCAGTCTGCGTTAAAATGTTGCCCGAGGAGGTAGTGTTGTTGTGTTCTCTGTATCAGATGTATAGAATCTCTAATAAAAAAAAGAGAAAAAGATGGTGGATTCGAAATTATCTTTTGCAAAGAGAAAATTTGATGAGTGACCTCAGAATGACAGATGGATCATTTTGTAACTTTACGAGAATGTCGAAAAGTGATTTCGAACATCTTCTAGAAATGATTGGTCCATCAATAGCCAAAAGGGAAACAAATATTCGTCAGCCAGTTTCACCTCAAACGAGGCTGGCTATTACATTACGGTATCTTGCAACTGGAGATTCATACAGTTCTCTTCCACACTACTGCCATGTTTATAAACTGTTGCAAACTCGTCCACACACGTCAACAATTGTCGCTAAACTGATGTTTACGCTTGTCGGGCGAGAGCTTGTCAACATGATGCTGTCAACTCTGCAACACGCAGTGTTGCCAGCAACATGTTGACAGCAACTCCGCAACACGTTGATTCAACTTTGTTGCTCAACAAATGTTTCCCATGAATACGGGGCATAACTTCAAATAAATAATGTTCAACAATAGTTTAAGAGGCATCTTTCTGGAATTTGCTGTCAATGTTATACAAGAAGTTGTTAAAAGAAATAGGTTGTAATGCTTAATCATGGTCGAGAAGTAGCTAGAAAATATAAAAAAACCGGTGAGAAACCCAAAAGGGTGGGAAATGAGAGGGCGCCCACCAGAAACGTAAACCTTAAATTTTTTTGGAAAATAGTAGCGAACATGTCACAATGTTTGTCCTCAATGGACTCCTAAACTACCGAACCGATATTAATCAAATTTGCACACCTTGTGCAGTTCGATCCAACTTGAGAGATAGGATAGTTTAAATCTCAAATTATAGTCGCAATTTTAATTTATTGCTAATTATTTGTCTGTTATTATTTGACAGTCACAAATCACAATTCTAACAGATGGCGCCGCGCTGTGTTGAAAGTACCAACGTTTCACATAAGATACTATTTAACATCTGTAACAAAAACCTTAGCCACAGCAACGCTTGGCCGAGTCTACTAGTATTTAATATAATCTTTATTATAGTACTAGAATATAGGGTGTTTCTTATTTTTATTTTATTATATCTATTTACCGACAAATAATAACGACATCTAACAACCAACAGACCCAAAAATTTCATATGTTCAGACTTTTCAGTTATACAACTTGCTCGGAAAATATTATACTAAAACTGTGTTAATATGGCAATATTTAAATCATAATGTCAATAGTATCTACTTGCATAGCACTCACTGAAAAACACGAAACTTTGAGTAGTTTAATAAATTCGCGCTTATATCCGTAAAGTTTTACATAATCCAAATACATACAGTATTAAACATTATGTATAAATATCCATACACACATACAAGTACAAAGTAAACCTTTGATCAGATACGAAAAATATTAAATGAAAAATTGCTCTCGAAATCGTACACTGATGGTTAATGCGCCTCCGGGGTATGATGAAAAAAATTATTCACGTGAAAGCATCATCTACGCGGTTTTCAATTTATTGCCCACAGCTTTGAGGTATGAAACCTTTACCATAAAAATATAACATTACATATCCTGACGTTGCCCATTCTCGTCTTGCCTTGCTTAAGAGGTTTATCTATCTACACTAATATTATAAAGAGGAAAACTTTGTTTGTTTGATTGTAATGAATAGGCTCATAAACTAATGAACCAATTTTAAAAATTCTTTCACCATTCGAAAGCTACATTATCCACGAGTAATATAGGCTATATTTAATTTTGAACAAAAATAGGGTTCCGTAAGATATTAGGGTTTTTCGACACAAGGTGTAAAAAATCAACCAAAAAAGTTACTTATTTTGCGTACCCTGCCTAAACTATTAAAGATAGAACCATAAAATGTTCTAAGTAATTGTAGATCTTATAAATATCTACAAAAAAGTCCGCGACACACTATACCTATCTATGTCGAGTGAGGCACAATAACCATAAATGATATACATGGCAAAACGACGTTTGCCGGATCAGCTAGTAAAGTATAAAATATCTACACTAATATTATAAGGAGGAAAACTTTGTTTGTTTGTTTGATTGTAATGAATAGGCTCATAAACTACTGGACCGATTTTAAAAATTCTTTTACAATTCGAAAACTACATTATCCACGAGTAATATAGGCTATATTTAATTTTGAACGAAAATAGGGTTCCGTAAGATATTAGGGTTTTTCGGACACAAGGTGTAAAAAATCAACCAAAAAAGTTACTTATTTTGCGTACCCTGCCTAAACTATTAAAGATAGAACCATAAAATGTTCTAAGTAATTGTAGATCTTATAAATATCTACAAAAAAGTCCGCGACACACTATACCTATCTATGTCGAGTGAGGCACAATAACCATAAATGATATAATGACATGGCAAAACGGCGTTAGCCGGATCAGCTAGTTATTAATAAAACACGTGGAATTTTAATTTACAATTCGTCATTTGAGATTTCAATAAGTCAATTATTTTGCATACAATATAACATACTAATATTTCATAAATTTTCTTTTTCAAAATTTTAATATTAAAAATAGAATTTCTATAAGGTAATGCCCATACACACTACGGTCTACCGGAGAGGTCCACCTGTGCAGGTATGCCTGCGCAGGTGGACTCAAAAGAATCGATTTTCGATCTTGCGCCGGTCGCCTGCGCAGGTTCAAAAACCTACACAGGTCTATTCCCACACACATTCCGGTATACCTGCGCAGGCATACGTGCATAGGTGGACCTCTCCGGTAGACCGTAGTGTGTATGGCCGGCATAATTGGCCCTTCTCACTCTTTCTCAACCGCTCACTCCCTTTTCTTCGACAAAAACGCTTACATCTTCGTGACGCTAATATTATTATTATTGCGTTTCATTTGTAAAAATTTAACCTCATAAAGAAGTTTCACTTCAAAAGTTCGCTAACGTTTAGTAAACTTTACACTGTGTGCCTGCAATGTTGTTTCCAGAACACAAGTAATTCTGCACATAAATAGAAAATTAAATAATGCCGGACTTTGAATATTCAAAGAGTCGTCTAGAGTTTATATAAATTGTTGAACACAGAACATTAACATTGTCGTCCCTTATTAATTCCCAAGGTTCAAAATCAGCAGAATTTTCCAAATTCCGTCTGCAAAATCCAACCTAGGAGTTCAGGCACCTCTCATTCGAATTCTTCGCGAATATAATAGAATAAACACTCTCTGGAACTCTGGATAAGTAGAGTTTGATATATTCGGTAGTGGGTTGATCAATTTATTTTTTATTGTGATAGTTAAGTGCTTATCTGATACCTAATCTTTATTGTTAAGCAAAAAATTATTAGTAAAATATTAAATTTTACACTTACAAATTTAAGATTTTGATAATTTCATATCTTTTTGTAACATTTATATTGAACATAATTGTTATATATTTTAAAATATATGTTTGTAACACATGTTAAAGATAAAGCATTACATATGTGGTGAACTTTAATAAAGTATTGAAAATCACATGCTTAAATCAGCTATATAATTAGGTTATATTAATTCTATGAAACTATTACTTATTCTAATAAGTAGTATGAATCTTTGTGCTTCAAAAGCTAGTAGATTCTTATTTATATTTGCTGCAAATTGTCAAATAAAAGGCGTACAATGGACAAGAAGAACTGGAAAATCTCTCCGACATTCTTTTAAATTGCCAATCGTATAATTTTACAAGATTGTAAGGAGCGTAAAGTTTAAAAATGACCTGAAGTAAATAAGTTACTATATCTGTTTCAAGTGGATATGCGATACGTAATTGATCAAGGAACATCTCAAAGTTACCGACTAAAACCTCTTTAAACTTTACCTCAAAGGAATCTGTTTTGCAATATTGTATATTAGACCGAATAGCTTCTCATCTATAATATACACGTTATAAAAATACATAAGACTGATTATGGTAGGATTTTTTGGAATTATGGTAGGTAGGAACCTTTCCCAGGAATCACACGATGACAATAAAGAAATATATGCGTTTGTATTTAAGTTTCGTGTTTATTTAAATACACACTCGCGGCAATGGTACAGACGCGGTAAGTCATCATTTAATTATAACAAACATAATTTACTAAAAATATCCAAATATGTGTTTCACAAACTAACAAAACAGTTAATTCACAGGGAAGTATGGTCACATAAATAAAAGAAGACTGTCTGTTGCAGCTTCTTGGAATGAAAAGATCATTATCAAAACAAATCTTCGCACCTTTCTCTTAAAAGAACACTCTGATTGGCTCATGTGTTGTTTATATAACCTTTTTTTCTCCATTTGTGTACTCACAATTCGCATTTTAAATTTGATAAGTATAAGATTTTTTTTCTACACTGTCCCTTTAAGATGAACATGCGCTCAGCTACTTCTCTATCATCACCAATAGGCGATGATGAGGTCTCGGTTTGCTGCGACACCTAACTTATAATCTTTCGTAATTCTTGTACATTTTTTTGAAACTATTGTTATTCATTTTAAACCCCTTGTTGGCTTTAAATAAACAATTCTAGCTTAACTGAGTCAAGTACCAAACAATTACTATAGCAAACATTAACTTGTAACACAATCTGACTACATTAGTGGATTTAGTTCCAAAGTTAAACTGTTCATACGATTAATAGGCAAATCAGAAACATGGTAAATTAACTGGAGGACGTCGAAGTTTAAATACAATAAGCTAATAACGTTCAAACTTATATGTTTTTACTGCTATTTAATAGTGAAGTAGTTTTGCATTTATTGCAATGAGTATGGAGAAACTTGTAAAGAGCTTTGATTGAACTTTTGTTATATATGTAATAACAAAAGTGGAGGGGTTAATACTTATAAATAACAATAATATAAAATAAACCAGCTTTAAATACCTATCAAATGAAATGGGAAACAAAGTTGACGATCAAATTTATGATTTCTCGTATATCGGTATATAATACTGTTTTAAATTACACCTTATGATATCTCTGGGAAATAAAAAAAATATTGATTTTTTTTTTGTTTTTGATGATTATTACCTAAGTGGCAATATACATTTAAATTGCTCAATATTTGCTATAACATTTAATTAATTAACCATTTCTAAGAATATCTAATACAATTGTTTTTTTTTGGAACCGGTTAAAAACAAGCATGGCGTTGCATTGCAATGGGTTAACAACGCTTAGTCAAGCGATATAATTATATTTAACAATACGAAACCATTTGCTTTTTGACTGGTAAATTTTATATATTTGTAAGAGCGTTTAGAGACGTTAGACACTGGTTTCTAAATAGTTTTGATAGTTTTAATATTTTAGAAATGAACCCTTCCAAAGTGAAAAAACTGTCAGTAAAAAAGAAATGGAATAAGTGATTTCTCATTGTAACTTGGACCGTCATAAGGCTTTCAAGTGTGTTGTCATACAAATCGGGAAAATGGTGTACGTCTTAAAATCGTGAATGAAAAGTTATATATAGTCAGTTTTAAACATACACGACTACGCCTAAAGTTGCAAGATAAGTTGTAACATTGTAGCGCTACGCCGTAGAATGTGCATAGGTCAAAATGCTACAGCGTAGCAGCTGCTTCCGGCTCATACTGTACTCTATTCACGAAAATAAGAAAATTTATTAAATAAGTTGCTTACTTTTAAAGGAAATGTCTAGAGAATTTATTTATTGTAGTTATTTCAGAGTTTTAGTAAAAGCAGATGGTTACATTAGGTTATTTAAAAGTATAGCAGTTACTACGTATATAATATAATCTTATAATAATGGAATATAGTAGATTCTATGGTACAACACGAGTTTTTATATAAACCACTGCAAAAGTTAACAATAGAACATATATTATTATTGATTGATATTTTCGTATAAAAATTATAATTTAAATTGGGATAACTTACGACGTTAATTTTTGTAAATAATCTTACATTTAGAAAACTTATCAGTTAATTGGGTTTATAAGTTTATTTATTTGCTTATTTTCTTTTCTTACAGTAACATAATACTAATGCAACAGCAAACGTCTTAATCCAAAAATTTCACTAAGATCATAAAATCACATACCAAACAAAACAAGAAAACATAAAACCGAGAACCAAAACATTTTTACAAGCTACCCCCGCGACCTTCACTTTAATTTTTACTTAGCCTACCTTTTTAGTAGCTACATACCAACATATGGAACATTTTGCTATGCTTCCCGATTTTACTATTTTCAGTAGTAAAAACCTAAGTACTAAATAATATTTTACAAATTTTCTCTCCATAAAAACCTACCTCAGGTTTAAAAGAATAAATAAATAAAAAATTACACGAATCGGTCCAGCCGTCTTTGGGATTTGCGCTTAAAAACATATTTGCGATAATTTTTATTTATATATATTACAAATAATCTATTTGTGACTTTTATTAGATCTCACATGCAATAGTATCATGGATCTGTAATACACTTAATACGCGACTTAATCAGATAAAAGCCTTAAATCTCTCAAATCATAAATAACAACAAGATTTAATTCTGTAAAAAGCATTAGTATTCTTGTAGAATACGGGAATAATCAGAGCGATAGCGATGATACGATTTTGAATGAAGATTAATAAACGCTCGATCACGATTTTATTCGAAGGCTTTCAATGCTTTATAAGGGCCAAACGTAGCTTCATAAAATGAAATTTAGGGCACAATTTATATTTAAAATTGTCATTGAAAAATTGCAACGCTTAACTCAGAAATATATTACGACTTCGTTTGTTTCAATAGCTGAATTTCTTAATAGCATTCTCGCAGCAAGCGTATGCTAATTTTTAAGTAAAATGCTGTGTGCAATCGCCTAACTGGTTTGAAGCCACCCATGGACACTTAAATTTCAGTAGGGGCGCGATGCGTTACAGGTCTCATAAGAAGAAGGAAAGAGTGTGCCATACTCTTTTCTTGAACATGTTATATTGACCTCTACCGGTAGTTTATAATGCATGTTCTATTAAAATACATGAAATGACTGAATTTAAATTTCTACTCGTAACACCTCGACCTCCGTCGTTCCGAAACTGAGAGTTTTTTAAGGCAGGGTTGCCGCGCACCACCCTTTGCAAAACCTATATACTGAAGTATTACGAACCAATTTGTTTATGGTTCCAGAAAAAAACGTTTCAATTCTTTAAAAGCTGGCAACGCATTTGCGAGCCTTCTGGAATCAGATGGCGTCCAGATGAGCCTCCTGCCCGTTTGCTCTCTAGTCGTGATATACGTTCTTATGGCTTTATCAAACCATTTTAATTAATTAATCGTATCATAATTTCTAGTAAAATATTTTACGCTCCAATTTATTTCACATTCATTAGAGTACACAAATAATTTATAAAGATTCCAATAACCGAAAATATGTTAAAACTTCGCTTTGTTTATTTCAACAATTAAACTCATTTTGCTATTAATGAATACACATGGAACATCGTTTAAAGATCGTCATCGTTTGATTGTTAGAGTATGTTTAAATGTTTAAACCACAGAGTGGAGGATTTCAGCATTTAGAAATAAAAAAATGCACTATTACGAGATTAAAACGCAGCCTTTACTGTCGCCGCACACGGGCCACACGCCACAGCCACAAACGCCGCCACGAGAAGCTTGAAGCGGCTACAAAGGTAGCTGAAGCGCGCGACAGCCACTTGTGGCCGGTGGTCGACGCTTGCGGTCGGTGGCTGCTACTTTTTTTAACCCTTGCCTGCAGTATCATAATGGACTCTGACGAAGAAGGTTTAATTGCGCTACTTTTGATATAAAGACGTCGTCGTAGAAGGCGAAACCATAGTTATTGGATACACAGAAAGACATTAAATAGCCCCTCACCACGACAGGTCGGTAATCGACAACCATTGAACTATACATGATGAAGCATTTGGCCTCAGTGAAAATATGATGAGGCCATATTCTGGAAAATATTTGGACTTAGACAAAAAAGTTTTCAATTATAGGTTAAGCCGTGCCAGACGTTGCATTGAGTGTACCTTCGGCGTACTAGAAAACAAATGGAGAATATTACATCGCCTATTAAACACTTCTGTTCATTTCTCAGAAGACATTGTGAAATCTTGTTGCATTTTGCACAACTTTATTCACAAAAGGGATGGTTTCAATTTTCGCACTTTGAAAATAGTGGGACTCGAAAATATACAAAATACAGGCTGGCCAGTAACACGAGATTTCTTCCCAGGCCTTCACTTTTTCTCCTCTATTACTAAAACTATCACTTTTTGAATCCCAAATCGCAGGACGGGATTGTATCTCTGTTATAAATAATTATATATCCATATTTATCTACCTATATGAAACACAGACTACGTGCGTGCGTTACCGTCGACTTCAGGTTAACTGAGGTAAGGGAGAGAGGGGTGCGGAATCGCGCGAGTGGCGTGTGGCGGCTTTTTGTGTCGGCGTTTAGTGGCCGGTGCGAGCCACAAGAAGCAAGCTGCGACGATTTGTAGCGTGTGGCCGCCACCGGCGCCAACCGTGTGCGGCGAGTCCATATAAAATGTATGAAAATTACAGGAAATATGCCAGTGGCGGCGTTTTGTGGTTGTGGCCGGTGGCCCATGTGCGGGGACCCTTAGTGTATTTTACGAGTAGATTTTTGTGATATACGAAAGTGATCGCAGCAGGCAGCGTTGAGTTGATAATAAATGGTAAAACACTCTGACATGATATTAGTTTCTCATTTTAAATACATAAGACCTATAGGTCGGTTATCGAAAGCTGGCGCGTTCACAGTACTCACAATAATGCAATTTCACTATACAGTATATTTAAAAATATGAATTTTTGCCAAGCTATATATTTTAGTCTACTCTGATTTTAGTAAAGTTGGGTGGGTTGTAAAATAAATAAAAATGTGACAAATTCATATAAATATTATGTGCATACGAGGGTGGATCCAAAAGTTCTAAGCCCGACCAAGAACGTAAAAGTGTAGTTTGTGTAAATAATTTTTCATTTTTAAACTCCATCTAGCTCAACACACTTCACTTTTACTTCACTAACAAGTCTTTCAATACTCCTCTTAGAAACCCCAGTCGCATCTGATGTCAAATTAAAAATAACATTTTTTCATTAAACTGCTTAAAATAATTAAAAACATTGTGCACCATTTCACGAGATTGTCCTGGTAATGTTTGAAAAAAGATCAACATAAACAGTAGCAAAAGCAAAACAATAACTGTCACTTTTATACTCATACGCTTGATCGAGCGCGAGAGAGACGGACAGTATTTTCATGATGTATTTGTGATTGTATTTCAGTTTGACATCACGCCTCGCGCTTATTCACAGACACTACACAAGCACAAAGTGTAAATGTGTAGAAGCCGCCAGCTTTAAATAACAAACCAATAATATGCTTAAACTACAAAATAGATAAGTTTTTTTCAATATTGTTATAAAAACATTAGAAAGACGTTTTAATTTATTCTTAAAATATTTATTTAATATAAGCACTCTTTGGATTCAAATACTCACGAATAAAAAATAATGTTTCCACAGAAAATTGTATTAGGAAAGACTCAATCCAATTATAATGAAAATCAATGCTAAATCCCTAACTAAACTTGGTTCTTGATGAATAGGGTACAAATACCTGAAACCCATTCTAATGCACCCTCCTGTTAAATGTATTGGGTATTGTGCCCTACCGATCCCTTAATACAAAATCATCGACGATTAATTCGATTCACAGGACTCGACCCCGTCTGATATTCGATCATTCCATAATATCGTCAGATGAAATTACCTTAGATGTAGGGTTACTACTTGAATATTTTTATACAACTCTTACGATTTTACTGTTTACTAGTTTTTAAATGCGTTTAGGAGTCGTGATTTATGTCTGCTACAGTTATTTTAATGGGTTACTCGCGTAAACAAAATATAACGTAACATAAAATTTATTGCTTACGAAACACACTTAATAATAATAATAATCAAAAAAGAAAAATAACAAAAACATATGAAAAAAAGTAATAATGTACCTTTTAAGTGTGTAATGTGTGTGGTTGTAACTATAATATTCTTTTTGAACATGTTAAAAATCGTTTCACATAATTAATGTATAAATAATCTGTTAGAAGATAGATCAATCAGAACTCAGGAGTTGGAACTTTGTGTCATTATCCATTCGGGGATGTTTTGTCACAACTTTCTATGTAGCGTGTATATTATTATAAAAAAAAAGTTTTTGCCCAATCAGAATTTAAACCCGAGACCTCATGGAATCGAACATGCAATTAAGCTATTGGAATGTAACAATGTTGGACTGGTAGCCCTATTCAAACGGGATCGTCCGATACCGATAATAAGGCCCGATTGTTCTCACTAAGCCAGCCTCCACATATCGCTAACAATGGGAATCTTGAAGTAATTTGTATTATGTTACGTACAGATAGCAATGGTCTCATAAAACCTTTTCTTATTACTGGACAATAATAAGAGGACTATATTGGTATAAAGACCCATTTATAATGATTTAATCAATATCCGTTGTAATTTTATAGAATTACTAGCTGACCCGGCAAACGTCGTTTTGCCATGTATATTATTTCTAGGTAACGTTTTTTTAGTTGAATAAAAATAACTTTCTTCTATAATAAAAAATAGGGGTTGATCGTAGAAGGTTGACAATTAAGGGTTGTATGTATTTTTGTATGTATCATATAAAATAAATACAAAAAAAATTGTCTAAAAAATAAAAATTTCGGGGTGGGACAACCCTTAACATTTAGGGGTTTGAAATATACATAGTAGCCAATTCTCATACTTACTTAATATGCATAAAAAATTTCATAAGAATCGGCCGAACCGTTTCGGAGGAGTAAAGCAACGAACATTGTGACACGAGAATTTTATATATTAGATGTACTGGCATTTTGCGGCATCTGCAAAATTCATTGGGCTTGTCGACTTCAACATAACCGATGGAGTAGCAGGCTGTGATTAAAAACCCCTTGTCTCTGCTGAGAGCTTAAAGTTTGTTGCCTGATCTCGTTTTGCTTTAGGGAACCTAATGGAACTTTAGTGATATCCAATCTGCGTAAAAAAATGTACTTTGTTTGCGCTCATGCCGAAATACGCGAAATCCACACGAGTCAATTTTGGATAATTAATTGTATATTATATTATTTAATAGAGCAGTGTTTGTCTAGGGGCATCAGCGTGCGTCTCTCATCCCTGAGACCGTAGGTTCGATCCCCGGCTGTGCAACAATGGTCTTTCTTTCTATGCGCACATTTAACATTCACTCGAACGCCGAGGTACCTGTTTGCCTTAGACCCAAAAAGTTGACGGCATGTGTGCGGTTTCTTCAAGATGTTTTCCTTCAACGTTTGAACGAATGTTAAATGTGCACATATAGAGAAAAGCCATTGGTGCACAGCCGGAATTCGAACCTAAGACCTCAGGGATAACAGTCGCACGCTAACGCTACTAAGCGAACACTGCTCGTAATCATGAAAATAAGGACGAATCAATTACATTGCAATTTATATTAACACTAAATTATTCAATAATCCTGTTATGAAATACAATATTTGACGTACTGCGTCTAGACTTATTGTTTTCCATCACATTGTTCGTGTGAAATATTAAAGACGCGAAAGATAGATGCTTTATTTGATGATAATGTTTTGTTCGCTTTCATATACGGTCGTTGACTTTAATTTTGTATGGGTTAGGGTTTATTTAATTTAGAAATATAGTGATGTTTCAGTCTGTTCAAATATCATTTAATATCTGTTTTCATACTAATGCGCTTACTGAAGGTACTGTTAGTTTAATTTAGTTTATTTTTGTCTTTGGATCTTGAGGAAAATTTGGATAACGATACTATGACAATCAAGGTCGTTGTGAGCCGCTCCGCTAGTAATATTACTACTATATTGACACTTGCGGTTTTATCATATAAACTTTTGAATATGTTCTACTAAATTGTGACTGGCACTTAATGTAAAATTAGTAATAAAATATTAATAAAATAAAATAAATAAATAGTAATAAAAATAGTAATGTAGACAAGTCATAAGTGTACAATAATACCTATATGATTAAATGATTTTTGAATTTTGTGGAAAAATATTATTAAATACATCTGATATTATTTTTTATTAACATGAAATAAATGTTCGATAATTTTCTAATTACTTTTAAACTAAATCAAATGTCACTCAGGAATAATATATCTTTGTTCTGTTGAGTAAACTGTAATAATAAATAACGTTGACAGTCAAAATTACAAGTTAAAAATATAAAAAAATGACTAGTCGCCCCTTCCAAAAGGTTCATTTGGAGGAGAATGGGCAAGAACCTCCATGCTTAATTGTTAAAATAGTTTACACAATATTTTGTATACATTGTAAAAAAACTACTAACTAGTTGCACACTGGCTGAATTCACAAGAATTGCATTATTTATAAAATGGTTGAGGTTTTAAGTTTTTACTTTGTAGCGAATCTTAGATACGCACTTAAAATACTATTTTGTGTAGTATTTACTATTATAATATTTTGATGTATTTAGCAACATAAATACCGGTAGTTAAGAAAAGAAGAAAACGAACGTCACTCAGGACAGACTTTAGACGAGTGAGATATATGTATTTTTTTCCATGAGCTTTTCTATAAGAATATAAATTAATAACTTTTGTTTTGTGAAGAATAAACCAATTATTTAAATTAAATATGGGTTGTGATTTATTATAAGATAGAACATCCCGTAACTTGTTATGTTTATATTATGATTTTAGTTTAGTTTTCTATTGTATTAGTATTAAATAAGTATGAAATAAGGAAAAAAAAATAACACTACTAAAATAAAAAGGGCGCATGGTGTTATAAAAAACAATGCAGCAGATAACTAAATTATTATGTAGATACATGGTGCTCACATATTTACAAATATTTCAACTATATATTTTACATTATTCTTTATAAAAAGAAATAATTAACATACTGTCACAAACACACAAACAGTGTTTGACTTACGTCAAAGTTGATTTCTTTTTCAAAAAAAGAAAAATAAAAGCAAATATAAACCTATAAACTATTAACTAAAAAAAATTTAACATGACATTCATTTATTCGACAGAAATACCACAGAACATTCATTTAGCATACAAATATATAATAATACCAGTGGAGCTACAGCGAGTGTAAAACGCACACATTGACAGTAAGTCCATTGGTGCACAGCCGAGGTTCAAATCTACGACGTCTATTAAAAGATCAATTTGACTCGAATATAGCATTTTATTAGTGTATATGAAATCGTCCTTAACTAAACGAACCCAAGAAAAAAAATTACGTGTGACCCTCGGGGACTGCCGCGGTAACGCTATTGCATAGCATTTTTTATAAACTTATGCTATTTTTTTTTTAACTTATATAATTATTTATTTATTTTTTGCTGTATTTTTTTTTTCTTTGATATTAATTCAATCTACCACTCTACCAGACTCAGACTAACAAGCCTATCCGATCACGCTTAACCGATGTGAGACGCAATATGCGTTCTGTCCCGCTCTAACGCGTATTGGCCGCACCTATATTACGTCATCGTGTGTTAGGTTTATTTCGTTACGGAATTTCTTGATTCGGTCACCGCGCTCAAAGCCCGCGATAAAATCTATGCAATAGCTTAAAATCTAAATTAATTACTAAAAGAAACCGGAAGCAATCTATTTTTCCAGCTTTACACAGCACACTGAATATTTATTAATATTCTGTCATCTACTATCTGTGTTCAATATTCCTTTATAGAAAATAATTCTAGAGTTTAATTGAAACGCTGAAGGCAAGGAGGCACTTTTAGCGATGACAAGCTCTTTCGTTGTGAATATAGGTCACAAATCAGAATCCTATTTCAATGACGTTAACACATGCTCTCGGAAATAAGCTGAATTTAAATTAAATTTAAATTTATTGATTGATTTATATTTGTAAATAGAATACTGGATGTGTCTAGAAAGATATGAACGTTTAAAACATTATTCGTTTATGCTTCGTATTCGTAGCAATTTAATGTTTTGTCTTTAATCTCACGTCATTTGGCAACTAAATAAATGTGAGAAAACATTCTTTAGCTAATTGAGGCGGGAGTGTTAAGAATCTATTTGTATTTGCCGGGTATTTTTAAGTTATGACGTAAGATGTGTACATTTGGGAAAAATATCCATTCCGATATAAACATAAATTTTTCAAAGACCAATCTTATTTGTTCTCCGTACATGATACTGTTTGAACCCGGTGGTAGGTGAAGGTTTTTTAATTAATACAGCTTTTGTATGCCTTACAATATATATATGTACCTATTGCAAAATAATTCTTAATATCACCATAATAATTTTGATATTTGCACTAAGTAAAAGTTGGGTAAATATTCCGTATCGCGTGATTAAGCGATTTTGGCTGTCTTTTTTTTACATTCGCGTTATGATCTGTAAAAATCATACCTAGTATTGTTATGATGGCGCATGACTTTTTTGGCTAAAAAGTATTTGGAATTGATTCTCCTGTATTCACACAAGCATAAGTGCTGTGGCCACCTATACTTGTGGGGAGAACGAAACCAAACATAGACAGAAACAAAGCATCAGAGTTGCATACTACTAAAAAAAACAGTTTTTTGGACAGCTCCGGCGCTGCGGGAAATGCAGCCCCTCTACCCTAGCGTACCAAAGCACAGGCCTTTCGCAGCTTCGGTTTTTTGGTCTTCCAGCAGACCAGCCTCTTCCTCCGAATCTCCGATTTTTTATATACACTCTAGGGGTAAGGTAGACAAGACCACGTGGATTTTTTTTTACGATTTTTTTTGGCATAAATCAGCCTCAAATCGCTGGTGGCGCGATACGGAATATTATCCAAAGGTTGTAGCAGATACTTAGTTTCATGGAGTAATGATGTGTTAGGTTCTAGGTCACGTTCAATGTACATAAATCAGTCTTATGTTAAGACACCTTACCTCGTATATTGTGGTCTTCCTCGCCTCCATATTTCACAAATATATAGTAAAGAACCATTAGAATTATTTGGAACACCAGCAGTGGCAGATACTTCAAGTTACTGAAGGCCATTATGAGGATCTGGAAAGAGAAATTAGTACATTATTAGTTTTTATGTTTAGTCCTTAATATGTTTGACCCGCAGTTCTACTACTAACTAATTACTAAAATAATTTAGTTGCCTTATAGGGTTTGAAAGCCTATACCAGCTTCACGCGGCGCCTGTTTTAGTGCTTAAAAATGGAAATATTTCCTCTTTATTATATTATAATTTTTTATTGGTGTTCTATGTCTTCTTCTCTTAGTGCCTCTCCATTACTGGAGGTTGGCCGTCAGTATCTTGAAGCGTGTCTTGTCCTGTACCAGATGCAGCAACTCTTCCGCAGTTGCAATACCTGTCCATTTTCTAAAGTTGCGAAGCCATGATTTCTTCCTTCTACCAACACGCCGTTTACCCTGGATTTTACCCATTATAATTAATTGAAGGAGGTGGTAGCGGTCATTACGCAACACGTGGCCCAGGTACGCAACTTTCCGTTGTTTAATGTTCTGCAAAAGTTTTTTCGACATTTCAACTCGTTTCAGAACCTTCTCGTTAGAGACCTTCTAGATCCAGCTTATTCGAAGCATGCGACGATAGCACCACATCTCAAATGCTTCTAAGCGCCGGCGGGTATCTTCTTTAATTGTCCAAGCTTCACAGTCGTATAGAACAATTGTCCATATGTAACAAAGGAGAAGTCTGACTCGGAGTTTAATGGTCATGTGACGTTCTATGTCTGACGAAGGTGAAATCTTGTGTATCTAATAAAGGTTTCCTCCCAATAGTTCCCTTTACCATACTAGCTGTTTTTTGTATATCCAATGATCATCCATTAGTACATCACTAGGGATCGAACACACGAATTCTGGTATAAGAATTGCACGTTTTTTACCGACGATATAACATGATAAATAAAAAATCTATATATGGAATTTAGATTAAATATTACAAAATATCTAATCTAAATTTTCGATATACTA
This sequence comes from Pieris melete, assembly GCA_963693345.1. Classification (NCBI taxonomy): domain Eukaryota; kingdom Metazoa; phylum Arthropoda; class Insecta; order Lepidoptera; family Pieridae; genus Pieris; species Pieris melete. Next base: position 1,472,368 of record CAVNZK010000032.1, on the reverse strand, counting down.
AGGTCGTTCTAATACCTGAATCAATTTGATGTATCAATTATTCAAGACCCCAGGAGCATATGTGACTTGTTGGATTAACATTTGCTCCTAATAGCGGTTTCCAAATAACTATTCAAACATCGTAAAATATTACAATAATTTAAAATACATTTTGAATTGCCTTCACAATGACAACCGCTAATGACATGCAGATCACAGATAATTTTAATTTTAATCAACAAAGATTCAACTTGATTATATATTATTAAGAAGTGGGATAATTTTGTCTTTAAATAACGCATACAGAATTCTATTATTGACACGAGTTAATATAAAATAAAAGATGAGGAGATGGTGCATTTAGCTCAATTGTAATTGGTTAACATTATCTGTAGACCCATTCCAAATAAACATTTACTGCTTTAATGTATTTAGTTATGTGTGTGTGTAGTAAGTTTTGCCTGTGTTTCGATATAATTTCTATTGTTTAATTTTTTAGTAAAATTAAGAAATTACTCTTCGTAGTAAATACTCTTTCGATAGACTATTCGAATGACGTGGATAAATCTGTATTTTGTTACTCTTGAAGTATGTATATTTTGAGGCCTCTTAGCCTAGCGGTCTTATTAAGTGGCAGCTAGGTGAAGGGTACCGGGTTCGATTCCCGGTTCGAGGGCAAGTTTTAATTTAATTTAAATTTTTTTTAAGTGCCTAAACCGTACATGGAGGACACGGTAGAAGTTCTAAGGCAAGCACGAATTATAAAAAATCTTATACTTGACGCTGGCTAATGCACAAACAGTGCCAGAGCCGTAAAAAAAAAGTAAGTATACATATATTATGGTAACAGTTTTAAATACCATCGCACTTTTTTGACGATACTAATTATTTAGGAGTCTCGGAGGACCTTCATTGGAACACCTCCAAGTGAGTTTTGCTCCAGAACCGCACTTTCACGTGAAAATAAAAAAGAAACGGATTTATAAAGTAAACTGCACTGTAAAACTAATTACCGCTAGTCTAGCATAAACCACATTCAAAATGGCCGATTAAGTTTATAAAATTAATAGGGATGTGAAAAATAATCGATTTTTTTTAAAGTGAAAATCGATTTTTGTATTCGATTTTAATATTAAAAATAATTGAAAATTCGGCGACCAAATATTCATATACTAACTCTAACCTAACCAATCTAAATAATATTTGTTTTTGTGGACAGCTCCGATCTAAATAGTAATTGTTTATTCAAGCCTCAGCTTCTCGGCGTCCTGGTCGCCTTCGGCGACCAAATATTCATATACTAACTCTAACCTAACCAATCTAAATAATATTTGTTTTTGTGGACAGCTCCGATCTAAATAGTAATTGTTTATTCAAGCCTCAGTTTCTCGGCGTCCTGGTCGCCTTCGGCGACCAAATATTCATATACTAACTCTAACCTAACCAATCTAAATAATATTTGTTTTTGTGGACAGCTTCGATCTAAATAGTAATTTTTTATTCAAGCCTCGGCTTCTCGGCGTCCTGGTCGCCTTCGGCGACCAAATATTCATATACTAACTCTAACCTAACCAATCTAAATAATATTTGTTTTTGTGGACAGCTCCGATCTAAATAGTAATTGTTTATTCAAGCCTCAGTTTCTCGGCGTCCTGGTCGCCTTCGGCGACCAAATATTCATATACTAACTCTAACCTAACCAATCTAAATAATATCGGTTCGAGCGAGTACTCGTGAAGACGTGCTGTCAATCACTCCTGGATTTTTATATAATAAAAGTGATAAAAATAAGTGCATCAGTGCTAAAAACACAACAATTGTATTGTAAAAACATTTGCAGGAATTAGCCGCTAAAAAAAAAAACGCGAAAAGTGGAAAATAAAGTGAAATTAGATAGTACTAAATAAACGAAACTAATCCTGAGGTTATTACAAAGTCATTTCAAAGAATACAGAAATCAAGTGCACCAACAGTGACATATTACGTTAACATACATTGCTCGTTAGATATTCGCGGTACATTGCGCGCTCTGAGAATAGACTACTCAAGGCCCAAGGGTACCAACACTGACAAACTGACGCTTTGGCGTACATTGCTCGCCAGATTTCACAGTACACTGCGTGTCGGACCAGAGAAACTGTAGTAATATTGAAAAATGTTTGGGTTGCGCACACCGACAAAACCACACTCCGCGACCACTGTGGAGGCTAATAAACAAGATAAGCTTAGTGTGCAGACATCCGTAGTGGCCGCTGGTGTCAGGAAGAGCATTGACCAGTGGGAGGGGGTAACAAATGAGGAAAAGAAGGTCAGAACCTACACAAACGCAAAAACATATAGAAGCAAAGCTGCTGAGGCAACAGCCGTTCAACAAAGTGCCCTCCTTCAACTAGACGCTGCCCGTACTTTAAAGGGCGAAATTAAAATAGCTGTGACCACTGCTATCAAGCGACTCTGTGAGCTAGTTAAAGAAGCAGAGGCCCAGGCAAGGGAGGGAAACGAGAAAAAGAATGACAAAGGAAACGAGGAAGAAACAGGAAAAGACAATGATAGAATAGATAACACACGACAGGTGAAATCAAACGGGATGGAGGAGCAGCTGATAAGACTAGGGAAGGAGACTAAAAAGTTAGAAGAAATTACCAAGCTACTCCAAGAAAATATTAGTGAGCAAAATGGAAAGGAAAAGAGACTAGAAGAAAAAATAGAAGAACAGACAACAGTGATGAGACAAGTGTTGGAGGGGAGACGCACCTATGCCAAGGTAACGAGCGGCCAAAGAAGAGATAGGCCACCCAACCCAAAACACGGTGTTATCATGGAAAACAGACGTGTAGAGCTGCACTCCATGATAATAGCACCACGAAATGAAAAGGAAACGGGAGACCAAGTAATAAATAGAATTAGGGAAGCCGCAAATGTTAAAGAGGCAGGCATTAGAGTGGATAGGATTAGAAAGATCAAAAACGGAAAAGTAATAATTGGATGTAGAGATCTAGAAGAAAAGGAGAGACTCAAGCAAAACTTAGTGAGTGAAAATGAGCACCTGGAAGTAAAAGAAGTCGAAAACAAAGACCCACTAATCATCCTAAAGAATTTGCTGAATTACAATACAGAAGAGGATATAAAGCAGGCAATACGAACACAAAACAGGAAAATAGTAGAACACATAAGAGAAGAAGACTGGAGGATAACAGAAAAATACCGTCGCAGAGCGAGGAACCCACATGAGGGTCACGTCATCCTTCAGGTCTCACCAAAATTATGGCAAGCGTTGACTAGCGCAGGAAAAGTGCATGTGGACCTTCAAAGGGTGTGGGTTGGAGATCGGTCCCCTCTGGTGCAGTGTATGAAATGTCTGGGCTATGGCCATGGCCGAAAGCACTGCAAAGAAGAGGACGATCTGGTCTGTTCCTGTGCCCACTGTGGAGGAACCCACATGCGGGAGAAGTGCCTCAAATATAAAGCAGCTGAAAAACCCACCTGTATAAACTGCAAAAGGATGGGTTTCGAGAGACAAGACCACGGAGCCTTTGACGTTCATTGTCCGGTAAGGAAGAGGTGGGATAGCCTGGCCAGAAGCAGAGTAGCTTATTGCTAAGGGCCAGCCAACGGTAAAATCGATAAAAATAGTGCAGATTAACCTGCAAAGGAAAAGACTCGCAATGAATGAACTTATTTGTGAAGCACAATCGAGGAAAATAACAGTCGCTCTAGTACAGGAGCCATACATTGGAGCCCTGGGTAGGGTGAAAGACTATAGGGGAGTGAGAGTGGTGCAGTGCCAGAATCCTCCGACGGGTAAAGTAATAAAGGCAGCAGTGTTAATTTTTGACGAGGATATTGGTATTACCCAATACCCCGCACTAACAACAACTAATGTAGTGCCTATCAAACTGAAGACCACGGCGCAAACTGGCATTGCACTAATCTCATTCTACATGGAACCAGACCCAGCCTATATAGAACCCTATCTAAAGCACCTGGAAACGACGGTGAATGAGCTCAATAGTAGAATAGTTCTAGGGGGTGATGCAAACGCCAAAAGTCCGTGGTGGGGAAGCCCGAAAATAGACAATAGAGGACAAGCCTTCGGAAGTCTGGTAACAGAGCTTGGCCTGCACATACTGAATGATGGGAAGCAACCAACATTTGAGGTTATAAGGAGAGGAACTAGAATAGTCAGCCACTTAGACGTAACAGTGTGCACGAGTGACCTACTGGGAAAGATCGAAGATTGGAGAGTAGACATAGGAATGGTTTCATCGGATCACAATGCCATATTATTCAAAATTAATGCAAAAATGCATCAAGGAATCCAGAGAAAGAGTAAAACAAAAATTTACAACAGTAAAAAAGCTGATTGGGTAAAATTCAAGGAAGAAATGTTAGGAAATATAGAAAATTCTCAGTTAACAGAGGACGTCGTAACAAAGATAGATAAAATTGAAGACTTGGAACAAATTGTAGAAAAGTTCACAGATGTAGTAATTAAATCAAGTGAAATAGCAATTCCAAAAATTAAAACCGGGAAGAAAACTAAAATGGTTTGGTGGACCGAAGAACTACAGGTGCTCAAGAAACAGGTTGAGACTAGAAAGAGAAGGATAAGATGTGCCGCAGCACGCAGAAGGCAAGAGGTCGTAGGTGAATACCTTGCATTAAAACAAGAGTATGAAAACCGGATCAAACAAGCCCAAACGGAGAGTTGGAAAAAGTTCTGCGAGAAACAGGAAAGAGAGACAATGTGGGAAGGTATATATAGAGTGATAAGAGGGACAGAGACCAGAGTCCAGGATTTACCACTTCGCAGGGACGGTAGATATATTAGCGAAAGGGAGTCAGCGGAGACCTTGGCAAGAACTTTCTTCCCGGAAGACACTAGTGAGGATGAAACTGAAGACCACAAATTGATAAGAAGAAGAGCAAACACAGTAAATAAAGAGGGACATAACTTAGTCTATGATCCCCCTTTTACAATGACTGAACTCGAAACCGCCGCTCTCAGTTTCAACCCGAGGAAGGCCCCCGGAGAAGATGGCATAACGGCGGACATAAGTTGGCACGCGATAAACGCGGCGCCTAACTTATTCCTCACCGTCCTAAACAAATGCCTGGAGCTAGGGTACTTCCCCAAATTGTGGAAAAAGGCTACAATAATTGTATTGCGCAAACCTGGTAAGACAGATTATACAAACCCGAAGTCTTACAGACCCATAGGCTTACTACCTCTTCTAGGCAAAGTATACGAAAAAATGATAATCGCTCGGCTGAAGTGGCATCTAGTCCCGAAAACCTCGAAAATCCAATACGGATTCATGCCCCAGCGGAGCACTGAAGACGCCCTATATGACGCAGTCACACATATACGCGCAAAGCTGAAACAAAAGAAGATACTAACAATCGTATCACTCGATATAGAGGGCGCATTTGACAGCGCTTGGTGGCCGCAAATTAGAGTCCGACTGGCAGAAGAACAATGCCCATTAAAACTAAGGAAAGTAATGGATAGTTACTTACACGAAAGACAAATAAAATTAACCTACGCTGGACAAACGGTTGAAAAAGTAACTAACAAAGGCTGCGTTCAGGGTTCAATAGGGGGACCAACAATGTGGAATCTAATATTGGACCCGCTCCTACAGGACTTGCGAAATGGTGGTGAGTACGTCCAGGCTTTTGCGGATGACGTCGTTTTGATAGCGGAAGGAGAGACCGGTAGTGAGATCCAGCAGAACCTCAACCTAACACTGAACCGGATACATAGATGGGGTATCCTAAACAAACTGAAGTTTGCGCCACACAAGACCAAAGCCATGGTGGTTACGCGCAGACTGAAGTATGATACCCCACGGCTAAATATGAATAATGTACCGATACAGATGGATAACTACATTCGAATTCTCGGAGTTGATGTGGATGCTAGACTCACATTTAACAGACATGTGGAGAGGGTATGCCGGAAGGCCATCCAGATATATAAGCAGCTGGCCAAAGCCGCGAAGATCGAATGGGGACTAAACCAGCAAGTTATCGCGACCGCGTACACTGCCGTTATTGAACCAATCGTAATGTATGCGGCCGCGGTGTGGGCTCCCGCGACAAATAAAATCTGTGTACGCAGAAAACTTAATCACCTGCAAAGGGGCTTTGCCCAAAAAATTTCAAAAACCTATAGGACGACATCATTACACTCAGCAACCCTACTGGCCGGGATACTTCCACTAGACCTCCGTATTCAAGAAGCCGCTGCCTTATACGAGATAAGAAGGGGGGTAAGCACGGAAATACTGGAGGGCGAAGAATTGGAGAGGAGAGTGAAATACGTAGATCTCCCACACCCGGCGAAACAAACAAAACTGGACTACAAGATGCTCACCAATCCGGAAGAAATCGAAGGACACGGCGGCACACAAATCTATACGGACGGCAGCAAAACAGGTATAGGAGTGGGTGCCGCTTGGACGGAATGGAAGGATGGAATAGAAATAAATAGCAAGATGATTAAGATGGCGCCCCACTGCACAGTTTTTCAAGCTGAATTGACGGCACTACGAAACGCGACTAGTCACATAAATAAAAATAAGCGTGACGCTAAAATATACAGTGATTCTAGGTCAGCATTAGATGCTATTGTGAGTGGACGATCTCTCGATCCCCAGGTAGCCGAGATCCGCCGGAGCCTGGAAGAGTGCCGCAAAAGAGGAACTCATATAAGCCTCTTCTGGGTAAAGGCGCACGTTGGTACGCCAGGGAACGAGAGGGCGGACACGTTAGCAAAAGAAGCAGCGGAAAGACTAAGGTCAAAACCTGAATACGCCGCATACCCCCTGTCATATGTAAAACATCAGATAAGGCAAAAGACTCTAGATGTATGGAATGAACGCTACCTGGGGGGTGAAACAGCTGGAACTACAAAATTATTCATCGCAAATGTGAGAACTGCGTACAAATTAATAAAAGAGAAGCGGTTCACACCCCAGATGGCGCAAATTCTTACAGGGCACGGAGCCTTTGCACATTACCTTCATAGGTTTAAAATTAGGACAAGCCCAACATGTGCCTGCAGCAATGAAGAACAAACAGTAGAACATGTGCTCCTACATTGCCCTATATTCGCATCGTCCAGGCACGACCTGGAGCAACAAATGCAGATGACTGTAAACCGTAACGGCCTACAAGACATGTTAATAAAGCACAGATCGTACCTGGAACGGTTCTGCGATGAAATTGTTGAATATATAAAGGCGGCAAACAAAACCCCAAGAACGGGTCTCGCGAGGAATTGCGTCCCGGCTCGCCCATGAATATTGTAAACAAAAATATTACAGATGTAGCCGGGGCGTCTTTCGCGAGACGTGTGATGTGAAAAAGTCCCTGGACATAATGGCAGGGGAGTAGAAAAGTGATATATTTAAAAAAAAAAAAAAAAAAATCTAAATAATATTTGTTTTTGTGGACAGCTCCGATCTAAATAGTAATTGTTTATTCAAGCCTCAGCTTCTCGGCGTCCTGGTCGCCTTCGGCGACCAAATATTCATATACTAACTCTAACCTAACCAATCTAAATAATATTTGTTTTTGTGGACAGCTCCGATCTAAATAGTAATTGTTTATTCAAGCCTCGGCTTCTCGGCGTCCTGGTCGCCTTCGGCGACCAAATATTCATATACTAACTCTAACCTAACCAATCTAAATAATATTTTTTTTTGTGGACAGCTCCGGCGCTACGGGAAATGCAGCCCCTCCACCCTTGCGTACCAAAGCACAGGCATTTTATTCAAGCCTCCGCAACCTCGGCTTTTTGGTCGCCTTCGGCGACCAGCCTCAGCCGCTACAGCTTTCATAATGCCTGTGCTTTGTTACAGCGGGTGGGGGCTGCTCTTCCTCCGCGCCTCCGATTATTTATATACACTCTAGGGGTAAGACAGACAAGACCACGTGGATAGTGGGGTGCTCTGATTCGGTTTTGGGTACTTTTTGGATATTAAAGTAAACACTTTATTCTAGTAAAAATTAAATAATATAGAAAGTTGCAAACAATGAAATACAAGTACTAATTAAAAAATACAGACGAGTAGGTATCGATAATTTCAAAAAATTTCGGAACCCTATAATCTATCAACACGAAATTAGGTTAATTTCAATGTTGATTATTCTATAACTTTAAATTTCCAAAATGAGGAAATAATCGATAAATAAATAAAACGATTATTAACAATCGATAAATTAAAAACACGATTTTTTTAAGTGAACGTCACATCCCTTATAACCAATAGAAAAGTAGAAAATGGCGGATTGTTTACAAATTTTAATACATTACACAAAACTTTAAATTTTTATAAAAATATTTAGACGCGTATCCGGAGCAAAACTCACTTGGAGGTGTTCCAATGAAGGTCCCCCGGACACTCCTAGATAATTAGTATCGTCAAAAAAGGGAAGTGATATTTAAAACCCAACCCTATATTATTATTTATGAGTGATCTTAATATGTTTAATTTGCTAAAAATTAAAGTTTGTTTCAACCAAATTCAAAGGGCCTATTGAAGGTTACAAATTCTAATGTAAAACATACATCAAGAGAAAAAATAATATATTAATGAACCTCGCGTGTAGAAAATTAGTTGCGATTAATATTCAGAAACGTTTGAACGATTTTCGATCGCTTAAACTTTAAAAACGTTTTAAACCGCGCAATTTTCTATCGCAATTATATAAGGCAAGGTATAAATCGCGAAAATGTTCGTATGCAAACGGGTCTAAATGTATACAAACATGGCGTTGTATTGAGTCTATTTCAGCGCAGAGTCGCAATATGATTGCCAAACAAACTGAGAGAGAACGTCTAATAAATATGCCTTGTGCACATAAAATTAAAGTAACTATATTTGCACAAAGAGCAGTCGTACGATAGATAGAAGGAGTTCTTTCAATTTGCTTTTCTAGTGAAGGGAAACCAAAAGATTAACTTGTTTTATCGTCATCTGTTTGAACTGTCCAAAGAAAACTGGTCAGCCAAACTCAGAAATGAGTTTCTCTCGTGCTGCATTGGAACCTTATTTAGATTTTTTAAATACAGCCTCTGGAAGAACGTAAATTGGTGAATCTTCAAAAACTAATTATTTAATAATTTACAATAAATCATCACTTTTTTACTTATAACTTTTTGAATTTTGGTTTTATGTTAAAAAGTTGCATGGACATAATTGTAGGCACATCGATTTGCTACAAAATGTGTCGTTACAAATTTTATGTACGATGGATAGTTTAGGAGATATAGCAAAAAACGTGTTTATTGCACCCCTTTTTTCAAGATGGCGGCCGGGTACAAGCACGCATCCCCACAAACTTGAGGTTAAGCTTTTATTGACCCCTCCTATATGTTCCATAAATAAAACTGCGTCCGCTAACAAATGTTCAGCAAATGTTACATTTGAATGGACTATTAGTCTAATTTTAAGAACTAGTTATAAAAGTTGAAAATAAATCAACTATCAATACAAAAACCTGACTTTTTAATAATTTTTCAAACAATTTTCCAACGATTAATACCTAATCGAGCGCCTCATTTTTTGCAACGAGAGGCAAGTAATTGAATTTCAAATCCCTAAGGAGAGGTTGATAGGAATATAACCTAGATTTTATCGTTCTCTTATTCATTTTATTCATTTGTATATAACGTAATTGGCTGTTTGGTTTTATTAACTTTTAATAAATCATTTTCAAATTAAAATGTGTTTTTGTCGTTCTTCAAGGTACAGTATTTGAGACTATTAATATGCTTATCTTTGGGATTGAGTTCAAACGCTGACTTAAAACGGAATGGAACCGACTTCATTAAAAAGGATTTGATCCCTATTAATGGTGGAATTTTATATATAACCTTATAAGTATGATTCAGGCTTCGTGTATTTTTGCGTGTTTGCCTATCCTCTATCCTTTTTATCATTATTATTATCAGTGGCGCTACAACCTTTAGATTTGATCAATGTAAAAGACAAGTAGGTGATCAGCTTCCTGACACTTTTTGGGTCTAAGGCTAGCCGGTTTCCTCACGATGTTTTCCTTCACCGTTCGAGCGAATGTTAAATGTGCACAAAGAAAGAAAGTCCATTGGTGCACAGACGGGGATCGAACCTACGAATATTCCAACTAATCTACGCATTTCTATAGAGTATATATAATATTAGGTCCTTACATATGAAATTGACGTTTTGTTGTAATGGCCACTTTGATCTCAACTATCTCCTCATTGGTTAGGAATTCCAAACTCAATTTTTAACAGCTATTTACTCGTGCATTTATTTTTCGGAAACCATGATTCATTTAATTTTCCCATTTTCCTTTTTTTTGTTGCGTCACTCTATTTATAAAATAAAACATAAACATTCTTAATTAAAGCACCAAATATATACCTAGGAAAAAATAGATATTTAACTTAGTAATTAATAAATTCCAAAGTAATTTATAATTATTGAAAGCAATATTACGATTTCAGTGTATGGAGAAATTGTCTCGTATTAAATCCGAACAACCAGCTGTTGGAAATGCAATCTAGTCAAGACATCGCCTGATTCTGCACTTTGATACTTCAGCAATTTAACGTGACGTCACTGCCCTGATTGATGACGTATTAGATTGTTTCTCCAATTGATTGGGTTCATTGTTCACTATTCAATTTCAAGTTTAAGATTTTAACAAATCTATGGAAGAGAACAATGTGGTTACTAATTTAACAACTTGATAAAACATAACGTAAACACCCTAAAAGTCGATAAAAAGAACAAATAAAATATGATACCAAAGATACGGGATTGACACGCCACAATTTTTTTGGGATAAAAGGACACTATATTAGGACAATTAACTGTCCTAATAAAGTGTAAAATTTCCAACAATCTGAAGTCAACTCCCAAAAAGGGTTATTGCGCCAGTGAACCTATTTCCCATTCTATATTCCATCCTTTTTCAACATGCCTCCGGCTGATAGAGGATAACTCTTTGTTTTTAATTCATGTTATTATTATTTATTACTTAAGATGTCATGTGGAACATGGTTTAATGGTTGCAGCTCCTTACAAACGTTGTGTAAAAAAAAAATATGGTGATTAAAAAGAGTAGCGGAGAGTTTATTGACAGTTCTTCTCTTCCGTTCTACGCCCTTGATTTGAGAACTGGCACTTAATGTAAAATTAGAAGCATTAATATGTATTTCTTAAGTCATAAGTGTATAATGTGTTACCTATATGATTAAAAGGTTTTTTGAATTTTGAACTGTATGTACCAAGGCAAAAAAGCGTGACACAACAATAACTGCTCGTATATTCAACGCACATGCAAAATCTATGAAGTATGACTAAATAATCACATCTTCTCTGATCTTTGTCGCAGTACACAATCCTTGTCTATTTCGTATTTTCTTTTTTTTGGGCACCGTTATGCAGCACTATAGATGCCATCAGACCTGCTCAACTTATATATAATTTTTTTTTTTGACGTTCAAAAGTGCCATTTTAGATGGTCTAATTGAAATAAATGCTTTGACTTTGACTTTGACTTAATGAATGTCCAAGGAAGACAGAGATTACCGGACAGCACGTTGCCAGAATATGATATCCAGCATCGAAGTATCACACTTTGAAATACACGGTGGTGAGAGAAGAGGGGCTAGTGCCGCTGTAAGATGGGGAGTTGACATGCATAAGTGTACAAATTGTACCTAAATGATTAAATGACCTTTTGTTTGTTTGCGATTTCCATATCGCAAATTCCCTTAGACAGCCTTGGCAAGAGGTTTTTTCATTTATTTCATGTAATATCTATAAAGTACTACTTGATCGAAGTACATCAAAGCTGTACATTTATTACAATATTCATAGCGTGTCGTAAAAACGATAAAATGACATACTTAACGCGAAAGGGTACCTTTTTATTTCCTTGAAATAAAGTAGAAGAGCATTCAATTTTGACATATGACAGTCGCTTTAACCGTAGGCCGTATATATAAACCTGGGCTGTTATATATGTATATAATAAATCGTATATTCAAATATATTTTTATCAGTATTTAGTGGTGAAATGTTTTTGTTATTTTTTATTATGTATGTTTTGTATACCAGTAGTATTTTCATACATAAAATAGTTATTTTTTTTATGTAATAGGAGGCAAACGTGCAGGAGGCTCACCTGCTGTTAAGTGATACCGCCGCCCATGGCCACTCACAATGACAGAAGGCTTGAAAGTGCGTTGCCGGCCTTTCAAATAAATAACTGAAATATAGATTTGAATTAAACAGAACCCCTAAATTTCTTACTATAGGACCACGATCAGAACGGTGTATATTGGTTAGGTTTTATATCCAAATTATATATATCAAACACTATTCGTAATGATTACGAGTCTCTTAGAGATCTTTATTTGCCACGAATTACAAAAGAACTAATCAGACAAATCAACATGCAAATAATATAAATAAAAGCAATTAAATTTATGTGTAAGTATCACAAAATTCTATATCTTAAGCCTACCGTATTATAGAAGCTTAGTACTTGTAAAAACCTAACCTCCTTCCCTTTAAAAACAGTATAGGGTAGAGATATACATATATTATATATTTTATTTAAAATAGGCGCCTTTAAATCTCAGTTGTCTGTATTTCTCAAGATCTCAGTGTTGTTTTTGCCTTAACAGTGGGTCCTAGACGTACGGGATTCCTTATGTTACTACTGCATATGCGCATTAGTAGCGCACATAAATGGACGAATCCATGTCTTGAATCCATGGATTTGAAGGCACGGTCTCAGTTGATAGTCACACGTTGAGCTACTAGGCAAACACTGCATAGTACCAAAGATATCAAACGAATTCCTTTATGGACATAACTCTTTCTCAAATCCTGGTATAAGTAATACCAGTCCTTAAATGCACAGCAATAAGAGTTAAAGTATGGCATGTTCATCAATCATTCATGCGAGTTTGGAGTTCGAAACTCATGCTTTGAAACGAACAATTGAAAAATTCGCATCACCCGTGCTCAGGCTGAAAATTGCGATAACAAGCGTGTTGTTTGGGCATCGTTTAAATGTCGAATTAAAAACTGGAGAAGATCGATTTTGAAGTGTAATTTGAGACTCAATTATACAACATATCCGCTTACAGAAGCAGTATTGAAATAATCCCTTAAACGTGAGCTTTTTTAAATAGAACGTTAATATTAATAAGCGGAAAGGTCGCCCGTAGCATATTTTTTATTATTTATATATTATATTACTTATAAGGACATTATAATACATATCTAAAACAGGTAACTGTGTGTAACTTATTGATCGTATACAGCAAATTATTTTAGATATGTTGCATTTAACACTCGCTTGTACGGTGAAGGAAAACATCGTGAGGAAACCGCCATGCTCTCTCCAGAGATCTCAGGCTTTTAATAAATTTAAAGAATATATTTAAAAAAAGCTGTGTAAAATGCTTACTATAAAGTTAACGATTAACTAGTTGATAAAAGGGCCTGGGACTAGTATTAGACAGGCTACTTCTAAATTTTTTTAGAATTAGTGTTGTTTGATGATTTGCTATTTTAAAAGAGTACCGAGAGTTTTTTACGCCGGGCTTTTCTCTCGACCTACATACACTCTCTGTCTTCTTTGCTGATGATTACGGATGTCTACCTATTCAAATTTAGTGACGTGAAATAGGTGATACCTGTATCTTATATCCCATAATAAACATATTTTATTTTTTGACCTTCTTGTCATTAAAAATAAATGATCACACAACAGATACAGACACGAGGCCCAGATCTTAAAGCTTGTCGCGCCACTGGTGTCATAAAACAAAGTCATAAACGGTAAATATTTTTAAAATTACCCTTTCAATTAAAATATTAATCGGATGGAAACTCTGCTACCCTTTAAAGTAATGAAAATGTATATTTAACATCGTAATTGTTCTTTTATAGTCGATTAAAACATTTAATAGAGTTAAATTACTTTTCTGAAAACGCCGTTAATTGGTGGAAAGTTAAGTAGGAAGCACACAATAACAGTAATTTAACATTGGGGAAATTAATTTTTAACAAGCAATCGTGTACTTTGAGTTATTATTTTTTATAATTATGAAACCAGTTTCACCCGGTTTTATTCTAGTTGATTCGGTTCGCGAATATGTACTAATTGTTTTTTATGCTTAAGATGAAGAAAACATTGTGAATAGTCCAGCTGTTAGACTCGAAAAATTTAGAATTAAACGAATAATTCTAGTGTGCATTTTTGCATTAATAAAAGTACAACAAAATCGGAAGAAAATAAAAAACATATTTTTAAAATTTAATCACTGTCCTTACTATTGTATAAACACTTAAAATTAAATTTTTGATTTACTGATTTTTAAAGTTGTTTTTATTTTCCTTTTTTTATTTTTTTATTATTTTGTAGGTTAAGAAAATTGTACACTTTAGTAATTAGCTAATAATTTAAGTGTCAAGACAACTTTTCGGTACAAAATTTTAAATTCAAATCATAATACAAAATAAATAATAATTACCTGCTGTAACTAAAATCAATTTTTTAAAACACACATTTAATATAAAAATATAATTCGACGTTTTCAAACTAAGAAATACTAATACGAGCAAATGTTACAGTATAACCACTTTTGCACTCACGTAACGACTGAATTGCTATTCCATATGACACTTCACACACATCCGTCAAATGGTATGTCGCGGCTAGATTAGCTAAATGCGATGTTCAGTTAAAACTCTATAATTATAATCAATTAAAAATCTTAGTACGTACAACGTACAACGGACCAAATGTGCGTCTAAGTGTAGAAACTGAATCCGTACTTTGAAATGTAACAATAATATTTACTGACTCCATTGTCTTGTATTCACCGAATCATTAAACGAGAAACAATGTTACAGATTAAAACGCAATTATCGCTGTTTTACAGATTTAATTTTGTCATTGATTGACATAACCTTTACACATTTAAAAAAAAAACTTTTTGACCGGATTGAAGTTATGTATTATTACGTCGGATAAATTTAAAATTATGTTAAATAGTTGTAAATTTATAATAATACATAACTTCAATCTGGTCAAAAAGTTTTTTTTTTTTAGATTTATTTAATTTTGTTTTTTATTTTAAATGTAATTAAAATTTAAAAAAAAGAATTGTTAAAATAAAAAATTAAAGAAATTGGTTAAAATGGTTTAAACAACTTCATCGTTGTTAATCAAGGTTACGATCATGGAGTCGGAAGTGTTTTAATTAAAAACAAAATAAAAAAATATTAAAAACATTCACTATGGATTATTAGTGATTAATATGTATTGTAGTGTTTATCTCTATATATATATATGAAATTCTCGTGTCACAATGTTCGTTCCCATACTCTTCCGAAACAGTTCGACTGATTCTTATGATTTTTTTATGCATGTACAGTATGTCTACGAATTGGCTACTATCTATCTTTATGCGCACGCGCCACCACTAGGCCAACACTGCTATTAATATGATTTTGATTAAACCGGCGCATCGACAATTAATTGTAAATATGTGAAGCGGACGTAAGCGTTTTATGCGTATTAATATCATGTTTTATACAAAAGATTGACTTGTTATCGTATTTTATTATACGTTAAGTAATCTATTATAATGTATGATACTATATTATAGTAACATGCGCTGGAACACAAGTAACTTTAGTTTGACGAAATATATACTTACGTTACGTTTTAATTTATTTATTTAGTAACACTTCGTTGCATATATAAATAATACAATTGACATAATTAAATAAAAAGGAGGGCAACTGGCGGCCTTATTGCTTTCGAGCGATCTGTTCCAGGCAACAACTGTGAATTAAAAATTTAATTAGATAAGTGCAAATATACAACAAAAAAAAAATTATTTAGACAAAACAGGCGTATTTTTGTAAATACATAATTAAAAAAGAAACAAAAACTAACCTAAATAAGTAATAGTGCACATGAATCACGATAATTCTATATCAGTTTTACATCAATTAGTGCGAAAGTTAGGGATACGATGTGAACAGATAATGTTTGACAGTAGATATTTAAAGAAAGTAGGGTAACTAGAAGGAACGGGAAGTCTATTCCATAGCCTCACTGCAGACCTTAAAGGTTTCGCCAATACAGGAAAAGTTATGAGAACTAGCCTAGATGCTTACAGAACGCAGAGATATGGTCATACTTTCTTAGACCGAATATAAAACAGATAGTGGATTTTGGAGATGATACAGTTAAAAGCAGTAGTCTAGAAATTGCAGAAGATTGTGCCAGTGAAGTTTTAGTGCCTAACGCTTTAATCTAAGGAACTACAAGTTTGGAATTGTCATTTTATCAACCAGTTTATATACCACGCTACGGTCGAAATTTCGTGGAAAACGACGCAGTTCCAGTAAGAAGTATTTTATACATTTTAATATAGTAAAATACTGTAATATTTTATGGTAAATAGGGCACTTACAACTACTTACTTATTTGACAAGTCCTATTATTATTTAAAGCTACCCGTTAATGTATTATCAAATCATCACAACTTAGGTTCAAGAAATGCGTATATTTTTTTTTGGATTTGTGTATTGTATAAAAAAACTACGTTCATTTTCCCTGAGTTCAAAAATTAAGACAACAATTAGCTATTAAATAAAAATTAATTATTATTTGATAATTGATTTGTTATTTGTTGCTTTAATGAATGTTACAGGATGTCAAACAACGTGTTTTGACAACAATGATTATTGGAAAATTGTTTTGATTTCAACATGAATCGTTTAAGGAAAGTGTTCAATTATTAATTAACAAGAGTTACCAAAAATCAACGCGGGGTTTTAATTATTAAACAATTTATATATATAGTCTTGGTAATTTTTTGAAATTAGCAAAAATAAAGAGTTATAACCTCTAAAGTAATATCGAAGATTGTAATTGGTACAAATTCAGTAAGCTAATGCTTCACCACTTGCTGTATGAAGAGAAAATTCTGCCCAACATGGACATACTGTTCACACCTCTGGGAGCTCCACAGTACCAGCTCCAATCGTTGGCCCTGCTTTTTCCGATCCGCTTGATCCTTTGGCTTTGCGTAGAGAGGTTGGTTCTCTCATTATCTTCCAACCCATGTATAGCAAGGAGGGCTCAGAAGACTTGTTCCGACTAATATCTTCCATCATCGGACGCCGATGCAAAATTCGATCCTTTCGACACCTGGTACTTCACAGTATTTTTTTAGGCACTTTCTGCCGCGCACCACCACTTTATGGAACCAGCTGTCAGTCTACTGATATCTCTAGGTATTTTTAAACATATCCGACGAATGTTCAAGAAAAAGAGCATACCATTCCCTAATAGGCTGGCAACACAGGTCGCAGGTGTCAATAGGCTTTTATAGACTTCATGACATGAAAACCACGTTTTTATTATAAATTATGATATCAATACACAAAAAAACAAACAATGCTAAAAAAAAATATATTTTACGCTTACAAAAATAAAACTATATTGTCTAATTCGCATTTACTACTTCAGAAATATCTCATATTATCTTCACCGTTATTATCTTTGCTACGACGACGACAAGTCACCTGCAATACAATATATCTCGAATTGCACACTCGGAGCTGCATCTAAATGACATAATTATGTAGTCACGTGAAATACAATTCTTTCTCAGTATCAATTATTCTCATTATATAAGTGTTTATGTATGTTAAAGGATTTCAGATATATTCAATTTATTCACTTTGATTTATTGACCTACGTGTTTGTGTGTTGTTTGCACAGTAATGTAAGTGCATGCTCCTATGCCGTGCCTTGCTGATAGAGGTAAAACATTTAGTTTTCTTATTTTTTTTTCATTAATAACAATAATTAACTGCTTTAACATGTTACTTGATTGCATATGCTTACAAATATTTTGTTCCATTAACGGAGAGTTTATTGCAATTCATCTCGTCCGTTCTTTACCATTGATTTGAGAACAGAAAATGTAAATTTAGAAGCATTATTTTTATTACTGGCGTTTTTATATATCATATGAATTTATGCCTCATATAGTTCATAATAGATATATATTTTTCCTTTAAGAACACTGACTGAAGTATGGTTATCAGAACGAAATATTTATTATATTATCTACGGTCTACTTATTATAAAATATAAAATAATATACTTTATTTTTAGTAATTGCAATATACAATGGAGCGGCTGTGTGAAGTCGAGACGGCCTATCCCATATCCAATCATGTAGCAATATAATAATAAAGTAATTGGTCTAGTAATTTTTAATTTTATTAGTTCTAAACAAATAAAGTACACATCTAGATTATTATAGTTATTAAATTCCTTTAAAAATATACCCGACTCCAAAATTCACTGCAAAGTATTTAATTTACTTTATAAATTAACAATTTTTTACACTATTTTATTATTTCTATTGATTGGTTTTGTATTGCCAAGAGAATAAAATGTACGAAAATTTATTTATTATAAACGGGGTACGAAGATTTCTTTAAAATTTCGGCTAAACAATACTGGTTTTTAGATAACTGTTATAACATATATTATAAACATAAACGGTTTTTAATGAAATACAAATTGCGTTTCACTTAAAAACATTTCTGTTCACTTGAAATATTAATGAAAATATGTATTTTGTCTCCATTATTTACTGAATAAATCTTAACAATCGTAATGGCTTAAGGAATTAACAGATTTCGTGAAGATAAAATGTTGTTGTTGTCTAATTATCTAATTTAAACATTTACGATAAGCGTATATTACTTAACATGTTTTTTAATTTGTTGTTCTATTTCCAGTAAACTATAGATCGGGTGAAGGACCTCAGTGAAAGCAAGTATGCTGGCCCAGGTACTGCTGGATCTACAGAGTAGAGCCTCCAGCAGGTGAAAGTCAGCTACCAGCGGGAAATGGGACAAACCAGCGGTATAAGTTTTAAGACACATTTTGGCTCAGCCAGTGTAGTGATTGCTACAGTTCACAATTGTGTAGTTTATGGAACTAATTTCATCGTTTAGCTGTAACATATTAAGTGCCCCTATAATGCATGGGCATTATAAATAGATTCGCAGGGGAGCCTGCCCATTATTGTCAATCACATTGAACGACCTTGCACCTTAATATTTAACGATTCGGGTCAAGTTGTTTAAAGTAGATATAATATATTTTTTTCTTTCCAGTGGGAATATTATTAATATATATTATGTGGGACTTAATAAGAGACGGTAGTGTCTATGCAGAAGGAGAATCAGTGTGGCGGTTAAGTAAACTAATTATTTATATTTTATACTGACCGCTTACTAAAACGCTGCGCCCAAAATAACACAGGATGCGTTTAAAGAAAAAACTGTTTTTAACGGATTAAAGTTATGTATTATTATAAATTTACAATTATTTAACATAATTTTAAATTTATCCGACGTTTCGCGTGCTTTACAGCGTGCGTGGTCACGGAGCAAAATTATGTTAAATAATTGTAAATTTATATCTAATAATACATAACTTTAATCCGTTAAAAACAGTTTTTTCTTTAAATGTGTAAAGGTTATGTCAAAAGACAATATTACAGGATGCGTTGGTAACAATGTGTCAAAAGACATAGGGTCCTTCTAGAAAAGAGCGTACCAATTTTTAAAAGGCCGGCAACGCACTCGCGAACCCTCTGGCATTGAGAGTGTCCATGGCCAGTGGCAGTGATACCACCCACTTAACATCAAGTGAGCCTCCTGCCCGTTTGCCATTTCCATAAAAAAAAATCACTGAAATATTTCAATCCATCAAGAAACATACAATATTTGTCGTAAGCAACAACCAAAGTGACCAAGTTGCGGAAGTTAAAAAATTGATTATCGTAAAAGCATGGAATCTTCATGTCATCTCTTTGAAGACGTTTTTGCAGATAACGTGAGGTTTTCATCAAATTAATGAGTGTGGATTAGGTGCTAATCACATTAGGAGATTACATAACTGACGCGCCTCCTCTCGTGAGATACCGCTTATCACCTACTTGACAAATCCTTGGATTGAAATACCATTATAATTAGGAATCTAAATATGTGGTTCCTTGAATAAATTATAACAACGTTTATTTTCCTATTCCTTTGTAATGAAAATCTATAGAGATACAATTAATATAACAATGATTCAATAGCTCAATGTGCTTTATAGCTCAATGTGCTTTATAGAACAGTGGGCAAATGGGCAGAAGGCTCACCTGGTGCTAAGTGATACCTCCGCGGTATAACCTACAACGGACCAAATATGCGTCTAAGTGCGGAAACTATACTAAGTGATATTTGTTTACTTTTAATCCCAGAGGGCTCGTAAGTGTGTTGCCGGCCTTTTGAGAATTCGAGCCTTAGTCGTAAGTTTGGAAATTCTTCAGTGGATAGCTGTTTCCACATAGTGCTAGTGCAATACAATTATTGCAATCTAAAAGCAATTAAAGCAATCTTTAAGGCCCAAAACTAATTGCTGTGTCAGTGTCTCGGGGTGGACTGCGGGGTGCAATTAGTTATGTAAAACAATAAATTAAAAAAAAAAATTAAAATCATGTTCTATATTATTTCATTTTCGTTATAAAATGAATTTAGTGGCTATGTTTGGATTTTTTTCCTATCAAGCGAAGTGATTTAAATCGTGTATCGATCTTTCAAAATGGATACATAAACTACTCAACTCCACCATATATTTTTTCCATTCGTCCTACTTCAAAAAACGATGACGAAAAATGAAAACAAACAATTTACTTTTTTGGAGTTTGGCGACCATATCGAACCTTAAATATGCTCAGTATGGACTGTGATGGCTTGGTAATTACCATCCGTCCATAATTAATATAATACTTTTACACGATTCAATACATAGGATCTTATGTATTAGCAATGGTATAATCGTAGGAACAGGCATAATAGACACAACACTGTACCTGTAAGGATAAAGACTATTAGATTTGCTTAGTAGGCTCCAGGCGCATAGCGTAAGCCTACTTCCGAAAGATTTTAGAATTAGCTAAGTAGAAATTCCATGTACAGACTTAGCTCCAACTCTACCATTGTAATAAAATAAGGTTTATATTAATGTATACATAAGGAATAATAATTTAGTATTGTCTTTGATTGACATAACCTTTACACATTTAAAGAAAAAAACCTTTTACCGGATTAAAGTTATGTATTATTATAAATTTACAATTATTTAACGTAATTTTAAATTTATCCGACGTTTCGCGTGCTTTACAGTGTGCGTGGTCACGGTGACCATATATATATATAAATTTAAAATTATGTTATTTAATTGTAAATTTATAATCTATATATATAAAAATGAAACCCGTTGTCACGACATAACATGAAAACGGCTTGACCGATTTGTCTGATTCTTTTTTATAATATTCCTTGAAGAACGAGGATGGTTAAGAGAGAAAAATTAAAAAAAAAATGAGTGAAAAAGTCTAAAAACAACACTTTTCTATATTCCCATACACAATATTCGTAATAATACTTAAAAGTCAATTTGAACTTTAATACCATATCATAAAGTTCAAGTGTTATTGGAGGGGTTCCGGGAAGGTAAATTTAATTTTTTTGACATAAGGTATTTGTTGTCTTATCAACTTTCTTTTTTTTATCTTACTAGCTAGACCGGTGTCCCGAATAGCAGAATAAGTATTTAAAAAAAATAAAGAATCGACTGTTAGGCGGTACGATGTTCGCCAGGCCAGCTAGTAACCGCAGCTGGTTTCATCCGGTAAAACGTTTTTTTCTTTTAATAATAATTTAATTTGTATCGTTAAAACATACTAAAAGTTGATTTGTCGAAGCAATGGAAATGTTTCCTTTATTTTTTTATATTCTTTCCTGTTTACACAATCTATTTGTTATCAAATAGTTCCTTTTCCAATGTTGATGTCAGTATCAAATTACATTTACATTAGCCTAGCGTTTGTCATTGTTAAATTTTAATACTTATTGTACAAGTTTAGTTAAAATGAAATTTAATGTAACACAAAAAATACCTAATTAAACCGGAAAATACCGACCGGAAATAATCGCAGTGACAAGGGGTGAGATTCCGGGGCATATCCGAGATTCAAATTCCTAAAAGACCCCTTTTGTTGCCTTGGTCTGTAGACCAAAATAAACACGACTTTTCTGACAAAAAATGCCCCACATTTTCACACCAAAGGAAAACACTTCCGTTGTGAAAAACACTTCTAGCTGTATGACGTATGTGTTTATAAAAATATTCTTATACGAGTATAGCTTATAATTCATGCATAGTAGTGACTTCAAAAACAAATAAATTGGCGATTTAAAAGAGGCGGAGAGTTTATTGCCAGTTCTCGGCCTCTTTCATACCTTGATCCATCCCTTGATTTGAGAACTGGCACTAAATGTAAAACTAGAAGCATTTATTATAATACTAGCAAACACGCCGAACTCCGTTTCGCCACCAGATGGCTTGGTTTTATGTAACATTTCGTTTGGTGATCCCGCTTTTCTGTTGAAATTTTTTCCTGAATTTTCTTTGCTATAAACCTCACGGAGCCCGAGATCTTTCCAACGAATGCAAAACCGTGGAAATCGGTTCGTGCGTTATGGAGTTATAGCGTCAGGAAAGAAAACCCGACTTATTTTTATATAGTAGATATTTATTTTTTGACGTTCTGTACATTGTGTTGTCACCTATATGTATAAATGATATTGACTTGACTTTTAGACTTCAAAAATCCCGAAGGACATTCAAAGGCCCAAAAGACCTTTATACTTTCAATACATCTTACTTTATTAATATTAAAGAAGGAGTATATTTATTACTTTTTAATGGATTTTGGATTTATATTTTTAACAGAAACATTGTTTTCGCTATCCTGCTGATCCGATACTACGGAAAAGTTTTATAATCCGTTTTATAACTTGCGTAAATTTCTCACCCGTGATTATCTTTGATGATACGACGAACTTTGACTAGAATAAAATATTATTATTATCTTTCGGTTTGTGCCCTAGCGGTCAAGTCAAAGAAATATAACTTTGTTTGGTTTTCGGAAGGGTTTTATATACCGGAGAGCGCTAAATTAACACACATGCAAATTGGTTCAGGATGTCCTTCCGACATATATTTCGGTGTTATAAACAACTTTTCTTCAAGGTTTTTACTACATATCGCTAAACATAATGTTAGTAAAATAATAGATATTCTACAATTGTGCGGACCTTAATAGGAAAACCTCTACAGCTATTAGGTTTGTGGTTAGCTCCAATAAGGCTTTGCGTCAAACTCACCTGTAAGGAATATTGGCAAGTGGCAGCTGACATATGACATATGCCGTCAAGTGACTGCATTGACCACTGATTGGTTATGTCTGGAACAGGGGAAGTATATCAACATATCTTATTTCGAATCCTAAACCTACCTTCTTAGGCTACCTCACTAGGCAAGAAAAAGGGCAACTATTGCTGCCGCGATCGCTTACAAATTTTCTTGAACACACTTGCCGTATGTTGTTACACTGTTAACGTATAGACTGACAAGTTTAGTTTAACATTTGTATTTTTTAGGTTACTGTTGTTGTGTTGTGTAAATTTTTATGGGAAAGTTAAGGCGTTATATATTTATAATGTCTATTATGATAGAAGATAATGGCATATATATTATTATTATATAGACTAAACAATCGAGCCTGTAATATAATACAAATTATATATAATGTTAAAAGATTTGAACATTTAAACTTGGACCAAAAAGAAGAATAAACGAAAATCATTAAACCTATTGAGAATACAAACCTGACCTAATGAGAGGGTATGTTAGATTGTGTTGGTGTGTATGAGGGGGTGCTTATTTAGCGCTATGGATATTTTTAATGCCTTTGCGCGATCTACATATGTCAAGGCTTAAATAACCTTCAATAATAAACTTGGTCGTACGTTTATTTATGGACGTTCTGAAATCAAATTGTCAACCAATCGTGATTTTAT
Source organism: Pieris melete (assembly GCA_963693345.1). Classification (NCBI taxonomy): domain Eukaryota; kingdom Metazoa; phylum Arthropoda; class Insecta; order Lepidoptera; family Pieridae; genus Pieris; species Pieris melete. Next base: position 1,448,345 of record CAVNZK010000032.1, on the reverse strand, counting down.
AGTTATCAGTTGAGTTTATTTGAGGTGCGATACATCTTGTATTTATTGAAATGTAAACAATGTACAGTACTACCAATAGTTTAGTTTCTATCTAATGTTAATACCTACTCGGAACAAACGCAGGCTGCAATTTTCCCGTACTAGTATATATAAAGTTAGTAACTCTTTTTTGGGAAAAGGGTTACTCTTCTTTAATAAAATCCCAGAGAAAAGCTGTGTAAAAAGGCTTACTTTAAAGTTAACGGTTATTTAGTAGATAAAAGGCTTAGGCCCTTTTATTGCGATATTTGTATTAAAATAAGTGTCGTTTGATGATTTGCTTTTTTAAAAGAGTACCAAGAGTTTTTTACGCCGGCTTTTTCTCTCGGCCTACACCCTCTGTCTTCTTTGCTGATGAGTAGGGATGCCTACCTATTCAAATTGATTAACGTGGAATAAGTGATACCTGTATCTTATGTTCCATAATTAACATATTTTATTTTATTTTTTTAATTTATCCTTTGACATGAGGATATTTGGAGATAGGGGAGAATTGGACTCAAAATTCGGTATTTCAATTAATAAAAAAATACCAATTACGAACAGAAACAGGCAAATATATCTATAACTAGAAATGTTGAGAAGCGTGGTGACAACTTTAATGAAACCGCATTTAAACTTATTAAAACTACGTTAATTAATCAACCTCGCCGCATTCGTATGTGGGACAGTACTTTGATAATTGTAGTTGTTATTGAGAATTTCTTTTTCTAATTATATTTCGCAGTAGCTTTATGATCTCCACTATAAGGGAAGGAAGGGGAGATTAAATCAGTCGTGAGACATGGGCAATTATGGGCTATGACCAATTACAATTTAGAATTTTTGATTTTCGTTGGTAGCACAGTTTATCCACAGCCATTACTGTTCATGCATTGATTAACTGAGATTTCGTTTAGTTGTCAAACACAGACGCATTTTAAGATTAGACGTCGTTCAGTGTAAATATTTTGTAGTGGTTTCAAAGTAAATTAACGAAGAATATGTAAGATATATTATTTTTCATGTTTTTCCAGTGCAAACATACAAATTAGTTAAATTGTATTAATACGCAGAGGGAGTAATGACCGCTTCAATTACCCTAAAATCTATCGTGACAGGTAATTGGAAAGTATAGATTTATATGTCATGTCTAAGCCTCCCACAGTTGGTCCTTGAGCATCCCTGGTTACTTATGTGAAAAAGTGCCCATCCTTCCCCTTTCTCCCCTAAACGTATGATTTACAACACTACGTCCAAATTACACTGATCAAAACGATAAAAGCCTACATTCAGAGTAGCGTTAAATTTTTAATTAGAAATAATTCTCTTTTTATTTATCCTTTTTTTTGTATGCACGCGAACAACGGCAAAAAAATGTAATGGACGCCGGCTGGCGTATCTAGTCAGCCACTGCTCTATACCACGTGAAAAATATAAAACTTGTACAAACGTACACATAACTGTTTACTTGTATATAAAAAAGATTTGAAGAAAATTCAATTTAAACATTTTTTTTAAATCATATTTTGGTGTTAAAGGAATAGAAAACATAGTAGGGCTCATATTTTCGAAAAAAGTGTCTGCTTTTATTTATTTTTTCTCTTTTTGCCTATTCATGTACCTACTTATTAATGTTTTCTGTTTCATATAGGTAGGTATATTGTTTATCTATGTAATCTGTTAGCTTTGAGCTTGTTGGCTTCGTATATTGTCTAAGTGTTGTTTTGTATGTTAGCTGTAAGATTACTAATAAATAAATGGTTTTTTTTTAGATTTCATTGAGATGAAATTTTATTGTAATTATTACTTTTTTGACAAAGTCATTGATTTTTAACAGACTTTTTAAAACCTCCGGATGAGAAGGTTATCAATTCGACGTCAGAACAGAATTATCTAACAAAATGTCGAAAATTTCTAAAAGCAATTTTGTACTAACTCAAAAATTTCAATCAACCATAATTCTTCTACCTCAAATTACGCTCGTTCTAATGATATACAATATATATATACACATTTCACTAACTTTTATGAAGATTGGATTCATTATTTTATAGACATTCGCGAAGGCACCATCATCGTTTTTTTATTTAATTTTAAATACAACAAGCAACGTAAACATTATAAACACAAAGAAAATGATGTTCACGTTCAATTATTACCGCTTTTAGAAGATTTTCATCTTATTTCCTTAATGTGCTTGCAAGTGAGCTCGAGAAAACATCAGTAAAGAGACGAAACAAATAATAAATTAACTTCCTAAGTAGCCGCGATTATATACAACAACTGCCCAAATATTCACAATTTTAAAATTGAGACTTATGCTTATTATGTTAAGGTTCAAATTTGAATATTTATCTCTGGTAAGTTTCATCCATTAGCCATGCTCTTAAACTTAGCAGATCCTTTATTCCCATAACGTGAAGAGCACTATCGTCCATTGAAACGCCCTGTTCGTGTCTTAAAATAAAATAGAATATTCTCTTGATAGCCACATCTTGGTTCATACAATATTTATGTGAGAGAAACACAGAATGTCGATTACTCGAAATGTGAGGAATGGATGACAGGAGAATTGATTAAATGTTTTCGTCTGTAGGTATGTATTAAAAAGATATTAAGAGAACTGTCAGATACATTTTGGTGTATTTTTTATACGTCTTGGAATTGTTTGAGAAATCAGTCATCCACGTAGTCCTGGAATGCGTGGCTTTGGCGTCCTAATGAACAGAAATCCTCGGAGCAGTCAGGTCGTGAAGCCTGTGAAGTGCCCAGGAGACTTCTGTGCTTCAGGAAGGAGCTAGGCTGGCTTTAAGCACAGCGTCTAAGTGCAACTGAAACCGAATCCACTACATACATACAAACATAAGAACACATATGGAAGCTTCCACGGCATCATGTACACATAATATCCAAAACGAAAATTGAATTTAAAGTTCTCAGAAATGACATATTAGGAATTGTAAAGTGATAACGCAGGGTTAAATATAAGGATTGTGGAGGGATTTTGAGAAGTTTTCTGTTCTTAACTTAACTATTTGTCTCTAAAGGAATTTGTGAAAGATCTTGCTGCTAAAGAATTTTAAAATTTCATATCTCCGTCTTTAACCCGAATTATTTTAATATTTTCGTCGCGGATTTTCTATTTTTCTATTTTTCCTTTGTGTCTAAATACGAGGATGGAAAGAAAATTTAATAGTACTTTTATGACAAGAAATTGTGTCTTATGTAACTATAGCATACAATTAAATGAAATTCAGTTTAATTTATTCTTAAATATTTTTTTTGACTTGTTGTGGCCTAGTGGCTTCAGCGTGCATCTCATCCCTCTGGTCGTAGGTTTCATCCCCGGCTGCGCACCAAGGACTTTCTGTCTATGTGCGCATTTAACATTCGCTCGAACGGTGAAGGAAAACATCATGAGAAAATCGGCTTGCGCTAAACCCAAAAAGCCGACGGCGTGTATCAGGCACAGGAAGCTGATCAGTGATCACCTACTTTCCAAATTGACAAATGATCATGAAACAGATACACAAAAGCTGAGGCCCAAACCTAATAAGGGTTGTAGCACCACTGGTTTATTTTGCTTTTTTTATTTCCTTTATTTACTTTAAGCAAAATTAGGTTAATTTAGGTACGGACTAGACATATATCCTCTGGCTGAGTGTAGACTGCGATGACCGTCCGTGATTCTTTGCGTGCCTGTTACATTGCGGAAAGGCCGAAATTGTCCGACTCATTAAGGTTCTTACGTAACAATTTATTAATTATGTTGTGCAATTTCTCTTATGTTAGTTCATTTAACAACACTTCGTTGCATACAGAATTATAATATAATTGACTAAATTAAATGAAAAGGAGGGCAACTGGTGACCTTATCGCTTTCGAGCGATCTCTTCCAGACAAGCACTATTATGATTCCTTACCAGAGTTGCGCAAACGAAACCAACATTATATAGACAAATCCGTAAGTATCTTTTTCACTTTCTAGACATAAAACTGAAGAGATCCTTGGTCCGTGGGGCCAAAAGGCTTTTAAAGGAACCAACGAAATAGCAAAAAGGTTAGTCGACATCACAGGAGACCAAAGAGCTGGCAGCTACCTCGAAAAAAGAATTAGTCTATTCAAAGGGGGAACGCTGCCAGTATCTTCGGAACCTTGCCTAAAGGGGCTCCTTTAAATAATATATTTTAGTTATTATATTTTAAGGTTATTTATTGTATTTTTATACATCAACTAGCTGATCCGGCAAACGTCGTTTTGCTATGTATATCATGATCAATAAAAAATAGGGGTTGATCGTAGAGAGGTGAAAATTGAGGATTGTATGTATTTTTGTATGTTGTATCATAAAAAATTTAAAATTAAAAATTTTGTCTAAAAATAAAAAATAAAATTTAAGGGTGGACTACCCCTAACATTTAGGGGGATGAAAAATAGATGTTGGCCGATTCTCATAGATACCGGATAAGCACAAAAAATTTCAACAAAATCGGTCAAGCCGTTTCGGAGGAGTATGGCAACGAAAACTGTGACACGAGAATTTTATATATTAGATTAAAAGGCAAGTCTTGAAAAAAACTGCAGAGTATTTGTTTGGTGAACGCGTTAATCTCAGAAGCTACAAGTTCGAATTTCAAAAAATATTTTGTATGGAATATTCCATTTATCGAGAGGCTTTAGATTCCATAACACCGAACTAACGCTGATGTAACCACGAGACCAGCTTATTTAAAATATTTAATATTTTGGCAAATACATACATATCTTCAAATCTTCGAACTGCCAATCAATCTATTGAGGGCTTTTATAAACTTATTATGTACTGATAAGTTAACAAAGCTTGGTTGTTTTGAATAAGGAAATTATTACTTGAGTATTTCTAAGGTGCTATCAATATGGTTTCACAAGATTATTTATATTGGACAACAATTGCTTATAAAACCTATTCAGTATTTGTTTGAAACCATTAAGGTTTTTTTTTTCAAAAGAGTCTTCAGTTGCTTAGCAGCAGCCTATAAATAAATTATGGATAAACAAAAAGTATCATTTTTAAATTGTAAAAACCTAACACATCTATCAAATATAATGTTATCTGTATTAATTTTTATAGTAAATCTACTATGATGGTTGATAAAAATAGCATAACAAGACATGTAGTTTATTTTAGTATAATACTTTTTGTTCATAAATATAATATTATTATTTAAAATTCAACGCTGCGGTCAGAATGAATTTTTACTTCGATTTTTTAATGTTACTAATCCAATATATAAGCAACGAAAATTTATACAAATATATATCAGTTCACAGGTATACTCTATACCTACATACTATATATGTATATATTTATTTACAAAAGCTTACCAACGCTCTGCACACTGATACATTGGTACCTATGAAAAATAAAATACAATAATTAATGTATCATACACATAACTCATAAATTATAAAAACTAAACAAAAATTGATTTCAAAGTGTAGGGAGAGCAACTATGGATATACAGACCAGGATAAGGTATATTAAAAGAAAACTATAAATAATTTGTTATATGTAACGACTTGATGATGCAATAATGATGGTAGTACGTACTTAGATCCATTAATTTAAAAAATCGCGCGTTGCCTGCACAAAGGTTACCCGCCTTAGACTTTAGTTTATATTGCTTATAGCTGAAACATGTCCGAATTCCTGCGAAATTATAATTGTTTCCGGTGCGCATAAAATATGTGCCCTGCGATTCTGTAACTCACTTTTCGAACTCACACAGCGGTTTTCGGATCGCCGGTCGCTCTGAAATCGGTAGTGAAGCAGTCATTTTCTGATTTGGCATTCTGATAAACAATAAACTACAAGCTTCCACCTTTTCAGAATGCCAAATTATAAAATGACTGCTTCAAGATGACTGCTGATTTGAGAGCGACCGGCGATCCGAAAACCGCTGTGTGAGTTCGAAAAGTGAGTTACAGAATCGCAGGGCTGATCGCTTATATAAATCATAAGTAAAACAATTCCAAAAATATACCCTGTGCCCGAAGGTTTAACACAAATAAAAAAACTAGCACTCCGGGAGTGCCGGCAGAAGTGAAAACTTCAATATTAACGTTGTGTTTAATTATAAGTATAAAAGTACTATCATTTATGAGGTAGAATACAATGTTTATTTATTGCGCTATCGTACACAAATATGACAATTTATATGTTGTTATTTATAATATTATATCGTTATTTATATATTACATTAAACATTTATTTCTCAGAAAAATCAACTTCCATCCATAATTTCGACGACTTTTACACCATCGTCATTATCAGAATCATCATCGCAAATTTTTAGCAATGCAGATGCGTCATGAGAATAAATAAATAAATTTTCGTACAAGGTTTATTAATAGATTCACTTTGTTCGATTTCCATAATTTAAACAATTCACATTTACGAATACACAACAGTGTATTTACTACACAACAGTCAAGCAATCAGCTGTCACCATCCTTGGATACGCGTGGGACGCTGTACATAAACACACGGTCATTCGCGCAAGCGCCCTGTGCCGCCTAAACAGAGCAGCACACTCAGGCACGGTAGAAAGAGTGGGAGATACTAGTTCCTCTCCCTTCCCCTCGATCTTACGCTTTTTCGATCAGCATCACGTGACCCTGACGCGTGTTTGAAAGTTTTTACCCATACAAAAAAGTGCTCAGCGCCGCTAAAGAAGTTTTCACTTCAAAAATTAATTTAAATAAGACATTGTCTTCTAACACTTTTACACATAATAACAATTTTGTGGTGAAAATATTCTGCATTGAGAGAAAAACCGAGCCACTAAGTGTATTATCTTGCGTTCAATATAATGTAAACTTAACTATAATGGCAACAACGTAATCTTATAAGAAACTTTGTCGGGTATTAGCTGGTACATTTGCATTATTTCATTATCTTAATAGGCAACAAGCTTATATTAGGATATAGTATAAACATTCAATAGTTCCCAAATAGTTAACGAATGTTTTACTGTTTATGTATTCAATAATTATGTTTATTTATTTTATATATTAACACTTCGTTGCATGTACAGTAATATAATTTACATTATTAATCAAAAAGGAGGGCAACAGGTAGGTAATAAAAATTATTTTATTACCTACCCGAAATTTTTTAATTTTTGGCATTTTTAAATTTACTAATGTCGGACATTCTACGTAAATTATGTTACGAATTTAAAAATGTATTAAATATATATATTCGTTGTAAAGTAAAATCTGTATATTGATTAGATTATGAATGTAAGTGAAGTAAACTAAGTAAAATTAAACTTTTATGATAACAAAAATATATCTATAGTCCGACTTAGTAAGCCTTCCACGAGATCAGTATCTACGCCGCTTTAATAATTATATCATAATATGCTAAGCTTGAATAATATAAGCATAACTTACTTGGCCTTTGACTTATATATCCTATGACCCTTGGAATCAGGGCGTCCATAGTGACCCATTATCCGTTTTCGGTCTTGGACTTCTCATTTTACCTCACTCCAAATCATTCCAGCTCACTTCACCTTATCTGAAAATAAAAGCATGCATTAAAAAACATTCCAATGACACAGTAAAAAAAATTAACCAACGTTGGAAAATCTTTTGAAAGCTCACTAAGCTCCTACAAGCTATTTGTAGCGTCCCGTTTTTATGAAATTCTGCATCCGGTCGCATTCAGTGTTGAAGCTTCAGAATTTCTGTTTATCTCTATACAGAAAAGGATAAAACCACCTTATTAAGGCGGAGTATTAAATAATAGTAAAGAAAACTTATTTTAAAATTTGTAGTTCATGAACGCATCCAATGTTAGTACTTAAATTAATCAATAGTATATATTTTTGGCTCGTTCTTTATTTTAGGTGGCTAGTCCGTCAATTTGCATTCGAACAATGCATGTAAAATATATTCCCATATAAAAACACATTTTTAATAACAATGGCATAATAAAATGAAATTGTCCTTTTTTATGTTATAGGAGGCAAACGCGCAGTAGACTTACCTGATGTAAAGTGATACTGCCGCCCATGGACTCACATTGCCAGAAGGCTCGCAAGTGCGTTGCCGACCTTTCAAGAATTGGTACGGTGGTAGTGCGCGGCAAAACTGCCTTGTGGAACGACGGACGCCAAGGTAATACTGTAATGGTATTTTGTATTCTGCCTTGACGTCCGATAAAAAAACTCAGCTGCATGTGTTAGTCTGAACAACGAGTCCATCAACCTATATAATTTTGGATTCAAATTTAATTGTATTCAATAAATGTCATACATTAAAATACGCATCACAATTTTACTTTGAATTTTAAAATTCGACTTGACAAATTGTGCGGTACCTGGGTCAACGAGATTCTTTAAATAATAAAGGATATTATTGTCATTCTATATTTACTACTCACGTACAACAAAATATTAAATGCTAAATCATTAAATTCTACTATTGCTATGCTCATAAAATGCTAGAAGAGTGTGCCTGTGTCTCTCCGGGCGTAACTCCAAGAACTTCGGTAATTGCCTCGCTTATAAACTAAGAAACACCTGAGTGAACAAAATGTACAGCCATGGTTTGAACATAAATTATATTATCTACGTGAGTGATTATCACACACAACTTTTTAGATCCTCTAATGTCGTATTATTTTTTGTTACTGTAGCGCCATGTGTAACTTAGTCCAGATATTAAAATACGAAAAATCTTTTATTGTAACGAAGTTCCTTACGGCAGGCTTGGAGGAGATAGGGATTTTACTGCGCGACCGAACTGAAAAAAATGTGATAGTAAAACCGTAAGAGAAAGTCCGTGGAATAAAACCGTTAAATGAGACGTGCGCAGGCGCGACAGTCGTATACACAAGCGAGTATTGCGCAATTTTTTAGTCTGTGTTTCGTCGGCAAGGAGGACACACGCGTGCACGCTTCCCTAAAATGGCAGAAAAAGATAATACGAAAGTTAAGGAAAGAGAGTTTATCGTTGCTTAGCCGTTGAAAAGGTGGTATTGCTTCCCTCATGTTTGTATTTTTTGAAGTGAAACTTCTTTATCGGGGTTGGAAAAACATTTAGTGTAACATTTTTTCGTTACGCGTCACATTTTTCGGTTACGCGCCATGTTGCTTTTTGAAGTCAAACTTCTTTATCGGCGTTAGAATGATTTTTTTATCGACGTATGGGAGAAATTTTGTAGCAAATCGTCACGTTTTTCAGTTACGCGCCATCTTTTTCTTGTCCCTACCACGGTTGATCCGAAGAGTTCGAAGCCATTAATAACAAAAATATATAATAACGATAACAGTGATAGTAATAATTCTATTACAATTAATGAAATTCTGTAATAATCTTAGTAGTAACAAGGTAAAATGAAATAATTGTATTTGTATTCATGTCTATGATAATAAAAGCCTTTTGTTAAACTTTATTTAACCAATTTCGTTAAGTTGCATATAATAGATCATTTTTCGAAAAATAAGGTCACCTAGTACACGCACACATTTTTTTCTCAAGTCTTTTAAGAGATTTGCAAATTGTGTCAATTCTACATTAGCCGAAGGAACTACGACACCACATCTTTTGTTTTAGTAACTTTCATTTTCTCAAGAAACGTCGGCGTCATGTCAACAGTACGAGTCAAATGAGAACGTGCAGAGGCGACGTTTCTCGCCTTCATTACCGGGCTGAAGTGGACATTAAAATGTATTTTATGTAAATTTCATGAATAAAGATGAGAGCGAATAGTGGTTATTACAATCAACGCGTTTAAATTTAATTATATATGTTGTAAACTACTTTTGGATTAACGTAATAAAGTAATGTTTTTTAAAGGAAATATTATGTATTGATTTCTAGAATGTTTTCAACATAATTCTACCTTATCTATAAATAACAAAGACCAGAAATTTATTAATTAATAATGTGGGGGTAAATTTTTTAAAGAAAAGCTTTGTTGCAGCACTTGTATTGTAATATGTTATATTGATTAATAATTATTATTATTAAATAGAAATTCTGATTTCCCATCTAATAGTTAATAATTTACTTCAATAATTTAACCAGTTAATATTTATATATATTTTTATTTAATAGAAGGCAAACGGGTTCACCTGATGTTGATATTGAAGTGATAACCCGGCCATGGACACACACATTACCAGAAGGCTCACAAGCGCGTTGCTGGACTTTTAAATTTGTACGCTCTTTACTTAAACGACCCTAAGTTGAATGAATGAGTTCGGATATATTTTAGTAGGCACCACCAAGTGGTGGTGCGTGGCAAAACCTTCCTTAAGAAACGCTCAGTTGTTTTATATAATACTAGCTGACCGGCCAATCGTCGTTTTGCCATGGGTATCATTTATAATAAAAAAATAGGGGTTCATCGTAGAGGGATGAAAGTTACCTAGTGGTTGTATGTATGTAATGCTGTATCAAAAAAATATATCTAAAAATAAAAATAAAATATTTAGGGGTGGACTACCCTTAACATTTAGGGGGATGAAAAATAGATGTTGTTCGATTCTCAGACATACCCAATAAGGACACAAAATTTCATGAGAATCGGTCGAGCCGTTTCGGAGGAGTATGGCAACGAAAACTGTGACACGAGAATTTTATATATTAGATAAATAAAACATTATCCGCGTTTCAAAATCTCCTATAACCAAAATTTAAAGATACAAATAAACAAAAAGCCCTGTAAGCCTTTTAGTAAATAAACAGTAAACAAAGTAATTCAAATTTTAATTGGATAAATTTCTATACAAAATTGAAGTTTAACGAAGTAAGTTCTATTTGATTACTAATAATTCAAATGGATAAAACTTGTATTCAGGACGATACTTTTGAAAATAAACAAGTTTACAAAATTAATATTGTTTTCACTTACTGAATATTTATGAGTTGGAACGTGATAGGTAAGATGGCCTCTAAGGTAATACCTTCGTAGACCAGCTGTTGACTGGATTGTTTATTTGTTAATTAAACCATTTTACGGTAGACTTAACGTAAATCAAAACTAAAAACACGCTTATTAGCACACATAATTAAGTATGCTGCAGACTCAATGCCACAAAGAAATCTTCTATCCTGAATGAAAGGGCAATAACCTGTAACTACTGGACTTCTCTAGTGGTCCTAGACAAACAGCAAAGGAATTAAGATCTGAATCTAAAAAGTCTTTAGTTTACGCGAGTACTGCATATTTAAAAAAAAAAGGTGCGTGTACTTATGTACGCGCGTAAGAAGTTATACTTCTTTGGCATTATTAAAAATAGTTTTTGATTGCATGCAAATAATTAATTACAATTAAATAATCAAAGACTGGAAAAGGAGTCCTTATAGTCAATAAAGTTCAGTTTACATTTGAAAAATTTAATAAAAAATTTTTTATTATTATTCTCTTACATTAAGTGTAACATAAATTCTATTATTATTCGAATGTTGTTTTTAAATTATGGCCAATGCCGTAGCATCATGTCATGTGTCACGGTGCGCGCGCATCGTAAAATTTCACTCTCATAAATTTTTCATAACGCGCCTAAAGAAGTATAACTATAAAAACTGCTGCATCAGATATAAATTAACACGATATTTAAAAAGTGAGACTTCTTTAGGTGCATGAGAGTAAATTTTTACGGAAACGTCACGAAGATGTGCAGCGTAGCGTTTTTCGTAGCGTTTCTCGCGAGCCCTCTGGCATTGAGAGTGTCCATGGGCGGCGGTATCACTTAACATCAGGTGAGCCTCCTGCCCGTTTGCCCCCTATTCTATAAAAAAAAAAAGAAGAAATGAGAGAGAGCGATTGAAACCGATTAAGAGAGAGTGAGAAGGTCGAATTACCTTACAGAAATTCTATTTTTAAAATTAAAATTTCTTAAAGAGAATTTATTAATTAGTATTTTTTATTTTATGCAAATTAATTTATTGAAATCTCAAATGACGAGTTGTAAATTAAAATGCCAAATGTTTTTATTATCAAAGAAATAAATTTAAGAAAAATATATATAATTTCTATTAATTTTCGACACTTTTAATATGTATTTTAATGACAACTAAATTCATTAAATTCCTAACATATGTTCCTTTTTCCCTCCCTTTAATTCTCAGACATTTAAAGTTCTAGATTTCTATAAATATAAGCAAGACTTAAAAATTTGTTTGCCAAAGAAGTTTCACTTTTGACATGTGTACTTTGTACGCACGCACTTTTTATATAATTAGAGTGCTTTACAAAAATCGTTGTCATAGAGAGACTGTCACATCAAATTAATGTATGCCTAATTATTATTATCAAATAGTTATGTGACTACAACAAAGAACACAACTCCCAAAGGTTGATTTGTTTACTCAAAAACGTCTGAACGTTCTCTCAGGAATGTATTAGGTACTCTGCGGCGCGCGCAATGACTCGGGAGCATTGCAAAAAGAGGGTACTCGGATAAAAACGAATCTACCCACAAAACATATCAATAATCGAACGATAATTTATTTTCGCAGGCACGCCGTTTCGTCGCCTGTTCCGCGTCGCTAGCAGTCGCGACTAGAGTAGAATTTCGCATCTTCGTCATCTGAAGAGGAAGACATGCTATCACGATAAAGTCAGCCTGCGTAATGACTCTTTGTGCCGTCTCTTCTCCTCTTTGATATAATTTAAGTCGCATCCGTGCCTTATCTATTCCACGCCGGCTCTGCGCCTGCGCCTCGCCTTCACCTTATGCCTGTTTTGTATGTTTCGCGCCTAAGAATGTACTAAAAACTAGTCCAAGAAATGTTTAATTTACTACAATATGTTTTTAAGCAATGCAAAGCTTACTTACTTACGTTATCACATTACATTAAATGTTTGGTTTGATATTTCTGATAACTGCGCATTGTGTTTCCGTGAAATAATTAGCTTCCTTACTTTGTGTGTGTTTCATCACATAAACATGGATATTATGTAAGGCTCGCAATGGCAGCTATTGTAACAAGTTTGCAACATTCACGACTCTAAGCTTTCTAGTTACAAACTGTTACTACTAATATTTTGTTTCGTATTTATTTTTTGAACCTTTAACGTAGATGTACTCATCTACTACATGATTTATGGTGCAATTGTTACGAACGATGGAAAGTTAAGATTTTGTTACTTTAATTTTTTTTTATTATTAAAATCTACATTAGCTTTTACTTTTTACTTTTTAGATTTTAGTTTAGCATGTAGTAGTGGCTTGAGCGTGCGACTCTCATAACTGAGGTCGTAGGTTCGATACCCGGCTGTGCACCAATGGACTTTCTTGCTATGTGCGCATTTAACATTTGCTCGAACGGTGAAGGAAAACATCGTGATGAAACCGACATGTCTTAGATCCAAAAAGTTGACGGCGTGTGTCAGGCACTGGAGGCTGATCACCTAATTGCCTATTAGATTTAAAAATGATCATGAAACAGATTCAGAAATCTGAGGCCAAGACTTAAAGAGGTTGTAGCGCCACTGATTTATTATTATTAATATGTAGTAGAATTTTAGTGTACTTTTACTAGGGTAAGGTCTACTAGGGTTGCCTGAATGTTATCGCTTGTTAGCATTAAGGCCTCCAGTTGCCTAATAATTTATGCAACCTGTTTTTATGTCTATGTTTAAGGACAATGATAGGGACAAATACGGGCCACTGTCACCTTTATCAACATATTTTCTCCTTGGCACGACAGACAGTCCCTTGTTCAGAAGCTGTGATAGAATGCATGGCTGTCTTATCAACGTGAAGAAGTTCTCTGAGTAGTGTAAACAATAAACTACAACCTCCCTCCTTATCAGAAGCCAAATCGTAAATTAACTGCTTCACCATTGATTTGAGCGCGACCGCCGCTGCAAAAACCGCTGTGCGAGTTCGAAAAGTGAGTTACAGAATCGCAAGACAATTAAAAAATATGACGATCAGTTTACCCTTATCAAAATTTATGAAACTAAAATTATGTATTCCGGACGGTATAGATTTTATTTGATATATATTTTTGACGTGACAACGTCTTATAATTCGACGGAGCCGGCTGCACGCACGAAAAAACATGACGCATGCGGCGTTACCTCGCTCTGAGGCGTTCCATTTAAGGCTTGAAGTGCAAGCGAGAGCGCGGAACGAGCAACAAAGAGGCACAATCGGCCTCCGCGTTCGGCAGCGTTCGACATCTTTATTGTATATAAAGTATATATCGTATTATATCGATTATATTGTAATCGATCAATTTAATTGTGATTTCCATTCACCTCCTCTATATCCATACAAAATATCTATCAAGCAACTAAAATTAAAATTTTCTTTTGAAAAATCCAACCATTCCATCAGTATTTTCTTATGATGTTGTCACGTTCAACTATCTTCAGTAAACCGACTTTACAGACAGCCGATTTTTTTTACCAAAAAAAGGCAAATGTTTTCTAATATAGTGTTAGATATTGTACGTAGATGTCACCTTGTAGTGTAGACTTAAGACGGTCTATATTTTCATAAGAGCATTAATTAGGAAAACCACTTTCCTTAACAACTTAACGCACTTTGAAAATAGAAAGTGTGTCGACGCAAAAATTATTTAGAGGAAAATAGACGGCGTCTTACTGGAGTGATGATTAAAATTTCATTATACAAAATGCACGCGAAAGATTCGTTGAATATTTTAACAAATAAGCAGATGGTGTGGGAGGAGTGGCGTTTGATGTTTCATCTTCGCATTTATATTTTACAAATGTATTTTTGGCCTAGTACTTTTTTCATATTTATTAGGGGTTTTAGTTATAAAGTTATGTATGAATGTAAAGTGTAATTTATATTAAATGAGTAATAAACATTGGTATAGGTTTGAGTAAGGGTTTCGATGTAGACGACTAGAATTATAAGTTTAGTATACATTAGTAAATAATTTAGAAGGCAGGTACAAAGCTAATTTAGACTAATGTTACCAGTTGTTCACATAAACCTAACATAGTCACTACTACAACTAATATGTCATTGAACTCCTCTTAAACGGCTGGACCGATTTGTATGAATTTTTTGTATGCATTTCGGTGGTGCCCTGGATGGTTTAGATTCATAAATCATCCCGGCAGATACCGCTGCAGTCGGTTATTTACCTATACTGCAAATAAACGACTGGTATTTACATAAATATTCTGTGCATGTATTCGTAATTAAAGTCCTAAACGGCTGCAAAGATTTTGATGAAATTTCTGTTCAAATGGAGTCGAGAAGGATTTTTTTGTATGTAAAACGTGTCTACAGGTTAACGTATTTCAGATCCGCTAGTATGACTTCTTATAATTTAATGTAATTAATCGTTGGGGTATTTAAAGCCTTATATCTATATATAAAAATGAAACCAGTTTTCCGTTGTCACGACATAACATGAAAACGGCTTGACCGTGTTGTCTGATTCTTTTTTTATAATATTCCTTGAAGTACGAGGATGGTTCTTACGGAGAGAAAAATTAAAAAAATTGAGTAAAAAAGTCTAATATTTATATTCGTAATAATACTTAAAAGTCAATTTCAACTTTAATACCATATCATAAAGTTCAAGTGTTAGTGGAGGGGTTCCGGGAAGGTAAATTTTTATTTTTGACATAATGTATTTGTTGTCTTATCAACTTTCTTTTTTATATAAAAAAAAATAAAGAATAGACTGTTAGGCGGTACGATGTTCGCCAGGCCAGCTAGTTATTCATAAAAAAACTACTTAAATTCTCGCTCTCATTTCTTTTCATCACGCTGTAAACACAATTTAACAGTAATATGTAGTTTCGACTCATTTATAAACAAAGAGTACATTAGTTACCATCAAAACTCCAATTGGTGGTCTGCAAATATAAAAGTGAACGCATTAGGCAGCGTTTCGTTTCACGGTCACGTTACTCGCGTTAATTCAGTTGCTCCCTAGAGGGAGATAACGTTAAAAATTCTTTTTTCCTCCCTCATCACAATTGCTTCTTCAAGTGGATTAACTGCCATGAATCAAGGTCGTTGATATGTCACTTGGTAGCGTCTTTATTTAAGAAACATTTTGTACAACAATCGTTTTATTCTTAGTTAGTTTTAGTAAACTTATTACTAGCAATATGTTATTAGATTTCTGTCTATATTACATTTTATAAAAAGGTTTCTATCACTATCTTGCGTCATTCAAAGAAGTAGCTGACGAGTTATATCTTATTTGATTATGGTAAATGTAAAACACTGTTTAATTTATGTTATGGCGTAATTTAGACAATTATTTCCTTAAAATGACAAAAGTTTTTTGTCTCCCCCCCCCCAGACGGTTTATATGCACCACGGCGTTACATCTCACTCATCCAACTAATTTGAACTCACCTTTTACAGCTGTTTTGTAACTCCGTCTCCGTATAGTTACTTACTCTGGTCATATCACCCGTAGCGAAATAGATAACCTGGAGCTGCTTGTCTTCGGTTCGTGGGTCACACCAGCGTCACATAACAGCTGCGCTAAGGGATGCTATTGACCAAACAAAGTGGAGGGTTATCACTAGCAGGACAGCAGGCACCTTACAGTGATGTGACCTTCAGCAATGAAGTATACGACTGAGAAGAAGTAACGTCTCCAGAAGCTCATTAACAATAAAACGGAAT
The DNA here is from genome assembly GCA_963693345.1 of Pieris melete. Taxonomy (NCBI): domain Eukaryota; kingdom Metazoa; phylum Arthropoda; class Insecta; order Lepidoptera; family Pieridae; genus Pieris; species Pieris melete. Next base: position 1,431,683 of record CAVNZK010000032.1, on the reverse strand, counting down.
ATGGAGCGTCTTTATAATAATGGCATTCCCATATATTGATGACTAGCCGTTTCCCGCCCGCTTTGCTGGGCGAATTAAAATAGGAAATAAATAAAATTTTATGTTTCATTATTATTATTTTTTTCATATTTTTATTATTCTTTTTTTTAACTTCCCGCTAAGAAAATCGAGTTTTTAACAGATGTTGACGTTTTGAGGTTCTAGGAAGCCTCCCCGAATGTTTCCGCGGTGAAGACTTTGTTGTCTTTTGTTTTTATTAGGGGGATAAATTTTCATAAAAGTAAAGCAGCAATAAAAAAATGAAGGAACTTTGAAATTTAAAAAAATAAATAGCCATTTAGGAAAAATTTCGCATGGAATGGCAGTAGTTTCATGTCGATACGATTAGTGGTTTAGGCGTGAAGGAGCCTCAAACGAAGACCATTTTTCTTATACATATAAGATTACCTACTTGAATGAAGACGTCGATTCTGGATTCACGCTCAAGTAGTCTTAAACTAATATATTAATAGCGTGTATGCTGATCAACTAAAAAAAGTATAACAAAGAGGAACTGGAAATTATTTTCTTTAAAAATAATCGCTTTGCAAACTGGCTCAGTTAAAGCAGCTATTTAATAGCATTCCCTACCAAAATCTCAAGGAGGGATGAAATTTCTAAATTATAGCCTGCCTATTACTATAGCCTGTGCACAAATGGAATATTGTTATGTTATATATAACTTCTACTCATAGGGCAATGGGCTAAGACCACATGTACTTTGAAATGGTCTTCCAATTACCAGGTGCTTGCCGAAGACAGGAGAGAGTGGAGGAAGTTGTGCAGCGCGACACGACTTTCAGAATTGCGGAGTGCGACTGAAGAAGAACCAGATCTGAGAGAAGCCTTGCGATTCTGTAACTCACTTTTCAAACTCACACAGCGGTTTTCGATAAACAATAAACTACAAGCTCCCTTTTCTGAATGCCAAATCATAAAATGACTGCTTCACGACTGATTTGAGAGCGACCGCCGATGCGAAAGTGAGTTCGAAAAGAGAGTTACAGAATCGCAGGGCAGTACTGGAAAGGGTTGTAGCGCCATTGGATAATTATCAAGTAAAATGATATAACGACAACAAGGGAGAGTTAACGTTTGCATAACTTACACGTTGAAACCCGTTTATCGCGAATAGTTGACAATACCCACGTATGAGGGGAAATTGGGCAAATCGGATCACTCGCAACGCGATTACGTAGCTCAATCTCAGATACAAATCCTATCCGGTAATTCTAAATTGAATAAGATTTAGCAGGCGTTTGTTGCTGATTGTATTATGACGGGCGCGTGAGCCTTTTGACGAAGAAATTTTATTTTTCGATGTGAATATGACTCAATTTTATTAAGTTTTCCGCTTCGAGTATCGAATTTAGCCGTGCCTGGATATGAAGTATGCGCAGTTTATACTGAGATTTATAGCTATGCTGTTTAAATTGCTTTGAACAAAATATATACTGTCGCTAGGGGTTCGTTGTGTATTATTTTGTGTGATTCGTATAAAATTTGGAACGTATTAAAACATTGAAATATAAGTAAATAATATAAAACATAACAAAGTAGATTTTTTAATATAAATGGGACATAAAGAAGTTATTCTGGCTGGCAGTTGGATTTTGGAGCCACAAAATGAATTAACTAATATTGTGTTTTGTGTAAGCTAGCAGGGATTTTTTTTTGTTGTTTAAATTGCTATTAATTGAAGTAAGACAAGCGTTGGCCTAGTAGTTTCAAACTTCAGCTTCTTCTTTTGAATAGCTTCTTGCAGTTGGCCTTAAGGGCTTTTAGAGCTCAGCTGTTTTGGCGAGCGTAGCTCGGCCGGAATGGGTATTTTCCCATCCCCCCCAAATTTTTTCTGAGATCAAGCAAGAGCACAGGGGAGAGCAAAGAGAACTTTCACCTCGGCTTCTGATAGAATTTGTCTATATAATACTCGCTCGTACAGTGGAGGAAAACATCGTGAGGAAACCGACATGCTTTAGACCCAAAAAGTCAACGGTGTTTGTCAGGCGGCGTGATATTGCCTATTTAAAAAAGATATGATCACGAAACAGATACAGAAAGCTGAGGCTTCGGCCTAAAAGATCGTAGCGCCAATGGTTTTTGATTATTTAAATTTAGTTATATGATTTAACGTGTAGTTCGCAGTATAACCTCTTATAATAAACAATAATTAAATAAGGAAACGTTTAAAAATTTCAGTTCAAATATAATAAAATGTCAAAAATTCATGTAAGGTGAACTCCTTGCCAACTGAAGAGTTGAATCTGGCACAAGATTTGCAGTTGTTGAAATTTTACGCTCGGAACGATAATCGAAGTAAGGTGGAAAATATAAAATGCTTATAACATTATATAAAAGGACGATGAAAGTTTTTTCTTGTAAAGTTTATTATTACCATATTACAAATTTATTATTATAAATTATTTTTAATATAATCGTTACCTAATGTGGCCATTAAAATGAAGAAAAATACAAAATACAAGAGTTATTTATACAACTTTGATTTTGTTACCTTTGGTGGACAGTATTTCGCTCAACGAATAAGTATTGCATTACAGCAAGGTCAGCATAAAAGGCACACAGACACAGGTATACAACCTTTTAAATTTGTTTTAATTTTCTTTTCATCAATTTTTAAATTAATATTTGTCATACAATATAATAAATGAATATTTAAACTTTATTTAGTATTTTGTTCACGAATCAAACTCAAATTAACTTTATTCATATATTACCAAGTACACTAATGAACGTCAACATAAAAGATGTTACATTGTTTCTAAATTTACATTTACTACCAGTCCGCAAGTCAAGGGCGTAGAGCGAGCAACAAGCACTGCCTTGCTATTCTGTAACTCACTTTTCGAACTCACACAGCGGTTTTCGCATCGGCGGTCGCTCTCAAATCAGTCGTGAAGCAGTCGTTTTATGATTTGGCATTCTGATAAACAATAAACTATACCTTATCGAAAAGTGAGTTACAGAATCGCAAGGCTGGCAAGAAACTCTCCGCCACTCTAAATGCTTCTATTTTTTATGCTTTTATTTTTTTTATTTTAACATATTTATTAATAAAAAAAACTTATTGGTTTATAATTTTTTATATTTACCGATATCTATGTTGTGAGTGGTCTTCGAAAATAAATCTACGCATTTTTTTCTAGTAGAGTTAGAATTGAGTACAGAAACATTGCAATATATATTTCTAAAACAATTTTTAACACACACGATTAAAGTGTTCATGAATAAAATATTCTTCTAAGAAGTTTAATACTTATCTAGCGTGCTCTAGCACGTATTACTATGAATAAATTTTAGTAGATATAACAATATTTTTATATTTAACGAAACATCTATGTCAATGCGTATAATTTTAATATAAAGTTACAATCAATAGAATCTTAAGGCAAAACAATCATAATTAAAAATACATTTTAAATAGTAGTATTGTTAGTCCCTTTAGCACGGTGTTAAAGAGTCTTTCATGTGCTTGTCCGAAGAAGGCGACTTCACTAGTAGATACCCATACCGATGTCGTTCCATCGTCCAAGGCAGCAATGTTATCCCGTACAGTCTCTTACATCATCCTTCGTCGTCATTCCAGCGACGTATAATGTCATTGACCGAGGCGTAGCAAGAAAAATAGGCTAGGTATAGTAGCCTACGAAAAGCTTTGTTAAAACGATTCATTTGAGATGCTGATGAGTTTAGGTTCCTAAACTGAATCGCATTTTTTTGCAAAGCCGAACCATCTTAAAATATATTTTTTATAATATTTAATTTATAATTTTAAATATTTTTATTTCAATAAACAATTGTTTTTAAAGCGTATAATTAGTTATTAAAAATTATACTTATGTTATATATATTATTGGACAAACTTGAATAGAGTGACATGTTGGCAAAGAAGAGATGACCGCCATACAAGTGTTTTTCGGGAAATCAAGCTGAAAATTTATTCGTATGCATAAATTTTTTAGTGAATTAAATCTGTATATTAGAAATTTTATTCCAAGCTCCGGTTTAAATTTTCCATACAATCGTAAATTTAACGGAAGCAATGATAGGTGGAATAGAAATGTGGAGTGGAAACTAATCAGAAAGTTGGGGTGTTTTTAGGGGTGGTCAAAATTTTATATTTTCAAAAACGATCTACACACTATTTACACATCTCTTATAAATAAGCCAAGGAACTCTTTAACTTAGTTGAAGCTGAGACTGTTGTTATTTTACACCCTTATTTCATACAAAGTAGCCTGGTTAACATAGCATTTCTACGTCATATTAACACAAATGTATGAGTGTCTAACGCTTTGGCTTGCAAATTCTACCCCACTTAAGGAAGTTCTCAGAATGTCCCATTAAACTATTCGAAGTAAGTATTGTATCTAATTTCCGACCCTCAAAAGGATTGAGCAGTCAAAGTATTATAGGGGATGGCATATTACAAGGACAGGAAGACAATGTTACTTATAGTTAAAGGGTACTAATTTTTCAACTCTTATTTAAATATACAAAAATTTATTATGATCAGTTGAAAAAAGTTATACTTTTGGCGCGTTAGGGAAAAATGATGAGAGTAAATTTTTAAGATACTCGCGCAGACCGTCACAAAAAACCGACACACAGAAATTATCATTATGGAATATAAGATGCAGGTAAGCATAGCCAACACTTTAAAATCAAAAGTTACCATTTCTTTAATTATGTAGAAATATTTTTTTAGTGATATTTAAATAAACTTTTTTTAGCTAGATAATGAATTATCATAAATCTTTCAATGTATTAAATACATTTCTTCTAATTTTAATTTCTTTTTTTCTACAAACGTAGAATAAGGCGAAAGATAAAGTTATTTTAAAAAGATTTTTATCTTTTTACGCCAAAGAAATATAACTTCTAACGCGTGTACACACACGTGTTTTTTTATTGCTGGTAGGTAATTTGTGCGACAGTAAAACATAGACAGTAATAAAAAAACAATTGAACAGTTATTTCATCTTACAATGTCAGTACTAAAAATACTAGACTAGTAAATAACCGAATACGAAACTTGTAATTCGCTGCTTCACACGTTATCTACATGATAAGTGATTGTTTAGTGAATATGTATGAAGTCACATCACAATTTTCGTTAGAGGAAAATAGGGTTTTGAAAATGTAGTTTTACATTTTGGTGTTAAAGTTAAAATTATCATTATATATTATCTTTCGAATGTCACAGAGCAGTATCTACTATCCTGAAGTCCTAGTTGAGCAATAAAGGACTTTTCTATCTATGTGCTCTTCAACTCACGCTCGTATGATGAACATGATATTGCGAAGAATCGCTAAAACGATGGCGAGTTTCGGCATAGAAAGTTGATTACCTATTTGCCTATTGGAATAAAAACAAATGATCACGAAAAGGACTCAGAAATCTGACCAGAAACAAAAGGTTGTAGTGGCACTAGTTATTATGAGTTGATATAAATCTTTTTGTTCAACAGTTGTTATGAGAATCAAAGCAAATTTGGCGTTTTTTTAAAATCTAGTCCTCATATATAATACGAAATTTCTATATATTTTTCTTCTTGGCCCTTTGACGACCATAAACTTAATATATTCAAAAATCCCTTTCGATCCTTATCCGTAAAACGAAGGGGGCAAGTAATGATATCGTAAACATACCGTGAAGGGAGAATACATAATATATAGTATATGTTAGCTAGAAAATAAAATAAGGAAACTGATGAAAAGAAGAAAAACATTATATATATTTTATTACTCTTTGTTTTATTCCAGAGACGCTTCTAGTCGTGATTTTTGCCGCAGGCTTCTGTCATTCTTTCGTCATCATTTGATTTTCTGATAAGGTAAGTATCTTATCATCCTTCTATGCCTGACAGACACCATCTACTTATATAAGTCTAAAGCCGGTTTTGAATTACGAGCTAGTGTTAAATTCAACCATAGACAGAAAAGTTTATTTTAGTATAGCCGGGTTCGAATTTACGACTTCAGGGGTAAAGGTTGCACGATCCTATACGGATACCTTTATACGAATATTTATACATTCGCCTCTTCTTACTTCCTTATATGCATTTTATATTAGAAAATAAGGTATGGAAGTGGTAGTGGCAGATACAATAAACAAATATTTGTATTTAATGATTCGGTAAACATACATAAAAAATAAATAAATCAGTGGCGCTACAACCTCTTTAGGTCTTGGCCTCAGATTTCTGAATCTGTTCCATGATCATTTTTAAATCTAATTGGCAAGTAGGTGATCAACCTGCATTGCCTGACACACGCCGTCGACTTTTTCGGTCTAAGACATGTCGGTTTCCTCACGATGTTTTCCTTCACCGTTCGAGCAAATATTAAAAGCGCACATAGAAAGAAAGTCCATTGGTGCACAGCCGGGGATCGTATCTACGACCTCTGGTATGAGAGTCGCACGCTGAAGCCACTAGGCCAACACTGTTCTGCCTGTTGTGTGTAGGACAACAGGCAGAACAGTGCTGTTAAACATACATAAATACATTTAAATTATATATGACTGCAGTCACCGTGACCACGCACGCTGTGAAACGTCGGTTAAATATAATAATATTATATAAATAAAATTATGTAAAATAATTGTAAATAATACATAACTTCAATCCGGTAAAAAAGTGTTGTTCTAAACAAAATGTATAAAATGACTGTTCTAAACAAAATGTATAAAAGATACCAATCCAATTTGATAATTAATAAATTTAAACAAGTTTTATTTTATTAAAAACAGTATCCATATATTTCCTCAGTGTTTACGTTAAGTTTAAGGCTGTACAGGGGATATTAACCTTTCTGTAATTAAGGCATATATGAATAAATTAACTTACCTGATTTAAAGTCCTGCGTCCCTCAGGTAGGGCTGGATAGGCGTAGGAAATATATAGCGTAGGAAACTAGCCGGATCGGTCCTGGGCAACTGTCCTAATTTCACTCCACACCATTCCACTTTCTTCACCTCTACAATGATGCTTCGTTGCCAGATCTGTTTTGGGCGGCAACCTTCCTTTTTCCTTTGAGGATTCCAGTCGATAGCTTGCCAATTTGACTTGGATCCCTGCGGAGCGTATGGCCCATTCGCTTTCACTTTCCGCGTTTTATACAGTCAATACGCTAGCCATCATACCCATATCTCATAGCTGATGATTGGAGATTCTGTAGGGCCAGAATATTTCAAGAATTTGACAAATCCAACGGTTCTTAAAGACATGGAGATGTTGTGTAGCTTTCCACGTTTCGCAACCATACTGCAACACGGTCTTTACGTTGGATCGGAAGATTTTGAGCGTGACACGTAGTGTTAACTTCCGCGACTGCCAAACTAAGCTGAGACGTGTTGACGTTGTTTTGGCTTTTGGGAATATCGAAGAGACGACATTTTCGGTTCATCAAGTGTTGGTGATTATGCTTTCCAACTAGGTAAATATGTAGACTCGTTCTAACCTTTCCTGCACGATAAGAAGTGGATATATGTTAGTGGATCAACCAATTATAAAGAATAAATTAACACTAAAATATATAAAAAAAATATAAAAATCTTTTGAAAAAATTTATGTAATGTAGAAAAACGACACTAACAATAAAAAAAACTAAAATGTTGACTCTAGCTAACTTCAGGGTGTCGGTTTTTTGTGACGGTTTGCGCGCGCATCGTTTACTCTCATCATCTATCCCTAAAAGAAGAATAACTTCAATAATGATCTGGTGTCGCTAAAACCTTCAGCCTTCTGTGTATTTTTAAGATAACAGAATTTTTCATATACGTTATGTACACACAATTTCACATATTTTTTATTTTTTTATAGAACGGGGGGCAAACGGGCAGGAGGCTCACCTGATGTTAAGTGATACCGCCGCCCATGGACATTCTCAATGCCAGAGGGCTCGTGAGTGCGTTGCCAACCATAATATGTAATTGTAGCGCCAAATGTACTGTATCAACTACTTTTAGTATCAACCTCGCATATTTATTAGTCATAATATTATACAGAACACAGTAATACAGATATTTCAACAGAACCTTTCGAATTAACCTAAAGGCCGTGTACTCCATAGAGACGAGACAATATCCTATTACTATTGTACTTGAGTCTATGAGTCACATTCTCTTGCAAATGGAAAACAAATGCATTTAGAAGCGGTTGCGTCACGCCGTACGACAAATTGTTTTAAAGGACCTTGTTTGAAGAACTCTCTAGATGCGCTTTAGACGTGCCCAGAGTGCCTACACTCGGGGAAAATGTGATATTTTTAGTGAAACAATGCAACATGGATCAAGTGATATAGTGTTGTGTGTTTGGCTTAATTGTGAAGCAGCCTTTGAAAATTCTTATTGTTTAAAGGTCTTTGTCTTGACATGACTTGTGAATATTAATTTAATGTTTTTAAATAACTGTTATACCTATTGTATATTAGAATTATTTGCTTACGTTAATCTGGCCGTTGTTTAAATAATACGTTGATATGTTCTACGCTAATAAATACTTTATTCATTTAGATTAAGGTGTAAGTCAATTAAAGTAAAATTTTTGTCAAGACACATCTACTTACTCAACAAAAGTCCCACGAAATTTAGTTTTTATCCACCCAAAAAAACAAAAACAAAAAAAATTCTACTTATTAACAATTATTCTTATTTTTAACTTTTAATTTTATTTTATTTACTATACACACGATTTTCATTACCTACACTGATAACTTTAATATTATTATAATTATTTTCTACTTAGTATTAATATTATTATTTTTCTGCTACTGAGGCGCAAACTAGCTGCTGTGGTCTCTGGCAGAATGACCAGCGCTGTAGAACTTTTTGCTCCTCAGCATAATGCTGAGCCAGGGCCAATTACAACCAGAGCACACACACATTGCACACTCGAAGCTAACGAAAAATTGGAAAAGGGAATTTTTTATTTTTATTGTTTTTGATGTCTTATTTTATTTTTTCTTTGAGTATTGTTATTTTGTGTGTTTATGTGTGTGTGTTTTCGTATGTAATAAATGTTATGTCTATGTCTATTGAATATGAAATTAATTTTACAGTAATCTAGTCTTGCTTTAATGCCTATACAAAATTAAATAACAATTTAAATCAAACATTACTTTAGAATGTCTGTGAGTAATTATTACGCATTACAAACTAATCAAGAACTTAGATACAATACAATTAAGACTGTTCTAATCAAGACTTAAATCAATAGTTGAAACTTCTTGTCTAAGATTACGAAATGTTTGAGAGTTTGTAAGTAAATATTGTTTAGCAAAGTTATAAAGCTATATTTAAACCACATTTTGTTACAAGAAATTCGCATGACAAATCACGAACATTATCTTCTTGAGCCCAAAACATATCTGTGACAATGGTTCGAACAACGAATTTGAGCAAAACTTTATCTATGGTTAAAACACAAAAATAAAAAATGGTGCGTGTACTTATGTACGCGCGTAAGAAGTTATACTTATTTGGCTTTCTTTATTTTTTTTTAAATATTAAATAATTAATAATAAATATTTAGCGTTAATAATTTAACAATATTTAGTATATTATTCAATTATTAATTAATATTAATAACTATTATTTATTATTTTATTATATTATTAATTTAATTTAATAACTAGGTATGTTTCATAACCTTTTAACTAAGTAACAATAGGTCTTTGTGAAAAAGCATTGCTAAATTTCTTTGAAAAAATAATTAAAACTCCTTTATTTGTTTAAAAGGTACTACAAATGTCATTATGGTCATTCAAAATTCTTGGCATAGCTGCTAACGTCACGCATATTCTATTTCTTTTTACTTGTAGATTGTCTTATTCCCATCTCGCTCGCGCACGCTCGGCGCCCATACTGATAATTTTGTGTCACGGTGCGCGCGCATCGTAAAATTTCACTCTCATTAATTTTTCATAACGCGCCTAAAGAAGTATAACTTCAATAAACCTCTCATGAATAGGAGTATTTCCTCCAACATCGATGTTGTTCCCTATGGAGTAGAGACTCTAGGGACGTGGCGTTCAAGTGCACAGGCGCTAATTAAATATTTAAGTTGGTGCCTGGTAAATAATACCGGTGACACCGGAGTATGCGGCTGTAAAGCTTGGATAAAAGAAAATACCCGCTGGCACTCAGAAGCATCTGAGAAGTGGTGTTATCGTCGCATGTTTCGTATGGGCTCGATCCAGAAGGTCAAAGCTTATTAAAAACAACGAAAAGTTACGTACCTAGGCCACGTGTTGCTTTCAATTAATTATTATAAAAGGTAGCCAGGGTAAATGGCGTGGGAAAAGGAAAAAATCATGGCTACGTAATATTCGGAAGAGTTCCAGCACCTGGCACAGGACAAGACGCTTCACGAGACTAACAGCCAACGACTAAAGACCGGTTTTTAATGGTTTTATTTGTTATCTCCTATTTACACGCTTTATATTAGCTTCACCTGTATGTAACCGACTCCTTCGGACTCGATTTTCACCCACTTTTAACGGACAGATTTAATTCAAACTTTGCGCACCTGTCAAAGATCAATGACAATGGGTTGCTCGATAGACGAAAAATATGCCACAGAGCGCGCCACGCTCTTTCACAATAATACCAGTATTTTTGTTCATTACCATTTTCAGCCTAAATTAGGAATTATTTTTCACTTTTTTAGTTTGATGTGCTTTAAAAGCGTGTTTTTTAGTTTTTTTAAACTATATTTATTTTTTTTATAACTTTTACCTTGCTCCTCATGAGGAGCATATTTTTATTTTAATGTTTCATTCTAGGTCATGACTAGACATTAAAATAAAAATAATTTATCCTATATAATTACTAATTATAATTAGTAGATATGGCGAAAAAGAAGCACGCACTTATTATAGTGAGGACAAAGTCAAATAGCTAGTAGTTAGGTATATAAAGGCGACAAAATATTACGATTCGCAGAACGTCGCCAACACAATGTCTTCAGAGACTGAAATTGAAATAAACACTGGATATCATGTTATTCAATTTCACGCGAACATGCGCATTATTGCGGCATGTCCCTTGTCGAAAGTAACTGCAGTATTGTCAATAAGACAAAGTAAATATTTTATATGATGGTATTATCTATTTAAACACACGTTTATTTTAAGTTATAGTTACATTTATTAAATATGTATTTGTTTATAAATGCAATCTCGCTGTTTGTAGCTCGGCCGGAATGGGCAGCATTAAAGTTAAAGTATCCTCTCATTTTTTTTATAAGGCAGAGGCTCACCTGAAGTAATACGCCTCACGGTCCACTCACTCTGCCTCTAGAGGGGGCGAGAAGCAAGAGGGCCCGCAAGTGCGTTGATGGCCTATTCATAATAGGTACGCTCTTTTCTTCAAGGAACTATAGTCAAATTGAATTGATATTGCCGTACTTTTGCCATCGATGTTGGGGAATTTGCCATTAAAGGGTGAACGATCGATGAACGATAGGCAGGCACCCGAGGTAAAAAAAACAAATTAAACACTTTCATAATCTACGCTCCGACCCGAAACCAAGTCCACGAAAACGTCCAAGGTAACAAATGGCCTTTTTATAATAGGTACGCTCTTTACTTCAAGGAACTATAGTCAAATTGAATTGATATTGCAGTACTTTTGCCATATCAGGCAATTTGCCATAAATGTTCGTCGGGCATGACAGCTCAATCGACGTGAAAAAAACAATATAACACTTTCATAATCTACGCTCCGACCCGGAACCAAGTCCACGAAAACTCCTAAGGTAACAAAGCTACAAGCCCTCGTAGGCTAACAAACACGAAACATAAGGTCAATCAGCATATTTTATTACCTTTTGTTTATGAAATAATCAGTTGACAAATCCACCCAAATATGGAAGAAATCCCAAATAATTGAACCGATCAACTGTAATCTTTTCATTACGGGCTCTTCTCGAAGGTAAAACCGCATATTAACCCCCAAAAACTCAACTAACGCACGTAAAATAAACAGTGAAATAGCTACACTTACGGGGCACGGATTTTCGCTTTAAACTTGAACAATTCCAATAATCCCGAAAGCCGTCTTCAACCTTTGGTAGGGTTCACTAATTTCCGTGCGTCAGGCAAATTTACATGCCCATATTAATAAGACCTCTAGTACTCGGTGGGTTTCAGGGGTATGTGTGGGCCTAAAAGGGAACGTGGCTCATGATATACTGGGCACTAGGTCTACATCGATATCACCTGTTTCCTGTTTAACGATAGATTGAGTTACGTTAGTTAGAGATGTATATGGATCTTGAATTACGTTTTAGTGAATATTGGTTGGGGCACGGGTTTAGAATTTTAGCGTCTATTAAAATGTGGTTATAGGAAATCTTACTCAATACTATACTGTATTCAAAAGTACAGTTTGTGGCATTTTTGATTAGATTTCAATCACAATAAAATTTAAAATCAATTTAAAATTTAAAATCATTTAGGTAACACAATGTACACTTAAGTCAAAAAACACACATTAAATTCTAAATGCTTCTAATTCTACATTTACTGCCAATTCTCAAATCAAGGGCGTAGAACGGACGAGAAGAACTGGCTATAAATCATGTTCCACATGACAGCTTATGTGCCTCTAATCATTACACAATTATCTTAACCTATAATAATAAAATAAATTAAACTTAATAAAAAGGAAATTAAAACAAATTTAAAAAAGTGTACCTTTAACGCTGGCAGCATTTCTTTGTTGTATTGCGATACTAATTCGTTGAGCGAAGAAAGCACCAGCTCTGGGTTTACCAATACTAATTACGATAAAGCTAATAAGTCGATGATATATTAATCCTTTATTTTACAATATTAGAACGATATGATGTCAATATACATGCCAATATATTGCCATTTGCTATATGTATTGCTACTGTCAGGTGGGACGATATGTCCAGCACCAGTCTGTGGTGGGACTTGGCATTTTTACGTGGTTCCCTTACATTTTTACCCCCCAGGTTCATGCACCCGTTTTCCCAATAAAAAGTAAAATCGCCGCCTCCCATCCAACAAAGCGTCGTCAAAGCGATTAGTTTTAATCGACGCATATTACTCTAAACAAATTGCGTACCATTTTAGCCGCGGTAAGCCAATTTGGCATTTTACCTCCCTCTGCCCGTTACACGTTGCACATAAATCTATTCTATAAATTATTTATTCCCACAAAGTGCATATTATTTTATGCTGTAATATTTCATAAAATTTTATGCTCACGCGTAAATAACACCTATTGCAAGGGTTAGAAATAACTTTATGTTCTATTATTCTTTACGTATCTATTTTATTTTATGTTACGAATTTATTTGGTTTCTGAACTGGTAACAGGTTTTTAATATAAATAGGGTCCTTCAAGAAAAGAGCGTACCAATTCTTAAAAAACCGGCAATGCACCTGCGAGCCCTCTAGCATTGAGAGTGCCCATGGGCGGCGGTATCGCTTAACATCAGGTGAGCCTCCTGCCCGTTTTCCCCCTGTTCTATAAAAAAAAAGTCTTGCAAGAACGTCTAAACCAGGGCTGTTACTTGGCACCGATGGGGACCGCCAAACATGGAATAAAGAGTTCCATGCAGAATTTGAAGCATCCGACTAAAAGCTTATAGGCCTCCGAGAGTAAGAATGAAATAAATACCGTACCCCGTGTGATTCTGATTAGCTATAGTGCCAAATACGGGCCGTGGAGGAGCCAAAGGAGGGTCGACGGAGAGTTTGGTAGTTAGATTGGATATGCTCAGTGAGTCGGTCAGTTTCGGTATTTCCGCTGTGGAACATATATCCTCTCTATACAAGCAAATACCCGCCCGCGGCACATAGGAAAATTTCAGTTCCTCCCCGGATAGGAGAGGTGGGAAGTATCAGCCGGCGAGGATATTCACTCCATATGTGTGACATTATTATATACCTGGTTATCCATATCACATAGTTTTGAAACCAGTCTCTCTTATTGTATGTTGCAAATTTTATATATAAATTATTATTATTTATCTTACACAGGCTCTAAAGCTTGCTGAAGAAAGAAAGGAAATTGTGCGGCGACACTAACTCAACCATCGAAATAATTAGCGAAGTAAGGTATTACCACTTCCTCGTATTATGAAATATATTATCAGGTAACAGGCTGATCCTACTTAATTAAAAAAAAAAGATCACTGTAATGGATGCAATAATTTGTTAACCCATTAAGGGTTGTTGAACCACTGTTATAATATTATTTATATAAGGGCTAGTTCCCTGTTAACACGGACTACAATAGATTTCAGCTTTTAATTCTTCAGGGATTAAAAGTGTTTTGAATTTGGAATGTGGATTTTGTTAGTAAATAACCAAAGATCACGAACATTTTATGAAAACTTGCTATATGTTACTGTCAAAACATAATCCCCGCACGGACCAAATTTAAAAAACGTTTCTGTAAACGTAAAAGCTTATGTTCTTGTTTGTTTAAATTCTGAATTAAAATACTCAAATAGAAGCGTAATCATCTAAGTATATATATTTCTTATTGTTCCTAATTGTATGTTAATAAATAAACGTAATTCATGAGCAGTATTTGCCTAGTGGCTTTAGTGTGTGATTCTAGTCCCTCAGGTCGTAGGTTCAAGCCCGACTGTGCACCAATGTACTTTCTTCCTACGTGCGCATTTAACACTCGCTGGAAAGGTGAAGGAAACATCGTGAGGAGACCGGCTTGCCTTAGACCCAAAAAATCTACGGCGTGTGTCAGGCACAAGAGGCCTGTAAGATCGACAAATGATCTTGAAACAGATACAGAAATCTGAGGCCCAGAACCAAAAAGGTTCTAGCGCCACTGATTTTTTTTTTTTTTAAGAGGTGATAAAAAGTTTATCTGAGGAGCGACAATAGTTTTAACTCGTGGGAAGCATTTGCTCGTTTTAGATTCAAAAACACCGATAATAGTGTTAGAAATTGAATCTGACACATTTAATAACAGTACGAAAACTAGTTATTTTTACCCATATGCGGCAAAAACAGTCCGGGAAATATGAAAATTTTAAAGAAAATCTTCCATACATTTTTTATGGGACAAGTATTGCTCTGTAAGTTAAATCTGTCATTTTTGTTAGTTACACTGCCTCCAGCTCACTTTGACATAAGAAAATTTATTTGATTGAAAAGCATTTGACTCAGTATTTGAAAGCATTTTAACCAAACACAGGAATTGCTAATACGGTATTTGGTATTTTGTAAGTGATATGATCTATTTTCCCTAATTCATAGTGAATGCGCCATCAAACCCTTAAGCTCCCCGACTCACGAGATTAAGCTTAGCACGGAAAGTGTTGGACTAAGTATTTGACAGCATTCCAATATTTCAGTATTAGGTAATATTTATTTAATAAAATTCTAAACATTTTTATGAAATATATTCTTAAGAATCTTGCTACAAGCGCGCATGGTACATAGTTGCTCATTTGTTTTTATTGGACGTCGAACATGTGCCCGAAGGATTCGACCATAGGGAAGAAGTGTGGCACATGCGCACGGGCAATCTTTGTTTATCTTTAAATTGTTACAGTTACGTAAAACCAGTGAAATGAAAGAAATGAAATATAGCGAATCAAGTAATGTTTAATTTCCTACCCTTGATCTAGTTATTATAAAGAGCATTGCCATTCCAAAGTTGTCATCTTCGTTTAGGAAATCCGATTGTTCCCCCAATGTGGCCCAGCGCACAACGCGACAAATAGTATTGTATAAAAATAAGACGTCAGCCCCGTCTATCTGCTTGACTCTCAAAAACTGCACAGAATTAGTTGCGGTTGTCACCAATAACATTAGCTAGCTATAGCTTACGCTTTTCCAGAAACTATATCAATGATATCCCACCTCATAACTCTTCCTTTTTTGGCGAATCCATTAAGGTCTCTGGAGTGAGGCTATATAATAATGTACTAATTCACTTCCCGTCCCTATACGCTTAGCTCCTTCTCTATCTTCCTTTAAATCTGCACAAGCATCTAGAATGATTCATGACCAATGTTAGGTATACCGCTCGCTAGAATGTGGATAATTCAGTGAGTTCTCATGTTGATACTTTTCACAATAGATTTTATGGATTTAAAATGATTATTCGCGGTGAAGACCTGAATAACTTCTATTTTTTGTAATTAAATTTAATATATGTGTACTGTATGTAATAGTTAATATTAATTAAACCAGCACTGAAGATGCCAATGAGATTCTGTGTACAGGTGTAATTGGACTTCAGGTTTTGCTTGCTCCCTACTTCCGCTCCATGGCTATTTGCTTCATGATTCGTTCGCCCTTTCTCACTCTCTCTCAATCGGTCCCAATCGCTCTTTCCCTTTTCTTCGACAATAACGCGGCACATCTTCGTGACGCTAATATTATTATTATTGTGTTTCATCAGTAAAAAAATTACCCTCATGCGCGTAAAGAAGTTTCACTTAAAAAAAATATATATTTAGAAGGTTTACGCGTTACGGTTGCCTATGCAAAGCCGATAGTGATTAATAAACAACTTACAGATACAGTATTGTACTTTATTTGCTCGACACCACACACTCCAACAAAATCAATTATTTAAAACCTACATCCTTTTCTTGTATTTTTATCCACCTAAAAGTTTCTTTGTTGACCTTTTGTTTGAGTATAAAAGCAACACAAAATACTCTGAGTACTTTTGTAGGTTGGCACAGCTAATGTGATTAGATACTGCCACTTCCAACCATTAGCACTGTGAGATATAACTCGAGTTGAGACTTCGAAGTTTTTGAAAGTTTAAGCTGACTCTTTAAACGAAAATTCTGTATGAATTTTCCTTATATTTTCGTTAACTTTAAATGTTCAGTTCCTCGATACAAAAAACTAGATTGTTGGAAATACATATTTTTTATTTCATAATTTTTGTAATTCTTCCTAGAAAGATATAAAAGCGACTCATGGCCATGTGTAATACCTTTTCATCCCTATGAAATGCGCCAAAACTTGTAATACAGGGTCACTTTTCGGTAGAGTAATTTTTTTCACGGTGGGGTCCGAAGTATTCAAAAAGTTTTGATTTGAAAAAAAATTATATCGTATAACTTAATATTATCTTCAACTCAATAAACAACTATAAATAGTATATCTAACGCAAGAACTCATCAGTACCAATCTAGTGAATATTATGAAAAAGATACAGAATGTAGATTTTTTCGAATTTTAATAAGAATTAGTAAAAAAAGTCAATTTTCTTACAAAACGCAAAATAAATTATAACTCGTAGAGAGCTCCCGTAGAACAATTTTTTGCAGCTGATGACCTCATCTATCCTCTATTTGCGTTTCATCCACGACTTTTTGGCCACCCTCTTAATGTTCTCATAGTAATATGCTCCTTATCCTCACGACTGACTATTGTCTGCCCTTTTTTCATGTTAACAATATATGGGAACGAGGTAAGTACTTAGGACTTATTAAATTATGATAAAATTGTATATCAACGGCCATCCAACCGTTCTTTGAGACAAAACAGTGAAACAGTTCACTCGCCGAAGAAAACTAATTTAAAATTGGAATGTTTAAAAATGTATATCAAAATCTTCTTGAACTAGAAGTTCTAAAATTATCCAACTAAGCGGACTTAATTTTTTTAATGAATAATAAAGAGATAAACCACAGAATTCTTTGAATTGAAAATTCAATATTCAAACTGTACTTAATGTACAACACAGTCAGATATTATTACAAAATAAATAAATACCAAAGTTAAAATCAAGAAATCTACGTACAAAATAAATAATATGCCAATAATATTGCTTATTACATTGCGTAGTTTACTACGCAGCATTTTGCTCCGATATAATTTCCGTTTATAAACCTTGAAAATACTCCAAAATCCTCAAGTAAACCGACAAATTAACGAAATAGATTTCGATTCACGAAAAGTTACTCTTATAATCATTATGAAACTCATTTCGGCAAAAATTGAGAAATTCACGTTACGCAAAAATTGCTTATTTCGCTTAGTCGAGGTGAAATAACAGTTCCCGGGCCTCTTGTACTGTTAAATTAAACCGTTATGCCTCAAATATACGATTTTCGGTCTTTAAATGCTAGCCGTTTGTTACAGAGCGTGTGATGGAAATGTACGCAGTTTGCGTTTTAAATTTAAACTGTATTTTACATGTAAAATGGTGTATTTTAACGTTGCTATTTTTAGCGTATCGCACTGATAAAATGTTTGTTGCGCTTTCATATTCAAACATTTAAATTTCGAATTTTATGACCAAGAAATTGATAAATAAGGATAGGTATTGTATAAAAGTGTGTGTATGCAAAGAGAGGAAATATTTTTTGATATATTATTTATTTATTGTTTTTTTTTATTAAACATGCTGATTTGGTGATGATGAGGTTTTGAATAATTTATTATAAATATTCAAAACGTTCGTTAATTTAAAATATTAAATGTCATTAATCAATACCGACGTTGATAGAACTTTTTACTTTAGCTAATGACGTAATACAAAAGAAAAAATATAGCTTAATATATTTTTGATATTTTATAGAATTTCGCAAATTTAAATCAAATTATTTTTAAAGGTCATATTTGAAACCAGGTGATTTAAATAGTCATTAAATCTCATACTATCATTATAAATGAAAGAAAATTTTAGCTAGGATTTCACCTGGTAAGCAAAATTGTAATAAAAGTTAAGATACTTCGTTCTACTTAACACTGCGGCTTTAATTTGATCCCATGAAACACAGGTGTAGGAACTCGTACATAAATACTTTTCATACGTATCGCGTTTATAATAATACGTACAATGTTATTAATGTAATATTTTTTTTAGTTTTAGTTATTATTTCTTTTGTTTTTATTATTTATTTTGTCGTTGCTTGTTTAAGCTTTTCCCTTGCTAGCTTGCTTATGTGATGTGTATGTGTGTAAAATTTGTGATGTCATATCTTTTTGTATAATTTTATGCAAACACGTTATTTTAGAACTTATAAATAAATATGTATAGGTATAAAATTTACATGCACACATGATGTCCCAGGTTCAAATTCCGAGTTCTTCTTCTTATAGTGTCATCTCTTTGCGGTTGGCGATCATCATGGCTAGTTTAATTTTGGATGCCGCGCTTCTAAACAATGACTTGGGGCTTTGACAAAAGCATTTTCTAAAGTTTTTCAACCAAGACGTGCGTCTGCGGCCAGGTCTTCTACCTGTCACATTGCCTTGTATGATTAGTTGAAGAACCTCGTATTTTTTGGTGTTAGGTTAAAGGCGACTGAAGTACTCAAATTCCCAGTTGAGGTTGCTAAAAAGAAAAATATCGATGATAATGTAAGTTTAGACAACTTAGCAGTATCTAAACAATATAATTACAACGGCTAACATACATAATTATATGTCCTACTTAGATGGACTATTTAAAGTGGAATTAAAATCAAAATCAGTTTTAAGAAATTAATAAATTTAGACGTTACGAGTATTAAATCTGTACTAAAGTTATAAAGCTTAAGAGTTTATTTGGTTGGATATTTTATACACAAATAAATACTTATGTAATAATATACAGGGTGGCCAAAAAGTCGTGGATCAAACGCAAATAGGGGACAGATGAGGTCATCAGCGGCAAAAGATTGTTCTACGGGAGGTCTCTACGGTCAACCCCTGCAGAGTTATGATTTATTTTGGTTTTTACATGAAAATTGACTTTTTTTACAAATTTTTATTAAAATTCGAAAAAATCTACATCCTGTATCTTTTTCATAATATCCACTAGATTGGTACTGATGATTTCTTGCGTTAGACATACTATTTATAGTTGTTTATTGAGTGTATTGACGATAATATTAAGTTATACGATATAATTTTTTTTCAAATCAAAACTTTTTGTTTATTTCGGACCCCACTGTGAAAAAAAATTACTCTACCGAAAAGTGACCCTGTATTACAACTTTTGGCGCATTTAATAGGGATTCTGAAAAGGTATTACACATGGCCATGAGTCGCTCTAATATCTTTCTAGGACGAAAAAACAACAACGATTCGGACTTATGATAGATTATTTACCTACCTGTGATTCAAAAAATTGGACAGATGGCTGGAGGGTTACGTAGGAATTTGATTAGACAGTGCAGATTAAGTATTATGGTCAGAGTCAGGAATTTTGAGCATATTTTATTGTAAAATATTTTGTTTCCTACAAACAACCATTGAGAAATAATTGTTTTAATACAATTATTATTTCGGATTCGTTGTTTGTAATTCTTCCTAGAAAGATATTAGAGCGATTCTTGGCCACGTGTAATACCTTTTCAGAATCTTTATTAAATGCGCCAAAAGTTGTAGTACTGGGACACTTTTCGGTGGTGTAATTTTTTTTCACAGTGGGGTCCAAAGTAAAGAAAAATTTATGATTTTAAAAAATGTTAAATCGTATCACTTAATATTATCTTGAATACACTCAATAAACAACTATAAATAGTATGTCTAACGCATGAACTCATCAGTACCAATCTAGTGGATATTATGATAAAGATGCAGGATGTAGATATTTTCGAATTTTAAGAAGAATTAGTAAAAAAAAGTCAATTTTCATATAAAAACCAAAATAAATCATAACTCTGCAGGGGTTGACCTTAGAGACCTCCCGTAGAACAATTTTTTGCCGCTGATGACCTCATCTATCCCCTTTTTGCGTTTGATCCACGACTTTTTGGCCACCCTGTATAATCCGAAACTCTGTGATGTGTGATATTTCATATATTTTTACTACCGTATATCTCTGAGTTCGGTGTGCCTCTTGGCAAAGGCCTCCTTTTCCCTCTCATTTCGTCAATATTTTGCTCCATTTTTCATGGAATATAAATAAATACTTATTTGTTGTGAACAAAATCGACCTCCACGTCATTTGACATCTTAGGAGATAAAATAACTCCGCAAGGAAATAATTTAGAGCTAGTTATACTGCTGGGAACGTTTCTATAAAACCGCAGCATATATAAACAGCGTCTTATCTGACGTATCCTTACTCCAAACTCCATAACTGCTTGAGTGTTTCATCCATTATGATATAAAGGTGCGGAGTTGGACAATTTCGTGGCTTCATTTATGCCAACTAATTAAAATGGTGTTAAACTTAGGCCCTTGGGCGTCGTAAAAACTTCTGTGAATACTTAAAGTGAGGGTGCAAGAGAAGGTTTTGATTTAGTTCTGTGTTGAAGTATGTTGGCTGTCTTGTGAAAGTTGCTTGGATTGCACCTAAGGGCTTTGTGAAAGTTTCAAGAGGTTTACGTAGAATTAGCTTGAATCAAATTGTATTTCTTTCTTAAAGTTACAAGTTAATCAAAGCTTCTTTTCGCGGAATATAACGTGTGGTTAAAATATTCCTATTTATTTTTTATTTATTTTTTTTAAGTGATACCGCCCATGGACACTCTCAATGCCAGAGGGCTTGCGAGTGCGCTGCCGACCTTTTAAGTGTTGGCACGCTCTTTTCTTAAAGTCGGAAATACTTCAGTGGGCAGCTGGTTCCACGATGCGGTGCGCGGCAAAAACTGCCTTGAATAACGCTCAGTTGTGGAACGGTAAGAGCATTAGCTCTGAGGTATGTTCCGCTGAAGTTAATAAAGCTATTTTGATTTGATTTGTCATTCCCGTAGAACTACAGTCGAAGATTGCGTGGACACATTTGTTCTCGTATTTACTTAAGAGGATCCGTCATCCTATTGTAGCAGTCTCTTGTTTACAATTTTTCTGTTTTTTCTTTTTTTTAATACTAAGTAGCTGTATAACGCTACTTTATGTATCGTAGCATAATATATTTTAGATGTGTATATTTATAAATGATTGGTATGTTATTTAATTTAGATTGTATTAGCAAATAGTAGCTTATTTCAACCAATAGTTAAGTGACCCAGATTTTTGCGAAGTTATTAGACTCCAGTGCCAACAAACAAAGCATTAATTTGTTTATTTACGAATTCCAGAATTTTAGTCTTCAGTGGTACAACTATCAATGTCTAAATAATATATAAGGTTTCTTTTGACCAAAAATATAATCTATAACAAGTACTCTGAATAGAGAAAGCTGATCCTAGATTCCTGACGATTGAGATCCTAACGATTTTGTTTCTAACTTTAATATGGAATTTTAATGCTGGCATTGAACCGTGTGTCTACGGTATCAAAACCCTATATGGAAGTGAGTAGTAGTAGGGTCTGTTTTTGTAAAAAATAATTAAGTGGCACTAGAAACTTATTAGGTCTGGTTCTTAGGTTTCTGCATCTGTTTTAAGATCATTTGCCAATCTTACAGCCTTCTGTGCCTGACACACGCCATCAACTGTTTGTGTCTAAGGTAAGCCGGTTTCCTCACGATATTTTCCTTCATCGTTTAAGCTAATGTTAAAACCGTACATAGACAGAATGTCCATTAGTGCACAGCCTGGGATCAAACCTACGTTCTCAGGGATGAGAGTCGCTCGCTGAAACCACTAGACCAACAATACTGTATGTTTTTGTAGGTTTCAAATAAAACAAAGTCTTCTTAACATCAACCTTTATTTAAATTTATAGAATACATTACACGAGTCATTCCGTATGCCACAATATACATTATACCTAAATTAATATGTAAAATAATATTATGCGAAACAAATTTAAATAACAATATTAATATGCCGTATTATCGCTAGCTCGTAATACATTTATGTACGAATCGTTAAGTGGTTTACTGTTAATATTTCAACTGAAACAATGTACAATATATAGTTAAAGCAACAATATAAAAATTGCGTAAAACGTGCTTAATAACTCTATTTACCTTAGGGTAAATAGAGAGAAAAATTGTTAGGGTTGATCCCTCTTGCCTCTTTTCAACACCGTACGAGCCTTACGCTCGCGAGCTCTAAATTTCACCAACATCATCTTGATGGTTGGAGGTCTACAGACCATTTCACAAGGCATTTTCTTTTGCGAACTAGCGAACTGTGGAATCGACTCCCGGTGGGGGTCTTCCCTCAGAGATACGACCTCCAAATGATTAAAAATCGAGTGTACTCCTCTCTCAAAGGCCGGCAACGCAGCCCACTAAAAATGGGTGTCTATGGGCTGCGAAGACTACCCTTTTTGGTCGTCTCGCAAGCTCGTTTTCCCCCCTATTATATAAAAAAAAAGAGTTTTTAAGAAAACTGTTGCGCCATCTCTATCTCTCTTGGTTATGAAACAATAGCGCATCTCCTACTCCAAATTTACTGTCTGATATTTCTGTCCCTGAGGAATAAATTGCTTTTATATCTTCTAAAGTCAGTAAGAGGAAAAGTCTAGTTTAATAAGTATTGTAATGAAGGCTTTTTATTGAATTTATTTATTAACATTGACGAAGGTTGATAGCGGAGCTTTTCCATTGAAAATTCTCAGTAATTGCAAAGAAAAGTCCTACGCATTAAAGGTTAATCCATAAACAGTTGGATGTATACGCGGCCATATTTTAACACAAAATTTTCTTTGTATTGTGTTTTTGCGTGTCAAAATTTTAGCAAGGAAGGTTAGTTGCCATGGTAACCATTAGGCGATTAGGTCGTCAAAGACAGAGTCGGTTGTATTTTAAATGTGGAATGAAAATTCTTTAGTATTAAGCGTAACAACGCTTTCGAAGTTTTATTAAAAGAAAATGATAACCATTGTAATTATCTGTACCTAAATTCTTATCAAAGGACGTCGTTTGCTGGATTTTAATCCTGTGGGCTTTTTGAAGTCCGTTATTGTTAAAGTAACTAACACGGTTGATTATACATTTTACAATTCGTCCGAGTTTAAATTTGACAATTGAAATAGGAGACACTAAAATATATTTTATGTGTATATTCTAAATTCTCTAAGTGACATATTCGAATGGGCAAAATTTTAATTTTAAAAATAGATTAAGTTGAAAATAACTACGAAGAGGAATTGAAATGAAAAAGCGATTGTGCATTCACTGATGGAAAATTTATTCTAAAATTACCGCAACCACAGAAACGTTAATTAAAATTCAAGTTTAATTAGTAATGGACGTTTTGCGATCGTTTTGCGATCGTTTTGCGGATAGAAATAACATTTTACTAATACGGTTTGTATTCATTGAATATATTTAAAATTGTTATTAATGTCTGTTTTGTCTTTTCAAACTTAATTAAGTACTTTTAGCCAAAAATTTAGTTAAATACTCAATACTTTGTGACTTTCTTTTTTTCATTTTTCAATACTCAGATTCGTATATAAAATTTCTTAACGTCCAATGAAGACTCATTGGTCTAGTGGTTAGTACCCCTGACTGTGAATCCATGGGTCCCGGGTTCGATCCCCGGCTGAGAGGAACGTCGATGTGATGAGCATTTGGTGTTGTGCTTAGGTGTTTAAATATGTATTTATATGTATGTATATCCGTTGCCTTGTACCCATAACACAAGCTTCATCAGCATGGACTCGGTCATTTGGTGTGAATTGTCTTAAAAAAAAAATTAAAGAAGCACATTTGTAACCTCTTTACAAATGTTTGTTTATCCATGACTTTTCTTTACTTGGGTTAATTATAACTTAATTAATGAATCCGAGCGATCCCTTCTTTTTGATAAACCATATACTCGTATGCTTGAAATGCTAGTTTAGATTTGAATTTCAAGTTTTGAAATAAATCCACTCTCTATGCTAAAATACTACAAAATAACTTTTCCAGTTGTGTAGGTTGTAGTGTGAAAAGTTTTTTTCATCACGAGGTCAAATGGCAAATAAAATCAGGAGTTACGACAGCTCCGTTCGCCAAATATTTTGTTATTTCAGATAAAATCTCTAAACGTCGGGAGGGCCTTTTAGTTAAAATTGCCTCTCCCTACGAGGTCACGCATCTCTCATTATCATCACTAACTGCGATAGTTTGTCCTTTAATTTGGTCCCCTTAATTCTCTACATAAGGGTACGGGTCAAAACTATTACGATGAAGAGACATTTTTGAAATTCGTGCCGAAATATTCGCTTTAATTATGAACTGACGAACATTGAACGAAATATGTAACAAATTAAGAATTCTTTACATAAAAATTGTTTAACATAATATACAAAAAACTTTTAGCTATCGTATTCAGTCAGCAACACCACAGTAATAAACGATTTGAAATCCTTGCATATTGTTAAAAAAACGGTATTTTAGTTATAATACCTAATAGATTTCGTAGTCATTTTATACAGTGTTAAAAAAAACATAAATTACTGTATGCTGCCTAATTAGAGAATAATTAGCTGCGTATTATATTTCAAAGCTAAGTTACACTGTTCTATAGATATTAATTATATATAATTTGTTAGATGACTTTAACCACGAATGTTGCATACTGATGACTCAAATTATAACATTATATGATATATTTACAATAACTATACTTAAGAATTTCTTTAGTTACACATTTATTATTTACAAAACGAATCTATAACAAGAAAGATAAACGTCGAAGTTTCTAATAAAAACAACATCCATGATAAAACAAATATTTCTTACAATTATATCACATTTCTTTACAAAATCTCTATGTTATATTTACAAAAGTTGTACATACAGATAGATTAAAATATCGATTATGTACATTTTCACAAAGGGCAAATTGTAAGGAACAGAGCACAAAGAATCTCATTTATAACTTAATCTATTCAATAATAATGCGGTGAACGCAAATGACAGGCTATTAGCACAAAGCTATTGAAACTATATTCATTCCGCCTTTTATAAAATTACCTTATAAACAAGACAAAAAGAATGCAACAAAAAAATTATATCGCGGAAACATAACAAATATCTTTACCCTAATAATAAAAGTAATGATAGGACGAAAACTGAAATATTTACGCCGATCGTCGATATAGACGATGTTGTGATGAGATTCCTATAATCCTTCGCTTCGTTTTGAGACGGGTAAGTGTAGGTCCTATCGGTTACGCTCTTAACCTCGGCGGGACAAGGCAATAATTCCACAGGAATTTGTAATAACGTTCTTTCGTTATCACCTCTCACTTTCTTGGGTTCGTCTAAGTAACTTTCATCGATTTCATCGTGAAACTCTTCTGTATTTTCGGCATCGTCTTTTATTTTATCGCTATCTACATTATTTTTCGTATCAATTCTCTCGTAGTACGTAAAATGGGAATTGGGTAGTAGAGTAAAGTTGAATTTACAGAGAAAATTTTCTAAAGACGTTCTCACTTTAATACTTTTTGCCTCATTACGTAATTTGTGCATCCAAGCCAGGTGGCAGTCGCAATCAAAATCGTTACCTGTAAAAGATAATTTCATTTTAATTTCTCCCCTTATAAGCGATTCATTACTATTTATTTTCCAACTTAAATATTACAGTTGCAATATAATTTATATTTTAATTTGTTTAATTGCCTATTTAAATATCAATGGACGCTATAAGATATTAATTGCAATATAATATACAGGTACCACTTATTCCACGTTATTAAATTTGAATAGGTAGACAATAAATATCCCTACTCATCTGCAAAGAAGACAGCGAGAGAGAAAAAACCGGCGTAAAAAACTCTCGGTATTCTTTTAAAATAGCAAATCATCAAACATCACCTATTTTAAAATAAATTTCGCAAATTATTTAGAAGTAGCCTGTGTAGCACTAGTCCTATGCCCTTTTATCAACTAGATAATCGTTAACTTGCAGAAATACCAATGGACGCTACAAGATATTAATTGCAATACAACTACATTGATTTAATTTTTTGCAGTGCAGCCTTGCGATTCTGTATCTCACACAGCGGTTTTCACAGCGACGGTCGCGCTCATATCAGTAGTAAAGCAGCCATTTTTTACGATTTGGAATTCTGATAAACAATAAACTACAAGCTCCCTCCGTATCAGAATGCCAAATCATAAAATGACTGCTTCACGACTGATTTGAGCGCGACCGCCGCTGCGGAAACCGATGAGTGAGTTTGAAAAGTGAGTTACAGAATCGCAAGGCTGTATTTAAATAGAAATTAAATCGTTTATTCCGTCTTACCTTCTAAAAAGATTTCACTTTTCTGTAATTTGATGTTGTCGTAAATCGGACGTAGATTATCAATTGTGAATCTCTTTAATTTATTATGACGCAGGTTGAGTGCAGACAATCCTCGTACTCCTTCGAACAGCCCATCGGCTAATGTTATTAATCTGTTGTAACTTAAGCTTAACTTTTTCAACTGAGATAAGCCATCAAATGTCCTCTGAGCTAGTTCATAAATTTCATTATAATCTAATAAGAGCTCCTGCAGATTCCATAATTCGATAAATGTAAATGAATTCAATATAGCTATCTTATTTCTTCTTAAATCTAATCTTTTTAAATTAGCAAGTCCGTCGAAACATTCCTTTTTCAAATCGCTTATATTATTTCTATCGAGTTCTAATTCTAATAAATTAACCAGGTGTTTGAATGCACCATCCTCTACTACAGTGATATTATTACTCGTAAGGAAAAGTTTCTGTAGTGCTGGCAGCTCGAAAAAGGTTTCTGTTTCTAATTTTTTAATTTTATTCTCATCTAATGTTAGAACTGTAAGATTTGGTAGGTTGTAAAAAGCGTGTCTATTCAAAACGACAATTTGATTTTTCGTTAGCGTCATCTCATGTACGGATGTTAAGTTAGTGAATGTGAAACTTTCTATTCTAGGTATTGAGCTATATTTAATGCTAAACTGTGTTAACTTTCGGAGGTATCTCAGAACTCTGGTAGGGACAAAGCTCAAGCCGCCATCTGCGCGTACATTGAATGCGAGAATTTCGATATTCATTTGCGACGTGAAACTTGTCCACAGCGGGTCCGTTTTCTCTATTCCGCCATTGAACACCCAACATTCTGTTTTAGTGGCTTCGTTGATATCTGGACTGTGTTCGCAGTAGCAGTGTACTTTTGAATCCCTGTCGCTGATGTCGCAAATATTTATTGAGGTTTGAATGACTTTTTCTTTTTGCTTCCTTCTATTTGCGTGCAGTGAATCGATTGCGATGAGCAATAGTAGCAAGGCAGCGGGTATCCTTTGAGCCCGCATACCTTCTATCTGGAACAAGAGAATTTGAAATGTAAAAAACATCATCACACATCGAGTCGAGTGTTCCTTTACATATTACGTGTATAAATACTGGCAGTGTGTTTTTATCATACATCCAAAATACAGAATAGTATTATGTAAATCAATAAAATAAAAAAAACAAGAACAAAAACACAAAAACAAAAAACAACAACATTTATTAAAAC
Source organism: Pieris melete (assembly GCA_963693345.1). Classification (NCBI taxonomy): domain Eukaryota; kingdom Metazoa; phylum Arthropoda; class Insecta; order Lepidoptera; family Pieridae; genus Pieris; species Pieris melete. Next base: position 1,403,337 of record CAVNZK010000032.1, on the reverse strand, counting down.
CATTCAGATTAGTCCAATTTATCACAGCGTAAGCATAATAATAAGAGAAAGAAACCTAAGTTAAAACAGACTATATTTTAGATTTAACAGATTCATATCATAATTTGATAAATTAATATTTTGTAGTTCCCAGAAACTAATTAGAAAATTCATTATTAAAAAAGGATCTAAGCTAAATGTGATCTAGAAAACGAAACTATAAAAAGTATTAAAATGATTTCCACGATTTATATTTGTGTACTTTTCACGTTTATTACATTTGTATTCAGATGGATAATTGCATCAAGATTTGTTTAGATTTTTATTATGACTATTAACATCTAATTAAGGTAAATTAAATAGGTACATTAGAGGAAATTAAAAACATAAATTAACAACTAGGGTAACAAGACTGAGCTGAATTTTAATTGCAAAAAGGTCTAACCAGAGTTAGATGGACTACAAGGGGTTTCTAAGTAGCTTTAATTAAAGCCCTAATTGAAAATGAAATTTAGTGTTTTATTAAAGTAGGATTTAGTGGAATTAAAATATCTACGCTTAAGTAAAAATAGCATTTAATTACAATGCTTAAACAAACATTTAAGGTAATTAGTTTTACCTAAGTTATAATCTGACACACATAATTACAATAATACGATTTAATAATTTATATACAGCAATAATATAATTTATTCTATTCTGATGAAGATTATATACTTCAAATATAAATTAAAGCTTTTTTTTAAACTTTCTTACTTTTTAAAAGTATTCCGCGGTTAACATAATTAACCAAACAAAATTCAACGAACGGTTACAAACTAAAATAAGACATCACATTCTGAGAATATATTCACGATAGTTTAATAGTACTGTCTAAAATTGTTTCGAAATTTATAATAATACTAGCTGACCCAGCAAACTTCGTTTTGCCATGTAAGTCATTTATAATAAAAAAATAGGGGTTGATCGTAGAGGGGTGAAAGTTAGGGGTTGTATGTTAATTTTTATTGCTGTATCATAAAAAAATTAAAATTAAAATTTTGTCTAAAAAATAAAAAAAATTAGGGGTGGACTACCCCTAACATTTAGGGGGATGAAAAATAGATGTTGGCAGATTCTCATTGATACCGGATAAGCACAAAAAATTTCATCAAAATCGTTCAAGCCATTTCGGAGGAGTATGGCAACGAAAACTGTGACACGAGAATTTTATATATTAGATGCAAAAAGTGTAAAACAAAAATGAAGAATTCTTTAACGAGATATTACAAGTCCTTAGATCAATGTTGCCTATGGTAGTAATGAACTAGCCAATGGATCATATAATCTTGTATATTTCCGTACATAGCTCGCTTCAGCCGACACCCTTGGCTCACGCTGAGTGGTTTTGTTAAGCCTAATAGACCAGCCTACGAGCAAATTGATAAAGCAACGGCTCGCTGGTTTAAAAATTTTCGCTTCAATTTACAAATAATAAGTAAAAATTTAAAGAATATACAAGGTCGTAAAACGTTTTTGCGTTTAATTACATTAAGTTATAATAATTCAATTTAAAATTTACGGAATGTAAATCTGGTAAATTCTTGATGAATTCATATTTTTTTTTTTTTATGTAATAGGAGGAAACGGGCTGGAGGCTCGCCTGATGTTAAGTGATACCGCCCATGGACACTCACAATGAACTCACAAGTGCGTTACCGGCCATTCAATTAAGTTTTTTTATGTTAAATTATATTATTGTTTTAAGCACATAGATTATATTAAAATGAAATACGTACTCTACATGTGTGTTAAATATTGAATACCTCGTAGTTTTTACACAGGATAAAATATACTTAAAACCAGTATTATTGTACCGTTTTAACTACAGAGATTCCGCTTTTCTTCACAGCGTAAGAACAATAGGAGAGAGACAAAGGAGAAATTGAGATACAACTTTATTTGGTTGTTATGAATTAAGTGTGACTATTAAAAACATGGAAAGTGTATTTCCTCTTCAAACGTTTTCAAAGATTAGGTAGAACTATTTTTATTTCTAAGATATGTGCATTTTATTATTAAAAAAAAAATCAAGGATACATGCTTCAGCGGTTTGAGCTGTTTGAGACTTATTGCGGTAGGTATATCATTTTTTTAAGAAAAGTTAATCAGTGGCGATACAACCTTCTTAGGTCTGAATCTGTTTCATGATCATTTGTCTTAGAGGCGTAGTAGTTGATCAACCTCCTGTGCCTGACACACGCCGTCATGGGTTCAAGACAAGCCGATTTCCACACGATGTTTTCGTTCACCGTTCGAGCAAAAACACAAAGAAAATTCCATTGGTGTACAGCCGGGGATCGAACCTACGACCTCAGGATATTTTTTAACTTCTACTATAAAATGTATTCTATAAGTACTCAAAATTTAAACTATGTGCCAAGTTCACTCAGCTTTTTCACCTGTCACGAGTCTAGAGCAATTTTTACAGTGATATCAAAGCTATAAATGACTTACTAATTACCGTTTGAAAACTGCACAATGTCAATTCCTTTGTAGTCAAACCCTCGCAGTTGTGGAGTTAATTAAGGGGCCATCCCCAAGTTAAATAGTTAGCTGATGCGCAAATTGGTTAGATTTCATAATAAATTGAGTTAGCGCTGACGCCGGCTAACTTTATTACGTAGAAATTGTTGGGTTTGTCGGGATATTTTGTTTCGTTAAGACCGTGTTACTGCAACTGACCTAGAAGCTTGAACGTACCTGGCGCGGTCTTTTCGTAATATTCGAGGTAACATCGTATTCAAAAAGTAAGCTTACTGATTGCAGGTTCTTTTATAGAACAAACGGGCAGGAGGCTCATCTGATGTTAAGTGATACCGCCGCCCATGGACACTCTCAATGCCAGAGGGCTCGCGAGTGCGTTTCCGGCCTTTTAAGAATAGAGAGGGTACGCTCTTTCCTTGTAGGACCCTAAGTCGAATTGGTTCGGAAATACTTCAGTGGGCAGCTGGTTCCACAAAGTGGTGGTGGGCGGCAAAATGCCTTGAAATACTCTCTAGTTAAAGAACTAGTTAAAGAACGTCGGGTATCGAGCTGATACGGGTGGAATTTCGTATTCTGCCTAGACATCCGATGATGAAACTCAGCTGCAGGTATTAATCCGAATAACTCCTCTGAACACTCTCCATGGTAAATACGGTAGAAGATGCAGAGTGACCCCACATCTCTACGCAGCGCCAAAGGATCAAGGCGCTCGGAGAGGGATGTTTGTTTATAACTATGTAATTGTTTTTATGCATTACTGGATACATATACTTTCTTTGATTTAAAAGACAAAAGATTTCTTGTTTATTGTCCGTTACGTATTTGTATAAACGTATTTGTCTTCTAAATAATCAAGAATACCGATGAGAAACGTAAAGATTAACAATTATTTATGAGAATCAAACCCAAGATGTATTGATTATACGCCATATGTAATATCACTTAGCTCCTTGATAATTTTTCTATTTACACCAACCCGAAGAACATTGATTGAACTTGTATGCAATGATTTATTAAGTCATACGTGAACCATGTGTTCGCGTCTTGCCCCTTTATAAGGTTAATAAAATAAGTTTTAAAAAAACTCGCGTTTCACTGTGCAGCGTTTTTTGTTAGTATTAGAGCTTATCTTTGGCTGATAGGCTTAACCAGAATTAACTAAATGAAATATTCAAAGCGTACACAACTAGGTAAAGAAACTGTCAGACATAAGAGGAATGGACGTCGTATCGTAAAATCGCATGAGCCTAAGCTTTACTGCAGGCAAAATGGCTGCAATGTGTTGGTACGAGTATTTCAGTTTTAGTTTATACAGGAGCCACACAAAAGCGCAGTTTAAATAACATATTTCTTATACATGCTGTGTATTCGTTTCTTTTATTATATTACTAGCTGACCCAGCGAACTTCGTACCGCCTAACAGTCAATGAATGTCGTGTTACTTTTTAGCTGAACTAATTAAGGCTTTGATGAACGTAAAACAATGATACAAAATAATATATTTATATAGATAGAAACAAAAAAGTATTTTATTATGATGAATGATGATGAAAACATACATACAGAATGAGAATAAAAATAAAAAAAAATAAAGAAAAATCATAGACAATCATAGAATAATCATAGTCTCAGCAACCAGGCCATAAGCTCCAAAAAAAAAATAGTTGTTACACTATTTGACAGGATTGGACAACAAATGTTTGACATGTAATAAACAAATCAGCTTCTATTGAAATGATTAAGTATTCATTACACATATCGAGTTTTCATAGTTTTTATGATGTATTCTGCTATTCGGGACGGAAACAAATCCAACAAATCAAAAACCATGGCAATCGGTCCAGCCGTTCTCGAGTTATAAGTGTTGTAACAAACACGACTTTCTTTTATATATATAGATATAGATTTGACTAGTGCAAGTAGTACTTGGAAGTAATTTGATCCTGAGATGAACCATGTTGATCAATGCCAAAACAGTGCAGAATACAAAATACCATCCGTATCACCTCTTCGTCCGTCGTTCCACACTGCCTTAAAAAACTTAAGGTAGTTTTTTGCCTACTGAAGTATTTCCGACAAGGTCAGTGCCAATTAGACTTAGGGTCCTTCAAGAAAAGCGTACCAATTATTAAAAGGCCGGCAACGCACTTGCGAGCTTTCTCGCAATGTCCTCAGGCTGCGGTATCCCTTAATATCCATTTGCCTTCTATTACATAAAAAAAACAAAAAACGAAACGCAACTTGATTATAATTGGTCGACAGCTGAGGAATCACAGAAATGCAATACGTCTCTTGACCAATGACAGTTCAACGTAACGCAACAATGTACAGTAGGTGCCACGTTACCGTGCGGTCTATAACTTCAAAATTAAGCATCTAGGCTAGGCAAGGTTGATATTTTCGGATTCAGTGATGAAGATACAATAGTGCATAGAGGTCAGATGCATTTTCGAAAATTTCGACCTGTTCTGTAGGTGCATGCTCTAAGGTGCTAAAAATATGGGTCAAAGGGGGCCGCAGAATCAGCATCCAAGGTAGCGCCAACTTATCAGAAACCTACAGCTCACGTTCTGGCAGAACGACACTTGGAACGCCTAGAACAAACATACTTCTAGTAAACTTATCTACTTTGTTGACATGGAACGGTCACCCGCATCTCGTAGGCCATACATCGCTTCGCCACTTTTGTATAATCTAAGCATGACTTCATAGCGGGTACTCACGAGACCCTTACTGCTAGAATTGAAGTTGTTTTGTCAACAGGAGTACTAAAGTGTGATGATACCTACATATGAGCACATTTTAACATGAGCTGACGTGGTCTCAGCATTGATTTTTACACACTACACTTCTTGCTCCTGTCGGCACAATGTCCGACCAGGTCAGGAGCATTTCGACTACAGTTGTCAAGATAATCACTGGCATCACTACTGCGCGGGCCACGTCGGTCTATGGCTGCAGTTCTACCTGGAACGTGCGATTCTGTTGAAAGAATCTAAGAAGCACTATGAACACCGCGTGACCTAAGTGCACGGGTCAGTAACAGGCTTTTATTATTCAATCGGCGAGATGGCGACTGCAGAATATTGGCTACAGTGGGTTCGCAACGGTACTAACTGACAGCGTGTATTTCAAAACGAAATCGATAATGTGTTGTAACATTGATGTAGTGAAATGAATATGTATGAGGAACAAGTTTTTTTTTTTTAAGCACAAATTCTTTAACAAAGTATCATATCTATGAGCCCGCATTACTCTGGCCGGTTATGTGTTCCGCGCCACGATGTCTGCTCGCGCAAAGCTGCTGCATACTGCCTCACGCGCTCCGCAATTCGCTCTTGCTCTTCCTGCTGACGCTTCCACTCATCACGCTCCTTGGCTCTTCTCTTCCTCGACGTACCGACGAGCGGCTTCTCCGGAGTTTCCACTATTGTTCCCCCACATGGTGACTATGTCGAGGGTATTAGTGTTGATTGACTGTATAGCTCCTGGTGATTATGTCGGGGGTAATGATGCTAATGATTGAATGTATAGGTCCTTCCCTCAATTTATACTAATTCGAAACCTACCTAATGTGTTCCGGTTAGCATTTTATAGTTATCAGGATTTTTTTGTTTTTAACAAAAACTCGCTAATGATATCGAATTTAGGTAGAGAAAAGTATTTTGCGATACAAATTGGGCTATATTGATGATGTTTACGGAAAATACATATCGGCATTACCCAATTATTTTCAACGGAAGAAGGGAAAAATGTTGAAGATAATACATGCAGTTTTATCTTTTATTTTGGCACCGATGTCATAGACTGTTAACTTTCCGATTAGCTTGCACAATCATTTTTGCCCCGTACGGTCTTATGACCATGACTGTATCGCTTTGTTTTACATTCCCCATTTACACAAATTTCGGACGTGTGTAAAATATTATCACATTTATACTTTTGCTGTATAAACAAAAACCCACCCTGTAGTTTAGTGAAGGCATATAATGGAAAGGTCTTCTATGGTTATTGCTACAATTTTATGTGAATAGAGGTAGCGAAATATGTAGAGCAATTGCCTAGAGTCTAGACTTTAAGGGTGGAGGGCTAAAATTATCTTTTATATGTGATATCGTTTGTAGAATTTATTATTAAGTTAGACTATTTTTTGTCGCTCTTTTTATGGCTATAATGGTGAATTACATAATTTTTAATTAGTGCGCTATGTATGGCTTTAAAATTCAAATGAAATATTCATAATTTCCCGAAAATATTCTAAAGTACAGATACCGGCAAACATCATGAACAAGTGTCATTGCCTGCGCAGAAGCGATTTTTAGGTATCACTAAGGAGAGTGACGTGTCGATCGCGTGTATAACAAAATATTTATTGTATTGTAAGGAATCGATCCTACACAAATAACCGTTAAACACCACAGCTACCTATCGTTTAATCGTATTAAAAATATAAAGTATGTCAATAGTCTCTCCATAGAACGCAACCCGCCGCAGTCTACTTAAATGAAAATCAAAGCTTTGAATAATTGAAATATAGCCGGACATTTGATTCGGCTTCGAGCGCAAGCTTTCCTATACGGTTTCATGAAACAAATCAAATCCGTATACGCAGTGTCGCAAAAGAATAAAAAAGTGAACGGGCTGCAAATTATTTTTTTCGAATCGAAAACCCGAGCACAAACGGTTCACTTTGCTCCGTGTTTTCTGGAACGTTTGAAATCGAAACGCTTTTGAGGAATGCTTTATATTAGTTCCGTGCAAAACTCGAACTAGAGTATTCTTAGGTTGACTCGATTATTCAAATGCATCGGTTTAATTGATTTCTATTGACTTTATTTTAAACGATTAGTACCGTGTTTGTTGCCACGCTGTTATTAAGGACTAAGGACTAGCGTGATGGTCGCGCTCTCCATCCATATTCCATCATATATTATTCCAATACTAAACCTTTTTCATATCTCAAGAAGATTTCTTGCGTTTTGTTCAGAGGAGTTGTTCGGATTAATACCTGCAGCTGAGTTTCGTCATCGGACGTTGAGGCAGAGTACGAAATTCCACCCGTATCACCTCGACGTCCGCCGTTCCACAACTGAGCGTTTTTCAAGGCAGTTTTTGCCGCGCACCACCACTTTGTGGAACCAGCTGCCCACTGAGGTATTTCCGAACCAATTCGACTTAGGGTCCTTCAAGAAAAGAGCGTACCGATTCTTGAAAGGCCGGCAACGCACTCGCGAGCCCTCTGGCATTGAGAGTGTCCATGGGCGGCGGTATCACTTAACATCAGGTGAGCCTCCTGCCCGTTTGCTCCCTGTTCTATAAAAAAAAAAAACTAGCTGTCCCCGCGAACTTCGTTTCTCCTTAATGTGATTTTACTTAGCCTACCTTTTTGGTACATACCAACATGGAAAATTTTGCTATGCTATGTTAGATTTTCCGGAATGAAAACTTTTTAGGTTTTTCTGTGATTTTTTCTCTAAATAAACCGCTGAGTTCAAGTTATAAGTTTTAAATTAACAAATAAAAAATATGGTTTGCTTGTAGAGGGGTGAAAATTAAGGGTTGTATGTATTTTTGTATGCTGTATCATAAAAAAAATTTAAAAAATTTTTTTATCAAATGGTTAAAAATATTTTTCTTTAAATGTGTAAAGGTTATTGTCAATAAAAGACAAAAAAAATTATCACTTAGGGGTTTGAAAGATAGATAGTAGCCGATTCTCAGAGTTACTGAATATGCAAAAAAATAAATTTCTTAAGAATCGGTCGAGCCGTTTCGGAGGAGTATGGGATTGGGAACGAACATTGTGACACGAGAATGTTATATACATATTAGAAGATTATAAGTATTACTTATCCATGATTCATGTGCATTTTATACTCGTATTAGTCTATGTAGTTTCGCACTTCTTGCACTTTACAAAAATATAATGTAAATTTTAACTAACTTTAGTTCACCCTTTAAGGCTGCTAATTATTTAAGACAAAATTGGTAATGTTCAAACTACGTTTACTGATTGTTTATATTAAAAAATACTGTGCTTTGGTAATAAATATAGAAGAATATCTTGTTTTATGTCAAGTAGCTTAGATATACAATAATAGCCCAAATGGATAGGCTTTCTACCCAAAGAGCTTCGGCCAACTACTTATTGAAGTTGGTTATTGAAGAACAAATCAGAGCACGCTTGATTTGTTTCCAATATTCGTCTTCTACCAAACAGTGTCCTTTATATGGCGATTGCCAAATGACTATTCTGTCAGACACTTAGAACTCATAGAGATAGATTACAAATTCCAAATTTTAATTGTAAACTGCGCATTGAGATTATTATGACCCACAGTATAGGACCTGTATTGTGTGCTTTTGAGGCGAATACAATAGCAAGTTGATCAGTGCCTCAATAGTTCATAAATAACTAACGAGTATGTTTCCTGTTATACTAGCGTAACATTTTTGCCCATGCATTATCAAATTTTTATTTATGCATAATATGTTGCAAAGACTCATCAAGAATGTGAATGATTTATTGAAGATTAATTTTAAATTAGTTTAAAAACATCTGTTATGTTATTGCACCGGCTGCAGAGGCGACTACTCAAAGTTAGTTTTTATTATAGCGTAAGATCGTTTTGTATATGTGTTATTCAGAATGTAGAAAAAAGGCTTTTTTTATTTATATTGTTACATATTCAAATGAACGTCAAACAATAAGCAAGAGCATAGAACTGACGAGAAGAAATGTAAACTCTTCGAACCCTTTTGTTTAACGAAATATTTTACCATGCTGTTACAACGGAGTGCCATGCTGTTGCTTTCGGGCTCCATTGAAATAACGTAGATCTGATATATTTACTATATTTTCTCAAAACCATAGAAGAGAAAAAAAAAGAGTGCGTGTACTTATGTACGCGCGTAAAAAGTTACACTTCATTGGATTTCTTTATTTTTTTTTAAATATTAAATAATTAATAATAAATATTTAACGTTAATAATTTAATAATATGAAAAAATATTGAATGATATACTTAATATTAAGTATATCATTTAATTTTAATTAATATTAATAATAATAATTATTATTATTTATTATTTTATTATATTATTCATTCAATTGAATAACTAGGTATGTTTCATAATCTTTTAACTCAGTAATAATAGGTCTTTGTGAAAAAGCATTGCTAAATTTCTTTGAAAAAATAATTAAAACTCCTTTATTTGTTTAAAAGGTTCTACAAAGGTCATTATGGTAATTCTGATAATTTTTTGTCACGGTGCGCGCGCATCGGAAAATTTCACTCTCATCAATTTTTCATAACGCGCCTAAGGAAGTATAACTTCAAAAAGATAAAAGAACACGTTTATTTATTGATCATTTTACTTATTTGAAGTGTGTAGTATTAACTATGTGATCCTTAATTATAATCTCGCAAATATATATATCGATAATATTATACTAGATACTAACTATTAAATAAGGTGTTAATATTTGTTTGTACATAAAGCCAAAACGGCAAGGGCTTAATCATAATCTGGGAATAATTTGTGAATATTCAACATTCCAGTTTTGACTGTCCCTATGTATTAATTCAGACTCGGTTGAATAACTTCAAAATTTAGGCAATTAGAGCGTAAAATACCTTTACTCGTCCGCCATTCTATTCAATGATCTTTAATGGACACATATCGACAAATTTACTAGGAAAAGCTTTAGAACTTTGGGTTACGCTACTGTAAAGCTTACAAAGCACCCAGCACTATGATCTCTGTATACAATACTCTTGTGCAAAGTAAACTACAATACTGTAGTGTTGTGTGTAACCTCCACAAAGAAGTCCACATAAAAAGGGTTTTCTTTGGCTTTTGTGTTGACAAACATGCAAAAAAATATTGAAGCCTTGACTTGTTTAAGCTATCGCGGAATATGGTTAAAATGAGTATTAAGAATATCCATAGCGCAAAATCACCTCCATACACACATTCACGTATTGAATATTTTTTATTTGTTTGTTTCTTTTTGTAAATTTTGAACTTTTTTGTAGTTAATATCTGGCTATATTTTCAGTGTAACTGTTTGTTATTATATATAATTTATGTTAGCTGTAGGATTACGAAATAAATAAATAAATGATCGTATAGCAAGCGTGTACAGTACAACAACTTAAAGCCACTTCATTTTCGTAGGAATCTGCTGAATGCTCTGTTGATTTATAAACTATATGCTGGATTAACCTCATATCTTGTTTAAATTGAGCAGACGTTTGAGACGTTGCAAAAAAGCGGATACCTTTATCTTCACGGAGCACATTAATTTGGGGTTATACGCTCGACTAAACAGAATGGCTAGAATGTGCAATAGGGTGCAGAGCATCTAGATTTTTTCGGATCGCCCATGCGATTACTCGAAGGGCATTCTGATATCACTTACTTTTGCTATGCTATATATAAAGTATTTTTTTGTTGTAATCCTTTTGTAATATTTATCTTTGTAAACCTATTAATTATAAGCATTATTATATTATTAGCTTCACATTGGTTATAATTTGTATAACTTGTTTTTTTACTTTTCTTAGTTTTTTGTAACGTAATAAATAAATAATGGTAGACTAACTGTTAATGAATTGCATCTCTTCGTATGATTATAATTTAATTAAAAATACTCCACTTAATACAATTAAACATACTAAAAAAACTTAACTCCAATGATAAATTTAAATAGTATGATTGATGTATTATATATTTAAGTTAAAATACCTGACTCATTTGTTTATAGCGTACGGATAATTAACAGATCCTTAATATTTATGTTAGAAGCAGGAATGTAAATGTAAATTTCAAATGTATATGAAATGTATGCATGCGACATGACAAAAAGCCAAATCCATTCAGTTAAAAGCAAGTTGTGGTTAGCCAGTCTCCGGATGACATACATCAAATGCATATTCAATTATTAAAATCATTGACTTGGCGAAACTCCAGCGAGATGTTACTCCCAACTTATATTTTAAATTATTTTGATTTAGAGTTTGCAAAATATATGTAAAGTACAAGGATACTTTGCAGAGTAGATAAGTTATTTATTTAAGGAAATGTATTTTAAATTGCATATACTTTGAATTTTCATTGCAGCCTCAAAATTAATTCTCTTTGTCGTAGCTTGCACGACTTGTATTTGAGGAACGCGCGTACCTCATGTACACAGGGCTAAAGTTCTCGATTTTTGAAGTTATACTTCTTTAGGCGCGTTATAAAAAATTGATGAGAGTGAAATTTTATGATGCACGCGCACCGTGACTCAAAATTAACAGAATGAAGTTGCCCACGAAAGATGCTACGGCATTGGACATAATTTAGAAATAACATTCGAATAATAATAGAATTTATGTTACACTTAATGTAAGAGAGTAATAATAAATATTTATTTATTTAGTTTTTCAAATGTAAACTGAACTTTATTGACTATAATGACTCCTTTTCCAGTATTTGATTATTTAATTGTAATTAGTTTTTTGCATGCAATCAAAAACTATTTTTAGTAATGCCAAAGAAGTATAACTTCTTACGCGCGTAAATAAGTACACACACATGTTTTTTTTTATGTAAACACAGCCAGTGGCTATTAACTTAAACATGAAAAGATTTTCACAACTGAGCGTTTTTAAAGGCAATTTTTGCCTCGTACCACCACTATGTGGAACTAGCAGCTCACTGAAGTATTTCCGAATCAATTCGACTTAGGGTCCGTAAAGAAAAGAGCGTACCAATTCTTAAAAGGCAGGTAACGCACTTGCGAGCGCTGTGCCATTGAGAATGTCCATGGGCACTTATATCACTTAACATCAGGTGAGAGAATCGCTCTTCCTTTACGCTTTTGGAATACTTCAAAAAATAGTCCAATAGACACTCAGGTAATTTTTGCTATCGCTTATAACCTTAATACTGAAAAATGGAGATCATTTGAATTACAGCGTCGAGACGCAGCTATAGTGGTAGCGTAAGGTCGTGGATTAGATTATAACCATTTTCTGATTAAATAGATTTTTTTAATTACATTTTGTGAAGTAATTTATCTATCAGGCACGTATAACAGTCTTGGTCACACACATTAGTTGTTGACTTTAGTTGGAAGTTGAAAAATACGTGTTGATGTATAGTATGTGTACTTTGATTCATTGTTTGTGTCATTATTGAATGGCGTAATTAATAAGACTTATTATTTTAAACAAAACTAAAACAAATCTTAAGCAAACAAAAATATAATTTAAGTTAAGCATTGATTTCGTGGAACTTTTTGTGAAGTTTAACCGATTTCTTGCAGTCAAATCACTTTACTTCACTACACTTAACTTCTTCAGTTACTAGTTACTATCCTGTTCATGAAGACGCAGCCATTTCAAGGACTTCGTATACGTGTAAGGCGATATACGATACTTCCTGTTGTATTCTATTTTATTTTACGGAAAGACAGCCTTATTTCACACCGTTAATTACTTTTTTTTTACTCTTTCATATTCTTTAGTTTTATTTGTATGCCGAATACGTATTATGTATAATATCTGGAAGATAGAGTGGCGGAAAGTTTCTTGCCAGTTCTTCTTACCTGATCTACGCCCTTGACTTGCGAACTGCTAGTAAATGTAAATTTACGATTAATTTAACTTGACGATTCAAAAGTGTACTTGGTTACCCACTTGAATAAAGATATTTTGAGTTTGAGTTTTGGACCAACCAGAACTTACAATGCTAGCTTGAACGTTCAAAAAATATATAATTTCTTTATTAATATCCTAAGATTATGAAAAATTATTCAGGCCGGATCAGGGATGCGAACATAAAGCATGAAGGATGTGATTTACAATCTCATTTGTGAGTGGGCCAGACGTTTCAGAAATGCTGCCTCGAAGCCTGCCCCATGTCTGGGAAAACAATAAAATTGAATGATAGCCGAAGCAATAAACTCTAAAATTATTATAATAACATCTGGAATGACCATTGAATACAGTTGGAATCGATAAAGTTTTGTTTTATTATTCAAAGTAAGTTGGGAGTCGGCAGAACGCATTTGGCGCCCACTGTGGGTGAATTGTAGCTCTGAATGCGTTTGTGATACAAATATTTATAGTGGAAACCTATAAGCTTCATTATATACAGTAGTTTGACTATATTCTCTAACTTCAAGAAATAATAAGCTGATATGGCCATGCGTCATACTCGTGAACGGGTGCTACTTGTGGTGACTGGTCGGACTTGAATTCGTATATCCGGTGTGTTAGTTATTTCGATTATGTATTTGCGTGTTGTTCTCACCAGAATGTAAGTGCGTGCTCCTATTTCACCATGCCTCCTGCTGATAGATAAATTAAAGACAAGTCTTTGTTTTTAATTTATTTTATTATATTTAATTAAGATGTCTTGTGGAATATGGTGTAATGGTTGCAGCTCCTAAATGTTGTGTAAAACAAAAAACTTGGCAATTAAAACGAGTGGCGGTGGATTTATTGCTAGTTCTGTTCGCCCGTTCTATGCCCTTGATTTGAGAACTGGCAGTAAATGTAAAATTTTAAGCATTTAGAATTTAATATGTATTTTTTTATAGATTTTCATACGTTTACATTGTGTTACCTAAATGAATAAATAATTTTGAATTTTTTAATTTTATGCTCTCAACAGGTATACTATACAGGCATAGTAAAAAGGATGACACAAATCAACAATTGTCTTTACTGACGCCATTAGGTCATAGGTCGCCATATTCATGTCAGGATTAGGGAAGCTAGTAGGATAAGTGATTATTATTAAGAAAGTTATATGTAAATGTGAAATTCTATGTTTTTGGCATGATGTATGATCGGAAATTAAGATTTGAGTTTCTTGGCTCATTATTCTGAACGCTTCTAAAGTACTCTTTTATATCTTTCTCATAACTTGATTTTACGCTGTGATGAACAGAGACAGATGACATTTTTAATATTGCTATTTTATATGACCTAATTCGGTCAGTGTTGAAGCTTGCGATTAAATGAATAGAGACTATAGATATATTTTGATTTTGATCGAATTGATTCTTTAAATTATTTGAAAGAAACTCGTAAAAACGTAGTGCGTGCTAAACCTTATTTGGTAATCGGACCGGGTAACTTTTGGCGCGACCCATCTAAGTCAGGAATGGGTATAGTTGACTGACTTGAATAATTTATGACTTGGTACGCCACTAGTCTTGGTTAAGTCGAAACAATCTGTTGTATATAATAATGTCGTTATGTAAAGCTGGTTACGGCGATTGTGCTTTGTTTTTTAAAATTTATAGAATGAGTTATTAAGTACTGATTTTTCTTAAAAAAAACTCTTTTGATTTCTTATTATCTTTACTTTGATTATGATATGTGATGGATATATTATTGATAACTAATTACCAAATCGGATTGCGGATATAAGAAAATGTTTGTATTGAAATCATTTTGTTTCTTAGCATAATGCTGATCCAGGGCCAATTACAACCACGCAAATGAGATATACACTTAAAACGTACCAACTTCTTTAAAAGAAAAAAAATATTATCTCGCATTCTTTTTATTTTTTTCTTTCATTATTGTTTTGTGTGTTTTGTTAGAAATAAATGTTGTGTCTATGTATTAAGCTTAATATTAAAATCTAATTGGAGCTGCTACATTATACAGTTACAATCACTTTGATGGCGTCATACCCTGATACTCTTGGGCCGTGAGATTTAAGTGCACAGGCCCTAATTAAAGATTTAAGTTAACGCCTGGTAGATAGTGCCGGTGACCGTAGAGCTGGTGCTTTCCTCGATCAACATAAATCTAATTTAGCATCGTATTGAATAAGAGGGGATTTCCTCTCTTATTTCGGCATTAAAGGTATCATATTTACGCCATTAAACATAAAACAGTTTTCTATCTTAGGCAAAATATATTTCCAACGAAATTTTTCGACATAATAATTGAAGGTAAAATAGCTTGTAATGTTGCCAATACACTATCAATAGTGGTTCGCCAAAATAGCTCCTGTTTAGACCTGCGGGAACCACTGATTTGTGGTCTGGGACGTACCGTCTTCACCGATCATCTATTGATGTTAACTGAACCGGAACTAACTGGTTATTTAGTAAGTTTCATTTTAATAGTTCAGTGATTTTAATGGCATACAGCTTTGTAGTATAAATTAATAAATGACTTTGAATAAAGCTGCAGAGATGTTGTGTTAAAAAGGGTTATCAGGAACTATATTGAAATTGAACTTTAGTGGAGATC
This sequence comes from Pieris melete, assembly GCA_963693345.1. Taxonomy (NCBI): domain Eukaryota; kingdom Metazoa; phylum Arthropoda; class Insecta; order Lepidoptera; family Pieridae; genus Pieris; species Pieris melete. Next base: position 1,387,564 of record CAVNZK010000032.1, on the reverse strand, counting down.
AATATATTAAATTATATTTAATTACTTTCTATCTGTAATGATGGCATTAATAAATGTTTGATTAAATTAAACCCAACACAAAAAACTAATTTTCTCTGAATAAAGAAATAAAGTGATATTACCTACATTCTACGGTTACAATCACTACGATGACGTCATGAGAAAGCGGTCCCGTACCACGCACTTCGCGCGCTCCTGTGAGCTTCCGTCCTGTCCTGACCACCCTATGAAACCTGGACAGACGCTCTTGCGCTAGTTGCTCGCTAAAACAGCCCGACCTGAGTTGTCCTTCAGGGTAACAGCTTGATTTTATATAAAAAAACTGCCACTGGCTACTGGGCCTACCGAAACACCGATTCAATGGTTAGAATGGTCGAGGAACCTCTCAGAAGATAGAAGGACTGTTTACTTCCACAACATTGACATGTTAAAAAAAATCTTATTTATTATAGAAGTATAATGAAAATTATTCACCTAAATCAGGTGTCATAAAAGCTGGCAACACACTCGAGAGCCTTCTGACATTAAATGCACCCGCTTAAAGTCGAATAAGAATCACTTAACTACATAAAGTGCAATGTAATGATTAATTAAATAATATTAAAATCACAGGCAAACAAACAGTTGTGGAATAGGTAACACAAGACATATATTGTAAAGTTGATATAAGAAACTACGAACCTAATAAAATGGAGAACTGAAATCTTAAGAGATTTTCTTGGACAAATTATAAAATAACGATTGTTTTTCTTACTGAAATAACGCATTTACTAATAGCATAGTAAAAAAAGTTCCAATACCTGTATCGGATACACTCTAGAAAAAATGAATAACTTTTTCACTAAAGCACAAAATTGAGTAAAAGTATTCACATTGTTGCAGCGGAATAACGTTGAGTTTTCTCTGGTCTGATTCGCGAAATGTTATTCTAAGCACGTACGCGCTGTTGAGAGAGACATTAGTTAAATTGTTACTGAAATTACAGACTACTGAAAGTATTCGAAATATGCTTATTTTCAATTTTATTATTGATTTTGGTCTATTCAACGTCATATAAATAATTTTGAATTTATATGGGAATACAAATGTAAGTAGCAAGCGTAAAAGTATATTACATATTTTTGGAGTGAATTTTAATAAAATATAGCGCAAAAGTTACACGGTTAAGATTTATTTAATAAACAGTGGTAAGACAAGATAAGGTAAAAGAATAATCACTTTTTTATGTAATAGGAGGAAAACGGGCAGGAGGCTCATCAGATGTTAAGTGATACGGCCTTTTAAGATTTGGTACGCTCTTTTCTTGAAGGAACAAAATACTTCTCAGTGGGCAGCTGGTTCCACATAGTGGTGGTGTCTGGCTAAAATGCCTCGAGAAACGCTCAGTTGTGTAACTTGGGGTTTTTTAATTCCCAGGGAAAAACATTGTTGTTTTTTTAAAAAGGAAACCACTTTTTTAATATCAAAAAAAAAGAGAAATAAATTTGTAATTTTTACGTTTATACATACACCCTCTTTTTTTTCTGTCAAAAATATAAAAAAGAGTGCATTTCAGACAAAGTATTTTATACTAAATAAACTCAAACCCACAACGCAAAACAATACAAACCACAACGCGTGGCTAGAGCTACAGCTAATTTCAGTTAATTACTTCTAAACATATTGTTATACAGCTTTCATCGATAAATATACTATTAAATTAGGGAATTTGATTCATAATAGTTGTTTATGTTCGATCAAACCAGACCTTATATACTTATAAAAACTCAGTGTCATCAATGGCTATGCAGCCTCTTGTGTGCCTAAGCCTCCTCAAGTACACGTCGACATCGCAATCTATGCAGTGCTTCCCGCGTCCAACTTCGAGATCCTGGACAACTCCATCCCACCAACACCACCAAAGCCACGGTCTACCGGGTTTTCTCATAATCATCATAATTAATGTGACATGCCTATTTTTATATGGCTGATCGAGCGGGTTTTTTTGATTAATCAATCTGAATGTACAAATTTATTTGCAAATAAACGATATATTTTATTTATTTATTTGGTTTCACTACAAGCTATATGCCGTATTTCGCTATAGGTACTATAGCGAAAACTGGGCAAATAGAAAATAGTGGAGAGTTTCTTTACAGTTCATCATGTTCGTTATACGACGCCCTTGATTAGAGAACTGTAAATGTAAATTCTGAAAGCAGGACAGTCAAGATTTTCTCAGCTTAGATTTTCTTAGCTTTCAATTTAAAAAAATTATTTATAAAAAGATATCAAAAAAAAACTAACAAATACATTGCGTACTTTTCGCAAATGATAAATACACAATATACTTTTCGGCGGATATTTGGTCAGACATGCACAGTATAATTGAAACCGCGTTCAAATTGTCGGTAAACTAATTGCAGTTTTCATGTATCAAATAGTGGTTTGTTTGTAATCCACGCGCTGTATTTATTCAATTAATTGTTGGGTTGTTTTAAGAATAATACATTTACAATAAATAAAGGATATAATCTTGTCTGAATTATTGGATACCACACAGATATTAAGCAATCTTTCCAAGGTACTTGCAAGCCTTCTTCTTCTTGTAGTGCCTCTCCACTACTGGTGAATGGCGGTCAGCTCGTCATACTTATTCTTTGCCAAGCGCATAAGCTGTTCTACGCTGGCCACTCCCATCCATTCTCTGATATTGCGGAGCCACGACTTCCTCCTTCTGGCAGCACATCTTTTCCCCTCGACCTTCCCCATCATGATGACTTGAAAAAGTCGAAACCGTTCGTGTCGAAGGTGTAATGGTTGCAGCTCCTTACAAACATTGTGTAAAACAAAAACGTAATTAAAAAGAGTGGCGGAGAGTTTGTGCCGGTTCTCCTCTTCCGTTCTACGCCCTTGATTTGAGATCTGGCAGTAAATGTAAAATTAGAAGCATTTAATGTATTTTTTTTGACGTTCATAAGTATACATTGTGTTACCTACATGATTAAATGATTTTTGTTTGTTAGTTTGAAGCATATGTTCCAAGTAACTTATTTTTTTTAATGGTCAAAGTGAGCGAGCCTTATGGTAGTGTAAATGCTGCCCGTTAGCCCCCTGTTTTATAAAAACAACACACAAAAGTCTTTATACGATAAAAATACATTCAAAATAAAAATCTTTATCCAACTCCATTAAAACACGTGGATACATTAAGTTTTTCCTATATCACTAAAATGTTCAGCATTTAGTCTTAAGTGCTACGCTCCACATTCAGACGGAATACGAAATACTTCCAGACTAACTGAGCAACGATTATAATTCTAAAAGGCACCCTGTTTACTTTAATGAGATGAAAAACTTTCACAAGACGACTGAGTTAAAGTTGAAAGCTACAAAGTACATAAACTTGTTTTTTTTTAGTATTACCGTAGTATATATAAGACCTACCAAGCTTAGAAGCGTACTTTTAGGTACCAAAGAGTAAAATAGTAGCTTAAAAGAGTCCTAGGCCATATTTACAAGATAATACGTTAATATTTCTAGACAGCCAATGTTGCAGAAAATTATTACGGTAATAACAGTATACAAAAAAACCTCTTGATTATTAATGATATTTTTTACATAAGAACATGTAAAACGAAAGATGAAACCGTACATTTAATTGTGATTGGAATCCTGTCGCCACCACCCAGTTTGTTAATAGATGTGTTGCCGGCCTTTGAGGGAAGAGTACGGTCTTTCTTAACCAATGTATAGGGTGTCTCAGTAAGAGTGCATTTTTTAATTTTTAAATAAAGACAAGTATTTTATGACATACTTCTGATATTTTTATTGTATTGTAAAGAAGACATGTTCCGATTAAGTATGGAATAAAATATCCGGCAAATGACCTCCACGGCTCGGATGTCAGGCCATTACACTTTTCATGAAATTTTCCATGATTTTTGCACAGAGATGTGGCTGTACACCACCAATGACGCGTTGGATTTCCGATTGGAGCTTAGGAATGGTTTCAGGTTTATTCGCAAATAACTCGAGATTTCACAAAACCCCAAAGAAAAAATCGCACGGCGTTAAATTGCACGATCTTGGTGGCTAGTTGACATCAAAATATCGTGAGATAATTTGTTCTGTTCATCGGAGAAAAAGACTTTTTTCGAAAAATTGGCATCGACTTCCTCTCATTGGCGACGACCCTCTACGATCAACCCCTATTTTGTATTATAAATGATAAACATGGAAAAACGATGAGCCGGATCAGCTAGTATCATATAAAATTTACATTAAAACTAGTATAGTAACATTGCAAGGCATTCATGAACTTTGTTAATACTTGCCATGTTTCCGGGAGTAATAGTCAATCAGTGTCGAAATATTCATCGAGTCACCTTACAACGGACATACGACATAACCTTTATTAAACAAAGTGTTTTTAATAAATTTTAAAGCCATATCGAAACTTTCAAACCATGTACCAAGACGTCAAGATTGATTTTTATATTAAGGACATATGAGAAACGATTATATTTCTAAAAGGCACCCTGTTTACTTTAATGCAACTTTCTCTGCAGCTGTGATACTTTTTGACATTCAACACCTTTTGTCTTCAGTCACCGTGACCACGCACGCTGTAAAGCACGCGAAACGTCGGATAAATTTAAAATTATGTCAAATAATTGTAAATTTATAATAATACATAACTTTAATCCGGTAAAAGCTTTTTTCTTTAAACGATTTTTAAATAATATTCGGCCAGACTAAATTCTTTGAACCATACCGCCTTGTCTGGGTATAATTTTGCTTGCAAACTCTATAATCGCGTTGGAAAATATTCAGCAAAAGCCTCAATGGACAAGTGATTAAGTTTTCTTTTTGTCATATTCTTACTGTTAAAGCTTTGTCACAGACTGCATAGTTTTATAGAATCGCTACAGACTATAAATATTCTTAATCTTTTCCAGGCAACCCGATTAAAATTAAAACAATGATGCAAAACAATCCAAGATGAACAAATCGTATTGCCAAAAAAAACCGATTTAAAAATTGTAAAAAAACAAATTGTAATTAATATCTTTACAACTTATTATTTACCTAGATAAAAAAACTCCAAATCCTGTTAATTCCCTACAATAATTCGTGCATATTCATTTCTCAAAACTGGTTCAGTGGAAACTATTTCATTAATTTATAATTAATATAATATATATTTAATATATAATATAGTATATCGATATTGCTTCTAATTTCTGATAAATCTCTGCATATTACCCACATTTCTGAACAGGTGATTAACAGTCTAAAAAGATGGCCATACTCAATTCTTCTCCAAATCCACCAATATCACATGTTAGGTTTACCTCTTTTTTACGAGTAAACAAAAAGTATATTTTACTAAGTTAATTCAAATAAACGTACTAAATTCATTAAACACTAAGAAGAATTATGGCGGAATCAAAACGACAGTTTTCAACAAAGGAATTGGATTCCGTTCTAGATTTGTGGCTGGGATATAAGACAATTTCTAGGAAAAATCACGACGCGGAAGAGAAAGATTCGGAAAAGCTTAATGGGTGAAATTGTAACGTTATCTGCGTTATTCCTATTGATCGCTTTATCTATCTTTATTATCCCTATTACTTATATATATCTACTTTGGTGATTGGGCAATATTACCGACTAGCTGATACCTATAGATTTGGCGAAATCAGTGAACTACGACACTTACTAGAGAAAGTATAAGCAATGTTTTGGGTGACGTAGTAGGCGACAAAAATGAGAATATTTTTTTTTCTGACATATTTGACATACCTATAGAGAATGACATAAGCTCATGCTTTGCCAAGTGACCATTTCCAAATTCGTTTGACATTAGTGGATCGCGTCTGTCGTGATTTTGTCTCAAGTCCTAGGTTACTGTGTAGCCAAGTGTTCGTTGACGAATGTAGTAGCCTACTGTCTGTCTAGTACGCACTAGACAGACAGTAGGCTACAGATTAGGCTACACTAGGCGAAGTACTATGTAGCGTACTAAGCCAAACTGTATATGATTGTATCCGAGACTATCATTTCTATTATTATGCATTTCGGTAAAGGTAAATAGTTTTTACGATTTTTTTTTTACAAAGTAAACTGCAAAATAAGTGTGTTTGTTAAAGTGAACTGTCTGTGTTACAAATTGAAGTTGTCAGCTGTCAAATGCCATTATTAACTTATATGTGATCTGAGTTTCTGGGATTTTGCCGAAAATGTTACTTGTGTTCGCGTTAATAAATAAATATAATACGTGATATACTTACATATACAGTATTATTCAAATAAATAAGTCGTATTGAAGCAGTGTTAGTCTTAGCCAACTTTTAACCCTCTGTATTGGATCATCAATTAAAATATCGTTTTATGGGTGCAATTAACACGTGCTTTTAACCCGCATGTCCCCAAAAACAATTGACAGGTATCACAGACTTATACTAAAGCAGTTATACATTTAATTGAAACTAATTCAACAAATCTTAAATTTCCAACACTGATAATTTACGGCGTTCCGGGTGCATGCTGGCAAAGAAAATAATATATATAAAACGTGCTTCAAAAACACAATAAAATTTTGAAAGGAAAAAGGGAGAATTATGTTTATAATTACAAAAACCACACTACAGGTGATGTTTTTGTTATAAATTAATCCTATGAAATTATTCTTAGAATAATTTTCGCGAGGCTGTGTGCTTTTCTTCCTGTGTGTAACACTTGCTTGTATAAAACTTTGCACTGGCAACTCATAGAGCGAAACTTAGAATCACAGATTAAACTAGAAAATTATTTAAAAAAAAATTACGTGCTATTTAACGAAACTTAGGCAGTGAATTAATGACAATCGAATGTGATTTTAATTATACGAAAATAATTATCTAAATAAACACTATTATTCCCGAAAATTAACGCGTGACATGTACAGAAGGCTAGTCACCTACTTGCTTATTAACAAAACTTATCTATTAAAACAATCAATAAAATTATTTACTGTTGGGGCACAGACACAGAATATTATTATAAATAAGTAAGTAATTAATACAGTGCTTAATAGTGTAATCAAACCACATTAAACAGACTACAATGAAACCGTTTAATGGTCATTTAATTCGAGATACAATCCTAAATGCCTTATCTGGGTCGGGTCGATTAATCTTTGACCTTTTCAACCCTCAGGGCATAGAATAGCGCGATACAAACAATTTGATACTTTAAACCTCACACACGTACCAAATAAATGCGTTTCATTTAAAGAAAAGAACAAAAGAAAAGAGGCCATAATTCAAATACTGTTTGCGCTATATCGCTGACAGTCAAAAAGGTTTACAATCGCCTGAGTGATTTTGACAGACCAGGTGGCTGACGGTTGACATCTCAGATGAAAAGAAGTCATATTGAGCGCGCGCACAATTTTCGTATTTTTTTTAATTGTGTATTTATCACCATAGAGCACTGTTGGCCTCGTGGCTTCAGCGTGCGACTCTCATCCCTGAGGACGTAGGTTCGATCCCCAGCTGTGTACCAATGGTGAAGGTGCATACTCGAACAGTGAAGGAAAACATCGTGAGGAAACCGAGATGTCTTAGACCCAAAAAGTCGACGCCGTGTGTCTGTCACAGGAGGCTGATCACCTAACTTGTACACGTTGTAGCGCCACTGATGTTTTTTTTTTTATTTATCACCATGTCTTATCAAGAAAGATTGGGATCGAGAGTACTGTTGGTTACCACCATCCCCACCAAAGCTTAGTGCTACCTAATCATAATATTTTCATCGGCATTCTATAGCACAGGTGGCAAAAGAGTAGAATGCTTACCTGATGTTAAGTGATAGCGTCGCCAGAAGGCTCGCGAGTGCATTGCCGACCTTTTAGGAAAGGGTACGCTCTTTGTTCTTTAAATTCTTGTGAAATAATTAAACTGTCTCCTTTTATAACAGTGTACACAACACAAATAGAGAAAAAAAGCAATTGGTGAGTAATTTCTCTGAATAAATGTTTTTAACGATTTTCGTAATTAGATACATATATTTTCTTTCTTTTCTTATTCGGCTTTATCACCCGATCTTACATAATATATTTTAACTTGCAAAGTCTATAATCGCGCTGGAAAACAATGTCTAGCAAAAGTCTCAATGGGCAAGTGATTAAGTTTTCTTTTTTTCATATTCCTACTGTTAAAAGCTTTGTCACAGACTGCATAGTTTTATAGAATCGCTACAGACTATAAATATTCTTAATCTGTTCCCGGCAACCCGGTAAAATTTAAAACAATGATACAAAACAATCCAAGATATTCAAATCGTATAGCCTAACATTAAGATATAAAGCAATAAACGTTATTTAAATACCGATTTCAAATAAATTTACAACTTATTATTTATCTAAGATAATAAAACTATATATAAATATTTTATTATTAATTACTTAAAGATGTCATGTGAAACATGTTGTAATGGTTGCAGCTCCTTACAAAAATTTTGTAAAACAAAAAACTTGGCGATTAAAAGAGTGGCGGAGAGTTTATTGCCCCTTTTCGTCAGTTCTACGCCCTTGATTTAAGAACGGGCTTTAAATGAAAATTAGAAACATTTAAGTTTAATATGTATTTCTTTATTGACGTTCATTAGTGTACATTGTGTTACCTAAATGAATGATTTTGAATTTTAATTTGAAATGTATTCACACAAAATATATTTCATACAGACTATGCAAATTAATATCAAGATGGCGCCTGGAACGAATTTTTCCGAGATTAAATAAGAAACGCTTTTTAAGCAACAAAAAACTTAATAAAGTTAAGTGTTTAAAGCCGTTTCGAACATTCGTATCTCGAATAATAAGAAATTGGAATCTGAGGCCACAGTTGCGCCATCCAACCCAATAAGCAATTCGATTAAATCGCCTAAATTGCAAATATGATTCAAATATTCTGGTACCCCCCTAGAAACGAACATGTAAGTGAATTCGAATGTAGATACGGTAACGTTAATATTATTCACGTGAAAGTGGGTTTAATGCTAAATCTGTCTAAGACATTCTCCATAAATAACTGAAAGAAATATTCTTTTGATATTGTAAATCATTAAAAGCTCAGATTTTTATCGCGCAGTCCGGACATACAACGACCAATATTTAGGCCTTGACTTGTTTAAGCTTTCGCGGAATATGGTTAAGGAGTATTAAGAATATCCGTAGCGCAAAATCACCTGTATCATCAGCATACCCCACATACACACCTTCACGTACTTACTCTTACTTTTATACCATCACACAACACAGCCAAATTAGGTACCACTTAGTTAAATTTATTGAATAATTTTTATTGTTTGTTTTCTTTTGTAAATTTTTGAAGCTTTTGTAGTTAAATATTATGTATTCCATCCATAAATTTAATTTTGTTTAGCTGTAGGATTGCGAAATAAATAAATTACAAAATCTTTATCGATTTACCCTCAAATTATTAAAAATATAAATCGTTTTGTGCAAAACAATTTTCTAATGCTACACCGCATCTTTGTTCAGGCGTTCATAAAAGCAGTTATAGCAAATAAAATATTATATTGATATAATATATTTCCGAGGAAGTGTAATTTAGGATTGGTAGAAAAATCCGTCTGAAAACGAAAATTGTAGAGAGAATGCGGCCGTTCTGTTCCTTGTTTTTTGTGGACAAGAAATATAAATAAATATTTAAATTATTAATTAAAAATAAATATTACATTGTATTTTCTGTGCGCATTTAACCGACATTAAATATTTTCTTAAACAGCTCAGACATGTTGTCTTTAGTTGACGTGAGTATAACTGTAAAATAAAACTTAATGGCTAAAAACACAAATTGATTAGATTTTTTACACAACTTAACATCAAAACCAAACCTCAAGTGGCACTAGAACCTCTTAAGTCTGGGTCTCACGTGTCTTTAATCTAAGAAGCAAGTAGGTGACCAGTCTTGGCCGTCACGCTGTTTTCTTCTGTTTTCATTAAGACGGAAAGGTGATTTTGGTAAAGTTCCCAGGGCACTTCTGTACTTCTGGAAGGAGCTAGGCTGGCTTAGTTAGCCAGAACTTTACACACAACGGACCGAGTACGAGTCTAAGTGCGGAAATTGAGTCAACTAACCATAACGAACTTGCTGAGTTTCTTGCCCGTTCTTCTCAGAACAAGGCCGCCTAGTAGACTAATGAACGGATGGCGTAAATTTGACTTGTATAAGTGTACAAACCTAAATGAATAAATAACTTTTGATTTTGAATTACCATACCATACCATAGTATATGGGAGTCGAACATAGGACCTTAGAGATAAGAGTCGCACGGTACGGCCACTTGGTCCACACTGCTGACGATTGCTTTAAATCAACCTGTATGTAAATAATTTAATAAATTCGTTTATTAATGTTTCATGTTCATCGTATTCAATGTTTATTAGGCCCACGAAAGGGGGAAACTTTTAAGCAAGTAATAAACACAATTTATTGAATGGACATCCTACGCTCTCATTACATATACCCAATATTAGATTTTACCGTGCGATAAATACTAATAATGTCATAATATGGAGCGAACGTTTTCGGTTTAATGAGGGTCTTCATATTTACCGAAATTGTCTCATTATGTTAAATAAATACGCGGTGTTCCCAATGTTTGTAAATATCTACTTTTGTGGCTGTAATGCGATTTTCTAGGATTTCATCTTGTTTTATTATTTAAAAAGTTTCAAGCGTTATTGTCTCCTTAAAGCGTTTAGTGGGTATAATTTTTACGGATGAAACGCAGTAATAATAATATTAGCGTCACGAAGATGTGCAGCGTTTTTATCGAAGAAAAGGGAGAGAGCGATTGAGACCGAGTGAGAGAGAGTGACAACGGGCGAACGTAGCATGAAGCAAATAGTATTGTCTTTAATTGACATAACTTTTACACAATAAAAGAAAACACTTTTTAACCGGATTAAAGTTACACGCACGAAACACGAAACACGAAACGTCGGTTAAATTTAAAATTATGTAAAATAGAAAAATAGAATAGTAGGGAGCAAGCAAGTGAGAAAGATCGAGAAAGAGAGTGAGATAGAGCGAACGTCGCATCACGCACAGTGCCATGGAGCGAGAGGTGAGAGAGAGAGAGTAAGGGAGATCGAGAAAAAATACACGCTATTGGTTGATGTATTTTTTTTTTTATAGAACGGGGGGCAAACGGGCAGGAAGCTCTTCTGGTGTTAAGTTATATCGCCGCCCACTCTCAATGCCAGAGGGCGTGCGAGTTCGTTTCCAGCCTTTTAAGAATTGGTACGCTCTTTTCTTGAAGGATCTTCAGTCGAATCGGTTCGGAAATAGTTCAGTGGGCAGCTGGTTCTACATAGTAAACGACAATGAAACTTACGACAGCAGCAGGTATTAATCAGAACAACTCTATTATATATAATAATGAATTAAAAAAAAAAACTTGTGACGATAGTAAAATTTACTCACTACACTATTTATTATTAAAAATTGTAGTGAGTTATATTATATAAATCCATATATTTAAATAGAACAACTTTTTATATTTTATTAAATTTCTGGTACACATATTTTTTTTAAATAAAACCTATAATAGATGCTATTTTAATAAAACGGTATGAGTTAAAGTTTATTGTTTAAAAAATCGCATGTAAATAATATATATTTAACTCAAATTGTGGAGTAAATTTAATTCTCAGTTAATATTGTTTATTTTTTATAGCGTAATGATCGTATTGATTGCTTTCATACTTCTAGTCGGATAGTGTTTGGGTTGAAGTCTAACTTCAATAGAAGCAGAAGTTGGAATATATACAACCAAATATATCTCTAAATGTATTCTGAGGATGTCGTGAAAGCCTTCTTACGTGAAAGAGCGACGTATTGAGCTTACACAGACTAAAACGAACAGCTTAGCTGGAATCTTAAACGAGTCCATTCACTGGAATATGAACCGGGAATGGATTAGTAGATTGTATAAACTATACTAAATTCTATACAACTTTTTACTATTTACAAGTTCGAATACAAGATTTTGTATCACTTGTTTTATTTATTTTAAACTAGATGGCTATTTATTAAGTATTTTGTGCGCCTTGATTATATTAAGTTTACCGAAATTAGTCCTTGGTAGTATTAAACATAATTGATCAATATTTCTTAATGAATATTTTGTATTTGACTTCTGAAGTGAAAGTTCTTTAGGCGCATAAAGGTAAAATTTTTACGGAACGTCACGAAGACGTGCAGCGTTTTTGTCGAAGAAAAGGGAGAGAGTGATATAGATCGATTGAGAGAGAGTGAGAAGGGCGAATTAAAGGAAGAATTAAAATTTCGTAAAAAAAAATTCAAGAGAGTTCATAAGTGTACATTGTGTTACGAGTACCTACATGAATAAATGGTTTTGATTTGATTTGTTATGTTTAGTTAAGTCAATAAAATTAAGAACGTACACAAAATGTATGTTAACCCAATTATAAGTTTGATTACCAATATAATATTACCTAATAAATATATTGTGTTGAAACCCATATAAATTAGGGACCTATTCAGCTGCCTCGCATTAATCGAACGCAAAGGAATTGCTATCAAAGGCTCACTGGCTATTATTCAACAGTATCCTCAAGACGGGACACGGTTTTGCTCTTGACATGCTTTTGAACGCTTGGATTTAACTTACGATCCATTATAAATTGGTATACCTGAATAGATGTGGGCCAAATGGAATCCTAATTGAGATACGTGACATTAAATGTTATATACACAGTTGCTTGGACGTTATTGAGTCATTTTTTTTAGTAAATTAAATTAAATTGGTTATTTAAAATTAACAGGCGAGAACTGGTAGGTTGAAAGACAAAATTATTTACTAAGATTACCAATTTATAAAAGTTAAATGTAACCTTTCTAGTTCTGCGCCTCAGATTTCTGTATCTGTTTCATGATCATATGTCAATCTAATAGGCAAGTAGGTGATCAGCCTCCTGTGACACACGCCGTCGACTTTTTAAGTCTAAGGCAAGATGTTTACCTTCACCGTTCGAGCGAATTAAATGCTCACATTGAAAGAATGTCCATTGCACAGCCGGGGATCGAACCTATGACCTCAGGGATGAGAGTTGCTGAAGCCACTAGGCCAACACTCCTCTAAGATATATAAAAATGATATTATAAAGTAGAACAATCCAATAGTTCTTCCAATGAAATTAATTATTATCAATATAAAACGCCTAAACGCTACAGTCAATTGTCATAATTGCATTTAAGATTCTGCTATTTATTGTAACAATTTATGTTAGAATATGTATAATATGTATGTAGAATATGTTTATTGTAACACTAAATAAACTATTACTACTTCAAAGCTTAAAGTTAAATTAATATAGGAAAGTTTCTCGGATACGGAAATAACAAACCCATCGCAAGAAAAAATATGATATAATAATGTAGACAAATGTTAGAACATTTCACAAACAATACATATATAGTCTAAATTACCACCACTTAAAATCATATACATTTATTAATTCTTACATTTATTAAGGTGTTGCGCACCCTAAACACTATTGTTTATGAGACGTATATATTTAGTTGAACACTGACTGAATTTACAAGAATTGGATTATTTATAAGTAGTTATAAAATGGTTTAGGTTTTAAGTTGTTAGTTGTTATGCTTATATTATGTTTTTAGTGTAGTTTTCTATTTTATTAGTATTTAGTTACTGTAAAAATAGGAAATAAGGAAAATAAATAAATGAATAAAATTTAGGTAATTTTACAGCTAACATACATATTATAAAACAAAACATATTACATTGATCAACAATATATATGAAACAGAAAACATAAGTAAGTACATAAGTACATAGACAAAGCGAGAAAAATAAAAGAAAACTAAAATTTAACATTAAACAAACGATAATGAATACTTAATATTTCAAAGAAAAAAGTAAATTTGTTACTGCTAAACAAGTTATTATTATTATTAAAAAACATGTTAAATTAGAGGAATTACAATAATTGTATTTCTAATTGTAATATAGATAAGTAGTAATTATAGTATAGCTGAGAAGTAGTAAAGTGAGTGTTTGAAAACTAGTTTTCTTTTTTAACAAAATCTACGGAATGAAACAGCTCGTTCAGCCACTTTGTTTTACTAAATAAACATGTAACTGTGACAGCAGAGCAGTGTTGGCCTAGTGGCTTCAGCGTGCGACTCTTATACCTGAGGTCGTAGGTTTGATCCCCGTGTGCACCAATGGACTTTCTTTATTTCATCAGGAAAACATCGTGAGGAAACCGACATGTCTTCGACCCAAAAAGTTGACGGCGTGTGTCAGCACTGGAGGCTGATCACCTACTTGCCTATTCGATTTAAAAATAATCAAGAAACAGATTCAGGAATCTGAGGCAACCTAACAAGAGATTGTACCGCTACTGATTTTTTATTTTATTTTACATATTATAACTGAAGTGTAAAAAGGCTGCAGTGAATTTACTTATTGGTTCATATATCATTTTGTTTTAAGACTTCCTCTACCGGTTCAGGTTCCCGTTCTCGCCTACGATGTAATGACTTATGTGACCCTAATAAATTTGTACCAACTAAATATATGTAACAACCGTGAGGTCGGGTGTTTAAATCCCTGATGATTAACAATGGATCTTTATATTTGCGCAATAAACATATGTTTTGAGTGAATCAGCTGGGTCAAAAATCCACGACACATGTTAGGCACAGGAGGCCTTTTATCCATCTAGATGGTATGGTTGCTGGACTCAGTTTCCACACTTAGACTCTTACTCGGTCCGTTGTGCGTAATGTCCTGTCGAACTAAGCCAGCATAGCTCCTTCCAGAAGCAGAAAATTCTCCTGGGAAATTTGCAGGCTTCACGGAACGACCTCACTTCTCCGAGGATTTCTGCACGTTGCTTAGCTACAGCCTCGCATTCCAAGACTACATGGGTAACTGATTCCTCTGCGCTGATAAAGCCTCTGTACATATCCATCTAGATATATATAAAAGAATACACCAACGAAAAAGCTATTACACATGTAATAAATAAAGCTTGTAGCACAATTATTTATTGCGATCTTTAAAAACAAATGAAGAACGAACAAAACAATTTCACGCAAACAGTTTAGCGAAGAGTGCAAGTGGTCCGATCACAAATCGGTTGTTCAAGTAGCAACCTAAACGAAATCCCAAGTACACGTTATTCTGTTGCACGGCCACGTACTAACTCGGTTACGATGGTAGCTTTGAATTTGACAATTTGTTTGAGTTTGCGCCCGTTTCGCATTTCACAAACGAACTTGACGATGTTTGGCGACTGCAAATTGTACGAACAATGTATTCAAATGGAGAGTTCTGTTGCTATTTAAAGAAAGTTAGTACTTTAATATTGTTGAAGATTCTGGGTTTTCTGTGTAATATTTAAATCTTCTTCGGTGGAATCAATATTTATATGAAAATTTGTTATTTTGTAACCTACAAAAAAACAGCATTTGTCGCTACTCCACTTTTCAAAGAAAGTCTTCCTAAAGCCACAGCCTGCATCGGAATACTTAGTGGTGTCATTTCGAACGAGGTTTTGCGGACATTTGGAGGGAAAGGCTAAATTAGCCTCCAAAAAGCTTGGTGTGCTCAGCAAGGCAAGACGGTACCCCACTCCGGACCTCCGCTTGCAACTGTATAAAGCTGAAATTCAGCCCCACATGGATTACTGTTCTCACCTCTGGGAGCTCTCCAGTACCAGCTCCTTCCACTTGACCGTATTCAACGAAGAGCCGATCGAATCTTCGACTACCAATCACTCTTCGAGCGGCTTGATCCCTTGGCGTTGCGTAGAGATGCGGGGTCACTCTGCATCTACTACCACATTTACCATGCTGAGTGTTCAGAGGAGTTGTTCAGATTAATACCTGCAGCTGACTTTCATCATCGGACGTCGAGGCAGAATACGAAATTCCCCCCGTATCATATCGATTTCCGTTGCTCCACTACTGATCGTTTTTAAGGCAGATTTTGCCGCGCACTACCACTATGGGAACCAGCTGCCCACTGAAGTATTTTCGAACCAATTTGACGAAACTTTCAAGAAAAGAGCATACCAATTCTTAAAAGGCCGGTAACGCACTCGCGAGCGCTCTGGCATCAAGGGTGTCCAAGGGCGGTAACTTAACAGCCTTCTACCCGTTTTCTCTTGTTCTATAAAAAAATTACGTAATTGCAATTTAGTTAAATCTTTAATTATTATCTTTCCATGAAGATCATTGAAAGTATAATCACAATTAAAATATTTTTAATAAATAAGAATAACAACTAATCTTTTAACCTTCTCTAAGAAAAGTATACTTAAAACATTTTTGAATAAATACATTTATAAAACAAAAGAAAGCGTTTTCATTACAATTGAATAATTTTTTACAAGTGGGAAAAAACCACAAAGGCGCGCAGACGAGACCGTAGTAGCTATGACAAACTGAAATACCGTTGTTTAATTTCTCATGCCTCTCTCGCAATATTCTTTTCTATCTTTTCTTTTGCTCGGACGCTCACCATCTTGTATTTGTCTCTTTTGTGTGGCTGAGTTGAAAATGTTTTATGTCGTAACGTATGTGCCGCTGATTAAATTCTGTCAGCGCTCGAGTAGGTAAATAAATTACTGTCCCGCAAAATTATCGAATTACTTGTTCGAAACCTTTAATGCCCAGTGGTTAACAACTTCTATAGAATTTAAAATGCAATTAGCAATTATTAATCTAATTTTTTTTTGTTTTTTTTTTTGTTAAGTCATTTAATCATGCTACATACGCATAATTTGTATTTACAATTTTCTTAACCTACAAAGTAATAATTAAAAAGAAAATTAAAACAAATTTAAAAAGCTTGGTACCTGTGGCAGTGTACCTTTAAGGCTGGCAGCATTTCCTCGCTGTATTGCGATACTTATTTGTAGAGGTAAGCACCAGCTCTGTGGTCACCGGTACTATCTACCAGGTGCCAACTGAAATCTTTGTTAAGCGTCTGAGCACTTGAACCCCACGGCCCAAGACTTTCTACTCCAAAGGGAACCAATTTACATTTATTAAAATTAATAACAATAAGATATTTAGTAGTTGGTACAATTTATTTTACTTTCAGCATTACATTTCATCTGAAAACAATATGTAAACGCTCTAAAACTGATATGAATAGTTCATTATTCCAAACAAAATTCCAAATTCAACTTTTCATCCACATTTAGCACAATGCCTGATGTTATCACAAAAAAAACAAAAGAATTCTTTTCATTACTAATGACGTTTACCTATTTACCCCGTTCTCCCCTAATGATACGCACGTATGAGCATTAAAAACGTTCGTAATAATAATTCATAGAGAACAAAGGCACGTGATCCGCGTTATTGCTAAGATACTTCATTATCCAGCGGAGACAAACAAAGAGCCTTTTATAGAGAGAGCAATAATGGCTCGATAGTGCCGCCCTCTATAACGATTGTCTTATAACAGACCGTTTTAAAGATAAAAAATGAATTGTCAGCGCTTGTGACGCTATTTCATTTAATTGAGTCTCTTTGTTTCGAATGTTTGACTTGCTTTAACAACTTGATATTTACTGTTTAAATTTCTTTACTTAACAAATTTTTGGTTAAATTATCTTTATTCGCAATTGCATAATCATTGTGACCCACATTGTTTTAACAACGCATTACATGACGTAAATAGGTTTTATTTAAGTATTCTTTTGTAAGTGAAGCAAGTCTTATTCTCGTTATAAAATTCCAATAATATGAATGAAATAGAACATCTACTCTATTTGATTCTGTAAGATGCAGGCGTGGGTGTATTTGTTACAATTGTTATACTCCTACCTGACATGTTAATATTAGTACCTTTTTATCGCGTTCTGTTCGAATGCTTCAAGGCAACTATTTAATTAATAAAAATAAAAAAATAAATCAGTGGCGCTACAACCTTTTAGGTCTGGTCCTCAGATTATCTGTATCTGTTTCATGATCATTTGTTCATCTAATAGATCTCCCACTAAAGCTTAAACCATTTGAGACTACTATCCAAAAAATAACCTCATGGAAAAAATTCATTCTTGTACAGACAGGTTTCGAACCCACGAACCACTCGTTAAACCACTAGGCTAACATCGATATCTATTATATTTTTACGATACTTAAAAATACTCAATATTTAGAGACGTTGCAGTATTTTACACCCTCGACATGAAAAAGGCTATCGCAACATAATATATCCATAATATACATATAGTTTCCTTACTATGTAGTATGTAGTAGTACGTAGTAGAAGTGTACTCGTGTAAAAATATTTTTTTATTAAATTATTTTGGGGTTATAATGAAATAATTTATTATGACACAAAAATTACGTTCCTACGTTTTGAAAATAAATTAATGAGATGGTATTTATTAATGAGATGGATTTGTATTAATTATTTCAACATAGAAAATAAATAGACCTATTTCCCTACACTGAATTGTAATTAACTAAACAAAGGGGTATTTGTTGAAATAATATAGAATAGTCGTGAAGTGGTTGTGAATGTTAATTAAATTCTAATTTCTACTAGGTTAATAATTTAGTTTGAGCTACTGAGATCATGTTCCTTGCTTAACAAGTCCCTTTAGCAGTTGCTTCTCTAGGTATTAATATATGTATTGTTACACATAGTCTATTACAAGATAGGAAGATTACATATATTACCCAATATCTCTGCACATACCGCATTTACAAAAAAAAGTGTTAGAGGAGTTTTCTCAGAATACCTGCATTCATCATCAGACTTAGAACACGTTAGTTTTATAAGGCATTTTTGCCGCGCACCACTGTGTGGACCCACCTGCCTGTCTAGGTACGTCTGAACCAATATGACGTAGGAAAAGAGTGGACCTATTGTAAAAAGGCCGGAAAGGGACTTTGCCATTGAGAGTGACCATGGACAAGCTTATGTAGCTTATAAGCCTATAAAGCTTATCACTTTACATCAGATAAGCCACATGCCCGTTTTGCGCTAAAACAAATATATGACTAACACTAACGTAATTGTACTACAAAGAACGGTTCGGTAGCCGTCGATACACAATTTTATACTAAAACTAGCAGACCGGCCAAGCGTTGCTGTGGCCAAGGTTTTTGTAATATTACTTAGTAGCAAACTATTCAAGGGAAACGGTAGGAGAACACCAGTCATGGGGACCATGCTTTCTTGGTGGTTATGCCATTAAATTGTAGCTTATGTGAAACGTTGCTACTTTCAACACAGCGCCATCTGTTAGACTTATGACTGTCAAATAATTTGCGGCTATAAATTGAGATGTAAGCTATCTCATCTTTTAAGTTAGATCAAACTGGACACGGTGTGCAAATTTGATTGATATCGGTTCGGTAGTTTAGGAGTCCATAGTGAACAAACAACGTGACACGTAATTTATATACATTAAGATAATAAATACCTCGTTCCAATATATGCTTTACAAGAAAAAGGCACACACAGTCTTATAGAGAAATAATATTATTTTAGGAACAATAAGAGAGGTGAGACTGATAACCTACTGATACCTTGCCTTACAATAGTCACAAAACGCACAAAAACACTCACTACAAAATTATAAAATTAGAACGTAACATACTAACAATTGGCAAATAGGTATTCAAAAAAAGAACGCGTCCAACACAATCCGAGTGAAATCAAAGCAGTCCGTCAATCAAAACATGTGACGATCGGACGAGTTAAAATGTTTTTGATCACCCTCAACAAAATGTAAGAAACTAAAATTATGTATTTCGAACAGTAGGTAATAACTATTTTTTTCTTTTATTTCATAATTACAGTTTCAGACGACGTTTCATTTAGCGTGGCAATATAAACTTCACAAAGTTTTTTTTTCATTTTATCTCGCACAGACTATAACAATATACACAATCTCTATGGTACCTACACAATTCGAATTTCAAATTTTTAACCACCTTTGAAACAAACTCATGATATATTGGTTCTTTGATCTTAATTGCAATACAGATCTTCAGAATAGCTTACGGCCATTAATTCAAGTATTACTCACGGGACTATTCAGGCGGTGTTCACGTCATTAAATTGTTACGGAAACGTTCAAATTGCTTCAACGATCATTATATTGTACCACAAGAGCGTATATTAAACTCGTAATATAGGAGATACCGCACATATTAAACATTTTTGTCATATTAAATTTTTTATTGCTTTGAACATATTGAATGTTTTGCATACTTTAAGTATCAATTTAGTACAAGTGAGTTTGATTTTGCAGTTAATAAAGGTTAAAATTTGTTGGCTATATTTATGGAATACAAAAAAAACGTGTGTGTACTTATGAACAAGCGTTAGAAGTTATACTTCTTTGGCGTAAAAAGGTAAAAATATTTTCAAACATTCTTACGTTAGTAGAAAAAACGACACTAACAATAGAAAAAATTTACCCTCATCATTTTTCCCTAACGCGCCAACATAAGTATAACTTCAAAAAAACGAAAATGTTGACTATAGCTAACTTCAGGGTGTCGGTTTTTTGCGACGGTGTGCGCACGCATCGTAATAATTTAGTCTCATCATTTTTCCCTAAGGCGATGTGTTGTGCTGAAAAAAATAGCTATTGATAAATATAAACATTGCTTTTCAAGCAGCAAGCTTCTTCAACATTAATTTGTACTATATTCATCTTAACTGATTTACTATTACAAATATTGATTATTTGTGAGCGTGTGTGTTTAACCCTAAAGTCATGGGTTTGGTACCCGTATGTGCATCAATGGATAATTATTTCAAAATGTGTCACCTACGCGAAACTATAAGCTATAGTTTCTATGGCAATTTAAATTTGTCTACTTTTCTATGGACAACGCCGTTTTTACTACGGATGTGTTGCTGGTCTTTGAAGGCATGGTACACTATTGGAGGCCTAAGTCGTATTAGTTTGGAAGAACTGGTTTTAGCTGCTGGTTCCACAATGAGTGTCACAAAGTACTTTATAAAGCGCTCTGTTGTGGAACACCAGGCGTCAAGGTGATACGTTAAAGCATGATAATAATAATTGATAGAATGGAAAGATATGATATTAATATGCATTACGACGGACATATTACGTAAACAAAACTCCAAAATGAATTATTCTAGAAACATCGGCATAATTTTGATATCTATGTGAACGACGACTGCCTTTTACAATAATTATTGCATTCATACCGAGTTGCTTTTAAAATAATAAAAGTCATAATGCGATGTATTCATATTTACCTACTTTCATAAACAAAAGACTATCAGTTAAATCATACATTTTAAATATGGAACCTTAAATTTATAGACTGAAGGTATAAAATGAAATGCATCAAACTCAACGTTGCATTAAACGAAGTGGTTGACGTAAGTACTGACATTTTTGTACATACATCGAGGTAAATAGATTCAAAGGATACTGCGGTTTCGTAATTTATCATAAAACATGTATGGGGAAATGTAAATTTTAATTTAGCTTCGTAAAAATGAATATGTAAAAGTTAGAAATACTAATGAACAACTTTTGGCGTTAATATGGTAATATTTCAATAGAACATTTGAAATATTGGAACGAAGTTTTGGAACGAAGTTCCTTATCGCGCGTAGTGAAAGGGGGCTAGACGGAAAAATTCTTACGAAAAGTTATCACGACACTTTTTTGCTATTGTAATACACCTGTTCTCGTCCGATCACCGAAGTTAAGCAACGTCAGGCGAGGTCAGTACTTGGATGGGTGACCGCCTGGGAACACTTCGTGATCTGATGAAACGATTCGTGATGAAAATCTTTCATACTGTTATGATACCAATTAACATATAAATTAATCGAAAGGAATTTCGTTCCATCCGGGTGTCCCTTGACACCTCTAAAGTTTTTATATCAAATTATAAATAACCTATTACTGTACAGTACTTTAGCTCATAATCACTTCATGACCCTGGTTGTATATGGTCAAAAGCATAGGTTTTTTGAACTATCCTTTTGTGGGAATTTGTGACGTATGGAGTCAAATGCATTGCTGTAGTTAACGAAGGCCAAGTACAAAGGTTTGCCGTTCTCTTGACATTTTTTAATTACCTGCTAAGATCGTCAGTAAAAAACCCTTTTCTAAAGCTACCCTTCTTTCTTGGTTCTTGTTCATGTATAATCTTAGTCGATCTATTTAGTGTTTATATGAAGAATAGTTCGTAAACATTTGATCGATTCTACTTTTATCGCCTCTTTTATGATTAGCAATAATAGTAACAATAATAATATAGCATTGTTACTGGTTTTATTTGTTATCTGGTCAGGAACTGGTGTCTTATCTTTTTCTTGGCTATTGACAGCTTTTTCAATTTCGGAGTTGATCAACGGTAGGTATAAATCATTGACAGTGATAGAAAAAATTCGTATTTTTCAATTGCGCAATTTATAATAATGTGCATATAAATATATAACAAAGTACGTCATAGTATAGAAAATAGGAATATCAAAATACAATATTGCAAGTTGCGTTCTAGTGAATTTATATTGTTTTCTAAGATAACAAGCTGCATGTTATAAAAATAAAGGCTAAACAATATTTTAGATTACTCTTTGTTCGCTCGCTTCAGATACACCTTTAATGATGTATAAAGCTAAGTAGCTGTAGTAGAATAAGTTCGCCGGTGCTACGAAAAAAATATTTTTTTTACTAAGAAATCATGGAACCTTACGATCAAGCCTTACATAAGACCTAAGCCTCTTGCCTAATTTAAGCCTAACCTAATTTATAAATAAGGATTAAAAATAAATTAGAGAAATATATTATAGGAGTTTTTTTAACAACCGTTTTTTAATTATCTATTCGTATTTACAAACTATAATTTCAGATTTTGACTACTCGAAATTATTGACTTGATTTATAATTAATTTCGTTTATTTCCAACTAGGGCCCACTCGGCGTTTCTCTTTCCATTTAGTGTTTTGCTTAAAAAAATCTGTCGTTACTTTTCTATACTTATATCATTTACGTTCTAGCTAAGCTCCTGTGCTGTGACCTGTACTGATCTAATATAAAGAGGTGATAGGAGATTTAAAGATTAAACTAAACACTTTGGGGTATTACGACACTACTGGTAATAAGATGTATTTTATATAACATATAAACTTAGCATTGTCTTTGATTGACATAACCTTTACACATTTAAAGAAAAAACTTTTTGACCGGATTCAAGTTATGTATTATTATAAATTTACAACTACACGGTGACACCTAGACCACGCACGCTGTAAAGCACGCGAAACGTCGGATAAATTTAAAATTATGTTAATTAGTTGTAAATTTATAATAATACATAATTTCAATCCGGTCAAAAAGTTATTTCTTTAAACTTTAAAAAAAAACAGCTATTAAATAATCCCTTTATTGAAATAACCAATATTAAAAGATCTCAAGATAAGTACACCTTGAGAATTCAAGAGCTGACTAAATGATTTAATTGCAAATATTAGTTTTTATTAAGGTCCGTTCATCAACTTATAAAGCATTATCTACGATGTTTATAGAAAATAGATTTTGCTCCATTTATTTACAGAACTCATTAAAAATTGTTTAAATTGGAACAGATGTTCACATATTGAAGTTTTGCTTCATAAAAGCGTTACTACCGCGGCAAATGTTTCAGACGGCGAACTGAAAAGTTTGTGAAGTGTTTATTCGGCGAGCAATTCACGAACAATGTGTCTTGTGAGTTGTGAAATTTAAGTTTGTTGTCTGTCGATAAAATTGAGTTTCGAATTAAGATTTAGGATCTGATAAACACTTGTTGCAAAAGATTTAGTCAAGTCTGATCGTAAACAGTTTATTTATTACTAGTAAAGGTTCGTTGCATTTTTTTCCCAGATTTAACATTTTAATTTGTTATCTCTATATATATAAAATTCGTTCCCATACTCCTCTGAAACGGCTCGACCGATTCTTATGAAATTTTTGATGTATATTGAGTAACTCTGAGAATCGGCTACTATCTATCTTTCAAACCTTAAATTTTTATTGTATTGTTATTTTATGAAACAACATAAAAAAATACATACAACCCCTAATTTTTATTATTGTAGATAGTTAGATAGGGCAAAACAAACGTTTGCCGGGTCAGCTAGTTTCCTAATATAATACAAATACGAAACGCATCACATCTGCCCCTTCTATTACCACTACTACATAGCGATCACGACCACTCAAGAGTGTATCAGATAAGAAGAAGAAGAATATAATACAGCAGTTGGCTACCTTAATAAATAAATTTCTTAAAATTTATTTACGATATCATAGTTAGTAAAAAAAGTATCTGACTAAGTTTGCCATGGCGTACACCCGTATTGTAAAACAAAAACTCATTTTAAATACAGCATTCAAGCAAGCTACCTAAATTAAAAAAAAAAATATATTATATTTGAATAAGTGTATATACATTAGTAGCATGAAACAATACTGTTTTAAGTTGAAAACTAAGTCTCTTTCTTCCACAAATATTCGTTGAAATTCATGTAAATTATTCATTTATTTACAGTAGATTTCATATACATTTCTTTGTCTGGATATTCATCGAGAGCAAAATAGCAATTACAAAGATAAGAAATGGTACAGAATGTATAAAAACTCTAATTTCTTCGTCTTAAGGTCTTACAGTTTGAACTGTAAAAAGCGAAAAATTATACTTTTAAAGAACTATTTTCGAGCGCTGGGATAAAGCTGCGTGAAAAGAGAATTTTTGCAATTAAAATTGTCTGACTTTAAAAACACTATTCAAGTAGAACAACTTGAGTTGCTCAAAGTTTGAAGTAATTGCGCTTATTGAATTTAGATGGAGCACCTAGTTATAACGGCGGTTTTAATTAATTAACCATAATAATTTTTGTATGTTCCATACGTGTGTAGCAGTGTTGGCCTAGTGGCTTCAGCGTGCTACTCTCATCCCTGAGGTCGTAGGTTCGATTTCTGACTGTGCACCAATGGACTTTCTTTCTATGTGCGCATTTATCATTCGGTCGAACGGTGACGAAAAAATCGTGAGGAACCTTAGACACAAAAAGTCGACGGCGTGTATCAGGCACAGGAGGCTGATCACCTACTTGCCTATTTTTTATATTTTTTTTTAAGACAATTCACACCAATTGACCAAGTCCCATGCTAAGCTGGTGAACCTTGTGTTATGGGTACTAGGCAACGGATATACATACATATTATAGATAGATAGACATATAAATACATATTTAAACACCCAAGACCTAAGCACAACACCAAATGCTAATCACATCGATGTTCGTCTCAGTCGGGGATCGAACCCGGGACCCATGGATTCGCAGTCAGGGGTACTAACCACTAGACCAATGAGTCGTCAGTAATGAAACATATATATAAATCTGAGGCCCAGACCTATATATAGGTAGGTGTTGGCTTAGGTACGACTCTCATCCCTGAGGTCGTAGGTTCGATCCTCATGTGCACTTTTAACATTCGCTTGTACAGCGAAGTCAAATATTCTAAGAAAAGCGGCACGATTTTGATCAAAAAATTCAACGGCATGTGTCAGATTACGAAACTGATACGGAAATGAGATGAAGTTCAAACCTAAAATGTTGTTACACCACTTCTTTTTACTATGACAAAAAAGGGATTTAACATGATGTTGCTGAAATAATGAGGAATCTCCAGTGGGTCATAATCATCTTAAAAGCTGAACATTTTTATTATAGGTCATTTTTATAGGAACCGAGTAACTTTAGTTCCCGAATTGAATATAGTGTGAACTTAATGTACAAGAAAGGCTCATCAGTCTCTATTCGTCACAGCGTAAATACAATGCAACAGAATAGGACAAAAGATTACTTTGGTTAAAAGGATGCAATTAGATTGACTTAGTTTTAAGGGGCAACTAAAATCACACCAACAATCTGTATATAATATTATGATAAGTTGTCTTCCCTTAATTTTGCCGCAATGCAGTAAGTTTACTAATTCTCTGTGAAACCCGACCGTCTAATGAAAACTTCATCTTACTTCATACGAACTACGATTATACAAACAAATAAAATATACTTAAAGTTTCGTAAGTTTTGATCTCGCATGCTTTATAAATAAAATTAAATCCCTTAATTTTCAAAAACACAATAAATGTATGATTACCTGTTTAAAGAGCGCTGCTGGACTCTATACTCTCAAAATATATTTAAACAAGAGTTATGTAACTTAACTAAAGATAGAAGAAAGAAGAAAGAAAGATAAAGATAACCTATATCTTTAGTTAAGTTACATATAGATATTTAAGGTAATAATTAGAAGCGTAAATAAAATTTAAACAATCATCGCATTCTTGAAGCCAATATTGAGAGCCCGTTATTTTTTACATACTCATAAATTGTATTTTAACATTCTGAAAAATAAGTATAAGTTTCCGATAATGTCCTATAACATAAGTTTCATTTAGATTTGTGAAGCCTTAGATAAGCCAGGTTTTTGTTAGCGTCGCAACCCCAGTACCCGTAATTTTTTGTTAGTTATAATCTCATATTTTAAATCATTAAAATCAGTTGTTACTTGTTTTTTTATTATTATTATTAAAGCTTTATTAATCCGTACAACAATTGGTTAGTTTACATTCCTTAATATTAGTATTAGTTACGTTAGTATGAGTTTTAAACAAAATTTAAGTTAGATTTATAAAAAAAAATTAAATAATAAATCTAACTTAAATTTTGTTACTTGTTTTACCTAGCTTCAAATAAAGAGTTTTATTTAAACATCTCCATACAACAACTGCCATCGAACTTAATTCCAGTTAGAACACAAATATTATATGTAAACATTATATGTTCCTTAGTATATTCAACCTTTTAGAAAAAACGTGTCAGTTTAGGTAATTAGTTGTATTTTTAATTTACTGCTTGAACGGAATAAAAATAATAATTAAGTTTTATTCATGTAGAAATACGAAACGTAATGCATGATTGTGATAAACTAAAGATGTGACCATAAACGTAGCGAGGAGTTTATTAAAATAAATTAGTACACAAATTGTTCATGGGGTATTACTATGATAGGTTCCTGGCTGTAATGAGTAATGTCATCAACATTTCAGCAATAAAGAGAGCTTTATGAAAGAATATTAATATCGTGGCCGCGTGGTTGATGGGTACGTGTCAACGAGGTTCCGCTGTAATTACTTCGCTCAGAATATTGTATTTTGATGTGAAGCTACGAAAGTAATAAACATTTTTTAATGTTTATAAGTTGACTGTAAAATAGGTACCATTAATAAATCTATTGGAGTAAAATGAAGGTGACGATGTGTGGATACCTTCAGATATATACGCAGATGTATGCGAGAGTTTTAAGTTCTATTCCCCTACTCATAAAGCTTCTAGCTAGCGGCTGGGCTATAATTCTTGTGTTTAACAAGTGTTTTTATGATTGATTATGCCTTACAGTAATATTCCTTTACCCTTTTTAACGTAGACACACATATAACGTATATACATTTTCCGTTTTTTTGAAGTTATACTTCTTTAGGCGCGTTATGAAAATTTGATGAGAGTGAAATTTTACGATGCGCGCGCACCTATGACACAAAATTGGGAGTGTGATTATAGTGTGTGCAATCTACAAAAGAAATAGAATATAAGCTAACTTCACGCATATTCTATTTCTTAGCTTAGCAGCTTAACAAGAATTTTGAATATCCATGACAATTGACATCTGACAATGACATTTACCTTTTAAACAAATATAGGAGTTTGAATTATTGTTTAAAATAAAAGATTCTAAAAGTACCTAGTTATTTTCATTATACAAGTGCGAATTTTATATGTGCGTCTGAATTATAATCAGAAGTGATTTAAATTGAATATCTAAATCAATACTAATTAATGTGAAAAAACTGTGCCAACCTTCCTGAGTGCTTCAATACAATTGAGGTTAACTATCCGTATGTATTATCGAGTATTATTGTTGATTAAAACTGAAACATGAACCATTATTCATTGCTTTTGTTTATTGCGTTTGTTACAGCAACTTTTTAGAAATATTCTACGACCCTATATATCAATAATTGAGAACAAAGATTTAAGCACGAATACTAATAAGGAGAAAATGAAGGCTTGGAGCGATATTACAGAGAAGTAAACATTTTAATAAGTACCTGCATCTCAAAAAAATGATTACATTATTTAATCAAAACATGTAATTTTTCAGATTTAATCTAGCAAATATAAAGACAAGAGACAAAAAACAATTTCAGTGGAAGTGCACTAAATTGAATAAAAAAAAAGAGTTGTCATCTTATCGCCGTGAAACATCAAAAACTAGAGGTGGAACAAAGCCACCATCACCTTCTCCAGACACAATGGATATGGCAGAGATGATACCGCAACGGTTTGAAGTAGATTTCAATGAATTTGATTGTGATGGTGTCGAGGTAGGAATGTTAATTATAAATATGATGGTGATGTTCAAGGTTCAACCTCTCAAGCATAGGCACATACTTTATTCCCCTACAGGGTAGTTAGAGATATTGTAATACCTCAAAACATCCATGTTGCATTTGTAGTACCGAAACTCTGTCCAGCCCGAAGTGAGCCCATTCCCACTTATAATGGACAGTGGGTATAATACACCTTAATACCTGAGTGCGAACCACTCACCATGACACTTAAATTAATAGATGTTATTTATATATTTCAGGATTTTACAAATAAAATCATTTTGGAAACAATTGCTATCCCAAAAGCAAATAAAGCCAACAATGACAAGGTAATAAATAAGTTTTGACATAACTTGAATACTAAAAAAGCCAAACAAAGGTGTGCACAACAGTGACAACATAACTTAACAATTTCATTATTTTGTAGGATTAAAGAAAGGTTAAAGAAAATCATGTTGAACTGAACAACAAGAATCCCCAAACAACTCAAAAGAAACCTACAAGGAAGACACCGGTATTATATTTAAATTATCTCTATCTCTAAATAGAATAAAAGAAAGTTGCTATCCAGGTCTGTAGCATGTGCTACAAATTATATTATTAACACATTTATATAATTATATTAATATAAATGTGTTAAAAATTTTATAATATGAATTATACAATTTTTTAAGTTTTGCATGGACAGAGCTTAAATTAATATTCTCTTATTTGTTGCAGAAAGCAAGTAGTAGTTTTAGTTTTGGAGAAGCCTCGTAGATGCACAACCAAGTAATGATTAATTTAAAATTACAACCAAAATTCTGATGAAGACATTAGAGTCACTTAAAAATAAATAGTATAATGAAATAAAAATGTTTTAAAGATAAATAGGGTTTTATTTGTTTAATGTAAGAGAATAATAATAAATATTTATTTATTTAATTTTTCAAATGTAAACTGAACTTTATTGACTTTAATGACTCCTTTTCCAGTCTTTGATTATTTAATTGTAATTAATTATTTGCATGCAATCAAAAACTATTTTTAATAATGCCAAAGAAGTATAACTTCTTACGCGCGTACATAAGTACACGCACCCTTTTTTTTGTTACAGTCTTAGTTTTGTCTAAATAATAAAACTATATGTATTATGTATTTTTGCACTTCTTGTTTACCTGTGGAAGAGATCGATCGAAAGCGATAAAACCGCCAGTTTCCCTCCTTTTCATTTAATTAAGTCAATTTTATTATGTTAATGCAACGAAGTGTTTATAAATAAACATTTTAGGTGGCAATTAATCTAAAGTTTATACAGCTTTATTGTGTTTAGATAGATAGTGTTATGTATAAACGTTTAACATTTCTGATACGGCTTAGTAGCAATAAACAGCCGTTATATTTGATTTATGACATTAAAATCGATATTTCATTGCAATAATTTGAGTTTTATTCACAATGAACACAGCTGTGAAACTGTTACCAAACTGCGTGTCAGCTTCACTCAATGGATTTTTAAATTCTCGTAAAATAAATATTTATGAAGGTTCGGAGATATACAGTGAACTGATTTTTATTTTAAACAAATAATA
Organism: Pieris melete; assembly: GCA_963693345.1. Taxonomy (NCBI): domain Eukaryota; kingdom Metazoa; phylum Arthropoda; class Insecta; order Lepidoptera; family Pieridae; genus Pieris; species Pieris melete. Next base: position 1,357,473 of record CAVNZK010000032.1, on the reverse strand, counting down.
GTTTATGTAGGACCAGTTACCCTCTGAAGTATTTCCGAACCGGAAAGTCGGTTTAAGAAATCGGCAAGAATCAATCTTTGAAAAAACAAGCCGATTTTCAAAAAGTCGGCAATGCAATCGCGAGCCCTCTGGGATTGAAAGTGTCCATGGGCGGCGGTATCTCTTAGCATCGAGTGGGCTCACTCCAGCCCGTTTGCGCCCTGTTCTATTTTTTTTATTGAACACTACCTACTACTCTCAACTTTGAGCCCTTGTATTCAAGTCCTGACTTGCACAGCTCAACACACTGTGAGCAAATAATAACATGGGAAAACATACCTAAGATTCGAAAACCGAAAGTGTGTCTTAAGAACCTATTAGAAATACAAATAACCACAAAACATACAGAAATCTGAGGCCGTGGAGTTTTTTGTGACTTATGACTTTTATCACTTCTTATTAATTTGTAATAATGAAACAATATTATCTCTAAGTTCTCTAAAACAGGTAGGAGTTTCTGCTTTGAGGTTCACCTGATGTTAAGTGATACTGCCCATGGACACTCACCATACCATAAGGCACGTAAGTGCGTTGCTGGCATTTTTAGAATCGATACGCTCTTTTCTTGAATGACCCTAAGTCGAATTTATTCGGAAATACTTCAGTAGGTCGCTGTTTCCACATAGTGCATCCGTTTTTTCAAGGGACAACTTTAGTATTTATGTTTTTATACTTTTATTTGTATTGTTTTGTTTTTGTAAATACAAATATAAGTATCAAGTTTTTAACTACCAGGTAATTAACTATAATATTTTGGTCTCGTCCACGTTTCTTAATTACATAATAAACATCAAGTAGGCTTAATAACATTTTGATGGGAGTATTATATTTATGTTTCATCAGTAGGGTACCCATAACTTTAAACGCTGATTTAGAGTTTTTATAATACAATGCAGAATCTCTATTAAACTATCAAGCTTTGCGATTTGAAATTTCGCATTACATTTTTGTAATGTGTATTTTCCTTTTCAAATTATTGACGTCTCACGAAACAAAATTAAAATCAAATTTTGTTTTTACCAGCCTTGCGATTCTGTAACTAATTTTTCGAACTCACACAGCGGTTTTCGCAGCGGCGGTCGCACTCAAATCAGTCGTGAAGCAGTCATTTTACGATTTGGCATTCTGATAGAGAGGGAGCTTGTAGTTTATAGTTTAAAGGCAAGGCTGTCCTAAAGAACTCAAAGTTATACGTAAAATTACTGCGCTTCATTTGTATGCAAGGGCTCGATGTGTGGCAGAATAAACTTAACTTTAACTTTAGATTGTACCATAATTACATTTTTTACTATATTCTTGCAAATAAATTATTATTATTTATCATTTCTAAAGGTGTCATAACACGACGTCCAGGTAAAGAACATCTTACAGCGACCCCGGAGCCGCTGTAACGCGGCTTTGTAGGAACTACTCGGGGTGGTTTTAGTGGGTATATTGCTCACCCAGTCTCTAAATAACAGAGATTTTGGCGTTAGTCGAGCCAAAGTTCAGGGGATGCGCAAATGCATTTCCACCACGGATATTTAAAAAAAGAAAAAATAAAGGTTAAGAATATCTTATTAAAACCACCAGGCTACACATTTGATTATATAAACATATGTTTGTATATTAACTATTATTTATTTATCATTTTGGATTGGAAAATCCTTTATATGTAAAACAATAATGGTTTCCCTACATACATAAAAGGTGTTAGCAATACTAAAAGCTAAGCCATGTTGTGTGAACGGGAAACATCTCACTAAATGCAATATCAGAAAAATGTGTTTTATTAAATGTATATTTTATGTGTATCCATATCTGGTTAACAAGTATGTACTCATGGGTTGTAAAATATATTTATATATACGTATTAATGTATATTCTGTATAATATATGATATATAAGAATGGTCTTTTAAACGAATTAAGATTATTAGAATTATTAATAAATAAAAATAAATTTATATTTTTTTATCAAATACAAGTAGCTATTGATGATGATTTTTGCGAGAGGTTTTACTATGATTAGTTTAACATAATTAATTTTGACTATGTTGCCTTTTCCCGTCAATATTATACAATGCTGTAATTCTTTTCTGTTTTCTAAAATAAACTGTGGATACCTTTATGTAATATTGCGTATTTTTCAATGCTCCATTTTCCTTAAGTACATTTATTTAAAGAGCTAGAGTAACTATTATTGGCCGGGGTCTTTCACTGGTATATATTTTACACACTTTTCCGACACTGTTTTATATATAGAAAACTAAAATATCTTGCTGAATTAATGTAAATGGCGCCCGCCCTATCTCAGTTAAAAGTATTAAATAAAACCACATTATTCCTGAATATAAAAATGGCATTTTTAACTTATTGGCCAATATACTATCACTTTCTTCTATTCAATTACCTGTATTAATGTAAGTTTAAATAAATTTATTTCTAAAATATATGTCTATAATACTGTATCGCTGTGTATTGAAGATTCTGTTACATTTGTGTAAGTTTTAGATATCTTATTTTATATTAATATATATAATTAGTAAGTAAATACTTATTGTACACAAAATGACCCCAACTTAGTTTAAGACTGCTTTCACCAGGTACACTGATTTTCAGAGGGGCAAAAATGCCAAACTGTTTTTTTTGGCAATTTAATCCTGAATTAATTCTATTGTAATCACTTTCCGTGTACACCATATTACGTAGACATCAAAGTGTATCGATAAAACAATTTATTCATGAGTTGTAGACGTGACCCGACTCCGAAGAAATATCGCTTTAATAATTTTGTTTACTATCCTCACGGTACTTAAGATATTGCTCGGTATAAAGATAAATTTCAAAACAAACAGGAAAACTCTTTACAAATCAACCGGCGGAAAACATAAATCGAGTAAGGTATCGATTGAATTTATTGTTTATACTTGAGACAATTGATTATTCATGCAAAAGAATTAGGTGTTCAGCAGCTTTTGTTATTATTTAAACGACCTCAAATGGTACTTGGAAATTCAATAATGGTTTCGTTCATATAAAGGAGCATTTCTTAGGGTGCGTACAGACTATGTGACATATTATATAACTTATGTTTTATAACACGTCCACATTATGTAACCTTGTTATTCAACATTATAACATAAAACAATACTGTATACATTACAATAACAATGCAATATAAATATGTTATATTACCATTTTAAATAGCAAAAGGAAAACGAAAAGACGTAGATGCTGGGTTCGTCCTAGCATACATATCAATAAAATGTTATTATAACATGTTTTATAACATTCAGTGTCCACATTAGCTGAAACATGTTGTATAGCAATGTTGTGTAACATGTTATGTTATATAGTTTGTACGCACCGTTAGACATTTGAGGATCTCTGTAGCTATTGTACAATTTCTTTGTTTTGACATTGCTATCAATTGGCATTGTCATTATGTCATAGATCTTATAACTGAACAACATCAAGGTCAAATCAGCTTATACTAGTGATTTGTGATAGTCTATAAATAAGCTACTTTTTAGTGGTCGATACTAGTGATTTTATAATTCCTAGGCTTTTTTATAACTGGGGGCTAACGGGCAGAAGGCTCACCTGATGTTAAGTGATACCGCCGCCCATGGACAATGTGTGGCGGTACGCTCTCGGCTCTCGTTGTTGGCCTTTTAAGAATTGGTACGCTCTTTTTTGAATTGGTTCGGAAAAACCTTAGAGGGCAGCTGGTTCCACATAGCGGTAGTGGGCGACAAAAACTGCCTAAAGAACATCTCAGTTGTGGAACCGATGATGAAACTCAGCTATAGGTGTTAATTTGAACTTCTCCTCTGAATACTCTCCAAGGTAAATGCGGAAGAAGAGGCAGAGAGGCCCCACAATATAGACATGTGGGGCCCACATATCTACGCAACTCCAAGGGATCAAGCTGGTCGGAAAGTGGCTGGTCATCGACGATTCGAATCACTTTTCGTGAAATACGGTCAAGTGAAAGGAGTTGGTACTGGGGAGCTCCCGCTCAGAGGTGAGATCAGTAGTCTAGGTGGGTTTAAATTTGCGCTATATAGAGTTGCAAGTGGTGTAAAGTATAGTCTCCCCTTGCCTTTCCCTTTGACTTTCTTAATGTTAAATCTACTTCCCTGTCAAATCCTAAGGTACTAATCTGTCAATAGTAATTTTCTGCTTCTCTGTTGGGTTAGACACCCATCATTTCGTCACATAAATAGTTACTAAGTGAGTTATATTATTATAATCTTACCGTAAAGAAGTTATATAGTTTGACAACTAACTAATGGTAACTTTGCCCCGATTATTACTCCTTTTAAAATGTTAAATAATGTTATTCGTTTCTTATTATTATAGCGTAAACACAATTTCACTGAGTGAGTCGAACTTGATTTAAAATAGTGCAATTAGTTTATATGAATATGGGCTGTGATATAACAACAAAATATTTGTAGAAATTATAATATCATATATGAAAATTATTCCCATGGACCAAACTAATTAAACCAGAAATAAAATTAATAATATAACACTGTTAATTGGGTCACTGGAAGAATATACTGGTGTTAATTCCGACTTTGTATGAACGTTGTTTTTATTTGCAATTGAGAATATAAAATGACGTGGTTAGGAACTATTCCATAAGGAAAATGCTGTTTTTTTCATTAAAATGACTTATTAGGTTTACATTTATAGATATTTTAGTGTCAAAAACATTCAATTAATCACTTTTATGAGAAACCTTAAACCATTCGAATCAGTGTATTAGTGTAAGTGCACGTTAGTCAGCGGTAAGTGGAAAAATAGTACTCAAAAAAGTGTGCATTCCCCTTCATAGACACTGTAAGTAGTGTTATTGGGCACTTTCTTGTGTCCTTCAAAAATCCTTCATAGTAAATTAGGTTAGTTTTAAATTACTAATAAGTCTTAGGGACCTATCTGGTCGCCAAACTCCAAAAAAGTACATTGTTTCTTTCAATTTTTCGTCATCGTTTCTTGAAGTAGGGTGAATAGAAGAAATATATAGTGGAGTTGAGTTGTTTATGTATCCATTTTGAAAGATCGATACACAATTTAACTAACTTCGTTCGACAGAAAAAAATCCAAACCATAGCCAATTTTTAACACTTTGAATTCATTTTATGACCAAAATGTATATCGAACATGATTTTAAAATTTACACGATATATTTTATCGCAAGCCAAGTAATCCATTTCAGAAAAAAAAAGAAAATTATTTAATGTTATACATAACTAATTGTTATTACGGGCCGGCGCGCCTCAGTGCTCCAGCTCTCCACTGCGCACCGCAGTCCACCCCGAGACACTGACACAGCAATTCGTGCTGGGATAGGGCCTAACGTTCGTAATGTTATAAATTGTCTCTGCCCAAAAAGACAATTTATAAAAAGAATAAAATGAGGTTATAAAGAGAATTGAATTGAAGTTATCTAAGCAGATGTTATGCACTATCCGAGTTAATTCGCAAGTTGTTTTTGTATTTTATCAGTCCCATCATAGAATCGAACACCTCAATTCGAATCAAATTGGATAGCTTTAGTCTGTATAATATACAGTATTAATGAAATTGCAATACCTATGATTCCACGTTCATATATTACGTGTTATCTTATGTAGTATCTGGCTTCATTATAATGTCATGGAACATGGTGTAATGGTCCTTACAAACGTTGTGTAAAAAAAAAACATGGCTATTAAAAAGAGTGGCGGAGAGTTTATTGCCAGTTCTTCTCTTCCGTTCTACGCCCTATTTCTTTAATGACGCATCACAAGTGTACATTGTGTTACCTACGTGAATAAATGATTTTTGAATTTGAATTTGAATGATAATTGCAAGTATATAAAATGTGAAGTACTATAAACACTAATAATTAATCGGCAAGCCGGTTATTCTCTAAACATTCCTTGGACATAGGCCTCCTTTAAGAGCTTCTACGCTTCTTAGTGTCTAGCTTTATGTCGAAAAGCCACTTATATCATCTTCCCATATTTTTACTGGTCTCCTTTGTTTTCTTTTGTAAAAGTCTGGAAGACTTTTTGTCTGTTGATCTTTGTTTTCTCTCATAATGTGTCTTACCCATTTCCATTCAAATCATTTACAGAAGTATTTCTAAACTTTGTCATGTCTTTTATTTCTTCAAGTTTTACTCTTTCTTTCAATGTCACCTAGGTAACTCCTTTCTATACTATTTTGACTTCAACAAAAATTGAGAAACATTAATTCTAAGATCTTAAAAAATCCTAATACAAACTTGTGATTTTATTTGATTATTATAGCCGAAGTTTGTTATATAAACATATAGAGAAGCAATATCAAAGTACCATAAAATTATTATGCCATAACCAAGAATAAACTCGATAGTATTCAAAAGGAAAATAGGTGGAACCTTTGTTCGTTTGCACAATCATTGAGCATTGAATAAAGCTTGGCCAGAGCAAGTTTGAAAGTGCGCTGCGAGTTAGAACAGTCAACTTCAGCTCGCGTTGTGGCTTAACCACTAGATTCCAGTGATCTGTTACATATTACAATTCTATTTCTAAATTGTCAGCGTATTATTTGTAAAGTAAGTACTTAGTTATGACAAATATTAAAATATTGAAAAATGTCTCTACTAGGTTTTAAAAATGTGATAAAAGCTGATGCAGCGGGTCAACACTTGCCTATGCACTGTAAAATTATCGTGGTATGTAATAACATACATATAATAGCATACATATCTTCATAATCAAGATACCAATAAGTAATAAATAGGTAATTTTGAACTTACGTAGAACTTATGAAACAGACCCTAAGTATAGTTTAGTAAAATTAACTTTTTACTTCATGGCTTTTCGTGCTTTAGTGAATGACGTAAATGTTAATGTTACAAGGTGTAGCGTTTATTGAATTCACCCTTTCTAGTGTCAATAAATTCTTTAATGTTCTTCAATAGCAAAAACTAAACAGAGTGTGTGTCAACGACAACAAATCGAATTTTGAATATAGGAGACATAGTTCGTACTATGTCCCGACTAAATTTTAGCCTTTAATTACGTTTGAGTGTTAATCATCAGGAAATAAAATCGCCAATATTTGTAATTATATTTTTCAAACTGAAACTTTTATAACATCGTCTCAAACTTTTTCGTCTGTGTGTTGCATGTCGCGTGACGGTCGGCCGTGGAGTAGGAATAAAGTGAAAGACGCTCGTCATAGCAGCCAAGGCCAATATGGCGGCGCCTATAGTTTTTAATTTGTGTATATAATCTAAATGATTGTTATTATTAATATGTACATATATATATATATAATCTAAATAATTGTTAAGTATTATATATGTCGTACTCTCACAGAGTTCAATAAAAATATTAGTTGGAGGCTTAGTCTACTTTTATTATTTCCCATTATCATTCCAATTATCCAAGTATGAAATTAAGAGTGATAAAGCGATTTTTATACCCTTAATGGAATATTATTCCAAAAATTGTAAATAAATGTCTATAATGTGAAAAAAAGTTTCACTTTTACCGTGGTTTCATAGAACCACGCAATCCTTTTTTTATGAATTAAAAATAATATAATAGCCTCACCTTATAATTCCAACTTGACCGGTTTAATTTAAAAGAAACGAGTATTACACCACATCCTTTAATATCACATCGCCTCGAAGGCAACGTTTTATTGAATTTAATTATATTTATTCGTAAATATGTAACAATGTAACTGAAACAAAGGCTAAGTTGGACTCTGACAAGACAACAAAACTTGTCAACTTTCCCCTGAGTACGCTTAATGATGCGGAAACTAAAAGCGACACTTTCGGATTTTCTTGTTTTTCCTCTCGTGAATGCCTCTTTTTATGAGACGCTTCATTGTGACAAGAATAGAATTGTATCATTAGAGCATTTTCCTTAACCTTACATTAATGTGTTCATATAAAATATACATGTTTGAGAATATAACTTTTTAATTTCTATAGATATTTGAATGAATATCTTAATATATATAAATTACGCGTCACGTTGTTTGTCCGCTATAGACTCATAGTATTGTCTTTGATTAACATAACCTTTACACATTTAAAGAAAAAAGCTTTTACCGGATTAAAGTTATGTATTATTATAAATTTTCAATTATTTGACATAATTTTAAATTTATACGACGTTTCGCGTGCTTTACAGCGTGCGTGGTCACGGTGACGCTATGGACTCCTAAACTACTGAACCGATTTCAATCAAATTTGCACACCGTGTGCAGTTTGATCTCACTTAAAAGATAGAATAGCTTACATCTCAATTTGCACCCGCAATATTATTTTATTTCAAAATGTTTGTTTATTATTTGATAGTCACAGCTACAGCAACAGATGGCGCTGTGTTGAAAGTACCAACGTTTCACATAAACTACAATTTAATGGCATAACCACCAAAAAAGCATGGTGGTCGCAATGACTGGTATCCTCTTACTACTATGTAATAGACCAAAAACCTTAGCCACAGCAACGCTTGGCCGGTCTGCTAGTTGCTATAAATAATATTGCTTGAAAAATAAAATGTGTGTAATTAAAATACTATTTAGGAAATAAAAGTCAGAAAAGTATCGAGACAGAAAATGCGTTTTTAATGAGTTCAAACTATGGACATAAAATAAACTATAATTGATCATTTTCGGATACTATTTTGCATTAAAGAGAGTTATTGTATACTCTATATAAGTATATTATTCATTAGTAATTTTGTTTATTGAATAAAGAGTTAGACGTGTAAGTGAATTAGATTTGGTTACAGATATGATTTCCAGGAAAAACAATTGAAACACGGAGATATTGAGTTTTTGAACCTGTGGAGGTAAGATTTAGAATATATATAGAATAAAAATAAGCCTGTATTCGAGTATTTATTCAGGATTACATTAAGTTAATTTTATTTTATTTAATATACAACCTCCGATGGAGTAAAGGCCTGCTCTGAATTTTTCCATTTATCTCTCATCTTCGCATTCTCCATTGAATCTTTCCCAGCTATCTATTCTATTCTTGTTTTCTTCAATACCAGAATATAAAAATATGAAACGAAATAACCTTTTTCTTATAAATGACTCTAAATCAAAGAATTGTATGGCAATATGTTGATATCTTCAATGCCATCTCGTAAAGAAGTTTTAAGTTAACTTAACATAAGTTCTCTCAACTGAATCCGAAGCAAGTTTAATGCAGACTCGTAAATACTTAGTTAACATATAAATTACTTGACCATCTCTTGATACTACTATACTAAAATATAAAATACCAATACTACCATGCATTTATTTCCGAAATTTTATTTACCTTATAATTAAATAAATTAGTTAGCTTTAGTGACAGTCTTGCGGATGTCAACCCTTGGATCATGTTTTCGAACCTCTTCTGAGTTTTATTTCTATACTAGCTGGCCTGGCGAACATCGTACCGCCTAACAGTCGATTCTTTATTTTTTTTAAATACTTATTTTGCTATTCGGGACACCGGTTTAGCTTGTAAGATAAAAATTACAAAGTTGATAAGACAACAAATACATTATGTCAAAAAATAAAAATTTTCCTTCCCGGAAACCACTCCACTAACATTTGAACTTTATGCTATGGTATTAAAGTTTAAATTGACTTTTAAGTATTATTACGAATATTTTGTATGGGAATATAGAAAAGTGTTGTTTTGAGACTTTTTCACTCAATTTTTTTTAATTTTTCTCTCTGTAAGAACCATCCTCGTACTTCAAGGAATATTATAAAAAAAAATCAGACAAATCGGTCAAGCCGTTTTCATGTTATGTCGTGACAACGGCAAACGGGTTTTATTTTTATATATATAGATTAGTTATTGATGCTACGGTGACGAATTGTTAATTGAAAAATAACAAAATTAAAAAAAAAATTTTTTTTAAACCACATAGAAGATATGCGGAAACGAAAATGCTAGGCTTTAATACAAATTGTGTACTTTTTTTATGAATGCAATTTGTTCTACAGATACTAATATTAAGTAAAAAATCCTATTTTTTTAAGTCGTGTTAAAAAGTTGTATTATTCTTGGCTTTTATCAGTCAATTGTAATATACAAATGGCGCTACAAGCCTCTGGATCTTGTCTTTAGCTTTCTGTATTTGTTCTGTGATCAATTGTTTTTCTAATAGGCAAGTAGGTGACCAGCCTGAGTCTGACAAACGCCGTCAACTTTTTGTGTATACACATAGACACAAACACCGTTGGTGTACAGCCGAGGTTCGAACCTACGACCTAAGGGATGACAGTCAAACGCTGAAGCCACTAGACCAACTCTACTACAACTAGTCTCAAATGAGTCAATTAGGTTGACAAGTTACTTTTTTTAGAGTGTATAAACGAACATACCTACATAATAGTTATAGTTATTTTTGTAAACATCAACTATGTCATTGACAAATCAATTGTGATAGTTATTTTTCTCCATATATATGTTTTCGTATTGACAATATTCTCACTTAAATAATATTTTTCGTACAAAATTCTTATCGTGGAATATAAAGAGGTACACGATCACACTGTCCTTTAAGGCCAAAATAAAATTCCTTACCGCTTATAATACCTAAGGTATTATAAGTATAATATAAATTACAGTGTGATATTTTTAAATTATAATAATACATATCATATTACGGTAATCAATATTATAATAATGCATCATTATTTAATCATAGAAAATAGTCGAGAGCTTTAATTTGTTAATTATATATACAATTACCTTTATGTATTTAAATTGAAGAGGAATATAAAATTATAACTTTCACTACGCGCACGTATCAAATGTATGAAAGCAGAAAACGGATTTGCTAATATACCTTTTTTATAACTCTTATTAAGATGATTAAGTGGTCTTTAATTTAAAAAAATCTATTATAGTGTAAAATTTTCCAAATCGCATTATAACACGGAATTATTTACGTTTGGTTAAATAAATAAAAGTATATTTGTTATAAGCTTTTTTTTGCATTTTTTTCATTCTATTGGGATAATTTTCATATTAGACCCCCTCTAATCTGGATTTTGCACACGACTGGACGACTATTGCTTTAGTTAAGGTTTCTGACAACATCCGACAGATGAATGGTACGCAACTCACTGTTGTCACTCTGCTTGATTTCAACAATGCTTTCAATAGTGTGGACATTGAAATTTTCTTATTATTTTGTATTTCATTTTAAATTGTGATTTATGAACTGTAAGATCAGCTTTTAGTTTATTTTATTTTAGATATTGTTTGGTAATTGTATAATTGTTGGGTTACTTGTAATTTAATTTTTGTTAATTTGGTTATGCACTTATTGCACGTCACGTATAGTATTTCTTTTTTGTTTTTTTTCCTTACTAGGGTGCAGGGGTGACGAAAACCTACAGAAGGTCATCGTGATTGGCAATACCGAAGGTAAAATATTGCGAAGACGTTTGCCAACGAGATGGACTAATCAAACTCACAGACATAACTTTAAAATTATACATAGTTGTAAAATCAAATTCCAACATCCGTGTTTCGCTTGGTTGACTGACCAAGTTTTTTATGTCTACCTACATTTTTGGTGCTTCTCTGTTTTCTTATTTTATATATTATGTACCTACATCTGTGCGCTCTAATTTTTAATCATAGTTTTAAATATGTGTTTTTCAGTAAGTGAATTTTAATTCTTATGAGAAATAAAGTTATTCTTAAACCTAAGCCTAAAACAAGTGCAGAACCGAATTTGGTGGAACATAATTCGCGCCAAATCTTACTTAACATCTGACCACGATACTTAGACATGGGTTACCGGAGCCAGAGAGAGATATCAGTAATTGGTTTAACGCGATGAAAGCACTACTAACTAGGTTAGATTGCAATCTCGACCTTGGAAGCCTTTCGTTAAATCCAGTAGTTATATATATACTTATAGGGTTCGTGTTGTCGTATAACTACTATTTAAATAATAAACTTGTGTGATCTCAACGATGTATATATTTTCGTAAATATATACCGCGGCGTCGGCAGCGAGTTGTACACGGTGTGTCCCTTATGATATCGTGAGCGGTACTAACTGAAGGAGCGCGCTGTGGAATGCGCGTACGCCTCGCCCCCGCCTGCCGCGGAGAACAATAGACACGGTTTACATGAAGAAGTTGGTAAGTACATTTTTGCAATTGAATATTTAATTTATTTTGGTAATTTTTATTGATGTTTTATTTGTTCTGTTTCAGCTACCGATGACGACGAGGACGCCACATACTTGATGTTATGTGATACCGCCGCCCATGGACACTCTCAATGCCAGAGGGCTCTCTTAAAAGATCCTAAGTCGAATTGGTTCGGAAATACTTCAGTGGGCAGCTAGCCACATAGTAGTGGTGCTCGGAAAAACTTAAAAAAAAACGGTCAGTTGTGGACCGACGTTGACGTGATATATACAAGATGATTGATTTCTTTTAATATATGCAAACAGGCCGATAGTTTTATTTTACTAAACTTAACACTAGTTTAATAAATCATTTAATAAATCACTAAGACAACTTAATTCATTGTAGGTAGATAAAATAAATGCATTTGTGAATGAAACTTTTTTCTGTGAAACTATTTTTATTCAGAACTCGCGTCATGTCACGAGTCTGTAGATAATAAGGCACATTTCTGTGTATATTTTATGAATTTACCGCGGTTAATAAACTGAGTCAGTTCACCGTAAACTAGGAGCAGTGTTGGCCTAGTTGCGTCAACGTGCGACTCTCATTCCTGATGTCGTTGGTTCGATCCCCGGCTGTGCACCAATGAAGTTTATTTCTATATGCGCATTTAATATTCGCTCGAACGGTGCAGGTGCATCGTAAGGTAACCGATGTCTTAGACCCAAAAAGTCGACGGCGTGTGTCAGGCAGTTGAGGCTTGCTACTTGCCTATTACATTGAAAAATGATCATGAAACAGATACAAGAAAGGTTGCAACTGATTTATTTTATTTTTATATTACGTGTATTTTGTAGTTAAAATAAATATCTTCAATTTGTATTTATGTTTGGTGCAATATAGTAACATAATAAAGAAATTAGTCTGTAACAGTTTTTTGCGCATTCGATGCTTCGGTATATCTTCGTAGAGCCATAAAGATAAAATTAAAACTATTATGTGCCGCGAAAAACGAGTTAAATGCAGAGTATTAAATTACACAGAGACTGCAAAAGTTATTACTCGTGATATATATTGCAGATGTTACTTCTCTACCGCATTCGATTTAAATAAGTTTCGCGAACTTGGTAATAATAAAAGGTATTCTTATCATTGTGGGGCAAAGGGTAGACACATTTTTGCGTCTTTATGATTTTTTTTTGCATCAAGGGGATTTTTTTTGGGTTTACACACTGGGCATGTCCATGAAATCGTCTATGAAATAATGGTACTGCATAAAGAGAGTTATGGGTATGCCATGCACGTTTAGTTTGCAAGACCCAAGGGAAATACTCTTGGAAATGGATTTTGTTTTTGAACACTGTGTTGGCATGTTGTTTATATATTGACAACTATGGCATGCTACAGATCTGTTTTACTAAAAATTTGTTTGTCGTATCTATATTCTTAGAGTTTTAGGTTACACAGTTCAAGCTTTTCTGCATGTACAATTATTGTCACCTCGAAAACATTTTTTTCCGCTTAGAAATAATTCATAACTTGTTATTAATTACGAAATTTCTATATTCTCGTATAATTTATGTGTAGGTGTGTAAAATTTGTAATGCCATATATTTTTCTGTATTTAACTTATAAACAGAAGATATCGACAGAGTTGAGGAGGGTCAGCTGCAGCTGAAAGCCAGCAATTTGGCACGAGGTGGCACAGGTCAGGGTGCGCTGGAAGATTCTTATTTCGGAGGCCAAGAAACTTTTGGATAAGTTAAGGAGTAAGTTATAAAAAATAAGTCCCGCTTATATTGTGGTTAGCATGTGAGGTACATATATAATTAATAGCCCAAAAAATATATTAAGTAACATGCAATAGGAAACCATACGAACCATATTTTTCGTCAAATTAATTTGTATGTAATGTAATGTAATGCATTCTTCGAGACAAATAAATTAATAATATCAAATAGTTGTCTATGAATTGTGACAGTCTGACGACAATAATAAAAAGTTATTTACATTGCATATTTACAAATCTCCCAGTAAGTAATATTTCACACGGATATTACGAAGCCCCTAGTATCCATTACAATCAGCTAATGGAGTTTTTCGAAACAAAGGTGATAAAACAACCTTCCCGAGGGCCTGTGGGTCACAAATGAGGTCACAGGATGCATGGCACGTCTCCAAACGTTCGTAAATGGACACTGTTGAGTGGCTTCATATTCACATTCTCTGCTTACACTAAGAATGATTTAGGAGTGATATTTCCTAATTATTCTTGTATAATAATTGTTGTATTGGTAACGAGAGTGAAGATCTGTACTGTACATAATTATAAAGAGTATCTCAGGTGTTAAAATTTTAAATATTTGTACATAAAACTAATTGTATTTGTAATATTATAATTGCAGTAAATTAGTCAATGTATTATAAATTTTTGTTTCTACATATTTTTATTTAATATTATTGTTATTATATCTTTAGATTATACTTTATTTTATTTTAGTTATAGTAACGTGTTATTTTGAGTTTTTTTTGTTAATAATTTTTGGATTACTTGTATTCTACCCTCTGTAGGTGTTTCTTTTTCATTTCCACTTTAGGGTTGTCTGGAAGAAATCGCTTGTTAACGATAAGGCCGCCCGTTGCCTTATAACTTTTGTAACCTGTTTTTTTTTATTTTTGTTGTGTGTATGTTTTTGATTAAGGTAACAAAGTATAAATAAATAAATATTAGTGAGGCTTAGTATTGTCTTTGACTGACATAACATTTACACATTTAAAGAAAAAACTTTTAAAAAGACTTTTGAAAAAAGTTATGTATTATTATAAATTTACAATTATTTAACATAATTTTAAATTTATCCGACGTTTCGCGTGCTTTACAGTGCGTGCGTGGTAAAAAGTATCACAGCTGTAGAGAAAGTTGCATTATCTGTATTTATTTCCCCGATCTTTTAGTCGATACCAACTCCGGGGACATACCAACTTTTTCTAACTAATTTTCTTTCAATTAGTGAGGCTTTTATGTACGCGATATTACACCGTCAAGATCACGGTGAATGCACTCCTCAAAGCAGACCAGCGGATTTTCGTAAGATATGGCTCTCACTTCAGTCGTAATTTTACTCTTCAACTGCTCAACATTCGTAAGAGGGGGTATCATAAACTCTTGCTTTGAAATAAACCCATAAAAATAGTCAGCAACAACTATAAAAACTTTTGTTTATACACGTATTCGTATTTTTCGTCTTTTTATAAATTTATTTGAAAATAGCTGTTGATTAATGAAATGCAACGAATGAATATTGTGATTATATATGGAAAGGCTTTCAGAGCTATCGTTGATTACAATATATTCGAAAATTTAAATGTGTACATACTATTAATATATTTATATAGCTGATGAACGTATTGAACTTATAGCTTTGTATTGTTTGATATCTTACGTAATTTCTCAATTTTATTTAAAATTAAGTTGTAAGCGAAATGACCATCGATTAAAATGTCTCAATAATAAATATGGCGTGTCTCCAAGTTTTACACCATGAATAGTGCAATATTTATGGACTTTAATTCAAATTGTATTCACTTTAAAATAACAAAGATTGTTTTTAAACCCTAGCCTAGATTAACAAATGTCGCAGAAAAAGACATGGTGACTAAATAAGAAAAGTGCTGAACATTTTTCATACATCAAGCTGGCACTTTTCCGCTGAGTGTAGCCAAAGGCGCTCGCTCCTAAAATGGATCATATTATTGGAGATGACTAGCTTCTTTGGATTTATGATTATAAATTTGAGGCGATTCTTCACTTTTGGATATTGCTTGTGTTTGAGATAGGTAAGTGGACTTGTTTTATTTGTTTGTTACGACAAATTATTGTTTGTGTACTATTTTATTGTTCCTTGGTAGTTTTAATAAGATTCAATACTGTTTCAACTTGATTGGATGACTTTTGTTTTATAGCACATTTATAATAATATTTTTCATTGCTGCGATCTTGCTCGTGGCATGGTGTGTTCTAATCAATGTTGTTTTTTTCTTAATATTATACAAACTTATGATGATGTTAGTATTTGCGTGTTGTAAATGTAAGTGCGTGCTCCTGTTTCACCATGCCTTGCCAATAGAAAACAAATCTTTGTTTTTAATTTAGTTTATTATTATTTATTACTTAAGATCTCATTTAGAACATGGTGTAATGGTTGCAGATCCTTGCAAACGTTGTGTAAAACAAAAAACTTGGCGATTAAAAAGAGTGGCGGAGTAATTATTGCCAGTTCTTCTCTTCCCTTCTACGCCCTTGTTTTGAGAACTGGCACTGAATGTAAAGTTAAAAGTATTTCATATACATTGTTTTTTTTTGACGTTCATAAGTGTAAATTGTACCTATATGAATAAATGATTTTTGACTTTTTTGAATCCAATATGGCGGTCGATTTTTGGAGCTAAGAGAATGTCTTTTTATTAATATACTTACCTTTCCCTCGCAATATATTTATTAAAATATTATGTATGTATACAAAAATAGTGATAAGTTTACTAGAGTAGAACATACGCACAATGTTAATACACGGAACAAACGCAGGCTGCAATTTCCCCGTGCTAGACTATCTAAAGTTAGTAATTCTTTTTTGGGGAAAGGGATACTCTTCTTTAATAAAATCCCAGAGGCTCTTTTATCACTGCCTTTCAATAAATTTAAGAAATGTATTAAAGAAAAGCTGTGTAAAAAGGCTTACTATAAAGTCAACGATTATCTAGTTGATAAAAGGGCCTGGGACTAGTGCTAGACAGGCTGCTTCTAATTAATTTGCGATATTTCTTTTAAATAAGTGTTGTTTGATGATTTGCTGTTTTAAAAGAGTACCGAGGGTTTTTTACGCCGGCTTTTTCTCTCGGCCAACACCCTCTGTCTTCTTTGCCGATGAGTAGGGATGCCTTCAAATTTAATGACGTGGAATAAGTGATACATGTATCTTATGTTCCATAATAAACATATTTTATTTAATTATTTATTTATTTTATTTTATTTTTCCTCAAGATGCTTGTATTACGCTACCAGTAAGCTTTAAATGCGCACAAA
This sequence comes from Pieris melete, assembly GCA_963693345.1. Taxonomy (NCBI): domain Eukaryota; kingdom Metazoa; phylum Arthropoda; class Insecta; order Lepidoptera; family Pieridae; genus Pieris; species Pieris melete. Next base: position 1,340,202 of record CAVNZK010000032.1, on the reverse strand, counting down.
GAAAGATCCATTAACGCACAGCCGGAGATTGAACGCACGTTTCGCTCATCATCCGCTTCTTTAAAGGTCTTAATACTAAGGTCCGTTTATGGGAGCGATTGATGCAAAAAGAAGCAAAAATTTTATATAAATTGCTTGGTAAAACATCTTATCAGAGAGTATGTATAAATTTAATTTTAACTTATTTTTTCAGAGCTTCTGCCACATATTGAAAATGACAAAACCCTTGCTGGTAGTAGCTTCGTTTAATATCCGGCGCAGAGTACAAATGTACTGAGTTCGGGGACAAATCGACTTTTAATGATATAAGACATTTTTCAAGTTACGGTAATAAGCGAAGTTTTAAACATTTTCGTTGAATTATTTTAAATATTTATAGTTTTCAGAATACTAACAATGGCATTAAAATTGTTGTATAAAATCTTTAAAGGACAAATAAACCTGCTAAGGAAGTACCCTAAATACTGTAGAAAAAATTTAAAACGTACTACAGTTTAGAAGAGGTATTTAAAGTATAAAAAAGTCCGCGCACAATATGTCTACAATTTTAATTTAAAAACACACAGCACCGCTAAGTATTTATAAAATAACGATTACTTTCATTATAAATAATTGAAGTAATGATGTCTTCGTTGTAATGAACTGTAAACAGATAAGAAAAATACAACTAAAATACACGATAAGATTTTTATTTAAAAAACTGTCGATTTGAATGTTGCTTTACGTAACATTGAAATATCGTCAACATAAAATCAATTTGGTAACATCTCGATTGATATGGAGTCATGACAGGAGAGGCAGGCAATTAATCAGAATTGCTCGTGTCAACATTGCGCTGATAGTAATTTACTTGTGATAAATTGACATGACGATGTTAACAACGACATCTAGTGGGCAGTTTTCGTATCCGCTTTATGACGGTTAATACTTATTTTATTCTAACACTAGTAGAGGCCCAAGAGGGGATTCCGGGACTTAGTACAGGCTGGCAGATTAATATACAGGGGAATACCATGCACCCGGTTAAGTACCTCCACCATATATGAGCCCCATATATACGCCCGCCAAGGATAAAGGATCAGTAAAAAAAAAAGAGTGTGTGTACTTATGTACTCGTGTTAGAAGTTATACTTCTTTGGCGTATGGAAAAAAAAATAAAGGTCTAAGGCAAGCCGGTTTCCTCACGAAATTTTCCTTCACCGTTCGAGTGAATGTTGATTGCGCACATAGAAAGAAAGTCCATTGGTGCACAGCCGGGGGGACCAACTTACTATATATATACTTAAAGTCTACTAATAACTTAGAAAGTTTTATAAAAAACAAACCCTTTACGATCGATGAAATATTGAAATAGAAAAATCTTTAACTAACTTAATAGAAAGATACTCGTTAAATAGAGCCTTTTCCCATTAATCGTAAGACTAGAGATTGTCTCAACTTATAGTTTAACTTAGACTAGATAAAACTTTTGACTTCAACTAATGTTCTTAGAAAAAGTCCGGAGTTCGGATCCTTACAAAGTTGTAATTAATTTGTGTTTTAATCATAATATTATTTTATCTCATTTTATATATTAACTTATCTGCGTTTATTAAAACCAAAACATAACAAATACAGTATTTACAATTTTCTATTAATTCAATTAATAGTATAATAAAAATTAATAAAATAAATTAAAACATAATTAAAAAGTTTGGTCTCCTGTACCTTTAACTCTGGCAGCATTTCCTTGCTGTATTGCGATACTTATTGGTTGAGCCAGGAATGCACCAGCTCTGGGGTCACTGGTACTTTCTGCCAGGCGCCAACTTAGCCAAAACAACGCTCAAGAGTCTCTACTCCAAAGGGAACAAAATTGAAGTTGGCGGAAAGACTCTTATGAGCCGTTTATTATTTTTCGCCTGCTCTGCGGCCCTCCCAGCTTTTTTGCTTGTCCGAGGGAGGTGAGACGGGGCTAACGTGTCAACACAAATATTTCCCATACCAAAGACCATCCCATCTTCCTAGGTATCAACGACATCCCATCCAGGCGCTTGCCATCGTGTTTAGCGATTATTTGCATTTATTTATATTTGTGTTGTAAATTAACAATAACTTTAGTTTTTGTTTAAGAAATGCAGTTTATAATTTAGTCTTATGACATGACAATATTAAATTGCTTATTTTGCTTTGTATCAAAGATGGACCAAAAATGCCATTAAAAGCTTGATAACTTCAGCAAAGTTTGTGGAGTAATAAACGTAATATCAGAGTAACGTATCAAATTGGACGAGAGAGCTCAATGTTTTGGAATGAAATATATCGACTAAACCGGATGTGACTTCTTGATTGTTTCAATTATATATATAATATATTGCTGCATATCGTATTCCCGTATACTATTATTCTATATATATTTCTATATCAAACAACTAACTTATCATCAAATTTTCAATAAATAATTAATGTAATTATTAATCTAAAAATTCTAGTATTTTTTTTTCTTGTATATATTTTAATTGTATTTTTTTTTGTAATTTCTTTGGTTTATATAAATTGTCATACATTTTAGATAAAAGAGGTTATAACATATACCGTAGATTTGCTACTATGTATGATGTGGTAAACATTAATAAATAAATAAATTCCTATTATCCCACGATATCGATCTCCGATTAAGGCGAAACTAATCTAGTCAATGTTAACCCATACTAGATCAGTAGTTTTGTTTTAAATGTCATTTGTAAACCTTGTCATTATGAATTATTTTCATCGCATATGTAAATTTAAATACGACCCGGAGCAGAAAATCTAACATCCACTGTATCGTAAACTTATTTGGGCCTAGAAATTTCGATATTGTTTCATCCTGATTAACTCGTATTGTAGTTAATAAAAGATATCAATCAAGCCTTCTCGCTATGTAAAATAGAATTATCCCGAATTCCCTGATAGCCTTAAATTGGAAAAATTTAAATTGTCTCCGTATAATAGAATTTCTCAGCTGCTACAAAATGGAGTAAAGAATTGTATAATAGTAATAGCTATTAAACTTGACGATTGGTTTTACTTTATTAAAAATTCTCCCGTCGCAACGAGGAAGTTTCTGGGTAAATTAATATTTACGTATAAAGGAACGTAATATTGAGAATGCACACTTACTCTAGTGGAAATAATATATTTTAATAAATTGATATGTTATTGTAGGTATAAAATATATAATTTTATAAAGTAGTCTAATTATTATTTATATTATCTACAATCAAGTATACAGTATTTACTGTATACTTGACACAGTAGTATTAATATAAGTAAAAAAAAAATATTAAAAAAAATATTAAAATGAAAATCAGAACAAATTTAAAAAGTTTGGTCCCTGTGGCAGTGTACCTTTAACGCTGGCAGCATTTCCTCGCTGTATTATACATATATACTTGTTCGTTAAGCCAGGAAAGTGCTAGCTCTGGGGTCACCGGTAGGTACTATCTACTAAGCGCCAACTTAAATCTTTAATAAGCGCCTGTGCACTTGAACCCCACGGCCCAAGAGTCTCTACTATAAAGGGAACAAAATCGAAGTTGAAGGAAAGACTTATATTTGTGCTGTTTATTATTTTCTGCCTGCTCTGCAACATATAATAACATTTATGTTTTTTAAATTTTTTAAATTTTTAAAGAACAGGGTGCAAACGGGCAAGAGGCTTAAGCGATACCGCCCATGGACACTGTCCATTCCAGAGGGATTGCGTTACCAGCCTTTTATGAATTGGTACAATTTTTTCTTAAAGGACCTCAAGTCTTATATAATTAAATGAGTAATACCCGAGTGAAGGTGAGCAAACCTTTTTTTATACAAAATGATAGATTTATACAGTGAATATACATAGTTGGTTGAGTTGAATGAGTTTGAGTCACCTTTTTGGGCCTAAGGCAAGCTGGTTTCCTCACAATGTATTCCTTCACCATTACACAGCCGGAGATCGAACCTAAGACTTCAGATGAGAGTCGCACGCCAGTAGGCCAACGCTGCTCTTGTTTTAATGGTATACTCACAGTTAATCATTCAATTTAATGACAATTTACTGTCAATACATACAATTAGCAGACAAATGAATGCCCTTTGAGCCTGTTGTGGAGTGCAAACACACATTGTTTCATTAGCGATTCTCTGTCGGCTTGATGGATTTACACTCGCTAATTATCCGGGTTTTATGTATTTAGCTTAGATATATTTATGTGAACGAGTAGTATAGGCGTGGGAATATCAGAGCCATGTCATATATCCCTAGTTGTATTCTCTTACATATTTTCAACCAAATTACTCTTAACTTTCATCTCTCTCAAATCAAAGTCGTAGCACTGACCTGAAAAATGTTACAAAAATCTACTTTAAACCACCAAGTTTACAAGATGAATGTAATTTTCATTTTTCTTCGAAGGCAAGTAATACCTGCTATATGGTGAAGGGAAATAATGGGAGGTAGCCAACACGTTCAAGACACAGAAGTTCCAGACCTCGTTGGCAATAAGGTATCTTCTTGATCATTTTAATGAAGAAAATGCAAAAATCAAAGGCCAATACCTATTCTCGTTTCAGAGACCAACAAATTGTATCTCAGGGTAATTTTCGGTAACGAAACCTGGCGCTAGGAGGAGTCGTACATTGCGCTGTCGTGTTCGTATCAGGAGCACGAGTTAGTATGTTATATGTTAAGATCTTTAATATGTTTTGAATTATGTAAAGATGTCGTTGATACATAGTATTTTTGGCAGAGACTTATAATAGCTTAATGAGATCTTCATATCCCTGTTATATGAACTAATTATAACACTTTCAATTCAAAAATTATTGTTATTTATTACTTTTAAGTTTATTTTGGTGTCGCCTATTTTCTTGTTAAAATTATTTAATTTCTTTTGAAAAGTTAAATAAAACTTCAATAATAAAGTTTTATATAAATATAATATGTGCATGCTTCTATATACTTCCTAATTACTCGCGCAAATATATAATATAACCATTTTCAGTGAACGCGCGATTATCGTAAATATAAAAGGGATGACAGACGTGAAGGAAAAATGTCTTTTGCCCTCCGGAAAACCGGTACTGTGTATATTTTGGTGGCGAAATATCCGTAATCCTTTCAGTTAGGGATTATTCTTGAATTTTCACTGAGAAATTGTTAACTACTTAATAAAAATATGTGTAATTAAATTCGTCAAACTGATTTTAGAAAATTCATTCAGACAATAAAAACTTTTATTTTTAACAATTTAAATCAACTTAAGGTTAGTCGTTTGATTATTAGCTTGATTAAGATTTTTTATGAATATAAACGCCGTGAGGAAACCAGCCTTGCGATTCTGTAACTCGCAGTGTTCGCAGCGGCGGTCGCGCTCGAATCGCGTGTGCGATTTCGAAAAGTGAGTTACAGAATCGCAATGCAGCATTGTTTTAGGTCCGATGATGACGATGGTTGTCAGACTGATAATGCTATAATTTTAAATGATTACCTATGTACGGTTCCTGGGCCATCAGGGTGCTTTAAATTATAGAGGATTTTAGTTTTAATATATATTAATTACTCGCGTACAACAATAGAATATAAGCGGAATAATGAAATGTTAATTGCTATGTAACAAATGAATGCGATGTAACAGTTAAAGTGAGTGCCTGCGTGTGGCTATACTCTCGGGGCGTAATTCCGAACATTTAGGAAATCGCCACGCTTATAAAACTAACAAAGCCTGAGTGACCAAAATGTACAGCCTTGGCTCGTACAACCTTCTTGTTACACAGAAAACAGACTCAGAAATGTGTATGACATATCTATAGGCGGGATATTAATTAATATATTAACGCCTAATTCAAACGCAAGGAATATGATATATACGTACCCAAACAAGCCTTTATGAACCTTCATTTAAACCTAATTATGGTTACCATTACCTATCATGTTACTAATTAATAGCCTATGAAAGCCTATTTTGAAATTGTAATATTACTGACTATACATTATACAATGAAAATATGATTTTATTTTCTATAAATGCCAAAGGAAATTAATCACTATTATTAAATATATATAGAAATGTGTTGATAAGGGTCTAGTCCAGACATTAAATAAGAGTATGTTAAAATAATTGCGTTAAAACATTTTTAACACTTTAATACCATATATGGTAAAAAATCAGACAAATGAGTTATCTAAAGTTATAAGCAGGTGCCGCAGCATGTGTAACGCTAAAAACCACGAAAAATTGGTTTGGTTAACGTATAAAACACGAATACATATACCATTTGGGGTAATCTTTAGTTTCTACATACCTTTTATTATTTAATTTATATATAAAGAAAGATTTCCAGTAATAAATATATAACAAGGTACGTAAATAAGCGGCAAAACAATTGCCTAGAAAATATTTTATGGAATATTTTACTCACGTAAGTAGCTTAAGCTCCTGATTCTTGTCTTATTTGAAAAAGAAATAGGATTGAGATTGTGAGATCTTCGACATTCGGGTAATATTATTTTTCTTTTGACAAGTCACTCTTTGACCTAATATCTTATTTCTAGATCAAACAAATAAATGTATCTGGCTTCTTATATTATATATTAGAGAGCATTTATCTACATAAAAGCTTTCTTTAGAGCAGTGTTCTAGATTCTCTCTGATATTGGGTGTTTAAACCCGTCTATTTGTAATTATTTTGCGAGATTGTTTTTGCTATCAATTAATAATTGGTGACAAAAAATTGTATGTTATTTATATAATTATAAAAACAAGTTCAATTAAGTCAAAAAACTTTGATAAAAGAAAAAAATACAATTTATTAATTGGTATGTGTATTAGTCGATACTGTATCAATTAAATGTGATCGCGACAGCGTTTTTGTATGCAATTTTGATATAGTACTCTAAATATGCGTAGCGCTGTGGTCGCACACGGAAGCAATCACATCGCACACATCCGGAGATTCGACTTATACGTATTATTGACTAATTATGTTTATTTTTTAGAATATGGAAGCATGTTTCCTTAACCAAAACTTTAGTGACACCACCGCCTGCTCATAGGCTATCACTGACATATTAACTATAAATATTAACTTAACTAATAAATATCATATTATAATTTAATTATATTTATTATTCATGTGCTTTACAAAGGTTTTTCAAATACGAAGGTTAGATCAGCACATGTCAATATAACCTTGTTATTGAATATAATAGAATGTCGCAATCGTCAGAAAATTTATTATTAAATTTACTTATTTTAAAAGTAATAAATCAATAAGTATATTTAGAGATTTTCAAAAAAACTTCGTAATTTAAAATATTTACGAAAAATTTGGAAATAAATAATCCTTATTGATTATAATATTTGCCACTAGATGGCGTATAAATCAAGAAGCGTGGAGTTATGACAATTGACATATACTTGCGACCAATCCGAATTATTATTTTTAAATAGCGGAACTACACTGACTAAGTAACTACACAAGTAAGCGTTACTTCCGTCAGAAAAATAATCTGAGTTACTCCCTAGTTTTACTTCAAAATCTTTTTCGATATTATTTTAGTTTTAGTTTATCGGTGCAGGAACAATAGCTGAAGGCATCATCCTGAAGACATAGAGGCTATCGCTAAATGGATCAACTACTCGTCTACAAAGCATAGTTAATTACATAATCCCCTTATATTGAATCAGAAATACATAAAAATAGTATAATTTTACTGAATTAAGAAAACCATTAGAAACTTTAACAAATTAAATCAGATCCAATATTTAAACTTAGCGTTATCTCCGTAGTCAGAAAACTAGAAAAAACTTCATTTATTTTGTAAGGATTTGTACAAGTTCTAGTTTAAGTTAGTTCCAGCGAAGTTATCAGGAAGAGGGGATTAATCTGAGATTTAGTCTCGGATACTTTAGAGACGGGATATATAAACAGATTGAATTTACACTTTATACACTTTTTAATACTGATAATATGAAGAACTTTATATGGAAGATAATATGTAAAGGGAAACAAGTGTTAGCCTAGTGGCTTCAGCGTGCGACTCTCATACCTGAGGTCGTAGGTTCGATCCCCAGCTGTGCACCAATGGACTAGCATATAGAAATGCGCATATAGAAAGAATTCTATATGCGCATTTAACATTTGCCCGAATGGTGAAGGAAAACATCGTGAGGAAACCGACATGTCTTAGACCCAAAAAGTCGACGGCGTGTGTCAGGCACTGGAGGTTGATCACCTACTTGTCTCTATTAGATTTAAAAATGATCATGAAACAGATTCAGAAATCTGGGGCCAAGACCTAAAGAGGTTGTAGTGCCACTGATTTATTTTTTAATATGTAAAGGGATGTCTATGTTTACTCATAAGCTTATTGTTAAAATAATTCTTAAATCTTGTTACTATTAATATATATCGTTTATATAACCTAAACCTAACAATCAATTAACAGTATATTCACAATTTTCGTAACCAACATAGTAATAATAAAATAAAATAAATTAAAGTTAATACAAAAAGAACTAAAACACATTTAAAAAGGTTCGTCTCTGTGGCAGTGTACCTTTAACGCTGGCAGCATTTCCTCGCTGTATTGCGATACTCATTCGTTGAGTGAGGAGAGCACCTGCTCTGGGGTCACCGGTACTGTCTACCAGGTGCCAATTTAAATCTTGAATTAGCGCCTGTGCACTTGAACCCCACGGACCAAGAGTCTCTACTCCAAAGGGAACAAAATTGAAGTTGGAGGAAAGACTTAAGACTTTTATATTTAAGCCGTTTATTTAAATTATCACAGTAATTTATTGAATTAAAAAAAAAACACTATTTTCTGTCACAATTTTAGTCTTTGCTTACTAAAAACCTTTGCTATAGTATATATTCGATAGCAATTTAGTTTGGTTTTAGAGGGATAAACATAACTTAAAACAAAAATTTGAAACCCATTCATTTTAAAGAACTCTGAAACCATTTTTCATGACAGCGCTGAAGACGAGATATGGAAATTGTATTATAACATTACAAAATCAAACGTGTAAAATAACTACATCACCGTAAATTACATAAGCTGTAATATACTAGTAAATGAAGACATTAAATCCAGGTTCAATTCCTGACGAAACAGTTATTTTAAGTTTCACTTACATAAAAAAATCAGTGGCGCTATAATCTTTTTAGGGCTGAGCTTCAGATTTCTGTATCTGTTTCATGATCATTTGTTAATCTAATAGGCAAGTAGGTGATCAGCTTCCTGTGCCTGACGCACGCCGTCGACTTTTGGGGTCTAAGGCGAGCTAGTTTGCTCAGAATGTTTTCCTTCACAGTTCGAGCGAATGTTAATGAGCACATAGAATAAACGTCCATTAGTGCACATCCGAGGATCAAACCCACGACCTCTGGGATAAAAGTCGCACGCTGAAGCTACTAGGCCAACACTGATCTCTCAAGGAACATAAGGAAGAAGAAATTATTTGTAAGAAACCATATTTCATAAAGGATAGAAATTAATTATCTGTAAAAATATTATTACAAATTGAATTTCAACCCACAATACATGCTATGCTACTCACCAAGCCATTTTCTCGTTCATTTTTCGGAACATAAAAGTCGTCATTTCTATACGTCTCTCTAAATGATAAGAAATAAGGAAAAATACTTCTGAAACTTAGTTCTAAGGCCTCTTTTGGGTGAAAGTTACTTTGCGTAATTGATTTTGTTTTCTATGTCAACGTGATTACTAGAACGATTAATCCTTTGTAGAAAAAGTGTAATGGCGCCAAACTCCTACAAGTAATGACATCTAAAAAGGTTGTGATTAAGTTATTGGTGGTTCAAAGCCCTTTATAAGCACCTATGTATTATATTATTTACCAACAACAACGTAATTGGATGTTCTAAATATAATCCCTTATATGAAGATTGTCAGCTCTGAGGTCGTGATCTAAGTCTGAATGTACACTAAAGGATTTATTTCTATGAGCACCATTAATCAACTAGTGCCATCGTATACGGTTACAACTTTCATCTTTTTAAGTAAAATTGTGATAAGAATATAATATTTTTAAGTTTTGGAGATAAGTCTAGCTTTGATTTAAAAACATTATTTAGTGATAATAACAATACTTCTAATAAAGGTGGTAAGTGAAACCTTATCTTATATTTGGTTAAAAATCATAAAACAGTGTTGTTTTTTTTTAAATAAATCATAAATATGGTTTATAAAAATACAGTTTCTTACATAGTTAGTTAAATAATACTTGGATAAAATAATTATATTAAAGTACTATGTTGTTAGCACGGATTTCTCGGAAGAGATAGCTTATAAGCGATAAGGCCATTCGTTTTAGCCTTTAGATATTTTATTATTTTATTGTAGTTTTCTGTTAACGTTTTTCTCGTCAAGAACAGGTTTCTTGCGTCGGCTAACTGAGGAGCGTCAATGTTTCAATTGGTTTTTGACGTTTTACTTACAATTTAAATGTTACAGAGTATAATATGTCACTGGTCTTAGTATATAAGTTAGTTATTTAAATATTTTCGACGTCCTGCTGGACAGAAAAACTGTGTCCAGTTTATGTTTCCACCACACCAACTTATTTTCTATTTAAGATCATGTATATATAATCCATAAATAATAAAACAGTTGTATGTACAGTATGCGCAAACAATAAATTTGTTTTTTTTACAAAAAATTTAACTATTTCTACTTGTCACAACATTATCTATTTTATTACTCAATATTGTCACACCTAAATGGCCATATCAGTGAACCATTTTTTTTTTTAATTTCTTTATTTTACACAAAAATATAATACAATCATAATAAATTACATTAGCAAACAGCTGTGGTTTATATTGATGTAATAAATTCTTAAATTTAATAGTCATGTTGAATGATGAACATGATCGATACATTATAATGTATTTGTATTGTTAAGGCTTTATGTATTATTTCATTAAAAATTACAAATTTTATGCAAAAATTTAAAATAATATAACCAAGCTTTCAGTGCCTCTACGACTCACTAGCCGTCTCTTGCCGATCAAGAAGTTTTACTTTTACCCATGGATACTAACACTGCTCGTGAGTGTGTAGCTGTCTTTTGAAAGCCACTACTGTCTTTTATTGATGAATCCGATTTTGTTTAATTGAAGTGTACTCGTAAATCAAAGACAAGAATAATATTAAATAATTACATACATAATATTCAATATTACATGCATACAAGCAAAGAGCAGACTTAGCATGTTAGCATACATTTCATTACGAACAGTAAATATTATATGCAATATATATGCCAGTACTCCAGTACGCTTTGACGTTATTTGCATCAAAAAGGATCAACTCGAACGCTTACGACATAGCTTTGGTTCGTACTTTATGTTTTAACTGCCAAAACCTGGAGTGCATTTTGATAGGGGAATTGTGAATTTGCGTATTTGTAATAGTGAATAATTTGCTGAAATAGTATACAGTGACCAATTGGCCGCTTTGAGAGCTTATATTTTGGCTATGATAACCGATATTATACCATAAAATTTATAATAAAATATTTTATTTTCATTTAATAATGTAACCTATCTATTTATATAAGCTTTTTGTGTACATTAAATACATATAAAGCTTCAAATGGCTGTCGTGACTAGATTATAAAATTGTAGAATTGCGTTTGTTTTTCGTAAAGTTTTTTCTTCTAGCATTTGAATTTGTACATTCTGCTAGCAACTTGATTATTTCCATTTAAAAGAGACAATGAAATCGTTTTGAAATTGCCTTCCGTTCGATTAACAGATTATTCAATATACACTTTTAATAATTGATTTTTTATTGATATTCTCTAAAATTACTTACCATAGTTTCAAAACAATAATTGTACCACAAATTATTTGTAAAAATCATCTTCAAAATCAATAAATTTTATACGTGATTAACCCATTTCATTTTGAAAAAAATATTCGTTAGTATCTTTTATAGAACCTCATCACCTTATTAAGTGAGACCACCACCTATGAACAGTCTCAATAGCAGGAGATTAGCTACGGTATTGAAATATATTTTTAATAGTTTAAAGTATAAAGTTACCAGTCGTTTTTCTGATAAATTAATAGTATGTATGTCGTTAATAAATCGAGAAATCCAATATATTAAGTTCAATTTATATACTGAATTAAGTCCCATTGTATCTTGTTAAGCGTAATTGCACTTTAGAGTGATTATTGAATAGCAATGTTACCAATTCCAAAGCACTCGAAGCGAATTGAATTGATATAAAGCGCTTTTACTATTGCTTATTTAAAAAATTGCAATATATTTTTATTTCGAAAAGTACAATCAAACATCTACGGTAAGTTTTGGGTAGATGTGGAAGTAATCAGCAGAGATGTAAAAATAATATGTTAACGATTTTCGTTATTTGCTCACCAATGGCATGGCATGTTCAAATGAGAACAATTTCCCTTTTGACAAATGTTAATTTGCCATACAATTTTGACAACAAATTAGGTTTGGTGTAATTAAAATGCATATACTACTAATTCTCGTATATATATAAAAACCCTCTATAATTCTCTAACTCTAGAACAAATATTGGTGATAGGCTAAGCAAATAAACAATCAAAACACTTGAACTTAACGTTTCTTAATTTTTAATGTTAATTAAAAGGAAATTAAAATTAATAAATACAATTATTAAAATAAATTATACTTAACTAAGACAGAACATAAACTTCCTTTGTTTTAGTTAAAACATATAAATCGAGAATGCCACTTCTAAAATTTAAACCAAAAATTATCGAATTACGTGAATAATTGAAATATTAAGATTTTAGATACAGATAACAATTCCGTCATTAAACTTCGTTTTTTTAACCGTCACTTAATACATTAAAACCCTACATCTGAAGTATAAAAATAAGTAGAAATAAAAAAAAAATTATATTAAACAAAATAATAATCAGTTTTATAGATTTAACATATTGCATAAGTTGGTAGTTATGATTGACACGGCTCAGATGAATGAATACGGAAACCAATTTTATATAATATATAATTGTGAAGAAAACTGTTTAAAAGGTAAAAAATGTAGAAAAATATATTGAGTCAAGAAGACATTTTTAATGCATGTATGACGTTTTTATATATTTAGAAGGAAAAAGGGGCATAAAATCCTAATTTTAAGTATTAGAAAGTTAACAAAAACATGATAATATTAAGAGTTAAGTACCTTTAACAATCTAATATAAGAAAAACTTTGCAACGCTATATGTGAATAAATAAAATTATCTTACCAAAACTACTTGCCATAAATCACAAAAATCACTCACGTATCCGTCACCGGTTAAAATCACATCAGTTACGTCAAACGAGGTTTAAACCACAGTTAAAAACTGTAAAGGACACTCACTCACAACAAAGGCTCGAGTCAAACTGACGGGGCGCGCAGGCTCCGAAATTATACCGCTCGTAGCGCCGTAGCTCTCGGCTCTACGAGCGTAGCACCGTAGCTATAAACAGAGATAAATGACGTTTAATTAAGGTAACTTTTCCAAAGCAGGTAAGTATTAATAATTTGTAAAGTGAAGTACCAATTGATTATCTTACAAGAGTTATTGTTATCTTATAGATATTGTTATGAGTACTTTTCAGTAAAATTTAAGTATGATTTTAAATTTTTAATATAAATTGAAAAATGCCCGCGACGCTCAGCTGAATATAATTGAGGGAAGCTTCTTTTTTGCATGTGCTCAGCCGGGTTTTAAACGCACGATCTCTAGGTTTGAGTATCGCTTAATTTGAAATAGATTTATGTAACAACTTTTAAATTACAAATGTATTTCTGTAACTAATCTAATACTATGAATAAATTCTAAATCCATATCTTGGATAAAATTTTAGGCTTTCTAAAGAAATTACTTTTTGACATCAAAGAAAAAAATGTTATTACGATAGCGATTTACAAAGGTTTTTCAATTATAGCAAAAAAATTTCAATCTTAAAATATGTATATAGAAATAAAAGTATAATTTATTCAAGTGGATTGAAAATGCCTTCTGTTTGATTAATTTATTACGTTTAAAAAAAACGAAAATACGCAGGTTAACATATTTTCTATTTAGTATTGGATAACTGTTTATCTAGTATTTCTTATACTTCTAATCAATGTGACAATCAACAACAAACACTGGTGACTCCTACTTATTGAACGTTGCAATTAATATATGCAGTTCAAACTCAAACTCAAAATATCTTTATTCAAGTGGGTAACCAAGTACACTTTTGAATCGCCAAGTTAAATTAATCGTAAATTTACATTTACTACCAGTTCGCAAGTCAAGGGCGTAGAGCGGGTAAGAAGAACTGGCAAGAAACTTTCCGCCACTCTTTTTAATCGCCAAGTATTGCCATACAAATTGTTTGAACTGGAGCAATTCAATCCCAAGGATTAGGATCATTTAAGTAGTCCTCAAATTTATAAAAAGCTTTGTTGATTAATTTTCGTTTAACGAGAGCTTTGAATTTATTTAGTGATAATTCTCTAATTTGGCTTGGGAGTCTGTTGTAAAAACGAATACAATTTCCATATTATAAGGAGTGGTTTATCTTTTGGAGCCTGGTTGGTCGTACACTCAAATTAGTTCTATTTCGCGTATTATACTGGTGAAAGTCACCATTTGTTTTAAAATCGTTTATTTTTTTTGGACATACAACAAGGCTTCAAGAATATATTGACCAGATAGTGTCATAATATTTAATTCCTTAAACGTTAATCGAGATAGTGGAGTCTATACTATAGTGGTCTTTGCAATGTATTTATTTATTTATTAGGGCAAGCCAACTGCTTTAAAAAAAAATGATAGAACCAAATGAATAATTAACAAATAATTGCCACGGCCTAGTGAAATATAATACTTACAAATATTGGTGTTCTGTGCATACGTATGTGTTTTTATGTGTGTGAGAGAGTGTGTGACTATGTAGTCCATATACCATTTTTTAGGATGTCTTTCTTTTATTAAGAACTAGCTGGCCTGGCGAACATCGTACCGCCTAACAGTCTATTCTTTTTTTTTTAATACTTATTCTGCTATTCGGGACACCGGTCTAGCTAGTTAGATAAAAAAAGAAAGTTGATAAGACAACAAATACATTATGTCAAAAAATTAAAATTTACCTTCCCGGAATCCCTCCACTCACACTTGAACTTTATGATATGGTATTAAAGTTCAAATTGACTTTTAAGTATTATTACGAATATTTTGTATGGGAATATAGAAAAGTGTTGTTTTGAGACTGCTTCACTCAATTTTTTAAATTTTTCTCTCCGTAAGAACCATCCTCGTACTTCAAGGAATATTATAAAAAAAGAATCAGACAAATCGGTCAAGCCGTTTTAATGTTATGTCGTGACAACGGAAAACGGGTTTCATTTTTATATATATAGATGTGAAGTTGAGTAAATAAATCATTATATTGGACACAAACTCTATGGGGGCGTTACGAAAAATGTATCTTGGTCTCCGGGCACCTCTTTACTTGGTTCTCTAACTAATGTCGACCTGTTTTCGAACTCATGTACAAATTAAATACTAATTATTCTTTCCTTGTACTTTTGTTAATTGTTATGATTATTCGAATTTATGTCATCTTATCTTAACGTTTTCCTGCCATGTTTGTATATTACTTCATTTTGGTATCTGTAAAAGAAATTTATGATATTTTATTTAACTTCTTTTTTGTTTCTACTAAAATGATGCCTCCTAATAAATAGCGACTACATCGTGCTTTTTAATTCTATTTTATATTTGAATTGTACACTGTTTTTGCTCGTAGTGTCTTAAGTTATATTATAAATTAGAAATAAGTTAAAAAGTAAGTAACAAATGCGTGGCGTGTACAATGGCGTAGTGGTATACGCACCTAGTGTGTAGCTTAGGTTCATGGTATGAGCAATTATATAACCGTATGACTAGGCCTAGGTGACATCATATAATACTGAATAAAAAAAAGAAAAATTTGTTGAACAAAAAATATAATACTGTATTTCCTATAAATGTATGAAACGTGAGCTAAAGACATTATAAATATACTAGCTTTTATAAAGAGATTACCTTTTATGACATTGAACTACTGTGTATAAGGGGTAGAACACATAGGTTGACTAAAATAAACTGTAGGTATTGAGTGACTAGGGATTCTTCTTAAAATAAAGCATAACACAACAACGAAGCTATATGCATATTTAGAAATAAAAAAATACTGTATTTTTTATATATAATATTTATTTTTATTCCATAACTTTACAATGCATTCTTTTGCAGATTTCATACATTTTCTTTTTATAAAATCTTATCATTTACTGGTCTAAAATAATGAATTCTCTTAAAATCAGTAATTTCGTTTCTCAATCATTTTTATATCGCGACCCACGAACAAGCCAAAAAGTTAAACTAGTCTTGCGACCCAGTCACTATAAAATTATAATAAAATGTACATAAGGCGCTATTTTCAACGAATCTTTGGTACCTATATGTAGTTTGTTTTAATTGTTTTTCAACAGACTGCGACCCCCTTTTAAAACAAACTTGACCCCCCGCTTGAGAAACGATGCCGAGCCAGATAGTCACTTGTTTCTGTTATCCTAACTCAAGTATAGTCTGCCATCTTTCGAGTATCCTTCAGTAGTTTCTGTTTCAAACTTCGAACGAGCAAGCTCATTCAGATATGATTGATTTAGGAGCTTAGTTAATTTTATAGATTAATCAATTATAATACGCTACGCTCATCGCAGACGTTAAGAATATGGTTTATAGGTTAATATAACTAATTAGTTTGATGCAGAGTAATCCATAAGCATTGCGAAAAGCTAAGCTACTGAGTACTGACGTCGACCGAGTCGATATATTTTTATGTATACAATTCAATGTGTAAGAGTTTCTTATTATTATTGTATGTAAGAGATAGACATTGATTACTAAGAAAAACACACACACACATAATAACAATATTCAAAGAAAAAAAATATTATCTCTATTATCTCTCTCGATATCATTTTTTTTTCTTTTTTCCCTTTCGGTTCATTTCAAGTGTGTAATGCGTGTGTGCTGTGGTTTTATCGTGTTACACAGGGCTGGTCATTCTGCTGGAGACCACAGCAGCTAGTGTTAGTAACTATTGTATTGGTTAACTTTACTTAATTTCCAATATATTACAATTTCTGTATAGAATACGGTTTTACAGAGCTAATGTGAGATGCTGGACTTGTTGCATTTAACTAATAATTTTAACAAACATGTATATTTATTACACGCAAAATATTTGTATATAATTCTTCCCAAAATGAGTATGTACAAGGTCTAATTCTCCATATTAAGTCCCGTATTATTCATACCGAGATACGCATTAATTGGGGCGTTACGTCTGTTAATTTGGCGCAGGTGCGTCGCCTGTGTGCCGAATTTATTATCTTACAATTTACTTAGCTCATGCCTATATTACAATGCGTAAGTCATGTTTATGGAAATCAGAGATTTTCTTCGACAGCCACAAGAATGATATTACAATTTTATAAGGCGTAACCAAAGTATCATGATGAAGCTATACGTTGGCAAACCGCTTCGATGCGTTGTGAATTAAGTATTTTTTTATTTAACTATTTAGTAACGGAATAATTTATCTCTTAAAATTTCACCGGTCATTAACATTTAAATGATTAATAAATAAGGCATTGATCTTGAATTATTAAAATCTAGATAACTAACCAACAAATCATCTCTAATCCTGAATTACTCGCCTGCTACGCTAGCTTATTTCCTAGCACTTACAACATCACTGTCTTCCTAGGTTCGCTTCTCAGATTAACCTACACGGTAATTGCTTATGCCCTTCTAGCTCTGAGACTAAAAGCTCTTAAACCTACCTTCACATACACAAACGAGTGTAATTTATTTCATTACATATTTTTTAGAACAACATTGTAAAAAAATATATTAACTTTTGATATTTAAACACACACTTGCGCATACAAACAAATCAGAGTTAACTTAGCACAAATACAGTTAAACACGAGTTCAACTCTACTTCACACAACTAAGGTGCAACTACTTACTGCAAATAGAGTTGGTAAAAAACTTTGGAGTTGTTAGCAATATTTTATAAAGTTTTTCTTGAACTTCGACAGCGAATCCTACTAATAATACAAACTATGATGTTTATTACTTTCTAATTCAAAAACTGCCACGCAAAGTTTAATTAATTTAGGAATTATTTTAAATTCTTGTATTAAGAAATCGCCGGTCAATAATAGCCGATATTGCCGAGTATGTCTTGCTTTTTTATATTAAAACTGGCTATCACCATTAAATTCATATATAACAAAAAAATATAAATCCAATGAATCAAAACCCCCACCAATGTTTTAAAAACCAATGTTTCCCTTACCCTATGGCTTAAACGACGGTTCATACACGGGCTATGAAGATACCTTTAGGCTATTTTTGGAAGTCATACGTCATAATTCGTTAGACAGTCTTTATACTCAATCAAGCCAAGTTTTATTATATAAGGTCAATGATTGTAATCGTTATACTCATTGATTTATGACACCGATATGTAATAAATATCGTTCTACAGACAGAGCTTTGCTTGAATAAAAGAAAACACAACGAATTTAAGGTTAATAAGGTTCTTCGGTTCTTTTTTAAACAAGCGAACGTAGCTAATGTTGAAAGTGGTTATTGTAAGAATGGTATTAAAAGACTAGACATAATATAGGAATCTATATTCCTTCTGGAGTTTTATTGTAATTTTCTATGACATGGCCTGTTTAAAACTTGACAGGTAGTGAGAAGTTTATGGCAACCTTCCAGTTTTTTTTAAGTTACTGTATTTGGTCAGTTGATTTGACACGTAGCCAATCGAATGTCGCTCTGTTGGTTTATCAAAATTATTATAGAACTAATTTCAATACAAGAATTGAAATAGTTCATCATTTTCATACTATGTAAACTTATTTTAAAATTACATATTATTGGATAACGCTAGGCTTTCACTATTCATATACGGCCTACCTATGTTTGAAGTGTGCTATTTGACATGCATATATTTCACAAAAGTGTTATCATTGACACGATTTCAAACATTGTCTTAGCAATCAGACAATAATTTATACAACATAAGTATATGAGAACAGCTAAATCATCGGATAATATCGACACTCGTGATGTATCGGAAACGAGCTCTTATCTCCGCGTTTGTCCTAAATGCCTTCATGATTTATTACATTGTAATACGTTTTATTTTCGATTTTGATAATCGCTTGAAGTTAATCGCTCAAGTTAGGAGCTTTGTCAATCTAATAATGTCTTAATAATAATGTATAATAAAAACTTTATTCATGACAAATCGGTTGTGACAACACTTATATATCACTATATAAGACAGAAATCAAAAACAAATGAATAACATCGGACAAATTTTCTAATAAAATCTATTTAATATTTACTAGTACTAAGACGAATATACTAACTATTGTACCAATTTTCACGACTAATTAGATATACGTAACGCTAAAATGAACACATTACTTGTAGCTTCCAAGTTCCTAATTTGTATGTCAGCGGGATGTGAAATTATCGCCTTTGAACGCAACCCTCACCCTGATAGCTGACTAATAGTTCTTGTTGTAGACAAAGTTCGCTATAGACGTCACAAATGCCTTTTAAAAGTTGCGTCGCTGTTTATACACTTAATAGTTTAAAACGCATACATTGTGGCTCAAGTTGGATAACTTTTGTTCTAACGTTTAGAAATTTAGTTCTTAACGTAGACCGCTTCTGTCTATTAGGCAAATTATTTCATTTAAGATAGATAGCGTTAATGCTTATAATTTTTGTTTACAGGTTGTCTAGATGAAATCTCTCTGCTAGCAGACACTCAGAATGGTGGGTGTTACTCCTCTAGCAGTTATTCAGTCTGACAACCCAAGACATAAAAATGTAATATACATGGCCCCTGGATAAAGAAACACACAATAATGCAGACATTATCAAATTATTGAATTTTAACTTTCCTTCAATTGATAATAAATGGTTTGTAATCAAAGCCCTATTTGGGTTTCTTTATATTTATATAACACAAGCTGACCCGGCAAACGTTGTTATGCCATGTATAAACATAACTGCTATAGTAAAAAATAGGGGTTGATCGTAGAGGGGTAAAAATTAAGGGTTGTATGTATTTTTGTATGCTGTATCATAAAAAACATTTTTTTTTTATAAAAATTCATAAATTTATTTGGGGAAGACTCCCCTTATTACTTAAGGGTTTGAAAGATTGATAATAGCCGATTCTTAAACTTACTGAATATGCATAATAAATACATAATAATTTGATGTATAAACAAAATTCGTGCAGAAATCTGTGATCAATACTTTTAAATGCCGCATGGTTCATACTATATGTTTGTATGTAGGGTGGAATAAATTTTCTTACTTAGACGCTCATTCAGTTCGTAGTGCGTAAAGTCCTGCCACTATTGATAATTATTAATTAATACGTATTTATGATCCCTTTCATGTATACAACTAAACTAATATATCGATGAGTATAATCCTACCAATGTGCTACCAAGACGCAATTTGCTAAAAGCGTTTACCTAAATCCCGAATTTTCAAAGTCACCTGCTTCATAAAAATTTCATCAACGTTTCCCAATATCCGAGCTAAACCCTATAAATAAGTCAAAAACTTGTTATACGAATCGATTAAGGGATTGGAGTGGAAAAATGGTATAAAATTAATAGGGGTCGGAGAGACCCTACCAACAGTTAACGTAAACGTACCGCTTCGGTTAATTAATTAAACGGCCTTTTGCCTCCGAGATTACACAGGATGTCCCGTCATGACCATACTGTGGGAATAACGCTAGGGTTATTGCGAATAAATTTTTATGTGACTGAAATTGATTAGGTAGTAGAATCTATATCTAAAATATAAAATTCTCGTGTCACAATGTTCGTTCCCATACTCCTCCGAAACGGTTTGAGCGATTCTTATGAAATTTTTATATTCAGTAAGTCTGAGAATCTTTCAAACACCTAAATGTTAAGGGTGTTCCACCCCTAAATGTTTATTTTTATTTTTCAGACAATTTTTTTTTATGATACTGCATACAAGAATACATACAACTGTTAATTTTCTTGAACTCTTAGGTTTATATAAAGAAAATTTCACAGAAAAACCTAAAAAGTTTTCATTCTAGAAAACTAAACAGTCTCTGGTGTAGTATAGCAAAATGTTCCAGGTTGGTATGTACTAAAAAGATAGGCTAAGTAAAATCACATTAAGTAGAAACGATGTTCGAATTTTCCAAATTCCGTCTGCAACCTAGGAGTTCAGGCACCTCCCATTCGAATTCTTCGCGAATATAATAGAATAAACAATACTTATCCAGAGCTTGATATATACGGTAGTGGGTTGATCAATTTAAAAAAAAGAAATGTTACGTGCCAACCAAATACCGCTGTTTTAAAATCTAAAAATGGTATTAATAAACATTTATGCTTACCATAATTGTCATTTTTTTTTAGAAAAAATTGCTTGTAACATATAATGTACGATATATTCTTATGGATAATGTGATGAACTTTAATAAGTAAATATCTTTGCTTTATTTTTATGTTATAGGCGATAGTGATAATTTTTCAATGTGAAGCAGACGACAGTATAATTAGTAGTAAAAATATTAGTTCCATAGTAATTGTTCTACATGTATACGTATGAAAAAAAAAAATGACGTTGCAACCTTTTTAGGCCTGGGGATTTCTGTATCTGTTTCATGATGATTTGTCAATCTAATGGGCAAGTAGGTGATCAGCCTCCTTTGCCTGACATATGCCGTCGACTTTTTGGGTCCAAGGCAAGCCGGTATCCCCAGGATGTTTTCCTCCACCGTTTGAGCTAATGTTGAATGCGCGCGCACAAAGAAAGTCCGTATATTATGCATACATGTATACGAATATTATACCTTAAAACAAAGTATTAATAAAATAAAAAGGATATATGATATTCGAACATGTATAACAAACTGTACAGATAAAATTTCTTAAGCTATAAAATTGATACTCTTTCAATATTAAAAATATTGTATTTTATCGATTTTGATAACTTGAGTTAAAAGGCACATACTGTAGAAATTTTTTGTGAACCTTCTTCTTGCTGAGACAAATCGAATCCTATGATTTTGCCCTTTCATTATAGTGAGTCTTTATTGACTTAAGATTTTTCAGAAAAGATTATGGAAATCCGTTGAAACCTTTAACAATTACGTATTCAAGATTAAATTAAATTACATAAAATATTTGGCTTATAATAAATATACAATATGTATCAATACAACCTAAACAGTATTTAAATTTTTTAACATTAAACATAATTAAACATTGACAAAAAGAAAATTAAAACAAATTTAAAAACTTTGGTCCCTTGGTAGTGTTAGTTGACCTTTGTGTCTATCAATTATGTATACATAACATTTTATATTAATTATGTAGACATTTTTCAAGAAAATAAAAAACACCATTTATTAACATCTTACTTCGTTTTTTTTAAATCGGTTAACAAATAGAGAGTTTTTTTTATTAACGTAATTTTTTCATTACATGTTTTTCTACAGGTTTAAAATATTCGAGTTTCATTCAGTTAAACAAAAACCAGTGGTGCCTTTGATATGGCCTCATAGTTCTGTATCTGCTCCGTGGCAATTTTTTTAAAAGCCTTTATAATAATATTTTAGCGATAGTTAAAGAAAATAAAGAAGTAAAGAAATGTTGAGTTGGTGCATGTGATTTGAACTCACATCTTACCGGCTTACGGTCGCTGAAGCTGAGTGAGTGGGTGGGTGGGTGTTTGGGCTAGGCTGCTCTAAAAATGGACAGGCAAATAGATTTAAAAAAAATAGCTTTTTGGCTTGGCAGATATTGAGCATTAATTATTTACACAAAAGGGCTTCGGCAACTTTCAAACTACATTCAAAATACTATGTATGAATTGAAACTAATTAAATTGGTACAAAAGGAGGAAAAATGTGAGGGGATGTTTTTGTAGGGTTGATGTATTGTCCCTGTGTTACAAAAAACACACGTTTTCATAGGTTTTGTGCGAATGTAATTAATTACCCACTTCCTGATGTGAGCTTATTGTGTATTGTTTGTATAGAATATGTTCTTTGCTCAAACATCAAACTAAGTAATAATAAATAATTTCTAAAGTTTATTTCAGCCTGGCACATTTTAATTGTTAGATTTAATTATTATTATTTTATTTACCATGGAGAGTATTCAGATGAGTCTTTCGGTCTAGTACCTGCAGCTAAGTTTCATTATCGAACGTTAAGGCAGAATACAAAATACCATCCGTATCTCCGTATCCATAATATCCGTTTCACAACTGAGCGTTTTTTAAGGCAGTTTGGAACCAGCTGCCCGTTTGCCTCCTATTACATAAAAAAAATACGTGTGGCACTCGGGGACTGCCGCGGTATTGCATAGCATTTTTTATAAACTTATGCTATATAATTATTTATTTATTTTTTGCTGTATTTTTTTTCCTTTGATATTAATTCAATCTACCACTCTACCAGACTCATACTAACACGCCTATCCGATCACGCTAAACCGATCTGAGGCGCAGTATGCGTTCTGTCCCGCTTTAACGCGTATTGGCTGCACCTATATTTCGTCATCGTGTGTAAGGTTTATTTCGTTACGGAATTTCTTGATTCGGTCGCCGCGCTCAAAGCCCGCGATAAAATCTATGCAATAGCTTAAAAAAAATTTTCGTCTTCTTAAGAGTAACTAACTTTACCATTCTGCTGACATGTTTTAACATAATTTGATTTGAACTTTACCATGCTTGTATAAAATTCCAATAATGGACGTTCCAAGTCTCCCTTTTATTCGATTTTTAACAAAGCGTCTAAACTCAATATACTTTGTATCTTATGTTCAACCAGTTTAATTTTTTAACAATAGATGCATGAAAAGAACAAAGGCTATATGAATGCTCATATGCAGATAAAACTGTAGACATCAGCCAATTTTGATATAAACAGCAATGGAACTCACTTCGAAAATATATCGAACATTATCAGCGGTTAGAGTTACACTGGCTGTCAAAGCAATATTGCTACAAGAAAAGAGGAATAAAAGAGGGCTTGGCGTCCAAGGTACAGTTTTAAAGCGTTTTCAGATAACGCTTCAATGTAACAGTCGCAGGTTATATGTATTAAAGTGTACATATGCTAATTAAATATTTAAGTTGGCGCCTGGTAGATAGTACCGGTGACCCCAGAGCTGGTGCTTTCCTCTCTCAACGAATAAGTATCGCAATACAGCGACGAAAAAATTAAAAGTGGTAAAATCTAATAATAAATCTACATACCTAACCTCATTAATTTTAAGTCAACTCATAGCAACTGACTTAAACTAGTTAGAAGATATAGTTACGTATATATCGACTGTGGTGAGATTAGCTTTTTAGTTTATGATTTTTGTTTATTATTTTAGATTCAGGTTGGTGATTCTATTTTTTTTAAAGATTTGGTTATTTCTTGCACTTAATCCATCTTTTTTTTTTATCCTTACGAGGGTTGCCTTGAAGAGATCGCTTGTTAGCGATAACCATCCGTTGCATCCCCATTGTTTTGTATGTATTATGTTATTTGTTTTACTATAAATGTAACTAAGTGTAAATAAAAATATAAAGAAAAATTTGAAATATCCGCTTCGAAGGTAAAATCAGGGAATGTATGAAAAACGACACTAAATATGAATTCTGTTTAAAAAAATAGTGACCCAAGATTTCGCAGTTGTGTCAAAGCTATAAATACAATCGAACCAAAATAAAATTTAAAGTGTTTATGTATTATAGGACGAAATACTTGGCCCACACCCCAGCACATTTTTACGATGTATTCAAATGAAATCCACGACCTCAAGACTGGGTGTCATTAGTGGTGCAAAATAAAAGGAGACTGACTCGACAGCTTTTATCAACGCTGCACATTGTTATGAAGTTTGACAAGTTGGATTTTACTTTGGGAAAAGCGAAAGTTTTAATCAGTAAAAACGTTTGGCTATGGTTATATGATCGTGGTAGACACTAAGTAGTTGTGACGGATTTAAATGATACGTTTATTGCGTTGTATCTGTGGCGATTTTGATGGCGATAACCTAGTTGTCTAATTATCCAAGTTACCAAAAAAAGGTACAAAAGTTAAAAACAAACAGTGCAAAGAAAGTGTAGTTTGTGAAGTTTATATTCTATAAAACGTATTTTGTCCTAGTTACGACTTATTTACTTTGAGTTTGGGCGTCTTCATCCTAGCTTCCAACACACTACTACAGTTTTCTGTGCGTATGCCTAACAATATTCGCTAGATATAAAATAAACGTGTGTGTACGTATGTAAACTTGTTAGAAGTTATACGTCTTTGGCATAATAATTTTCTTCGAGCACTTTAGAAGGACGTTTCCCTCTTCGAATTGTATTTTACTTGTCCATTTTAATGGTCACTTCCAATCGAAACGATATAATATGTACTAATCATGATATTTTATATTAAACACTATGTTTTTTATCACATTGAAACTGGTTTTCTTGTATAGAAATCATTATTTTGGTTTAAATAAACACGACTCTGAAAAACACTACGCCATGACAGACCATGCAACTTGTCGATAAAACAGAGCAAGCGCCAACTAGCGGCCCAAACTGTTTTACCGACGTTTAAACAGATTCAGGGTGTCGGTGTTTTGTGATGGTGCGCGCGCATCCTAAAAATTTACTTTCATAATTTTTCCCTAACGCGCTAAAAGAAGAATAACTTCAAAAACTATAGCAAATATTTTTAAGTTGAGTTTATTTGGGGCCGTTAGGCGTTAAAAACCCTGAAACCACTAGCTTGTATTTTTATATACAGAGATTTTAAATATTATTTCTAAATATATATAAAAGGGAAAATTTATAATCGAAGTGAGTTTTTTTACCAAACTCTGACCCCACTCTGAGACCGGTCCTTAATTAAAGAGTTTCATTTAATACCGAGAGGAATTCCATAAATTTAATTATTCAAATTTTAGCGTTAATGTTCAGCTTTTATTCAGTCAGCGCTTCAAAGTTGACTTTGTATTGTTTATAATTTAATAAGTGTTTTGAATATCTAAATGAGTTTTGATCCCATAAAGAAAAGCTTAGTACTGTTCTTTAGGGTTTAATTATAAAGTATCAATATAATGCACAAGAATTCGTGGCATTATGAAGCGTTCATTCATAAAAAATTGATATAGAGTTATTTAAGTTGGAATAGTCTGAATATTATAAAATCTAACGTCTTATATATATTAAAATATTAAATTTAAAATTACAAAACTGTTCTGACATTTTGCGTATATTTCATTGTGCAATATGTTCTTTAAAGCACGTTATAAAGCGCAAAATAAATAAATCTAAAGCAGTAATATCGTTTTAATCTAAATAGGACGTGTACATAAATTTACTTTACTTACTAATTAAATAATACTTTTGGCAAAATAATTCTTTCTTGAAATTTTTTGATTGCAATAAATTTTTTATTATGTAAACATAATAAAATTCACAAACTAAACTAACTTCTAAATAGTTTACACACAGTACATAAAGAAATTGTCTCTTTAGCATGACGTATTTTTAGCTATTCAAAGGGGGAAGGCTGCCAGTATCTTCGGAACCTTGCCTAAATGGACTCCTTATAAGAATATATTAAGGTTATTTATTGTTTTTTTTATTTTATATATAAGCTAGATTTCATTATAAATCATTGTTCTTTATAAATAATACATGTATAATCATAGATATAAATAAATAACCTGAAATAGATGCTATTACATCACACCGTCCCTCAGGGCTTATATTTAGTGTAGCGGAATAGACAAGAAAGATGACTCCGGCAAAATTAATTGCCATAACTCTGGTACTACACCGCGCATCACGCAACATATGATATTTATTTTAAAACCGAACAATATTATTTATATTTTCCATTTGTCTGTGCGACCCGAAAAGCTGATGTCAAATGAAATCAGGTGTTCGGGTCGCAAAGACCAAGAAATAGGCTTATATTATAAGTCACGAAAAGTCCCAATGGCCTTTGTTTCCGCATCACATTATTGAAGTCGTCGATTTTTGAAGGGAAACTTCTTTAGGCGCATGAGGGTAAAATGTTTACGGAACGTCACGAAGAGGTGCAGCGTTTTTGTTGAAGAAAACGGAGACAGCGATTGAGACCGAGTGAGTGAGTGAGAAAGGCGAATTACCTTATAGAAATTCTTTTTTTTTAATTAAAATTTGGTATAGAATTTATGAATATTATATTTTATGCAAAATAATTTATTGAAATCTTAAATGGCGAATTGTAAATTAAAATGAAATGTTTTTATTAAACAAGATATAATTTAAAAAACAATATATATATATAATTTGTATTACTTTTTGACACTTTTAAAATGACGATTAAATTGATTAAATTCCTAACATATCTTCTTTTTACCCTCCCTCGAAGTCTCGGAAATCTTAAGGTTATATTATTTGTATATATTATATGAACAAGACTTAAAAATTTGTTTGTTTAATCTCGACATAATTAAAAATACTCACGCCTTAATAGTAGCCGAACAATAGGAAGCCGAAATATTAATGAATATTTAAGTACAATATATGGAAAAAATCATACATTTATGTAACCCATTGTGTTGGCTTCAGAAAAACACGAATACCATTTGAAAAATAACCAAGTATAAAGTCAATGGAGAAAAAATGCAAAACCTCTGCAGACCTAGAATAGGCTAGACTGCGTGGCTCGAACATGAGTTAATTCTTCATCTTCTTATAGTGCCATCTCCTTGCAAAGGTTGGTTCATCATGGCTATTTTAATTTTGGATGCCGCGCTTCTAAACAATGACTTGGTGCTTTGACCAAACCATTGTCTCAAGTTTTTCAACCAGGACGTGCGTCTGCGGCCAGGTCTCCTACCTGCCACTTTGCCTTGTATGAGTTGAAGGAGCTCATATTTTTTGGAGTTACGTAAATTCTTCATAGTAAATGTTAATAAACAGTGTTGCCTAGTGGTTCACGGTGCGACTCTCATCCCTAAGGTCATAGTTTTATTTATTTACAGCTTATGTATTGTCAAATTTTAACTAAGTATATTAAAAAAAATGTGTGCGTGTACTAGGTGTACACACGTAAGAAGTGAAACTTCTTTATAACCTTTTTTTTCGAAAAATGATCTACTATATGCAACTTAACGAAATTGGTTAAATAAAGTTTAACAAAAGGCTTTTATTATCATAAACATGAATACAAATACAATAATTTCTTTTTACCTTATTACTACTAAGATTATTACAGAATTTCATTAATTGTAATAGAATTATTACTATCATTGTTATCGTTATTATATATTTTTTTTATTAATGGCGTCGAATCTCTTCGGATCAACCGTGGTAGGGACAAGAAAAAGATGGCGCGTAACCGAAAAACGTGACGATTTGCTACAAAATTTCTCCCATACGTCGATAAAGAACTTTCATTCCAACGCCGATAAAGAAGTTTGACTTCAAAAAGCAACTTGGCGCGTAACCGAAAAATGTGACGCGTAACGAAAAAATGTTACACTAAATTTTTTTCCAACCCCGATAAAGAAGTTTCACTTCAAAAATTTAAGTGTTTTTTGTAAAATTACCGGAACACCTTTTGCTATCCATTATTTTTTTCCTACACTTAATTACTTGGCCAAAAGCCTGTCTGCCTATTGCATTTGACAATCACTTTATATGCAAAATGCGTGTGTCAGGCACAGAAGACTGATCACCTATTCACAGAAAAAAATATTATAAACAAATATATACATGAGACCCAGACCTAAAAACGTGTCACTGGTTTTTTTATTATGTTCTTGCAATTTGAATTACCAATATACTGAAATCATATAACTTATCGAATAAGCAGTGATAGCGAACTGTCAGCTATCATTATAAATGTTAACAATATTTTGACAGCACAAAAACTGATTTATATCTGTAAAATATACGTCATGCGCAGTCCACGAGCTCTATAATCCTCGATGAAGCTCACTCTATGTTCATTCCACGTAGTTTGCCTCATACATTGTTGAGGGCACCCTTTTTATGAGGTCCGGTCAATTGTGCGATTCAGGTCAACATGGATTTGTTTTTGTCACCTTTATTTGGGGATTAGAAGAAAAGTGTCGTTAAATTCTTTATGTGCGACACTTAATGGGCACTATACGCGACCGATGTTACTTGTTTACGGCTTTTGTGTATTTTAAGGAGTTTTTATCCTCTAAAGAATTGCTATTTGAAAACACGTTTATTAAATTTATTTACTGAAATAAAGTATATTTGATTTATATTATTTAAAAAATCTTTAAACGTAACTTTAATTGAATTTATTATTATTAGAGCAGTGATAGCCTTTAGCATGCGACTCTCTTCTCTGAAGTCATAGGTTCGATCCCCGGCTGTGCACCAATGGACTTTCTGTCTATGTGGGCTCGAACGATGAAGGAAAACAACGTGAGGAAACCGGCCTATCTTAGGCCCAAAAGGTCGACGGCGTGTGTCAGGCACAGGAGGCTGCTCACTTGCCTATTAGATTGACAAACGATCATGAAACAGATGCGGAAATCTGAGGCCCATACCTACAAAGGTTGTAGCGCCACAAATTTATTTTATTATTATTAGTGTGTTTAATTTTTTATTTTATACGCTTTATACGTATCTATAATATAGTTATCTGAACTAAAAATTGAGATAAAATAAGTATTTTTGTATGTTGCCATTTCCGCTCCAATTGGTTGTATCTGTCATAGTCATACACGTTAATTGTTATTAATACGCATGGTTTTATAAATTTTACTTATTTTTTAAATATCAATTTAAGGTTGTTGACAAGATAAAATAATGTTGACTGTCTGTTATTAGAGGCGCTTAGCGGTAAACCTTTTTCTTGTATGTATATAAAAAGTAATTAACTATACGATTTGAAATATTCTTTCGTTTTCAGAAAAAAATGTGTGCGTCCCGAAACGCTCGTCAAAAGTTATAACTTAAACTAATCTTAGTTGAACTATTTAATATTGAAATTGTAAAACTTGAGAAAAACTTATTACTTAAATTGTATGTATATTAATATGATAATATAAGGAAAGGTTATTTGTTAATAAAATCATTCACTTTCTTTTTATAATCACTTTCAAAAACGGTTAGTTAGTTAAACGATAGTTTGAGGTTATATGCTCACTGTCAACAGTAAATGTCTAACGCACACTAAAAACTGAGTAGAGAGAGAGAAAAGCGATGCAGGTTAGAGTGAGAGAGAGGAGCCTGCCTACCGCTGCCGTATGCGTGTGAGAAAGGGATGCTAGACAGCCTGGCGTCGTAACGCGTTACGTAACGAAACGTTTACCTCCCCATAAGAAGTTTATTACTATTAGGTTATCACTTCAAAATTACACTGTTTACTAGTAAATTTTGATTAATACAACAATGGTTTTTACAGAAGAGGAGGAAAACGGACAGGAGGCTCATCTGAGGTTAAGTGATACCGCTGCCCATGGACACATAAAGAAAAATCGAGTTACAATTTGGCTACGAGCTTTTTCTACCTAAACCCATTTAACCTATTACACACACCTAAATGTTGCCATTAAATATTTACCAACGTCGATTATAAACAATGTTTAAGTGAACTGTGGAAAATTATTATTTAAAAATCATTTTTAATCCCAAAGATGTTGGGAG
This sequence comes from Pieris melete, assembly GCA_963693345.1. Classification (NCBI taxonomy): domain Eukaryota; kingdom Metazoa; phylum Arthropoda; class Insecta; order Lepidoptera; family Pieridae; genus Pieris; species Pieris melete. The sequence goes on along the minus strand of CAVNZK010000032.1, from coordinate 1,309,347 downwards.
TAGGCAAATTTTGCGTAAAATTAACGCTGCCTAATTATAGAGTCCTCGACCATAGATATATAGAACTAGAAGTATCTTGTTTTGTTTTTATGGGTCTAAGATAATTGACATTAAAATATAACAGTGTTGGCCTAGTGGCATGAGCGTGATACTTTCATGGCCGATGTCGCAGATTCGATCCCGAGATTTGGACCAATTGACTTTCTACATGCTCGTTTAACACTTCATCGTACGGTGAACGCAAACATCGATAAGAAACCATCATGCCTACAAACAGTCAACGGAGTGTGTTAGGTACAGAAGGCGTCTAAGAAAACAATTATTATCACGTAACAAGTAGAGAAATTTCAGACCTAAAAGCTACTGGCGGTGATATAATTAAAGCTTCATTGTCAAACAATATGAAAATATAATAAGCATTTATATATAGCAGAGGGATACGGATGGAGACATAAGAAAGAAATAACGAAGACAATTGACATGAAAACATGGTAATACAGACAAAGTGGACGGGGAAGGAGAACTAGGTACAATAACGAGAAAGCACATCCTGAATTTGAAGATAGTGACGTCAGCATTGATTTAAAGATTTAATAGATTTCTTTTAATAATAACAGTGACTATGTTATCACTATTATTATCGACCGTTGAATAGCCGTTAATGTAAAGATGTAGCAACATTGACAAATCACTAGTATTAAAGGTTTTGAATTAATTTCATTTTGATGTTATAAAATTATAATGACAATGACGGCTGACAGTAACACCATTGCTACGACATAATAAATTACGTTTAGTAATAATGACTATGGAATCACTATTACTATAGACTATCAAATAGTCGTTAGTTTGTACATCTAGTAATATTTGCAAATCGAATAAACCACAAGTATTAAAAACATTATAACCTGATTTAATTTTTTGAATTCACAACAGTTATTTGTTAATTTATGACAATTTTACAATATACTTGAAACAGTTTGGATTATTTTGAAGTTATTTAGATAATCACCCTTTTGCGCTCACCGACAATAATTATTATCTTATCTATGATTGGATTCTCGGATCAAAACTTAATTCTAAATAAACGCTCATATTGGAAAACCGAAAAAACCTGTAATATTTACTAGACAAGGTGATGAAATTTATCTAGTATTCTAAGATCTATGTACGTAGCTTGCTAATTGCTTACCGTGCGCTCCCGTAGAAATTTCGCAATTTATTCGCTTTCGTTTCTGTCATGTTTCTTATTCAGCTTAAGTTTTTCCTTGTCTTAAAGGCATATAAGAATAATTATAAAAATTGTTTTCTGAGAATTATTCTTCAACAATCCTGTATAAGTAGAAATTCATTCAAAAATAATTTGAAATAAATCTTCTTTGTTCTACAGTATTTTTAAAGGCGTATGTATTTTTATATGTTACTAGCTGACCCGGCAAACGTTAAGCCTTATATATTATTTCTAGAAAACATGTTTTTAGCTTAATAAAATAACTATCTACTATATTAAAAAATAGGGGTTGATCGTAGGGGGGTGACAATTAAGGGTTGTATGTATATTTGTATGTTGTATCATAAAAAAAACATTTTTTTTTGTATACTCTAAAAAATAAAAACTTAGGGATGGGACCACCCTTATCACTTAGGGGGTTGAAAGATAGATAGCAGCCGATTCTCAGACTTACTGAATATGCATAAAAAATTTCATAAGAAACAGTCGAGCCGTTTCGGAGGAGTATGGGAACGAACATTGTGACACGCGAATTTTATATATTACTAGCTGACCCGGCAAACGTTTGTATTGCCATGTATATTACTTCTAGGAAACATTGTTTAGTTAAATAAAAATAATTATCTCCAATAATAAAAAAATAAGGGTTGATCGTAGAAGGGTGAAAATTGAGGATTGTATGTATGTTGTATCATAAAAAGATTGAAAATAAAAATTTTGTCTAAAAAATAAAAATAAAATTTAGGGGTGGACTACCCCTAACATTCAGGGGGATGAAAAATAGATTTTGGCCGATTCTCATAGATACCGGATAAGCACAAAAAATTTCATCAAAATCGGTCAAGCCGTTTCGGAGGAGTATGGCAACGAAAACTGTGACACGAGAATTTTATATATTAGATAGAGATTGTTTTTGTTTTTCTTACTTGCGGTACTTGCGAGACTTCAAAAACTTAATGACAAAATAGACGATTAAATACATGGCATAACTTTGAAAAGGGATTTTTCTATTGACAATAAACAGCTGTTGTTATAGAGAAAACATTAGTGTTTTGTATGCTCCGAAAGTGTTTTATTAAACATAGAAGTAATATTACAAATAATACCGAAATTGCAAATGCAATTACCAGCAAAACAGTATATTTTCGTGCAAACGGTATATTTTCAAGGTAATCTAGGATCCGGTGTGTAATGTAATTTTCATTAGACAACAGTACGTACCGAGTGCACAGTGGCGCGTCGATGTCAACATTTTCATGCAAACGCCTCAGTATTAAGCCACAAGTATGCTTTGTCATAGAACTTGTAAAACTTAGATGAGGCGAATTAAAAAAAAAAATAATTGTTTCAATTGTAAGATTTTATTAATTATAGTGTCTTAGTGTTATCATGCTAAAAAATAGGTATTTCTAATATTAACCGCACTGTAATGTAGATGTTTTTATTGGTGGTGATGGAGTTTAAAATACCATCGCTAGCAGAGACTTGGCCTCAAAAAAGAGAACTCTATACGGACAAGGCATTCTGCGGCAAAGATGCGTAGTATCTAATCTTCGCACTCGATACACTTCGCACTCAAACAAACAGTCACCGTTCACAATAAGACCGCGTTTGTCCTCTTTCGCCTATCCTTACTTTTGCATAAAAGCAGTCCTGCCAAAGCCATGCATGACAAACGCTAACGTATTTTTCGCGCATTGTTCCCTTCCATATCCGGCTGCAGGTGCTCCAGTTTTTTTTTAATAAAATACAGATAATTCCCCGACTATGTAGTCGTCGGAGGTGGAAGCTTTTTACATAAACGTGCAGGTGCTCCAGCTTGCGTGAAGAACGTCTATTTCCACCAGGACCTGGAAATATCACTCAATGTCAAACATGATCAAGCCGAAATCCGAGTCTCGCAGGATAACGCCCGTGCTCAACAAACACCTTTATTCGGCAGAACTGTCAAGACTCTTCAGGCTAAATGGTTAACTAAGGTTTGAAGTATATAAGCTGGTGATTATTTTGCTGCTTATTAAGCGGGCGTTTATATCACGCTTGCAAGCTGCGCTTACGGACTGTTGTTAATATATTGGAGGTGCAGGTTACTCTGTGGTTATTACCCTATACAATGATAATTCATACGTGCTGACTTCATCAAGACAATTAATATTGAAGCGAGTATTAATTGCGTGCATAAAGCATTGTTGCTCGAATCTATAGCTACTAACGGCTCTTGTATTCATACTTGTATCCTCCCTTCAGGGAGGAGTTGAGAATTAAATAGCATCTCTAGTCCATTAACACATTTAAAAAGGCCAATTTTACTTACATGCCATCTTCAAGAGAAGATCGTACCAATTCCTCAAACGTCGGCAACACAAACGCAATCTCAGCTCCAACAATACGCCCCCTAGCGTTGCAGGACAGCGTAGCACTTTATTCAACACTAGCTGGTGCCCGCAAATTCGTCTAAATCTAAATATTTGTCCAAATGATGTAGCGTAAAGACCAACATATTTTATTGTTATTATTATATTTCTTTGTTCCTTTTACGACATTTTTATCTAATTTAAAAACCAGAAGCGATAAAAGTATTTATTTTAATTTAGGAATCTATTTACGAGTATTACTACCAAATGTGCATTTGAAATAAGTTACCAATGGTTATTGTAGTCATGGTTCACTATTTTAGCTATATTGGCTTACACATAATATAATACAGTTATATATTGTGTCGGGCTTTTTTGTAGACCTACTTAAGATAAACATTTCCATCATACATAACATATGTGTAACTCTAGCTGTTTTGGCAGCGCACGCCAGAATAGCTCGCAGATGGTAGATATTTTCCTACTTAATATTTTGGATAATTCACACAATATCTTTATAAATTGTAGCCTATGTGTTATTCTGATGTATGAGCTATATTATTGTAAAGTTTCAATAAAATCCAATCTGTAGTTTTTACGTGAAAGAGTAACAAACATTCATTCATACATATAAATTTTCGCGGTTATAATATTAGTAGGATGACCCGCCTGCTTGTTTGCAGCAAACATAAGATGTGTTTTTATATATCCGTGGTAGGGAATTATGTTAACAAACAATGCACTTTAGAGGAGTATCTAAATAAAATAAAATTTTCGGAATGCCATATCAAAATTTCCCTAGTGAATGCTATAATTGGAATTCCTTTGTGTTTCGCACGGTGCATACTCCGAGTGCATAACATAACTTGTGAAAATTTTAGGGCAACCTGCTAGAATAGCATCATTAGCGATATCTTATTGGTTTTTACACCTCGTAAAGGATTCTGCTGAATCATTTGGGACCAATTTGAAATAAAAATAATATTGAGAATATTTTATTTTAGAATGCGTTTATTCTAGTAATAAAGCAAATGTGCAACGCGAAATGTGTAGATGTAAGAAAAATTCTAATGTTTTTTATTGTTACGTCAGGGGCTCGCGAGTGCGTTGCCGGCCTTTTAAGAATTGGTACATTATTTTCTGGAAGGACCCTAAATCGAATTGGTATTGCCCACGGAAATACATCAGTGGGCAACTGGTTCTGCATAGTGGTAGTGCGCGGCACAAACTGCATTAAAAACAATTTCGTATAACATTAACAACTCCACTTCGAGTTTCATTTCGAGATTAGCGTGAACCACCGGGTTCAGATCGAGCCGATTAAAATTAAATAAAATCGAAATGGGTCCGTCCCATACGGGACTTACATAATAAAGTAAATAGAAAGCTCAATTAGGTAATGGATGGTTTTACCACAACGAATAATAAAATAAACCTTATTTAACTTAACTCCAATAAACTTGCGTCCATTCATTTAAATGTTATTGTATTTCCGATTGTGTTGACTAATTTATGCAAAAGGGATAAAAACAAATTTAACTTATCGATGCATGAAGCATTTACAATATTTTTAAATAATTTAAACTTCGTTTTAAAAACGTCATAATTTAACTGGTAGTTTCATTCATCTAACTCAATTGGAGTCATTATTTACTTACTATTCCTTTTTTTAGTTAAATCTTACCACGTAAGCAATTGGTATATGGTTCAAGGGGCATGCTTGCCGTCTGCTGGCACAGGCTTGCTCAGATCGATCTGGTTCTTTCTTCCAAAGACCAGTCCAGTAAATACTCTGCATTTGTTTACACCAATTTATTAATTTAATATTGTATTATCTGGACTATAAAAGAGACTAAGACCCCCAAGTTTCTTTCGACATTTCTTCTCAGGGCAGTCAGTTAGGAAATGTCGACTTCATCTAGTTTAGGAAGACATTGTAAAAGTGATTTATATAGTCCTACTTGCAAGAATAAACTATTTCATTTCATTATTCCACTCATGGTATATCACTAAATCATAATCATTCAAAGTTAATCGTGAAATATTTCAAGCTCTTTACATCGACATGTGTCAGGCACATAAGGCTCACATACTTGTATATAAGCATAAAATGATAAACGGATGCAGTCAATGACCCAAAGATATAGGGTTTCTGAATAATTATTACTTCATAGCGTCAAATAAATATGTATTATTTTTTAGTTTGACTAGATGTTATTATTAAAGTAAAACGGAGGACTTTATTTAATATTTTACTAAAAACAATTATTTTAAACGACTATTGTCTAAACATAGTTGTATTGTCTTGAATATTTGAAAATTCTTTGTGCGAATATAAAGATCATTTTTAATTTAGAATTCTTGAAACTTTTGTATTATGCAAGTGACAGTAGCGCAACACATTTCAACATACTATACACGAAAGAATATCTTATCTTACTCACTTTATGAGTATTTTTAATGTGTCAAAAAAATTACTGTTCTTTGAAACAACCTTAATATTACGAATAATCCTTAATGCAGAAAGAAAAGTAATATTTTGGTAATATAATTTCTCAGTGTTATTTAGATGTTTTTGTAAAAAATGTAAATAAGATATAATCAGCTTATGGCTTAACAAATCTCTTATCTACATTTTATCTCAAAATTCTTGTCAAGATTTTTCCTTAAACAAAGCCACATAAAATAAGATTAGTTGGTCCATTTTAAAATCTTCTTAGAAATAATAATATTTTCAAATAGATAAGTCAATAATGTTTAATTAATTAAATAAATATATATTTAATAAAAAACCAACAACAATAAATTACTGCTTACAAAGATATATGCTTATTATATATATATGTCGCAGATTGGATGTGATTAATATTTGTCAAGTTGTTGTCACTATTGTCGCCTGACATTTTTATTTAAAAGCAGGCTTCAACTTCCGGCGCAGGCGCCGATCAGAGAGGAACTACATAAAACGATTGAATCAATGCAATACTGACGAATAGACTTTGAGTTTGAGACATTGACAACTTACTATCTATAATGCGTGGTGTTGCCAACTACTACAAACAAACAACAAATATATATATATATATATATATATGTCAGAGATTATATACTATAATTATATATTATATACTTATAGTACCTTAAGAAATCCTCAGCCACCATTTATTTTTGAATTCGTTTGCGAAAATTTGTCGGACACACAAATTAAAACCAATACAAGGATTGAATATATATCTTATCATGATATATAGTTATATACTTGTATCTTCATACAAACCATTTAATAGGAATATTAAAAGTTTTCATACTAAATCGCAACAAAGCGTTAGCTTAAATCTATATTCGCCCAAAGTCAAGTGACATTTTAAAATGTTTGTGAATGCTGTATACAACATCAGAATATCTTTCTTATGAAATCTTAAAATATTCTTTGTATTCGAAACAAAGGCAATTTTAATAACAGAACAATACCTGGATAGAAATCGTATGGACTTCTTTGTGAAACACTAACGTGTATGTAAAGATTGCTTTATTCAGCAGTAGTTTGTGTCGTATGTTATGAAAGAAAAAGGTAAAGAGGTGAAAAGGTAAAGTACGAAGTATAATATAAAATCTTTTAAAATGAATACTGCTTTGAAACTGACGTTGTTGTCGTTGTTGTTTATGTGTGTGTTTTTTGACGTGATAACGTCTTTTAAATCGTTTTAGTCGGGTGACATGTTCAGAAACTTGTGTCACACCAAAACCTCACGAGCGCGATCGCAGGTATAACGAGAGACAGCCGGACCGATCTCCCGTCTCGTTCACTCTAGCGGCATACATGGAGATTTGTATGAATGTATGTATGAAGAAAAATGTATATCATAGTCGAATAAGTAAACTTGTCATTTTACACCCGAAATTTATTATCAAAAGTGTGAATAAAACGATAGATGTAATTTAAAATTTGACAAAATTGTTATCTTCATTAATTCCTTACTTCCCAAAAACTTATATCACCAATAAGACGTTATCACGTAAACATCTCGATCGTAAACCTACTTTACAAACAACCAATATTTTTTGTTTGTAATAAATGTTATGTCTATGTCTATGTCTACGTTGGCTGGTTTTGTGACAACGTATTGGGTACTTAGATGTTTCCATGTCTCTGTAGGAAACTACAGCGGCACTGCATTTTCGCGCCACATGTTTTTTATCCTGGCCACGCAGACGCTACAGCAGGGAGAGATGGGGTTATATGATGATGCATTCATAGATTGAACCTTCCCTTCCCAGCTCAACAAACCATAGTGACTAGGCTTATGAGCGTATGGTGAGCAAAAGCTCAATTCATATCTTTAATGGAGGATAACATGACATGTGGCATAACGGTTGATTTCGTCGCGGAATGTAAACATAAAATCGGTTTTTAAATTTATTATTAAAATATTACTTAAATATTTATTATTATAAGAATAATTATATAATCATTATGCAAAAATTGTGAGGCGTCAGCAGATGAGAAAAATCTTATTTTGTTCTAGTAACGCGTAAAAGAACAGAGTTCGACAGGAACTAAATTGTGGTATAATAAAAATTAATATTAGGATTTGTTTTCTTAAAATGATAACTTTTTTTTAGTAAACATCTATTTTTATTAAATACAATTTCAATTTTTATTCAAATTGCGACAGCCATCCAACATCGCCACGAAAATAATCAGTTTTACCCGCGGCTATGTTTCACATGAAAAAAATATTTGTTCTATAAGTTTTATGTTGTAAATTATGATGGCTTTGTTGTTACCGAGTCCACTAGTGATTCCTGGTTTGCTAAGTGGCATCACAATAATTTTCTTTAAGTATAAAAAGGCAGGTCATGAAAAACAGCATATAACAATTATATCGGCTTATTTTCTTGCCAAAGTAGAAAGTACAATGTTTACTAACAAATATCTTACGGATTGATTTAAAATGAAATTTAATATAAACAGTGTCGAGTTCGTTGTTCAGTAGGCTCTATTGAAATTTGTGTAACATAATTTACAATCCAATCTTTTGTCTAAGCAGAATTGTTTACGGAATTAATTGGAAACGGCTGCCCAAAAATACGATGCTATCGATAGATTTTGTAATTAAATTTTGCTTAATTATGGTTCAACAGTCATAAAATCATAATTCCTTCTCTTCAGAATTTAAACACAATTTTAACTCTAAGAGTTTTTTTTAATAACAATAATAAGAATAAATCATTCATTTGAAAGAAATTGGTTTATATCGATCAATTATTAAAATCCGCACAATCAGCCACACTAAAATAGGCATGCAAATATCACATTTATTTTCATTAAGTCATATAATAAGCGAGTTGTTGACCACGACTATATAAAGCAATCGAAAGGACGCGTTATGACAATATAATGCATTAACTTTCATTCATTTTATTTTTATCCGCTTAAGAAGTTCTACGTTAACGTGTGGTACTTTCGTGAAACAATGACAGATGCATAATATTTACTAAAAATATAACTTAAAGGGATCCAAAGGTTCAAACGTAGTGTTAACCCCGTATGCGGCTATTACTACTGAGGTTGTCGGTTCGAACGTCGGCTGTGCAATAGACTTTCTTTCTATGTGCACATTTAACACTTTTTCCTATAGACAAATATCGTGCGAAAACTGGCAAGCCTTAGACCCAAAAAGTAAACAATTTGTGTCAAACTTAAAAGGCTGATCACCTACTTGCTTATTAGTACAAATGATAACGAACCAGGTACAGAAGAATTTGAGACATAGGCCTAAAAATTTGTAGGGTCACTGGTTTTAAGGTTCAAAAGAATCTTTAAAGTTACTTTAAAATCTGAAAAGAAAGAATACATGTAACTTTTTCCTATTAAAAGTAAAGCTGCATTCATAATCTTGTTCATACATAAGTGCATAAACATATGTGCATTAACATGCATAAATTATTTGAGTTGCAAGGAGCACGCTAAGTACATAACTTTTCATCGTATGCGCTAAAACCAACGCGACAATTTCGCTGTCTCGAAAGCTTACAAACTTGTGAGCTTTGTTTTAAATAGTCGTAAGTCTCACTCGGAGTGTCACAACCAGCGTTAAAGGTTCACCGCCACGGACCTAACTTTTTACATTTGTTTTAATTTTTTATTATAAATAATTATATATTTTGATTATTATTATACTATGTGCGTTAAGAATATTGTAAATACTTAGTTAAATAACGTTTTCATTATGATAATGTTAAATTATAAAAGATGTGGTGTCGTGGGATACCAGGTAGGAACGAAGTTCCTTCGGCTAATGTAGAATTGACACAATTTGTAAATATCTTAAAAGACTTGGGAAAAAATACAAACATGAGGGAAGCAATACCACCTTTTCAACGGCTAAACAACGATAAACTCTCTTTCCTTAACTTTCGTATTATCTTTTTCTGCCATTTTTGGGAAACGTGCACGCGTGTGTCCTCCTTGCCGACGAAACACAGACTAAAAAATATTGCGCAATAATCGCTTGTGTATACGACTGTCGCGCCTGCGCACGTCTCATTTAACGGTTTTATTCCACGGACTTTATCTTACGGTTTTACTATCACATTTTTTTTAGTTCGGTCGCGCAGCAAAATCCCTATCTCCTCCAAGCCTGCAGTAAGGAACTTCGTTCCAAAATCATATTTTATTTTATTTATTTATTAATTACATCAAATTTTGTCCATAACTCTGCTTAATATATCAATTGATTTAAGACGAGATTATAAGTTATAGTTATCTTGGGTAAAAAGTTAATACAGTACATTACCCGTAATGTGAAAACAAAATAGTGCGTCTAGCCCATGCTTTATTGGTCGATATGGCTGTGACAAGGTATCGAATGCAGTGGTACGAGTATCCTTCTGTGATCAAGTAATGCTTCAGAAGGAGACAGAAGAACGAGAGAGGGAGAACTTTAGGATGAATCCTAGTTATAGTTATAGTATTGTGTACTAAACCGGAGGCTAATTATATATACCGTTACTAATAACATATCGTTGAGGTCCCGGTAGAATGGGAAAGCGACCCCGGAGAATCTGTAACGCGGCAGTGTAGGAAGTACTTTAGGTGGTTTTAGTGGGTATTGCTCACCCAGTCTCTGAATAGCAGAGATACTGGTGTGGGTCGAGTCCCACATACCCCTGCAACTTTTGTGGGAAGAGGATTCGCAAATGCATTGCCACCTCGGATATAAAAAGGCATCTGTTTATTATGATAGAAGATAATTTTATTTTCTATTAGTATTTTATATAAGTAATTTCATATAATTTGCAATACAAATATGTAAGTGCGGTTAAAATTGTTGTAAGTCACTTAAGCTCTTTCGTGTTACGCACACTAAGTAGCGACACTACAAAGTTCACAAATGAAAAGCTTCATAATGTTAAGCTGCATTTTACATGTAAAATTCTTTGATAGATGTATGGTTTCGTTATATGTAGCAAATATACATAATGTTTTAGTACTGGTATACTGTTCTGTTACCGACTATGTAGGTACCTTAGATGGTAGACTAAATGAGAACAAAGTAGTTGAAGATATCTCCGATTTACTTCTCTCGTGTATTTTGTTATATATAACTGGAAAGACGTTTCGTCCCCATCTGATGCTGAATGAGATCCCGCCTATCGGTGGGCACGCCTGTCCAGGAGATGCCTATTTAGCTTAAATGTTATCCTCTTATGGGAAATATTGAAATGGGCAACGGGTTCCACTTCTTACCGTATTTATAAAACGCATCATTGGAAAGACAAACGCGTCGTGCATCTCTACATTAAACAAACACCAAACATTACCTGTCCACATCGTATCCCTAAGTTTCGTACTAACTACTAACTGACGTGAGACTCATCTTAAATTAAATTATATGATTCATGTGTGCTTTTTACTCTTTATTTTTCATTTTTCCTTTATTTGTTTTTTTGTTCTGAATAACTATATGTAATATGTATTTTTGCACTTCTTGCCTACCTTATCTAATTTAATACATTTTTTCTTTTCTCACAGTGGTTGCCTGAAAGAGATCGCTCGAAAGCGATAAGGCCGCCAGTTTCCTTTACATTTAATTATGTTAAATTCTTATATTATAATGCAACGAAGTGTAAATAAATAAATTATGAATAGAATATCAAAATAATTGCTATGAAACGTTAATTGTTTCGTCTTGAAGGACTTCATATTTTGAGACACTTATTACGCAATTAAGCTCCAAAGAAAGCCGCCACCTAAGCTGTAGGTCAAAGTTGAAAAGTCGCCAATAAAAGAGTACTCATAACTGACTAACGGCTTTGGGCTAAACCCGGCAGTGAGCAATATTGCAATGTACGATGTGAGAATTGTCCTTCTGACCTAGTCCCCAATGCTTGAGATTTTGAACGGTAATTGTTTCTACTACTTATTATTTTAATAAAAGCGTGAGATTGCTGTATTTATTATACTTCTAATATTAAATATTCTCTTTTTACATAACATATTTATGTTGCTTGTATACAACCTAACCACCACTAATATAAGTACTTATATTCTGTAAGATAAAAGATTACTTAACAATGTCTATGGGCGCTTTTAAAATTAATAATTTAATTTGATAAGTCGTTAAATCGTAATTTGTTTATTTAGGGGTATGAATATAATTGTCACAGTTTGAGATGTTCTTCAAAGTTAACGTGTTTGCATATTAATTCTAAGGGGAGAATCTGAGTTTTATTTAAAAAATCATTGATGTTTTTGTAGACTTATTGACACCCTATTTGGGAATAGGCTCTAAATTTAACGCGGTAAGCAAATATTAATACATTTATATACAAAGACGGGTTGCAACAGTGAATGTTTTGACATTACTACAAACACTACCTTTTCTAAGCACCTGAACAACTTGAATAGCTTTAAACATGGAAATTCGTATTTTTAATGAAAGTAGATATATTTGCCTACCAAATGGCAACGATTCCCATTTATTATTTCATCTGGAATCGTAGCTCTGGAATTTTTGCCATATGTTACCTACTGAAGCCATAGAGGCTGACGGAAATTACGTGAATTTTTCGTCGGGAGACTTTTTTTTTATATAGAATGGCGGGCAAACGGGCAGGAGTCTCACCTGATGTTAAGTGATACCGCCGCCCATGGACATTCTCAATGCCAAAGGGCTCGCGAGTGCGTTGCCGGCGTTTTAAGAATTGGTACGCTCTTTTCTTGAAGGTCCCTAAGTTGAATTGGTTCGGAAATACTTCAGTGATCAGCTGGTTCCACATAGTGGTGGTGCGCAGCAAAAACTGCCTTGAAACACGCTCAGCTGTGGAACGCGGACGTCGAGGTGATACGGGTGGAATATCGTATTCTGCCTCGTATTAGTTTCTTGTTATATTAAAGCCCCAAATAGGTTTTATTACCGTATTAAAATAGGTTAACTAAAACTACGCACTTTTAGTATTAAATAATTTAATCAATATAATATCTGCAGTCTGAATACATTAAAATAATTTTTATTGCTAAACCACGTATACAACCTTCCCAGTTTCGGCGAGGTCTTAGTTTCTAGCAAACAAACTAGATGGCGCGGTGTTCAAACAAATAACGTTGCTACTGTTGAAAGGATCTAACAGGATACGCAAACGAAAACTTCACTCGCGTCTAATGAAGGGTTCTTACATTGTTTTTCATCTAAAAATGGGGTAATATAGGGTAATAATAAAGGTATTATATAGTAAGTAAGTATAGGGGTAACAACACTGTAACGTAAATTGTTATTTTCTTAGTACCTACTGACGCTATCTTCATGAAATAGAAACTGTACACGACTATCGACAATAATATATATTTTTAGAATCTTTTTAATATTAGAAAATGTATACAACTGTGCACTCTATATCTATATAAATACGTTTTTATAAATTGTGGCAACAAAATATATATACCTACAAATCAACTGTAAACAATTTTCTTTCTGACGGCATCAGACTGCGCAATTTTTAAACAGCGTGTTGTTGACTCAGTACAATGTTATAGTGAGATAAAATGTGTTTGCGTAAAAAAACATTTAGTGACTTTGTCAATTTATAGGAAGATAACTAGAGAGTCAAAACATAATTGTATATTGTAATACGTAGGTTTTTTAGTACAAAGAATTAATGACAGCAATATTGAAAAAAAAAAGTTTACAGATATACAGTTAGGCATATAATTAAAAAACAAAAAATCCTAATAATAGCTGGTTAAGTAAAAATTTTCCCTTATCTATCTTCATACCTTTTTACTCATTCCAAAGAGTAGTTTTTCTACGACCTCAGAGATGAGCTTCAAGCTGAATACCAACACTAAGCAGTGTTGCAAAGTATACTTATGCATATATAAATATATATATATATATTCACACAGGTTCATAGTCTACTTCGTATCTCAAGTCACGATCTCGTTTACAGCGCTGTCAAATATAATAAAATTCATATAGAAAAAATGGTTTTAAAGCTCTTGAAACTAAATTGAAGTTTAATTGACCTAAATTCCACTGAATTGTAGGTTAACCAACTCAATCGTGTGGCTCATTCCAATTGTGTATATTAAATTAAGCCAGTGCATTTGCCATCAACAAATAAACAGCTCTAAGCAAACAGTTCGGCTTCCGTTATCGGTGTCAAATGTCTGCAATGTACTTTGCAGTGAATAGAAGCTGTTGGGTCCACGAAAATAGCGGGTAATTATGATTTGTATATGTTACCTATACGTTGACACATTTTTCATTTAAAATATGCGACATATATTTCACAGACAGATTTAAAACGATTAATATCACTACTGTCGGCCGAAATAAAGATTTTTTAAGATAAGTCAGTGTGCACGTTCGACGCAGGCGCCGATCAGAAACCAACTGATTACTGAACTCAACGACCGATTTAACGCACAACTGACCGATTGACTTTGACACGTTGACAATTTACAACCTGTAATTTGTCTATGGTTTCGCCGGGTTTTGCCATTTTAATAAAACTTATTACTTGTTTTCTGACTATATTTTATACAAGAGTCAAGTTATTAAACTTCTTAGAATTGATAAAAATACATGTGACTCACACAGTCACTGGTACTGGTGTACTAATAATAAGAGATCTAAATACGTTATGAGGCTTATGAGGATCTAAATATATTATACACAGTACTTTTAAATCATATTTGTAAAAAAACACCTTTTGATTTCATATTCACATTTAACATAACACACGTGATTATCAGTAGTGGGCGTCCATAGTAATCATTTAGTACTGGGTTTTGAACCTCGCATTTTATCTCGGTTAAAGTATTTCCGGATCTCTTTGCCTCATCTGCAAGTACACATTTGTTTAGGACGACCACGTTTACTTGAGGATTCTAGTCATGCGCCTGAGAATATGATTAGAAACTTTTCTATCTAGTTCCACTTGTGAGGCTTGACTTGCTGGTTTAAGGTCGCGATCCTCTTAGCTCCACGCAGTAGTTAATTGTATTCGACACAGCGGCCGCCGTGTGATCAAATCTGGCCGTTATCAATACGGTACGTCAATGCCGTTATCAATTACAATCTTGGCTTGTCAAGTGAATTCAATATTACTCACTACTGCCTGTAATCTCCAGTTACAAATTAACCTGGCTTCGATTGATAGGCTTGTGTCGGGTCTATTAATCGAGGTTAGGAGTTCAGTTTCATTTCGGCTTATTTTATTTCATAACATTTAGAATTTCGTATATGCATGTTGCGTGTGACGGGAATCAAGAGTTCTTTTTTCGAGTTAAATATTTATTTTAAGTTTAAGATTTAGAATTTAATAGTTTAGATTACTGTGAAATAAATATAGTAAATAAAACTTATATAATTTTTTATAGTGTATCCTCTATATGAGAATCATTTTGTTATAGGTTATATGACAGTTAGACAAGTTTTTTTGATGACACTACTGTAACGTGCAGCCCCATATCTACGCTGAAAGTAACTAGAATCTAAACAAAATGAATGAATACACCTTCCCATGGAGATCTTCCAGCAAAACGAATTTCGATGAAGAAGACAAGTACACGGAAGATATCAGCCCTGCGATTCTGTAACTCAGTTTTCGACTTCACACAGCGGTTTTCGCATCGGCGGTCGCTCTCAAATCAGTCGTGAAGCAGTCATTTTATGATTTGACATTCTGATAAATATTCTGATAAACTACAAGCACCTTTTCAGAATCGCAGGGCAGTGATTGAAAAATCACTCTTCTAATGATAACTTCTCTCTTACAGAATGAGATCAAAGCTATCACACTTTTAACTTCGTTAGTATCCGCAGTAAAGTCAATGAGGTGTGTTGTGACTCACGCTCATCCCTGGACGCCGATTAACGGGCGAACACTCGGGCTAACGTTCTCTTAATCCGCACGTTGTTGAAATTCGTGATAAGCTGAGAAGAAGCTGAGATATATCAACATTAAACTTCATTGTAAAGTCCACATTGGTATACCGGGAAATGAGAGAGCCGTCGCTTTAGCAAAGCGGAATTCAGGACTAAAATGGAGTACGCGAAAATTCCATATTCTCTTTCCCTGCAACATAAGCGTAGGGGCGGGACTCGATAGACGGTAGGACACCACTCGATTATGAATATTAGATATATTATTGGAGAAGCTAAGCAGAAACTAAGCAGTGTTAGCCTAGTGGCTTCGGCGTGAGACTCTCATCCTTGAGGTCGTAGGTTCGATCCCCGGCTGTGCACCAATGTGCGCATTTAACATCAGACATAAAAAGTCGACGGCTTGCGTCAGGCACAGGAGGGTCACCTACTTGCCTATTAGATTAACAAATGATCATTAAACAGATACAGAAATCTGAGGCGCAGACCTAAAAAGGTTGTATCGCCATACTGTACTGCATCTCATTATTATTAAAATAATAATAATAATGAGTATCAGGTAACGCGTTGGTTTGCAAAAGTAATTCCGCTCCTTTGCTATTTTTACCACATCCTGCAGTTTGGTTGGGAATGTCAACGACGAAGGGTGAAACTCCAGTATGCTTCTAGATGAGTGTGTTTGAAAGGGGATGACGGAATCAGAATGTGCAGCTCCATGGTATTCCCCGGATTGCAATCTATCTGCAAATTACATTATACGGAAGCAACTGATGGTCAAGATTTAATAAGCCCGCCTCAAATAGCATCCAAGGCACCCAGATGACATTTGGCAGCACCGGCCCAGAGATGACTGTGGTACTCCATTCACAACGCACTTGACCTTAACAAAAGAAGCCCTAATATTACTAGCTAAGGTACGTATTTCTTTTCATCAAAGTCTCAATGAAATGTTGTTTATGTGAGGATTATACAACATAAATAAATAATAAAAACTCCAATGAAAGTGGAATTAAAATGACAGATAAAGCAAGAAAATAAATCTCTCAATAAATCTGTCGTTGCTTAAGTTTCGGGATTAGGCAAGTACTTTGAATTATCTCAAACTCAATGTTTCAATAAGCTGTACACAAATTCTTTAAACTTGCATTCGAATTTACTCCGTATGTGCAGTTCACTAAAGTGTGTTTTAATTTGAATATTCAATATCACGTCCGATTTTTTGATAAGGCAATATGAGCTGTAAGTGACTGACTTAGGGTAGCAAATTGTTTGTACGAAATATCGCGTAAGGTTTGCGTAAGCAGCGCAATTTAAAGATTGCCTCTGGGTCGAGGTAGCGGATAATGTCAATCATGTTGTTCAAAGATAAAAATATCTTTTTGACATTCATATCGTACGCGTTTACCGAAAAGGTTATGAAAATTTCTTCTGTAACACGCGTGGGACATACTCAACCCTTTATTTAAAATAGCTACCTGAATACTAATGCGATATATTTTATTCTCAGCAGTATTTTGCTTGATATTGAATCTTATGTAAATAGTAGCTGGAAATTTATCGCGTTCAGGGACTTTTAATACCCTTATGATTTATTATTTTGAAATAATTTATCTAGACTGATGTGCGGCCATGTTTTATTTACTTACAGTATACATTTTAAATGAAAATATATTTACCAACTTACCTTATGGTGATATATTGAGACTATTTTTATAACCATGGATAAAATACTATTTGCGCATACCCCGAAACTCAAAGACAACTCACACCAGGCATCCTCTCTGTTACTCTCAGAGCAGGATGAGCAGTTCCAATTAAAACACTCGCGGGTGCATCCCGCCACATAAGAGGACGTCCAATTTCGCTATCACATTATACTTGGGCCTCCACGGCTAAGCCTAGCTATTTCCAAAATGCTTTACAGCTCTCGTATGTGATTGGCATACCACCCCCATTATTTCCTCCCCTTTCAGCTCGAATTAGCTTGTTGAAAAGCGCTCCCTCAAACACTCCTCAGACGCCTTTACTGACATTGCTGTCTCACAAAATCAAACTACAATATATTAAGACTGGCCATTGTTTACAACACATTATAGAGATCAGTATGTTGATTATATGAATGGTCAAGTTCACTTGTAAAGTCACTTCACCCAGCTTTGGAAAAATAGATGGTCAGTTTTCATTTTTGTTATTTCACCAAATACCAGTTATCATTGCGCATATCGAAAAAGAATGCGCTACACTAATCTACAATACAAATAGCATCTAATAAAAAAAATAAAAAAAATATATATAACAAAAAACAGACTGATATTCAAATTCCCAAAGTTACATGCAATCAATATGCGCTATATATCATCATAAATTACTGGTTCATAAAATCAAAAGAAACGTAAGCGAAAAGCGTTAGCAAGCAACAAATTACCATATTTACCCTCAGTGAGGACCTCTCTTGTCGTGCGTAAATCATTTCTGAGTTAAGTAGCTGTATATAAACAACTGTGTATGACACCGGTAACGAAATTTTGTTAGAATAAAGCATATATGCTTGCAACATTTTACTGAGAAAATATATAAATAATGTTAGTGTTGTTATCTGAATTTTACATACATACTTTTTTATAATTTTTAAGACAAGTTTAATAACAGTTTCCGATATGGTATATAATATTTCTTAAGGTACAGAGATATTTCGCTCTTAGTTTAGATGTAAAATGCTAAAAAAGGATCTCATGTCTGTTTTTTTTCTGAGTTATTATAAATAATGATTGAGTCCATTTACATTAATTATTTTATTGTATACCAATAGTTTACCAATTACCAATAATACCAGACACAATTTGCAATCATCCACATGCAATTTTGACAAATTTTTAATTTTGATATTGTAGCCTGTGAGAAGTCATGTCCCTCAAAGTGTTATAAATTTATCATTGCTCGAGTCAAAGGTTAAATAAATGTAAATTTCAGTTTGTAAACTCCGTATTGAGTTTATAAAATACATGTTAAGTACACATTTAGTTTTAGGAATAAAAATAATAATTCTTAAGAATACAAATTTAAAATGACATAAAACAAGTAAGTCACATAAAGAGCGCTATTCAAGAAAGAAGAGAAGATGAAGAAAAATACGTTGTAATGCGCCAATCAAACACACATATTCAAATAAATAAAAGGTTTTTAAACTTGTTTTCGAGACAGCTAGGTTACAGAATTCTCAATATATAAAGCAAAAGAAAAAATAATGTACGCCGGTTACAAAAATTAAATTATATAATTGGAAAATATGCAGCGTCCAAATTGAATTGCACGGAAAAAGTTGTAGCGAATTCCCTGAACAGAGACTTATATTTCATACAATTATTATGGTAAAATAATTTTATCTTCAAATTCGTATTAAAATGTTTCGTCTGCTCGCTTCCAAGTAATAATTTACATACAGACGTCAAGGAGGCGGTAATAAATTGTGTGAACGCACGCCGATGCTTCCTGTATTAAACATGCGAATCGCGAAATATTTTATTACATATGTTACGTAATAATTATCTTCCAAGAAAAAGTATTTTAGGAGAATATTCTGGAGTTACACAAAAAATAATTTTAACTCTGAACATAATAATCTATGTCTATAAAAAATGTTATGTTGGTTTGTGTACGCTTCGAAAACTCAAAAAGGTCTGCACCGATCGATCTGAAATTTTAGCATGATAATCCGCTTCAAGGTTTGTTTTTGTCTTTTTTTTTGTTTTTTTTATTTTTATTTTTTTTCCACAAGTATTGCAAAGTTAAACTTATATGAAATGTTTTCTTTGTTTTGTTTCTCATTTCTCAACCATTCAATCACAATGTGCCACAGCGAAGCGTGGCAGCGAACAGCTAGTAATTTATAAAAAAATAATTATGATTTAATCAGATGCCGTCTTACGTAACAATCATTAACTTACCCTACTAAGAGTTACAATTTCAATCACACAACAACTAAAATAGAAAAAATAATAACAATACACGAGTTTTGGATTTTATTGATTTATTTATTTCGTAATCCTACAGCTTACATAAATTATATATAATAACAAACATAGCCAGAGATGAAATATATAATACATTTAACTACAAAAAGTTTCAATAACTTACAAAAGGAAACAAACACTATATTTAATTAACTAAGTAGTACTTAATTTTGCTGTGTTGTGTGATGATGTAAAAGTGAGGGTAAGTACGTGAAGGTGTGTATGTGGCATATGGTCATGATGGAGGTGATGCGCTATGAATATTCTTAATATTCCTTTTAACCATATTCCGCGATAGCTTAAACAGCTTTACTTTACTTATCTTTATTTCTTACTTCTAAAATAATTATTTCGGATCGTAACATTAATAAAAACATAGTATCACAATATACGAGAACAAGCTTTCAAAAAATATTCATCAGTTAATTTGTTTTTATTCAGAGTGAACGCATATAGGTCGAAAGCTCGCGACCTATTCAAGTTTTGCGTGGTTTTGTAGTGTTTTTCTCTTAGTGATAAATTTATGTTCTTACGTAACCCAAACAACTCAGTGCTCTCATTCCCGAAAGACTATTTCGTGAAATGTGTTGTTTTGTTTTGTTTATTTCTGAATTTATTTCACGTTTTTCCATTGGTAACTTTCTAGTGATATAATTGGTCTTCGACAAAGAAAGTCTTTATAAGATTTCAAAGTAGCAATTAGCTTTTTTCGTGTTACCTTTCAAATGTCTAAAGTTTCAAAGTATCTAAAAATACATAATTTACAATTTGAGAATTGTATAATATGTATTTTTAGATTATTTTTTTACCTTTTCATATTGAAAGTGATTAAGAACCTTACAAATGAAAACCAGCAGAAGGTGTAATCCAAATTAAGATACAATTCTCTTTACATTCATTTAAAAATTCGAATATATTATGTTTATTGATTCAAATTTACAATTTTATGATTTCATACTTGTATACTCTGAGTATAATAAATAGGAGTGGTTGTAAATGGCGGAGCAAGAGAAGGGTAAAGAGGTTCCGGTACTGAAGGTAGCTAGGATATAGGATAAAAAAAAATATGTATATATCAAGTCTAAGCTGTTAATTATTGTTTATTTGTAATTATTGGAAATTAAACAGTCTTTTATTATAATTACAATTATAAATAGGAGTTACAAGAGACAAGACTTACCTTTAAACACTCAACGGTATTAATAGCATTAACACACTTTATGATTCAGCTTTTACATGAAATTCATTCGTGTTACGATATTTTTATAGTAGTTTACTCTTAAAACCTTGAGCAGATACGGATCTTATTCTTGCGTTCAAATCACAGCTGTGAACCTAGAAATCGACGAAGGAAATTATCAAAAAGGAAACAATTTAAGGCTAATACTCATTTGGGGTGGCAGCGCCCCTTAATTATTATTATTAAAAAAAAATGCTTTTACTCGAGTACTGTAAACTGTTTAGCCTAGTGGATTCAGTGTGCGACTCTCATCCCTGAGGTCGTAGGTTCAATCCTCGGCTGTGCACTAATAGACTTTCTATCTATGCGCCCATTTAACATTCGCTTGAACGGTAAAGGAAAACATCGTGAGGAAACCGGCTTGCCGTAGACCCAAAAAGTCGACGGCAAGTGTCAGGCCCAGGAGGCTGAACTTGCCTTTTAGATCGACAAATGATCATGAAACAGATACAGAAATCTGAGGGCCAGATCTAAAAAGGTTGTAGCGCTACTGATTTAAGTAATTAAGTTTATATAATTATTATAAACCAATTCAAAAGGGCATTAAAGATACATATAAGATAAGCCTAGTAGACTAAAATTGGGGCGGCTTATGGCGACGTGTATCTCGTTCGTATAAACATATTAAGTTTCTCATGTAAATAAGATACATTCTTTAAACATGATTATATAGAAAACTGGTACATGACCTTCGACGGAATAAAAGCCTCCTACGAATTCTTTCACTTCTCATTTATCTTCGCTACTATTTTCCAATCTTTTCTCGTTATCTCTTTTATTTTATCTTCCCAGGTTTCAGGTGAGTGTCCTCTCCTTTTCTTCCCACTGTGCCAATCTAAGTAAGGTCCTTTCGACCCATCTGCAAATGATTATAATTATTACTTGTAAACCATACACAACAAAATATGCTTGAAGCATTATATTAATAATTCAATACACTCATGAGTATTTAAAAGCCCAAAGCAAACCTATTTTCCGTGCTCTTCACGTTAATTGAATTGAAGGCTTTATAATTACGTCAACATTCGATAAAGCATTTAAAAAGCCTCTTTTGGTACTATGTACCACTTACAATTTTAATCAATTGTATTAATTGCATTTGCTGTTCAACCTGCGTCCTTGTTGAGAAATTCATTGAGGAAAGTTTGGTCCCTCGAAAATCAACTTTAATGTGGAGATATAGGGTCGATTTTGTTTTGGCAAAGTATGTGTTTAAAAGACAATTTTATTTTAATCACTCGTATCGAACAATCGCTGGCTACCACACACAATGAGGTGTAATTACATCGTTTTCTCTTTGACGGTGCGTTTTTTATTCTATTTGGCTTGCACAACCTTTGTGTTGTTTATACGGATACTAATTAATTTTCTCTTAAGAGCCATCCCTACTCACGGACGTTCACTAACCTTTTAAGTAAAGATTTAAAGTTCACTAAAGAGCCAATTGTAAATTAAAATGCCCTTATAACTTTAGGCCGACTTTAAAAAAAGAGGTAATCAGTAAGGAGGTTTAGTTGGCAGGTATTTAAAAGCTATTTAATTTTTAAACAACTTCTGTTCCAAATAGTTTTAAATCATTTAACTTCTAAATACTATATGAAATTCTACCCGTATCACCTCGACGTCCGTCATTCTACAACTGAGCGTTTTTAAAGGCAGTTTTTAACGCGCACCACTATGTGGAACCAGCAGCCCACTGAAGTATTTCCGAACCAATTCGACTTTAAGGGACCTTCAAGAAAAGAGCGTACCAATTCTTGAAATGCCGGCAACGCACTCACGAGCCCTCTGAGAACGTCCATGGGTGGCGATATCACTTAACAGCTAATCGCCGATTAGCTCATAATACTGACTATACGTTGCTATGTATTTTAGTTATGTAATCTGTCATTCGTGGTAACTTTTTTATTTACTCTAATTCCAATTAATTGTGAACGAGAAGTAAACTAAAACTACATCTATAGCCCTTTAACGGATAATTAGGACTGCAAATATAAATGTTTCAATTGTACTTGACGTATTATAAACTATTCAAATTGCACAAATTCATTGCACAAATTCAAACGCTACGCCGTAGCGCTACGCCGTAGCTACGTTACAACGTGCACAATATTATCAATGTTTTAATCTCAGAGGTATTTGTTACCCCAAACCTTTTACGAAGTAAGCTGACTCCAATTTATTACAAGCTGGACTTGCCTTCAGCGATATATTTTTTACGGGCGTTTGACCGGTCTAGACTTGATAGGAAATATTTTATACCACTACTCTTTGTTTCACGTTTTATTACATCGATGTATTATGATAATATAATATCATTCGTAATATTTTGCTTCTGTCCTCTGTTGATGTTAATCTTTATTTATGGTTTTGAATCAAATATATATTATATATAAAAATAATTTCATGGTAAACCTGTTATTTACACTAAACGTTTGATTATGCTAATTCTTATAAAAACTAGCAAAAATATAAAATTATTTATTTTATCTTCTGCCTAAGACCACTTTCACATTATAACTTATATACCTTTCTGATTACGGAAGTAAAGAAACGATTACGTTTGTATGTCAAAATCCAATAAATTTTTGACGGAAAACTCTTATAAGTATGAGATTTATTTTTAAAACTCGCGCTATGTCTGTGAATCCAACTAAAAGCGTTATTTATTAAAATAAAATTAGTATTTTATTGTATACAAAATAACATACAGCATGTGACGTTATTTCGCGTATAAATTCAGCGTATTTTTCCGCTGTAACATTTTGCATTTAATTAAAGTGTATTATGTGAACAAAGTGAGTCGTAAATTAATAGTAAGAGCCGTTTTCCGACAGAATACGTAATAAAGAAAAATTTTTGCCGCTCGCTTTGTGTTGTACGTGAGCCAGTGTTTTTATTTGCTTCATAATTTTCAATTGTATGTGTTAATGAGCCCCCTAGAGATTAAATGCATTATTCAAAAGCCGCTGTGCTGTATATTGTAACTTTATACAATTTTTTAAAGGATCACAATGTATGATATTCTTTATATCACGAACTTCAATTAAAACCCTTATATTTTTGCGATAGATTTTTGAAATCTTAAAGTAATGCAAAACTTTTTTCTTACCTTCGATATAACATAATGTAATCTCTGTTCTTTTTCGTAAACTTCATTACTGAAGGTCATGCCTGTCTAGATAAGCCCTAAGTGATACATCAACTTGCTACCTCCACACCACTCCATTTTCAGCTTGTATAAGTGCATTAGGGATCTAAAGACAATTTTATTTGGTCAGACCAAGGGATAGAGGATCGATCCCGACTTTTCTTTCTCATTATAATGTTATATTAGTATTTTTTTAATATCTTATGTATGCGATATACAATGTTTTAAAGCTTAGTAAATTATTACTTTTGTTATTTGTTCTACTATCTGCATCAATTATGCTAGCATTCATTCCAATAATAAAATTCTAAATAAAAATATAATTTCAACCCATTCTGACCACCAAGTAGGACATTTTTAACACTATTCTCAGAACGTTGACAATATTGTGGTCTGACTGCACTGAATATTACATTTGGAACATCTTGAAAAATATCACAATGCGAGCACGTGATTTAACGGTGTGTGCAGATCCTGTCACGTTCAAATGCATAATGTCCGACACACGTGGCCCCGCATTATGAGTTATGACTCTATTACTCTTGCAATCATATGTCACTCTTTTAACGCTCTGTTTTGAATTGTATTGTGCAATTCTTTATATATTTGATAACTATTAAATAGTTAGATATCATGTGGAACATGGTGTAATGGTTGCAGCTTCTTACAATCATTGTGTAAAAGAAAAAAGTTGGCGATTCAAAAGAGTGGCGGAGAGTTTGCCAGTTGTTCTCTTCCGTTCTACGCCCTTGATTTGAAAACTGGCAATAAATGTAAAATTAGAAGCATTTAATGTATATTTCTTTTTTGACGTTCATAAGTGTACATTATGTTACCTATATGAATAAATGATTTTTGATTTGATTTGATAAGAACTTCCACTAAGCGCGGCTAATCAATGAATTTTCTATGTGCGTACATGACATGCACCGGCTTAGGAAAATATCGTGAAACTCAAAGTACTTTTATTGTTTATAAAGAAGATATAGATAATAATAGATGAACTTTATACCCCTTTAGGTGGTTAAAGGACTCAATAAATGTATTCGGCAGTTAAAGCTATGTATTATTATAAATTTACAATTATTTAACATAATTTTAAATTTATCCGACGTTTCGGGTGCTTTACAGCGTGCCTGGTCACGGTGACTGAAGACATAAGGTGTTGGATGTCAAAAAGTATCACAGCTGTAGAGAAAGTTGCATTATGTGTATTTATTTCCCCGGAATTGGTATCGACTAAAAGATGGAGGGTTTTGGCAGAAATGGCTCACGGTGTCCTCTATTTTTAAAATAGAATAATAATAATTATAATACGTATATATTAATTTAACATACATACATATTAATTTATAATAATACATAACTTTAATCCGGTTAAAAAGTTTTTTCTTTAAAAGTTTTAATGGGTGTAAGAAATAAAATAAAATTCAGAGAAAATTGCCTTCCGCTTCAATAAAAACTTTTTTGCATATAACGCAATGGAAATAGTAAGGATAAATCTACAGACTTAAAACTTCTATTACTAGAACTGTGAAATAGCTATTCCAATCAGCTCAGAGTAGCAACTTCAAGCTACTTAAAGCTAAGCCTCGGGAAGTAGTTAGTCGGGTAATTGTTTTCATCAGTAACTCACTGAAACTTTTACCGCACCCGTAAATTGGCGGGAATTCTCAACAAAAAGTATTTTATGGATATTAAAAATTTGTGGTCTGGTTTTTGCTGAGTTTTGAACAGATATTTTATGGGTTTCCATGTTTTAGTTGTTTGAATTGCTTAGCATTTTAGTTATTTGTTTCACTTCGTTTTCGCACTCCTCTGGGAGTGACTATGTTACACTTTAGAATGGCGGAAATCTGTATAGCATGCGTGTACACAGATTAAAAGCATTAATTTAATGTTTAAGAAAACAAATTAACTGACCGTTTTTTAAAGTGTGCAAGTGCCCTTCTATACAAATAGTTGATAAACAAAAATATCTTGGATTAATTATAGACAAAAACATGCATTGGAAACAACACATAGAATACGTCTGCGATAAGCTACGACAGTTTTTGGCACAAATAACAATACTCAAAAAGCGTATCCCATTTAAAACCAAACTTTCTCTTTACAACGCGCTTTGCGAGTCAGTCATCAATTACGGTTTAAGTAGCTACGGTAGAACTTACCCAACGTATCTCAACCAAATATATAACCTCCAAATGCGAATCCTCAAACACGTTGTCTCGAGAAATGTGCTCGACTCATATAAAAGTGAAGAAAGAGGAATTTTCAAACATTGCAAAATATTGCCTATATCAGAAAAAGTTAATAAATGTCTTCTAGTCGAGCACTTTTTTCGAGATGACATAAAAAAACGAGTGGAGCATGACGTTCAGACCCGAGCGGTAACGCAAGTTCGGCTCTGTACATCGAGAGCAAACAACGTATATGGCGAGAGAACGTTGAGGTATTTGTTACCGCGGCTAATAAATGGTCTACCAAATAACATATTAGATTGCCTAACGCCAACCAACATAAACAGCAAATTAAAAAACTACTTTTATATGCATTTGTCGCGCTCCTAAACAAGACTGCTATGGTTACATTAATATAAACCACAGCGGTTTTCAAATGTAACTTATTATTATTGTATTATATTTTTTTTGTAAAATAAAGAAAATTAAAAAAAAAAAAAAAAAAAAATTAAAACATATAATTTTATAGCTTTTTAGAATGAAAACTTACCAAAGTATTCACTTGAATAATGTAGTCGTGTTCGATGAATTGTAGATAAAAAAGAGTGGTGGTGGAGAACAATCTACACAAATCAGTTGGCAGATAGCGCTGAAGTCGCAAATTTCATACTTTGTTTAATATTCTTATCGCTTGAAATATCATGCAGGACAACTTCCGTCGGGTACATTTATAATATATAAATGTTCACTTTAGACATGCGTCAATATAATATATGTCTCAAAAACTGCAAAACCAATGTGGGATTATTCACTAAATTGTAATAGACCTAATTCAAAAAGATCTGCATGTAAATATTTGAATTACGTAATTTAGCACAATTTCTTGAAAGCCTTTTTCACTCAGATTAACCAACAATAAAACATACATATTATCAAACCGAAAACCTTGTTTTGAAGTCGGTAAAAAGAACAGTTTACTATTTATTGTTCTACAAATACATTTGTTTAATAAAAAAAATATTCATTGATCAATTATGTTTATTACAACCAAGGACTAATACGGAAAACTTA
Source organism: Pieris melete (assembly GCA_963693345.1). Lineage (NCBI taxonomy): Eukaryota > Metazoa > Arthropoda > Insecta > Lepidoptera > Pieridae > Pieris > Pieris melete. The sequence goes on along the minus strand of CAVNZK010000032.1, from coordinate 1,281,718 downwards.
ATATAATATATCAAAGAGCACAATTATTTAATATATTATCATCAAGTTTAATAGAAATAAAACCTTTTTACAAATTCAATAAAACTTTTAAAAATAAATATAACCAATAAAATTGGGGCCTCATAGCCTAGCGGTCTTATTAAGCGGCAGCTAGGTGAGGGGTACCGGGTTCGATTCCTGGTTCGAGGGCAAGTTTTAATTTAATTTAAATTTGTTCTCGGCCTTTGGGAGGGTTGTGCGGTACCGGGCGAGTGCCTAAACCGTACATGGAGGACATGGACGAATTTCTAAGGCAAAAGCACGAATTTTAAAAATCTTATACTTGACGCTTGACGCTGGCTAATGCACAAACCGTGCCAGAGCCATATTAAAAAAAAACCTATAAAATAACAAAAAAAAATCGTAAAAGTGCAATATAAATAATAAGAATAAATATGTTTTTACAAACATCAAAAAGGCACTTCTTGGATTTAATTATATTTGTGAAAGACTGTCTAAGAAATTATTACTATTTATTAGTCACATAATGCCTGTTATACCATCGATGCGACCTACCTGCATTTTTGTAAAAAATATTGTATATATTGTTAGCAACTAATATTAATATTATATATCGCTTAATTTCGAATAATTTCATAACACGATATACATAACTAACCTACTCTAAGTTTTCTCGCTAAGTGAATGTAATTCTTTGAGAAATAAAGTATCTTTGAACCGAATAAGAGTATCAAAGCGGATCAAAGTACATTCCTTGTCTACTTCCGTGAAACCATCGAAAATTAAGTACCGTTATAACATAGTAACATAAATTAATCTTTGTAAGGAAAGACTCAGTAAATAATAGAAGTTTAAGTGTAGTGACATAGTGTACTATAAACAGTGGAATTAGAATACGTTTTTAAAATGCAACATATATTTCGTTTATTAATTTGTTTCGTCTGAAGTGGCCATAAGTACTCAAACACAGAAAGCATCAAAAAAGAAATTAAAAAACATGCCTGAGGCTAATAGTGGCCTTTTGTTGAGGCCGCCCAGTTATTAAGTTAAAATATGTATTTTATGTTAGTTTATTAGCTTAAAAAATATTTTAAAAGTCCGTTATTCCACTGGATTTTTTTTTATATAAAACAAGGGGCAAACGGGCAGGAGGCTTACTTGATGTTAAATGATACCGCCCCTTGGACACTCTCAATGCCAGAGGGCTCGCGAGTGCGTTACCGGCCTTTTAAGAATTGGTGAAATTGTTTAAAATGTATTTATATACTCTATTATTTTAACTTAAGGTTAAGGAATGTTAAAAAGATTGCCATTTAGTTTAATAAAAAAATAATAATAATAAGACCAAGGACTGTACTGATCCACGACGTTATTTATCTTCGTATAACTTATCCATCATTTAAAAAAAAACTACTTAAATAAAAGGTATCAGCTGACAAATAAGTTATTAAAGTTGTACTTCTTTAGGCGCGTTATGAAAAATTGATGAGAGTGAAATTTTACGATGCGCGCGAACCGTGACACAAAATTAACAGAATGAAGTTGCCCATGGAAGATGCTACGGCATTGGACATAATTTAAAAACAACATTCCAATAATAATAGAATTTATGTTACACTTAATGTAAGAGAATAATAATAAATATTTATTTATTTAATTTTTCAAATGTAAACTGAACTTTATTTACTATATACTCCTTTTCCAGTCTTTGATTATTTAATTGTAATTAATTATTTGTATGCAATTAAAAACTATTTTTAATAATGCCAAAGAAGTATAACTTCTTACGCGCGTACATAAGTACACGCACCCTTTTTTTTAAATAATAAAAATATAGCAAGAACTCTTACAACTGAATTTATTAAACTGTAACATCTTTACAGGTTTTACCGTCGACTACTTAAGGCCATTGGGGAAATTTATTTTTCTCCCGAGCGAGTCACGGTACCGCTTAAGCCTTACCATAGTTCTAATAAGAACAGCAAAGAAAAGCCTAAGCCAATTTCTGCCTCTAAAATTGGTTGAGAAGATTTTGCTTTATTTCTTGAAGGGTGTGGGAAATTGTAAATGTGGATGTTTTTGTGGTTTAGTAAATAGGCTTCTTGATATCTAGAATTTGGTATTGCTTATAAAATATACTTTGTGATATGTTATAAAATACTTATTATAGTAATAGCTTGCTTTACGTCCTTTAAAACGTTATGTAGGTAATTTCAATAGTTTTATGTAATAATAATAATAATAATTTATTGCAAGAATATGGTACAGAAATGTGTCAGGTGGTACAATCATAAGTTCGCATATTCTGCCACACACAATGGCGCGCAAATTTGTATTTAAAGGAATTTTACATTTTAAATTATTAGTCATATGAATTGGTCAGTTTTTATATTATTTGTATCATTATATTATTGTACATATCATATCATACGTTATTAAATTTATGTTCTAAACTTATGTTCTAAATATTCAGTCACGCTATAGAAGCACCTTGACTTCAAAAACCTAATCACCTTCCCTAAATAAACTAAATAAAATCATTGACAACATACTTTTAGGTCTTGACCTCAGATTTCTGTATCGTCATGTTTCGCGATCATTTATTTTGTTATTATTATCAGCCTTCTATGCCTGACATAAGTGTCTACTTTTAGGCTTAAAGCATGCCAGTTCCCTCACTATGTTTTCCTTTATACATCGAGTGTTAAATGCGCATATAGACAGAAAGTCCATTGGAGCATAGCCGGGGATCAAACTGAAGGACGAGAGTCGCACGCTTAAGCCAAAGCCAAGACAGCTTATGTAATAAACTAGCTAAATATTATTTTTAACAATTTAATGTACTATATACTGATTGGTATTACAATTATTTAGACATTGGTAGAAATTGGTACGAACTTTATATAATGAAATATTTTATCGTGTCATAAATTAATGAAAAAGCAGTGTGTACATTCTAAATTTGAAATTAACTCATACCGCCTAACAGTTGACAAAAAATTTAAAAAATTAGCAGCAGATAGCCTAAATAGGCTTAAAGATCTTCGTTTAACAGTAGAAATATATATTTTTCTGTATCGTTTTACCCTTTCCGATTACATTTATCATTTACGCTCCATAAATGGAGGCGGGTGTCGTTGGTAAACCATAATGTTATAATTCATTGTTTTTATAATAATCACATAATATTTTATTATTAAGCTTAACAGTTGGGGAATATATATTTTTATTTATTTATTACTTATTCTAAAAAGTCCCACAGCCTTCATTACACAAAGTAAGCACCATTTGACACCATAGAACCACTGGTACAAATACAAATAACAACATTCACTATAATTTAAACATTAATGATAAGCTGCACAGGTGAAGGTTATTCTGAACAGTTTTTAAATTTCAAATATAAATGATCCGGCGGTAAATACGTAAAAAAGGTGTAAAAATATTTTTTTTTTTAATGGATTTGATTTATGGCTCCTATCCCAAGCTACGTTTTACAAGAGAATCCAGAAACTAGTTAAAATTGTAATGTTACTAACTGTTATGTACCCTCACACCTTAAAATGATGACAACATGCAATTGTATATAAAAGCGTAAATCTAATGTAGAGTTGTTCGTGCACAGTGATTCAATATCCATGTTAATCCGTGACGGGAACTCGCGATCCTTTGTAACCAGTTTGTACGAGTTTCAGTACGTAGTGGAATTTAAAACGACATTCCCTTATCTGGAAAATCCTTTTGAAGTACTCGAAAACATCGTTTGTTTCTTACCCGAATATCTTCGGTAAATAGGCTGAATTATTAATGTTTTAAAATTAATATAACATTTTATATTGAAGGTAAAAATCCCATGTTGAAATAACACTGCCATTACTGGAATTTACTGTTATTACACTTATTTTAAAATAGTACTAAGTAGAAGAAGTGTTGGCCTAGTGGGCGTCCGCGTGCGAGGTCTTGAGGCCTTGAGGTCGGTTGTGCCCGGCTGTGCACCAATGAAGTTTCTGTCTTTGTGCGCATTTAACATTCGCTCGAACGGTAAAGAAAAACATCTAGAAACCGGCATGCCTTAGACCCAAAAAAAATGTCAACCGTGAGTTAAACAAAGGAGGCTACAGAAATCTGAAGCCCAGACCTAAAAACACCTAAGCAGTCACAACAAACTGTGCGTTATTTTTTTTTAGTTAAGGCTCTGTTTCTCATATGCTTGATCTGGTTGCACGGTTCCAGATATACCCTTTTAGTTAACTTTTTACTAAGCATTCTTGTTGCCCTTTAAAATATAATCTTATATTCAATAGTACGTATTGTTGATGCTACAATGCTCCGGAAGAAGTAGTAGTGTGTCCATATTTAAAATAAAAAATAGTTTACAATTATAAAAAAGCACTGATTTATTTGGGTAAATGGATACAGATCTCTTTTATAAAAATTGCTCCTTCAATAAAATACTAAGTTTTCAGAAAATAAATTAAATTTATAAAGTTCTAAAGAAGTAGTTGGTACAGTCGAGATTAGAAAAATTTACGTGATCACAACGTAGATACGTACGTTTGGAAGTATTTGGAACGAAGTCCACTTATCTCTTGACAAGGGTGCAACGAGATTTATTTAGGAATGTAACTCGCATTCGATGTTAAGCTTTTCAATTTTGAAAGCACGAGATACTTGATGAATTATATTTATTTATTTAATTATAAGTAATCTTACAGCTAACATACATAATATTACAAAACAAACACTTAGACAGTACAAAAAGCCAAAACAGATTACATAGATAAACAATATTATATACGAAAAATGAAACAAATAAGCGCATCAATAGTCAAAACTATACACAAAAAACTGAAATTTAATATTTAAAACAATAAATAATAATAAATACAACCTAAACAAAATTCGAGTCTTCCCGCCTCTTCGAATATTTTCTCACATGTTCTTTGGTGAGGTGGAAAATATCAATATCCTCATAATTAGTGTCATAGTTAGATAAAACCCGAATTATGCAGGTAATTCGAGTTCGTACGAGGTACATGGAACAATTTTGTGTGTCTTGTCGCATATGGAGAAGGAATTTTAAAAGAAATTAACGACAGCAAATAGGGGCTATCGATCCGCCCATGAAGAATAGCATGTAAAAAAAGCAGGTCTTGCTGACTTCGCCGACTTTCTAATGAGTCTAAATTAAAATAATTGCAAGAATGTGCATAACTATCGAAGCATTGGTATTTTTTAAAACTAAGGAATTTTACAAATATTAACTGACATTTTTTGATAAAACAAAATATCTATATTTTTGAGGTTTTAACATAATGTAATTAACCCAAATTTCACATACTATAATTACCTCATAATCTACTACAATGACAGTACATGAGTGTTGTTGTTTTATTCCGATACTCGGCTGCCATCTGAGTCTCTGTGCTTGGCCCTTTGGATCCAGGGTTAGTTTCTTTTTGATCTGATTGTACGGTGTCATATGTTTGTTTTTTGTCCAGGTGTTTCATTTAGAATGACATAAGAAGTTTTACTATACCTAGGTGAAAACGTAAATTGTAATAATAGTTTTCTATTTATATATAAGTTTGGTATTCTCCGAAAATTCTAGATACGTTCAGATCAATATCATCATTAAAATAAAAAATAAAATAAAATATGTTTATTATGGAATATAAGATACAGGTATCACTTATTCCACGTCATTAAATTGTTACGCTAGATATCCCTACTCATCTGCTAAGAAGACAGAGGGTGTAGGCCGAGAGAAAAAACCGGCGTAAAAAACTATCGGTAGGTACTCTCTTAAAATAGCAAATCATCATATAAACTGACTATGTCAACACTTATTTTAAAACAAATATCGCAAATTAATTAGAAGCAGCCTGCCTATCGCAGGCCCTTTTATCAACTTTATCATTAAGTTTGATAGTATGCTGTAAATATAAAACATTACCAATCCGTCCGGAAACTTAGTATATTTATTGTTATTATAGCGCCTCCATAACTTGTGTTGCTAACGCCACACAAACATGCGTGGGCGCGTGTCGACGTAAGTACCCTACCTAGCCGGGACGCCATGGCGACGTGGCTAGCGACGTCGCCAACTAGTTCATAATAATATTAAGATGTATGCCGGCTAACTCACTTGGCTACCGACTGGCGGCGTAGCCAAGTAGCTTGCGTAGCCAGAGTCGTTCGCTCCGCATGCGGCGACTGGAGACGCTGGCTACCTGGCGAATTAGCACACTATAGCATTTGCTTTTTCATAGTCTCTTAATTATGTTTTTTACTTAGTTATCCTGAAATATTGTTAGTCAGGCTCCTGCTTTCCTAATTATTAATATTTTAAAACGATTAAATAAAATAATAAAAATTATTTTAATCTAATTTTATTGATAATTTAATTAAAATTTATTTTTGATTTTTGAGTCGAGACAGAACTGAATGCATTGGCCGCGATTTGGCGACTCAGTCTGACGACGCAGAGACGCCAGTCGTAGCCATGGTAACGTCGCTGGCCACGTCGCCATGGCGTCCCGGTGAGGGAGGGCACTAACGCTGAGGCCCCGTTTTACCCCGGCTCCGTAGAGACAACATGCCTTCAAAAATAATGATTATATTTAATCATGTTTATTAGTAAACGTAGTAATCAAATATACAGTAATTAAAAATTTTCTTAACCTACATAGTAATAATTAAAATTAATAAAAAGAAAGTTAAAAAGTTTGGTCGCTGTGGCAGTGTACCTTTAACGCTGGCAGCATTTCCTCGCTGTATTGCGATACTTATTCGTTGAGCAAGGAAAACACCAGCTCTAGGGTCACCGTTACTATCTATTAGGCGCCAACCTTAATCTTAATTAGCGCCTGTGCACTTGAACCCCACGGCCCAAGAGACTACTCCAAAGGGAACAAAGTTGAGGAAAGACTCTTATATTTGAGCCGCTTATTATTCATTAATTCATTATTTACTTCAATTTTATATTTTTATCCTAACAGCTACTCCAAATTATATTTCAATTCAATCCTAAACCACTCAAGTATTAGAAAAGGCAGGTGGTTTTAACAGAGAATTTGAATTTTTAATTAAAATCCCTAAATTATTCCTTAAATCAAGTAAACGATTTCTGCCGATGAAATACGCTCCTTTAATTAAATAAAAACTAGCAACCCAGTTACTAGACAGGTTGTGTACAGAATTATTAATAAGCGATTGAAAATTCAGGTCAAATTGCGTATCTCGAACAGGTCGGCTGTGGTTATAATTTAATAACCTCTGGAATTGATTAATTCTTTAGTAATTTTGTTTTTTAGTGGCCGTGCTAGTAGATATAATAAAAAAAATCAAAAATGAATTTTCCTACTGTTAATAATAAAAATATATATAATTTCGTCTAGAGCGCTGTCAAATATGGCAAACGGCTAACCGTAAAAAATATTGGACATATCTTGAAACGAAGTTTTAAAATATGGGAAAATGATATTTTCTTATATTTTTAACAAAAATACTGGTATTATTGTGTAAAGCGTGGGGCGCTCTGTGCCATATTTTATACCGTCTATCGAGCAAACCACGCTTTTTCACAATAATATAACCAGCGGCACGTAAGTCTAGCGCTGGCCGATACGTGGAGGGGATTGCTGCGCATGTGTACTGTCGCGCGGGGGACAAAATGCGACTGGAGAGCCAATCGACGCTCTTCATTCCGCTAGCCCCCTTCAGGTACCTTATTTTTTACTTCTGCGCAATAACGGTCAGCGCTAGAGTTTCGTGCCGCTACTTATACCAGTATTTTTTGTTCATTACCATTTTCAGCCTAAATTAGGAATTATTTTTCACTTTTTAGTTTGATGTGCTTTAAAAGCGTGTTTTTTAGTTTTTTCAAATTATTATTTATTTTTTAGTTCATTTTTTTTTCGGATTATTGCATTGTCATCGATCTTTGACAGGTGCGCAAAGTTTGAATTAAATCTGTCCGTTAAAAGTGGGTCAAAATCGAGTCCGAAGGAGTCGGTTACATACATACATACAGGTGAAGCTAATATAAAGCGTGTAATAATAATATTGGAAAAGAGCAATGTTGTTTGCTTTCAACGTTAAACTCTCATTTCTCGGTAAAGATAATAAGCGTAGAAACAACGTTAGACAAACGAAACATACAGATATCTGCGGGCAATACCAAAAGGGAGCCACTGGTTTTATTTAGAATAAATAAAACTATTAAATTACCTAAATAAGGTTCTTTTTATTTTAGGTTAATTTTCTAAACAATCCCAACTTCTAGAGGTCAAGCACTAAGCGAAGCCTATTTACTAAACCACAAAACAGGCAATATTCTAAAAGGTTGTAGGATCTCTGGCTCATTCATTATTAGCAATCAACTTGTCTCTTAACGAAGGCTTCATTGAAAAGTCGCTATGATCTGTCCCTCCTATTCATACCTCTATATAATTGTAATTTTCTAGAATAATAAAGCTTAAACAACTTAACTTTAACTAATAATACTACGAGTATGTTACTATGTGCATCTATGTATTTTTTTATCATATGTCTGTTATATTGAGCTACATATATTTATTTAATGTAAAATAACAAATAAACATAGCAGGTATTATTCTAAAGCCTTTATATCTATTTATTTCTTCACAATGTCTTAAGTCGGAATGTACTAAATAGACTCTAAAAATATGAAGTCCGCAAAACGTTAAGTCTGTCCAAGTTCGTCACCAATATATCTATGGTGCAGAAAGGACCATTTTGGCGGTTGAGTTAAAACATTCGTAAGGGTGCGTACAGACTATGTAACATATTATATAACTTGTATTTTATAACACGTCCACATTATGTAACCTTGTTATTCAACATTATAACATAAAACAATAATGTACACATTAGAATAACAATGCAATATAACAGTTATATAACCATTTTAAATAACAAAAGAAAAGCAAAAAAACGTAGATGCTGGGTTAACATGTTATTATAACATGTTTTATAACATTCAGTGTCCACATTATCTAAAACATGTTGTATAGCAATGTTGTATAACATGTTATGGTATATAGTCTGTACGCACCGTTCGGGATGTTTGTTTCGAATACTTAGAATTTTTTTTTAATTCTGTTAGGCATCGAATTTTAGTGTGCTGATTTTCTCACAACGCTTTTCTAGTGCAAGTTGTAGCAAGTATTAGACACGTACATAGACAGTCCATTGATGCATAGCGGGGGCTTGAACCTACGTCCTCAAGGGTAAACTAAATATCTACTCAAAAAAACTCGTACACGCTCTCTATATATTTTTAATAAGTACAACGTAATTTTATTCAAAATTAATAACATCCAATTATAATTTTCAATTCACTGTAGTGCACTTATAATAATTCAATTCACGTGTAAGTTCGTCAACAGTATCGAGTAAACAGTGCGGTTTAATTACTTCACGTTACATAAAAACTGAAATAAATTGCCACAGACTGGTGTTAACGGTAAGGTCTGAATAAAACGCATGTCAAAGAATTGTATCAAATTATTTAGGTACTCAAGATGTTACTTCACTTGTTAGATAGTACCAGTAATTCTGGAGCTGGTGTTTTCCTCGCTCAATAAATAAGTATCGCAATACAGCGAGGAGATGCTGCCAGTATTAAAGATACACTACCTACGTACTACCATAGGGACCAAATGTTTTAAATTTATATAAATGATTTTTACTATATAGGTTAATAATAATGTAAATAAATACTCTATACTTGTGTGTTAGATTGTAATTTTATGTTATTACTTGTATTATACAAAAATTAAATAATTTAGAAATGTAATTTGATAGTGCAGTTTGCAGACTTTTATAAGTGCACGTGTACGACTTAATGAATTTTGATATAATTTCCTACACTCAAATATGAAATGATAATTCCAAGATACTATCTATATATACCCAATACCCTATATACCCAATGCCAAGGGGTTAAGCCACGCGGAAAGTTACTGCAGATTGTACTGGGGAGGTGAGAACAATACTCCACGTGGGGCCGAATTTGCGCTTTAAACAGTTGCAAGTGTATAAAGCGCAAATTTGGGAGTTAGTACCATCCCGAGTTAGTACCATCTGGCCTTGCTGAGCATACCAAGCTTCTTGGAGGCTAATTTAGCCGTGCTCTCCAAATGACCGCTTGACTGAACTTCGTTCAATAGGTATGTCAAGTATTCCAATGCTGGCTGTGACTTTAAAGAGAGTGTTATCGAAAAGAGGAGTAGGGACAAAGGGTGTTTTACTAGCGGAAAACGCAGAAACTTGTGTCTTCTTTGAGATTGGGCTTCATGAGACTTAGTCATCCCTAGTCCAAGATTAGGCGTAGCAGGGTTACGACATTAGACACAAGTTTGTTTCGGCACTGATCCACAACTACCCGAGAATATAATGCCCATAGGCTGGAATCTTCGAAAGAAGCACTTTATGCCACACCACACAAGATAGGTAGGTTAGGTTAGCTTTACTTCTCTTTTGTAGATCTATCATCAACACTCGAATACCATAGCCAATTTTAATAATATAAAGAAATAGTTTTGAAAAAGGCACAAAAACGTTATGAAAATCTGTTTGTAACGTAATCGAATCTATGAATTTTTGATATCTCCAATTTCATACCTCTACCAAGGGCAGCCTAACCTATCGGCCTCCAAATCCTAAGTTTAGCAAGTATGACTAATGTGAGTTTTATAAACCCAACTGTTACATGTAGTTTATGTAATAAAGAGCACATAAATTGTCAGTTCGGTAAACAAAGCTGAAAAATTACCTTTCTGGGAATATTTTCGAACACTCCGTTTAATAAATTGATAAATATCCACTTTATTGATGAACGATAAAAGTACTTTCATGTTTTTGTGGGAGCTAGATTTCAATGAATAATAAAGGTTATGCAACCATCTGATTTAATGTAATAATCGTGAAAGTCCTTGGCCTCAGATTGCATATGTTTTTAATAGAGTGAGAGTTTACATAGTGACATTTGTGCCTGACATATTGTCGATTTTTGTGTCTAATGGTGCGCTTACACGAGGGCAATAATTGCTCGGCGATACGAATGGACCGATCTGGAGCAATTAATGGAGCAATTTCAATAAATTCAATAAATGTCAATAAATTATTTCGGCGATATTGCTTCTAATTGCTCCAGATATTTCATATCGCTCAATGTCGCAGATACGAATTGACGAATATCCAATGGACTTGGAAATTCCTAGCAATTTTTGTATATGTCTCATTCGCACTTGTTTGTTTTGCGGCTTGCCATCTTGCTTCCGCGGGGACAGCGAGAGGACTAAATAATAATAATTTCTATTTACTATTTATTCAAAAGTAATTCAAAATCTGTTCGTGACATTCTAGTAAAGTTTTTGAATAATATATTATCTAATTCTTGAAAAAAAACCAATTAAATTAAAGAATTAAAGAAAAATTAAAAAAATAATAAATTAAAAATTTAATTAATTAATTATTTTTTTCTTTCATTGTTTAATTTTATTTTCACAATGAAAATTGCGGCCTCTTTGCCAAAAACGATCGCAACCAGATTTGACGCACCAGACGCCTTTCCCTTTTCTTTCTTTTTTGTTTTTGATTAATAATAAAAAAAGCGCTACAAGAAGAATGTCGTCCATAGCGAGCGAATACTGAAATGCTCGTGTATGACAGTATTGCCTAGTTGATGAAGTTGCGCCATATCGCTCAATATTGTATTGCGCAGTATTGATGCTTGTTGCCGTTGCCGTAAATTGCTTGATGAATTGATGATTGATGAATTGATTGATGCTTGAGCAATTTTAATTGCCCCTGTAAGCGCACCTTAAAGGCGGAAACATACTACTAAAACGCGACGCTACACCACGCCATCCGACGCATGTCAGTACTTATCAATCCCATATATTTAATATGGTCAGGTGCACATATACAACACGCCATGTGATCACACGCGGTAACATCCAATCGATTTGGATCAGCGTGTTGTCGTGTTGTTGACGCCAAGCGTCAAACGTTCGAGTTTTTGGCACAAATGTCAATTTAAATATGTATTTAAATTGACATTTGACATTTCATTTCATTTGACATGACATTTCATTTCGCCAAATAAAAAATCCAAAAATATGTATGTACATATTTTTGGATTGTTTATTTGGCGAAATGAACGACCAACAATTAACAGAGTTGGTGAAAAAATATTCTGTTCTATATGACAAAAGGTTAGCTCAATACAGCGACCATACTGTGAGAAGTAATGCATGGGAAGAAATAGCCGAACAAATGAATACAAGCGGAAAGTTTTATTAAAATATAATATTTAAAGACTTTTGTATGAGTTGCAAGTTTTTAATTTTGCCTTCACCACCAAAATATTCCTTAAATTTGTTTCTTACTGAAAATGCATACTGTGTGGAATTTCTACGAATTGGATCGTGGTGTCGCGTGTTGGTAATGTGCACGATGGAAATCGGGTGTCGACACGTTGCGTCGCGTGGCGTTTTAGTAGTATGTTTCCACCTTAAGACATACCGGTTTCCTCACGAAGTACTTATACCGTACGATTGTATTAAAACTGCGTAAAACCGAATGAAAATTGGCGCATAGTAGATGATTCTAACACGCGACCCCAGCCAACACCGCCCTAATAAGTGACTTTTTCAAAATTATTTAGCAACATTACTGGTTAGTCCTAAATATGTGTTACCTATAATACATATACAAACCAATTAATATAAACTTTGCGATTTAATAAGTCAGGTTTTTGAATATACTTTGCAGTACAATTTAGACTAAATGGTCTCCCGAATAAAGGTAAATTGTTCCAAGCAGTATCGATAGCTTTTAAAAAGTTTTCCAATTTATTTTAAGTAAGTTTTAACTCTTAATAGAAAATATTTGAGAAGCTTTGAGGTCGTATTATTAACTTTTGAAGCGCTGAAGAAGTTGAGATAATACGTGGTGCTAAATTGTGGAAATTTTTGAACCATTTTATGAATTCTTTTAAATTGGTATTTTTTTCACAATTACTTGGTTAAAAGCGCTGACCAACTTGTAACTAATTTTTGTGTTAATCAAAGCGATTCTGAACATCGTTTCAGAATGCCAAATCGTAAAATGACTGCTTCACGACTGATTTGAGCGCGACAGCCGCTGCGAAAACCGCAGTCAGAGTTCAAAAAGTGAGTTACAGAATCGCAAGGCTGTAAGTAATGATACTGATATAATAAAATTGAAATCAGTTGAAGTATAAAGCACAGTCTTTGTTGACTAAAACATCACATCTCATAATAAATCACTGCAATTATAACGTTTACGGGTTGACTAATATGCAACAACGCTCATCCGTTATAACGTTAAGCGTTATAAATTAACGTTATTATCATAACAATAACGTTACTAATCTTCGCTTGTTGTCACCTACTTACGCCAAATTACAGCCTGGAGCTGTGTCTATGTCGGGTCAAAGATTAAAAAATTTCTTACCTACAGATTCTAAACTTTTATGACCATAACTAGACAGCAAGAAGTACTGAAGAACTGTGTCTTTCCAAGAAGTACTAAAAAAAGCCACTGGAAAAAATTTATGTTTTCAATAAACAAAATTTTATTTCGATTCCTTTATTATATATACCTGAATTATTTCATAACTAACTAATCAATAACGAAATATTTCACCATTTTAGAACATACAGTTAGGATATATTTTTTCCAATTTTATTTTTGTTTTACACAATTTGTAAGGAGCTGCAACCATTACACCATGAGCCACATGACATCTTACCTAATAAATAATAATAAAATAAATCAAAAACAAACATTTGTCCTCTACGAGGCATGGTAAAATAGGAGCACGCATTACAACATTAACATTCTCGTGTGAACAACATGCAAATACATAGGCGAAATAACTAACATCACCGCATACACGAATTCAAGTACGACCAGTCACCACAAGTAGCACCCGTTTACGATAAGATTTATCATATAGTCAACACATATAGTATCTAAACCTAAACGACAAATAACATAGCAATTTTACGAAACAATTGAGAATAAGCTAAAACAAAAACAAAAGGCTCTGAATATAAGGATAAAACGACAGTCGTAAAGACAAAACAGAAGCAAAAACCACAAAAATAAGATGCAATTGAAAATACAGTAATAAAACTTCGCAAGTCATAAATATTCACTTATACCAATACGATGTACTAAATAAAACTTGGAACTTTTGCTGTTCCGGTATTAAATTGCTTGTTTCGCGTTGTATCGCGATGTAATTGAGTTCCAACGTGAAATTATAGTTTGATAGTAGTGGGAAATTTTATTGGAATTGCCTCATGGGTTTGATATTTCGGTGAAAAATGTTATTACTAAACTGTGAAATAGACACAGAACTTTAGACATCGGATGACAGATTGGGAGGTTTACGATGTTTTAGAACGGTGGGTTACTTGTGATACTGCTGAGTGAACATAAAATAAACCAAAGGCTCTGAGCTGGCCAAGATCAGCTCAGAGCCTTATCAGAATGACAGAATTAGACGTGAAACGGAAGAAATTTTGCACATCATTCACAAAATAAGAATAACATTAAATAAAAAAAAATGGTGCGTGTACTTATGTACGCGCGTAAGAAGTTATACTTCTTTGGCTTTTTTTATTTTTTTAAAATATTGAATAATTAATAAAAGATATTATAGCGTTAATAATTTAACAATATTTAATATTTAATATATTATTCAATTATTAATTAATATTAATAACAATTACTATTTATTATTTTATTATATTATTAATTTAATTTAATAACTAGGTATGTTTCATAACCTTTTAACTATGTAACAATAGGTCTTTGTGAAAAAGCATTGCTAAATTTCTTTGAAAAAATAATTAAAACTGCTTTATTTGTTTAAAAGGTACTACAAATGTCATTATGGTCATACGTCACGCATATTCTATTTCACTTTACTTGTAGATTGTCTTATTCCCATCTCGCTCGCGCACGCTCGGCGCCCATACTGAATTTTGTGTCACGGTGCGTGCGCATCGTCAAATTTCACACTCATAAATTTTTCATAACGCGCCTAAAGAAGTATAACTTCAAAAATTGTCTGATAAGCTCTTCCAAGAGAGTCTCGGTTCTATTTCCGATGACATGATTAAAATAAAAATATTTATTTTTTATTTGTATGGAACATAAGATACAGGTATCACGTCATTAAATTTGAATCGGTAGACATCCTTATGGGGCGTTCTCACGGAGCGTTAATCACGACAGTCAACTACGCTAGTCAACTGTCGTTCGTGACACTCACGAAAGTGTGAATTGATAAAACGTTCACATGGTTGGGGGATGTCGTGCCGTTCACGCTTCGTGTTTCGACTTAGTCTTTTTAGTTTTTTTAACTCCTGACAGAAAGAGCTTCTTAAATTTTTGAATTTTGATATACATAACTTCTTTTGGTCCAAATCCAGGAATATTTAATTCATGACTTATTCTCTTAGCTGCGGTGGCACGTAAATCTCTATCACGGTATTCCTCCAAACTTGGATCATATAACACCTTTTCCATAGAATATAACTCCAAAAAACGCGTAGTTTCACTGTCGTTAAACTTAATTCCACGTTGTTGTGTCTTGGCTTCACGAACGGTATATCACGACTGAAAACCAAACACGTTTGATCTATCCACGCTTGTGTCGTGCGCCGTTCTTCAGGAAAGCAAGTTTAACGCCTATGCGTTCACACAGAAGTGTATTTCACGAAAGCGTGGTTGACTGTCGTGATTAACGCCTCGTGGGAACGCCCCATAACTCATCGGCAAAGAAGACAGAGGGTGTAGGCCGAGAAAAAATCCGGCATAAAACTCTCGGTAGTCATTTAAAATACCAAATCATCAAACAACACTTAAAACAGTGGAGAGCTTTGCTTATAGGACTTCTTTCAATCTATAAATCACACACAGAAATGTTACATCTATACTAACATATTCTTTGACAAATAACGTCCTCACTTGCAGTACTCGGATCTATCTAATTAAGTGGCTGCAGTTAATGTCCGTGAAATTTATGGTCTGTGGAGAAGACTTAAACGGCGTTTGATTTAATCAGCGCTTAATTAACAAGCCGAAGCCCATAGATTCGAGTAAAACTCAAGTATTTAATTACGTTTAATTTTTACTCATATTTTACATTAAAATACACATTTTCTAATAAGTAAAAATTTTACTTTTTTAGTGATAGGGTAGATGCAGATGTTATTTTGCAAATGTGTTTCGTATCGTGATATAAGTTTAACTTTTTAGCTTCAATAGTGTTCTAAAACTATTAGTTGTAGATCATCGGTATACTTGACTTGTTGCTTACATACAAAAAAAGACGGTAGTTTTTTTTTTTAAATACCTTCACATTTCGTTTGGTCATTTATATTGTTGTACTTCAACCTTTTTAGGTCAGAGCCTCAGAATTATGTATCTGTTTCATGATCGTTTGTTTATCTAATAGGCAAGTAGGTGATCAGTCTCCTGTGCCTGACACACGCCGTCGATTTTTGGGTCTAGGGCAAGTCGGTTTTCCTACGTTTTCCTTCTAATTTTAAAAGCAGCTATGTTTGTGTGATTAGGTGTAAATAGTATTTAAGATGTTGTTTTTGTTGATAACAATAATTCAGATTAGAATACTGCTCTGTCTCACTTTCTCGCTTCCTCTCGAAGTGGCGAACACTACTTCAAGCCCTTAACTTTCGTGGTGCTCGATAGCTTTGAGATAATCCCACCACCTTGAAATTTTTTGTATTCAGTCGAGAAACAAAAACGTTCCAAAACAATACATAGGCAAGGTTTTCTGAAATAGCTATTCGTCTCGCTAAGGGATACCTGATTTCACATTCAATTCAATCTAAACCTGCTGAGTAAAGATCACGTATGTACGGACACATAAAATGGTTGTAAAATAAAACGAATTCGGAACTATTTGATACGATACATGTACACACTGAATTATTAAACATTCTGTCAAATAACATTTTCGTCTACGGTAAGAAAAATAAAAATATATTGCATATACAGAATTTTCAGCGTGCGACTCTCATACCTGAGGTCGTAGGTTCGATCCCCGGCTATGCACCAATGGACTTTCTTTTTATGTGTGCATTTAACATACGCTCGAACGGTGAAGTAAAACATCGTGAGGAAACCGACATGTCTTAGACCCAAAAAGTCGATGGCGTGTGTCAGGCATTGGATTGCCTATTAGATTTAAAAATGATCATGAAACAGATTCAGAAATCTGAGGCCAATCTATAGCGTCACTGATTTATTTTTTTATTTTGTTACAATAATCTATAGCGTAAGACCTCGTAAAACCAACTTTTGAACAATTCAAAAACTAGGAACACGAATTTACTAAAGTTATTTAGTTTAATTTTATAACATAAATACACAATTGAGAGAGGTGTAAAACGAAAAACTAATTATGGCCTTGGCAAATCATTAAAAAATTCACGCTTCAGAAATCGTTGTATGCGGGACGGAAATCGCGTTATACGAAAACGTGTTATATGGAGAACTACTGTAGTAGTACCTACAGTACTACTACAGTATAATATTAACAATTATTTTAACTGTTCACATTGAACAATTTTAATTATACGTACAAGTTTACTCGTATTTATCTGAAATCGTAACAAAAACCTCACGCGAGTATTAATCAATGGAATTCAATAAACCCAGCCTTAATCGAAGATTAATAATGCTTGCATTTGCTTAATAATTAAATCGTGAGTGAATTATTTTCCGAACGCTGTTCAAGCGAGTTAGTACTTATAACGCAATTACAACGCCCTCGTCCAAACTGATTTAATATTTCTGACCGTTTCAAATGTTTTATGTTTTTAATATTTACTTGCGTTTATTAGCTTATACGTGTAATTCTGTGTGTTCTCATTTTTATATTTTTTACAATAGTATTTATGAATTTAAAAAGATTATTCGTGGTGAAGACATGCAACCTGAATAACTTAATTTTTTTGTCATTAATTTCTTTTGTCATTAAATGTAATATATGTATACTGTATGTGATAGTTAATATTAAGTAAACCAGCACTGATGATGCCATTAAAATGCTGTGTACAGATGTAATTGGTCTTCAGGTTTACAAATGTTTTTGTGTAATGAATAACTTTATGTATTTAATCAATCTAACAATAACATTTAAGTCACCGTGACCACGCACGCTGTAAAGCACGCGAAACGTCCATAACTTTAAATAAAATAAATGTGTAAAGGTTATGTCAATCAAAGTAGCTACACCCTATACGGGTTTTGGTCTTATATAGTATTTGATCATTTTCTTTTGAGGATACAAACCTTTTGTTCGTAATATTTTGGGTCAAAGCTGATTTCCTCCGATGTTTCCCGTCATCGTAGAACCAAAAAGACAATTCATAGGTACATCCGCATCGAACACACAGTTGAAATTCGCACGCTTAAGTCGTCTGTTTATTAGTGTAGCTTATATAGCAAGTCCTTTTTGAAAAGAGCGTAGTAATTATAAAAAGGCCGGCAACGCACTAGCGAGCCCTTTGGAATCGAGTCTCTATGAACGGACATCACTTAACATCAACGGTTATTATGTCTTCGAGAAAAAGGAGAATAAGGCGAGTTATTAAGCGCACACGCACTTCCCAACCGGAATGGATTTTTCTACGGGATCGGTGAAGAAAATTATTGACGTGTATGTCAGTTTGACAACAGAAGGATAGCATAGCAAATGGCAAATGAAACAGATGCAAAAATATGAGGGCCTACGTTTTCTGGAAAATCTAAATGATTTGGTGATTAACGGTTAACTGTGGAGATAGCATTTAAAATGGCGTTTCTGTTTTACAACATTATTGATATTTTCCAGGATCAATTGATAGCGTCGAAGTATTAAGATGTAGCCTATGTAAGGGTGAGTCAACAAAAAAACTATAATACATGTTCTTGAGAACCTTATAGATTTAGACCATTGTCAGATAAGTTGATGAATAATAAAATTGAAATGTTACGATGCGCGCGCACCGTGACACAAAATTAACAGAATGAAGTTAGTGGCACTGTGTATTTATATTTATAATATTTATCCACATGCTTTTACATTTAAAACACGTGTTTTCATTATACAAGTGCGAATTTTATATGTGCGTCTGAATTATAATCAGAAGTGATTAAATTGAAAATTTAAATCTATACTAATTTATATTAGGAAATGATATTAAATATAATTTTAATAAATATTTATTTATTTAATTTTTCAAATGTAAACTGAACATTATTGATTATAGTCTATAATGACTCCTTTTCATGTCTTTGATTATTTAATTGTAATTAATTACTTGAACTATTTTTAATAATGCCAAAGAAGTATAACTTCTTACGCGCGTACATAAGTACACGCACCCTTTTTTTCATTTAATATAAGGTGACCTTTTAAATTCTAGGCAAGTACTAATTAATTTGAACCCAAATCTAACTTCTTTGATTTATTCCACTTACAAGTTGGGGTTGGAATAAAATCGAGATATAAATCTGGACCCATGTTACCGCAAATTACGAGTCACTTTGACCTCAAGGACCCCTGTCGAGTTTTTCAAATACATCGATGGAGGTTCTATTAATTATTTCTTCTTGGACATCTTATGACCTTTATTCGAGGGAATATTTTAAAATGGATTTCTAATAATAACGAGTTCTACGAAATAAACGTGAAATGAAATAAAACGTTTTGTGCTTGTTAAATTAAGGAATTAGTAAAGCTTATTGCCAGTTCTTCTCTTTCGTTCTTGATTTGAGAACTGGCAGTTAATGTAAAATTAGAAGCATTCAATGTATATTTCTTTTTTGACGTTCATAAGTGTACATTGTGTTACATGAATAAATGATTTTCGATTTGACTTGACTAAAGTTAGTCAGTCTTGAGGTAATATTTGTACTGACGTGAGTCGACGACGACACGAAACATTTTTTCCGAGAATAGATTTTTGGAATTCCAGTTTATATGAGGTGAGAATTAGCAAACTAAGATGACCATAGTTCTGATTCCGGGTAACTGTGATTAATGCCACTGACATACACATAATTGTAACCGTTTTGAATTGTTGTTCTGAATGTTGCTCTCGTTATGGTTGTAAAATATTTATGGGAGCCATATAGTGATATACAAAATCCTTGTTTGTGGATTGAGCTTTTTATTCCTTATTTCTTTGCTTAGCAGAATTCCTACAGCTTAGTATAAAATATCTAAACAATTACATTATACACAAAAGCCAAAAACAGAATAAACCTTCAATAATAAACAGTTTAATGTGTAAAATGACAAAAACATAACGTTAGCTTCAAGAAAAGAGCGTACTAATTCTTAAAAGGCCGGCAACGCACATGCGAGTGTTCTGGAATTGAGTGTCCATGACGGCGGTATCACTTAACATCAGATGACCTCCTGCCCAGAAGGGGAAAATGTAAATGAATATATTTTTATAATATATTTATAATTCTCTATTTCTTTTTATAAACTGAGTTTAAATTTAAACCTAATGACATCACATTAACCAAAAACTCAATGCAATTAGATTAAAATCAACCAGCGTTTAATTAAATATTATTAGTACGGTTCTCCTACCATATTTTAATTATTATATGGTACGTAAATATTTTGTAGTAATTCAGTTATTACGAAACAATTAGGCAACTGAGAGGGTGTTGTGTGCCCGCCGGCTGATTTTGATGACTTTACTTAATTCAATTCCAAATATATTACTAGGAAATTCAATGAACGCACCCCATGTTTTCGTCTGGAGTACTAATTTTTAAATGTAGCTAATAAAGTGCCGTAAAAGCGTAGAAGTGATATTTTTCTTTACATGCATATTGTGTACTAGCTGATCCGGCAAACGCCGTTTTGCCATGTCATTATATCATTTATGGTTATTGTGCCTCACTCGACATAGATAGGTATAGTGTGTTGTTGACTTTTTTGTAGATATTTATAAGATCTACAATTACTTAGAACATTTTATGGTTCTATCTTTAATAGTTTAGGCAGGGTACGCAAAATAAGTAATTTTTTTGGTTGATTTTTTACACCTTGTGTCCGAAAAACCCTAATATCTTACGGAACCCTATTTATGTTCAAAATTAAATATAGCCTATATTACTCGTGGATAATGTAGCTTTCGAATGGTGAAAGAATTTTTAAAATCGGTCCAGTAGTTGATGAGCCTATTCATTACAATCAAACAAACAAACAAACAAACAAAGTTTTCCTCTTTATAATATTAGTGTAGATGAAGCGCTATTTTCCTTAAGTTAAATTTTCGTTGAAAATTGTAATACGCCATATGAATTAACAAGATGGCGACGATCAATGGTCGATTCATGTATATTATGTTAGTAATATTTTTTTAATACAATTGAAAATATATTATGTATTTTTAAAAAACAGTGGTATTATCTATTTAATAATAATAGGATGTTTTACAGACAAACATTCGTTGATAAAAATTTAAACACCACATTCAACTTCTTATAGTGCAATCTTTTCGAAGGTTGTCGAATATCATGGCTATTTTAACTTTGGATACAGAGCTTCTAAAGAATGACTTGGTGCTTTGACCATACCAATGTCTAAGGTTTTTCAAGCAAGACATGCGTCTGCGGCTAGGTCGCCTTCTAAATTCCACTTTGCCTTATATATAGTTTAAGGAGTATTTTTCAGTGTTACGTAAAACGTGTCCGAAATACTCAAGATTCCTTTTATTAACCGTCATAAGCACTTCTTTGTTCTTCTGTATTCTTTCCAGCACGGTTGTATTTCGTATGCGGTCTGTCCAAGATATATAATCGCCGATAAAGCCAGATCTCGAAAGATTCCAGTTTTTTTGGACATATCTTAATATATACAAATTACGTGTCACGTTTTTTGTCCGCTATGAACTCCTAAACTACTGAACTGATTTCAAACAAATTTGCACACCGCGTGTGGTTTGATCTAACTTAAAAGATAGGATAGCTTACATCTCAATTTATTTTGCAATATTATTTTATTGCAAATTATTTGATAGTCACAATTCTAACAGATGGCGCTGTGTTGAACAAACCAACGTTTCACATAAGCTACAATTTAATGACATTACCACCAAAAAAGCATGGTTGTCCCTAGGTGTTCTCCTACCGTTTCCCTTGAATAGTTTACTACTATGTAATACAACAAAAACCTTAGCCAAAGCAATGCTTGGCCAGTATGCTAGTAGAGAATATGAATATGTCAGCGTAAAAGATTCTACGCCGTAGAGCAGCACACAGAAGACGCAACATCGTGCAATGCGCTTTCTAAGCTGTAACATACTACATTAGTTTAAAACAATTGCTATACAAAAAAACTTATTAAATCTGGTAAGCAATTTCATAGCATAATTGAATATATTAACAATAACAATGTTCACCATCTCGTTTACTTTTATGAATGGTTCAAAATTGCTTTTTGCAAACAATATAAAACTGTCTTCAGAGCCCGAGGTGTCTTCAAATGAAGATGTAATGAAAAAAGCCGAAATTTGCAATTTTGGTATACAATCAAATTTAACTTAAATTCTAACATAATTTTGTCTTTTAAAAAAGATTTTTCTACTACTTAAGGCATTTATTATGTTAGTATTTTAATGAAAATTATCGTTTCATAACGTATCGGATTTAAATGCTTAACAATTTCTAAGAATTTCTCATCTTATACTAAAAAATTAAGTCATACCCCGAAGTAAGGAAGTTGAGTGTTTAAACACTCATTTACCTTCGACGTATGTTGATGTCCATCGCGTCCTCATTGTTGTATCCAATACAAAGTGTTATTAACTACACTTCGTGCCAAAGCTATTTATGAAATCTACGTCTCGTAGCAATTCCGACTCATATTGACAGATCAAGGTCCTCCTCGTGTATACTCTTCTTTCTCCTCCTTTCTTCTCTCCAACTCCAACTGAGATTAACCAAACCATCCTTATTGATGACCTTATTACCTTATTGAAACAGCTAGGAAACCCGGGAATCAGACAAAGATAAGAAGTATAAAAAATATACTTCTTATCTTTATCTGATCTAGTATAAAAAATATAAAACACCAAAAAACCTTTTTACGATTTCTCGAAACAGAGCTAGCTAGATATTGAACTAAATTAGGTACTGTAGTTTAGAAGTAGTATGTGACCTTACATTTTTCCCTATACATATTATATACAGGATCACATATACTATACATATGTGCGTCACGGTATTTGAAGCTACAAATCAATTATCCCGTAACATCTGTACCTGTTAGTTTCAGACAACGTGTGTCTTCCACAAATCTGTCAGCTGAGGTAATTACTTACACTGAAATCCAATTTAACCGCACAATTTATACTTAGTTTCCGCGAACGGTATTTAAGTGTTATTCTCAAAGCACGCGATATTCTACGAGATATTTTAAGTAGCTAGTATAATGTATTGTGTATATTTTGTGATTCATTCGTTATGATAATACCCAATTAAATGTTTATAAGTACACAATGTTTTAGAAGGTATACTTCTTTTGGCGCATTAGGGAAAAATTATAAGAATTTTTAGGATGCGCGCGCACACCGTCACAAAAAAGCTACACCCTGAAGTTAGGTATAGTGAACATTTAAGTTGTTTTTATGATATTTAAATAAACTTAATTCAACTAGATAATTTGTTATAGTAAAACATTAAATATATTAAATACCTTTTTTCCTATTGTGAGTGTCGATTTTCTACAAAGGCGGAATAAAATTTTTGTAAAGATTTTTATCATGTTCCCTCAAAGAAGTATAACTTCTAACGCGTGTACATAACTACACACACGTTTTTTTTATAGAGCAGTTGCCAAATGTAGGCTCACTTGATGTTAAGTGATGACTCTGGCATTGAGGGTCCATGGGCGGCGGTAGAATTTCGTATTCCGTCTCGACGTCCGACGATGCAACTAAGCTGCAGGTATTAATCCGAGAGCGAGAGACGCGATGGCCCAGAGTAAAGTAAAGTCATGCTTTGCTAAGCACACCAATCTTCTTGGAGACAAATAAACGCGAAACTGAACGTCGTTCGATATGTCCACGCCAAGTATTCCTATGCTGGCTGAAGCTTTTAGGACGTTGCGACAACGGATAAGAACTTGCATATTAAGTTTGATTCTATCGTATACCAAATTTTGAACAATTATTCATTAAACGAGAAAATTAGCCTGTACCTACCTTCTTACCTGGGACAAATGTCTATATCTTTTTTCTATAGAAACTGTGTGTGACCAAAATTTGTTATAATTTTCTATTTATTACTGTTTTTTGATTATCATAATTACTATGTAGATAAAAAATACTGTAAATATTGTATATTTGTGTGTTGGAAATATACATATCATATGTTTTGTAAACACCTAAGAAAGGCGTCAAACCCATATTTCATAAAGAAAACCTTATTTTCTATGTAGAAAAATGTCGCAGAAAATTGAAAGCGAATGCTTATGAATATACGTCATAAAATAATACACCCCATTCCACGGAATATGAGAAGGTATCAGGAGTAAATTGTATTCAATTTAGTCTTCAAATCCATAAACACCCGACTCCATCCATAAACAAAAAGTGACTATAACTTTTATCAACTTATTGTCTTGGACTGTGAATACATTTACGTTCAGAGATAACTTTTATCTGGAGACATACGAGGGGTCAAAAAATTCGCGGAACGACAGGGAAAGCTAATTAAATGAAACAATAAACTATTACTCCCTTACACCTGATATATTTATCAGATCTGTCAAATTACTTATTAATATCGTCGAAAAAAAAGATTTGTGTTGGTCGTTAAAACAGGCCGAAATTGCCGAGTTCACTTCATCATCGTCGCAAAACCTTTTTCTACGCAGTTCTTTCTACATTTTTGAAAACAAATAATAGTCGCTAGAGGCCAGATCGCGGCTGTAGGGTGGGTGAATGGCAGCTGTCGCAACATTGCGTGTGCGCGGGCGCATTGTAATGCAAAAAGAGCACACGTTTTGTAAGCTTTAATCGTCTTTTTTTTTTAACAGCTTATTTTAATTGATAACAATATATCGTTAACATAGTCCTCATGCGACTAAATAAACGTTTAACACTCCTGGAGAGGGGCAATAGAAAGAGACAGAGCAAGAGTGAATGTGTGGCACTCGAACGCATGCGCGTAGTTTTCCTGCTAGACTAGCGCGAGCGTGACAAAGAGTAGCGGCCAATATTCCAACACAAGGGGGAGAGATAAAGAAAGATACACAAAGGTAGAAAGTATGAGTAAGAGAGTGATTAGGTAGATCCCAAGCACATGCGCGTGCTATTCTTGCTATGCAGCGAAGTAAACAGTGTGAGCGTCGTGAAATTATCTGAAATAAGTACTTATTGTTATATTTTGAAGTGAATGTTTATTAAAATAGTTTCACTTTTTCCGTGCGAAGGGACTCCACGCACTATTTTTTTATTCGGCATGATGTTCCGAAACACTGCGAACAAATCGCACTCAGATTATCAGCATAGTAGATCGATTCGAGTAATCCAGTGGTCTTTATCGTTCCCTAAGATTGCATCTGTCCCTTTCACTAGATAAATGATCAAGGCATGGATTACTATGTCTGACTCACGTACGACCTCCTTTCGACTTATATGAAAAACTGCTCCGATTAATCGTAGATAATTTAAAATAATATATTAAAATAAAAACTAACTATTTGATTTAATTTGGAACACTAATACACTATAATGTCTGGTATTTATCCTTATAATCTTTACAATATGAAAAATACAGAGACAAGTACGACGCGACGGCTCGCTGTGAGTACATCAAAATGGCGGCTTGTAGCGTGAAGTTATTCATGTATCACTATTGACGAACTTCACTCTTAGGTTTTTCTGCTTACAATATATATTTACGGTGCAACTACAAAATTGAATGCACTAGTATAAATGTTAGTAAAAGGTGAAGAAACGAAGAAAATTTAAGGATAAATCTTAGAACTTAGAGACAAGAAAACAATGTACAAGCCGTAATCACTTAAGCAGAACACAAATAAAGTTCTCTATCTCTAAGTGCTCTATAAAAACTGTGATATTGTAAGTCGATCCGACGCATCTATCAATGTAATGACGCTCGAAAGGTTAAGGATACTTTTTCCGATACGGATAATGGTAGATATTCGAGTGGTCTAGATTCGTTTAACGAGAAATATCCATCATTGCGATCCCAAAACTGGGTCGGTGAGCTGTCGGGGTAAATTATTGGACGCCTTTTTACGACTTCATTAGCGAAACCGGTAAACAAAAAATGTGGGTTATATTTCGTTAACATTTTGCTTGTATCATATTAACACGAAATAACTTAAAACACCCTTTAAAGGCAGACAATTATCATCACTTTTTCATAGTACTGGTGGCAAATGGGCAGGCTCATTTGATGTCAAATGATACCACGTCTCATGGACACAATGTTAGAAAGCGCGCGAATGCGAATGCTGGCCAGCAAATGGAATCCCATTTTGTTGTTTGTAATCATTCAAATGAAGTTTTATAAACGGGGATCGAAATAAAAAATCTAGTATACCTTGATAAACCCTGATTAGTAAATTTTATTTCACCAATAATTAAACATGCTTAATAACTAGACACACAGATGCTTAAAAGATGATTGAAACAGAAACATGTTTAAATGTATAAGTATCTGAATTAAAAGGCTATTATTAATAACCAAAGAAACATATATAGAATATTACATATATTTCATATATAAAGGCTTACTTTATTTTACTATTTATTACTTTTTTAAAGGAAGAAACAAATATTTATTTCAATAAAACCTAAATAAAACAATCAAATATATATACATTCTAACTATATAAACTATATATGTATCCATTTTCTCGTTTAAAAACTATGATTTTCAAATGAATGAGAATATACCCCTTTGAGATCACCTGTGAGCGAATAGCGAGGTTTAGATTCAGGCAATCCATTCGGCAAATTTCAGACGATGCTATTGTAGACGGAACCGTCGACGATAAAGTTGGTGCTGTCAATGCAATACATCTACTTCATACAACTTTAATTGGGATTTGATTAATATACTGGAATAGGCTTTAACTAGTCTAGAGGTGAAATATACTTTAATATAAAGACATTGTAATTATATAATCTCGCTAAGTTAGCAGTTAACTTAAGACCTAAGTTAATATTTATTAGTTAGTCAGTTTATAGTTAGGAGTTAAGTTTTTTAAATTAATTTTTAAATTTGTTTGAAAAAGTGCATGAGACATTTCCAAACAAGATACTTATAGGTTAATGCACATAGAATACGCAACGCAAAAGCCAGACACTTTTTAATCAAATTTTCCTAAAATACGAATGCTGTATTTATAATTGCACGATTAATGGCTATTCGTTAATATTTAGTACTTTTCAGTAAAAAATAGCATTTTTTTTTATTCATGTTATTATTTATATTACTAGTTAAAAGTGCCTTAATACAGCATTCTTTTATCGCAAACGAGTGAAATGGTGCATAAAGAAAGTGCAAAAATAAGATTACAATAATTACAAAAAGTATAATATTGTCACAAGTCACGATTGAACAGATGGAAAGGATAGAGGTGTTTATGTTAAACTTTTAAAAGTTAGAGCGGATATTACAATTACTAACAGCTACGGAAACATTTTACAAATATTTCTAAATTTGAGTTCAAAATAAGCAACCTAAGGTAACGAAATTTCTTTCATAAATCAATTATACATTTCTATAGGATCTTCAACGGCACCAAAAGCAATAATTGGCGACTAATTTTAGTAGAATGTAGGAACGGAGTGTTCCATTGAATATTGAATATTGAAATGCAATCATGCGGCGTCGCGGGAGTTACTCTGTCAATTTGCGCCCGGACTAGTACACCGAATTAATTGAAGACATTTAGGGATTTAGTTTCTATAGATTTAATACGAAGTATTTTTATTATTAATCAATACGTAAACCAATACTATAATACGTAAGAGCATTTCGGTAACGAATTTAAGTCAGTGGCATTTTTTTTATGTTACAGAGGGCAAACGGGCAGGAGGCTCACCTGATGTTATGTGATACGGCGACACATGGACACTCGCATTGCCAGGAGGCTCGCAAGTGCGTTGCAGGCCTTCTAAGAAATTGGATGTTCTTATCTTGATGGACCCGAAGTCGGGTCGGAACCAATGATCGGAAATACTTCAGTGGGTTCCTCATTCATCGTTTGTATATATTTATTTATTTAATTATAAGTAATCTTACAGCTAACATACATAATATTACAAAACAAACACTTATACAGTACAAAAAGCCAAAACAGATTACATAGATAAACAATATTATATAAGAAAAATGAAACAAATAAGCGCATCAATAGAAAAAATATATACAGAAAACTGAAATTTAATATTTAAAACAAAAAATAATACCAAATACAACCTAAACAAAATTCGAGTCTTCCTGCCCCTTCAAATATTTTCTCACATGTTCCTTGGTGAGGTGGAAAATATCAACATCCTCATAATTAGTGTCATAGTTAGATAAAACCCGAAACATTGGTGAATTATGCAGGTAATTCGAGTTCGTACGAGGCACATGGAACAATTTTGAGTGTCTTGTCGCATATTGAGAAGGAATTTTAAAAGAAATTAACGACAGCAAATAGGGGCTATCGATCCGCCCATGAAGAATAGCATGTAAAAAAAAAGCAGGTCTTGCTGACTTCGCCGACTTTCTAATGAGTCTAAATTAAAATAAT
Organism: Pieris melete; assembly: GCA_963693345.1. Lineage (NCBI taxonomy): Eukaryota > Metazoa > Arthropoda > Insecta > Lepidoptera > Pieridae > Pieris > Pieris melete. The sequence continues at coordinate 1,252,833 of CAVNZK010000032.1, read as the reverse complement.
TGCAAGAATGCGCATAACTATCGAAGCATTGGTATTTTTTAAAACTAAGGAATTTTACAAACTTTTTTTGTATATTTTCTATTGCTTTTTTATATTTTGTATAATATGGAGACCACATAACACTCGCATACTCCAGCACGCTTCTAACATAAGCAAAATATAAGCTTTTAATGCTATGTATGTTATTATATGTCTTGCATGACCGCTTGACAAATCCTAGTTGCATATACGCTTTGCCTGTTATGTCATCGATATGTTGTGATAGGCCCATTTTTTCATCTAATAGTATTCCCAGGTCTTTTACTAATTTTACTTGTTTTATTGGGGTGTTATCGATTTTGTAAGTGTATTGAATTTTTTGTTTTTACGCGAAAAAGTTATCTTATTACATTTGTTTATATTTATTGAAAGTTTATTTTGTTTGTAGTATATTTCTAACCTATTAAGATCTTGTTGAATTTGATTACAGTTATCTATTGATTTTATTCTTAAGAAAATTTTTTGGTCATCCGCGAACATAAGATGTTTAGAAAAGTGAAAACAATATTTTATATCGTACAAATAAGCATTAAATAATAATGGGCCAAGTATTGAACCTTGGGGTACTCCTGATGTAATGTTAGTGAACATGCTTTTGTACCCGCATATTATTGTTGCTTGCCGTCTGTTAGTTATGTATGACTTTATCCATCTGTAAAGGTCACCACGTATTCCAAGGGAGAAAAGCTTATGTAACAGGATAATATGATCAACGCGATCAAAAGCTTTTTCTATATCCGTGTAGATAGCGTCAATTTGGTCACCCTCATCCATACCTCTCAGTATATAGTCAGTAAAAATAGTCAAATTAGAAACTGTTGAGCGATTTTTAGTAAAGCCGTGTTGTTGCTCCGGTAGTTGTTTAGTGATTAATGGACTTATAACATTATGTACTAGTTTTTCGAACAGTTTGCTAAAAGAATTAAGGATTGAGATAGGTCGATAATGGTCAATTCTGTTTTTGGAGCCTTTTTTATGAATAGGAACTACATGTGCTTCTTTCCATTTTAAAGGGAATGCACAGAATGTGTTAAGGGACAGATTATATATATGTGATAGTGGTGCTGCAAGTTCCTTACTACATCTTTGTAGGAAAACTGCTGGTATTCCGTCACTACCTGGACCCTTGTTTATATTTAAATTTTTTATAGCTTTAAAGACGTCGTGTTCCGTTATGTGAATGTTATTATATATGATATCTGACTCAGGTAGTTCAGGTAGGTCATAAGTATCGTCAGGAGAGTGGAAGACGCTGTTGAAGAATTTATTAAAACCCTCACAAATCTCAGGCTCCGATTTATATGACTCATCTCCAAGAACTAGCATACTAGGGTACCCAGATTTACATTGCCTCTTGTTTCTTAAGTATGACCACAACGCCTTAGGATTCTTAGCCATGTTATCTTGTACATGCTGTTCATAAGATAGCATGCACTTTTTGGATATACGCTTTTGCCTACTACGTAACAACGAGAACTCGTCATAGTCTCGCGGGTTCTTGTACATTTTCCAACGTCTATGAGCTTTTAGTTTTTCTTTTATGACGTGTATCAGAGACTTAGTGTACCACACGGGGTACTTGTTATTGCATTTATTACGGCTTATTGGGACATTGTTTATAATAGTTCTATTCACAATATCATAAAATTTTGTTGTAACTTCATCTATAGTGTCTCCATTAAGATGCTGTGTCCAGTTGACCTCGCTTAGTTCCTGATTAATAGCTTCGTAATTACCGCGATAGAAATTATACTTTTGACCAACTTTTGGAGACATTTTGCGCAGAAGTAAGTCAGTTGCATCAATACTTAAACAGGGGTGATGCATATCGGGTTTAACCAATGCTATGTCAGCTCTGGTATTATCTAGAGAGACATTACTTAATATTAAATCCAACACATTGTTACAAATATTGGGAATAAAATTATGTTGTGTTAGGCCAGAAGAATTTAACTTTTTTATGAAATCTTCGGAGATTTCTTGTAACTGGGTCGTACCCTGCTTTAAAATAATAGGTCCCGTGGGAGACCAGTTAATGATAGGAAGATTAAAGTCACCAACAATTATGAAGTAATCATTTGGGTTTGGTTCAATTTTGGTTAAATTACTACAATTGTTCATGTTAAAATGGTAAAAGAAAAATACACTGTCGTTCAAAAATAGTAACTCTACATAGCTACGTTTATTATTAATAATAATTAAGTTCTTGTAGCGACAACAACAACCAACTTCGACCAACACTACAACTGTTTGACGTTGGTGATTGGTGCCCTCGGGCCAGGCAGTGGTTCAACTTGCCTTTGAACTTCAGACCCACCATCTTTTTTCGCGTACTGATTAGTAACCACGCATTTATTTTCCAATTTCCTGAATGACGTGAAGACATTCATCCCATATGTTCACACTAAAAGTTCATTCATTTTCTATTTCCACCTAGGAACACTGGCCCTTTAAGTTTAGTTTGGTCATTATACATGCAGAAGCAAAACAATGTCCCATTGCTCATCGAAGTGTCACGCTTAAAACACTGTATGAATTTCCATAAAACGATAAAGTTCACAACTGAATTAAACAGTAACTTAGGATATTATGTAAATAACTTTTTAGATCAAAATCTTCAAAGGTAGCAGAAAATATAAACAGGACAAAGTAAGCGAATTGAATTCGAAAAGAGTTTTCCGAGATTAAAGTTTTGTGTATGCAGAAGTTTGCAAAACTTCCGCTGCGTTCGGGAATATTGACTCAATATTTGAATTATGAAAGAATTATTTAATGATATGAAATATTCTATTATAATCCTTATTGCAAATTAATGTTTTTGTCTACTTCTTTTATGTACAGATCTTCCAATGAAGGCTTCATTATCGTAGGGTCAACGTCGATTAAAAAATAATGCAAAAGTATTTATTTACATTAAAATCTGTCCAAGCGGTAGTTATAATTAAATTTTGAAATTGTTTTCCGCCCCTAGTGAGTTGTGAAGAGCCGTCGGAACAGTCAATTCGCTGACGAAATGGGTACGCTATTGTTTTTGTAATTATACTGCCCTAAACACTAATCAGGCAATACTAGTCAATGACCAGTATTGCCTGATTAGAAGAAACTATAAAATAACTAGCTGACCTGGCAAACATTTGTTTTGTTATGTATATTATTTCTAGGAAATATTATTTTAGTTCAATAAAAATAACTATCTACAATAATAAAAAAATAAGGGTTGATCGTAGATGGGTGAAAATTAGGCGTTGTATCTATTTTTGTATGCTGTATTAATAAACAAATAAAAACAAAATTCTAAAGAATTAAAAAAATTTTTTTGGTACCTTATCACTTGGAGGGGGTTAAAAGATAGATAGTAGCCGATTCCCAGACCTACTGAATATGCATATTAAATTTGATCAAAATCGGTCAAGCCGATACATAGAGTTCTCGAAACGAAAATCTCTGAGTGGACGTCCTGGCGCCTTAGGTAGAATAACTACAGCGACCTTTCAGCGAGCGAAGCTTATGAAAACTAAAAATATTTTATAGGTCTAACAATACTTTCTTATATAGTGAAGGAAGGTGTACTTCAGCTTTAGGTGGCTGTGGGGGGATCCTCAACCAGACAGTCGACATAGGCTAAGTTCGAGAAGTTGTACATATCTTGACGTCATCGTATGCGCAGATTGTGCATGTGGCTACATATAGTATTAGTACCGCTACCATAATGACATTGCACAGAGTTTTGCCATATTTCATGGTTCTCTGCCACAGCTAAGAGTAGAATTAATATTAATTTTTTGGTTCAAATAGTTTAATTCTTTATATAGTTTGTATTTTTGTACTTTCATTAATTTTATGGTTGTTTTGTATTAACACTGTTTATTGTATCTACTTGATTTCGCTGGTTGTGTCCACTTGTTATACTAGCCTTTGTATATATACAAATAGTCAGCACATTCATGGTTACACTCACACTACAAAAACACTTGCCAATATGTTGCTGTTCTTATATTGGTCAAACATGGTACACAAAAAACGTTTTCACGCTTGAATTACATTAAATCACTAAAGCCTACGCGATGCCGGGGGGAAGCACTAGTCGTAAATAAATACCACAAAAGAATTAAGCACTCTCACAATATAAACCTTAGCTGATTATGAACAATGGAACTTGGTATTATTTACCAAACAAAAGAACGCTTAACGATAAAATTTATCTTTCAACATTAAACAACAATAATTGTAAATTATATTTCAGAAGGTTTCAAGCGTGGCAGAGATAAATTGATGATGTCTAAAGGTTCTACTGGAAAACTAAATCCCGACATCTTGAAAGCTCACCTTTTTTTTTACAGGTGAATACGCGGCAGTTATTTCCAGTAAACTTCCATATTATAGTGCAGTTTTCACTAGTATTAAAATTATTGCCTTTAAAAGGAAGATTTTCTATCAGAAAATATAAATTTAATAGTGTTTAAGATATGTACACCGAGTAGCATCGAGATACTTAAATAATATAATCTAATATAGTAAATTCTCGTGTCACAATGTTCGTTCCCATACTCCTCCCGCTTGATCGATTCTTATGAATTTTTTATGCATATTCAGTAAGTCTGAGAATCGGCTACTATCAATATTTCTAACCTCTAAGTGATAAGGGGTATACATTTTATTTACAATTTTTTTTAATACAGCGTAAAAAAATACACACAACCCTTAATTTTCACCTCTCTACGCTTTTCTAGCACTTATTTTTTACTTGTATATTAAAAACTATTGACTTGATCTCTGAGGTTTATATAATATAGAGAAAAATTCATTGAACAACCTAAAAATTTTTATTCCGGAATACCGAACAGTCTCTGGGGTAGCATAGCAAAATGTTCCATGTTGGCATGTACTAAAAAGGTAGGCTAAGTAAAATCACATTAGGTACAGAGAAACGAAGTTCGCGGGGGCAGCAAGTAGTATCTATACAAAATCCATAAAGAAAATAAAAATAAAGTAAACCTTACAAATCCATTAGGAAAAAGAAATATGAAATTGAGGTAAGGTTTGTTTGCAACTAAAAAAAGGTTGTTTAATATGATTGTATTTAGGTACCCACATATATACATTAATAAAAAACAGTGAATTTAATTTAATCAATCAAAATAAATATATTTAATTTAAATGTATTCTTTTATCAACATATAGGACAGCTATATATATCGAAACTTTAATCCAAAATGTGTAACTTCCATACTTGATTATCTGTTATTATTTATTAAAGCGCCATCTATTCTTATCGCTATGAACTATAATGTGAACAAACTTAGAACATAAGTATACGTGGTTATCAATATGGTTGTCTTTCCTGAAGGTTTCTATAGAGTGTCGTATTATTTATATAATTTATTAAAGATATAATAATCATTCTTACAATCACTTCTGCCACGATTTGCGCAACGTGAAATTGCATTCAAGTATTCAAGAAATATGTATTAATGATATTTGTATACTAACCATTATTACATAAAAACAATATCATTGTTATCGTACCGATTTAACTAGTACTGTTTCTCTGTTTTATCTCTTTTTGTCTATTTGTGCTATCGCTACGATATAAAGAAAAAAAACTGTGATTTACTAAAAAATAGGGATTTTTTTTTATTTGCGTCATCTGTAAACGCATTTGTATTTAAATATCTGGTCTTAATTATCTAGTTTCTAAATGCTAGTATAGTGATAAGGACATAATATTAAAATAAAGTGATTTGAGACTTTATACTGTTTATGAACGGGCAAGTCAGTAAGTTTAGCTCCATGGTTTTATTCTCTTTCATGGGTTGAAAACCATAACTTCTTCGGTATTTATAGCTATTATGGCCAATTTTACCTTACACTTTGGTTTGTAAAGGAAATTTTAAAGAAAATACAATTTCATTGAAACAAAACGCGAATTTTTCAATTATTTATCTTATTCTAATTCCTTGTTACCTTACAAAAACATACTAATTGATGTAAAATGAAATTTAAATATAACTTCTGAATAGCTTAAATATATTTGCTTTCATAACTGTAGGTAAAACCTAACCAGGATGATTTGTTTTTTGTTGTATATATTTAATGTTTGCTAGGATTACGAAATAAATAAATATACTCACGTAATCAAGCACTTTGTTTCTTTAAAGCCGGTTTAATTGCACAAGTTTAACCATTCCCCACTCCAACTAAATAATTTTAAAATATTAAAAATTACAAATTTTTCGTATAAAATGTAACATGACCTATTTACATAAAGATTGCTTCGGTACTTTGCGAGTGCAAGATCAGTCTACCGAATAATTAAGAGACGTCTCAAATCAAAGATTACACACGTTTTTAAATGTTTGAGATTTCATGTTCTCGATGTTAAAATTTCACTCTTCGTTAAGTCAATATGTTAGAATTATAATGACTGAATTTAAACGTTAAACTTGCTGAATAACATTTCATAGGCGGAGCATCCGCGGAAGGGGGTTTCAACGCATATTACGTTATGCGTGCGATTTTCTATTTACATCAAAAGGAGAAAATTTTATATGAAAAAGTAATATAGCTTATTTTGTTTGTTACAAAGTATAAATAAATAATGAAACAGACTTATTTATACAGAATATAATTTAACAGAAATATAAATGACTAGCTGATCCGGCAAACGTCGTTTTGCCATGTTTATCATTTATGGTTATTGTGCCTCACTCGACATAGATAGGTATAGTGTATCGCAGACTTTTTTGTAGATATTTATAAGATCTACAATTACTTAGAACATTTTATGGTTCTATCTTTAATAGTTTAGGCAGGGTACGCAAAATAAGTAACTTTTTTGATTGATTTTTTACACCTTGTGTCCGAAAAACCCTAATATCTTACGGAACCCTATTTTTGTTCAAAATTAAATATTGCCTATATTACTCGTGGATAATGTAGCTTTCGAATGGTGAAAGAATTTTTAAAATCGGTCTAGTAGTTTATGAGCCTATTCATTACAAACAAACAAACAAACAAAGTTTTCCTCTTTATAATATTAGTGTAGATAACATGTCACTTTCAGGGGAAAATTTATTGTCTAACTTACACATTCTAGGAAGGACAAGAAAAACCCTGGTTTATATGCTAAAACAATTTTTTTCTGGAATCTCCCCAGTCTTAACTGATCTCTTGCATACTGCGGGCATACAACACCCTCCATTTGTGATGTGGTTTAAAAGTTAATTCAGAGTAGAACACCTAGATCTTTAATGAAGTTCTTTGTATGACGGGATCCGCAATTCGCTATCCGTGATTGCGATTGATTGACATAAAGACATTTCACTATCGTCACACCATTAAATTCCTAAATCCTTACGTTTAAATAGCACTAGGTTTGACATCAGCATATGCTGATGATACGGAAAGGGCTATTTATACATAAAAACCTTTGTAATGTAGTTGATAAATATATTAAACAGAACTGGTCCCAGGTGAGCTTTCTGCGTTTGAAATAGTAAGAACCTTTAGACGTCAAGACGTACAAGCTATTGTGAATAACACACGGCCAGGATATCTCAGTTCTTAGGAGTGAAAGTCGCACACTTAGTCATTAATCTTAAACTGTACTACTTACCATATTTGCTTAATTATATTAGAGAATAGACAAACTAAAAAATACAGCTTTAAGAACAACAACACTATTTGCCAAAAACAGCACAAAGATACACAAAAGAAGATTGAAATAGTGTTTAAATGTGAGTGTATCTTAGTTGAAGGCTTTTATTATTATTATTATCATCATATTACATCACGCATAAAAGCAAATTTATAAATCACATTCATAACTTTTAATTCGCTGCAAATTACAGAGTTAAGTAGCGCTTATCAAGGTGAAATATTATGAGGAGCGGTCGCCAATTTATTGCGCGATTACTGTGCAAATTTTATGCATTGTTTGCTTCGGAATTGCGAGTGCGTGGATACTTACCGCAGTGGAACTTAAACGCTCTACGGGGTTTTAATTTTATTACATTGCCTTTTGATTCTGTTATTTAACAGTAGCGCTACAACTTTTATCAGGTCTGGGCCTCAGATTGCTGTATCTGATTTGTGAATACATATTGTTTCTTTCTAATAGTTTTACCATCTGCAATCAGCCTTTTGGTTTTTATCAGATTTTATCATATGATTTTGAGATTTGTTTTCTCTCCGTAACTCGCAAACACTGCGGCAGGTCTCGCACTTCTGCCATTTCGAAGACGCCCGAAGATGGGAGGTTGACGTGTTGCTCCCCTTTTGTATTATTCGTTTGATTTCTAATAGTTAAGATAAGTTTAGATGGTGTCTTATGCTTGATACACGCCGTCGACTTTTTGGGTCTAAGATTTCCTTACAATGTTTGCTTTCATCGAACGAGCAAGTGCAAGCAACTACGGCTCCATCTTAAAGCAGCTCCGAATTTTGTTCAACATATAACAGCAATGGTGTACCATGCAATGCTTTTTAACCTCAGAAATTAATTAAAACTTTATGAAATTAATGAAAAAAGGTGAACATTTTGGCTTTAAACTAACCTAACCTAACCTTATCTCATTCAAACACCACTTTGAATTAAAGAAAACTCACCTAACCTAATGTAATTCACTGGGAACTGAGAGAATATCATTTACATCATGCATGTAATATTACCTATCTGTTTTTTTTAATGCTTTTGGGGGTTCAAAGCCATGCCTCTTCTAATTATTACTTGGGGTATATACAAGTGGTAAAGAACAATGCAAAAAATTTAGAGCTGTTTAAAAGTGGAGCCGTGATTCGACAAATTTATCGAAACTCTCCTTTGCGACCTCAGGAATAAGGTCCGTTGAAAGCACTAACTAGGCCAAAACTGCAATTGTATAAATATGTGAAGTCAATTTCAAGTTCTCATACATACAAAGAGCTACTTACAGACTTTGTATGCTTATAAATATCATTAACATCTTTCACACTGTGAGAAGTCATCCTTATATTTATTATTTCAGATCAGATTCTTAAATCAAAAAAAATATAATTGATTCCTTAAAACCTTTTTATATACTTCAGTGTACTCAGTCTTTTATTCTATTCTACATATATATCAATACTAGCTGTCCCCGCGAAATTAGTTTCTCCTTAATGTGATTTTACTTAGCCTACCTTTTTAGTACAAACCAACATGTAACATTTTGCTATGCTACCCCAGAGACTGTTCGGTTTTCAGGAATGAAATCATTTTAGGTTGTTCTGTGAATTTTTCTCTACATAAACCTCAGAGTTCAAGTCGTAAGATTTTAATTAGTTGATCGTAGAGGGGTGAAAATTAAGGGTTGTATGTATTTTGGTATGCTGTATCTTAAAAAAATAAAAACAAAAAATCTAAAACATAGAAATTTAGGGGTGGTCCCTTAACATTTAGGGGTTTGAAAGATAGATACTGAATTAGAATTACTGAATGTGCAAAAAAAATCATAAGAATCGGTCGAGCCGTTTCGGAGGAGTATGGGAACGAACATTGTGACACGAGAATTTTTTATATTAGATAACATAGCTATATATATCAAATAACCTGGTAACTTAAAAACTCATTACTCGTTGTATATAAAAGCGTTCTCGTGCTTTGTAAGTTGAAATACGAAAAAGGAAAACCCGTTCACAAAGGAAAAATATTACCTTTATGAAAGCGACTACATAAACTAAAGCTCCCCTAATTCTTAATAACTGGGCGTTGTACCGGTCACACAATAACTTGCAATGTAGGCAAAGCCCACTCTGGCTGGGGCGTAATGGGAATATATGCAGAATGGGGCTACGTGAAAAATATTGGTTGAATCTCATATTGACTTGCATAGGTGTCTATTGTATGGACGGAATTTTTTATACATAACAGCAAAGAAATTTGAGAAAATTTTACTTCGCATCAGAACTGGCCATGGATCAGAGTTCTCTATCGTTAAGAGTTTGAATCCTAGCTGATCCAATGATGGATGATGCGTGTGGCTGATCACTGGCTTGCATATAAAAGAAAAAGATGAACAAAACTGATTCAGAAATCAAAGGTCCCAAAGTTGTAGCGAGGCTAGTTAATAGTTTAAGCAATGTATCGTATATAATAAAATATTTTTATTTTTGTGTATGAGCTACGGTGATAAAAGTACGGAATATTTTTTTTTTTAAAGACAATTCACACCAATTGTCCTAGTCCCATGCTAAGCTGGTGAAGCTTGTGTTTTGGGTACTAGGCAACGGATATACATACATATTATAGATAGATAGACGTATAAATACATATTTAAACACCCAAGACCTAAGCACAACACCAAATGCTCATCACATCGATGTCCGTCTCAGCCGGGGATCGAACCTGGGACCCATGGATTCGCAGTCAGGGGTACTAACCACTAGACCAATGAGTCGTCAAATTTAATAATCATCAATTATATTTAAAATAATAGAGAAAATCATGTTGAATATTGTCAATATTTTCTCTAAAACTTTATTATGGAAAATTTATAATAATCTTTTTTGTGATCTAAAAAGCTCATAAATAATGAAAATATTTTTTACCAATAAACCTCTTACTAAAAACGAAGTCAACTGAATTATATATGAAACGTACACTTAACAAGATTAGCCAATATCTTGGATATCCATCACTATTTCTTCTAAAAAGGTCTCATAAAAGACATTTTGTGAATAGCGGGCGTACCTTCGGCTCATAAGCCCCTGCCTATAACGTTGAGAGCAACCCTAGTATGTAAGTTTTTATTTCTAGAGCAAGCTTTTTTATTTATTAGAGAATCTTGTGTTTTTTTTATTTATCCTTATAATAAAATGAACTAATAGACTATAGTCATAATTATTTACGCAAAGAAGGATGGTGTTAGGTCGTATATTTCAAATAAGATTCAACTGGGTCGAGGATAGAATAACTGTGCCATCCTCCTAAAAGTAAGGCCGGCAACGCACTTGCGAGCCTTCTGGCATTGAGAGTGTCCACGGGCGGCGGTATCATTTAACATCAGATGAGCCTCCTGCAAATTTCCAACTGTTCTATATAAAAAGAAAACATATGTAAGAAAATATTCTCCCAACAAATTATGAACAACGTTATTTTGTTAATAACGTTGTTCATAATTACCGTGGAAAATATTAATTTTTATCTGACGTTATATTATCAATAATTATAATCGCAAAGTTCCTAACTTTAGATAGAGAGAAGAAGAAGATATACATAAATCTAAGAAAATAATACAATCTTAGAAATAATCAATCACGATAAAAAATCACAATCAATTAAAACTAATTAGATTCCGATGCTTTTGTTTAATTTCCCTATTTAATTTGAAAATTATTAGAAATTAAATAGTAAATAGCAGCCATAATCTCCATACAGTCCTTACGTGCACTCAAAGTACACGATTGATTATTTCTGCAAGCACGGTGCTACACTTCTATACAACGCGATAAAATATCCGGTTCAAAAACTCTTGCACGTTGTGTTGAAACTGCGATTGAAATATTTTTTAAATGAAATATTATTCATACATATAGGTATGTCCTTAAAACATTTGAATAAAATTTAAAATTTTCGACTTTAAGTCGCCAATTTTTACATTAGGTTCTGCAATATCACCGCATACACGAATTAATTTCTTGGCCTTAAAAGCTTTATGAAGTATGTGCCTATATTACGTAAAGAGCACATAATATACTCGACCTTATGGCTCTCAGAACTGACGATAGTAAAACGTAGGTAATATCGCTAGAAGGTACCCTTACACATTTACGAAAATATGCTCACTTTAGTACAATATATGGAGAAATTTTGACAAACGTGGTAACTTTATATGAAACCTTTGGAAGTCGAATGTTCATAAATAAATTTGTAACTCAGATAAAAGCGAAAGTGAGTTACTCTGTACGTTAATCAAACTTTTAAATAAATATAATTTCTATTAGATAGGTCTATTTGAAACTATCGGAGAATGGGTAAATAAGACTTTATTGCAATAACTATTTAATTAACAATACCATATTCTATAAAGTAATTGGTCTGTCTTCCAAATTCGTATTGAACTGTGACTCCCACAATTTCAATCCACATATATTATATTGCATTAATCTACAGTATTTGTAGATGTTTACTTAGTATGTTGATTCTCGGCGAAAATTGCGTCCGGTAGCTTTCCAATAATAAGGCGCATTTAAAATTTCACCGCCTTCAATTGACACTGTATGCAAAGAGGCACGCGTTGCGGGGCTTTAGAAGACATCGTAAGCTGAATTTTTAAATGTAGTTTTATTTCATACAAATAACTTATTATTATTATGGGTCATCATAATGAAGTAGGTATTTGAATCTATAAACAACGATACACACATACGATATACTAAGAATATATAACATTAAATTATAATAAACTATCAATGATTAATATACGTTCAAAAATAATGATGTGTTGAATGAATTTTTATGCTTACCCGAAAAATTATTTATCTTTGAAGACGAATCGTCAGTGCCCAAAAATGCTATAATAATCGCCACAATGTGCTTAATTTTTAAGGTAGCGTGCATCTTTACCTTTAGTACCAGGTAAAATCCCCTGTAGGAAAAGGTTACTTTATGATTATTAACAGTCTTAATTTGGGAAACTACTTCCTTTAATGGTCCCGGATTTTCCTTGTAACGTGTAGAAATGGGTGTAGGAAGTGACATCATAACTTATCATGAACGTATGCCGAAATGAGATAATATTAGTAATATACGCGGGCCTTTGCATTTAATAAGGTTATATTGTATTTGAACGGTGCCTATTTAAAGCTAAAAATTTTTGTTTATGTAATAGGAGGCAAACGGGCAGGCGGCTCATTTGATGTTAGATATAATGCCAGAAGGCTCGCAAGGGCGTTGCCGGCCTTTCAAGAATTGGTACACTGCTTTCTTGAAGGAAAGAAATTTAGAAAAAAGCTGAAATTTTAAAACTGATTATATTATTTAAATAATATATCTTCTGTAACCTTTCTTAACCTTTTCAAAGCCTCAGATCTGTTTCTTTTCGTGATAATTTATCTGTCTAATAGGCAAGTGAGGTGTGCCAGGTGATCAGCTTTCTGTACCTGACGCACGCCAATTTATATATATTAAAATGTTCCGATGAGTACTCCGTAAAAACAAAGTTTCTAAAACCTATATTTTACTCTCAAACATAAATAAACAAAAAAAAAATTAGTGGCCAACACAACCTCTTTAGGTCTTGGCCTCAGATTTCTGGATCTGTTTCATGATCATTTATAAAGCTAATAAGCAAGTAGGTGATCAGCCTCCAGTGTCTGACACACGCCGTCGATTTTTTGGGTCTAAGACATGTCGGTTTCCTCACGATGTTTTCCTTCGCTGTTCTAACAAATGTTAAATGCGCACATAGAAAGAAATTCGTGCACAGCCGGGGATCCAACCTACGAAATCAGGTATGAGAGTCGAACGCTGAAGCCACTAGGCCAATACTGTTCACAAATAAACAAAATACTACCACTTAAAAAATAAAAGGCGGCGCACCTTCTCCTATAATCACTTGATAGACTCCAGGTCATCATATTACCGTGCTATTGTATGTAGAAGTAAATTGTGGTCATATAAAACAAACGCGGGGTGATAAACAAAACAAAGGTACATGTATTATTTGGGCTCAATGCATTCAATTCCATTGTTCCATTATCCACCGCGTGGGACCAACCTATTGTTTACCGTTTATTAATTAATCTGCCAACGACTAATCCATGATATTTTTTACCTGTAAAAAATGGATTAAAAGCCCGCTTGGAATGGACGTATTAAATACATATTGTAGTGGCGCCGCGACTTTGTCTGTTAGCAATTAGTTTTTACACGCTTTATATTAGCTTCACCTGTATGTATGTATGTAACCGACTCCTTCGGACTCGATTTTGACCCACTTTAAACGGACAGATTTTATTCAAATTTTGCGCACCTGTCAAAGATCGATGACAATGCAATAATCCGAAAAAAAAATTAACTAAAAGGGGCGCTCCGTGCCATATTTTTCGTCTATAGAGCGCCCCACGCTTTTTCACAATAATACCAGTATTTTTTGTTCATTACCATTTTCAGCCTAAATTAGGAATTATTTTTCACTTTTAAGTTTGATGTGCTTTAAAAGCATGTTTTTTAGTTTTTTTAAACTATTATTTACTTTTTAATTTATACTTAGAAATTCAACACAATGTTTCGTGTAGTAAAAGGATGTGCAACAATCATTTTTGGTTGTCAAGTAGCATTTGCTAATGCGATGAAGATAAACGTGAAAAACACTTTCAAATTATATATTGTATATAGATACTAGCTGCCCCCGCAAACTTCGTTCCGCCTAATGATTTTACTTAGCTTACCTTTTTAGTAGCTACAAACCAACATATGGTATATTTTGCTATGCTAATCCATAGAAACTTTTTGCGTTCACAATTACAGCAAAAGAAAAGTTGTTTTTTGGTTTATCCGTGCAATTTTTCCACTTTTGTTTCTTCATAAAACCCTTTCTCAGGTAAGCCGTCTTAGAAATAATCTTTTCATATGAAATAAACGTTAAATTGTGTACATAATATATTACAAAGATTAACTAAGTACAATTTATTTTGTAAATCAGTGCGATAATTTTATTTATATGCGTAGTTTTGTCAACAGATGGCACCACATGCTGTTTGCATTCGTAAAATTAATGTACTTATTTATTGTTCGATAACTTGTCCAACATTTTATTACTTATTCTGCTATTCAGAGCGGAGAAGAATCTACCAAAAAAGAGATAACTAACATCGGTCCAGCCGATCTTGAGTTATTTGTGGTGTAACTAGAAAATAAAACACACTCCATTGCAGTATGTCAGGTTTAAACTTTAAAATTTCTATTATAAGGTATCATACATTATACACATCCTAACGGAACAGTATAATCCTGAATTTTAAACAAGGATAACAACACAATACATTGCCACTTACCACGCCTACCTTCCCGTAATTGCCACCGCGTAATGCAAATGTGAGTTTTTGTTTAATCGCAAAACAATTACATATCCCTTTGTATTTTTAACGTTCATAGCCCGGATTTTTACAAAGGTCTCTTTTCAACGGTGCTCATATTTTGTTAATTCATTATATGGTTTATTTCTCGTTTCTGCGTAAATTAATTATTTCAAAGTTTATGTTAGAAATCACACTAATATGTTGTACCATTGTATTGCGTGGTCTAATTGTATGCTAGTAATTACTTTTAATTGAATTGCTTTGCCTTCTTATTAACCAAGGATCGAATCCAGTTCATCTTGGCCTATTCACCATGTCTGTTAACACCTTAAAAGCGGTTCGTAATATATCAAAACAAACCTACTACATCTTCGATATTATTTTCTTATAATCGGTGGACCTCGCATAAATCCAAAGAATTGGAGAAAATATCGTCGAAGACGATGAATATCTTATGTATCATATAGGCCGGATCAAAGCCTTGTATGGGGTAGAGGTCAAGAAAAAATATAGAGGAATATTTAATATATATTATTCAGGAATATTTCAGAGTTTGCTAGAAATCAAATTACAAAACATACCCTTTTCAATAATGCCAGCTTATGCACCTACGATTGTGGAACGCCGTGGAAGAGGCATTTACCATATAAATGTAAATCAACATCATCATCATCAGCCTCTTTATTTGGCCTATTTCTGGTCATAGGCCTCATCCATTGTGCTCCAGTACTGAATTGGCCTGTATCCACCACCAACCCGTTGACGATATCGTCACTCCACCTGGTCGGTGGACGGCCGCGAGGTCTTTTGTTCTGCTGAGGTCTGCAAGGAGCCTGCGTAAATGTAAATACAGCATTTTATTTTATATTCTATTTATGTGTTGTAATATGCGTTTGTATTTTTATGGGACAAAATTATGGTGACTGGTCGTACTTGAATTCGTGTATTCGGTGATGTTGGTTATTTCGACTATGTGTTTGCGTGTTATTCCCACTAGAATGTAAGTGCGTGTTCCTATTTCACCATGCCTCCTGCTGATAGAGGACAAGTCTTTTTTTTTCATATATGCTATTATTATTAATTACTTGATATGTCATGTGGAACATGGTGTAATGGCTGCAGCTCCTTACAAATGTTGTGTAAAAAAAATGGCGATTAAAAAGAGTGGCGGAGAGTTTATTGCCAGTTCTTCTCTCCCGTCCTACGCCCTTGATTTGAGAACTGGCAGTAAATATAAAATTAGAAGCATTATTATGTATTTCTTTACTGACGAGTCATAAGTGTACCGACGAGTCATGTAACCTATATGATTAAATGATTTTTTACTTTTATGCTATATTATATTAGCCTATAACAGCAAACCTATATACAACATCAAAGTTCTACATAACATTAAATAATATTTATAAATGTGCATTTTGCTTTCTCATGTCCGCAATGATACTGGCATCAATAGAGATTACCTGCTGTCATTCTTTTTATAAAGCACTCACACAATCATGCTTTCTGATATAAATCGTAGCTCAAACGACTTCAGGTTGATGATTTCTAGTCTAGTCTTGTCTGGCACTGCTACTTCAGATATAAATAAATCAGTGGCACCACAACGCTTTTAGGTCTAGGCCTCAGATTTTTGAATCTGTTTAATGATAATTTGTAAATCTAATAGGCGAGTAGGTGATCAGCCTCCTATGCCTGACGTCGTCGATTTTTTGGGTCTAATGTAAGCCGGTTTCCTCAAGATATTTCCCTGCACGGTTCAAACGAATGTTAAACGCGCATATAGTACGAAAGTCAATTGGTGTGCAGTCGGGCATCGAACCTACGACTTAGATATTAAAATAGTTCATAAAAAATTCTACCACGGTACTATATTTTATATGGAAAAGCATCGCCTATTAAATTGCCTCAATAAACGTATCAACGTATGCCTCAATAACGTAATTAAACATTGCCTCAATCGTATCAAATGATAATATATTACGTAGGTACTCTACATTTGGGAATATTCAAACTATAGAAGCAGAAACCAGATTAGTATGGTACATTAGATATACCATGGACGTGTAATTTAAAAGCCATTAGAACCTTAGGCAAATTTTATGAGTCATTAGACTTAGGTCTCAATTATAATACATTCGTAAATGGTATTACCCAGTATTACAATTACTATAGCTTAAGGAGAGCAGTGTTAGCTTAGTAGCTTCAGCTTACGATTCTCATCCCTGAGGTCGTAGGTTCGAACCCCGGATGTGCACTAATGCACTTTCTTTCTATATGCGCATTTAACATTCGTTCGAACGGTGAATGTAAACATCGTGAGGAGACCGGCTTGGCTTAGGCTACGGTTTCCTAGAAAAGCGGTGCCGTTATCTAACGGCCGTAATGTAACGTTGGGTGACGTCACCTATACGTTGTCTATAAATAACATCGGAGTAGGATTTCTAGGGAACGTTGAGTATCACCATAACGTTAAAAAGCGGTGCTGTCATTTGCATGACGGCCGTCATAGCGGTGATAAACAGTAGTTCAACGTTTTATATATATTAACGCATATTTAATTAACGCAATGACTTGGACGAGTGAAAACACACTACTTTCTAAAAAACTACAGCTTGGCCACCGTAAAGACGGCCGTTATTAACAACCATAAAATTAAAACACAACCGTTAGTTAACGGCACCGCTTTTCTAGGAAACCGTAGCTTTAGACGCAAAAAGTGGACGGTTTGTGTCAGACACAAAAGGATCACCTACTTGTCTTTTAAGACAAAACAAATGAATATGAAACAGATACATATATCTGAGGCCTAGACTTAAAACGTTGTAGCAATAAAATACAATAAAGTAGTTAATACAGAATATAATCAGCAAGCGTAGCAATTCACCGCAACGTAATTCTTAACGAATTTCAAAGAATCCTAACCTAACCTAATCTGCAAAATCTTTCCCCTTGTAGCAGAAAGTGCAGCATAAATTCGCCTTCCTTACAAGATTAAATTCATAGAAATATGTTCAACACTTCGACTAGGAATAAACATTATTCTCTGGTTCCACTAATCATTACTAGCCATTTTAGTAGAGGAAATATTTCTGGCTAAGTGCATTCGCATTTCAATGCTTTTACTGACTTACGCCTTGGAATTTCGCTTTTACACATTTATGTACTTAAGTATTATATAAGGTGACACATTTGCATTTCAAGCTTTAACTAAAAAATATTTTTGTTTGGATTGTATACAATCACTCTTATATTATTTTTGAAGTGAAACTTTTTTATCGGGGTTGGAAAAAAATTTAGTGTAACATTTTTTCGTTACGCGTCACATTTTTCGGTTACACGTCACATGTTTCGGTTACGCGTCAGTGTCACATTTGACCGTTACGCGCGTCTTTTTCTTGTCCCTACTACGGTTGATTCAAAGAGATTCTAAACCATAAATAACAAAAATGTATAATAACGATAACAATGTTACAAAAAATTCTATTACAATTTATGAAATTCTGTAATAATCTTAGTGGTAATAAGGTTAAATGAAATAATTGTCTTATTTGTATTGAAGTCTGTGATATTAAAAGCCTTTTGTTAAACTTTATCTAATTTAACTTTATTTAACCAATTTCTGTAAAGTTGCATATAGATAATTTTTCGAAAAATAAGGTCATAAAGAAGTTTCGATTCTTACGTGTGTACACTAGTACACGCACTATATTTTTTTTTAAAATAAATCAGCGCAACCAACCTTCTAGGTCTGGGGTTCAGTTGGTTTTTTACAAGTATATCAGCCTTTATGTTATTATATTATATATAAATTTAAAAAAAATAGTATTTGCCCTATTAGCTGTAGTTAATTTCTCTAAGAATCCCTCCATGGTATGCGACAAGATACTCACAATAATTGTTCCATGTGCCTCGTACGAACACGACCTAATTCGCCAATGTTTCGGGTTCTATGTAACTTTGACACTATTTTATTTATGAGGATGTTGATATTTTCGAGGTTGTGAGGAAACATTTAAAGAGGCGGGAGGACTTTGATTCTGTAGCAGCAACAATTAAGTTTTTTCTTTGAAATATTAAGTATGAACTGTCTTTTGTTTAATGTTAAATTTCAGTTTTCTTTTTTTGAATATTGTTTATCTAAGTGATAGGTTTGGGATCGTATATTAAGTCTTTTGTTTTATAATATGTATGTTTGCTGTAAGATTTCTAGTAAATAAATAAATAGATTTGTCAAATATTTGTTCTTTACCAGAAAATAATACAACAACTATACAATCGTAAGACAAAAAGCATCAATAATTTATCCAGTACAGAATCGTCGTTCTATCGGAGATGCGATATCTCTTTTGCGCATAATGCAACGCGCAGATAAATGCAATATTTATTGTTTTAAAGTCAAGTCAAAGGGTATAAAGATACTGTGGCGTTTACGTAGCGATTCTGTATGGAGTTCTTTGTGATATAATTTTGAATATTTTTAAATTTTAAACTCAAAGGATAAGAGAACTATCGAATATATTTGCTTGTCTGCTATGTTTTACTAAAAGAAACAGACCGTGATTTTTTTTAATTTCCAATAAATGTTTACTTTATACTAATTTAATGAAAAAGTATCTATGTATATATATTCAGAACATATGTAACATTTAATAAGCCTAATGGTCTTCCTTGTGACTATATATTATATTATATAAACTGATACTTTTATTATATAAAATAATTAACCTTAAAATATAATAACTAAAATAATATACATTGAAAGAAAAAAAAACTAACCTTAACATAAACTAAAACATATTATTTTATTATTATTTTTAACATTTTAATTATAAATAAACCATTGTTGGCCTAGTGGCTCTAGCGGGACTCTTATCCTCGAGAGTCGCACGGTCCCAGTCTGTGAACCAATAGACTTTCTGTCTATGAGCGCTTTTAACTTTTGCCCGTATGCTGATGGAAAACATCGTGAGGAAACCGGAATGTCTTAGATACAAAAAACTCGACAGCGTGTGTCAGGCACAAAAGGCTGATCACCTACTTGCCTTTAGAAATAAATGATCACGAGACGGATACAGAAATCTGAGGCCTAGACCTAACAGCGCCATTGGTTTGGTCTTAAATAATTTCAGAGGACGATAGTTAATATTTACTGGTAATATTTCTTGTGAATAAGAATATCAGAATTGAATCAATGACAAGGGCCCCTGGATAAAAAAAGATAGTGTACGTTTTTTCAATAAGAATTTATTATTAATAATAATAAGGATAACATTAGGGTTTTGGATTAAAACATTCTTATCAACAACACATTCTTATTAATAACTGTTTCCGTTACAGCGCTGCAATTACTATTTTGTCGCTATAATCAGTACTCTGTTACTGAGTGTTACAAGTTACAATGACTGAGTGATACTTTTCTTTATGGTTAAGAGACGGACGATGGAAATTGCGCCTAAAACCCTGTGATGAATCTTACTACTTAAAACTTGTTAACTATCCATAGATAATAACGTCGTTACATTTTTCATAGATTATATCGTTATATAACATTTTACACATATAAATCGACGCATGATAGTCTAAATCTAGTGTGCATTGGCAACCGCTACCACAGATTTAGAGTGGCAATTGTTTTTGTGCCTTGGCACCACGTCACGAACTGATTTATATGTCCGCTTTCCAATTAGCCACTCCAAGTGGTTTTATTTATCGCACTCTTTGTACTCCGCACTTTTGGATCGCTTTTAAGTTGGACGATATATGATTCTCAATAGTAAAACAGTTGGTGATAAATATAATCTGAGTTAACTTAAGTTGAATGAAATATAATTATGTTTTAATAACATAATACTATTATAGTATTTCTACATCGAATCACTACTCTATATTACGCCGGCTGTACACTGTGCACGGTTTAATCAACCTTTGTATTGTTATAATTAATACTATAAATGGTTTAAAATTTTACTTAATTTAAAATAAAATAAGTCAGTGGCGCTACAACCTCTTTAGATCTTGGCCTCCGATTTCTGAATCTGTTTCATGATCATTTTTAAATCTAATAGGCAAGTAGGTGATCAGCCTTCAATGCCTGACACACGCCGTCGACTTTTTGGGTCTAAGACATGTCGGTTTCCTTCACCGTTCGAGCAAATGTTAAATGCGCACATAGAAATAAATTCCATTGGTGCACAGCCATCGAACCTATGACCTATGAGAGATGCATGAGAGAGTATGAGAGTCGCATGCTGAAGCCACTAGACCATCACTGCTAATTTATTAAACTACTTAGTTTTTTGTCAATTAATTTATTTGTTATAATTTTATTTAATTAAATACACAAAAATGTGTATTGATTGTAAAAGTGAAAAGCGTTTATCAATTACAGGGTTTATGTTATAAACATAAAATTGACAACCATGGACGTGTTGTTAATGTGTGCATTATTTTCACAAAATATTTCACAAAATTGCAAACGATAATCGCATTCCGATCACATGTCGTATAGTGTTGTATAAAGTGGTCGCGTCTCTTAAGTGAAATGTGGCCACACGTTTTGTTCTAACCGTAACGTATGTGACTTTTAATTTAGATAGAACTGGGAAGTCGCCCGTTTTAGGAAGCACGTAAACAGATTTCTCGATCTAGATTTTTGGTTGTAAATAAATTCCACGTTTTTATATTTAAAAGCCATGTATTTTTGTTAGTTCCGGTATTGTTTCTGTTTGTACAACTTAGTTTTAGCCGCTCAAATAAATGGTTTTATGCAAAGTCTTATGATAAACATGCATGTGTTGGATATTTAAAACGAACGACGAAATGGCGCCGACTAAAAAATAGATTTCTCTTACATTATAGAAAGAAGCCCTTTTCTAGCTTTATTGACTAATATTTATCTTTAATTAAAATATAAATATGTTATCCTTTTAATAATATATTTTAGTGTTAAGGTTAGTTATTTTTTTTTTCAATGTAAATTATTTTAGTTATTATATTTTATTATTGAAATATTTAGTTATTTAATGATTTGGTTTTATTTTGTATGTACACTAGCTAGTCTATGATTTTCATATAAATATAACTTAATGTATTTTTAAAATTTCCTTTTATCTTTACTTTATTGACCTTTCTAACCATAAATATTGTTTTCACAAGTATTCAAATAAAGGTTTGTGAATGTTGTGATCAAACTACTATTAAATAAGATGTTAAATCTTTGTGTTGCAAAAATATTGATTTGATTTCACTAATTTGTGTTCAGGTTTTAATTCCAGCAATACCGTTTTAACCACGCAATGAGGGTTTAAAAATGTTTAATTTTTAAATGGATTATTTGGTTTGAAGTCTCAACTGACATGATCTGTTTTATGTGATAGCAATCAATAGGACAGGAGGCTCACCTGATGTTAAGTGATATCGACGCGCATGGACACTCACATAACCGGTCGCAAGTGCGTTGTCTGCCTTTTAAGAAATGATCAGGCCGTCCATTATCTGCTTAATATTTTATATAACCAGATTTTATATATAAAAAAGTATTTATAAATAATAATATTTTATATGATAGGCTTTCCATAAGTTGGACACAAGTCTCCAAAATAAATAAAAATTCAATTGAATTCACAAAAGTCGGCAAATAAGTGAAAAAAGTAACATCGCCGAGGGAAGATGAAATCCTTTATATACAGTGTATTATTATATAAAAAGCGGCAACATCTAAGCTCAGTAAACTAGTGATTAGGGAATTGAAAGTTTACTAAACTTTTCAATACCCTACATTACCCTAATTTCGTTGACTGGAAGCTAACTTCCACACATACTATGCATTAGGTAAATTTCGGCACTGTTCATATTAACTGGATTTTTAAGGATATATTTAATAATAATTATTTATTTCAATTTCGTTAATGGTATAATATCAGTTTGGATGCATTATCTACCCGTCACAGGGCAAATAAAGATTCCTCCAGAAATCGAAACCTTCGCAGTCCTGCACCACGAAGATGACATTCCGAAAACGGCCATTTATTTTTTCATCTTGTTGAAGTTTTACTTCTTTTGGCGCGTGAGGGAAAAATGGTGAGAGTAAATTTTTAAGATGCGCACGCACACAGTCACAAAAAACCGACTACCTAAATTCAAACGTCGGTTTCCTCACGATGTTTTCCTTCACTATTCGAGCGAATGTTAAATGCGCGCACTGAAAGAAAGTCCATTGGTGCACAGACATCGAACCTACGACCTCAGTACGAGTCGCACGCTGAAGCCACTAGGCCAACACTGCTCTTATCCTGAGTAGTATGGTATTAAACAATCATTTTCACCAAATATGTGGCCTGGCTCTGTTTAAATCTACTACGACGATATCTCACGTCAATTTTTATACATAATAATACCCATTTTATGCGTAATCTCCTCATATAGTGGATATTATACAGCTGACCCTTAACTTTCATTATAAGCACCCCGAGTGTCGTGAGAGTTTGCGGCCACTCGGGTGGCCTCAAATGGTGCGGCTAATTTACTTATTTATACTGTAGGTCTCATGAATTCTATTGCTCGTTTTATATTACAATAGTTCTCGTTGAATAAAAAGTTTTGTTTGGTGTTAATGTGTGGTATATGGACGTCAAAAGGCAAAAGTAATTCAGGCATATAATAATAATAGCCTATTGCTGTAAATTACTTATACTAGTACATATATAACTAGAGTTAGAGCAAAGTTCAAGCAAAGTTTAGAAATGCTGTAACTTCTAGTAAAAGATTGAAATGGAAATGGACAGGACACATTATGTGAGAAGACAAAGATAAATGAACGGCGGAATGGCTTCCTCGCTATGACAAAAGACGAGGAAGACAAATTAAAAGATGGGAAGATGATATAAGTAGAGTAGCTGGCCCTATGTGGTCAAGTAAAGCTAGACACCGAGGAGGGTGAAGGCTCTTAGAGGATGCCTATGTCCAAAAGGAAGCTGTGAAACAGAAATTTACCGGCTTGCCGATTGATTAATAGTGTTTATAGTACTTCACAATTGTATTCATTATAAGTAATAGATTTTATTATTTATATACAAATAATTAAATGTTAAATATATTTTGTTTATTTCTCCGCTAAATTTGCGACTGCTTTGCGATATTAGTTAATTACTTGCAGTTACCAACAGCTTACTATCAAGTACTCCGGGGAACCATTTCCCCATGGAAATATTTTGTAGTTCGCATTTTAATAAGAAAATGTTCAGTTGTCGTAATTGGTAAGTAGCGTAGCATAGTTCTAATGTGTTTTTGTGTTAAATTTAATGAAAGCCTGCTATTTTTTTTATTTTATTTAACAGGTTTCCATACCTAACATTATAGTCGTAATTGCTACCTATCGTAGCGTTCACTACTCATAAACAAGCGTATTAACATACGTTATACAAAAAAAATATACGATTCGTAGGAATCAATAGTTTTATATGGCACCTGGCATCAATATTTTAGAGTATAGCTAATTCTGAGCGCGTTATAATGTGAAATGCGCTGAATTGTAATCAAATATGTAATTTATTGACTACAATAGATAGTATAATATTACAATATTTACGGTTAATTACCTACACTTTTGGGTTTATAGAATTGTGTTGGAGCGTTTATAAATCAGTATTATAACTTTGTATATAAAGATTACAAAATGAGGAAGAAAAATCCAAAATTTTCCAAATTCCTCCTGCAAAACAAATTAGGGTATTCGGTAGTGGGCTGATCGGTTTTAAAGAAAGCATTGTTAAGTGCCTATCTTGAAACCCTTATACGATGTTTTGCTGGTATTTTTTTGTGTTTAACAAAAATTTCTAGTATTTTTAATATATACCGTACCTACCACATATTATGTAGTACATTACATAGTACTAAATTCTACGGTTGTAGATTTTTGTTGCTTTAATAAATAAATGAATAAGGAAGTGATGACAAGATTCCAGCATTTAACAACGGCTATTAGGTAGTTTTCACAGCCTATTTGGTTTTTATCCCAAAGAAAACAGCACTATCGCTTAGAAGCCGAGCGAAGTGAAAAAAGTTCGCTATCCCATAACAGAGTTAATGACTCGAACTACCTAGCATGGGGCTTGGTACAAATAAGAAAAATACCACTAAATATTTTTTTTACTGCAATAACAGTAACCTGGATTGACAGAGTGGAGAAGGGCCTCCTACAGTAATTAGCGGGAGGAGGCAAAAGACAGGGAGCGCCGGAAGTTTCTTGTTTCGGAGACCAAGTCTCTTTTTGGGTCGAGAGCTGGCGTAGTGCGAGAATGACAGTCACTGCTCTATAACCTCAACTCTTGCTGACCGTAAAAAGAAAGTGAGTTGGCGCTTAGTATTTCGACACTCAACTCTGCAAGTTTTATTATGTTGAATGTAATTTTAATTATACAAAAACATGGCGTTTTCGTGTCTGCAACTTCCGGTTAGGGTTTAAAAAAATTTAAAAGACGCTTTTTCGCAATTACCCAAAAACGGTAAAAGTAAGACAAAAAATGTAATAATTTTACATAAAAATAGTTATATTACTTTTATCTGAACAATGTAAACCCAGATAACGTTTTAAGTTTAGGGAAAAAAAAAGATTAAAAAAAAATAAGCTATCCATTTACAAGAGAAATGTTATTGTTAAATTGTCATAGTCATAGTGTTGCTAAATAACAATCAAGCAGATAAAATAGCCTCATTATTGGTTTTGTCGCAATAATGGTTTTTGTTTCAGGAATAGAAGTGTATCTTATTCAGTACCTGATACACACCGCGTGTTAAGTACATGCTGGTTTCTTCATGACATTTTCCTTAAGCATGTTAATTGTTCACACAGTTATCATCAACTAGTTTTCGCTAAATCGCTTAATCCTTTGCCTTGTAACTTGGTAATAAGCGTACTTATTGTACGTATACATATACACATATTAAATGTTCCACACTGGCTGCTTAAGATAAATTAACCTCTTTAGTTGTTGAAAAATGTATTGATTTTAATGAATATCGAAATAGTCATATGTTTATATTAGTAGTAATGAAGATTTATAACAAATATTAGCATATTCTTTGACTATGCATATTACGATCACGTGGGTTCCGCTTGGGAACTAATACATTTATTTATAACAGCTTGCCAACGTTCGACACACTGAGAGGTTGGTATAAGAAATAAAATAAAATATTTAATGTGACAAACACTTATAGGCTAACATAACATACACGAAGTGATATATTAAACAGAAAAATTAAATTATAAAAAGTTAAGGAAAAAAGACTTCAAATTGTGAGGGAAGTAACTATGTTTATCAGAACCTAGCTCGTTTATCAGAATGTTCAAACTGATAATCGTTGCGTTTTGGCCGAAACGCGCTCTTCTGAAAGGAGGGACAATTGGGATGATGAGGTATCTAGAGGGTACACAAAATTTAAATTTAGTTAAAAGGTTGGTAATAATCAACGTGATTGTTAAATATCTAAAAAAAATCAGTGGCGCTACAACCTCTTTAGGTCTGGGCCTCAGATTTCTGAATCTGTTTCATGATTATTTTTCAATCAAATAGGTGATCAACCTCCAGTGCCTGACACACGCCGATTTTTTGGGTCTAAGACATGTCGGTTTCCTCTCCATGTTTTCTTTCACCGTTCAAGCGAATGTTAAATGCGCACATAGAAAGAAAGTATATTGGTGCACAGACGGGGATTGAACTTACGACCTCAGGGATGAGAGTCGCACGCTGAAGCCACTAGGCCAACACTGCTCAAAAATATCATAAATACAACCGATACATCAAACAAAAACACAATTTTCATGCACAATACATAATGAATACTTGCACGGGAACATCATCACAACATCATGTCAATAAATGTTGGCCTACTTGCTTTTAAATGTTCAATAAAAACCCAGAAACCTGTGTCGTTTACTGAGTGAAGCTATTTTATCTTTAATTTTGATGTGTTATTTCAAAAGATTCCCAATATTAATATGCACCACTAATCTAAAATTGAAAGCTGCTCTCTAATCCACCACGCGTGCTATCGTATTTCGTAAATGAATATTCACCGTTATATAATGTTATGATAATATATTAGAAACCTTTATTTTATTTTCACATTTTTGGTATAGAAACATAAAACAGATTATTTAAATACATTCTAAACAACATTTGTAGACCTGAAGATCAATAACATCTGTACACAGCATTTTAGTGGCATCTTCAGTGCTGGTTTACTAAAAAATTACTATTGCATACAGTAAATGTCTAAATTTAATGACAAAAAAAATTAAGTTATTCAGGTTGCAAGTTTTCACTGCGAATAATCTTAAACGCATAAATACTATTGTGAAAAATATCAACATGAGAACACACAGAATTATAATAGTTGCACATTCTCGCGAGCGGATTATTTTGGGTGTGATACATTGTTGTTACTTGTGGGTATCATAAATAGTTGTGGGATATGCACAGAACGCGTCGGAAACTTGATGTCAAGTTTATCCAAAAGATAGCTGTCAGGTGAGCCATTTGCTATTTTATGTAAAGTGCATAGGTCGCTCATCCAGCTTCAATTGGTTATATTGATTTATTTTGCGCCTTTACCATGAATATGATTATTTTTCGTAAAGTTAATAAAGTAATAATTTAATGATTAAGCTTGCATTCTGTATGCTGTGTTCAAATCCCGAAATCAAGAGTTTTTCTATGTGTACTATTATCTAAGAGTGAGTTAATTAATGAGTCCCATCATCGGACGTCAAGGCAGAATACAAAATACCATCCGTATCACCTTGACCTCCGTCGTTCCACAACTAAGCAATTCTTAAGGTAATTTCTGCCGCACACCACCACCATGTGGAACCAGCTGCCCACTGAAGTTTTTCTGAATCAATTCGACTTAGGGTCCTTCAAGAAAAGAGGGTACCAATTATGAAAAGGCTGGCAGCACGCTTGCGAGCCTTCTGTTAGTGCGAGTGTCCATGGGCGGCGGTATCACTTAACATCAGGTGAGCCTCCTGCCCGTCTGCCTCATGTAACATAAAAAAGAGCGTTTTTAAGGCAGTTTCTGCCGCACACCACCACTATGTGGAACCAGGTGCCCACTAAAGTATTTCTGAATCAATTCAAACAAAAGAGTCTATATAATCCTTAAAAGGCCGGAAAAGCATAAGCGAGCCCTCTGAGATTGCAATGGCCCATGGGCACCTAACTTCAGTAGAGCCTTTTTTTTCTATGAAAAAAATATAATCACCTACTTATTATTAAATAATATTCTAGGAAATAAAAATTATTTGAAATATTGGATGGATATGAATTTATTTAATAATTAACTGTTATTGATTAACTGCAGCGATGCCACAGGGCGGTTATACGTATAATTTAATCGTGGCTAAATTATTAATATTAATTACCAAAATGAAATAAAATTTTGTTGATAGGTAACGTAATGCTGAATTAATTGGTTAATCTCATTTTGTTAAATGCTACGTAATTTATTAAATTGTGTTCTCATAAATTGAGCCTTTTGTCTTTTTATATTGGCAATACGCCAGCTTATATAAATTACTTTATTATTAACAAAATGTTTATATACAAAGTCTAGTGCTGTTTCACATTTTTAATATAAAGTTCCACAACTGAAGGTATTTAAAGCATTTTTTGACGCTCACCACCGCAACGTGGAACTGAGGTATTTCCTAACGAATAAAACTTTCCTTCAAGAAAAGAGCGCAACACTTTTTAAAAGGCCGGCAACGTAGTTGCGAGTTGGTATTGAGAGTGTCGTTAGCGCACTACTTTAGCTTTCGTGGATACCCTTGCATAAGTGACATGGCCCTTGTAACGAGTCGTTAAAAATACGACTTGTGTTTACTTTTTTCATCAGGTAAAATGTATTCCTGAAATAGGCTGGCGCATAGGCACCTATGAGAATCAATGTTTGAACTAGCAAGATAAGTTTAATATGTTACTAATTCCCTTTTAACATACTTCATATAGTTGAATACATCAAAATTCTTAAAATACCGGCAACACATTTCCTCCTGGAAATGTGAGTGTCCATGGGCATTATTACCTTAAATCAGGAGAGCCTCTTGTGCGTTTGCCTTCCATTACAATAAAAAAAAAATTCATGCAATTTGTTAATCAACCTACTTAATTGATACTAGGTACTCTTAATAATACATAGGCTGGTTCTAAACTGCCTATAATTTGTAGAATTGTATTAAAAAAAACAATAAATTCAAAACCGTAAGTCGTGTACCTCATGAATTTGACCAACTATGTCAGTTAAATATGTTTAATAATAAAACTTACTGAAAAAAAAAAGGATGCGTGTACTTATGTACGCGCGTAAGAAGTTATACTTCTTTGGCATTATTAAAAATAGTTTTTGATTGCATGCAAATAATTAATTACAATTAAATAATCAAAGACTGGAAAAGGAGTCATTAAAGTCAATA
Organism: Pieris melete; assembly: GCA_963693345.1. NCBI lineage: Eukaryota > Metazoa > Arthropoda > Insecta > Lepidoptera > Pieridae > Pieris > Pieris melete. Next base: position 1,223,279 of record CAVNZK010000032.1, on the reverse strand, counting down.
AAGTTCAGTTTACATTTGAAAAATTAAATAAATAAATATTTATTATTATTCTCTTACATTAAACAAATAAAACCCTATTTATCTTTAAAACATTTTTATTTCATTATACTATTTATTTTTAAGTGACTCTAATGTCTTCATCAGAATTTTGGTTGTAATTTTAAATTAATCATTACTTGGTTGTGCATCTACGAGGCTTCTCCAAAACTAAAACTACTACTTGCTTTCTGCAACAAATAAGAGAATATTAATTTAAGCTCTGTCCATGCAAAACTTAAAAAAATTTATAATTCATATTATAAAATTTTTAACACATTTATATAAATATATTTATATAAATGTGTTAATAATATAATTTGTAGCACATGCTACAGACCTGGATAGCAACTTTCTTTTATTCTATTAAGAGATAGAGATAATTTAAATATAATAGCGGTGTCTTCCTTGTAGGTTTCTTTTGAGTTGTTTGGGGATTCTTGTTGTTCAGTTCGACATGATTTTCTTTAACCTTTCTTTAATCCTACAAAATAATGAAATTGTTAAGTTATGTTGTCACTGTTGTGCACACCTTTGTTTGGCTTTTTTAGTATTCAAGTTATGTCAAAACTGATTTATTACCTTGTCATTGTTGGCTTTATTTGCTTTTGGGATAGCAATTGTTTCCAAAATGATTTTATTTGTAATATCCTGAAATATATAAATAACATCTATTAATTTAAGTATCATGGTGAGTGGTTCGCACTCAGGTATTAAGGTGTATTATACCCACTGTCCATTATAAGTGGGAATGGGCTCACTTCTGGCTGGACAGAGTTTCGGTACTACAAGAGCAACATGGATGTTTTGAGGTATTACAATATCTCTAACTACCCTGTAGGGGAATAAAGTATGTGCCTATGCTTGAGAGGTTGAACCTTGAACATCACCATCATATTTATAATTAACATTCCTACCTCGACACCATCACAATCAAATTCATTGAAATCTACTTCAAACCGTTGCGGTATCATCTCTGCCATATCCATTGTGTCTGGAGAAGGTGATGGTGGCTTTGTTCCACCTCTAGTTTTTGATGTTTCACGGCGATAAGATGACAACTCTTTTTTTTTATTCAATTTAGTGCACTTCCACTGAAATTGTTTTTTGTCTCTTGTCCTTATATTTGCTAGATTAAATCTGAAAAATTACATGTTTTGATTAAATAATGTAATAATTTTTTTGAGATGCAGGTACTTATTAAAATGTTTACTTCTCTGTAATATCGCTCCAAGCCTTCATTTTCTCCTTATTAGTATTCGTGCTTAAATCTTTGTTCTCAATTATTGATATATAGGGTCGTAGAATATTTCTAAAAAGTTGCTGTAACAAACGCAATAAACAAAAGCAATGAATAATGGTTCATGTTTCAGTTTTAATCAACAATAATACTCGATAATACATACGGATAGTTAACCTCAATTGTATTGAAGCACTCAGGAAGGTTGGCACAGTTTTTTCACAAATATTTTATCATATTAATTAGTATTGATTTAGATATTCAATTTAAATCACTTCTGATTATAATTCAGACGCACATATAAAATTCGCACTTGTATAATGAAAATAAATAGGTACTTTTAGAATCTTTTATTTTAAACAATAATTCAAACTCCTATATTTGTTCAAAAGGTAAATGTCATTGTCAGATGTCAATTGTCATGGATATTCAAAATTCTTGTTAAGCTGCTAAGCTAAGAAATAGAATATGCGTGAAGTTAGCTTATATTCTATTTCTTTTGTAGATTGCGCACGCTATAATCACACTCCCAATTTTGTGTCATAGGTGCGCGCGCATCGTAAAATTTCACTCTCATCAAATTTTCATAACGCGCCTAAAGAAGTATAACTTCAAAAACGCTAATTCGAATACTGGTATAAATAAAACAAAAATGTATATAAATCAAATATGAGTTTGAAACCCGAAGAAATAAAAGATTGCAAGGTATTAATACGTTTCGAAGAAGAATGTGGGTGAAAGCATTTCTATTATGATAACAATAGACAGATATCGCGAGTGCTCTTATCTGCCTGTAACGTTTTGATGGCGCTGCCAGTATTACACGCTCCAACCACAGCTGTGCCTTGAGATATTTACACGATACGATTGTTTTGTATAAACGAATTATTAGAAACAGATCTGATTGGCGTATGGTTAGTTAATATAAATCAGCATAGGGTTAAAAAAATGCGATTTTTCTACTAAAAAAACTATAAGGCTCTAAGGAAAGGCGGTGCTTGAACAATTGTGGCTTTGAACACGTGACGCTGTGGGTCTTCAGTCTGGTGAGATCTGGTGATGTACATGTAAAACATCCGTCCCATCACAACAATTATGGAATAGAGAGTCTATGACGAGTAAGTCTACGACGTATAGTTTTATAATTTAACTTTATGAGACCATGGGTTTCATAAAGTTAAATTAGACTTATTTTTTTAATATTGACGTTTATATAGCTCTGGCTTGTTTCCTTAGCTAAATATAAAAGTAAAAAATCATTTAATCATATAGGTAACATAATTTACACTTATGACTCGTCAGTATATATTAATGCTTCTTATTTTACATTTACTGCCAGTTCTCAAATCAGGGCATAGAACGGGAGAGAAGAACTGGCAATAAACTCTCCGCCACCCCTTTTAATCGCCATTTTTTTTGACGTGATAACGTCTTTAAAATCGTTTTAGTCGGGTGACATGTTCAGAAACTTGTGTCACACCAAAACCTCACGAGCGCGATCGCAGGTATAACGAGAGAGAGACGGACCGATCTCCCGTCTCATCTCGAGCGCTGCCAGTCATTCCGTGAATGTATGAAGAAAAATGTATATCATAGTCGAATAAGTAAACTTGTCATTTTACACCCGAAATTTATCATTAAAAGTGTGAATAAAACGAAAGATGTAATTTAAAATTTGAAAAAATTGTTATCTTCATTAATTCCTTACTTCCCTAAAACTTATATCACCAATAAGACGTTATCACGTAAACATCTCGATCGTAAACCTACTTTACAAACAACCAATATTTTGTTTTACAAAATGTTTCTAAGGAGCTGCAACCATTACACCATGTCCCATGTGACATTTTAAGTAATTAATAATAATAACATAAATTAAAAACAAAGATTTGTCCTCTATCAGCAGAAGGCATGGTGAAATATGAGCACGCACTTACATTCTCGTGGGAACAACACGCAAACACATAGTCGAAATAACCAACATCACCGCATATAGTCCGGGAGGTAGCGTTGCAAATGCGAAAGTCATAGTAAGCCGGCTGATATTAACATCGATAGTTGATCTTATATGACTAATAAGTGAACCGACCGTCAGCTGCTCAAGTAGCGGTGGGTGCGGGTGTAGGAGGCTGCGAAAGAGGTAAAAAATATAAAAAAATAAAGTAATAGTACGCTGGCTGAAACTTGTTCCATGAATAGTTGATGTCATACTGAGCAAAAAAAAATCATCAGCTGCATCGTGGAGGGGGGATTATGCGTCAGCTGCCCGCATGCACTTGTGAAAAAAAGACGTAAAAAAAAAAGTTATAATACGCCGAATGAAATTTAACTCCGTGATTCTACAAAAAATATAGAGTACGAAAACAACAATCAGCTGTTTATGTAGCGGTGGAAAGACCGTCAGCTGACCCAGTCAAGATTTAAAATTTTGGAGCATTGCTGTCAGGCTGTTCGCTTTCAAACACATATTTTGCGATACATTCTGGCCTTGCTTGAACCCATAGCACGACCTTCGGGCTACCTAAACCTCTCCCCCTAAAATTTCAAAGCAGCATCTGCCTGGGGAATCTTTGTCGTACACAATCAGTTTCGTTTGTCCTCGTCGAACGAACGGACCTTGGGAACCGATTTGTGCTCTGCGTTGCCAGGTTTCCATGCCCTGACAGGCTGTGATTTTAATCCCGCATTTTACCGGAAAGAAAAAAAAGCGAAAATCACAGGCATATATGCAAGCGTTGGGGGATATCGCAACTATTCCGAGTCGTGAATTAGATAAGGTCTTCATAACGATTGAAGAATTAGTTTGTCGCTTGTACGGGATTAAATCGATAAACGATGTCAACGCTACACGCGTTGCTACCTTCGCGAAAAATTATCAAATCAATGAGAAAAACGGCGTGCTCAAGTGGAAAAGCCGTATCGACGGGGCGATCTTGCCACCCTGTAAATCCGAGCTACGCCAGCATTTACTGCGCACGTCATACATAGCGCACCTTTGGAGCCATGCTCACCTTCAAGATCCATCTCAATTATCTCCCACGGACTGGGGATGGGAAGAAAACGACGACAAATATGTCTTCAAATGGTTCGAAGGAGATCAAGTACCCCTATCAGTCACCAGTATAACGGATAGCAGCGACAATATTGGCGGTTTGTAATTTTTGTCGGTGACACTTTCTTTGAGCTTTCTAGTACCCTAATTTTGATAATTTACATGGTCATTTACAGATGACGGTGAAGAGAATCGAGGCCAAGAACTCGATCAAGACGAAGAGAACGATTTCCTGCAGGACAGTTCGGCCGATGATTCGTCAGACAATGATGATGATAGCGATACCATCGACAACGAATAACTTTTGCGATCTTTTTATTTCTATATTTCGATTTTGTTTATATCACCCTTCATTTTATTTTGCGTTCATTTCGTTTTACACTCGATTTTATTTCATCTCGTGCATTTTGTTACGAATAAAACGAGACAAAAATATATCGAGAAAGATTCTGTGCATTTCTAGAAAAATCTTTACCTTTACTGCGTCAGCTGACGGTCTTTCCACCGGTATACACGCAGCTGATTGTTATTTTCGTACTTTGAATTATTTAAACGATCACGTAGTCCAATTTCATCCGGCGTACTATGACTTTATTTCACGTGATTTTATTACAAGTTCATGCGAGCAGCTGACGCATAATCCCCCCTTCACGATGCAGCTGACGATTTTTTTTGTGCTCAGTATGACATCAACTATTTACGGAAAAAGTTTCAGGCAGCGTACTATTACTTAATTTTTTAATTTTTTTTACTTCTTTCGCAACCTCCCAATTCCACACCCACCGCAGGTGCGCCAGCTGACGCTTGATTCAGTTATAAGTATTTCGAGATTAATAGTGAAAGAAGGAAAATAGTCGGCGTAAAATCACTGCCAAAAATGCAACGCTACCTCCCGGACTAATACACGAATTCAAGTACGACCAGTCACCACAAGCAGCACCCGTTCACGAGCATGACGCATGGCCAGCCATTGGCCCCCTCGCCATATTTATTTTAGGGAGAGAGACAACCCGACGTATAGTTTTATTAAAGCAGCTATTTTTTTTTGTTTATGCTATATTTTATAACTTCATTTTATATATAACAGGAGGCTCATCTCATCTTAAGTGATAATTGCCATGGATACTTACATTGCCAGAAGTGCCTTGCCGATCTTTTAAGACTTATTTAAAATATCGTAGCATCATCGTATCGTTTAGAATGAAGTTATTTACACCGCGTAGCAATACAAACGCGCGTTGTATTCGAGTTAAGTTCTCGTATAAAAGCGATGTGCTGCAATCGTGATTACGCCACTGTCTCGGTTTCGGCTCTTATTGCTGTTCGACCATTCAAATAAAGCAAGTTATGGCTTCTTTTGAATATTTTTAATTTGGATACATTTCTAATATTCGAGGTTTGACGTCACTCTTTTGGAATGTATAAAAAGGTTGTTAGGTTGAGTTTTTTTCTATCAACAACATTTTATTTGTGGAATTCAATTTTGTTTTGTAATTTATAGAATATCAATGTAATTGTTAATTTAAGGCAATTTTCAGCCTGTGTTTAAAGAATTTGATAAAAAAGTTACATATACGTATATAATATATGTTATATTATATTTAAACACCTGTAATTCCAGGAGGCAAGTTCGTTGCCGGACGAGGGTAGTGGTACGTTCTTCTTTTGAAGGCTTCTAGGTCGTAATGGTTCAGAAATGCCTGGAATGGCAGCTGGTTCCATAAAAATTTGTCTTAAAATACGGTCACGAGGGTCAAGGTGGAACGGATGGTATTTTTCATTCCATCTTGATGTCCCTTCATGAAATTCAGCCGCAGTTGTTAATCTGAAGATTTCTTCGGAACCCTACCCATAATATCCGATAAATAGAAGATGCAAAGAGAGTGTACATCTCTACGCAATGGCAAAGGATCATGCCGACCAGAAAGTACAAGGTCGTCGACGATTCCAGCCGCTCTGCGTTGGATAAAAGTTCAGTTTTTAGAAGTCGGTTAAAAATGTGTCTGTCCTAGGATTTCCAAATATAATTATATAAAATACTATTAAGAAAAGCACGCATTAATCCTAACATGTCGCTATCGTGTAATCTATTTTGTACTTGTATCATCCACGTGCCACAGATTAGCCGGGATCAGAGATCTCATAAGAAAGTTATCTCATTACTTGGCAATCCCTCCAGTGGTCACTAGGAGCACAGTATACAACAAACAGTTGGAATATTGTACATTACAAAGTGTAGTGAGTAAATACAACTAAGAAATAATTTTGTAACAAAACTATCTATTATTGTACTGAGATAAAATAAATCTGTCTCGTGAAAAATATAAATATATAGATAATTGAATATCTTTGATGGCCATACAATCGCGCCCACCAAGATAATAAGAGGCTTGCCCAATTTTAGAGGATGCGAGAAGTCAAAGCAATGTTCAAATCAGATTTTTAATACTTAAATTACTCTTGGAAGTAGTCGGAGTATCGCGCATCTTCAGCTTTTAAAATTTGGGATAAATATCAGCCGTGTCATCGGTTTACCAATGTTTAAATATTATCTGATTAAATCTTATTAATAAATGAAATTATATATATTTTTACGCCATTCAAATACATATAAACCTTCAACGATGAAAACTTTAGTAGGGTTATGTTGTTAAATGATTTTTTTTAAATTTTATAATATCATTTATTTCCAACACATAGATATAAAGTATTTACAATATTCTCGACTAAAAGTTATATAAAAGATTTGCGTAAGTGTAAGCACAAAGTCTAACCTTAATGCTTAAAAAGTGTGCCTGAAAAGTTAATTACAGGTTAGTTGTTAGTTAGTTGTTATACTTGACTTACATAAAAATAATAATAAAAGTTGAATAAATAGATTATTAAAACAAATTTAAAAAGTTTGCTCCCTGTGGCAGTATAACTTTGACGCTGGTAGCATTTCTTCGCTGTTTTGGGATACTTATTTGTTGAGTAGCTAAGCTAGCTACTCTGAGGTCAACGGTACTGCGGTCTAATCTACCAGCTAAAACTTTTAATAAGCGCCTGTGTGCTTGAACCAAGAGTTTCTACTCCAAAGGTCAAAACAAAAACTAAATCATAGTTGGAGGAGACTATATTTTTGCCTGTCACCGTGACTGTCTTTTGGGTATTACATACACATATTTATATTATATTTAAGAGGTGTGGATACCCACTGTTTCATTTATGCCATAGGTTAGTGGTCACTTCGAGTAAGGTTGCTTGATAAATAGAGATTATTGCTTGATATACCTTACCGTAATAGAACAAACTTGTATGCTTGCTAAGCATTATATGTACTAGTTTTACTAGTAGTATTACCATTTAGTAGGGTACGATTAGTCTTTTAAGCTTGAACCACGATTTTCCTCACAATATTATCATTCACCATGACTTGCTCATAGGGTTCGAACTCACGCTTAGAAACACTTTCATTTTGAATCACATTATTGAGTTGCTTATTCTTGATTTTAAAAAACCGAAGGAAGGTATCAAACAAAAATGGACGTGTATGTTTTGTGTGTCCACAGCTACACCGTCTCCTACTCCGGACCATAGGACTGATCAAGATAACAAAATATAGATGCTTTCGGAATGTGGTTCCCCAAAACCATGCATCATCTAGAACCTGAGAGATAAGTAGGGTCTTCCACGTTTAAAGTTACATTTTTGCTTACATAGACATCGTATATCGACGTGGATAGGACTCAACACAGATTTTGGTGGTGCGAAGAATTTGCGTTAAACCATCATCTCCATAAATGCACAAGAAAGGTTCGTAGGTGACGGACTCTCTAGAGTGCAGCGATTTTAAAGTATTTTTCCTAATGCTCCTGTTTTAGTTTTGCCTTAAAACTATACGTTTTATGTATTTTTGCACTTCTGGCTTACCTTATCTTATTAAAAACATTTTTGTCACAGCAATTGCCTGGAGATCGCTCGAAAACGATAAGTTCGCCAGTTGCCCTCCTTTTCATTTAATTATGTTGAATTTTTATTATTTTAATACAATGAAGTGATAATAAATAAATATATAGCGGGAGTGTGTGTGAAAAATTTGTGAATCACATAAATATTTTTTTATAATCTTAATTGTAAATGTAATTGCTTGATGCTAGGGAGTTATAATAATAATTTATTTGCAAGATTATGGCAAAAATGGTATAATGGTACAATGTAAAGTTCGCATATTCTGCCACACATAATGGCGTGCAAATTTGTCTTAAAATGAATTTTACATAGTTACATAAGAGAAATATCATTATAGTCAGGTCTTATATTTTTTTATCACTACATCACATTATTAAAATATGTTATTACGTTATCAAATTAATATTAATTACAATATTTAACGAAAATTATAATCAATATAATCATTTATGTGGGACCCGCTATTTTGCACACCCATAAAAACCCACGGTGCTACCACTATATATAGGATGTGTAATGTATAAAAAGCTGAGTTAGTAAAAGCTAGTTTTAAACATAATTTCTCCATCGTGAAAACAATGGCAGTTCACGGTTTAGAAACACGTTCTATTTTTGAAACTTCAATAGAACGTTTATTACAAAATGCAAATGCATAGCAATTTTTCAAGAGGCCTCTAGAGGGTCGCTCAAACTTTTTCAATGACAATTAAAATAAATGCGAACGATTTTACCTCACTGTGGCGAACTTTGGTACTCGTTAGTGAAGTTAAATGCCAATGTTGGTTTTTGAATTAAGTACATATTTCAGTTATTTTCTTAAAGAGGTTTCAACATCACCTAGATGGCTGGAAGTATTCCACAGTCCGTTTCACAAGGCTTTTTCTTTTGCGAACTAGCGAACTGTGGAATCGACTCCCGGTGGGGCTTTCCCTGAGAGATACAACCTCCAACAATTCACAGTTAGTGTACTCCTCCCTCAAAGACCGGCAACTCACCCACTACAAATGTCCATATACTGCGATGACTGCCCTTTATGGGCGTTCTGTAGGCTCGATTGCCCCCTATTATATTATTCATATTAATGAAAAATATTAGTTGCACATTAAACGCTGGCCGCTTCATGTTATAAAAATGAAATTTTTATTATTCTAACGACTTTGTCCACTATATCCTACGGTCTAGTTATTAACATATTGGACTACAGATCAGGTCTCAGCTTTGAATCCTGAGTTTAATACACTATTAATTTTTTCACAAAAAAAAACATTCAGTGGTAGGTAAAATTAGGTATTTGGAGGTGTTTCAACACACGAAACCTTCTGCCTCCTGTGCTATCTACTATTATATCAAAAGTTATAGCGATCTAGCCTATTTCAACTAATAAAGTTTGCAATAAGCTCATATACATCGGTTGACCATGAAGAGATCTACAATGACAATACACCCCAACGGCGAACGCAGGTTGTGTGAAATAGGTTCCTAAAGGTTGTACAGTAAATATGTAGCCGTGACCTGAATCTTACCTACTTTTCAAGTTGTAACATTTTATATTACGAATATTAAAAAGCATTTTAAAAGGGGCAATTAAAACGCACGTACAGTAGAGCCTCTATAAGTCGAACATCAAGGGAGACGCCAAAAAATTCGAGTTATAGAGTTTTCAACTTATGGAGGATTTCGACTTAGGCGGATTTTGATTCGACATAAAGAGTTTGAGGTTTATTCTTATAAAGGGAATCAAAATTGAACACCTGACACAAAGCAAGCAAACACGTGTTTCCATGAGTCACAAATTTATTATTGTATACTCCTAAAATGTTTTCTAAGAAACAATAGTGTACTCACATTGTCGGCAAGTTCTTAAAGTCGGTAACTTATTTTTGTTCGAACAATAGAGATAATAAATTCCAAATGATCAAGTTGTAAAGGTTGTAAAATAAAACGTTCCTATGTTCGAGATACAGAGGTCAAATTTAATTTTTCGAGTTATAGAGTGAAAATATGTACCAAAATGGCTTGGAGGGACTCGGTGATTATTTCGATTAACAGAGGGTCAAGATTTCAAGTAATGGAGGTTTTGGTGTTTTAAGTGAAGGGAACAGAACATTTTGTCGAGATTTGGAGGTTTTTGACTTATCGAGGTTCGACTTAACGAGGTTCTACTGTATAAGCTTTGAGCTTTATACCATACCGAGAATATATGTCAAGAAAGCGGTTTCTTTAATACGAAGGGATCTATCGTTATCAAAGCGTATGGTCTGCTGTGAAATATGAAAAAACAGACCTTAAGTGATAAATTATTCAGTTCCTTACATACTGAAGTCCAGTCACTCGCACTCGCCAACACAAATCTACCGCACTTGTTCACAAATCCATGCTTATTTTCATACGAATATGCTCTGTAATTCAATAGACTAGGGTCGAGATTGGCGTATAGTGGAATCTAAAGAGGTGTCGTAACTCGGTAACTAAATAGGGTTGGGATAGATTGTCGATTATTGAATTTCAATCACGTATGTTCATTATATACGCCTTGATCAGCAGACAGGTGAGGCTTTGATCTTCGGAATGCCTTTTATGCTACAAATTGTTTATACGTCACATGAATTTTGATAATGTTTGAATTTGTTCTGGCATGTAGTATAAAGAAAATTTATCGAACTAGCTGACCCGGCAAACGTTTGTTTTGCCGTGTATACTATTTCTAGGTAACATTTTTTAAGTTCAATAAAAATAACTATGTACAATAATAAAAAAATGGGGTTGATCGTAGAGGGGTGAAAAAGGGTTGTATGTATTTTTCTACGTTGTATAATTTTAATTTAAAAAAATGTAAACAGAAAAAAATCTTTTTTTTTTTTTTGGGTGGATACTCCTTATCACTTAAGGGTTTGAAAGATAGATAGTAGCCGATTCTCGGACTTACTGAATATGCAAAAGAATCGGTCATGTCGTTTCGGAGGAGAAGGGGAACGAACATTTGACATTGTGACACGAGATTTTTATATATTAGATTTCATTATGTAAAAGGAAAATACAAAAAAAACTATACAAACATAGTCTTTGATTTGCACGAGCTCTGTATATGCCTTTGGATACAAATTCCATTATATTATGTTATCATCTTACGCCCACAGCTTCCTCGCATAAATTTTGTTAATTTTAGCAAGATCTTTACTATAAACATTAAACGTTTTATTTTAGAAAGTGTTCATATAACCATAATAGGTAATACATTTTTATTACTTTCGAAGGAATCAATCTGAATTTTTTGCCTATGCCGATAAATTTGACAGTGTTCAAATACGGTTGTGACTTGACAATTCACATAAGCACAATGTATTTTAGGCTGTACCTTCTTTCCTTTGGTAAAATAGTGGAGCTTACCGTTGCAGCCTTTGGATTTTAGTTCATAAGGGTATTCAATTTCACAAAACATGCAGCAACGTTGGACTCCACAAAAACTTAATCAATTACAATGTATCAACTTTATAATAATAAAATATAATTCGCTAGTTTTTTTTAGATTTTAAATAAAAATAAATTATTTAAGAATTCTTCTGTAATCATTGTATTTCTATTTCATGTTTGTTATGTTTCGTTATCGATGAAAAACAAAACATTTATCGACGTATAACGCCTTATAACTAGTCGTAGAAGCAAAGCTCAAACGGTTCGCGAGAGCTTTCGGCGTATCTTGATTGCACACTCGTAGCTATGCGTCGCTTCGAATAATTTTCGTTTAGACCAAGAACAGTTATGATTGAATTGCTTGCAGTTGGGAACAACCGGGTGTGTTATGCAAATTATATGTATTTACTTGAATATCATTGATATATCTATACATATATTATAAAGATCCAAACTGACTTGTTGAACGAGGTGATACGACTGGAATTAATCGTAAATGCGGTAGAAGATACAAAGTCATCCCTGAGTAATGAAGGCTTTAAAAAAATGTCCGGCGGCACAAAAACGGGACAGGCCCAAACGTATAGAAATGCAGCAAAACTTTTAATGATCTCGTAATTGGAACGAGTTAAACCATTTATTATATGTTCTATCCGAAACTGCTTTCACACTATATTGCTTTCCTAGAATCAGTCTAACCAATCGGGTATTACTTTTCGCTGGTAACTTGCAAGATCTATAGATATATTAACCTCAAATGGTATTTTGTGTGTAGTTCCTGTGCCCATGTTGTGCCATGTGCCTCCATATAAACATTTAGACAATATGTATCGCTTATGGACCTTATTTTTAAGATTTATAATTATATATTTATTATTATATAATATCTTAATAGAACTAAGCGATAATCTAACTAAAAATAAAAAAAATAGAGTTTTATTTAAAGGACTTACGCTGTTCGTTATGGCAATAATAACTATGTATTAAAAATAATTCTGTTCGTCACAAAAACCTTTAAAATGATTTTTGATATTCATCCTAGTTACAGCTCTTTCTATAATTCGTTTATTAAAACCTAAACATAACAATCAAATATACAGTATATTATGTACCTTATCCTAGTTATAGTTTCCTGATAAATAAATATACCCAATTATTTTATGATAAACTATGAATTATAAGTTCCTAAAAATATTATACTAACCTTCTTATACATACCAAACATATTAACCTTAAAATGTAATAACTAAAATAATATACCTTGAAAAAAAAAAAACTAACCATAAACTAAAATATTATATTATTAAAAGGAGTCCCTGTAGGCAAGGTTCCGAAGATACTGGCAGCGTTCCCCCTTTGAATCGCTAGACTTATTCTTTGTCCGAGGTAGCTGCGAGATCTTCGGTCTCCTGTGATGTCGACTAACCTTTTTGATATGTCTTGAAAAAGCCTAACCTTCTATATTTTCAAATGTACAAAATATCTTTCATTACATATCGCGTTTCTCGGAATACTTTATAAATAATATTTAAATAAATATAAAATAACATTAATATTAAGACTAAGATATAAATTCTTCAAAAGACCCATAAAATGGCCTCCTTAATAACTGTATTTGTTGACCTTAATCTTGGTGAAATGAAGTTTGTGAGGTCCCGTAATCCTGGTATGAGAAAATATTTCTACATATGTCCAGTTTTAATAAAAACCAATTTGTTAATATTAAATTTATTTAAAATAAGTTTTGCCTACATGCGTTATCATAAAAGCTTTCTTCTATAACTAAACAAAACTAACAATAAAAACATATTTGCCAACTAACAGGCAAACACAGCATACTTTATACTTAATAACTATTACTGAATTAAAATACTAAGAAACTAGAAATACGTGATTTAAAAAGCGAGAAATATAAATTATAACTTATTGTACAATTTCGGAAAAGATAGCTCTGCGAAACTGATTAAAAAGGGGTCAAGTTCAGGGAAAAATTTAGTTATAATAACTTATACATACTAGGAGTAGCAGCGCAAAGGATTTGTGAAGGACAGATGGTAAACAGATCTTCCAACCTAAAGGGAGGATCCTCGTCTAAACTGACTGGCCTGAGGGCTCCAGCCTAAGCTTGAGAAGTTGTATATGTATATCCTTAGCAGCCGAAATAATATCGTTAGTACTTTTCAGGGTATCGCAGTGTTTGTAGATGTACAATGTATGGGTGTCACTAGTTTAACAGGTAAACCAGTAATCTTTAAGTTATTTTTTGACCGAAAAAAGGCTATTGATAATTGTATACATAACATACATGTCCACTAACATTTGTCAACAAAAATTTAGCAAAAAAACTTTCACTTCAATCTGAACATATTCTAGCAGGATAGCTATTTATTATCCTTCATACATTACAAATGTGTAACTCTAGCGGTTTTGGTAGTGCACGCCTGAATATCTCGCAGATGGCAGATTTTTTTCTATTTTGGACATTTCACACAATATCTTTTACGAACATTGAAGCCTATGTATTATTCTGATGTATAAGGGTCCACATCTGGCGAACGCGAATGTGCAGCTCGCGAGCCGTTTGTGAGCTGTGCGCGTGCATTCACGGCATTGGTTTGTTGCGCCTGTGTAGCGCAACTCATGCAAGGCTCGTAAAAGGCGCGCGCGCGCACTCCGTTCTCGCGCTTACAGTTCCGTTTACTGACTCAGTAGTCAGTACTAGCGCGCCGCTCGCACGCTGATCGCGTACGACGCTTAGATTGGGCGCGAACTGCGCTCGGGTGGCTCAGGAGCGGCGCACGAACAAACACGCACGCGCGCAGCTCGCAAACTGACGCACCCTAAGCTATATTATTGTTAAGTTTCATTAAAATCCATTAAGTAGTTTATACGTGAAAGAGTAACAAACATCCATCGATACTTACAAACTTTCGCGTTTATAATATTAGTAGGATTAATGTATGTATCAATAAAAGTGAACACAATGTTGTTTTGTAATATTTAAGTAGCACTCGCTTAAGATACACTATTTACATTACCATAATATAAATACTGAATGTTTTCTATAGCATTTCAAATACATATCTCACAGTTACTAATAATTTTAATAATAATTTGCTTATATTTTCATGCAGTTAAACTAGTCACTTTAATTATAATATTAGATATACGTTATGCTAACAAACTGAATTAAATTAAATTAGAGGGTTCTAATTAATAAATAACCTTAACATAATATAATAACTAAAATATATTACTAAAAGGAGTCCCTTTAGGCAAGGTTCCGAAGATACTGTCAGCGTTCCCTCTATAATAGCTAGACTAATTCTTTGTCCTAGGTAGCTGCCAGATCTTCGGTCTCCTGTGATGTCGACTAACCTTTTTGATATTTCTTTAAAAAGCCTTAAAGCGCTAGGAGCCCACGGACCAAGGGTCTTGACACCGAATGGGACAAAATCATATTCTGAGCCAAGACCCCTGTACTAGCTTTAGCTTTTTCCGCTTTTTTATTACATCTTTATATATATTTTCATTTTATAAAGATGTAATTCTAAATCTTTATACGACCATAATGTTCCAATCTCATTAAGCCCCTCTAATAAATTTAATTCAAGTTGACTTTGGTTTCCGTTCGAATGGATTACGAATGTCCTCATTATTGTTTAGGCCCTGATACGTTATCTCAATGGAAATTGAAAAGATTAATTTAAACGGGGTGAAATATTGTTCAAATAAAATTAAGGATAATGTGCTTTTCATCTTTGGAGATGGCGCGTTTAGATATTTCGATTTGATATTTCCACTAACTGTTTTGAAACAATTCGGATGTTGAATCTGAATGTTTCGAAGTATACCACGATTCCCGTTTGTCTGATTTTAAATCAGAGATAAGACGCCCTTTTACAAAGATTTTATAATGAGCAGAAAAATGTATATCTATAAATACATCATTAAGTTCAGTACATGTTTTTTTTGATGAGCTTTGAGTGAAAGCGACCAGCCTACTTACATGTTTATAACTAAATATATTTAACTACTTGATAATAAGGTTTCGAATTATCTTTAATAATGCCACGACTAAACTTTGGTAATACAAGTCTAATAAAACCGCATTAACACAGTCCAAAGCGGTTCAGTCAGTTGGTGTAAGTGTCTGGCTTTGCAACTCGACAGCTTGTTACTTGTAATATAGTTCCTACTGCAAGTAACCAAGTATTGGATAGAATCACCGCTGTAATATATAGTTATACACATACATGTAAATTTAATTTTATTGCATAGCATTTTTTATCAATTTATGCAATTATTTATATATGCAGATTTTTTTTGTTAGGGTTTTATTTTCGTTACGGAATTTCTTGATTCGGTCGCCGCGCTCAAAGCCCGCGATAAAATCTATGCAATAGTTGAAAAATACTCCTGTCTGAGGTTTGTTTTATTAATTGCAATATATTCCATTTAGTAAATAATATTAATCTAATAAATATAAGCAGAGTTACCCAAAACAAAAATGACGTCACAATAAAGACAACACTTGCCAGATGTCGTTTGTTCTACGTTCTTGAGTTGACGTAATATTTATTTTTTTTGACAGTCCATAAGTGTGTACAAAAAGTGCGTAGGCGGGTAAATGATATTTCATTCGATTTATTAGGAATACAAATATAAACCTTTTTTGTGAATTATTATTTATAATGCTTATTTTAAATTCACTCAGTATACGACAAAAGAAATAAGTATAACGGCCTATAGCGTTGCTGACATAGGTATATAATCTCCATTTAAAAAAAAAAATTAATAGCTGAAATGTTTCGTTGGAAAGAAACTTTAAAATAACAACTTTATTTAGGAAAACAATTATTCACGATACTCCAATCCGTGTTGATCAAGAAATTATTATCTAGAATACAAGTATAGACATCTAAGTCAAGACTACGCCACTGTTTTTTTATGTATTGACTAATATTTTTAAGCATAAAAGTTTCTATAAGTAAATCTTGCAAGGGCTTGACGAAGATTGAGAAGAAAGTAACATATGTTATATTTTCACTGAAGTATTTCCGAACCAATTTGACTTAGGGTCCCTCAAGAAAAGAGGGTACCAATTCTTAAAAGGCCGCCAACGCTCTCACTTGCCCTCTGGCATTGAGAGTATCCATGGGTTTACCCTCTTTTCTATGTAACAAATAATTAATCAATTAATTCACCATGCGAAACGGTAACTTACAGTTCAGCTATGTTCATTTGAATTTTTTGTGCTTTTTATCGGCGAGTAGGTCATTCAAAACTTTTTGTATGCCCTAAATTTGAAGCCAAAAACTACGAAAGGTTAATTACTACTTGGCTAGACTTTGTTACCACATTTCATGGATTCCAATTTATCCTAATAATTTGCAGTTACCACAAGTTCCGGGTGACGGTACATTCCAACGTCTCTATCACTAACACTTTATCTAATTTAATATGGGCAATTTAAGCTCATAACTTTAATTTTATTAATAGATTTTAACAAGTGTAATTTGATTAATAATAAAGAATCTCGAGGATGTCATATCGAGGAAACAAGTTTGATGATTTTTTGACGTGATAACGTCTTTAAAATCGTTTTAGTCGGGTGACATGTTCAGAAACTTGTGTCACACCAAAACCTCACGAGCGCGATCGCAGGTATAACGAGAGAGAGACGGACCGATCTCCCGTCTCTCTCACTCTAGCGGCATACAAACGAATGGAGATTTGTATGAATGTGTGTATGAAGAAAAATGTATATCATAGTCGAATAAGTAAACTTGTCATTTTACACCCGAAATTTATCATCAAAAGTGTGAATAAAACGATAGATGTAATTTAAAATTTGAAAAAATTGTTATCTTCATTAATTCCTTACTTCCCAAAAACTTATATCACCAATAAGACGTTATCACGTAAACATCTCGATCGTAAACCTACTTTACAAACAACCAATAATTTTTTTTAATAACAAACATAGTGATTATTGTATACTTTATTAACATAATTATTCGATACACGCTGGCCTGGCGAACATCGTACCGCCTAACAGTCGATTCTTTATTTTTTTTAAAATACTTATTCTGCTATTCGGGACACCGGTCTAGCTAGTAAGATAAAAAAAACGGGTGCGTGTACTTAGGTACGCGCGTCAGAAGTTATACTTCTTTGGCATTATTAAAAATAGTTTTTGATTGCATGCAAATAATTAATTACAATTAAATAATCAAAGACTGGAAAAGGAGTCAATAAAGTTCAGTTTACATTTGAAAAATTAAATAAATAAATATTTATTATTATTCTTACATTAAACAAATAAAACACTATTTATCTTTAAAACATTTTTATTTCATTATACTATTTATTTTTATGTGATTCTAATGTCTTCATCAGAATTTCGGTTTGTAATTTTAAATTAATCATTACTTGGTTGTGCATCTACGAGGCTTCTCCAAAACTAAAACTACTACTTGCTTTCTGCAACAAATAAGAGAATATTAATTTAAGCTCTGTCCATGCAAAACTTAATTTTTTTTATAATTCATATTATAAAATTTTTAACACATTTATATTAATATAATTATATAAATGTGTTAATAATATAATTTGTAGCACATGCTACAGACCTGGATAGCAACTTTCTTTTATTCTATTTAGAGATAGAGATAATTTAAATATAATAGCGGTGTCTTCCTTGTATGTTTCTTTGGAGTTGTTTGGGGATTCTTGTTGTTTAGTTCGACATGATTTTCTTTAACCTTTCTTTAATCCTACAAAATAATGAAATTGTTAAGTTATGTTGTCACTGTTGTGCACACCTTTGTTTGGCTTTTTTAGTATTCAAGTTATGTCAAAACTGATTTATTACCTTGTCATTGTTGGCTTTATTTGCTTTCAATTGTTTCCAAAATGATTTTATTTGTAATATCCTGAAATATATAAATAACATCTATTAATCTAAGTATCATGGTGAGTGGTTCGCACTCAGGTATTAAGGTGTATTATACCCACTGTCCATTATAAGTGGGAATGGGCTCACTTCGGGCTGGACAGAGTTTCGGTACTACAAATGCAACATGGATGTTTTGAGGTATTACAATATCTCTAACTACCCTGTAGGGGAATAAAGTATGTGCCTATGCTTGAGAGGTTGAACCTTGAACATCACCATCATATTTATAATTAACATTCCTACCTCGACACCATCACAATCAAATTCATTGAAATCTACTTCAAACCATTGCGGTATCATATCTGCCATATCCATTGTGTCTGGAGAAGGTGATGGTGGCTTTGTTCCACCTCCAGTTTTTGATGTTTCACGGCGATAAGATGACAACTCTTTTTTTGTATTCAATTTAGTGCACTTCCACTGATTCATCAATTGTTTTTTGTCTCTTGTCCTTATATTTGCTAGATTA
Organism: Pieris melete; assembly: GCA_963693345.1. Lineage (NCBI taxonomy): Eukaryota > Metazoa > Arthropoda > Insecta > Lepidoptera > Pieridae > Pieris > Pieris melete. Next base: position 1,204,159 of record CAVNZK010000032.1, on the reverse strand, counting down.
AATCCGAAAAATTACATGTTTTGATTAAATATGATCATTATATTATGTATATATGATATAGTAATTTTTTTGAGATGCAGGTACTTATTAAAATGTTTACTTCTCTGTTATATCGCTCCAAGCCTTCATTTTCTCCTTATTAGTATTCGTGCTTAAATCTTTGTTCTCAATTATTGATATATAGGGTCGTAAAATATTTCTAAAAAGTTGCTGTAACAAACGCAATAAACAAAAGCAAAGAATAATGGTTCTTGTTTCAGTTTTAATCAACAATAATACTCGATAATACATACGGATAGTTAACCTCAATTGTATTGAAGCACTCAGGAAGGTTGGCACAGTTTTTTCACAAATATTTTATCATATTAATTAGTATTGAACTAGATATTCAACTTAAATCACTTCTGATTATAATTCAGACGCACATATAAAATTCGCACTTGTATAATGAAAATAACTAGGTATATCTTTTATTGTATACAATAATTAAAACTCCTATATTTGTTTAAAAGGTAAATGTCATTGTCAGATGTCAATGTCATGGTCATTCAAAATTCTCGTTAAGCTGCTAAGCTAAGAAATAGAATATGCGTGAAGCTAACTTCACGCATATTCTATTTCTTTTTACTTTTAGATTGTATTATTCCCATCTCGCTCGCGCACGCTATATCACACAGCCACTTTTGTGTCATACGTGCGCGCGCATCGTAAAATTTCACTCTCATCAATTTTTCATAACGCGCCTAAAGAAGTACAACTTCAAAAAAGTAAGTTGATAAGACAACAAATACATTATGTCAAAAATAAAAATTTACCTTCCAGGAACCCCTCCACTAACATTTGAACTTTATTATATGGTATTAAAGTTCAAATTGACTTTTAAGTAGTATTACGAATATTTTGTATGGGAATATAGAAAAGTGTTTTTTTAGACTTTTTCACTCAATTTTTTTTATTTTTCTCTCCGTAAGAACCATCCTCGTACTTCAAAGAATATTATAATAAAATAATCAGACAAATCGGTCAAGCCGTTTTCATGTTATGTCGTGACAACGGAAAATGGGTTTCATTTTTATATATATAGATTTATATCGAAATAAATACAAATTTAAAATATACCTTTAGGCAAGACTTACTAGCCACTACAAAAAAATCAGTGGCGCTACCACCTTGTTAGGTCCGGGCCTCAGGTTTCTGAATCTGTTTCATGATCATTTTTCAATCTAATAGGCAAGTAGGTGATCAGCCTTCTGTGCATGACATACGCCATCGACCGTTGGGTGTAAGGCAGGCGTTTCCTCACATAGAAAGAAAGTCTATTGCTGCACAGCCGGGGATCGAACCTACAACCTCAGGGTTGAGAGTCGCACGTTGAAGTAGGCCAACACTGCTCTACAAAAACGTATGTATAATCTATTCAGTTTCCGAGGGAATTATATAACTAATAAATATAAATTCATGTCACTACATTTAGCGATTTAATCTGGCATAAGTTGGGCCATTCATTCTCTATCAGCTTTATTTTATTGGCTAAGATCTCAGATAGCAAACGAATTAACTGTAAGTCTCTCTCACCCCAAGTATCTATAATCCTCAGCTTTAGATAAAATTTATTTATGTTTATTTTAATTAAGCCATTTTACTTCTTACGCTATATATATACCTATTAAATATAGAAAAGATTTGTATGTTGTCATAAAGAACACAAGAAACCAGTGGGGCTACAACTTTTTGGTCTAGGATTTTTCAGAATCATTTGGCGTAGATTTTGTTTCTGTTTATATCTTAGATTTTATATCTTTTTCAGCAGGAGCCTTCAGTGCCTGACAGACGCCATTGACTTTTTGTGACAAGGACGTTCATCATACGATCGAGTTAAAAACTCGTAAATAGACAGAAAAATTCCATAGGTGCAAAGCCAGGATGTACGTCCTTAGGATGAAAGTCCCACGCTGAAATCACTGGGAAAAAACTACTCTCTGTTTTATATTTTATTAAACTAAAGTAAAAATCTCTATACATATAATGCAGAAGTAAAAGTCGTGTGTTTAATATTCTAAATTCTTTAGGCAACCTGCGTCACCGAAGACCATTTTTTTCTAATGCCAGCTCTGCAATGCCAGCTGGAAAATCTACATATAAATTTTATTTCCTAGATTAAGATAAAGTAAGTTGCAACATAAACAACGCGCACCGTGTCACAGCTACTACTTTGTTCATAAGTAGAATTCTTATTAAATAATCCTTTAAAGTCTCTGCAGTGAGGTTATGGAATTCACTTCCTGTTCCTAATCGCTTAGCTCCTTCTCTATCTTCCTTTAAATGTCGACTGTACAAAGATTACCTGTCCACATCGTATCCCTAACTTTCGTACTGATGTGAAACTGATCTAAAATTATCGTGATTTATGTGCACTTTTTCTTTTTTTCTTTTATTCCAAATTGCTTTGTTTTATTCAATTACTTTTGTCTACATAACTATGTCTTACGTATTTTTGATCTTCTTGCTTACCTTATCAATTTTTTTTCTCACAATGGTTGCCTGGAAGAAATCGCTCGAAAGCGATAAAGCCAGTTGCCCACCTTTTCATTTAATTATGTCAATTGTATTATATTGCTGCAACGAAATGTTAACAAATAAATATGTTATAAAATGATAAAAGCTTGTTTAGAGTTTTGAGTTGACAAAGGTAAAATGAATCAACTCTTAAAAATTGTACACATTTATTTTATACAAAAAACGCTTTGTCAAAATCTTTTTATACAACATAGTCAAACATTAAGTACGAATTTTTTAAATAAATTATAACATCGATTGCTTAAGATAAAATTGAAACAGCGTAGCATTTAATCGACTTCAAAAAGGAAGGCATCATCAATTTGTTGTAGCTGTATGTTTCCTGTCTATGTTATTTGTTTGTATGGTTTGTTTCATTGTATACTTTCCAGGTAGCCCAGAATAGATGGGATCTTCAATCGAGGACATTTTTCAGAAATGTCATCGATACTTAAAATTTATTGTATTGAAGTAACGATGATAGTTACAAAAAAGTCAGATAGTATCAATTAGCGTAAAAATGTGATGTAGTGTTTTTAAGCAGTTTTACCTAAGAAAAAATAATTTTATGTGATTTACTTGTGGTTTCATAGTGACAGAACTCCAGTTATTGTACAAAATGCACGAAAATCAGAAGCAAGAAAAAATTTTGAAGTCGACTTAAAATCATTACAAGTACACTTATGCATTAAGGGATTTATTAAAATTATGTAGTTTATAAATTAATTAAAAGTATAAATCAGTTTTATACGTTTGACATTTCAAATAAAACGTACCGAATTTTATAAAAAACAAAAAAAAGTGTGACTAGATTTATTTATTTAGATCTTATTTAATAATAATAAGCTCCCTTATGACACTAGCTTTACTAAAAGGCAAAAATAATGATATTAATAATAACCGCTTACAATATTTCAACGCACTTCAGGTGATTTAAAGTACTTTGTGTTTTGATGTAATTTAAGTCGTAAATACCAATAATTTAACACTTTTTTTTAAGTGAGCCGCTTCCGGTCTATCAACGCGATGGAGACTTTAGGACATTAAGTCAAAGTAATTCAAATATCAATGAAAAATGGTCTGAAAAAACATTTACTTAACTTATAAATATTGACGAACGTTACAATAAATATTATTATATTAATTATATTCTATTTTATGTACAATTATGTTGAAACTACTTGAAAAATTTAAACATCCAAATTAAACTTAATTAATTGCTAATTGAATTTTTCCGTTAAACCAAAACCAATTTTTATATACATTTTCACGACAAATATTTACATAAGATTATGCTAAAAGTCTATATCTCATATATAATGACGATCCTATGGTGTTTATACTGAATTTTAGTAATATTAAGTATTCCAGTATGCAATAGACACTCTAAGTAAAAAAGAAAACAAAAGACGCGGCCCATAGCAACAGAGCTGAGAGCGAAACTCCACAGGCTGAATTCATTTCATGAAATCTGAAAGTTTTCATTTCATTTTGAATTGGTATAACTGGATCCACGATAAACGGCGTTTCAGTTGTTTTAATAGTTTCTTTGCGACACGGTAATGTTTCAGTGGGAATTTTCAAAACGTTCCGTTTCACGCCCTTCTTTGAGATTTCGTCCGTCGTGTTTTGTTTCGCCGTGTCCTGGATGTAATTAATTTTATCGTCCATTTTGTTATACGCCGAGCTGACGATTGGTGGATCCATTTTGCAGGTCACGCCATCAAGGGAGTCTTTAGTGCTTTCACTTTTTGTCTCGTTTCGTAATGAATGCATCCATTTCAGCCTGCAGTCACAGACGAAGTTGTTCTCTGTAAGCAGAATTAAAAACTAATTAGAATCGTTGCATTGAAATAGCGTACAAAACTCTATTGAATTAATTTTGCATTCGAGTTTCACAAATACTAGGCTTTATGAATTACCTAATTAATATTTTTGTTTTTGAATTTAATTTAATAAATAATAATCTCTAAGCATTGAGTTGTATGAAATATGATCTAACTTCTCAAACAACGTTATGGCCTCAATATTTCAACAAAGTTTTTCTGGCATTCTTTATCACGCAGAGATGACAAATGTTTAGAAGACAATGTTGAAAAGTTTAGCCGGCCTCGAGAGTCAAAAGATAACTTTGTCAACATTTATAACAATCCATGTTAAACGGTACGTAACGGGAATAATTTTTTGGGTCACATACAAGCTTTGGAAATTAGATTTTTTATTAAATTATTATATTCATGAATTTTTTTTATGTTGCAATTTATTAGATGTTCCTGGTAAGGCAATCGAACTTCAGATATCTAATTAAAATTGCCTTCCTAATGTTATTCGTTCAATAAAATAGTAAAAGAGACAACTTACATAAAACTATATAAAGAGATGAACTAGTAATAATATTATTGCTGTACGAGCCAAGGCTGTACATTTTGCCCACTCAGGCTTCCTTAGTTTTATAATCGTGATGATTACCTATGTACGTGCCAAGGCTCGTACATTCCAATCATCTACAAGCATAACTATTTCCTATCTATGTACGTGCCCTGGCTGTACAGTTTGATCACTTATAAGCATGACGATTTCCTAAATCGTCGGAGTCACGCCCCGAGAGTATAGCCCGACGCAGGCACTCTCTTCGACTGTTACAGCAGTCATTCGTATCATTACAATTAACTATATCATGGGAGTTTCACCCCGAGAACATAGCCAGACGTCGGCACTCTCTGTGTTTGTTAGATTGCACTCATTATATAGCAATTAACATAATTATTATTTCGCTCATATTCTATTGTATTACGCGAGTGATAAATATAGAGTAAGTTTAAAATATTCTATTATTTGGAACCCCTGATGACCCAGGAACCGTACAATTGCTTTTAAATTTGTTCACTAATTCGTTTCTTGATTTAATACAACAAATATAAATTATAATTGTACAATGGAACGTGAGAAATTGAGATTTTATTACCTAAACAGTTACAAAGATATCAATGAATTAAAATGCCCTGAAGGATCGTAAACGTGCAAAAGTTCAAACTTTATTAAAGTTTAGCGGTATCTCAATTCCTTCTCGTTAAACATTCAAAATGTTATAGAAACTCATTACAGAATATGTGAGGTGGTGCTAAATATTCATTACCTTCAAGTAGCAAATTGCTGTTTAGAGGTTTCAAATTATCCAATATGGGCTTTATATTGTCGAAAGTTAACGCGTGGAGCTCATTCGAACGCAGGTCGAGAGAGCTAAGGCCCCGCACTCCTTCAAACAAGCCCGGGGGTATAGCGGCCAGTTTATTGTCGTCAAGGGACAACTTCCGCAGCTGGGACAGACCGTCAAACGCCCTCGCAGATATATACTTTATTTCATTCTTCCCCAAAAGTAACTCTTGTAAATTCCACAATTCGGCGAACGTGAATTCGGTCAAATTGTAAATACGATTCTTCCTCAAATCCAATTTCCGCAAGTTCGCCAATCCATCAAACGTGTGACGGTTTAGATGGAATATGCTGTTTTTATTCAGGTCCAATTCCAAGAGATTGAACGTGTGCTGGAAAGCCCCGTTGCTAATCGTTGTTATATTGTTTTTCGTCAGAACCAGCTTTTGCAGCTTAGGGAGATCAATGAAAGAATCTTTTCCAATTTCGAGTATCGTGTTTTCCTCCAAATTGATAACTGTGATATTGGGTAAATGCGCAAATGCAAACGGTTGCAGGGTTTCGATTTGGTTCTGAGACAACGATACTTCTTTCAGGTTAGTTAGGTTTGCAAATGCGAGGGGGGCGATGTCAACTATGTTTCCATACTTTATGTTTATGGATCGAAGTTTCTGTAAGTACTGGAGAGCTTTGGTTGGCACGTAGCCTAACGCGCCGTCAACGCGGATGTTGAAAGACAAAGTTTGCAAAGTTGGTTGTGACGCGAAACTTTGCCAGATGAGGTCATCCCTGGGAATACCTCCATTGAATACCCAGCATTCGGCCTTTGTTGCGTTCCTTGGCTCTCTCGTGTTCTCGCAGTAGCAGTGAACTTTGGAGTCCCTATCAGTGATATCACAGATGTTCTTTTGAAATCCTCCCTTTTCTTTTGTTCGTCGTTTAGTGTTGTCCCTGGGTTGGACGGCCGACATTTCATTGGCTAAAGCCATTATGACAATTATATATAGGATTCCAATTATTCGCAGCTCCATTTTAATATATCTGGAACAAAGGAAAATATATTGGTTGAGTTAGCGTCAATAAATAATTTATATTGAAATCAAAATTCATTTGCATTAGTGCAGAATTAGTCAAATTAGCATCTGAATAATTATGAATTTGGATTGAAATACATTATAATGTACAATATTTTTAGGTAAATTAGAGCAGTGTTGGCCTAGTGGCTTCAGCGTGCGACTCTCATCCCTGAAGTCGTGGGTTCGATCCCCGGCTGTGCACCAATGTGCACTTTCTATGTGCGCATTTAACATTCGCTCGAACGGTAAAGGAAAACATCGTGAGGAAACCGGCTTGACATAGACCCATTAAGTCGAGGGGTGCGTCAGGCACAGAAGGCCGATCACCTACTTGCAAATTAAATTTACAAATTATCATGATACAGATACAGAAATCTGAGGACCAGACCTATAAAGGTTGTAGCGCCATTGATTTATTATATTTATAAATAAGAATACATGAGAAATAATTGTACTATACATGTATTGAATGCAATAATATATAAACTACTTTAAAAAACTATTTATATGATTTCGAGTATAAGTGCAAAAAAATTTACGACTTCTTTAACAACAATCGTTAATTTTCACTTCACTTAAACAAAACTATGTTAAAATATAAACCTAATCCATTCGGTAGGTTTTTAGTTTATTGCTCTCTAACACACAGACGCAACCCGGGGACTTTCTTTTATAATACGTAAGAATATCTGATTTCAATTAATGTATACTCTTTATATATTGTTTATAAGAAGAAAGAATAATTAAAATGATTTAAATAGTTTTAGTATAATTGTAGGAAACCTTGCGCAAACTATTATATTGCGCTAGTTTTTAATTTTAAATGACGGGATACCTTAATACATCTGTCACTCCCTTATTTTACTCCTTTCGATGTATATTTCAATCATTCCTTATCAAATTTCCAACTTTATTATGATAGCCAATTAATCTCTGCGTAATTGAATACACAATTATTAGGTAGAACTTTTATTATTAAGTTTTTTTTGTAACACAATAAATAAACTGTTATATTTGAATGTTTTTTTATTTACGCTTACTCTTCTAAACTGCGATTTCTTATATAAACCAGTTCAATGAGTCTCAGTACAGTTGTATTATAAAGCTAACTGGAACTTTCAATGCCCTCGGGGAGTATAAGATCTTGCTTTACAAAGAAATACGAACCATTAACTACTAACAACATACGAAGAATATTTATCTTAAAAATAGTTTATGTAAAACTCCTTTGTACAGATTTTTGTACAGAAAAAAATTCAGTTTTACTCTGTACAGAATCAGGTTTTAGTATGTCACCATATTCCAGAGCTAGAAGACCGGTAGTAGCAATAGACAGAAGATGAGTAGATGCTTCCAATGAGAAGTTACTCCACATGACAGCACCACAGAACAAATTCGCTCATAGCCTTAGGGCTGATTGCAAATACCCGCAGAAAAAAAAGAAGAAAGAAAAAGTAAAGCTTTTTTTAGGAGACCACCATTACTTTAAGTGACAAACATTCTTATGTAACACTTTTTAATTCAAAATAATTACAGTTAATATTGATGGATTTATGGAATAAAGTATTGGGTTAAACTCATACTCAAACTCAAAATATCTTTATTCAAGTGTGTAACCAAGTACACTTTTCAATCGTCAAGTTAAATTAATCGTAAATTTACATTTACTAGCAGTTCGCAAGTCAAGGGCGTAGAGCGGGTAAGAAGAACTGGCAAGAAACTTTTTAATCGCCAAGTATTGCAATACAAATTGTTTGAACTGTAGCAAATCAATCCCAAGGATTAGGATCATTTAAGTAGTCCTCAAATTTATAAAAAGCTTTATTGATTAATTTTCGTTTAACGAGGGCTTTGAATTTATTAGATAGTTTTGGTACTATAACATCGAACGTATAGTTAGTACTTCACTTTTATATGTTCGATCTTACTCTATTGTTTACATATCATCAGTCTTGTTTATCTTTTTCCTACACATCAAAATTATTATTGTTATTTTTTTTTTTTTGCAATGTATGTATGTGTAAAACAAAACAAAACTAAACAGCAAAAAAACATACTTCAAAATACATTAAGGAATATTTAATAAAGTTTTTTACTTTAATTATTTCTTTATTCGTTTTATTAAAAACATCAAAAATCGTCCAATTATAACAAAAACTACTGTTTTCTCTATCCAACCAATTCGTTTTTACGCTCTGATGAAAATATACAAAGAATGGTGTAACCGTTTTAGCTGTCTATATTTTTCTTTTAACTTAGACTAAGTTTTTATAAGGGGTTAATTAAGATTTTATAAGACAAATTATAAAATCCTAATTAAATTTTTTAAACATTATTGGCGTTTAAAATTATCCTCTTTCACATCGGTAAAAAAGCTCTCTTTAATATATGCATACAGTGTATCGTAAAATTATGTGTGGTCATACAGATAAGCTTTGATATGCCTGTGCGTTTCTAAATTTGAATTTCAAAGCGCTTTCGGAATTGGGTTACGGGTTCTGCTACTGACCAGCCTAAACAATAAGGCCTATTGAATTCGTTGAATATTGATTTTAACGTATATTCACGCTCAGGTGATAAAACCCTAAACCTAAGGATCTTACATATTTCCTACCTACAACACTACGTTTGCTGCTTTTACTCTGCCCGGTGCAAAGAGATTTTTGAAGTTATACTTATTTTGGCGCGTTAGGGAAAAATGATGAGAGTAATTTTTTACGATGCGCGCGCACACCGTCACATAAAACCGACACCCTCAAGTTAGCATAGTCAACATTTTAAAATAAAAAATGTCCATTTCTTTAATTATATAGAAATAATTTTTGTGGTATTTAAATAAACTTTATTTAACTAGATAATGCGTTATGATAAAACTTTCAATGTATTAAATACCTTTTTTCTATTGTTAGTGTCGTTTTTTCTACAAACGTAGAATTAGGCGAAAGATACGATTTTTATCTTGTTACGCCAAAGAAGTATAACTTCTAACGCGTGTACATAAGTACACACACATGTTTTTTTATACTAATTACTGCGCTATGAATATTGTTTGTTACTAGTTAATTAAGCAAAATACTAGTCATAATTGTAATGTCCCAGTGCCGCTACAAAAGATCCTGGACTCAAGTTGCTCCGTTTCTATCGACGTTCGTCGTCGGTCTTCATCTTTTATAATACTATTTTTATTAATATTTTTTTTATATAACAGGCGGCAAAACGCTCACCCAACGATTCGAATCGCTCTTCGTTAAAAACTGTAGTGGTGGAAACGCTCAGTTGTGGAACTCGGTGATACAAAATACCATCCGTATTTTGTATTATCCGATGTTGAAAATCAGCTTTAGCTTAATGCAAACAAGCCGATATTCTGAACACTCTCCATAGTAAATGCGGTAGAAGATACAGAGATCTGAGATGTCTCACATCTCTACGCAACGCTAAAGGCTTTGACTGGTCGTCGACGATTCGAAACGCTCGTCGTTGAATACGGTCAGGCAAATGGACTAAGTATTGGTAAGCTACTCTCACCTCTGAGCTGCGCTCAGCTATAGATTTTCAAGCGGTGTTCGGAGTAAGGTACCACCTCGCCTTGCTGAGCACACCAAGCTTGTAGGAGGCTAGTAGTAGCGTTTATGTCTTAGACCCAAAAAGACGGCGTGTGTCAGGCACAGAATGTAAGAAAAAAAACCGGTTGTCTGTAAAGTCGGTTTACAGACGATAGTTAAACGTGACAACGTCTAAGAAAATACTGATGGAATGGTTGCATTTTTCAAAAGAAAATTTTAATTTTATTTGTTTGATAGATATTTTGTATGGATGTAGAGAAGGAAGTAAATGGAAATCACAATTGAATTGAGCCGAATGCGGAGGCCGATTGTGCCTCTTTGTCGCTCGTTCCACGCTCTCGCTTGCACTTCAGGCCTTAAATGGAACGCCTCAGAGCGAGGTAACGCCGCATGAGTCATGTTTTTTCGTGCGTGCAGCCGTCTCCATCAAATTATAAGACGTTGTCACGTCAAAAAATATAATAAAGAAAACTACCGCTAAGATGCTGGGTCTGCAAAGACTGTGACCTCACTGGTTTTTTATATACCATTTATATAAAAGTTTTTAAATTATAAAGCTATTGAAGGAAAATATGCTCGAAAGCGGGTCACAAAAGTTTATCCATTCTACAAAAGATTTCACGTAATAAATCTCAGTGCTATCAACCATTCGTCTTTTGAAGGTAAAAAAATTAACCAGATATGTCCGGTTTCTATACCTAGAATGCTAGTCGTAATTGATTCAGCTAGCTATCAAATGTGATGTTTATAGAAACTATAAAAAAAACAGTAGACATTTTAAGGTCTGGTTTTTTATAGAAACATAATAACAATTTCGTCTAGGTAGTGATGATGGGTGGATAATGACCTGAGGCATATAAAGTACTAGTAACGTAGGCGTTTTCATCTCCGTTCTAGATTAATACTTACATTTAGGAAATTCACGTATTAAATTTAAATGTCTAATATAGCTAGACTGACATTTACAAGTATTTGTAATCTCAAAGCATTTCTCGACAATTTATCTTGTTATTTGACATAGACATAACATTTATAACTAACAAAAACACACACATAAACACACAATAGCAATAATGAAAGAAAAATATACGTATATAATGAGAGATATCAAACAAAAAATTTTTTTCCCTTTTCCCATTCGGTCCGTTTTAAGTGCGTGTGTGCTGTGGTTGTAGTTGGCCCTGGCTCAGCATTATGCTGAGGAGCAGAATGTTCCATAGCGCTGGTCATTCTACCAGAGACCACGGTTTGCGCATCAGTCGCAAAAAAGGAAAGAAAAGGAATGTAATAATACTTAGTAGAAAAAAAATATATATTAGTCAAAGTTAGCACTGTAAGTAATGAAGACTTGTGTAAAGGCATAAAGTAAATAAAATAAAATTAAATGTTAAAAATAAGAATAATTGTTAAGAATTAATAGATAAATAATTTTTTTTTGGGCGGATTAAAAATTTCGTGGGATTTTTGTTAAGCAAGTAAGATGTATCTTACAGCTGCGACTAAAATTTGACTATAATTAAAGACTCTTCAGCTTGATCAAGTTTAAGACTAGATTATATTTTTACACGCTTTATATTAGCTTCGGACTCGATTTTGACCCACATTAAACGGACAGATTTAATTCAAACTTTGTACACTTATATAGAATCCGCGACAATATAATAATTTCATAGGTTTATCTCGAAAAAACAATGAAATTTTTTTTAAGTCCACAAAGCAATACGATTAAATTGAGTCAACACGTATTGCTGCTAGGACTAAAAAGTGGAAAATAAATATAGTTTAATGCACTCAGGCTTTTTTACGCTATGTATGTAAGTGAGAAATAAAAATCACATCGTTAATTATCTTGGACAATGACAATCATACGTAATCATTAATTAAAAGTATAGATTTTTGCTCATTTAGATAAAAGGTTGTATTCAAAACACATGACAAGCTCTTGTCAATTCTTCTTAATTGTTTCATTGTTTCGGTATATTGCCAACCTTAGGCAACTTCTGGCTTTTTAATTTTTCTAGAAAATATTCTCCCTTCGTATAATTTGATACCTTTGATAATATCTCTCTCTCTGTGATAAATATATACATTTTAATATATCACTAGTTACATCTTTCCCCGTTCTATAGGGTGTCTCAGTAAGAGTGCACTTTTTAAAATTGTAATATTATTGGTTTTCCTGCAAGTGGCAACTCTGAAATTTGACAGGTGTCATCTCTGTTTATTCCGATTATTACAAATGGAGCGCTTTTCGAAAAAACAACTCGTTATAATTGTGAAAACTCATTACAAAAGTAACGCTGAAAACGCTCGCAAACTTCACCAAATTTTCAGCCGAGAAAGTGCACCTAATGTGTCAACCATTCGAAGAGTGGTCAAAAAATTTGAAGAAACTGGGTCAATTAGGTATGGATAATAAGATGAAATGAATGTAAATAAAACGAAGATACTAACGAACAATCGGGAGCGCCAGATAGTGATAAAAGGTAATAATATAGAATACGTCAGGCAATACATATACTTGGGCAAACAAATTTCCTTCAAAACTTCAAATAACGAAGAAGAAGTGACAAGGAGAATCAACACAACTTGGAAGAAATTCTGGGCATTAAAAGAAATCTTAAAAGGCAATTACAGCTCACACATGAAAAGGACAATATTTGATACATGCCTGTTACCTTGCTTGCTGTATGGCTGCCAAACTTGGACCTTTACAAATAAAATAAAACAAAAAATTAAAAGTAACCAAACAGCAATGGAAAGGAGTATGCTGAAAATTAGGAGAATACACAAAATTAGGAGCGAAGAAATTCGTCAAAAAACCAAATTAACTGATGCTCTCAGGCACGCACTCTTACTCAAATGGAGATGGGCTGGACACATCTCACGATACCGAGACAGAAGATGGACCATTGAAACCACACGATGGAAAGGACCCATGGGGAAGAGAAATGTTGGTCGACAATTAAGACGGTGGGCTGATGATATAACACACGTCGCAGGAAACGACTGGATACAAATAGGCAGAGACAGGGAGTCATGGAAAAGGATGGAGGAGGCCTTTACCCAACAGGGATCCAAACCTTGTACATAAATAATAATACTAACGGTAATTATAAGTAACCATTTTAAATTTAAGCAATTAAGTACTAACAACATTGTAAAACATAAGCAAGTTTTGGAATAAATGGCTTTATTATTATTATTATTAATAAGAATCCTTAGCGTCAACGTACCGGTCGGTCCCTTGAAAACATTGCTGCTGTAAACGAGAGTGTCGCCGAATACCCGAAAACATCAATTCGACTTAGAAAATTTTGACTAAAGACCTTCATGCGTACAAGATTCAGTTAACTCAGGAGCTCAAACCAGCAGACCAAGGAAGGCACCGGCAATTTGCTCAATGAGTAATGGAGCAAAGGGAAGTCGATGCCAATTTTACGAAAAAAGTCATTTTCTCCGATGAACAGAACACATTATCTCACGAAATCCTGATGTCAACTGGCCACCAAGATCGTGCAATTTAACGCCGTGCGATTTTTTGTTTGGGGTTTTGTGAAATCTCGAGTTTATGCGAATAAACCCGAAACCATTCCTGAGCTCAAATCGAGAATCCAACGCGTCATCGGTGAGATACAGCCACATCTCTGTGAAAAAGTCATGGAAAATTTCATGAAAACTGTAATGGCCTATCATCGGAGCCGTGGAGGTCATTTGCCGGATATTTTATTCCATACTTAATCGGAACATGTCTTCTTTACAATACAATAAAAATATCAGAACTCTGTCATAAAATACTTGTCTTTATTTAAAAATGAAAAAGTGCACTCTTACTGAGACACCCCTTATTCATAAAAATATGTTTACACAACAATATCGCTTTTATACAAAGAAGACCCTATTTCTTGAGTATGGCATCCTATCTGAAAAAGAATTGGAAGTAACAATTAGAGAAATGGGTAGCATTTACAATCCTAAGACTCAAAATTATAATGGTTATGGACGGATATGTTAACTCATTAGAGGAAGTAAAAGGATATTACGTGTTGCGTGTGAGTGTTAAAATTCTCCTTCCACGTCCATTTTCTCGTTCTCGTTATTCTTTTCGTCTTATCGCGTCTCGTGACATACTGGTCCTTCTCCATAGGACACTCATAGAGCCTGGACCAAATCAAATTGGTTGCTGATTTTTTGCCTTAACATATTTTTGTAATTTTTTTAAAATTATTATACTACAAAACGTAATTATTTTATTTTATCTCACACACTGTTTTATTAAGTTTTTTCTATTATTGTTATTACTCTTTAAAGTATAATATTCTACGGTTTCGATATTTGTAAATATGTGAGGAACATGTATACTAACTTTTTTACTAGAGTAGTTTTATTCTAAGAGCACATTGTCTTTACATATAATTATTTAACTAATGTAAACAAAATATTGTAAACCTATTTTAAAAGAGTAAGTGTAGAGTTTCTTGCCTATTCTTCTCCACACGAAACTACCTTTTGGAAGAGGCAACTAGAATCTTCTTTGTATTGTGTTTGACGTTCAAAAGTGCCATTTTAGGTGGTCTAATTGAAATAAATGATTTGACTTTGACTTCACTCGGTCACAAATATTTGTAAGATATCGTCTAAACAGCAAATTTTATAAAAAATCAAAAACTATTTCAGACCATTATGAAAGCGTCCTAAGCTGACAATAAATAACAGCGGTGTCGGTTTATAAACACATTACAATAAATCAAATTGAACATTATAAGGGATAAACACGTTTATTTCCTAAGTATTCTATAGGGAAAGTCAAGTCACTAAAGGGCACTGCGATAAGTTCATATAATACTCTGATATTTCTGTATAGTAAAATTGTCTATAATTTTCGCCATTACTACACACTAAAGAAAGCACCTTTTTAAAGCACCTTTACAAAAACTAACTTGTGCAGGAGTTTGGTAGATTTAGTCGCGTACTTTTGAGTTTATCTCATGATTTAAGCTATGACTTTCTAGACTTATCCTACTTATTTTAATTGTATATCCCTAACGTTGTGATCTGTAACTCAATGCCTCATCGTTGTTATTTGGTGATGATGGAGCAATAGTTGAGCTCATCTCCCTCTGCATAGAACATCTACTCTTTATTTTATACTATTTTATTTGGTTTTATTTTGTTGAATTTAGGTTTCTGATGTAATACGTAATTGATATGTTAATGCAAAAATTGGTTCACAAAAATTATTGTACGCTTGCTTACAGGAATTTCTTTAGAGATCTTTTATTGTGAGCCTATGACTTTTTTATTTAACGTAATTGAAAATGTTTGAAAATTGCATAGTAACAACATGAAACCTCAAAATCCTTGTAAATAATTGAACAACGTTAACACATCTGCTAATCCCTTTGAGGCTTGTACGAGGACAAGCCTGCGATTTAATGTACTTAATGAGGTTGTTTACAGGAACGTACTGTTTTTATGTACGTTATGATATTATTTTACATACCATTTCGTACGACGTACAACTGTGTCTCTGAATTTGTAATTGAATGGTAAAAAAATATATTGGATACATATCATATTAATATAAAAAATATGTTATATATTTACTTTTTTCACCTTTTTTATTTAGAAACAATCTCAAGATAAACAATCCGCGAAAATAGAGGACACCGTGAGCCATTTCTGCCAAAACCCTCCTTCTTTTAGTCGATACCAACTCCGGGGAAACAAATACAGATAAAACAACTTTTTCTACAGCTGTGATACTTTTTGACAATCAACACCTTTTGTCTTCAGTCACCGTGACCACGCACGCTGTAAGGCACGCGAAACGTCGGTTAAATTTAAAATTATGAAAAATAATTGTAAATCGAATCGAACAAATAGTTACTTTATGTGTTTGCTTACGACTTATATTTTGTAATCTTCGTTGTATTATGAACTAAGTATAGTAACAATTAACTTTCAGACTTCGTAAAAAGTTAAAAATGCGTCCCTGTAAAATCCTTTCGTCATGCTCTTTCCACGGATATGCAAAATCGTAATCACGAGATTTAATTTATTTTAATAATGCTGTTGAATACTTTAATTTCAATTCCTAATGAGATTAAACATTATTTATATTATCTACATCACAAGAATTGTGTTAGCATAGGCTTAGGAGTAATTCTCAGTCCTTTGCATTTGAACCCCGAAATCAACGGACTTTATCCCTGTATTAGAAGGACACACACACACACAACCTTGGAAGTTTCTATTGCCGCTAAAAATACTTGCTCGTACGGTCAAGGAACGAAGACGCAAAACTGTTACTGATGAATCTACTTGGCTATAATACATTTTAAATGCTTCCAATTTTAAATTTACTGCCGGTTCTCAAATCAAGGGCGTAGAACGGACGAGAAGAACTGGCAATAAACTCTCTGCCACCCTTTTTAATCGCCAAGTTTTTTGTTTTACAAAATGTTTATAAGGAGCTGCAACCATTACATCATGTTCCACATAAAATATTTAAGTAATTAACTATAGTAATAATAGTAATAAAAATAATACAGATTGATAATAAATAATAAATAACAAAACCTGAATCCTAGACCTAGCCTAGAAGGGTTAAAGTAGAAAAAAGCGTACCACAGTACTCTTCTGGCACAGATTAAGTATCCTCCTGCCCATTTGCCCCCGTTCTGAAAAGAGTTTCAGCAGTATTTTTTAAGATATTCAAGTGTCCATAGAAAGTGGTATTTTCTTCTGAGTTCATAACATTTGGCAAACATCATTCACGTGAATCTTAACAAGATTATTCATGAAAAATAAAACATTCATACTAGCTTACACAATTTGATGTCTGTCAAATTAGACGTAAAGTACTTTGTTCCGAAAAGATTAGATTAATTTAGTTTTATACCCCATACGCTCAATGCATAAGTGACGCTTTTCTTTATTGTTTTTGTTTATAATCATCCAAACCATTAATCTTAAACTCTCAGTGTATTTCACTTTTAATGGTTAGAAATAAATCAGTTCTAGAAACCTAATTACGTTTTTAGTATCCAAAGGGCCATCAATTTAATTGACATGTAATTTTTTATTTGTTTATTTTATCCAGTTTTGAATCAACAAACATGATTTGAATTCTCGAAGTCTCATAGGAAGATATTCTGCGTCATAGGAAGATATTTTTTAAAGCAAATTCAACCTACCCTACCTACCCTATTGAACTATTTTGTGGGAATTTATTCCGGATTCATTGGTTAATACGACATCTTTAACTACTGAACAACAAAGTGACACTTGCGCATAAAACTTCGTAAAAATTATATAATGTCGCAATAGCAGTCTTCATTTAAATTAATAATATCATTTAAAATAACACTCCTACGTGCTTACATTACAAAATACGCATTTAAAATTACTTTATTTGTAAATCCGAAGCGAAATCTCGCCCTTTAAGAGAATTAGGATGCCATTTCAGTCCCTGGTGTAAAGTTGTCGGTTTATTCAATGAATTTTATATAAGCGTTTCATAAGAATTGGATTTCTTTATGTAAACTGATTTTTCTTTGTTATTGTTTATAATACTATACAACATTATTTCGAAGTTAAATTTATTTATTGATATCAATTATAGATAATATCTTGTCTGTTGTCATAGTTGAAATTTTCTGATGTAGGAACATCGTAACCATGGTAACACATTCATCCCATGTCGTCCTATCGAGTACTGCGAGCAATAATTGATAAGATAGACGTATAGCGTACCGCCTACAAGAAGCTAGAAAAACTGTGCTAACAAAATTAAAACAAAGTGGGGTTATCAGAGAGGCAGCCGCTGGTGGGTGATTAATTGAAGAAGCAGGCGAAGTTAAAAAGTAAAGTGTGGTTCTGCTTGCATGTAAATTAAAAGTGGCGCTACGGTGGCCACAATAGGACAGAGAGAATGTCATATCTTCGGCTTAAAAGCTTTAATCATGTACCTACCTACTACTACCTTGTCGGGAATGGCAGAGTGCAACGAGGCTCATTAAGTGTAGGAATACTGTACAAGTACACTCGTACTATGTCCGATGGAAATAGCTAAAATAATCACGGGGGGAGAGTGCATAATTGGGTGAAGTTTAGGGCGGTTACAGACTAGCGCTTTTTAATAACGTATAGGCGCGCCTTTTGGCACACGCGAAACTCGTTGAAGTAGGTTGAAGCGCTTGTAAGCTCGTATAAGTTCGCAGTTCTGGATAGAGTGTATTAAGGTGATCGGTTCTCTGTCTTGAGAACCATCCAACCAACCATCGATGACACCCAGCATCTGTTTCGTCTTCTTAGTGGAAGGCAAATAAGTAACACAAATAGCAAAGTCTTCGTCAGAATGCATGTTGATACTGACACGACGCCACTACCGGCTCGAGCGAACACGCCGAAATATGTGCCGTATACGCGCAGAAAAATACGCTAGTCTGTAACGACCCTAAGTGCAGGTGGGACATACGTGGACTGCATGCTCATCGGTTGACAACCGTACTAACGTATACTATTAGTGTGCTGGACATATATCTGCAAGATCTGAGTAGGTACGCGCCGCGTTTTATGCTAAGCTCACGTTCCGCCGATTGGGGCGCAAGAAATTGCAATCCACTAAACCGATGACAGGATATCAAAATTCCTCTCGATTTAAAATAATAATCGTGTTAGCTGATATATTTTGTGTGAAACACAGAGCTTGTAGAAGTTAACTTTATAAATTAATTAATAATAAAGTGTATTTATAAATAAACAAAAATAAATTAATAAATTGAATTTTTAATAAACAGGTGACGAACGTGAAAAGAAATCTAAACAAGACATGATAAATACATGAGCATAATTACTTAACTGGGGATCTGAATTAACATAAAAGAAATATTGAAATGTAAAATTATTCGAATGTAAAAGGTATTGGAGATAAACTCGATCGTTTAATCGGAAAGTAATAATATTGTCATTTAAAACACAATATAATCGGAAAGTAATAATATTGTCATTTAAAACACAATATAAAAGCCCAATTATTCGAGCGGTCTCGCCTACAGTCGCACAAAGCGATATTAATTATCAAAAACTTCAGATAAAACCAATATGAAATTGTAATTACACTTTCTCTAGGAGAATTCAAATAAAAATTATAATTACTTAATTAACTACTCATAATATACTCCTAATGTAAGATAATAAACTAATCGTGCCTTTTAACATCTTTTTTAATTTACAGGAGGCAAACGATGTAAGTTATACCGCCGCCCATGGACACTCGCACTGCCAGAAGGTTCGCCGGTCTTTTAAGAATTTGTAGGCTCTTTTCTTGAAGGAGAGACTCCGGTATCAATGCGTTTTTTGCGCAATTTGCGCTAGAACGGTGACGAAAATATAATATCACTAGCAAACGGGCACAACAAAAAATTATGTGTGTATATATAAATTTGTACAGTCAGCAGTGTTGGCCTAGTGGCTTCAGCGTGCGATTCTCACCCCTGAGGTCGTAGGTTCGATCCCCAGCTATGCACTAATAGACTTTATGTCTATCTGTCTATCTTAACCGTAGGAAACCGGCTTGCCTTAGACTCAAAAAGTCGACGGCGTGTGTCAGGCACGGAAGGTTGATCACCTACTTGCCTATTACATTGCCAAATGATCATGAAATAGATACAGAAATCAGAGGCCCAGCCCTAAAAATATGTTATATTAAACAGAAATTTCATTGTTAAAACGTTGAGCTTCTAATCGGGGTTCAATATATTAATTATACAAGAAATAAACATAGTTATAAAAGAGTTATATAATCTTCTTGGTATTATCCAATCGATCATAAGTTCCCTCGTTTACGTCGTAGGAAAAATATATTTTACCACAGTCTTGATTGATACTTATTTAATTGATACCCTATTAATCCTAGTATCGGGAGTATTCCAATAACTAATATAGATCTCATAATAAAAATTTGCTTTTAGATATTTCTTTATTTATTACGTTACGTTACTAATATTAGTCGGGTATCTTGATCAAGACAGCACAATGTATGTTACTGTATTACAAATATTTATAACCATTATTTTGGGGTTGCAAGTGATATTGTCTTATCCCGTGCAGGTTTTTAAGGCCGGCAACGCACTTGCGAGCACTCTGGCAATGTGTGTCGGTGGCGATATTACTTAACATCAGGTGAGCATTCTGTCCGTTTGTCCCGTGTTACATAAAAAGGTATTGTACGTAGAGAAGTTTCAAGTGTATATAATAAAGGAATAACAATTCAACAATTAAGTAAAAATGTAACTAGCAACTACTAGTGCTAATACGTTTAGATTTATATGCATCGCCCACTTCACTATTTTTTTGATATCTTGTTATACATTACTACATAATACTTTTCCCTGAAAGAAAATTTAATGAAACAAAAAACGTTGCTCCGAACTAAGCCAAATCCATATTTGGCTTAGTATCCGTATATACAAAAAATTTGTATATAGAATAACCAGTTTGGTAGTTGTGGAGATTGACATACCTACAGAGAATGATCAAAAGAAATTTCGAATGTCAATTATTTATTTTATTATTATTTATTTGCAATAGGACAGTGCACTGTCCTATTGCAAAATACTGAAGTGGAAATGGGCGGGCAAGGAATAAATGAGGCTTAATTATTATTATTATTATTTATTTATAAAAACACTCCTGCCCGAACAGGCAACCCTAAAATAACAAGAGTGCAAAGTAAGTGAATAAAATTTACAGACGAAACAAAAAAAAAAACAAAAGAAATTAATTAGGAACAACAAAATTACATAATAACAATAATAGAAGTTTTGACAGTTTACTCAACGGACAAAGTATGCTGAAATGCAGGTTCACACCTAGTTCAGCGTCAGATATACCTGACTATTATTGTTTAATATAACTAGCGTAATTTAGATATAAGTTTTCTTTTCTCTTTTCAGAAGGTCAGTCCTAGCTGTGAGCACATGAAGTAACGGCGGGCGATTGAGCTTTCTGAAGCACATTGAAGCTAAGGTACTAAAGTACTGTCGAATCATTGTCCTTGCCATGTAACGAATTTATAAAGTATATCACAAGCGCGAATTTTGAACAGAACCAAGAATAAATAAGGTACACGGTACACACCGTACATTCTAAGATATTCAAATATTACATACACAAATTATAATTAAATAATTAATATATATAAGTACTTCAAATTAACCTTACGTTTTGTAATCGCACATCTTAATGACACAATTAACTTTTCATAAATACTCTATTGTTTAGATTAAAACCCCAATAGTGCCATAAACGTAAATAACCGATTAAAATAAACGAAGCGTAATCAGAGCATTACCGCTATTACTCTATCACCCATTTGAGAGCCCAACTATAACTCTAAATCTCGGGCCACGAACTGGAAATCTATGAGCAAAGCTGTGGCGATGCCAAGACGAGCGTTTTAGATAACGTCAACCATACGTCTTCATCAGGTAAGACTGACTTCCAAATTGTACTAGTTAAGGCTGATTTACACAGGGTCAGTAGACAAGTCAGTCGCAGCGCCAATGTCGGCGCCGCGACTGACTTTAACTGTTTACATGAAGTAAGTAGTAGTGGTGCGTTTTTTACGATGAGCACACGTGTGTGAAGTTCAAAAATGAATTCGCGAAAACAACTGAAACGACGATTTAATTATTTGTTGAAAAATTTATCAATTTTGCTGTTGAATGAGTTAATAGAAATGGTAGAAAACCTTAAAATTGGTGCAATTATATGGCAAAAACAAGTTTCTTTGGGATATTAAATCCCTAAATTACCGCAAAAAAGAAATGCGGTCAACAGCGTTGCAAAATATGGCTCAACAAATGCAAATAGAAGGGCTCACTTCTACTGAAGTAAAAAATAAAATTAAAGCCATAAGGGCTACATATTATTTAGAGCTCGACAAGATACAAAAATCCACCAGATCTGGTGGCTAAATTTTTCAACAAATAATTAAATCGTCGTTTCAGTTGTTTTCGCGAATTCATTTTTCCCACTGACTTCACACACGTGTGCTCATCGTGAGAAACGCACCACTACTACTTACTTCATGTAAACAGTTAAAGTCAGTCGCGGCGCCGACATTGGCGCTGCGACTGACTTGTCTACTTACCCTGTGTAAATCAGCCTTAAATCAGCTCTTATAATTTCAAATATCGAAAATTAGTTTAAAATAAATATAAAAAATAAATAAATATATAATAGGTGATACTTTTTTCTTGTCTTGAATAATGGATGGCTTCTATTGTCAATATCTCACACGCTGTCGCGATATATCTAGTATTATGACTCAAATGACCGACAATACCTACTTATTTTGTTACTTTAATTTTGTTTAGTGGTATAATAATATTAAAAGACCATTACTTTCAGAAGAACAAAGTAAACTTAATCTTATTATAATAGTTTTTTTAAGAAAATAAATTACACTATTTTTATCTTTACTTAGCTATATCTATTTCCTATTTATTTAGCAAAAACCCTTCTGCAGGTGAAAGCCTCTTCCAAGGATCACCAGGTATCTTGGGTCGAGCTCGAGCCAGCCGTTTTAAAAATATAATTATAGCCCTATTGAGAAACGCGAAACGAAACATTACTATTTCGTTTCCCAATAGGGCCTCCACCGGGTCGGCCTTATGGTCCATCGATCGTCAGACAGTCTTGCTACATGCCTTTAATATATACTAATGACTTAATAAGTAGAAATTAACAAAGTTAAATGATGTTTCTGAAAATTAAAATAAAAGCCATTCCTAACTAACATCTCTAACCCAAACATATATTTCAACTTAATAACGTAAGTTCTCTTATACATTCTATATTTGATTGCGTACATCAATAAAATCGATTCTCGCGTCTCTCGTGGCCCAAACGTTATTTTATACCGGCTATTCGAACCAGTGCAACGTCAAGCCATCACGCGCGGCCGTCATGATGTGGTCACGTTACACGAGCCTGGCACTGGGGGTCATGTCACGTGCCAAACATTTGCTATAGCCCGACCCAAATGATGGTTATGGTGATTATGCCTTCATATGAAGAGAACGCAATGTGACCGAAAGGGAAATGGCTATAGAAGAATATTTATAAATGAATTCCCGTATGGATGTCTCTCAAATTGATATATACTTAAACTATATATTTAAAATTCTCGTGTCACAATGTTCGTTCCCATAGTCCTCTGAAACGGCTAGATTCTTAGGTTTTTTTTATGCATATTCAGTATATATGAGAATCAGCTACTATCTAGGAGTGTCCACCGCAAAAAAATTTTAGAATTTTGTTTTTGTTTTTATTTTTTTATGATACAGCATACAAAAATACATACAACCCCTAATTTTCACCCCTCTACGATTAACCCCTATTTTTATTATTGTAGATAGTTATTTTTACCAAACTAAAACAATGTTTCATAGAAATAATATACATGACAAAACAACGTTTGTCGGGTCAACTAGTCTTAATATATATAAATCTCGTGTCACAATGTTTGTCCTCAATGGACTCCTAAACTACCGAACCGATATCAATCAAATTTGCACACCATGTGCAGTTCGATCCAACTTGAGAGATAGGATAGTTTAAATCTCAAATTATAGTCGCAATTTTAATTTATTGCTAATTATTTGTCTGTTATTATTTGACAGTCACAAATCACAATTCTAACAGATGGCGCCGCGCTGTGTTGAAAGTACCAACGTTTCACATAAGATACTATTTAACATCTGTAACAAAAACCTTAGCCACAGCAACGCTTGGCCGAGTCTACTAGTTAATATATATAATAATAAAAAGCGCGAAGGAAATGTTAACAAACACCTTACACTTGTTTCCAATAAATTGTATAAGGTCAGAATAAATATATTAAAAGTGCTTACAGTACAAATATACCCGAGAATTCTACGGGTTATATTCATTATAGCCGATGTATTTGTTTAAATTTTGTAGTAAAGTGCCATTCGTAACATCGAAACAAAAGTTCCAAAGCTCATATTTTAAATTTAACGATGTGTGTCTTTCAAAGTAATACGGTTAAAGTAAAACAAATGTTTGAAATTTTGATGGATTCCGTAGCATGATCACTTGGAACATTTCGCATTGAGTTGGCAGCGGCCGGACGGAAAGATGCCAAGGGTTTCGGTGCGTTCCACTTTTATTTAGGTGATTTAAGAATTTATACTGATATGAGTTCTTGTTTAGTTGTGTTTTGTTTTTCAAGTTATATTACTTATATATTGTACCTATTTCCTATAAATTGCTATTTTAAAAGAGTACCGAGAGTTTTTTACGCCGGCTTTTTCTCTCGGCCTACACCCTATGCCTTCTTTGCCGATGAGTAGGGATGCCTACAAATTCAAATTTAATGACGTGGAATAATTGATACATGTATCTTATGTTCCATAATAAACATATATATATTATTTTTCTTTATTAACAAAATAATAGAGGCAAGACTTGATTCAAATTATAATCCTTTCGATATTAGAGCACTTTAAGATGTTGCCAATGGCGAATCGTAGATAATGAATTAATGTATCGTCTGCAAATATTTAACAATGACTTTGATTGCCCCAACCTTTTATTAAAATTTAAATTTCGTGCCCTTTAGATACTCCAGTCATCATTCCATTTTTATATAATAAAGGGGGGCAAACGAGCTTGCGGGACGACCAAAAAGGGCAGTCTTCGCAGCCCATACACACCCATTTTTAGTGGGTGCGTTGCCGGCCTTGTCCCTCCTTTCCGAAGAACGCGTTTTGGGCATTCTGATAAACGAGCGAGGTCTGGATATCCATAGTTGCTCCCATCACAATTTAAATTTATTTATTATCTCTTTGTGTATATCATGTTTGCTGTAAGTGCTTGTCTCATTTAAATTGTAAGTTGTAGTTCTTTTACCAATGTATCAGTGTGCCGAGAGTTGGCAAGCTTTTATCAATAAAAAATATAACAATTAATATCAGAGACAACAAGACACGGATAAACAAAACTATTATATATTTAATATTATACATATATTTATATGTATAATATTATATGGATGCGTTTACAAAAATATTTATAATAATAATAAATATTCATATTTAATGTTTGTTGGTAGATAGGTACATTACATATAGATTCTGGCCAATGAAAGAAGATAATTGAATTATTTGAAAACTTTCGGATGGCAACACAGAATGTCATTGAATTTCTTAGGTTAGTATGATTTATTGTCTTGATGCTTCATGCAATTACTAATTTTAATTTTTTATAATAGCTTAAACTTTGTTTTTTTTGATAGAATATTTCGTTTTGTTTTATAATAAATATAGTTTTAGTATTCCTTGCAATGCTAGTCATTTTAAGTATCAATAGTAAAAGACTAAATACGTATAGTATTTAATTTCATAGAAATACAGTTACTATCAGGGTAAAAAATAATAAAGTAAAATTAAGTATCAAGTAAGTTTAATCCACAAAATATATCAAACTTTTAGGGATACCATACTATTTTTTTTTTAATTTTCCTCGCTTTTTCGTTATCTCCATTCATTAGTCAGTATCTATGCGATTTTTCAAAATTGTTTATTGTTGTATATTAAATAAGTAACAAACATACTCAAAACAGTTCATACGTTATTATCATTAATTTGTTGCGACCTGTGTTGTGGTGAGAGCCTAATAAAAAACATTAAATCTTGCAACTAAAGCTTATTTTTCTGCATAATTCACTATAAATATTAAAACCACAACGGTACATTTTAAATATTCATTTCTCTATAATAAAATGGATTTCGCATTCAAAGAATTCCCTTGCAAGTAACCGCAACGCTGCCACTCTGTCTTTGTCTGCTATCCTCATAAGTATAAAACATAATTTTAATTATTTTATTGGTATCGTCCTAGAGGCTCGTAATTGAAACCACAATATTTAGATTTAATGTGTTTTAACAGCATAAAAAAATGAAAAGAAATCAGTGGTAACCACATCTTTACAACGACAACAACATCTTTAGGCCTGGGCCTCAGATTTCCGAACCTGTTTCATGATCATATTACAATCTAATAGGCAAGTAGGTGCCTTCAGTGCCTGACACACGCCGGTGACTTTGTAGGTCTAAGACATGTCGGTTTCCTCACGATGTTTACTTTCACCGTTGGAGCGAATGTTAACGGCGCACATAGAAAGTAAGTGCATTGATGCACAGCCGGGGATCGAACCTACGACCTCAGGGATGAGAGTCGCACGCTGAAGCCACTAGGCAAGAACAGCATAATATGTCAATTAAAAATGAAACATCAAAATTTATATACGTGAACAGTGTTTTCTATCAAAGTTTAAGTTAAAATTTTATAAAAATCCGTTTTCGATTAAACCAAGGAAGAGGATATTTTTGTAAAGTTGGTATAAAATTCCGATCATGCCGTCTCAAATTGATCATAGGAGAGTCGCTTCGTCGGCGGTCCGTCGATCCGTATTTATTGTCACTAAATCATGCGGAACAGAAATTCAATCAGCTCCCGAGATGGCAGGGTTACCAGTTTTATTTTGCTTTAAAATTCCGATATTTTCGGAAAATTTGACGCATTAAATTGTTTGATGTTAAATCCCTTGTTTCTAATAGGAATACAAACTTTTGCGTTCATAAAGTCGAAAGTTTTGTCGAGTGAAAGTCAAACTCTAATACTATCCCATTTGCCTGCAGCCACGGAGGTACATCAATAATGGAAATTATAACACCAGTTTTGTTGTTTTACACGTGACTTTATAGTCTGTTTAGCCTAACAGATGTAAATATTTTTTTAATGACTCGTAACATAATATAAGTGTATTATTTATGTATATTATTATTATGTTTCAGTGGACATAAAACACAGTTTATTGCTAAATATACGTGTATATAAAAGACCATGGGGGATTACAATAATCTGACAACCCTACTACGGTGTCTAGGCCCCGGGGAGTATTTCTAGCCATTTATTCCCAGATGGCGAAATATTTTTTCTTAGTATGGTAATATATTTTCCGATAGAACCTTTTGAGTTTTTGAGTGGATGTGCTTAGTACAGAAAGTAAGAGTGATGATATCACTATGGGGTTTTTACTAGGAGATTGAATACGGAAGAAATGTTTCCAAAAATCATTAGATTATGTCGTTCGTAGAGTTTGGTAAAAATAACATTTTATTTGTGATAGATAAATTACATTTTGTTTAACCATATCTAATATTTCCGTTATTCTTTACAATTTTAAATATGTATAAGTCATTTGTATAAACTGAGAACATGAATCTAAATCAATTTATTTTGTTACTGTAAGTTGCCCATATCTATCTTCAAATATAACTAACAATAATTCACCTATGTATAATATATAATGGAAGAAAACATGCGATGCAGCTGCCAAAGAGCAAAACACATGACAAAAAGGAACAGCTGGTGTGATATTGTTCTGTTATTCTGAACTAATTTCCTTTATCTTAATACAAAAAAACTTATGATCTGTATTTATATATAACTTGGTTGTTGCTTGATGCCAATTTTTTTTTATTATAAATAAATACGTAAGCTTTAAATAATTAACTTAATTCTGAAGACAAAAATTTTGTATTTTTGTCTACAGATAATTAAATTTATTTTCTTCATTATGTTAATGTAAATAACTCTGGGTCTCAGATTTTTGTGCCGGTTTCATGATCATTAGTCAATCAATGATCAGCCTCCTGTGCCTGATACACGCCGTCGATTCTTTGGGTCTTAGACAATAGACATGTCTGTTTCCTCACGATGTTTTCCTTCAACGTTCGACTGAATATTAAATGCGCACATAGAAAGAAAGTTAATTGGTGCACAGCCAGGGATCGAACGTTCGACCTCAAGGATGAGAGTCGCACGCTGAAGCCACTAGACCAACACTAAGCCTCTACTATTATAAAACTAACTGTTTAGTTATTTACTCTTAAGTGGTTTACCCAAAATTCTGATTTTAGAATCTCTAATTACACAGATACTATTACAACATCTGGTTAATCTACTAGGTTTTATTTTATTATTTAATGTTTATTGTATAACCTAAATACTCAAATCGGGTTCACAAACGAAACCTACAAGTTCATTCAAGATAAATAAAATGACCCAAAGACAAATTGTAATTCATAAGAATCGGAATCATAACTGCAAAATATCACGATCACCCTTAACACGAATGAAGCTATAAAAATTTATTTTTCGGAGAGGCGGTAAACAGATAAATATCGATTTATATTGTCGGTACCGATACGCCGTCTGAATATAAATGCGATTATACCGGTTTATCGGTAAACGATTGTAATGAGGAGCAATCGAATTATATTTAATCCAAGGTCAAAGGCTTTAGTTTTATTAAATTACGAGGTAACATTGCGTACGTGGGAACGGGCTTTAATCCATTTTTAGATTGTAATAATAAAAAACAAAATACAAGAGAA
Organism: Pieris melete; assembly: GCA_963693345.1. Classification (NCBI taxonomy): domain Eukaryota; kingdom Metazoa; phylum Arthropoda; class Insecta; order Lepidoptera; family Pieridae; genus Pieris; species Pieris melete. The sequence continues at coordinate 1,175,311 of CAVNZK010000032.1, read as the reverse complement.
GTATAAATAAGGTTCTATGTCTACTAAAGGTAAGTTGACCCGAATTATGGCTGGGTATTGTAGACCAGTTCAATTAATTTGATAATATACCAATTCAGATGCCGTGGCCCTGCATCGAGGCATAAATTAATAGGCTGATGTTTGACGTATTATCAAACTATAATCATGTTATTTGAAGGAACATTTTAAGAGAATGTAATATTACCCAAATCGTTTCAATGCGCTCCTAGTTAACGTATAATACTATATAATAGTAGTAATAATTAATATAACTAAAAAAAACTGCAGTAGTAGTGAAACTGTATTTCACTAATTTCTGGTGGTAGGTTTATGGCTAATATTCTAAGAAGCAGTTTAATTCGTAAAAATGTATGCTAATTTAAAATGTGTTATGGAATCATCATATGCAATCAATCAACAGTTGTCTGTTTTGTTTTTTTTTGAAACCTTGGATGTAGCTAAGATATTTAACGTCACTAAGCAAAATCTTTTGTACATTAATATTATAAGGAGACATGACTTTTTAATGTATTAAATTAAATAAATCAGAGCTACAACATATAGATATATAGCAGTGTTGGCCTAGCGGCTGCAGCGTGCGACTCTCATACCTGAAGTCGTAGGTTCGATCCCCGGGTGTGCACCAATGGACTTTCTTTCTATGTGCGCATTTAACATTTGCTTGAACGGTGAAGGAAAACATCGTGAGGAAACCGACATGTCTTAGACCTTAAAAGTCGACGGCGTGGGCCAGGCACTGGAGGCTGATCACCTACTTGCCTATTAGATTTAAAAATGATCATGAAACAGATTCAGATATCTGAGGCCAAGACCTAAGGAGGTTGTAGCGCCACTGATTTATTTTTAACTAAAGTACTATTTCTTCACTGAATTGTGTTCACTTTATGATCGAAAGAGATGAGACTACTTTGATTACCGGTACAATTATGCTACTTCTATTATATGATAAGGCCTTTATTAATGATATGTTCAAAGTAATACAAGAGGCAAACAACAAGCGAACATTCTTTAACTAGACAATTATATTTTGTTACCTTTAAGAGTTAGAAAACTGCAAAAACAAGCAACAAAACTATGCAAGTAACAACATTTTTATTATTATTATTTTAAAAGAATTCAGCAGTTTTCGGAATAATACAGCTTAAACTTAAGTTGTTTAATTATCCTGGGAAGTATTATCTTCAGTTTGGACTTTCAATTTTGCAATTACCTCTGAGTTTTGAGAGAGTTTACCCTCTTAGGAATATAAACGTTTCAATTTTAAATGTAAAATTTTGAAGACTGTTTTGAAGAAGCTTGATACAAATACACAGTGGATAGGGGATACATTTATTTAATACATTCTCTTAAAACAAATTGAATTTAAATGCAATAGAAAGTTATAAGATAATGGAATATCTTTTATTCAATGGCGCTTTAATGCTTTATAAGTTAGAGCCTCGGAACGAATCTAAATCTTTAACCTTTTTTAAATGCAGTTATTCCATCAGTAGCAGGATACACGTAATTGTTTAGGTCTTAGACATTCCTTACGATTTCCTCACGATATATGACTTCTCGTTACAAGCAAGAGTTGAAAACACACCCAGTTTGGTACATACCTATGATCTGAAGGCAAGGATTTAATATTACGATTATTTACTAAAAATGCATGGTGTAATCGCATAAAATTAAACCCTTTTTTATAAAAAAAATATACATGAGCTATATGTAATTAAGAATTAGAGTCAAAATAAATGAGAGTACCACAATTGTATCCTCATTTCATAATTTAATTTAGAAACTGGAAGTGGGACAAAGCTTTCCTAAAAGCCTTCGTTTCTTTGATGTGTGAGCTTAATGAGATTAGCTCGACGAGATAACTCTAGCATGATGTTTCATTTCACTTTGTATTTCATACCGCGAATATAGAGTTATTCTAAGAAATTATGAAAAATGCCATTGTTTAACAAATCAGAATGGAAATGCTTTGTCGTACGTTATAAACGATTATTAATTGTATTAATGAATGAACCAGTGATTTAAAAAAATGTATTAAAGCAAAAAATCAAAATAAAACTTTATTATAAATTGCTGTAACCAGCAATTTTGATAACAAACTAAAAACAAATGTCATAGACCAAACAATACATAAGTAGAGTGAGGCACAAAAGTCTGGAGGCTGTTCAGAGGAGTTGTTCGGTTTAATACCTGCAGCTGAGTTTCATCATCGGACGTCGAGGCATAATACGAAATTCCACCTGTATCACCTCGACGTCCGTTGTACCACAACTGACCGTTTTCTATGACAGTTTTTGGCGTGCATCATGGAACCATCTCACTGAAGTATTTCCGAACCAATTCGACATATGGTCCTTCAAAAACAGGCCGTACCAATAATTCTTAAAAGGCCAACAACGCACTCGCGAGCATTCTGGCATTGAGTGTCCAATGTTCATGGTTGGTATCTCTTAACATCAGGAGAACGTCCGCCCTATTTGCCCCCTGTTGTATAAAAAAAAACAAAGATAGGACGGAATTAAAAATGTAATAATTTTTTATTAAATTTTTACAACTTGATACAACTCGTTATCTTACACACAGACAGACATAAATAATTTTCAAATACTAAAGATAGGTTTTATTTTGTATTCAGCAACATACAAGCAACGTCATTAGCAATAATCCAAAGTGCAGAGTACAATAAACGAATAAAATGAAGAACATTTCATCGCAAATCTTTAATACAACTTATAGCAACTTGATATTTAAGGACCGTGTCCAATAAATGGATTATAACCATTAGACCGATAGACGAGTCTAATATAAAAATTGGTTCCAGCGAACGTGGCAGGATTGTTGGACTATAGCCAAGTACGATACTGCAGAACGGAGTTTTTGCGATTTCTTTATGATCCACTGCTGACGATATGTTCAGGCTTATAATATATCAGGGGTAAACAATGGTTAGGTCACTGAGCGGGTATTTTTATTAATGAAACTGTCACAGTGGGTAATGAGTGAGCTGTTAGGAGCTGACCGTATGGTCAGTCATATCGGATACGGTTAAGTTCTTACTGAGGTTCTACTGTAGAACACTGTAAGGTAAAAAATAAATAAATCAGTGGCGCTACAACCTCTTTAGGTCTTGGCCTCAGATTTCTAAATCTGTTTCATGATCATTTTTAAATCTTATAGGCAAGTAGGTGATCAGACTCCAGTGCCTGACACACGACGTCGACTTTTTGGGTCTGAGACATGTCGGTTTCTTCACGATGTTTTACTTCACCGTTAGAGCGAATGTTAAATGCGCACATAACAAGAAAGTTCATTGGTGCACAGTCGGGGATCGAACCTACGATGCCAGGTATGGGAGTCGCACGTTGAAGCCACTAGGCCAACAGTGCACTACATTGTCAGGTATAAACACTATATTTTACCGGGAATCGGATCCAGAACTCCCGGAAAACCTACAAACTTTGTACGTAAAACCAGCTGTTGCCAGTTTAACCACAGACTCGGTCATATGTATGTAATTATTTTGTATTTAAATAAATCGAAACACCCAGCTTTTAATTTATGTAGTGGTTTAATACTATTAATTAAATAATTTGAGTTCAACCTACCTAATAAGTCTTCTTAAAGATGTCCAAAGTTATCTGAAACAAACATTAAAATCGTTACATATAAATAATTAATCTTAGTTCTCATCTGTACTATCGTTATAAAGAAACTAGCTGCCCTCGCGAACTTCGTTTGCTTTATGCCTAACCTACCTTTTAAGTACATATCAACATGTAGCATTTTGCTATGCTACCCCAGAGACTGTTCGGTTTTCCGGAATGAAAACTTGTTAGGTTTTTCTGTGATTTTTCTCTATATAAACCTCAGAGATCAAGTTATGTGCTTAACTATTAATAAACAATATGGGTAGATCATAAAGGGTAGATGAAAATTAAGGGTTGTATGTATTTTTGTTTGTTGTATCATAAAAAAATAAAAACAAAAATTTTGTCTAAAAAAATAAAAAATAATTTTTAGGGTGGACACCCCTTATCATTCAGGGGGTTGAAAGATAGGTAATATCTATAACTATTATCTCAAGCACATTAATATTATACAATGGAAAAGTAGGTAGCTGTTAACATCAGCTCCGTATTTATCGAAACATTAAAAAATAATTGTGTACCCTAACCCAGTGTATAGACCAAAAAGTGGAAAATAATCAATCATCTATTAACATACAGTGTGGGCAAAGCTTTTTATTCAGTGACTCAGTGCTAAATTGTGAAAAAGTGCAATATCAAAAAGTAGTCGAAGTGCTATCAAAAGACACCCAGTCGAAGCGAAATAACAGTGGTTTTATCAAAATTAGTTACTAAAACTTTAAAGTGTCGATCAATTATAGTTTTGTGAACTTTTACAACAAAATCAATAAAAATATAACCTATTTTTGCTAAATGAGAATGCAAAAAGATAACAATAGCGCATAGTCGATAACGCCATCTAGTATAGAGTGCCTGTACCATAACAACAAAGTCCACTTTGATCGTCTCGATCGATCGACGGTCAAGTTTTATAAGTACTTCAGAGGTCCGACAATAGGGGGCGTTACCAATACCAATCACTAAAATCGTACAAGGAAAAGAAGTGGACATTATCATCGGAGGACAGTAAACTACCTGAGGATAACATTTATGCAATAAACTTTTTAAAATTATCAGAATATAATTAACTGTTAGTGAAAACAAAATAACTGCTGTGCAATTTATTTTACAAAGTTTAACATCGCCGAAATAATAGGAGATTGGACATTAGATTTAGTTAATTTAGGACATTAGTTAATTATAGTATAATATAAAAACATTAACTAACTATGTACATCTTCGTATCTTTATACTTGTATCATAACAAATAAATATTGTTAGAAAATAGCATAGGGTTAGTGTTGGATATTAAAGTTTTGTATGAATTAACGTGAACAGGTACGGTATCGGTACGGTAAATATAATTAAAAGAATTACTAATCAATTTCTCGACGAACCGTATTCTATATTGTAATATTTGGTACCTATAACAAATGAATGCATCGCGTTCATCATAACATTATTATTTGATAATATATACTGATAGTTGACAGTATATATATATATATATACATATTATTATTTTGAAAAACATTTTTCTTTTTTTTTTTTCTTTGTGACGCACGACCTGTCAACACATATACGCTAACATGTTTAAAACACCACCTAAAGACATGGTAAAATCCAAGGACTGCACTCATGAAGCAGGTATGTCAACAGAAGAATCGCAGGTTCTGCGCAGCGTGAGGGAACAAGAAAATAATATAATTGAGATGGACGCTAAACAAATGACAAGAAAGACACCAGCTTCAGCCAACAACTCAATAAAGACGTGGATCCTAAATTCTCAAGTGTCTCCCAAAACGAAGACCCCTACGAGCGAGGCGAAAATCTTATACACGACCATCAAGAGTACAATCAGCAGTTTGAAATTTACAAAAATGGAACTAAAAGGCAAAATTGTAAGTGCCGCGGAAAGACTTTTTGAACTTGTCAAGGAACTGGAAAAAACAAATGGTGACATTACAGCACGGGTCGATACAAGTCAACTAGTTGGAGGGGAGCAGTCAAAAGAAGAAAACACGCTAAATACGGAATGTGGCAGCGACGCTAGAGAAATTTTAATGAGAATAGAGGAACAAGGAGCTCTTATAAGAAAAAATAACGATAAAATTGAACAGTTAAGACTACTAATCGAAAAACAGGATGAAACAGACGAAATAAGGGAAAAAAAGATTATAAATAAGATAGAAACAACTACATTCTCGATACAGTCCACATATGCCAGTATCGTTGCGGGTCAGAAAAGTAAAGGAGAAAGGAACACGGTTGCATCCAACTTAAAGCCTACCGCACTTCACTCTTTAATTGTTACTTCAACAGAACAAGAGACGAGCAATGAAATTATCGAGCGCATTAAAACGGCAGTAAATGCAAAAAAGACCGGAATAAACGTAGATAAAGTAAGAAAAGCTAAGGATCAAAAAGTAATTATAGGCTGTGAGTCCACCCAACAGCTACAAAAAGTATCGGAACGGTTAAAGATTGACAAGACACTAACATTTCAGATTGCCAAAAACAAAGACCCTTTAATAATTCTTTACGATGTATTGCAAACCAATACGGACGACGATATTATATCATCAATTAATACTCAAAATGAACACCTAATAAAACACTTAAATAAAGAGGACATAAGGGCTACAGTAAAGTATCGTAGAAGAGCTAGGAACTTGCATACGAATCACATAATTGTACAAGTTTCTCCTCCATTGTGGGGAATACTAACAACTGAAGGTAAAATGCACATCGACTTGCAAAGAGTTAAAGTTATGGATCAATCACCCCTGATACAATGCTCGAAGTGCCTAGGATACGGGCATGGTAGGCGATTATGTACAGCAGAAGAAGAAAACTGTTCACACTGTGGTGGGCCTCATAAAAAGATCGATTGCCCGGAATATATGGCGGGGGGGATCCCATCCTGTATTAACTGTAAACGTGCGAACCTGGAAATTACAGATCATAACAGCTTTGACTCTGAGTGCCCTACGAGGAAAAGATGGGACTTATTGGCAAGGGCCTCAGTAGCATATTGCTAAGGTTGCCTCAGTTGGCCCAACAGACAAAAACTCAAAATCATACTTAATAGTTCAAGCAAACCTACAGAAGAAGAACTTGGCCACTAACGAAATTATAATTGAATCACAGAAGAAAGGTATAGCAATTGCGTTACTACAGGAGCCATACATCGGCGCCAGAGGTAGGGTGAGGCAGTATAGGGGGGCTGGGGTCTACCAAAGCACCGCAAAAAACGAGGGGGTTGTAAAAGCTGCGATAGCAGTGTTTGACCACGACTTAAAAGTTGAACAGTACCCCGAACTTACCACAAACAATATTGTGGTGGTTAAAATTCACACAGGTGCGTGGGAAATGGTAGCCGTCTCTTACTACTTTGAACCCTACCCCAAACCCTTGGTGCCATACCTAGACCAACTAGTTAAAATCAAAGGCAAATTTAAACGCAACTTAATTTTTGGAGGAGATGCAAACGCAAAAAGTGTCTGGTGGGGCAGCTCAGTAATTGATGAAAGGGGAGAAGATATGGCTGCAACACTGGAGCAATTAGAAATGCAAATTTTAAATCAGGGAGACACCCCCACATATTATACCATACGAGCCAATAAACAATATACCAGTTTTATAGACGTAACGGCTTGCACATTAGATATGTTACAAAAAATTGAAAATTGGCAAGTAAATCAAGACTTAATTAGCTCTGACCACAATGCTATTACCTTTACAATAAAACAGAAAATAACAAAGAATAACACAGAATTAAAAACAACAAGGATATATTATACTAAAAAAGCTAACTGGACTAATTTTCTAGAGAAAATCGGTCAGTTACTTTTGGAAAATAGAATAAATCAACAAAACGTAGATAATATAACCGATAAAACAGAGTTAGAAGACATTATAGCAACATATATAAATATTATAACAGAAACCAGTAATGCCTGCATACCTAAAATAAAAAATAAATCACTCCCTACCATACCGTGGTGGACCAAAGAACTGGCAAACCTTAAACGGATAATGGTGACTAAAAAGCGTAGGATTCGATGCGCTGCCGCGGTTCGAAGACAGAAAGTGATAAAAGAATATCTAGAGGCTAAGGATATATATGAGAAAGAAGCAAAAAAAGCACAGATTAATAGTTGGAAAGAGTACTGTGAAAAACAGGATAAAGAAGGAGTCTGGAAGGGGATATATAAAATTATAAATAAAACCACTGAGAGGCATGAAGACCTACCGCTAAATAATCAAGGTAAAACTCTATGTTCAAGGGAGTCGGCTGAGCTACTTGCAGAGGTTTTTTATCCGCGCGATCGAGAGGAGGACGATGATCAGGAACATAAGAAAACAAGACAGCTCGCTGAAACAGTAAATGAACAGGACCATGATGACAACCATGATCCTCCATTTACTATTACTGAACTCAACATGGTGATTGGTAGCTTTGACTGCAAAAAAGCACCTGGATCAGATGGCCTCACTCTCGATATTTGTTCACGAGCTATCCTGCGGGATCCGGGAGTGTTCCTATCAATGGCAAACAAATGTCTAGAACTTGGATACTTCCCGAAACTATGGAAAGTCGCAACAGTAGTGGTTCTCAGGAAACCTGGTAAGGATGACTACACGAGTCCAAAGTCCTATAGACCAATAGGTCTTCTACCCGTGATGGGAAAAATCCTTGAAAAGTTGCTTGTGTCTAGATTAAAATGGCATGTGATACCCAAACTAAGCCACCGTCAATACGGTTTTATGCCACAAAAGAGCACAGAAGACTCCCTCTACGACCTTATCGGCTATATACGAGACCAACTAAATAAGAAAAAACTGATAACGATAGTTTCCTTGGACATAGAGGGCGCCTTTGACAGTGCCTGGTGGCCAATGATACGGGTTCAGTTGGCTAAACTAGGGGTCCCGATTAACCTGAGAAAGATAATAGATAGCTACCTAAAAGAACGAAAGGTTCAGCTAAAATATGCGGGAGAGGAGGTAAACAGAAATACGTCGAAAGGATGCGTTCAGGGATCCATAGGTGGCCCTATACTCTGGAACCTACTTTTGGATCCATTGCTGCAAGAAATGGAAAAAAAGGGGTACTATTGTCAAGCCTTTGCAGACGACGTCATCATGGTGTTTGTCGGAGAATCAGCATTTGAAATAGAACGAAATGCTAATGTTGCTCTTGCCTATGTAATAGATTGGGGCACTAAAAATAGACTCAGATTTGCTCCACAAAAAACCCAAGCTATGATTATAACTAAAAAAAAAAAATATGACAAACCACATTTGAATATGGGCGGAGTGTCCGTGAAACTATCAGATGAAATAAAAATACTTGGTTTGACTCTCGATGCTAAATTGACCTTTAATAAACATATCTCCAATATATGCAGGAAAGCAACAAATATTTACAAACAATTAGCAAGGGCGGCGAGAATTGGCTGGGGTTTACACCGAGATGTAATTCATATTATTTATACAGCAGTCATCGAGCCGATAATCTTATATGCGGCAGCAGTCTGGGCTCCAGCCACTAAAAAGCTAGGAATTAGGAAGCAATTAAATTCAGTGCAACGAAGCTTCGCGCTGAAGCTCTGCAGAGCTTACCGAACCGTATCACTGAATGCCAGCTTGATCCTCGCTGGACTATTGCCCTTAGACCTTAGAATCCAGGAGGCCGCTGTGCTATACGAAGCAAAGAGAGGATTATTTCAGTCTGAATTGGAAGGTGACCTGGAGCAAAGAGTATCCTGGATGAGTATTCCTCACCCCTCCAAAGAACCTGATATCAAATTTATAGCCTATAGAGAACAAGAGCGTCCTAGAACAGATGCACCGGCAGTAAAGATATATACGGACGGAAGTAAAGTAGACGAATTGGTCGGTGCCAGCGTTTCCTTATGGAAAAATGGTGCCGAATTCGAGACTTTTAAATTGAAACTATCTTCATGCTGTTCCGTGTATCAAGCTGAACTGGTGGCTATTCTTAAAGCGACTCAAAGGATCCTTTGTCACCCAGAAACAACCTACGGCGTATATAGTGACTCCCGAAGTGCACTCGAAAGTGTTGCGGGTGGTCGCTCTTTCAATCCCCTTGTAGTTGAAATTCGTAAGAACATAAATAAAGCGCATTTAATCAATAAAAAAATTGATATTTTTTGGGTTAAAGCGCATTCGGGCATGGAGGGGAATGAAAGAGCAGACCAACTAGCAAAGGAAGCTGCGCAACCAGAAGAGGCGCCCGTGTACAATAGATTTCCCATATCGCATTTGAAGAACTGTCTACGTGGAAACACGATCGAAGAATGGAATCACAGATATCGAGACGGCGAAACAGCTGCAATAACCAAGTTATTCCTTCCAAATGTTGCTTCGGCCTTTTCGATAATTAAACAAGTGAAACCAACGGGATTGATTACTCAGATGTTGACAGGTCACGGTGGCTTCTTGTCGTATCTTCACAGGTTCAGGGTTAGACAAAGTGCTGCCTGTCCTTGTGACGATGCAGCTGAAGAGACAGTGTTGCATGTTCTGACCGACTGTCCCATGTATGGATACGACAGGTATAACGCTGAGCAAGCTATGGGCATGAGGGTAACGGAGACTAGTTTGAAGGAAATAATGCTCAATGTTAGGTTGAGGGGCATCTTTTTGGGATTTGCTGTGAGGGTCATACAGGGGGTTGTAAAAAGAAATAGGTAGTAGTAGAGACACTCGGGTTACCAATACATTTGTAAGCTTTTTAACACCTCCGACGACTATATAGTCGGGGAATAATCTGGTTTTAATAGTTCAAAAAAGATAGGTAATAAAAGGAGCCAATTCTCAGACTTACTGCAGATGAATAAACAATTTCATAAGAATCGGCCGAGCCGTTTCGGAGGAGTATGGGAACGAACATTGTGACACGAGAATTTTATATATATAGAGATAAATCATGATTCATTAAAAGGGTAATAATACTCATTTGTAATCTAAACATTTATGGTTCACGCGGTTTAGCCTGTTATTTCGGTCATACCTACTGCGTTAAATGGGTAATAAAAAAAATCATTTTTAAAGAAGGTTATCAGTTTGAAACGTATGTACCACAATATTGAAATAAGATAATATTTGACATAATTTGGGCTTGTGTGCAAAATTTTGTTAGTGTCGAGAAGTTGATTTAAATAAGTTATATTCCCACTTAGAACACTGCCCATCAATATAGGTTCAATTGTTTTTTTATCTTTATATATATAATTCTACTGTATGTGTGTATGTCTCTATAATCCTCTTAAACATATGCGTTTGGGTGGCGCTCTAGTTGGTTTAGATTCACAAATCAGGTTTATCTATAAAGCAAATAAATAACTGGTATGTATAAAAATCTTCTGTGTGTTCGTAATTTATCTCCTAAAACGCTGGACAGATTTTGATGAAATTTTTTGTGTCTTCGAGTGGAGTTGAGAATGATTTACATTATTAGATATTTTTTTGTATGTAAGATGTGTGTACTGGACAACGTCTGTCGGATCCTAATATGACAATTAAAAGTAATTTGAAAGCAGTAAGCTATGTATTAAAATATTTGAACCTTTTTACATAAGATGACCTGAATGATAAATCTACTTTTTTAGATGATGTGACTGCGAAAGGTGTACGCCTTAAGGTAAGGAAATTGCCTACTTCGATCACGGTTAAGCACTATAATTTTTCTACGAAAACGTAGAAGGGTTTGGGTTCCTTTGATATATCTTACAGTTATATGGTAGAAGGTAAACTTATAAAATAATATATTATGTAGCGTTTCCAAGAATATGTTTTAAATAATTTAAATTCTCTTGAATATTTTTTTTATGTAATAGGAGGCAAACGGGCAAGAGGCTCACCTGGATGTTAAATGGACACTCACACTGCCAGAAGGCTCGCCAGTGCGTTGCCGGCCTTTAAAGAATTGGTACGCTCTTTTCTTGAAGGATAGGGCCCTTCAAGAAAAGAGCGTACCAAGTCGAATTGGTTTGGAAATACTTCAGTGGGCAGCTGGTTTCACATAGCGGTGGTGCGCGGCAATAACTTTAACTGTTGTAGTCTGTATAAACAAATCGGCAACCTCAAGGTTTTTGTCTGAGGTTTCTGTATTCTATCTGCCTAATGTGTCTAACAGACGTCATCTACTTTTATATTTAAGACATGTTACAATGTTCGAGACCGCGCGTGCGTTAATTGCAAACACAGAAAAATAGGTCCGGAATAAGTGGTGCAGGATTAAGCCATTAGGCCCACACAGCTCTCTTAAACTCTTTTTAATCTGTAGATGTCAAAAACAGTTGATCGTTAAAAAAATCTATATAGAATCTTTTAATTAAACCTAAGCCTAACAATCAAATATTTAGTATTTACAATATTCTTAAGCTACGTAGTAATGATAAAAATAATGGGTTCAAGTGCACAGGCGCTAATATAAGATTTAAGTTGGCCCTGCCAATGGGACCAAACTTTTTAAATTTGTAATAATTTTATTTTTATTAAATTAATAATAAAAGAACAACATAAACTTATTTTAACCATTTTCCTATTTAATATATTAGTTAAAAAATCTTTTCGTAAAATTAACCAACTATTTCATAAATCATTTACAAAAATTAAGACAGTAAAAGAAAACACAATTTATTGAATGAACTTGGAGACTTCGCAAACAATATAACTCGCAAAAGAATTTCCGAAACAGAGAAATTATTGCGATTAAAAAGTTTCTCCTGACACAATTATTGTTGCCAAGACACAAAGATAATTAATTAACGACCCCTCGCGGTGTCTATAAAATTGTATTTTGGCCGAAAGCAAAGTTTAATGGGTTTCAGGCCAGTGTAAGATGGCCTTCGGTATTGGAGATCCTTCTTGTCTAAATCCCCGTCCAAATTTAAAATCTTATTGTTCTATTGAGTTGTTTTTTAAGTATTCTTTTCGCAATAACTTACGTCGACTGTACCCATTTTTTTTTAATATTAAGGTAAATGCAATAAACTAGCTACTCAATTTTTTAAGTGTTTCCCAATCACATTTAGTTTCCGTTCTTAAAATTTTAAATATTACTAGCGGATCCGACAGACGTTGTCATGTAGGTAGCCACTTCTTACATACAAAAAAATCTAATAATGTAAATCATTCTCGACTCGAGTTAAACAACACATGCACAGATGATTTATATTTATACCAGCTGTTTTTTTGCTGTATAGATACATAACTTAGATTCCGACTGCAGCGCTATCTGCCGGGCTGATTTGTGAATCGAAACCATCCAGGGCCCACCCCAAAGCATACAAAAAAATAATTCAAGTCGGTCCAGCCGTTTAAGAGGAGTTCAGTGACATACAAACGTACATTAGAATTGTATATATCAAGAAGATATCTATGTATTTGTCTAATAAGTTTCATATTTCTGTGCAGTGATTATTATTGGTGGCATAGGTATCTTTGATAATATTATTGTGATCACTGATTACTTCCTTCCTACGTTAGTATAGAGACAAGTTGTATCGAGCAATCGAAATGTATTGTAACACAATTTTGTACCCTCGTACTATAGCATTATGGTTTAAATTCACTTGCGTATAATAGATGGACAAAAATGAGATCCTTGGCTGATGAAACAAGGTTACATTATCAATACAACGTTTTAAAATGTATCAATTATGCAAAGTTCATAAAAGTCTTCAGGAGGCAAGGAGGCTCATCTGATTTTAAGCTATACCGTCGCCCATGGACACTCGCATCGCCAGAAGGCTCACCAGTGCGTTGCAGGCCTTTTAAGAATTGGTACGCTCTTTTCTTGAATTGGTTCGGAAATACTTCAGTGGGCAGCTGTTGTTATTGTTGTATTATTTTTACTGTATTAATTTCAAATGCCTTTCCAAAATTACTTCTAGTGAAAATCCAAAAATTTATTTCTGTTTTTGTTTTTAAAATATCAAAGTACTAGAACATCATCAAGGTGTGGAACCCACACTCAAATAACGATTATAGTCGGGCAGATCCATAAACAGAAGTTTTCCCGTTCTGGGTAATATCTCCCCACTTACCGACTCCCATATTCTAACAATATTACTTTCCGGATTTGCTGTCTTTTTCTTTTTATAGGTAATGTATTGCTATCTCTGTTTGCTTTAGTTTAAGAGCTAGCTAAAATGCGGTCGTTTTATTACAAACATGAGCCTTCTAAAAAACCTCGCAAATTTTTGACAATTACCAATATAACGGTGAAAAAAACTATTACGTCTTTATTAAAAGGCTGTTAACAAAAACTACGACTGTTGTAACGTCAAGTGAAGTACACATTTTTGCTTTAACATCCGCCAAAGAAGGTTTTAGTAATGTAAAACACATTCACTCTAAGACATTATTAAAGAAAATCAAAGAAACAGAAAAAGATTCACATTATCTTAGACTATTTTGAAAACTCCAGGCGACCGATTGTGTTATGACTCCCATTAGCCCCAACAAATTGTAATCTTGTACTTTTTGTTTTTCCTTATTGCTTACCTTTTTCCTTTTCGACTACGTTTGTTACTTTATGACACACACTTTTCCGGAGCTTATAAAAGAAAATATAATGTGTGGTTGATGAAATTCTTTTGTTTGAATTTTTCAACTGTTAATTTTGTAGTAAAACATAAGCGCAAAAAGAAATGTTTTCTTTAGGAATAACTCTATTTCTATAAATGTTACAGCGCCACTGTATTACTATTCTTTTTTTCGTATATAAAAGTTATTATGAGGATTAAAAGCCCGATATTTTCCGGTGGAATTGCCAAATGAAAATAAAATCGTATTGACAGAGACTGTCAAACAAAATCAAGTAGGCGAGACAGAAGAGCGTCGTTTTTTAAGCGAAAAATATTCGAGAAAAAAGAATTTTTAAGGCTTCACGGTAGTTTGAGGCTAGAGCAAGGGCTCTCACATCAAACAATGCACACAAAGATGTGGAAATCTCAAACTAACCGCTCCACTTGTATGCAAAGTCGTGGGAAAAGGGGAAACGGAAGTTAGAGGTATTTGAAAATCGTGTAAAGACTTTTTTATTCGGATTTAAAGAACTAGGTTTTACTTCTAATTGTATTGACATATTTGGGATATTATTTGCGTATAGTATGGTAGGAAATATTGCTAACTCTTTAAAAGCGTTTTAATACATCCCGATTAAAAGTACATTCCCCATTAAAAAAATAAAAATCAGTGACGCTACAACCTTTTTAGGTCTGGGCCTCATATTTCTGAATCTGTTTCATGGTAATTTTTCAATCTAATAGGCAAGTAGGTGATCAGCCTCCAGTGCCTGACACACGCCGACGACTTTTTGGACCTTTCGAGCAAATGTTAAATGCGCACACACAAAGAAAGTCCATTGGTGCACAGCCGGGGATCGAACCTATGACCTCAGGGATGAGAGTCGGACGCTGAAGCCACTAGGCCAACACTGCTCTGTAACCCTTAAAAGTAACTCCTAACAAAATAAATTCAAAGGTTTAAAAAAAATTAATCAAATTATTTAATTATCATTACTAAGTAAGTACTATTGCTGAATAATTAAATATATTATAAGTGTTCAATAGTATATTACATAGTACATAGTAAATGAAACTGGGAAGACATTCTAAAATACAGTTCTCACTATATCAGGAGCTATATATATATATATGTTTGTACGAATACCTTCCTACTAATATAAAAGGGCACACCCTTTATTTGGAAGTCAGTGACAAAAATGTATATAATATAATAGTCACAATCGTCAAGTAAATGGGATTCGGGTTTTTTTAAATCAATATAAATAATACTAGTTGTAAAATTATTTGTTTAGAAACATTATTGCAATTAGTGACCCGGCATCCTATAAAGTATTGATAATTTTGACCGCGAACATAATTTTAACCACATCTAAACCATGGACGGGTAGGGGCCTCATAGCCTAGCGGTCTTATTAAGTGGCAGCTAGGTGAGGGGTACCGGGTTCGATTCCCGGTTCGAGGGCAAGTTTTAATTTAGTTTAAATTTGTTCTCGGCCTTTGGGAGGGTTTCGCGGTACCGGGCGAGTGCTTAAACCGTACATGGAAGACACGGTCGAATTTCTAAAGACAAGCACGAATTATAAAAAATCCTATACTTGACGCTGGCTAATGCACAAATCGTGCCAGAGCCATATTAAAAAAAAAACATGGATGAATGGCGAAATAATATTGCATAATATATATTGAACCTGAGAGCTCAATATTTAAAATATTGAGCTCTCAGGTTCGCTAATTTCATAAATAACTTCCTTTTCGGCGTATTCAACAAAACCTCAATTATAAACAGTAGAAAAGTAACTTACGATAATGGCTAGCAAATAATTTTGTAACAACGAAAGTTTGAAAACTGCGAATTAAATTTTTCTACATCACAAAATGCATAAAACATAAAACTGGAAATTCAAACAAAGTTTTTGGAACATGCAAATCAAATTGAAGCAGAGGAAACTTAAACTATAAAAACTATGCTTCATCGTCGTATCTTGGACTCAGTTGTAATAACTTAATAGTTTACTATACATGAAGGTAACTAGTGTAATCTTAATATATATAAATCTCATGTCACAATGTTTGTCCTCAATGGACTCCTAAACTACCGAATCGATATCAATCAAATTTGCACACCATGTGCACTGTGCAGTTCGATACAACTTGAGAGATAGAATAGTTTAAATCTCAAATTATAGTCGCAATTTTAATTTATTGCTAATTATTTGTCTGTTATTATTTGACAGTCACAATTCTAACAGATGGCGCCTGTGATGAGAATAGGTACCAACGTTTCACAGAAGCTACAATTTACTGGCATAACCACCAAAAAAGAATGGTGGTGCCCTTGGCTGGTTCTCCTACCGTTTGCCTTGAATAGTTTACTTCTATGTAATATAACAAAAACCTTAGCCACAGCAACGCTTGGCCGGTCTGCTAGTAGGTTTATATATCAAAGAGAAAAATCATAAACATAATAAAATAAAAATCAATCAATCAGTGGCGCTACAACCTCATTAGGTCTTGGCCTAAGATTTCTAAATCTGTTTCATGATCATTTTTAAATCTAATAGGCAAGTAGGTGATCTGCCTCCAGTGCCTAACACACGCCGTCGACTTTTTGGGTCTAAGACATGTCGGTTTCCTCACGATGTTTTTCTTCACCGTTCGAGCAAAATATGTACCGTTTTTGTAGGACTATTTAAGATAAACATTTCCATCATACATTTCATATGTGTAACTCTAGCAGATTTGGCAGCGCACGCCAGAATAGCTAGCAGATGGTAGATTTTTTCCTGCTTAATTGATATTTTGGACAATTCACACAATATATCTATAAATTGTAGCCTATATGTTAGTCTGATGTATAAGCTATATTATTGTACAGTTTCATTAAAACACATTCAGTAGTTTTAACGTGAAAGAGTAACGTACATCCATCCATACTTACAAACTTTCACATTTGTAATATTAGTAGGAATAATGAAATTATTTAATTAAATGCTTCTAAATTTGTATTAACACATAACAAGTCACTCTTTTAAATTAACAAGTTTTGGTTTTACAAAATTTTTATAAGGATATACAATTATACCATACCTCATCATCTTGAAGTAATGTTAAAACATCCTTTATGGGGTACTGTGTAAAATGTTACAATACTACCTTGTGAAATATTAAAACTTAATTAAGGAAAATTTAAATGTTTTATTAAATGAACACTTTGTAAACAAGCATATTACAAATTAGAGGATTATATTCAAGATAAGAATGCTTGGAAACATGCTGGTTCTGCTCCATAGGACAATCACAGAGCTTGGACAAAATCAAATTGGTTGCTGATTTTTTGCTTTTAGATATTTTTGTTATTTTTATTTTATAATACTATAAAAAGTTATTATTTTATTATTATCTCACACACTGTTTTATTGTGTTTTTTTTATTACTCTTAAATGTATAATATTCTACGGTTTTGATATTTGTAAATATGTGAGGAACATGTATACTAACTTTTTTTAGTAAAGTAGTTTTATTCTAGAAGTACATTGTCTTTACATTTAATTATTTAACTAATGTATACAAAATATTGTCGACCTTTTTTAAAAGAGTAAGTGTGGAGGGCCCATTCTTCTCCACACGAAACTACATTTTGGAAGGGGCAACTAGAATTATCTTTATATTTTATTTGACGTTCAAAAGTGCCATTTTAGGTGGTCTAATTTGACTTGACTTGAATGTACCTGAAGTTTGCCTTTTAAGTCAATGTTCGTTAAGGTGGGCGTTGCCGGAACTGTGAATAATGTTAAACACGATTTCCCTAAGTATTATCTAAGTTAACCCTGTTGTGAAGTGGGCCGGCTAATGTGACCATTGAACAACTATGGCGAGGCCAGAGGAAAAAGTTATTTTAGGAAAATTATTTCCGAAGTTCAACGTTGTATGATATATAGGAAAACTTTTCCCTAAAAATATTGCTTTTTAGGACGAAAAATATGTTTTGAGGCGAATAAATAGGTTTTTACCAAAATCTGCTTTGGTTTTTTTAATTTAAATAATCAAATTGAATGTTTTCTTTTGTTTATGATAAAATGTGTGATTTTTTTCAAAAATAAAGATTTATTCAAATTGGTTAAAGTGTTAAAAGAATTAAAGGACTTAGAATCTAAAACATTTTTAACACTGTTTTCAATATCTCTATATTTGTTTTCAAATAACTATTCAGTATTCTGTTCGCTAAATAAATATCCAGTGTCTCTCTATTTGTAGAACATATCTTAAATATTATAATGTTTGGTAGATTGAAACTTAAGATCTGTTTGATACTCGCTCAGTTAAAACTCACTGTCCTAAGAAGACCACGCGTTGAAACGCCAAGTAATTGTAATAATAAAAATATAGGAAACAAACTAAAACTTTTTTTAAAGAAAAAACTGTTTTTAACGGATTAACGACGTTTCGCGTGCTTTACAGCGTGGTCACCGTGACCACAAGTTAAAATCAGTTTTTTCTTTAAATGTGTAAAGGTTATGTCAATCAAAGAGAATATTATAAACCTTTTTTTGTTAAATATTATTATTTTATAATTATACGCCTCGTTTAAAAGTCTGGCAATTCTCCAAACAAATTATTTCATAACTATGTCGAAGTCATGTAACAACACCAATAAATTCACAACTGAATTCTTGTGAATATTTAAGCACCCGTAAAAACCAAAACAAAATAGAGTAACGGGATATAGGTAAAAAATATTATTTCTTCAAAGGAATTCCATCTCTGATACCGAAAGGCAAGAACTATATTTCTTTGTATTAAATAAGACCCGATTTTCTCGGAAATCAGTGGTGTGAGAACAATATAAGGATATTTATCACCCTGTCTTGTCATTTAAGAACGTTTTGCATGTAACGTAAATATAATATTAGGGTTGGTTTGGTGTTAAATATATTATAAGGTTTTCATAAACATAAAAATAAAAATTCATATATAACTAGCTGACCCAGGAAACATTGTTTTGCCATGATTATTTCTAGGAAGCATTTTTAGTTCATTAAAATTAAGGGTTGTATGTATTTAAAAAAAATATATCTAAAAAATAAAAAAAAAATTGGGATGGACATTTTTTATCACTTAGGTTAGGTTTGAAAGATAGATAGTAGCCGATTCTCAGACTTACTGAATATGCTTTAAAAATTTCATAAGAATCGGTCGAGTCATTTCAACATTGTGACACGAGAATTTTATATATTAGATTAAACGCGTCACAGTAATCCTTTACTTTTTAAAGCTTGTTTTTTTGTTGCTTGTTTGCCAAATTCAACGAAAAGCTGGGTTTTTACATCCTTAAATTATAGATGTGAGCCTGCTCGATAGGTTTGGGACAATCCCTCCACCTTAATCATCCCACCCATAGGGCTCCGGCTGTAACATTAAAAAAAATGTCTTGGTACAATCCCGCAATTATTTATTAATTCACAATGTATGTTTCCTGTTATTTCAGTTTCCATTTCACATACGAAGTATATTAGCTAACATAAATTTGAAAAATACTTAGAAATGAATTAAAAACCCAAATATTAAACAAGGTATATGATATATCTCGCAACCACAATGGGACATAAGATGAAATACTGTAAAATTAATTATAAACTCAAATATTCAACAAGGTATACGATAAATATCTCAACCAGAAATATAAGAAATCATAAACAATTCAGTCCACCATCTGACTGTAAACATAAATTTCACCTCGGCTCTGTCTGTCAAATATACAAACCTTATAAACCTTTACGATCATAAATAACATCGGGGATCACATAAAAAGATACATTATACAATTGTCATGTCGCCGTAAAAAGTTTTCTCATAAAAATGTTTGTTACATTTAACTACAATTCGCTATCAAATACAATAACGACAGTAGTTTTAGCGGTTTTTATTGCTGAATTTATCTTCATGACAGTTTATGTGTTAATTTGATCTATGACTATTTTGCGATGGTGAATATTTCATATAGTTATACTTATGTTAAGCATTTTATATAGTGGGTTTTAGTTCTTTGTATAGCAATAAATTTTGTGTAATTTGACCTTCGATAAATAAAATCTTTAGCTACTTTTTAAAAGGTTGTGTGCTTGGATTGACGGCCGGTTATTTGTTCCTTTCTTTTGAATTTTCAGAGTTACACTGTCCGTATTAAAGTCCACTTTTTCCGCATCTTACCAATAAGGATTATCGTATGTTAAAAATATTATCTTAATTCTTTCGTTGCTTAATTTTAGCTTTAGCATTTTTAAGTGATGGCAAGGACTATGAAATAAAATATCTGATTATAACCGGGCACTCGTAAGAATATAGTATGATATATTTTTTACTAATAGTTTTTTACTTGTTTGTTTGTCTGTTTTGAATTCGACTAAGCATCAAACAAATGTAAAATACATCTCGATGTTGCCAGTATCTTTGGAACCTTGCGTATAGGGACTCCTTTTAATTTTATTTTTTAAGATTTTTAGTTTAGGTTTTATAATTGTTATAGATTAAATAAATTGTTTTTATTAGTATTTTAAATACATTTGAATCAAATATTTATATAAAACATATTGGGTATTCACTTATCCACCAGGCCCGCTGTATATTAAATTAATATATTAAATTTAAAACTCTATTATTACCTCTTATGAAAAGTTATATAAAAAAACTAAACAACACTTTAAAAATGAATAGAAAAAGCTCAATTTATCTCAAAAGCAGCACTCACAACGTCGACATGTCACCGTCATCTGAGGGACACTTGAGTCCACAAAGAGCGTCTAACCCTCAAGCGAATACGTTTTTATCCCAAGCCTAGACTGGACGACGTTGAGACAAAGAATTTTAAATAGGTCATAGTTAAATATAATATACAAGAAAATTAAACTTTGTGAAACTAAACTTACACTACGTTGAGCACTGTCATTACAAACTCATTTTAAAATTAAATAATTACACAAATTTAACATTCTACGAAGCAAATGGTCTACGCAGACGTAGATACTGAAGATGAGAAGTTCATACGGATGTGTTACGAATTAGAGCTACGCCGTAGCAACCTAGGTTTACCTACTCTGTTTTGAAAGCTATAACCGAATGCATCAACTGTCATAAGCCAAAGTAAAAAGTAAATAAAAGAAAAACAAAGGAATTTTATTAAAAACTTCGAAAGAAAAGAGTACCTTCGTCAAAGTTGGAAAATGGATTTAGTAAGTTTTCGTTGCGGTCATCCACAGGTAAACATAACTATATATTGTGTTCAACAAATAAGATTTTACGTGTCGCTGGACAAGGAAATGCTGTTAGTACTTTTCATTGAAAGTTTCTTTTAAAAGGTTTTGGCTAACTAGTTTCTTTTATGTTGCGATCTAATATTGACATGGCGTTGAATTTAAAAGAAACTACTTATTTTATTAATTTAGTTTAAGGAAACTTAAAAGGACTCAAAATACATTAACAAAAAGGCTAATCATATCGAAAAAAATGTACTGCCAAGTTAACTCATTCTATACTTTTACTTTTGATTAAGGGATTGCTAGTAATAGGAATTTTCTCTAACCTTTATAGAGCCCTTATGAGTAATTTATGTTTTTGTGCTGAAAAATAACAAAAAATACCCTACAAATATATATTATTTTTTCTCAAACATCACACATGTAGAGGACAATCAGATATCTATGAATATATTTTATAGAAACGATATACATGTGTGAAATAACATAAGAACTCAAGAAGGCGCCAGACCGGATCCGTGCAATCGAGTAGCCCGCTATAGCACACAACTCACGTGTTGAAGAAGTCGCAAGAGTCCGTAAAGCATCCGCGAATATTCACTGTAAATACATAACTATGAAGGAATAAAGAAAATAACAATAATAGCTAATAAATTAACACAGAAAGATTTCAAAAACGACTCGGCGAAAGGTCTCCCTGGAGTTGCTGAATCTCCACCGGATAATTTTTCATCACAGTTTTTAAGGATATCCTAGGCAATCTGTTAATGGGATACAGGCGTGTAAGTTACAGCTTATCCATTGAGACAACTATTATTTTGACTCTTAAAAGGGTTTCTAACTATAGAAGGAGTTTCAAAATCAAAATCTTCATGCCCTAGTATATTAACTAATAAACACTTAATACATTTCTTAGTAATAAAATGCCAATTTATACAATAAAAATCGTATGTAACACTTTAAATACGTACATTTTTAATTAATTTTTATTTGTAGTATTTTTTATTTAAAGACAATTCACACCAATTGACCTAGTCCCGTGCTAAGCTGGTGAAGCTTGTGTTATGGCTACTAGGCAACGGATAAACAAACATATTATAGATAGACATATAAATACATATTTAAACACCCAAGACCTAAGCACAACACCAAAAGCTCATCACATCGATGTTCGTCTCAGCCGGGGATCGAATCCAGGACCCATGGATTTGCTGTCACGGGTACTAACCACTAGACCGTACCGACCGACCTAGAATGAGTCGTCAAATTTTATTTTTTGATAGTAATTTTATTTTAGACTAGCTGGCCTGGCGAACATCGTACCGCCTAACAGTCTATTCTGTATTTGTTTAAAATACTTATTCTGCTATTCGGGACACCGGTCTAGCTAGTAAGATAAAAAAAGAAAGATGATAAGACAACAATACATTATGTCAAAAATAAAAATTTACCTTCCCGGAACCCCTCCACTAACACTTGAACTCTATGATATGGTATTAAATTGACTTTTAAGTATTATTACGAATATTTTTTATGGGAACATAGAAAAGTTGTTTTTAGACTTTTTCACTCATTTTTTTTTTTAATTTTTCTCTACGTAAGAACCATCCTCATACTTCAAGGAATATTATAAAAAAAAATCAGACAAATCGGTCAAGCCGTTTTCATGTTATGTCGTGACAACGGAAAACGGGTTTCATTTTTATATATATAGATAGAATAGTATATAAAATAAAATTACTATGAACTAACTATTATTAATATTAATGATACTGGTTTTCTAATATTCATTCTAGAGCTAGAGTGGTTGACTAGTTTTATCAAATACTCGGCTATTTCTAGAACCGAAATACTAATTTAATTTCTCGAAATGTTATATAATGTAATATTATAGTATTAACCTGATACAATTTGGATATTTTCTCTCATTTCACTAAGTGAGTTCGCCGCGTAAGCTGTAATATGAGAACGCATCACGAAATGAAAATGTTATTCAATAAGCGACCTTATGCGAATGTAATACGACTGGGTATTGCATATATTAATGTAAATTAATTTATATACGTTTCGCATTTTAGATACTTCTTGAAATGTAGATAGTAAAAATATTTTATAGAAGATGTAAGTGGATTGCAGTCTTGGCATAACGGGTTCAGTGTGCGACTCTCATCCCTAAGATCGTAGGTTTGAACACCGGCCGTGCACAAATGGCCTGTCTCTGTGTGCCTTTACCTTTCGCTCGTATGGTGAAGGAAAACATCGTGGGGAAATTGGGATGCTCTCAAAAACTGTGTATGTGACTGACTTAGAAGGCTGATCAGTGAACAGTTACTCGACTATTAAAAAAAAATCAAATTGAGACAATTTATCACGTAGACTTGAAGCTCCTTTCAAAATTTTAGTACATTTGCTGAATTGATAATACTGATCTCTATAACATACTAGCAAACTCGGCGAACTCCGTTTCGCCACCAGATGGCTTCGTTTTATGTAACATTTCGTTTGGTGATCCCGCTTTTCTGTTTAATTTTTTCCTGAATTTTCTTTGCTATAAACCTCACGGAGTCCAAAACCTTTCCAACGAATGTAAAACCGTGGAAATCGGTTCGTGCGTTCTGTAGTTATAGCGTCAGGAAGGAAAACCCGACTTATTTTTATATAGTATATTACTGATACTGACATTTAAAACGTACTCTCCTTCTCAATTTAAATAATCGACATATGTCACAAAAGTATTACGAAAATAATAAACCCTTCTAAATAGAGTATTACGAAAAATACCAAAGTGCACGTTTAAAAGACCGCCTCAAGTAACTGATAGATATCTAACTCTTGCTTCCTTATAAATTCCCAGTTCATAAATATAGATGCGCTCACTCGACTAGTTCTCGCTTTGAAAACTGAACTGCATACAAACTTGTGTGAGCTCCTGGCGCGTCATCCTATCCTGGTACTTGGTATTAATTGTGACTTTGTGAAGCCTCTGAGCGGTTTTTCCTCTACATTTATTTACTTATAAATAAAGTAAGCCTTTATTGCTGTACTGTCAAGGGCATTTTTTTACATTTTAATAATATTAACACTTAGCTTCTCTCACGATAGAATCCTCTAAATGTCACTATGTGTCTATGCTTTGCTGTACCATTCTGCCCCAGTTACCCTTCTTATGTCATCTTATATTAATAGAAAATATTTGTTTAAAAGGAAATATATAATGATTACAAATCCGATTCAAATATATATATTTCAAATTGCTATATACCTTCTAGAAGTAAGAAAACACACGAGACTTAATTCGGCTGGATTCGCTTTAACGAATTAAAGAATATAGTCATTAGAAAGTTGTGTTGAAGACAGTGTCGTGTGAAATTCTCATAAACGTATTAAAACTAACCCACTGTAGATTAGCACTTTATAGACCGCAAAATTCCCATTCAAAGTCGAAATTATTTAGGCATCGAACCCAACCCATCATGGGCGCTAACTAGCACTAAAAGTATTATTCTAATAATTGTATACGATGTTTTCGCTCTATCCATTTTCATTAACTTTGTTAGTAATAAAGTTAATAAAGAAATAATTTTACTAGTAATCATATCAATGAAATATACAGTATTTCTTAATATACATTGTAATAATAAAAAAAAAAATTTTTTAAACAAATTTAATAAGTTCGTTCATTGTGGCAGTTTGTACCTATAACGCTGGTACCATTTCCTCGCTGTATTGTGAAACTTATTCATTATTAAAAGTTTATTGAAATGTCATTGGTCTTCAATTATTTATATAATAAGTTATACGGGGTGTATAATGTGTGTGTGTAATGTGTATGTGTTCCAATATAATGTTAACCATTTCATAGTTTAAGGCACTAATAAAATACATAATATATATCTTTTAAAGCCACTAACACTACCTTCATTTCTATTTCATATAATTGTATTGTTACCAAACAAAGCTAGGTGAGAAACACGTTCGTGGTTTGGTCACGCTCCAAGCGTATAAACCACTCACAGCCTAAAATATAGCCTACATTTTATCTAAAACTATAGGAGATAAGCCGGAATTCAGGAGGTTGCTACTAACAATCACTTTGGATGGTTGATCTCAGGTAGAGATCCCAGTGTAGTGAAGGGTTTTGCTTTAGATTTTAAAATGAATTGTAATGTTTTAATACTGTGAGGATATAATGTTTTATTTTTTGTTAAGCTTTGACTTGTTTTTATTAATTCAACTAATTATTAATATTACATTGTTAACATTTGTTTTAATTGCTTTGTGTTGTTGGTTATTTATGTCTAAGTAATTATACACATTATGTAGTTTTGCACCACCTAATTTCCTCACATTGGTTGTCTGGAAGAGATCGCTAAATAGCTACAAAACCGCCAGAGATTCTACTTTTTATTTAATTATTTTAATTGTACTGTATTTTGTGAAACAAAGTGCGGGTACTTTATCTTTACATCTTAAAACTTGAAGACGAATTTCCAACCTTATCAGACGTCAGGTACTCTATGTAAATAATAAAAAAAAATATTAATATATATTAGCAACACTAATTACAATATTTTCTTAAATTATGCTAGCAGTGCTTTGCGTGTTTGTTATATATAAGGTTCCTTCTTTAAATTAATTTACAGAATAATTTTATGGCATCAATACTTTTATAATCGTCGAGAAAAGTGCTTACCATTCACAAAGTAATAACTTTTGGTAACTATTATCGGTAGGAATTACTCCTTAGTGTATACTTAAAACTATTTAATACAAATGAAAGCTTTTCCCTTCATTATTATTTATTATGTTAGTGACTATTCAATTGTAACCGAGTTTGAACCAAATGATGTCAAAATAAGGAAAATCCATACGACTATATAGTTTTTCATTTCATGACAATAAATGCATTCATTTCATATATTCTTTAAAGTTGAAAATAAATTGATACATACGTATGTTTAGTTTACGGATCATAAAGCAATGAAACTAATGTTAAGACTATGTTTGTAGCACAGAGGAAATTGTGACCGAATAAATGGCTTGTCTCGTTGTTTATAACCGTTTGAATGGATGTCGTTTATCATATGAGAGGTTATTTTGAGAATAGATTGCCTAGGTTACTCAGTTTCGGGGTCGACTCAATTTCTCTTTAAAATCTATACACGTGGAAGCGATAACTGCATTAATGATTGCATTGCTTTAATATTGGTAAGACAGTGGCGCTAGAATACTTGCAATATCTTTTTTGTTCATTTTTATAGACAAATTAGTGATCAACGCTTTTATTTGGCCGTTTTCATACTAGAAAGAAAGAATAAGGAAAAAACTTTATTATGTACTATAAAAGGATATTTAGGTAAAATGAAGTGCACTAACACACTAGGATTCCATGTGTTGTGGGCAGCCTCTTCCTTTTGACATATTAACTATACTTAATTTATGATTTCTTCATAACACAAATTTATCATTAAACTATTTTTACACGATAACAATATTTTCAGTATCAGCAATATAGGACAGGTTGACAAGATGTTGTTTGATAATTTTTTGTGAATGTGTGTAATGTCAGTGTTGAAATGTTAGTGAAAATTTAGTTTTTAAGTGGGTCAAGATGAAAGGGCCTCGGAAGGTGAAAAAGCGTTGTGCGAAGTTTATTTTTGGGATGCTTTTATATATATTTGCGTTGATGTGGTGTAGTCTGCATATTGCTATTAAGTATATTTGTCTAACAGTTAAAAGTTATGTTACAGTTTTGAAGTTGAGTAGCGAAAAGGTTTCTTATATATCTTAAGAATGAAGCGTATGAGCGTATTAAATGCGCACATAGAATAAAACAGATCATCGCACTTTTTTTTTTTTTGGATAAAATATACATTAGTGCATGGCTTGATGAGATGCACGCTAAAGCCTAGACTAACAACTCTGAGCATTCCCAAAATATTGTTCAAATTTATTAGAAAAATTATGAGCTCAGGCTATTTAAAGTGTGTAAATCATGTGCAATGTTTTAAAATATGAAACACGACTCATTTACCATCCAGTATCTATATAATTATTCGTAATTGGATGTTTTCTTGTGACACTTTTCGTCGAAATAAATGTTGTGTGGAAATTAAAAAGGAAAACACACAGCTCTTTATTAATAACATAATTCTTAGCATAAATAAAACATCATTTCAGTTAATTAACTACAATTTAATTTGGAATACTATAATTCATAAAACAATAATAATGAAACCTCATTGAATCCATACGTGCAGCACGTGTTAAATCAAGTTTAATGTATTTTTAATTTTGTTATTAGTCTTTTATCATATAAAAAGGTGTACTCATATATAACATTATAAAGTAAAACTCACGTGTAGGATTTATGTCGCATCTAACAAGATTTAATGACGTTTATAGGCTGAACAGATCTTCATAAATTGTGATTAACAACCATCTTTATCACGACAGCTGTCTTACATAAAACCGCACCATATTTTGTCACCCTCATCGCCCCTCTTTGAGTCGGGAGGTAAAAATATCCCAAAACTTTACAGTTAGTGACTCTATTGAATGCATATAAAACTAAATGAAGCAGGATAATAAAGCACGTAGTACATTCAAAACGATTTAATTATAAAACCGTAGTATGTTAATGCGCACAGCTATGCGACTTGAAATACTTGGGCAACGACCTACTGATGTTATTTAATACTGCACTCACTACATATAATTTTTTTAAATGAATGATCAGAACTACATTGATTATTATCAATAAAATATGTTAACTGTATAGTTAAGCAGAAGGTTATTAAGCTACAGGTTGTGGGTTCGCACTGTGCCTAAGTAACATTTCTATAGCACCAATTAACACTTGCCAATACTGTTAAAAAATGTTAGGTCTTATTTTTTTAGCTCTTGTTTTCAGTCTGAAGAAGAAAAATGCCGGTTATCTACTATGATATTTATGCTTTCTTGCTAGATTATTTTTTATTACATATAATTTTAAATAACTATAATAATCCATTTGGGCTAAGCTTTCATTGTTGATGGTAGTTGGAAATAAAGCTTAGGAGAACTTTGATTCCCGATTTTCACCGTTGCTGTGAAAGCTTACCTGCTTCAGAAACTTGCATTTGGAATACAATTTAAGTGCTGTTTGTTCCACGAAACACATTTAATTTTGATTATTAAATAACTTTACTTACATTTAAGTATAGCTATGATGTAGAAATGAACAAGACATACCTATGTTTATGACTTAAACCTGCAATGCATTACGGAGATAATAGCTTGTTGAAGGAGTTTTGGACTCTCACTGATACAGGTTTGAAAAATAACGATAAGAAGTTGAATGTTAAAAAATATATATTTATTCCCAGAATGATTCTGTATACTATATTTGCACATTTCTAAACTTTTTTAGTATCTTTAATTACTTAGGAACTTAAGAGTGAATAAAACTGTGAGGGTTTGTTAAAGGGCATGATTTAGCAAAACTTTCTTACAAAAAACTAAATACAGGAGTTCCTTAGCGTGACCAATTTTGTGCATACATCAAAGTTGACACTTTATGCTCGACATTTTCAGAAATTTTAATGACGCTATTACGATTTGCGATACAAATACTTTTATAGACGATAGTGGTAAAAGATTAGAAAATAGTAGCGAAGATAAGAGACAAATGGAAGAATTTAGAGGAGGCCTTTACTCGGTGGGCGGTCGAACTAATAATTAATACAATAATAACTAATATTAATGTAATCCTTATTATAGTACTCGAATATAGGCTATTTTTTTTAAGTTATACATCTTAAGGCGCGTTAGGGAAAAATTTGAGAGTAATTTTTTACGCCGTCACAAAAAACCGACACCCTAAACTTACCATTATTATAGTCAACATTTTAGTTTTTTTCTACTGTTAGTGTCGTTTTTTCTACTAACGTAGAATAATATTTATGAAAAGATTTTTATCTTAAGTACACACGTTTTTTTATAACTAGAAACTAGACTTTATAAATAATAACAGAATTGTATGTGAAAGTCATAAAATTGAATAATAATAATTTAATTATTTTCGACTATCTGAAAAAAAAATATTTTTATCGTAATTTCAAGTTTCTGACAATTATTCTCAATCCATAGAACAGGTTATAATTTAAACAAGCCTATGGCTGTATCAGCTGATGCTGCCTTAGTAAAGAAGCATTATTAATAATTGTTTGATAAAACAAAACCATAGAAATTTCGGTTACCTCGAAGTTAAACTTAATTAAGTCCTGTAACATGGTTAACAAGGGTTCGTACACTATTTGATTTATGAGGAGATCTCAATGTTTTTGTAAATCAATAATATTCAATAACTTTGGCAGAGCAGACAGCGAAAGCAGCTCACAATTTTGCATGTTGTTGAAATGACAAAAGCGACACATTTTATGTTATACTAGCTAACCGGGCAAACGTCGTTTTGCCATGTATATCATTTATAATAAAAAATAGGGGATGATCGTAGAGGGGTGAAAGTAAGGGGTTGCATGTATTTTTTTATGCTGTATAATAAGAAAATAAAATTTTAAAATTTATCTAAAAATTTAAAAAAAAATAGGGGTGGACTACCCTTAATATTTAGGGGGATGAAAAATATATGTTATCCGATTCTCAGACATACCCAATATGCACACAAAATTTCATGAGAATCGGTCAAGCAGTTTCGGAGGAGTTAAACCACAAACCGCGACACGAGAATTGTATATATTAGATTATGTGAGTAATTCACGTAAATTTTCGGATGTAAGAGATATTTTCTCAGAAGGTTTACCTTCACAGCCGGGAACTAAACATATCGTCGGTGAAGAGAATGTAATGATGGGTGGTGCGTAATGGTAATAAGCTGTTTATTCGTTTTGTTAGAATTATTACAGCTTTCAATATTATTGCAACGATTATAAAATGTCATAGTGTTGATAATACAGTACCAGTTTATATTATATACTAAAAATATAACCTGTTACATGAAGCAAACTCTCTCAGTCAACTTCGTTAGCTAATAAGAGTGAACATTTGTACTTAAAAGTTTTTGGTATTTTCTAGTATAAATATTACAAATATACACGTAAGATATTATTTGAAACAAAAAAGTTAAAGATAAATTATGCTATGTCCGCCTTATTTATAAGGCCCGTTTATTTTAATAAATATTTTTGAAATAAATATATTCTAATGGTGCAAAAATATAGCAGTATTCTAATGGTGAAAAAATATAGCAGTATTCTAATGGTATGGAAACTGGTCGAGTAGTTTTAACTTAATTTGTAACAAATATACAAGCATTTCGTTTATTATAAAATTTGTATGTAAGTCTTACTATCAAAACAATTATAGAAACAGGAGTAATTTATTGATACTGATAAGGGTTTTGAAAATGTTGTTAAACTAATAAAATTCCTTCAAAAGAATACTGATTGACTAAGAAATTTTTAAACTAATAATATCCATTAAACTACACTCCAGAGAATAACTTCAGTTTAAACTGTATATTAAGTAGAAATCCGTTTCACACAAATCCCTTAAGATTACAATCCAAGAGCGGCCTTGATAAAGTAATTACTGATCATTTTGAAGCTTCGAATGTCTAAATATAGCATGAAAATTACGTTTATTGGTTTAATTTGAGCTTTATTTTTAGTGTAGTACGGTTTAAGTTAGCTTACGCTGTTTAGACGATTATGTAAATAAGATTGTAATGATATCGTCGGTTTTGGTAGCAATGTTGTCACTTTACAAAATGGGCGCCGAGGGATCGGTTTGAAATTAGAAGTGTTTCCGCTGATTTTTCTTAACCATAATTGCATGCTTGTTACTGTTATCTAGTAGATACTTTATGAAGAAATCTTAATAAATAGTGCTATGAAACCTATGTTCCCTATGTATTTTAACCTATATAAAGAAATAGATATTCAAGAATGAGAATGTCTGTTTTGAAATGTTAGTGAAAATATTATTTTTAAGACAGTGGTTAAAGAAAAAGCCTCGGAAGGAGAAAACGCGTTGGGTGAAGGTTTTTTTTTTGGGTAGCTTATATATAGGTTTGCGATGTGATTGATGTGGTGTGGTGGGTGTTTGTTTTCAAAAAAGTCTGCATATTGCTATTAAGTATATTGGACTAACCGTTAAAAGTTGGTTTCGTTGTACAGTTTTGAAGAACCATAATTGCATGCCTGTTACTGTTATCTAATAGATACTTTACGAAGAAATCTTAATAAATGGTTCTCTATATATTTTTAAGCTTTATAAAGAAACAGATATTTAAGACGAAATATAAAAAATTTAAACAGAAATTTAGTATCGTTACATCCCTTCATGAACACACATTGAAATATTTCCCTATAGATTATTTATTTAGGAATTATTACATCAAGGGTAATTAACTACAAAGCTAGGATAGATAAACATACAAACACTGATATTATGCCGGCCCTTGGGTGCGGTGGCGCATATAAATCAAAATGTAAATATACAAATAAATAAAGCCTTATTGGATAATATCCACACTATAATACGTATGAGCAAAGGCCGTACATTTTGCTCACTCAGGCTTTCTTAGGTTTATAAGCGTGGCGATTTCCAAAATCGTCGGAGTTACGCCCCGAGAGTATAGCCAGACGTAGGCACTCTCTTCAACTGTTACATTGCAACTATTCGTCATAGCAATTAATATTTTATTATTTCGCCGATATTCTATTATTGTACGTAAGTAGGTACTAAAATCCTCTATTACTTAAAGCACCCCGATGACCCAGGAACCGTACAGTAACTTTGACGGCTCATTGGTCTAGTGGTTAGTACCCCTGACTGTGAATCCATGGCCATGTATATCCGTTGCCTAGTACCCATAACACAAGCTTTACCAGCTTAGCAGGGGACTAGGTCAATTGGTGTCAATTGTCCAATCAAAAAAAACAGTATGGTTTGTTAATTTAAAGACAAGAAATATATTTTGTCAAAGTAGAATCATTCCGAAGATAAAAATCCATTACACACTTATAGTGAAGAATAACTTTGACATTAATAAACCGTGGTAATGATTTAGTTTTTTCTTTAAAATATTTAGTTGTTTGTGTAATTTATAATTTCAGTTTTCTTTTTTTATCTATTAATGTACTTGACTTATGTTTTCTGTTTCGTATTTTTTGTTTATCATTGTAATCTGTTTTAGCTTTGTATATTTTCTTGTTTACTTTTATAATATAAATAGGTTGAGCTCTAAGATTACTTATAAATAAATAAACTCGCAAGAGACTACCGGTTTATAATAAACAGCGCAAATTAAAGAAAACAGAAAGACTTGCAACCTGGGATCTGATAACTAATTTAAGCGAATTGCAGAATCTGCAAAATTTAAGATTTAAATTACAATTTTGGTGAAATTAAATTTTGCGCTAGAGAAGTTATTTCAAAACTTGGACTAACTAACTAACGGACTAACGAAATATATATTAAGTCAACTTTAACCTAATATTTACAGTACAGTAATGAATAATTGTTGCTACAAACGATTATTTAGATTTTTATTAAGATGGCTGGCCATGCGTCATGCTCGTGAACGGGTGCTACTTGTGGTGACTGGTCGGACTTGAATTCGTGCGGTGATGTTAGTTATTTAGGTACAACATATTTTGATAAATAAAATGAATGCAGCTTTACAAAATGATGGAAAATAATATCTGTAATTCAGTTGTTGGTTAATAGTTTGCAGTTACTTAACTCTTTTAGTGAAGATATAAATAAGATGTAATCTAATTTTAACAACTTATGCTTGTCTTTAACTAATAAATTCGTAGGTTCAGCTCTTTGACAGGTAATCAATTTTTTTTTATTCTCTGTACTGTTGGGCACTGATTCATTAGTACAAAATGATACGCGAACAGAACACATAGATTAATTATTATTGGTAAATCATAAAAACAAAGAAAAATTTATTTAAATTGTGAGGGGGGCAACTATACGTATAAATCCATACCAAGCTCATTTATCAAAATGCTCAATCTGGATATCGGTGAGTTTTGGCCAAAACGCCTTCTTCTGAAAGGAGGGACAAATGAGATGACGCCTAGGATATTTAGACGGTACACAGAATTTTAATATAGTATCAGTTGGGGCAATCAGTCTGATACATTAATATATTAAACGCAAACGATGTATCCATTAATTTTCTACTATTCTCTAATGACAACATTTAAGTGCTCTAACCTGGTTTCGTATGTTGTCAACTCTTTTTTGGAGATCCCAGTGGAGAAAGGTAGATTCCAAATTAGTTTTTATTATAATTAATCCGTTACAGACAAATGGATTACTATGATTACGCCTTATGCTTGTTTGATTAAAAGATCTCTTATTGTCTCTGTAAAACAAAATAATTTGTCTAACAGTGTTGTGTCAAGATTTCCATTTCAATAAAAACTTTTAAACAAACCAATTTTCAATTTCGCTTTTGCCATTAATCAAAGTCATTAATAACAATAAATAATGAAACAACAATGTTCTTGTTGATGGCCAATTAAAAATCAATTTGTTCGACGATTTATCTTCGTTAATAAGAAAACTCAGTCGAGCTAGAAGGTCAAACGTTAACAATTAAAATATATTTGGACTATGAGCACAATTTGAAAAGATAACTTTGAAATATTGTTACAGTATATGCATATTCAGTTACTTTATTACAACTGACTTTACTAAAACCATCCAAATTTTGATCTATTTATTCTGTATCTCATTTGTACCGCACTATGTTGTTTTATCTATAACGTCAATTTAGTGAAGTGATACCAACATAAATATACTCCAGCGACAACAGAACAAGTTCCTAAGTGCAATTGCAAAAGTACCATGGTACATAAGCAACAACAAAGTTCACGAACACCTAGACATGAGAAATATCAAGGAGGAAATCCGGAGACTGGCAGATAAATAGCGGTTACCCTGTCACCCGAACGAACTTGCTCGCCAACTCACCATTAAACAGTATGTGAGTCGACTAAAACGTCACCATATTCTAGAACTAGAAGACCGGTAGTAGCTCTAGACAGAAGATGAGTAGATGCTTCCAATGAGAAGTCACTCCACATGACAGCACCACAGAACGGATTCGCTCATAGCATTAGAGCTGATGGCAAATACCCGCGGAAAAAAAAGATAACGCCAAAAGTGCTCATAACCGACAAGCGTGCATGGTGAATGTCATGAAAGTGTTTGAACTGAGTGTGGTATGTCGAGATCGTAGCAAGTGGTGATCCGTGGTCGGATGAATCAGTTGCGGTTAAGAAGTAGGATATAGAAATTCAAATTAAAATTTTAAATCATTTATTCATCTTAACACAATGTAAACTTATGAACGTCGAAAAAGAAATATATATTCTAATTTTACATATACTGTCAGTTCTCAAATCAAGGGCATAGAACGAAAGAGAAGAACTGGCAATAAACTATCCGCCACTCTTTTTAATCGCCTTCGATTAGCCTTCGATAAAAGCCTTCATGATTGGTGATTTCTGGTTGGCTAGACCTTGTAATAGATGCCTGCACCAAATCTTAGGAGGTTTTAGAGAAAGGACCAGCTTAACGTACCCATGACCGATAGCATGTTTGGTGAATGTTAAGCAAGTGGTGATCCATGGTATCTTCGAGAAAGGATCAAGTGTACAGATAGATAGATAAATAAATAAAAAGAACTTTGTCAAATACGAGACTAATATGTTATCTCTTTTGAATATTGTCTTTCTTCATCAATGTTGCTTCTATTTACTTTTCATATAATAAATGGGCGTTGCTATGGAATATAATTGTTAGAAAAAAAAGTATATTGTTAATCAAAACAAATATTATGTTAATTGTTTTGATTAATATTTGTATGATCTGATGATATTACGTTTGCCTTTAAGTGCTTGTCACATTAAAAATTGTATTTTGTAGTTATTTTACCAATGTATGATGTCGAGCGGTGGCAAGCTTTTATCAATAAAAAAAAGTTAATTTTATTGAGAGCATTACGAACAAATATGAAATGAACATTTTCCCTTGAGTTAGCACAAGAGTTTATATAACAGACAAAGAATCCCTAAGCTATTTTTCCGGTAAGGAAAATAATTTGTGAATTATCTTGGGTATAGAAATTGTTTTTTTTCTAAAATATGTCGCTGGAAAGTTAGGGAAGTATTCGAAATTTATATATTTCCCAAAGGAATGAAAATAGAGTATTATGGCAACCAGAAACACAGATTTGTATTCAGAAAATACTATTGAATAGAATCTGTAAAATTCTGAAAACGTTTCGTACAGAAAATGCTTGCAATATAGATCTAATCATTGTATTGTAAGCCAGCCAAGCTGTTATGGCATATCAGGCAAATAAAGATGGCTACAGCTGATTTGTTTAAATAATTTTTCTAGTGTTTCATTATTTAGGTTTTAATAAGAAATAATACTATATGCTTAAAAGATCAGCGATAATAAAAGAATGTTTTATGTTTATCAATAATTATATGATTGTTTCAAATCGTAAAGAATAGAGAATGTGGGTTCTATTTAAATATAATCTTCATTCCTGTATACTTATTTTCATAAAACTTAAAATTTATTGTTTAGTAAAGATACTATCATAAGATTAAGTGTAACCCAGAGAGACATGGAAAGAAGCATAATAAAGAAAATAAGAATTCATAAAATTAGTAACAAAAAATTAAGAGATAAAACAGGGTTTGCTGACGTTGTGTATAGAACAAAAGTACTAAAATGGAAATGGGCTGGACATATCATAAGAGAGCAGATAAATGTAGCAAAATTGTAACGCTGTGCCAATCAAAAGGCCATAAAAGAAACAGAGGTAGGCAATTTAAAAGGTGGGCCGATGAAATCATGGAAGTGGCAGACATGGAGGTGAAAGACAAAGACCTGGACGAGATTGGTATAATATATTGGTAAGTGGAGGACAATGGGGGAGGCCTTGGCCCGTAGGCACACAGAATCGGTTATCGTGGGTTAGGAAAAATAGCGGTTATGATGTGTGTATTTTGTATTCTCATATAAGGCTGTAACTAAATACATAAAAAAAAGATACTATCATTTATGGACAATGACATTTCCAGTAGCTGCGGGAGTGCGGTTAGGAAATAGTTCCACATAGTTGTGGTGAGTAGCAAAAACAGCCTTAAAAAGCTCTCAGAATCGACGGGCATCGAACTGAAGCAGCTGGAATATCATATTCGGTCTCGACCTCCGAACACGCTCCGTGATATGATAGAAATTTACTTATAAAATAGTTTCTTTTATAGCACTGGGGACAAATGGGCAGGAGGCTCACCTGATGTTAAGTGATACCGCCGATGGACACCCTCAATGCCAGAGGGCTCGCGAGTGCGTGGCCGGCCTTTTAAAAATTTGGTACGCTCTTTTCTTGAAGGACCCTAAGTCGAATTGGTTCGATAATTATTTCTAAAATAGTTATTTAACTACGAGATACACAGCTATATTTTTACTATTCTAGTCAGAACTCTCCATGTAGGAACTAAATTGTTTAACAAAATGCTTTATTTGTAATGCTTCTGGTAACATAAATTAATATAACAAAAAGAATAACTACCTAAAATAAATTATTAAAATGCCCTTTAGGCAAGGTTCCGAAGATACTATATATAATATATTAAAACTAAAATTCTTCAATCTAAAACAAACGTTACTCATTCAACTTTTATCACTCATTTCCTTCCTATTGTTAGAGATTTCATCAGAGCTGTAAAATTGAATCGTTTGTGGTTAAGCCCCTGTTTATAGCCCTTTAATGAATTTCTGTACAAAATTATCGTAAACCCTTCGCTGGAAATTCGTAAGTTAAAATTCGATTTATTTAAATTAAATTTTTGTACAAGGAAGACATTCGTATTGATAGTCGTCCTAAGGGTAGAGTCAGTATAATAAGTTAATGGCATTTCTTTAAACCATGAGGGCGTTCGAATCCTATCAGAAATGTATTTTTATATATATAATATATACTAGCAGACCGGCCAAGCGTTGATGTGGCTAAGGTTTTTGTTATATTACATAGTAGCAAACTATTCAAGGGAAACGGTAGGAGAACACCAGTCATGGGGACCACCATGCTTTTTTGTGGTTATGCCATTAAATTGTTGCTTATGTGAAACGAAGGTACTTTCAATCAATCAATCAGCGCCATCTGTTAGAATTGTGACTATCAAATAATAAACAAATATTTTGCAATAAAATAATATTGCGGGTATAAATTGAGATGTAAGCTATCTTATCTTTTAAGTTGAATCAAACTACACACCTACATAACCAAACCTGGAAATATAGCACAGTGTCGGAAATGTTTTTGTACAATAACTGATAGCCATGTCAACTTAACATGTAATTTGTACTTCGTTCACGTTTTATAATAAGACCACGAGGGACCACACCCATATTAAGATACATTCTAAGGAACGTCTGTGCAGTCATAGAAAGCGCCAATGCAACACCAGGAAGCTTGCCAGTGTGTTGCCGGCTCTTTAGGGTACTGTTTTTAAGTCATTACAGTTCAGAAATACCTGAAATAGCATTTGGTTCAATATAGTGGTCATGCATCTTTAAATCTTCCTATTAAAATATAGGAATTTAAAATTAAAAAAAAGACTAAAATGTGCCCAAATGAAAGTTATTAAACCCAAATAGGAGTATTCGTTATACTACAAAAACATGTTTCGAATATTCAAATAAGATCTTATATATGGTTTAGGTATTTTACGTATGACGTAACTCACGAAATTCCTTAACAGCCCGGTTTCGCGAAGCTTCGCTCAGGTGTATTAAATTCAACCATATTAGTACATTTACAACTTTCGTCTGAGTCTCGGCTTAATGTCAATGCTATATTGCTATACGCTTATTTGGACGTTAGTACATAATGTTAGAGGAATGTTATAAATAACCTAGTATTGGGTGAGTAGTGGTATATATAAAATACGTCGAGCCCTTTAGTGAGCTGGTGCTTTCCTAGCTCGACTTTTTACATTTGTTTTAATTTTCTATTTATCATTTTTAATTATTTATTATTATGTAGGTTAAGAATATGGTAAATACTGTATATTTGTGTGTTGGAAATAAATATATTTTTATTATATACTAGATATTTTAAAGCAACATAATATATAATAGTTGATTAATAATAATCGTTCTATAAGCATCTGTACTAGATATGATTTAACCTATAATCTAAATGTTACAATGTTTGTTGCCATCAGTGTCAGTGCTTAAATATGTGTATAAGTATGTGTGTGCTATTTTTTCGCCCAGCCGTAGCTAATAAGGGTTAACGTTTGTTTTGTTAATATTATTATGATTTATTTCATGTCCTGTGGAACTAGGTCTGATTGTTCTAAACAAATATATTCCAAAAATAATTGGCAATTAAAAAGAATGGCGCAGTTTCTTGCCAGTTCTGCACCTCCCTTCTGTCCCATGAGTTCAGAACAGTAAGAATTAAAAGGATTTAAACATAAGTATGTAATAATTTTTAAATATGACTTAGTTTTGACTAAAAACTGACGATTAATTACTATGAAGTCTTGGGGCTCATTGTTAACGAGCTAATAAATATTTCTTACACACGTCCACTAACCGATTTCTCTCATAAATATGGTTATATAACTATAAATTTAAATAGAACATCTGACACAATACAGCCTACAAAACAAAGTGTAACACTTTTAAAATTTTTAACACTTTTTTCAGAACCGCGTACTATCAATATCCAATAATAAAGCATTTAAAAATCCCGCAATCGAAATAAACTCGTGAATACAGTGAATGGATTTTTGCGAAACATTTTTTCAACACAAATCATTCATCTTTTAATTAATTTTCCACAAGAAATAACAAAAGAATGATTGATTGAATGAAGATTTAATAAATTTCGTACATCTAAGCTTATTATACAGTTTAAGTAATAATGGCTAAAAGCTGTATTTACAGCTATTTTTTGTGTGATAATTACCAGATAGGAAGAGGCGTTCATTATGTTTGCTTTATTGATTTTTATCGAGCAGTGTTGGCCTAGTGGCTCCAGCGTGCGACTCTCATATCTGAGGTCGTAGGTTCGAACCCCGGCTGTGCACCAATGGATTTTCTTTCTATGTGCGCATTTAACATTTGCTCGAACGGTGAAGGAAAACATCGTGAGGAAACTGATATGTCTTAGACCCCAAAACCCGACGGCGTGTGTCAGGCACTGGAGGCTGATCACCTGCTTGCCTATTAGATTTATAAATGATCATGAAACAGTTTCAGAAATCAGAGGCCAAGACCTAAAGAGGTTGTAGAGGCACTGATTTATTTATTCATTATTGATTTTTATATTCGCAAGGAAGTACCCATCTGTGCCTGACACACATATATTTTTTAGTCTCAGGAAATCGACATGTCTTTTATCAGAATGTTTTCCTTTCCCCTACGACCAATATGCACATAGAAAGTATTATATATTACATCTATTTTTGTTTTATTTATTTTACCCTATTTTTCTCCCGTGATGAATTTAACACGTCCTCAGGATTAAATTTCCGGTTGCCTGCGCCGTCTGACCCTCAAAAATCAAATTATATATGTTCTCTAAAGCTTTGTAAATAGAAATATTGTATAGCCTTACTGAAAAGTAAAATGTCGAGCTTTTTCGAATCAAAACGACTTAGGGTTAAAGCTGTACCGCTTTCTATAAATGTGTAAAAAAAATGTAAAATGTCAAAAAAAAAATATTTCACATTTTATAATAAGGCTGATCATTTGATTATTAATATAAAAGTGTAAAGTGCTGGTAGCGAATGTTGGTATTATTAGTTGATATGTCAAGTCATATTTAATCATGATTTTAGCAAAGTAAAGCGGACCATAGACACACCGCATGTTGCAGTCAAGACCGACTGCAATATGCGGTGTGCTCAGGAACTGCTCGAGCGGTCCGTGTATTGCGAATATGAATTTAGAATGGAAACTGCAGATCGCCGTGCGGCGACCGCATATGCAGTCGGTCTTGACTGCAACATGCGGTCCGTCTATGGCTCGCTTTTGAAAGAGACAAAGGTTTCAATAAAAGAGTGCATTTGCTCTGTTTTATGAATAAGTAAATAATTTAATTTTAAATTACAGCAAAACACCAAGATTCGGTTTTAGCGTTTCTGCCATACTTCCTATATTTATTCAGCATCGGTCCTGATGTTCCACAAGATGTCGCAGGGAATCAAGTTGTTAGTAAGGCGGCCATCATATCTCTAGATTAAATGTGTCTCTATATGGGGCTAGTGGTTTTCTCCTTGGCCAAATATATTGATAGCTTAATACACTCAGTTTATTGAAGAGATTTTTCGATTTTTTTAACTCTATATTAATTTATATGGTTTCCTTATTCAAAATTAAAATGCGTATTCACTGCAAAAACCATATACTATGATAACAATTAGTATACATACAATAGAGTCTTGTATAGTATATGTCAACACAATAGCACTAACACGAAAATTGTTC
This sequence comes from Pieris melete, assembly GCA_963693345.1. Classification (NCBI taxonomy): domain Eukaryota; kingdom Metazoa; phylum Arthropoda; class Insecta; order Lepidoptera; family Pieridae; genus Pieris; species Pieris melete. The sequence continues at coordinate 1,134,295 of CAVNZK010000032.1, read as the reverse complement.
GTGCAAACAGTAACTGTTCACGGAGATTGAGTAGAAATATAAACTTAGCATTTGCGAATTGACGAACTCTGTATAAACAATAATTTTGAATTAATATTATGTTAAATGACAAGTCGACTTCATTAATTCAGAGACGATATTCATTAACATTTCAGATTATAACTTCGAATTTGTGACCCATTTTACCTAAGAAATGAAAACAAAATACAGCTAAGTTTAATTAAATGTTACCTTTAAAGTTGGTGATGACTTATTATATATTTGGTTATTAGTACGAGGTTGAATTAGATTTCTGTGAAATCACAAATTTTCGTTTGCGGCTGAAGTAGTACCTTCGTTTTTGGTTTAGGCGCGTACGTCTAGTGCTTATCTAGATGATAAGACAGTTTTTCAGTAACATTTATGAATGTTATGTAAATAATGTATTTTTATAGAACCTTACAGAATTTTTGAAGTGAAACTTCTTTATCGGGGTTGGAAAAAAAATTAGTGTAAAATTTTTTCGTTACGCGTCACATTTTTCCGTTACGCGCCATGTTGCTTTTTGAAGTCAAACTTCTTTATCGGCGTTAGAATGAATTTTTTATCGACGTATGGGAGAAATTTTGTAGCAACATAACGATAACAATGATAGTAATAATTCTATTACAATTAATGAAATTCTGTAATAATCTTAGTAGTAATAAGATAAAATGAAAAAATTGTATTTGTATTCATGTCTATGATAATAAAAGCCTTTTGTTAAACTTTATTTAACCAATTTCGTTAAGTTGCATATAGTAGATCATTTTTCGAAAAATAAGGTCATAAAGAAGTTTCACTTCTTACGTGTGTACACCTAGTACACGCACACATTTTTTTTTTAAATAGAACGGGCAGGAGGCTGATCTGATTTTAAGTGATAACGCTGCCCATGGACACGCAATGCCAGAGGGTTCGCGAGTGTGTTGCCAGCCTTTTAAGTATTAAATGTTATTGTTTATTTTTAGTTAGTAGAGACTCCTATATGTAAGATCCTAAGATATATTTTTTTGTATATATTGCCCAGAATTATAATGCATCATAGAATGAATGAATCTTATCTTAATTTGCGAGGTTAAACTCTTAAGCTATTGACAGTGGCCATGCCTATGAGAGAAACACTCATGTTCCAGCAAAACCAGCTTTGACGCGACTTAAACCAGTTCATGTAAGAAGCAATTTGTTTTCTTAACATTTGATATTTTGTCTTAAGGACCCATCAAGCTGCAGTGTTACGGGTTTTTAAAACTTTACGAATTAACACAACTGAGCGTTTTTTAAGTCAGTTTTTATCGCGCACCACCACTATGTGGAACCAGCTGAGCGAACCAATTCTTCAAAGGCCAGCACCGCACTCGCGAACCCTCTGGCATTGAGTGTCCATGGGCGGCGGCGTTATCACTTAAAATCAGATCAGCCTCCTGCCCGTTCTATTAAAAAAAATATACTGTAAAACTCTGTTTGAGTGTGGACTATGAAATATCACAAACAGTTTAACGCCTGTATTTGATTGTACAAATGCACAGTCAACATTGAGCTGAACATTTTATTGTTGATATTATTTTAAACGTACTAAATTATTGTGTCAACGATGGTTATCAATTTCATATGATATTGAAACGGTTTAATTTCGGCGTAAAATATTTGCTAGGTACGTTTTACATGTTCTGTATTAGCATTTTAGTACAAGTTTGGCTTAAATTTCCGGAAATTTCAGTTGGTAAAGTTACATAGTGTATTTTTAAGGAGTCGAAATATTTTAATTAAAATAATTATATTATTGTAATTGCAATAGTGCTTAACTTACGCATGGGATTTTTTATAAGAGGCGCCCGTCATTTCTTATTATTGTTTTATATTTTTGCAATAAAGTGTTAATAAATAAGACGCTTCTTAAATGCACATAGTAACTAAGTTATGAAAAAAAATACTGAATTTTAAACGATCAATGACCCGGCAAACGTGGTTTTGCCATGTATATTATTTCTAAGAAACATTTTTTTGTTCAATAAAAATAACTATCTACTATAATAAAAAATAGGGGTTGACCGTAGAGGGTGAATTGAAGGGTTGTATTTTTGTATGCTGGATCATAAAAAATAATAATAAAAAAAAAAATCGGTCTGGACCAACATTTAGGGGGATGAATAATAGATGTCCGATTCGCAGATCTAACCGATTTGCACACGAAAATTTACGAAGATCGGTCGAGTCATTTACACGAGAATTTTATATATTAAATGGATCACTTTTTCATTCCCTTATATTTTTTATTTCTTACTATTCCCTTTATTTTTTATTCTGATGTACGTTTCGTCGGAATAAACGTCAGAATAAATACGTCACGGTGTTATGTTAAATGTATAAACACTTAGGTGATGGAAATCAGTATTGATTTTCATTTACCGAATAACCAATTAATACTCGTAAATAGTATTCAATATTTCCTACGAAATCTGAATTCGTATATAAATACATTTTAGATTTAGAGCTAGTTGTGGTTGTTATGTTTCAATTAACCGAGGCTCTCATTTGGAATTTCTAAAACGTATGTAAATTGAATGGAAATTGTTACCCAGTTCCACTGTTCACATATGAAATTCATTGAATTAGATGGCGGAACATCTGTTACTGCAATTTTGGATGTTACTTATATGGGTCCAGATTTGTTAACGAGAAATGTCATTAATAGAACAATTCTTGAAACTTTATCGTACTGGTTTTAAATTGTTTGTGTTGTTGTAGGAAGGCGAATTTCTGCAAAATCGTCATTCATTCTTAACATAAATATTTCTGCTGGAGATGATACTATTTTTATTTATTAAAATTATCATTTTTGACAATGTTTTCTTCTCGCATTGTATCAGAGACCTTTTCAAATTATTTCTATTTTACAGTAAAATTATACATTTGTCTTTCGTAAGCTGTTTGCAAATGTCCTAACGTGGGATAAAACAGATGAATGTATTTAGATTAATAAATAAGTAAATCAGTGGCGCTACAACCTCTTTAGGTCTTGGCCTCTGATTTCTGAATCTGTTTCACGATCATTTTTAAATCTAATAGGCAAGTAGGTGATCAGCCTCCTGTGCCTGACACACGCCGTCGACTTTTTGGGTCTAAGACATGTCGGTTTCCTCACGATGTTTTCCTTCACCGTTCGAGCGAATGTTAAATTACGATGTGTTGATGTGTTGTGTGTTTGAATTGTGATGAACTTACGATTGTACCACTTTACACATTTTTGTACAATATTCTTGCAATAAATAAATTATTATTTTTATTTTATATAATATTTATGACAATATTTTAACTAACACATTTATAACCACATGGATTTATGATTGTCTGCCTAAATAAAATAAATTATTATTATAAATATTATTGACTAATCACAATGCGTCCAAACACACAATCGCGTCATCCTTCATTTTACATTTTCTATCCCCCAAAACCTCATGTAAGCGAGCTCAACAAGCCTTTAACATAAAGTTTATTTATTTATTTAGTTATACTTTGTTGCTTTATGATATAAAAATTTAACAAAATTACAAGTAAAGGAAAGGCAACTGGCGGCCTTATCGCTTTCGAGCGACCAGGCAACCACTGTGAGAAAAGAAAATGTATTAAATTACATAAGGTAGGCAAAAAGTGCAAAAATACATGCATTACATATACTTGTAAAGAAAAAGAAACTAAACAGGAAAAAAAAAACAAACTAAACTAATAAAGGATACATTAAAAAAAATATACTAATAATAATAAAAAGTGCACATGAATCATTTTAATTTAATTTAAAATCAGTCTCACGTCGGTTAGTTGGTATTATTAAAGTTAGGGATACGATGTGGACAGGTAATGTTTGTACAGAAGAAATTTAAAGGAAGATAGAGAAGGAACTAAGCGAATAGGGACTGGAAGTGAGTTCCATAGCTTAACTGCAGAGACCTTAAAGGATTCGCCAAGAAAGGAGGAGTTATGACACGGAATTTCAAGGATATAGTTTTCGGAAGAGCGTAAGCTATAGTTATGGGATCCCAAAAATTTTAAATCATTTTTGAAATAGGAAGGAGTTTTAGGGTTGAACAGAATGGAATACAAGACATGGAGAACATGAGCATCGCGTCGCTGACGAATGGGTAACCAGCCTAGCCGTTTACGGAACGCAGAGATATGGTCGTACTTTCTTAGACCGAATATAAATCGGATACAGAAATTTTGGAGACGATCCAGTTCTACTTAGTCAAAATATTTTACTCCATTTAAACAAAAAATACGGTTTATTTTAACCCCATTATTATGTAAAACAATTTTCTCTAGCAGTTTCTTTGGCTTACACCTTGTATACGAATTTGCATTACACTCTTTGTTCGCGACACTTCTCCATCCGCGAGGATTCCTTTTAAACTATTTTTCACTTTTAAATTTTATTGTGGAAAGAATATTAAATTTTTCGTGAAATTATTTTCAATTCAGAAGCTTATCTTACATATTTTCTTTAGCGCTAGCTATAAGAAGAAAACATATTTTTTGTTTAATTCCAATACAATCCATTTTAAAAAAAGTGAGTTTCATTACATTATATAATTAGAAGTTCGTAAACTTTTTCCTCAGTATTTTTTATTATTCTTACTAGTATTGCCTGGAGATCGATGTTATCAATACGGCCACCCATTGTTTCCCTAATTATTTATGTTACCTGATTTCATACGTACCATTTTTCCCATCTAGAAGATAAGTGCCTCACTTTTTGTTAACTTTGACTCACAGTAGAGGTACTAATGAAACTTCTATAAAACTAATTATTGCTGAGCCGGGTTTATCCTCAATAGAGGTTCAAATTCCTATCGATGCCACACAGCAAATATACTTAAGGTAACTGTTACACCTTAAACTGTAGAGCAATCTGTGAAATCGCACTGCCTTCTCTAAAGCCAGTCTACATTGCGTGGTACAAGCTACAAGAATACATTGCATTTGTTTAAAAATAAAAGCATATTTTGTTTACAAAAGGAATAATAATAATCAACTGGCGTTACATAGATATGGGCTCACACTGCGTCCGTTTTTTTGATCCTTTTGTGTCTGACAAATGCACATTTTTAGGTAAGAGACATTTTTTTTTAAGACAATTCACACCAATTGACCTAGTCCCATGCTAAGCTGGTGAAGCTTGTGTTATGGGTACTAGGCAACGGATATACATACATATTATAGATAGACAGACATATAAACACATATTTAAACACCCAAGACCTAAGCACAACACCAAATGCTCATCTCATCGATGTTCGTCTCAGCCATGGATCGAACCCGGGACCCATGGATTCGCAGTCAGGGAAATACTAACTTGATATTAAATTCGTGTCCCATAAATTTATCTCACGAATTTGCCAACGTTTTAAAATGTTCGAATTATGAAATCTAATTCTTGAAGATGACAATGTAAGTCAAAGATCGTTTGTACGTTTACGTGTCTGAAGTAGTAGGTAGTTTGAAATTTATAAAAATCTTGTTTTACGATTTCAGTAAGTCAAAAAAATTTAACACAAGAAATAACTTACACCACACTCTAACTGTTTAATTCGTAGTCTGAAGCAAAACAGAACAAGCCATCTCATAGCTACAAATCTGACGTTAAATATAACCTTATGTTCAGATACATAGAGATTAAATTACTTTGTTCAGATTATGTGGAGATTATTCGAGTCATCCCTTAAGCACAATATGAGGTAATATGTGTCAGATTAGAATAAAGTATGTTTTGTTTTTAGTTGCAACATGAACTTAATTAGTTAAATATTTTTGCTACTATGAAAAGTTTCAGTAAAGTTCTTGTTGGCTGACAAAATTGTGTAATTTAAATACTATTTTATATGTGCTTTGTAGCGATACTCATCTTAGATAGTTTGAATCCAGAACCAATGGTTTAATTATATTACATTTAAAATATTTTGTCCTTTAAACCTTAAAACGAGAAAAAGCATTATTGTTACAAAAATTTATTGCTTATATCTTTGTAACATTATATTATTATATTTTAGACAAGCATGATGAGTTATTCATTTATTTTCGTAAAGAAATTTAAAATTATACTTGCTTATTAAGTACAGTTAAAACGTGATCTCATTTTGATAACAAACGTTTTGAAAGGAAATTGTAGCTCAGTATTTTGCCTCGCAATATTTTCTTTGGTAATGATTATGAAGCTTTAATTAAAAATATTTTATTTGTTTAGGCTCCAAAAATATTGACTGTAATATAAGAGTACTTCTTTTGAAAATTTAATGAAAATATTTCATACCCTGTATTACTATTACAGAAACATACTAATAAACTATTTAAAATAAACATGCCAAGAAAACAATCCCTAAGATTATATTAAATACATTTCACACTAAGCATACGCGCAGTTTTCTTCTTAACAGAAAACACATATACAGCCAAACTATTAAACCTGTATATTCGAACGAAAACTTTTACGCAATCGAAAAGAGGAACAATAGAACGAATCTCATGATCTAATGAAGTACTATTCAACTTGCAGTGGCGCTGCAAGTTTACGCACTGCTATCAAAAGGAATCACGCAAACTTAATATTTAAAATTTATGCGCAACGCCTTAGCATAGAGTGTAATATATGGTCATACGGAATCAACTATACAAGTTTTTTTATAGGAAAGGTTGCCAAAGGGCAGGAGGCTCATTAACATCATTAAGAGATATCGCCGCCCATGGACTTTCTCAATACCAGAGGGCTCGCGAGTGCATTGCCAGCCTTTTAAGAATTGGTTCGTTCTTTTCTTGAAGGAAGCTAAGTCGAAATGCTTCGGGAATACTTAAGTGGGCAGCTAGTTCCACATAGTGGTCGTGCGCGGCAAAAACTGCCTTAAAAACGCTCAGTTGTGGAACAACGAACGACGCAGTGACACGGGTGGAATTTCGTATTCTGCCTCGACGTCCGATGATGAAACTCAGCTGTAGCTATTAATCCGAATAACTCAAATGAATAAAGAAATAGACAATAATATACTTAAATGAACGAAATTATTTGTCAAATATCAGGAATAACAGGAAGATATGAGTAGGTATGCTTTAAAATTTGGACGATATTTTTTTTATACGATCTATAGCAGTGTATGCAATGATTTAATAATAGGGTGTTTAATAACAACCCGTGTATTGTGTTGATTGATATCATAGTTTCTTTGGAATTTTGTTCAATCGTTCATCGACAAAAAATTCTTTGGAAACGAATTTTTTGTCGATGTAATTTATGATTATGATAGCTGAAATATACAACGAGAGATCAAGATATATACTGAGTATACAAAAGACGAAACTTACGAATCCCGTAAATAAAAATCCAACACATTTCTGATTGACATCATTCGCTATGACCTGCTTGGTTTAAGCTCCAATATATATTTAACAAAACATCTTTAGTTTTATCAAAGACGTTCTCCAAATGAAGCTGACATTTCTGCATATCTAAAAGTTAATTTCCATGCAAATCAATTAAAGATTAAATCAACGAAGGAGAAATTAAATTACGAAGATAAAGTAAATCTCGTGATTACTCCAGCCTCCGTAAGTTTACCGAGGATATATGCTAAGCGGTATACATTTATGTGTTGGGGAATTTAGCTGCGTTTAGTTATATGTAAAGTATAATAGATAATTGTTTAAAAATATAAGGGTAAATTAGATGTCTTACAGGGGAAGAGAGTAAGAAAGAGAGTTTTTTTTAATATTGCCATTCATTTGTGTACCTAAACAAACAAGAGCTTTTAAGAATATGACCGCCTGTTTATACCCTTAGCCTTTTTTATAATTTTCCTACTGAGTTAATGCAATGTTAAATAAGTGTTATTATCTATCTAATATATAAAATTCTCGTGTCACAGTGTTCGTTCCCATACTCTTCCGAAGCGGCTTCACCGATTCTTATGAAAATTTTTATGCATATTCAGTAAGTCTGAGAATCGTCTACTATTTATCTTACAAACCCCTAAGTGATAAGGGTGGTGCATTCGAAAAATTTTAATTTTTTAGATAAAAACACACAAAAATACAAACAACCCTTAATTTTCACCCCTCTACGATCAACCCCTATTTTTATTTGTTAATTAAAATATTATGACTTGAGCTCTGAGGTTTATATTGACATTGAGAAAAATTTACAGAAAAACCTAAAAAGTTTTCATTACAGAAAACCGAACATAGCATAGCAAAATGTTCCATGTTGGTATGTACTTAAAAGGTAGGCTAAGTAAAATCACATTCAGGAGAAATGAAGTTCGCGGGGGCAGCTAGTTATTATATAAATAAATGAATCCTTATCAAACATGACTCGACTGGCCGTACATAGGAAAGTGCTTATCCCGACGTTAACATACGGTAGTGATTGTTGGGTGTGGCATAGAAATAAGAGGAGAATAAATGCCGTGGTAATTAGCGCGTTAAGAAGTATATGCGTTGAAGCATTGCGTGATAGGATAAGTAATAGTGAGATTCAGATAGATAGTGTAGGTCAGAAGGGGACTAACAAGGATAAGAATGGGAATGCTTAGGTGGTTTGGCCTAGTAGAACAAACGAATCAGTGAACGATTCTTGGATGGTGATACCAGGTTGGTTATGCCTTGTCGTAAATATTTGGACCAAGTCCAGAAGGTACTAAATAGGTAGTCGGTGAATGTCATTAAAGTGGATGAAGTGAGAGAGGTACGTCAGGACAGTAGCAAGTAGAGATACGTACCCCTTCTGGAAAAACGGGTCATGATATAAATAAATAAATAAATTTTTATTTTATAGAACTGGGCAAACGGGCAGGAGGCACCCATGGACACTGTCAATGCCAGGCGGCGTTGTCGTAATAAATAAAATTTGATTACATTCATAAAAAACAAATCTGTCTAATTACACTAGTTTAAGGAAGTCAATGTTGTGTCCCTTTTTATCATAGCGTAAATACAATTTGACGGAAAGGGACAAATGTGTTCGTTTATTTAAACATAGCAATAATACTAATTGCGGTTTTATGACTAAGGGAATAAGGGTGTTCGATTTTTATAGCTATACTTAGAGTAATTTATCAGGACCGTGACTAATAAAATTGCATGTTGAAGAGGGTCTCTATACCCAACTTAAACTTAACTTGACTGACTTGACTGACTCAGGTGACTTGACTGACTCGACTGACTTGACTGACTCGACTGAATTGACTGACTCGACTGACTTGACTGACTTCACTGACTCGACTGACTAGACTGACTCGACTGACTCGACTGACTCGACTGACACGACTGACTCGACTGACTCGACTGTTTCGACTGACTCGACTGACTCGACTGACTCGACTGACTCGACTGACTTGACTGACTCGACTGAATTGACTGACTCGACTGACTTGACTGACTTCACTGACTCGACTGACTAGACTGACTCGACTGACTCGACTGACTCGACTGACACGACTGACTCGACTGACTCGACTGTTTCGACTGACTCGACTGACTCGACTGACTCGACTGACTCGACTGACTCGACTGACACGACTGACTCGACTGACTCGACTGTTTCGACTGACTCGACTGACTCGACTGACTCGACTGACTCGACTGACTTGACTGACTCGACTGACTTGACTGACTTGACTTGTTTTTTTATACACGTATTAATCGTGAATGCTATAAATATCGTTTATTTTCCCAATTTTTCAAATTTACCCCAATGTAACCACATCAGTAGCAAAATCACATATCTGTAAATAGAATTGCTCGGGCTGATTTAACGTCGGGGAGCGGATAAATTGCCTCCTTGTTTCAATTTGCTTGACGTCATCGTTATCCACTTTGAATTTAGAACATAATGTCAAGTTTCTGTCACGTTTATCCTACTTTACCTTGAATTAATTTTACAATATGAAAATAACGGGATTTGTTCGCTACACGGTACACCACAGTTTAAGAACCAAACCTCTGTAAATATATTAGACACGGTTCTATTGTTTGATATTGTTAAAGGATACTAAGCAAGAGTATTCGAAATTAAAAAAAAATAAAGTTCAATAATAGGTTACATTGTTTTAGCAGGTATTGGAGCCCCTGAACTAAGTCTAGGGAGACATGTTGAAATATACTATAATATGTACACGAAGAGATTTATCCTCAGATTATTAAAAACTAGCTGACCCGGCTAACTTCCTTCCGCCTAACAGTGTAATGGTGTTAACTTTAGTTAAACTTAATTTACTTGGATTTCATTAAGGTACATTTCTTGCATATAAAGAAATGTTTTATTCCTTTCCATTGCGGAAGAAGAATGACAGTTTTACACATTAGGCATATCTCTCTAGCGCCAATATTGCGATACTGCATGTTAAAGCACTTTCTGCTATACAACATATTTTGATGAGGTAACACATGTCTTCGATCAAGATCAAAGCCTGGTTATGCATCTCCTCATTTACCTCAAGATCGGAATTTCTTGAACTGACACGAATTCGATGTAAAAAGATGCGTGGTTTTGTCAACAGATGGCACCACGTGCTGTTTCCATTCGTAAAATTAAAAAAAATATTTATTGTTATTCGATAAGTTATCCGATTTTTTACAACTTCTTCTGCTATTTGGAGTGGAGAAGAATCCACCAAAAAAGAGATAACATACCAGTCCAGCCGATCTTGAGTGATAAGTGGTGTAACTAACACGAGTTTGTTTTATAGATTTAGATACAGCGTTTTGGATATATTTCTTATATACTGGTATAGTTGCCAGGCAAAGGAGTCTTTCCGACATCACGACCAAGGAAACATACCAAATAGCATGACTTGACAACAGTAAATATGAAAAAGTATAATTTATTTTACAAAAAAACAATAATTATTAATCTGTTAACTTAGACTTATTAAGAGACTTTTATAAGAAACTTTTAATGCCAAAAATACATTCTTGCATACAAATGGCGACGTCACAATTTCCTATTTAATATTCATTTTGATACTAAATCAAACCAACTATTATACAATTTCAATTCAAAGCCTTTATTTCTACTAATACAAGAGTAAACTTTACAAAATATAAATGTATATAAAAAAAATGTGTGGATGTACTAGGTGTACACACGTAAGAAGTGAAACTTCTTTATGACCTTATTTTTCGAAAAATGATCTACTATATGCAACTTAACGAAATTGGTCAAATAAAGTTTAACAAAAGGCTTTTATTATCATGGACATGAATACAAATACAATTATTTCATTTTACCTTATTACTACTAAGATTATTACAGAATTTCATTAATTGCTACAAAATTTCTCCCATATGTCGATAAAGAACTTTCATTCCAACGCCGATAAAGAAGTTTGACTTCAAAAAGCAACATGGCGCGTAACGGAAAAATGTGACGCGTAACGAAAAAATGTTACACTAAATTTTTTTCCAACCCCGATAAAGAAGTTTCACTTCAAAAAGTTCTCTATGATGGTTTTGTTGCACAGCTGTCCTCTTGATACAGCTTGCCTTTGTGGCACAAAGGCCTCCTCCAGCTGTTTCCAGTGCTTCCTATCCCTGGCAAGTCTTTGCCACAGAGGACCGGTGGCTTTTTTAAAGTCATCAGCCCACCGCGCACATGGTCTTCCTCTCTTTCGCTTGGTGTTGTAGCGAGGTGTCCATTGGGTGACTTTTTTCGACCATTTTGCTCTCTGGCCTCTGAACAGGTGTCCTGTCCATCTCCATTTAAGCCTTTTGGCTCTGGTCATCACATCTTCCCAGTTGGTGATCTTTATACAATAATTTTCATCAAAACCAAACTCTACAACTGAGAAATTGAGTCATTAAGATATTGCGTATCCGACAAAAACATTATGTTAACAATTTACACCACAAAGTGCAATTTGAAAGTTTACCCAACTTGCAAAACATTGTATACAAATGTAAGTTTGTAAAGAGCCACTGAACCCACTAATGGGCGGAATGATTTTGATAAAACTCTACACTTACAAACTAATTCAAGTCGATGCACAAGTTTGTTCCCAGCTCGAAGCTTTGAAAGCTTCAAATATGCATATTATAAAGTTGTAACTCGGTGACATTATAAGAAGTTACTATTGTATTTATTTCAGAGAAGAATATATATGTATTAGCAGTTTCTATTATATTTGATTGATATAACCTGCCTCGATAAACGATTTTTTCAAATCGAACCAAGTGATCTGTTATTTCTATATATCTTCGAAAGCGATAGCGACAGCGTTCCAGTTCCTAATAATGAGTTTTTGTTACGACATTAGCGCTACGGATATTGAGAGAACTACGTTACATATTAAAACTGCGCAGACGCGTTTAACCAAGCACATTGTTTTAATTTTAAAAATATCTTAGTGTTGGTATAATAACTAAGTACGAAATATATTTTTAATGTTATACTTCTTTAGGCGCGTTATGAAAAATTGATGAGAGAGAAATTTTACGATGCACGCGCACCGTGACACAAAATTAACAGAATGAAGTTGCCCACTACACATTATTATTAATTAATAATTGAATAATATGCTAAATATTATTAAATTGTTAACGTTAAATATTTATTATTAATTATTTTATATTTAAAAAAAATAAAGAAAGCCAAAGAAGCATTACTTCTTAGTACACGCACCCATTTTTTAAAACAAAGATGAGCTTCAAGTGCGTCTCGTAATTGGTTTTGAAAGTTCAATCATTACTATGTTTACGGTCACTGTGAGAGCTTTTAGTATAAATATATAAAGCATATAACTTACATGAAAATAGATGAAGTCTGTCCGATGAAACGCAATTTAATTGGTATTCTATTACAAAGGAGCTACGGACGCTCAAGTACGGAGCATCTAATTAGCTTATAGCTTGACAACATATAGTGTATTCTAAAACATAATGGAACTTATAACATTATAAAATGTAAAAGGTTTTAACCGGCCAGCGATGACGCTTAACATTCGGTACCTAGTTACCAAATAAAGTAATTTTTAACTATATTAATTTAGAAAGGAATAAATTAAAAAAACTACTGGACTACTTCATATAGACATGATAATGTTAGTGCAGTAGGCTTGTCAATGTGTATGGTAACGACGTAAAGATAATATTTTTATTTAAGAATGTATGGAAGAGATTTTTTCGTAAACATCAAACATAATATGACGCAATACTCATTTAAAGGGTACATAGTGCTTACGGTGGCGATTCATTATTTGTATTGCTTGCACTAGAAGTTAATGTTTTAGTTCCAAAAACATCTGTTAATCGGCAGATCATCACTTACTTGCCTATAAAAAATGGGCAATGAACTTTAGGTATGTATAGCTTCCGTCTATAGTAATACACTCTTGTAACAATAAGCCGATATGGTTTACCTTCTAAAACTAAACTTGGACTAAGGATACATTGTTCCATTTATTCTAATTTAAACCGAGCTTTTACTGAGCTTTTCTCAGACAAAAAGACGAGAAAATTCACCGCGGTGAACTCGCGTGACTCAAATTGAAGTGATTTGGTAAATGTCAGCTATTTTATGCAAAATTGCATTATGTCAAAAGACTCGCATCTTCCAAGCCACAAATAGAGGGTTGAATAAATTCAAACCGTAAACCAAGAAGTTTATTATTTTTATTTTTTATTACCTCAGATCAATTACCAAGGCCGAACAATTCCATGATGGCATATTTAATCCATTATGGCCTTAATCCATAATATTAATCAAATCTTAAAGTACGTTAGTTTATTGCCAGTTCTTCTCTTCCGTTCTACGCCCTTGATTTGAGAACTAGCAGTAAATGTAAAATTAGGAGCATTTAATGTATATTTCTTATTTGACGTTCATAAGAGTACATTGAGTTACCTATATGAATAAATGCTTTTGGCTTTGACTCTTTAGTTACTTTCTGTCAAATTGATTATGCTATAAGGATACGGATCGGCGCTAGTGTTCAATATTGTGAGTGGATTGAAATAGTTTTATGAATTTCTCTGTTCTTGTGAAAATGTTCAAGACTAATAGAAATAAGAAATATATTACTAACTAACGGAACCGACAGACGTTGTCCTGCATGGAAATCTTTTTCGGCAAAAGAAAAATAATTCTGACGGTGTAGACTGGGAATCGAACCCAGATCGTTTGGTTTCGCGCCAAGATCCAGTTAAGCTATGCGAGCTTTGTAGCTGAAAAACCAGGTGTTTAGTTGCAGTATAGATAAATAACCTCGATCTGACTGCAGCGCCTGACGGGCTGATTTGTGAATCTAAACCATCCAGGGCGCCACCCAAATGCATACAAAATTCATATCGGTCCAGCCGTTTAAGAGGAGTTCAATGCCATACACACATAGTAGAATTATATATGTATATATATAAAGATAACAATAATCCAGTGACAGTACAATTTTATTTCAACGATAAATATTAATTAGGCTCGAATCACACACAGTTTGGCTTTAAGACATGCTGGATTCAAGCTATTAATGGCACACATAGAAAGCTTCATACCGGAATTTGAGCGCACCACCTCAGGAGAGTCCTTGAGAGTCGCATACTGAAGCCATTTTTTTTAATGAGGTGAAAATGCGCTTACGCAGGCCCGCGCCAAGGATTTCTTGCTGGAAGCAGGGGCTGGGTCTACACTCAAATCCCTCTGCTATCCAGAGGGGTAGCGAGACCCACTGAAAACAGCTCAGCCGTTAAAACGCCTTTAAGATGGGCCCTCGAGGTTCGCCAGGCATTCTTACCCAAATGATTACTTGTAATTACCACTCACGGCCCAGAACGTATTGCTACGTTCTAAACCTACAATCACCTTTCTACAGTTCGATGCACTCTGCATACTATAGAAATTCGACCGTGCCCGCCATGTACTGTTTAAGCACTCGCCCGGTACAGCACAACCCTACCAAGGGCCGAGAACAAATTTAAATTAATACTTATATACTGAAGCCACTAGGCCAACACTGCTCTTATGATAATTCAAAAATAATATAATGCTTTCAGTACAAATGTGCATTTAGCGATTCTTAGTGTGTATTTTATATAGACGGGCTATACGCTTAAATCCCCTGAGAGCGATACTCACACAGAAATGCTTTTAAAACATCTAATCTTGAAGCGTTTCTCAGTATTGTGTGAATTGTGAAATATTTTTGTGGTGTATATAACATCTTATCGGATTCATCTGAGTGGAATTCACATATCGTTCAAGAACTATTTTTAAGCAATAGTTTATAAGCATAAGTAGCAAAAAGCCTTATTTTACAGCTTATAAAGAATGGTTGATTTAGTATTAGAGATATGCCTAGTTGTAATCTTGCTATACGTAAGGCTGGTATATTTAAATAAAACTTCTTAATCGGATACAAACTATTCATTACGTTATGTTTAAGAAACTTAATTTAATTAATATTTATCTTGAACTAACTCGTTTGGAGGGAAAAATGATGAGAGAAAATTTTTACGTTGCGCGCGCGCCGTCACCAAAAA
Organism: Pieris melete; assembly: GCA_963693345.1. NCBI lineage: Eukaryota > Metazoa > Arthropoda > Insecta > Lepidoptera > Pieridae > Pieris > Pieris melete. The sequence goes on along the minus strand of CAVNZK010000032.1, from coordinate 1,118,767 downwards.
CCGACACCCTGAAATTAGCTATTGTCAACATTTTAGTTTTTGTCTATTGTTAGTGTCGTTTTTTCTACAAACGTAGAATAAAATTTTTGAAAAGATTTTTATCTTGTTACGCCAAAGAAGTATAACTTCTAACGCGTGTAAATAAGTACACACACACGTTTTATTTTAATTTTACACATGATTTATTATAATAACTCATTAAATTTATATTACAAATCCAAATAGTTATGGTAGTAAGATACAAGAATCAAAAATTTTAGTTAATAGGATTAAGCGTACTAACCTCAAGAGCGATTGGATTAGAGTAAATCGTTTTTACCGAATTCAAACCGAACAAAGGAGAAGGTTTACTAATCGTACAATTATTTTTAACGTTGGCAAGTCAATGTATGCTACGACCAAATCAACGCGGTCAACCAAGCGTGTAAATTAAAAAAAAAACTTTTCTAAACCAAAAGTATATTATCATAATAAGCAATTTAACTTTATCATTATTTCTTATTCAACCAAAGTCTGTATTCGATGAATTCCTCTCCATATTTCTAGCAAGAAAAATATATTCAATTCTGATATTGAGGGAGTTATTGAGGCGCAAATTTATTCATTACAAGTTCAAAGTAGTATTGATAAAGTGAGTGTTGTATGTTTGTCGTCTTTATTATGGAGAAAATGTTATCATAATAACGCTTATAAATGGTATACAATTTTTAAACAGAAATTACTCGATCAGAATAATATGAATTCACCAGTGCTACGTTTTAATAAGAAAACAGATATACGTGAATATATTTATTTATCAACACTTTGTTGCATTACATATGTAGTACTACACGTAACTTTAATTAAGGAGGCAACGGTGGCCTTATCGCTAACAAGCTATCTCTTCCAGGCAAAATTGGTAGGAAAAAATAAATATGAATACTAAAAAATTACGGATAAAAATGTAGACTTACAAATAATTAAAACTAAAATTAATCTTAAGAGTCATTAATCACTATGCTAGGTTGAAAAATACATAAAAATTATATAATTCAAAGTTTCCGGTGATTTCTTTTATGTAATAGGAGGCAAACGGTGAGGAGGCTCACCTGATGTGGTAAGTGGTACCGCCGCCCATGGATACTTACATTGCCAGAAGCAAGTGTTGCCAGCCTTTCAAGAATTGTTACGCTCTTTTCTTGAAGGACCCTAAGTCGAATTAGATATGAAGACAATTAGGAAGTATTTTTCAAAATTGGTTATAATGAATGTTCATCTATTTCAGGAATTGTATGTTGATAGATAACTATTTGATATTATAATCTAAAACCAATTAGTTCACGATGCGCTTTGCCCGCGAGATAGCGTTTCAGGCCACATAACCTTTGAATAAGGGGAAAAGGTCATATGGAAGGAAGACAGGAAAAACGTAACAGAAATTGTAATCTGTTAGATATGAAATGCTTTCGCTCGATTTCGCTTCCAGCAAATACCTTATGTCAAGTGTGCGCAGTGAGCTGGGCTGAACGGCTTTGGGAGGCTAAAGGGTTTGATGCCACATACACTTTGATTAGGGAAATAGATCATATCCCTAAAAAGTAGGTTACTCTGCGGTGGTACTACTTAAATATTAGATTGCTTTCAAACATTTAGTCTAACACTGTTAGGCCCCCACTCTTTAGTGAATAAGAGAAGAGTGTTTCATTAAATAGGTATAAATAAACAGTTTTGTTGAACTGAAACTTCTTTAAACGCATTAGGGTAAAAATGTTACGGAACGTCACGAAGATGTGCAGCCTTTTTTTATTTAATAACGATGTGCTAGTATAATATTGTGGTGCAATTATTCATACTTGAACACCAATGGTGTTTTTATAAGGCCACAGAACCTAGACCTTTTTGCTAAGACTCAGTAGGCTATTTTAGAAAATGTGGACATGAGTTAGCAATTATGATAATAGTAAATTTGTTATATTATTTAGTAATTGTTACCATATTTATGGTAGTATTTCTATATACATAACAACAACTAATTTTAGTTCTGGTTATTAATAATTCATTAATATAGAAAGACTGGCAAAATTAAATTATGGGATTTGGGCAGCTTAATTACGCAATAAATTATTTACAAAGAAGTTTCACTCTTACTTAGTACGCACGCATTTTTTTTTTAATTAAGGGGTTAGTATTTATAGGGGCTAAAGAGTACTTCCTATTTGATAAATGCAACAATGCAAGCAAGCCTTAGTAAATCAACAGTATTCACGAAAAAGAGGAAATGTATATAATTAATGCCCATCCGATACAGTTGATTGTGATTGTTAATTACATGTCATTAAAGGTTTCAATTGTATAACAATGTATTGACAATCGATTCGATAGCAGAAATTAAACGACCAATGTTCTCGTCAATATCAATGACGCGATTCATCACGCAAATTATTTTGAGATGCAAAAAGTTGCTATAGTGTCGAATTATCTTTTAATATAATTACTAATAATGATAAAATTTATTTTTAAAAAACTTTGTGACCCGATAATTATTCATGTCTATCAAAAACCCAAAATCAAATTAAGTTATATTTTATAATTATTTATACAAAAATTTTAATAATAATTGTTAATTTATTCACCTAAGCATAACAAGCAATTTAATACTAATCCAATCAAGTCAAAACAAAGTTAAGAATATTTTTATTATCTTAACATTTTCACAGATAAAGCTTCTCAAATTCAGAAGAGTATATGGTTGTCTATTTTAGATAAGGTAGGGATTAAAAACATTATATGTTAATGAATATGGAGAAACAGGAATATAACAAAAGCCACGAAGACCAGGCTCGTGAAGACACTTATATTCCCCATATTTCTGTACGCAGTTGAAACGTGGACCTTGCGAGATGTGGACAAGCAGAAAATAGACGCTCAGGAAATGTGGTGCTGGAGGAGAATGCTTGGGGTTTCGTGGACCGAGTTTCGTACAAACGTCTCGATACTGCAAGAACTCGGTATTAGGCAGCGTCTGTTTTTAACAGTACAATCTCGCATCCTTACATTCTTCGGACACGTATCTAGTCGTGGTGATCAGTCCATAGAACGCCTTGTCGTCCAGGGGAAGGCACTAGACCGCGCGGAAGGTCACCTACGCGTTGGACAGACCAAATCAAGTCTGCCGTAGGAGGTTCACTCAATCAGTGCAGCAGGATGACCTCTAATAGGCAACGATGGCGAAACGTCGTGAAGCGCAACACATCTTCTATTACTACTACTTCATCGTGATCACGACCGCTATGTCAAGAGTGCACTGGATAGGAAGGAAGGTTAATGAATGGCCACACCGCCCAGTATTTCTTAATATTATCATCAGAAAATCTCTAAGTAATTCAGCAATCATACAAATACGATATAGTCTAATCCGCTTTCGTTTTTAATCACCTTTATAAGTCACCCGAAGCCATCTGTAAACCTAATCTGTGAAATCATATTTCAAATATTATTATTTTTTTATCGAAGAATAAGAACGAATATTACTCTGTTAATGTACTGTTATTTTTGGATTTTAAATAATTAAGCCTTTTATATCCTCGTGCAAGTTGTCATTTTGGGTCTAACGCTGGCCGTAGACGGACCGCATGTTGCAGCCCATACCGACTGCTCTAAACGATCGCCGCACGCCGATCTACAGTTTCCATACTTAATTCATATCCGCAATACACGGACCGCTCGAGCAGTTCCTGAGCGGTCGGAGCAGTCGCTCTGCGGTCGAGTTTCGCCGTGCGGCGACTAAGCAGTCGACTGCTTAGAGCTTCCGGACCCACCTACACGGACCGGTACAAGCGGTTGCTGCCGACCACGTGCCACTCCCTCAAATAAAATAAAATACTAACTCAATTTCATCAAATGAAACCACAGACATTCTAAAGTAGTTGAAAAACTTTTTAGTGTCTTCTCTCAGCTAATAAAATATTCCATGCTGTTCTCTTGATTGTAGTATTGGACGCACCCACATACTACGGTGTCTTCTTCGCCAACGCTTGCGTAATAGAAGTACAAGTAGCTGTGTTTTTTCATCGAAATCCATCTTGTAAATGAACTCGCATCAGTATTATTTTGCGGTCGAACACAACTGCTCCAAGCAGTCGTGTTGAAGTCGTGTACGACTTTAACGCGACCTCTCTACAGCAGTCGGTCTTGACTGCAACATGCGGTCCGTATATGGACAGCTTTAAGGGGCGTTCCCACGAGGCGTTAATCACGACAGTCAACCACGCTTTCGTGAAATACACTTCTGTGTGAACGCATAGGCGTTGAACTTGCTTTCGTGAGGAACGGCGCACGACACAAGCGTGGATAGATCAAACGTGTTTGATTTTCAGTCGTGATATACCGTTCGTGAAGCCAAGACACAACAACGTGGAATTAAGTTTAACGACAGTGAAACTACGCGTTTTTTGGAGTTATATTCTATGGAAAAGGTGTTATATGATCCAAGTTTGGAGGAATACCGTGATAGAGATTTACGTGCCGCCGCAGCTAAGAGAATAAGTCATGAATTAAATATTCCTGGATTTGGACCAAAAGAAGTTATATCAAAATTTAAAAATTTAAGAAGCTCTTTCTGTCAGGAGTTAAAAGAACTAAAAAGACTAACACGAAGCGTGAACGGCACGAAATCCCCCAACCATGTGAACGTTTTATCAATTCACACTTTCGTGAGTGTCACGAACGACAGTTGACTAGCGTAGTTGACTGTCGTGATTAACGCTCCGTGGGAACGCCCCATAAGACTTGGGTGATGCTGTCACGATCAGCCTTCAGCAAACAAGTTATTTGACATGACAACTTGAAGCATTTTTTTTTTGTAATTGTATTGCGCGCACGGAACCAACAATCATTGGTGCCCCACGTTGACAGTTTGATAAAGGTTATATATGTATTAACACTTTCATTAACTGCACAGTAATCGAACTTTTAAAGTTTAACAATTTAGTTCAACATACTTTTTCTTGTGCAAAGCATACCAATACTAACACAATGAAACTGCAAGAAATTCGATCCGAGTACTAACTCGAGACGAGTGCAACAACTTTTATCATATACGTGTATAGAACCTGAAAAGACAATGTTTGTTTAAGAATGCGCTTACAGCTCGGTACAAATATTTGTCTACTTTTACAAGATTGGAGTTAGGAAGTTTTAGTTTGATTTGGGATTTATTTATTGTCAAAAATCATTATATTATAGAAAATGTCCTGAAGAAGCAAATAATGGCATGGGTCATACATACGTTTGTACGCGGTCATTTGGAGGGAAAGGCTAAATTAGCCTCCAAGAAGCTTGGTGTGCTCAGCAAGGCAAGATGGTAATTTGCTCCTGGTCATCGCTTGCAACTGCATAAAACGAAAATTCAGCCCTAAAAAAGTACTGCTCACATCTCTGAGCGGCAAGCCCCCGGTACAAGCTGCATCCATTTACCGTAATCATTGAAGAGCGGTTCGAATGGTCAACCAATCTTTTTCCGAGCGGCTTGATCCCTGCTGATGCGTAGAGATATGGGTTCGCTCTTCATCTTCATTTACCACAGATAGCATTTGTTGTTTGCCACCTGCCCTGTGATTCTGTAACTCACTTGTCGAACTCACACAGCGGTTTTCGCATCGGCGGTCGCTCTCAAATCAGTCGTGAAGCAGTCATTTTATGATTTGGCATTCTGAAAAGGTGGGAGCTTGTAGTTTATTGTTTATCAGAATGCCAAATCATAAATTGGCTGCTTCACGACTGATTTGAGAGCGACCGCCGATGCGAAACCACTGTGTGAGTTCGAAAAGTGAGTTACAGAATCGCAGGGCTGTTCTACAAAAAACAACTATTCGTATACTTATACGTATAGTTCAAACGCAATGATTCCAAGACAAAATCTAAAAATAGTTAAACTTTACCCTCAAATTGAAGAACGTATTTAATTAAAAGTATCAATTCGACATGATCCCCAATAATCTACATTTAAAAATGTAGATTAGTCAGTAATGAAAAAGGAATGATTTCATATTTGACTTATAATTATTTTATTACTTTTATAAATTCATAAATTAAATTCAGGTAATCTATAACACAATATATATTTAGATATATTTAATGTAACTAAAAGATGTTTAAAAAATAATTTGAATAACTCTGGTATCTTTTAATAATAATAATTTGTTTTTCTTCCCTTATATTAAATGTATATTATAATGATCAATGAATCTCAGAACTTAGAATTTAGAAATTATTAAATATACTTGTTATATTTTTTATATAAATAGGTAAAACTGTGTTTTGTTTATGATTGAACGTGTATTCCATTTTTGGCTTTTGTGTAGAATCTAATTGTTAGGATATTGTTTAGTGAGTAGCTGTAGGAATACTGTTGAGCAAATAAATAAATAACGTTAATAGCCGGTAACGTTAATTTTACACGGGTTTGCCGGGTCGGCTATTTGTAATTCAACACACTAGATAAACACAACGTCAATCTTTGATTAATATTGACTAAACATTTATCTAGTTTCAAGACATGTCAAACAATTTATTAACTGGGAAAATTCGTTCGAGAATGCTTAAAACATGATTGCAATTTGAAATGCGAATTAGAATATCGTTCTAATTAGCTACACTGTTACTGATATATATAGCTAACTATCTGTTTAGTGATACCGCCCGCCGCCCATGGATACTCTCAACGCCAAAGGGCTCACGAGTGCGTTGCCGGCCTTTTAAGAATTGGTATCGCTCTTTTCTTGAATGACTGCGTACTAAGAGTGGAACCCGAAAATAGAACTTAACATAATGTACTATAAAAATGGTATCGAAAACTCTGTGACCGCTGTAATCGTTGTATCGCTATCGAAGGCTAAATAATCAAATCAAAATCTATCAAAAAAAACTTTTCACCTTTTATACTATGAACTCGAAGTAAGCATTGTGCGTCAAGAATCGAACCCAAACACTTCAGGCCTTCAAAGCTTAGTAGCCATTATCTATAATAGCTAATCGCATAGTTCCATTAATATAATATCTATGTTTAATATATAATATACTAGCAGACCGGCCAAGCGTTGCTGTGGCTAAGGTTTTTGTTATATTACATAGTAGCAAACTATTCAAGGGAAACGGTAGGAGAACACCAGTCATGGGGACCACCATGCTTTTTTGGTGGTTATGCTCTTAAATTAGTTTTTTAGTATAAGTTTGGCCATGGGCTGTAAATAAATAAATAAATTGTAGCTTATGTGAAACGTTGGTACTTTCAAGACAACGCCATCTGTTAGAATTGTGACTATCAAATAATAAAAAATATTTTGTAATAAAATAATATTGTGGGTATAAATTAATATGTAAGCTATCCTATCTTTTAAGTTGGATCAAACTACACACGGTGTGCAAATTTTATTGATATCGGTTCGGTAGTTTAGGAGTCCATAGCGGACAAACAACGTGACACGTAATTTATATATATTAAGATTTATAAAGAATGGTATACTTTTTGAATAAAAACTGTGACATACTTTCACAAAAGACGTAAAGGGTTAAAACGGACGAGCGGCAACAATACCTATTCCTAACTTTCATAATTCCCTTACTCGGAAACAGTTGACATTCATTGTTATGGGACTTTGAACCTTATTTTAACTATTTTAAAACGAAAATAGGAAGTAAGAATATAGTACATTTCTTGAACCGACCCTAATTTGACTAAATCTTTAGCTGCTGAATAAAATTTTGCTGAAATTGAAACGTCTTGCTGGATACTTTTGGCCGTATTAAAATTATATTCTAGTTTTCATATTCAGGGATACTTTGAAACGTGACCTCTTTGTTGATACAAATGCATTTCAAAATAGCAGTGTTATTTGTTGGGTTGTTAATCCTGATTGAATCAAAACTATCAGATGTGAGAGTTTTTTTGATACAAAACAAATAGGTAATACAAATTTACAGGATTTTTTTGCCACACCACCACAGCTGCCCACTGAAGTATTTCCGAACCAATACGACTTAGGGCCCTCCAAGAAAAGAGCGTACCATTTCTTAAAAGGCCGGCAACGCACTTGCGAGCTTCCTGGCAATGTGAGCGTCCGTGGGCGGTGGAGTCACTTAAGACCAGGTGAGCCGCCTGCCCGTTTGCCTGCTTTTACATAAAAAAGGAATATTTTGGGGAATGCACAAAAATATGACAGCAAGTTAATTTTAATTTAGTTAACTATAAGTATATATGTAAAGAAAAAAATATTAATCTTAAATTAGATTATTAATTACATATTTTCTTTATACAGATGTTCATTTAATTTTTTTGTTAGTCTGTGGAAAAGACGCTACTTTTATTTGTCTATGTATGTGTTAGTTAAGTGAGTACATTTTGGATTGATTATAAAAGAAATAGGATAAAAGTGATTTTCAACTTAAATAACAAACTCTAAATGCTTTTTCTTAAAATAAATATTTTTGCAACTCATTTGAGTTTCACTCTCTTATATATATTATTTAAAATCTAAACAAATATTATAATAATATTGTGGATATATCTTGACGATTCGCAACCTTTTTTTAAATACGTTCTTTAATTTGAGGGGAGAGATTTGCCGTATCGGCTGGATAAACATTAATTATTTTTCTTTTTTTGGTCAATCTTCATTTGTTTTTAGTTATTCTATTCGGGATTGAGACAAATACAATAAATCAAAAACCATGAAAATCGGTCCAGCCGTTCTCGGTTCTAGAAGTTAATAGGTTCGGAAAATCTGGATTTTATGGTTAAGTCAAAGTCAGAATCATTTATTCATATAAGTAATATGTACACTTATGAACGTCAAAAAAGTAATATTGCTTCTAATTTTACATTTACTGCCAGTTCTCAAATCAATGGCATAGAACGGAAGAGAAGAACTGGCAATAAACTCTCTACGCTACGTTATATATGTAAGTGTAGTTTAAAAAACAATTAAAATAAATTTATTAACTTAAAAAAATTGGTGAAACCCTGCGGAATAATAAATACCATTATACACTACGCACACCACTGAATTATGGACCGTATTATCCCTAACAACAAAAATTGCTTTCATAAGAAATTACCTAACTTTAGTAATTTAGCCATTTTCTGAGATACATTTGAAAATTTTAAGATAATATTAGAGCGGAGAGATATTAATTCTTTAAGATGATGCAAAGTTATGGTTTTAATAAAGAAATATTGAGCTTCGTCGGATTAATCTTGTTAGACTAGGATGGATATAAGGTTCTGGAATTTAGAAATAATAGTTGAAAGTTATTCGATGGTATAATTATATATAATGATTTTAATTCACGCAGCTTAATTGTCAGTTTTGGCATTAACATCTGGAATTAAATTAATATTAAAATATATTTGTTAATACATTCATCATAATAAATTAGACGACTCATTGGTCTAGTGGTTAGTACCCCTGACTGCGAATCCATGGGTCCCGGGTTCGATCCCCGGCTGAGACGAACATCGATGTGATGAGCATTTGGTGTTGTGCTTAGGTCTTGGGTGTTTCAATATGTATTTATATGTCTATCTATCTATAATATGTGTGTATATCCGTTGCCTAGTACCCATAATACAAGCGTCACCAGCATGGGACTAGGTCAATTGGTGAGAATTGTCTTTAAAAAAAAAATGTGTCAAAGTAATTAGCAATTATAAATCAAATAGACTTCAACTCATTTTATAATAAGTAAATAGTGATTTAAATTACATGCATAATACTCTTGTTACTTTTTTATTTATAGTACTCCTACATAGTAGCCTATCAGGCAGATATGTGGTTCTAATATTAATATTGAATATAACAAGCGTAATCAAAGACGCACACTCGGCAAAACCCTATAGGTTTGCCATTTCAATATTTAGGTGTCAACTGATTCGTCAAAATCCAACAATTATGTCCCTCGAGAGATATAAACAAATGAATACTCACAATGTTTTATTATCTCTAAATATCTAATTATTTGCGGAATTCTAATAATTTTATAAAATTTAAGTGAATTTTATCTGAAAAGGTTTCTGTTAAAATATAACATTTAAGTGGGATAACGTACGTTTCAATTCAACAAAGTATTTTTTGCGAATCGCTCTAAGAAATAAGTTTCAATGGTCTTTAACGAAAGAAAGGAACGCTTACCTCCTTCGACTTTCATTTATAAAGCGGTAATTAGTCCAATTGAACTAGAATTTCATGAGAACACAAAAACGAAAGAGAAAAGCATTGTAGGTTTTCTTTGGCATTTATTCTCCATCTTCAAATTGTCTTTAGGTCAAAAATAATTTAAAAAAAGATTATTTTGAATTACTTTTTTGGTAATATTATTTTCAGAATTGCTATGTCAACGTTAATGATTCATATATAACATGTATAATGAGATAAAAAAGATAATAAACGATTTACTCACAAAACACATTTGGTTAAAGCTTAATATACCAACATATAGTTTTCCAACTAAGTACTTCTAATAACAACAATATAATAAATTTTATTTACCTATACAATTCTCCAAATAATATCACAACACATCCACACACTATATAATTTCGCACTCTTTAAAGTGCAAAGCACATAAACGCGATCCTGAAGCGGCAATAAAAACTTTAATATTATAAATATACATATCACACGACCATCCCTCACGGAAGCTTTAAGCTGACTGAGGGTGAACTTTGAATCTCGAAGCTTTGAGATAATGAATACCCCATCGAACTCAATACAGTTGCATACTTCACCAAGTATATATTATTGGTATCATATGTAATACAAGTATATTGATTAAGAGGATTCGAATATCAAATAAAATTCCTGAATATAGTTGTTTACATTTCTACATTTTTTCATTTTTTTTATTTTAAAAGGCACACTAACGAAACACATACAAACTCTTACAGAGAACACATAACATAGAAAACAAGATACATGCATGTGCATCAATAACAAGTGTGCACAACATTTAAAGGGAAACATTACAATGATGAAGGGAAAATAACTTTTACTAGATTTTATCGAACTCTATATGTTTTTAAAAAGCAAAGTAATAAGAATTTAAAAAAAACTACAGAAGTACTATACACAAACATGGTTATACGTATAGTTCCGAAACCTCAAAATACGCGTTTCTTTGGATTTAAGGTTATTTTTACTGACAAATCCTGTAAAACTGTTAACCGCTATGGATGCGGTGACATAACAGGAGATCACTTAAGCGAACATTTGATGTTTTAAGTGTTAATGATCTCCCAAATCGCCTTTTTATCTCCACCACGTAATTAATAATATCATTATTTTAAATATCACAGGGTTTAGTTAACATTAATTACATTAAATAGATACAATTTGTTTGTAGCAAGAATCACTGTAAGTAAAAACTGTCAATGAAAATGAAAATTGTCAGTTTCAACCCACGTCTGATTATCATAAAATACTTTGAAGAAACGATTAGAAAGATATTGTTAGTAAGTTGTTATTGTCAAAGTCTAAGCAGTGACATAATTTTATGAAGGGGATACCTAAAGCTTCCCGACAGACCCACAAAAATTCTGACTTTTGTATAAATTAGTTAATATTTCATAAACGCTATTTCTTTTAGCGATTTCGAAAGCTTTCAGAGCACAACGCAAAAGGTTGAACTCGTAAATCATACCAGTGTCAATTGCATACAGCTCACATTCCACAGATCCACGCAATTTATTTACTAGCTGATATCCAAAAATTTGTCTTGAAATATTAAAGATTCGAATTTAGAATTATTCTCTTGATATCGCATGGCAAAGTAATAAACACTTCGCTTTGATTGGTTTGTTCATATAAAGCCTAAGCTCATAAAACAATATGTCTCTTTTCTACACAAGCAGTGGTTCCATCCTCAGCTGTGCACCAATGGACTTACTTTGTATGTGCGCATTTAACATTCGCTCGAACGGTGAAGGAAAACATAGTGAGGAAACCGGCTTGCCTTAGACCCAAAGAGGTCGAGGGCGTGCGTCAGGCACAGAAGGCTGATCACCTACATGCCTATTAGATTAACAAATGATCAAGAAACAGTTACATAATTCTTATGCCTAGGCCTAAAAAGGTTGTAGCGCCATTGATTTTTTTTTCTTTTTTGAGACAAACTAGTAATATACAGAATATGTCTATGAATAACGGGGAAACTTTTTTTATAAAAGATTTCTCTATGGACAAGAAATCGTGAGTATCCAAGATCAGCCAATAGGAATTCGAAAAGTTAGAAGGTAAAAATGTATAACTATCTGAATTTGCTTTCAGAACGAATAAGTTAGATCTTGCAATTAATTGTGAACGTTGCATTGTATAATTCTAATAGGTAAACTTAATAAAACATAATAGTTATATACTCCGCTATAAACTGACTGGCAAGCTCCGAGCTTAAACAAGACGAGGACTCTTTGATGTTCAAGAAACTAATGCATTCATTGAGGTATATCTTTACATAATTTATTTCTTTAACGTTGTAGTGTTATAGCCTTTAATGCAGGTAACTTAATAAAATAAATATTATTAGGTTTCGTATTATCTTTTAGTATTATAATAACTTATTCTGTATAATATACGTTAAATTACCTACGTAATTGATTATTTAAATAGAGGCAGTTACACAAAACATGCATTAGAAACAGAATGTCATATTTTGGGTTATTTATTTAGTTATTAAGCTTACGACATCACACACAGTCCGAAATCTACAAATTATTTTACAAAATCTTACATCTAAAATGTGAGACAATTAATGTAAGCATAAGTTTCTCAAAAAAAAAAAATTAAATAGAAATTAAAAAAATACAATTAAAACACACATTAAAATAAAATAAATTTACAGAAATTTGTTGGCACTTAGAGCAGAAAAAAAGGAAAAATCATCAGCATAACCAGCGAAATTAGGTTCGAGAAAGGCACCCCACAATGCTTTCTCTAAAACCGATCAGCCCACTACCGAATATATTTAGCTCCGGATAAGGTGTGTTCAATTTGTTAAAATCGCGAAGAATTCAAACGAGAGGTGCCTGAACTCCTAGGTTGGGTTTAAGGTAACACGATGATGATATATCACCCGTATAAAACAATTTTCATATAAAATATATTTATGAATAATACGTATAGATTCTAAAGATCTTCCGGGAGAAATAAGTCCGTAATGGTTTTAATTCATTTTAGAAAATTTTCTTGATTAAACGGAAGAGATTAATTTGTTCTTAGGATAAGACAATCGGTTTAACCTTTGAACTTTATTACCGATCAAAGTGATTCTTATTCTTTCTACTAAGACAAATTGATACCTTTGACAATGAAATATGTATAGCCAAACGGACACTAACAATAAAAAAAACTAAAACGTTGAAAATAGCTAACTTCATTGTGTCGGTTTTTTGTGACGGTGTGCGCGTACATCGTAAAAATGTACTCTCATTATTTTTCCCTAACGTGCCAAAAGAAGTATAACTTCAAGAGTTTGTAGCAAACCTGGATATTATTTATATATTTCAAAACATCACAAATAAGCCTGTAAAAGCTGCATTAAGAGTTATTGAAAATTTGCTGGAAAAAATATAAAATCGTCTTTATAAAACTCGTTGAATTATAAACAGTCGAGTGTCGGATTATTGGGTGAGGTAAGTGATTTATTGTGAGGATTCAAGAGGATTTGGCCAAGTTATATTTAACTTTGAATTTGACTGCGTATTTTGTTTTTATCTGTGATATAAAATCTTCATAAGCTGAGAGCACCTTTATTCAAAACTCGTCAAAAGCATACAGGGTAGGTGCAATATATAATAATATGTAATCTCTTTATAACGCATTTCAAGAGACGAGATTGTTTTCATTATAGAGAGGGTGCGTTATAGGGAAGGCAGAATTAATGTATGGCTTTTGTGTTAAACCAAACAAATTTATCTCATTTTGACGTTATAGACAGTTTATCGTTACAACGAATGACGTTATAAAGAGTACACAGTACTTTATATTCATTATGAATTACATAACTTTAATATATTAGGACAAACATAATAGTCGGAAGCCCTTTGAAAGATATACAACGATTTTAATTATTACAATACGTGCGGTAACAGAACCGTTGTGGTGTACAGTGCTAAGTTTTAATTTTTTTTTATATTAATAACACTGTTAAATCACTAATACTTATACTAATAATAATTATCTAAATACTTAAAAAATGAAAATTATGTATTTTTGTGAATAAATGACGCTTGCGACACGAATATTGGTTTGCGTAACTGCCACTCTCGTTCTCTTTCCACACAGCTTCTAAAAGGCCATAATGAAGATAATAATATAAAGCTTAAAAATAAGTTAAAAAAAACTTTAGAGGTGTCAAGGGACACCCGGATGGAACTAAATTCCTTTCGATTAATTTATATGTTAATTGGTATCATAACAGTATGATATTTTCTCGACACCAATCTTACGACGAAAAAAAAAGCCAACATCACGAGGTGTTCCCAGGCGGTCACCCATCCAAGTACTGACCTCGCCCGACGTTGCTTAACTTCGGTGATCGGACGAGAACCGGTGTCGTACAATAGCAATATATAAAAAAGTGTGTTGACAATTTTTCGACATGAATTTTTTCCGTCTAGTCATAATTGAATGTAATTTCCTAATGAAATGTCAATTACAGGTAATATGGGTTTTGAGGCTGCACGCGAGAGATTGGTTGAACCACAGATAATTGATAGAGTTATATTAACATTGCGAAGGTTTATACTAAGATGTTTTCGACATACATACAACATACAGTGGCACATTACAAATGTTAAACCATGATTGTCTAAAATGGACGGATTGGGAAACACTATTAAAACCTTATCAATTAAGTATTTTGTTTTTAAGATAATATATCTGATGACAATAATTTATTTTTTGCTCAAGACTCCTTGGTGAGTACCTACTTTATTTAAAACAGTGTAACTGATTTAAAACAATATGGGTATTTCTACTATGTACTTTATTTTCGAGAATATAAAATTCACTTTCAGCGTAACACAACTAATACTCTTATTAGGAAATAAACTAACCAACTCTTGTATGCATTCATTAATAACGCTCTATTATTATTGAAGGGAAACTTGTTTATCGGGGTTGGAAAAAAATGTAGAGTAACATTTTTTCGTTACGCGTCACATTTTTCCGTTACGCGCCATGTTGCTTTCTGAAGTCAAACTTCTTTATCGGCGTTGGAATGGAAGTTCTTTATCGACGTATGAGAGAAATTTTGTAGCAAATCGTCACGATTTTCGGTTACGCGCCATCTTTTTCTTGTCCCTACCACGGTTGATCCGAAGAGATTCGAAGCCATTAATAACAAAAATATATAATAACGATAACAATGATAGTAATAATTCTATTACAATTAATGACATTCTGTAATAATCTTAGTAGTAATAAGGTAAAATGAAAAAATTGTATTTGTATTCATGTCTATGATAATAAAAGCCTTTTGTTAAACTTTATTTAACCAATTTCGTTAAGTTGCATATAGTAGATAATTTTTCGAAAAATAAGGTCATAAAGAACTTTCACTTCTTACGTGTGTACACATATAACACGCACACATTTTTATCTACGAACACTGTGTGCTACCCATGTACTATTGAAAAAAATATTCTATTATACAATTCTTAAACGTATTAAATAAGAATATTTCTTATTTCTATTAATTAGTCACTGTTAATTTTTTTGAAGTTGGTTTAACGGACTATTTATTTCTTTAAGTAGTTATAATGTTATTAACGTAAATGGGACACCCCACTTAAAGAAATTGTAAATAGAACTATGTTGGCACATACATACAGTACAGTACATATAGTATATGTGCAAACATACGAGGACGGATTCCTATAACACGGACTATTGGTTCCGCGTTCTAGGAAACGCGTTGTAGCAATATTTTCGCATACCGCACATGTATGACCCCATTTAACGCGTGTACAAATGATTCACGTTTAATTTTTCTTGTTAAAAGTTATTTAACATTGAATATAAAACTATGTTATGAACGAAATAAGTGGGTGGGTACACATCTTTTTTTTAATGGGATCTCGCCGTTGGCCTTAAGGGCCTTTACAGCTCTTTGGCGAGCGTAACTCGGCCACAATAGGCGTTTTCCCGCGACTAGCGCAAGGGCCGTCGCAGGGTGGTCAATCGTCTGACGGAAGCTCACTGGAGCGAGCGAAGTACAAAGTTAATCATTTTAAATTTCAAAGTACAGAAATAACGTGTGAAATTCCCGCCTTATATAAGAGAACACCCGTGCTATACGAGGGACCGAAATCGCGTAATATGAAAATGCGTTATAGGAGTACCGTGTTATAAGGGGCTTTTTAAAGCTAGATGCCTAATCGAAATCTATTGATCGATAGGCTGAATTTTATTTAATTATTTTTTTTTAAATTTGTATGCGTCTCTATAGAGTTATACGCATTAAATAGACTCCGTGAACTACAAAAGCGAATGAAGCATTGCATTTGACAAATTAGCACGTCCCCTAATGCAATTTAAGCAAGAACTTCACAAAAGAATCTGGTTAAGGCATAGTTGTAATCTCCTCTTAGGCGACAGATCCGATTTACGAAGGGGAATTTTATATATTTGTTATATGGATGTTAAGACGGATAGCCAGTGGACTGTGAAGTTTGTATTTAAATTTATATGAAAGTGTGAGTATTATTTGTGTAGTATATGTAGTGTATATTATAGTATATGCAGTATGTAAATACACTAGAATATAAATAAGAACTAAGAACCTAGCAATATGTTAATGATAGAATAAAAATCTTTGTTTTTTTATCATTATTTAACTATTAATTACTCAAAGACGTCATGTGGAACATGGTGTAATGGTTCTTAACACACATTTTGTAAAACAAAAAACTTGGCGATTAAATGAAAAAATGATTTTGAATTTCAATTTGCATCTATACGGTTACCATAGCCCTACAGCTACGATCTAACACATTGAATAACACAGTCAATATATTATCAGTACGGGATGTCTGCACTAAGAGACCTAATGTCACAGAAGGAGCCCTACGGGTAGGATCAAAGGTTTAAGGTGGTAGGATTTTCTCGAAGCTATCAGGCAGGCTCACCACGATAATTATGTGCTTAAAGGTTTCTTCTCCAGTATGAAATATTTGGTGAACTCTGTATAAATGTTTTAAATACTACTTATACTTATTCACAGAAACAAAAGGTAAGCTATATCGCGCACCTTCCGCCTTAAAAATTTGGGACAACCACGTCCGCTGTGGCAGCAAACAGCTGAACAGTGTATAAGACGAAGGTAACTGGATCATGGCCTGATCACGACATCGTCAATTAGGTATAGAACTCTAATCACTATTTTTTTTTCACTTTTAGATATATTTTTTTTATTTCAAGATAAATATTTATTCTCTGATTTTTCATTCCGTAGAATTTTGACATTTCATAAATGTTGCTACAAAAGAAGTTCTACTAAGTACTAAAATAAAATGAAATTCTACGTATTTCTTATGTTTTACCTACAAAAAGGTATTTCAATATCACGAACAATATATCGAATTAACTTTAATTACTTTATTTTATTCTTCAGCTGGCATAACTACCTTCTAATTCCAGGTTTAGTAAACCTTATCAAGAAAGTGAAATGTTATCTTTACTTGTGAGATTTTTACTGTTTGTGATGAGAAGGGACGTAATTATCAGTCGCCGTAAAACCACTTTTAATAAAAAATAAACCAAATACCAATATCAAATAAAAGGTATGTATAGACAGATGCTTAGATTCGTATTGAAATTGAAACATGTGCCCGGCCAAAAAGGTTTGTAATCTCTGACAAGTCAAAAAATGATAGCTGTCAGAATTCTACAGAAATAAAAATCAGTATAGTGGGACTAGGCCATAGAAGTCATCAACAAATAAAAACAACACATTTATCTAAATGTGATATGCAATAACGACTTGTTTGGACTGAAAAATATTCGTTTAACAAAAGGAAATTGCCTATTTTTTTCATGAAAATTGTTCATGATTCTGATTGTGATTTGTATATTTTCTCTCGGATTATGCGGGAAATGGAAAACATCCTCGTTTTATTGCCCTAATCTTGATGTTTACCGTTTCTTGTAAAATACATCTTTCATTCCGGTCGTGTCGGCAAAATTAAATTATAACGGAAAGTGTAGCTTATATCTAAATTAGGGAGAGTTGTTTTTTTTTGATCGCCTCTCTGAATTAGTAATTTTAATACGATAAATTTGAAGGCAAACTTCGACATACAAATATAAGAACATTAATTAAATGGAAAATAGAGACTTTCTCAAATTGTTGAATCTTTTCAATTTTCTCTTTACGTACCCGAAGATCTGGTTAACACACCGGCACATTTTACTTAAAAGGCCAAAATAAAACAATTTTGTACTTATAACGAACAATTTAGATTGTAATTAATTGTTTAGTAAAACCTAAACATAACAATCAAATACACAGTGTTTAAAATTTTCGATCAGTAAAAAAAGAAGTAATTATAAAAATAAATAAACAAATTTAAAAAGTTTCGTCCCTGTGGCAGTGTACCCTTAACGCCGGAAGCCTTTCCTTGCTGTATTGCGATACATATTCTATCTTGCGATACATATTCTACTATCTTCCAGGCGTCAACTTAAATCTTTAATTAGCGCATGTGCACTTGAACCCCACGGCCCAAGAGTCTCTACTCCAAAGGGAATAAAATCGAAGTTGGCGGAAAGACTTATATTTGAGCCGTTTATTATTTAGAATAATAAAAATATGAGCCTTTATTCAAACAGAAAATTTTACATAACTTTAATCTTAAACTATTGTTTCTAGTGAGTCGGTGACAACCAATCATCCATCTGTTTGGCCAATTTTGGCAAAGGCCTCCTCCATTTCTTTCCACTCTGCTCTGTTCTGAGCTTTCCTTGTCTACTTCGATTTGTTCTCTTATTTCTTGGGTTTATGATCTTTTTGTTCCACTTTTCCTCTTTTATATGACCAGCCCATTTCCATTTCAATCTTCGTATCGTCGTGACGTCTTCAGTTTTCGTGTGGTTTCTTATGATTTTATTATTCATTCTATCGGACTTTTTATTTAGATTATTTATTTCTAATAAGGTGACAAAACCAAGCTACCATATTCTAGAATAATTTGGTGTAAAACAACGATTTGCACTCAGTCGACGTACTTTTAAAACAAATATTTTCCAACACGTAAAACACTATTCAATAGACGTCTGGGGTTTTAGGCCACTTGACAACACATCCTTGGCAGCTTACATATCAGTCAGCTTGTACAGGGGGAGCTGAAAAGAGTCTCATTTGCTTGAGAGCCTCTCACAAAGCGGTATTTGAGGTTGCATTTCGCACAATTGTGTGCTTAAATTTTGTAGCTTTTCTTTAAATGCAAATAAATATTACCGCGAAACATTCGAAACATCAAAATGTATATAGTGTTACTAGCTGATCCGGCAAACGTCATTTTGCCATGTATATTTATAATAAAAAATAGGGGTTGATCAGAGGGGTGAAAATTAGGGGTTGTATGTATTTTTTAATGCTGTATCATATAAAAATTATTTTATCTAAAAATTAAAAAAGAATAATAATTAAATACCCTTAACATTCAGGGGGATGAAAAATGGATGTTGTCCGATTCTTAGACATACTCAATATGCACACAAAATTTCATGAGAATCGGTCAAGCCGTTTCGGAGGAGTTTAACTACAAACACCGCGACACGAGAATTTTATATATTAGATAACTTAGAGTTTATAATATCAATAACTGGAATTCGAAACTAAAAAAAATTAAACACGATTTACTGACAGTAGGTACCTTTAAATAAGTCGATTATTAATTCAATCTTCTTTATATGTAATATAACTCACTGAACTCCTCCTAAACGGCTGGACTGGTTTGAATTACATTTTTTGGATGCGTTTGGGTGGCGCCCTGAAGATTCACAATTCAAGATTCACAGTTATTTATCTGTACGGCAAATAAACAGCTGGTATATATATATATATATATATACCACGGAATATTTATATATATATATAAATATTCCGTGCACGTGTTCATAAGTAAACTCCTAAACGGCTGCACCGACTTGGATGAAATGTTTGGTGTGTCGAGTCAAGAATTATTTACATTATTAGATATTTTTTTTGTATGTACGTGTGTACAGGACAACGTCTGTCAGTGGATTGTTGGATCCGCTAGTTAATATATAATAATATGAAGAACATAAAATTTCAAGACGTTCCGTGTTCCAATTTTCTCCGCACTCAATCATAGAGAAATAAAAACTCGCTGCTGAAACTCAAGGTGCAAATTCTCGGGAAAAAGGAAATTTTTAACCCGGTGCCGATAAACTAATTCAAACTTAATATATAAAGTTTTCCATTTAAGTGTAGTTTGAAAGTATATTTAAGAAATTGTTAAGGTACAGAAAAAGGAATATTAGAAACTAGCTAAGATTTTCATTACTGCTATCCCAAAGATACCGTCATATGGTCACGCTTTTATGCATTTGTTTAAGCATGTGAGCAGTGTTGGCCTAGTGGCGTAAGCGTACGACTCTCATCCCTGAGCTCATAGATTCGATCCTCGGCTGTGTACCCATGGAATTTCATGTGCAGGTGAAGGAAAACATCATGAGGACACCGGCTTGCCTTAGACCTAAAAAGCCGAAGGCGTGTTTCAGGCACAGGAGGCTACTTGATAGCATAGCCTACTTGCCTATTTGATTGACAAATTATCATACAACTGATACAAAAATCTGAGGCCCAGGCCTAAACAGGTTGTAGTGCCACTGGTTTTTATAGTATGTTGCAGGTGTATATAGTGTAATTTACCACTGCCGATACCATGCACTTTATCAACCTTTATCTCAATCGACATTTTAGCGGCAAATTAGCCTCAAAAAACATATTACACTAGATAAACATTATCTAAAAACAATTAGCGTATTTTGTTTAGAACAGAATTGAATAAATTGAGGTTACTCTCAATAAAGCAACGCATTCTTGGGAATAATAGTCTTTATTACAATCATTTGTATTTTAATTAAAATATAATTGTTGTATATCTTAAAGTATTCTTGGGTTGTAGCAGCCTTTATAAGCTAGTTTTATTATTTTGTAGAATAAGTAATTCTAACATTTAACGTGTTTAAATAAAGAATATCTCCTTCTACATGAGAACATTGTCCGTTTAACAATATTTCATAAGTATGTTTAATAGAGGAAATAGGAAAAGCGAAAAGAATCACGTAAAACAAACTAAATCTAAAGCAATGTCGACCGACTGTTACCTCTAGGGCTCTTACGCTCCTCTCGGAGCAAAACTGAGATATAATACGAGAAAAATACGAGCTCAAGTGAGGGACAAGTGGGGCGTGGGAAGAAAAAATATACGCCAACTATGTTTGTTTCTAGTAAGAAAGTATATGAAAAAAGATAAGAAATTTTAGAATAGATTTTTACTCAAGATGTTGTTTCTGGGTTGCGTCCCTCCTATTTAAATTTAATTTATAAAGTTTTGATGTGTTTTGAAAATTAATTATAACACAGTTATAATGAATTTTGTAATAATTTTATAATGAAATTTGTTTTTCATATAAATGTTTATTCTTGTCATATAAATATAATAAAAAAGGGCGTGCGTACAAAGTACACATATTAGAAGTGTAACTTTTTTGTCAAACGAATATTAAACTCTTGTTCATATTTATACAAATCTAAAACTTTAGATTTCCGAGACTTAGAGGGAGGAAAAAGGAAGATATGTTAGGAATTTAATTGGTTTAATTGTCATATTAGGGTTCGAAAATTAATACAATTATAGTATTGTCTTTGATTGACATAACTTTTACTCATTTAAATAAAACACTATTTTGACCGGATTGAAGTTATGTATTATTATAAATTTACAACTATTTAACATAATTTTACATTTATCCGACGTTTCGCGTGCTTTACAGCGTGCGTGGTCACGGTGACTGAAGACAAAAGATGTTGAATGTCAAAAAGTATCACAGCTGCAGAGAAAGTTGCATTATTTTACAGCTCGTCATTTGAGATTTCAATAAATTATTTTGCATAAAATATAAAATACTAATATTTAGAATTCACTTTACGAAATTATAATTTTAATTATAGAATTTCTATAAGGTAATTTTCACAATGGTACAATGAAATAGAATTAATATCAAAGAAAAAACCATTATAGTTGCAGAAGTTGATAAAAAATAGCTTTACCGCAACAGACCCCGAGTGCCACACCTTTTTTTTATTATTATTATTTTGTGTCTTTTTGTGTGTGTGTTTCGTTAGTAATAAAAGTTATGTGTATGTCAAAGTCTTAAATTGTGTATTTAAAAAATTGAAGCTTATATTTTGGACATATATATATATATACGAAATGGTAAGGGTATAGATTCATTTATATTTATTTTATATGAAGAATTAGCATATCCTAACGCGGCACGGAAGAACTAGCGGTTGCATTTGTTTATTTTGGTATAATTCATATAATATATATTTCTTAGTCCAGGACCGCAATATAAGTTGCATCGTATAAAAACCACTTGGCTAGATTGTAATTCTAAATTCAAAACCAGTTACTATATTAAATCATCAACATAAATCAGCGCAGGACAGATCGTAACAAAGCTAATATTCCCAGGTCGGGGGAGACAAATAGCCAATATAAACAAGTGTAGACAATATTTCATACGTGTTAGCTGTGTTTGGACTTTGTGTCGGCGACAATTGCCGCCATGATCAATATTATCACCCATGTGTTACTGTGTGTACTCCACGTTTTATTTAGTGGCGTTTGATTTTATTTCACGAGATTTTCGTGTATGCTTATTGAATTGCTTAATTGATATACGTTTTAATGAAGCGCATTATTAATTAGTTGTTTTTCTAATTAATTGTACGTCATGGCACATTTAATTCAAGCCCTTAATTGACATTAAATCTGTTTCTATCTCTGTTTTTCTTTGGCATGTCCAAGCTACAGTTGTATTCTATATACAATATTTCTCTTTTCACAGTCTGTTTAAAAATAACATACAGTTTTAGTAAAGAGTTGAGGGAACGGAATTTGTGAATAGGCAGATCTACGTAAAATACTAGTATGATTTAATGATACAATTTTATAAAATTTTTAGTTAAACTAGCTGCCCCTGCGAACTTCATCTAACTTTTTAGTACATACCCACTTTTCCGGTTTTCCGGAATGAAAACTTTTAGGTTTTTCTGTGATTTTTTTCTATATAAACCTCAGAGTTCAAGGTTTAAGTTCTTAACTAACAGATAAAAATAGGGGTTGATCGTAGAAGGTAGATGAAAATTAAGGGTTCTTTATATTTTTGTGTGCTGTATAACAAAATTAATACACAATTTTTTTTCGAAAAATTTTTTGGGGTGGACACTCCTTATCACTTAGGGGTTTGAAATATAGATAGTAGCCGATTCTCAAACTTACTAAATATGCATACAAAAATTCATAAAAATCGGCCGAGCCGTTTCGGATGAGTATGGCAACAACATACAAACATTGTGACACGAGAATTTTATATATTAAATTAATTGTAAAGCATCGTTTATTATGTAAGTATAAGCGCCTTGATAAGTCTATGTGTTCGGAAAATCTAAATAGCAACAAAACTGTCTACGCAAAAAGTTTTTGCTTGTAACGGCGCTGACATTCAAACGAATGAGTATAAAAGCCTACTAAATATCTCGACAAAAGTCACAAATAAATCGTTTAATTTTCGTTTTTACTGCTGGTTTTATGTCGTTTCAAGGGACAGTGGAGTGCCCAGAGGTCAGAACGGTCGGATGTACCCCGGAAATTTAACCCTCACGTCGCGTTAAATACTTTATGATCCCGGGAAAATGTCACATTACTTAAATTCATCTTTGTATGATGTTTTAACGATTGGGGACGATTTGGGTATAATTTAATAACGTGTCATACAAATGTTTTCTACTATAAAGGCGTTTTAAAGGCGACAATAGAGATTAAGGTAGCTTAGATATATCGCGTGGAAATGGACGAGTTCTTAAGAGTTTAAAAGTTACAACAAAAAATATTTTGATTTTGAACATAAAAAACCGTCAGTCGAAACGATCTTAGAGTTTTTTTTATTTAATAAATGTAACAATTTAGTTTTTAATTACTTTTTGATATGTAATATACACACATGAAAATGTAGTGATTTTTATTTCATAATACAATCAGTGGCGCTACCATGTTTAGGTCTGGGCCTCAGATTTCTGTACATGTTTCATGATCATTTGTCAATCTAATATGCAAGTAGGTGATCAGCCCGAGATACGCCGTCGACTTTTTGTGTCTAAGGCAAGCCGGTTTCCTCACGGTATTTTCCTTCACCGTTCGAGCGAATGTTAAATGCGCACATAGACAGAAAGTCCATTGGTGCACAGCCGGGGATTGATTTTACGACCTCAGAGATGAGAGTCGCACGCTACAGCCACTAAGCCAACATTGCTTTATTTCTTAATGGTCTGTTAAATTATTTTACATAAATGTAAAGTCAGCACTGATGCCTCATTACGTCATTTCAATTACAGATAGCTTTTAAGAATAAAAGTGTTTTAAAACATTCCCATTTTGCTTTTAAAAACCGTGCGTTTTTCACTTGATTGTAAATCGTTCTTGTTTCATGAATCGAGCCTTCCAACGTCAGATGATTTCCATTTTTATATCATTTAAGGGATGGAATATGGGTAATTGTTAAATAAGAGAATTAAATGAACAGCCAATTATATTATATCTTCGTCTTTCAGGCAGATATAAAAATGGGAGGACGATATAAGAACGGTAGCGGGTCCAATGTGGATTCGCACCGGTAGAGAAAGCTAAGATAGAAAAATAACTATATGAAGCCTTTGTCGTAAGACAAGCTATAAATAAATAACCGTTTTCTATATATATATAGGTCAAGATTAAACATTATATTACTTTTTACTTATAAAGCTAAAAAGCGGCGAGTAAGTTAAAAATTTAACTGTTGATATTTTTTTTTTTATATAATAGGGGGGGCAAACGAGCTTGCGGGACCTAAAAGGGCAGTCTACGCAGCCCATAGACACCCATTTTTACATACATACTACCCTAAGTGTTCCTCAACTAACTATTGTTAGTTCATAGCTTTCTATGATAGATATATAGTTGGATTAAAATGATTTTATTAATACCAATCCATTTAATTACTCAGTACTTAATTATATGTAAAGATATCGTTAATGGGGTAAACAGTACTTGATAATTTCAACTACATTTTCTCCTACTCTGTATAATTTTTTCGTTACGATATCGCATCCGAGGTCTATTTAGTTCTCCACTGACTGAAACTAAAAGTTTAGATCATGACTAGTACAAATGTATGATTTTTGTAATCAGACCTTTAGACTCTAAGACATGCCGGTTTACTTATGATTCCCTACAAAGGAACACCCTCAGTGCCCAACTGCAATTCGATTAGGATGAGATAAACAGGATTGAGATAGTGTAAAAAAATTACTGCAACATAAATTGTATTTTCCAAAACAACAATCAAATTTCTGTCAATAAAAATGAATGCTTCATGCAGTCCAGCGATTGGCAAAACGCGTCATGTTCGCGGTCAAAGAAACACCTCGAAATATATTTTAACAAAACAATTCGCGAGCTTTTTTCCGTACAGCAATACCCGTAAAATGGTTTTACAGGCTTCATCAATGTTTTGTACTATTTTTCAAAGGCCTATATGAAAAGCCAATATATAAAGCTACTAGCAGACCGGCCAAGCGTTGCTGTGGCTAAGGTTTTTGTTACATAGTAGTAAACTATTCAAGGGAAACGGTAGGAGAACACTAGTCACGGGGACCACCATGCTTTTTTAGTGGTAATGTCATTAAATTGTAGCTTCTGTGAAACGTTGGTACTTTCAACACATCAGCCATCTGTTAGAATTGTGACTATCAAATAATAAACAAATAATTTGCAATAAAATAATAATCTTTTAAGTTGGATCAAACTGCACACGGTGTGCAAATTTGATTGAAATCGGTTCAGTAGTTTAGGAGTCCATAGCGGACAAACAACGTGACACGTAATTTATATATATTACTAGCTGATCCGGCAAACGTCGTTTCGCCATGTATATCATTTATAATAAAAAAATAGGGGTTAATCGTAGAGGGGTGAAAGTTAGGGATTGTATGTATTTTTTAATGCCGTATCATAAAAAGATAATGCTGCTGTATAATAAATATAAATTAAAAATTTTGTCTAAAAAATAAAAATAAAATTTAGGGGTGGACTACCCCTAACATTTAGGGGGATGAAAAATAGATGTTGTCCGATTCTCAGGCATACCCAATTAGCACACAAAATTTCATGATAATCGGTCGAGCCGTTTCGGAGGAGTTCGATTACGCACCCCGTGACAGAAGAATTTTATATATTAGAAGACATTAGTCAATATCTACTAGAACAATGGACTCTTCTATATCCGCCATTGATACTTGCTTTTACGATGAAGCATAACACTGTAAGAAATCGTCATTAAAATCCATGGAATATGTCAGTCACGAATGGTTCTAAAGAAAAAAAATTAAGGTAGACAAATGTAGATTCTTTACGGTCTCACCTATCTACCATATTACGAATTATAACATATTTCGGGCATACAATACGTAGCGCGGCGGTGAGAACTTGGTGGTGGTGATCGCATGGCCGTTCATCAACCATATGGACCGATCAAGACCATCGTTCTTAAAACTGAAACATGAAAGGTGCTGCAAATCTTGTCCGCTCCAGATGTTTCCTTGCTGACCACGACAGAGATCAACTACCGACTGAATAGAGAGAGAGTAGATTCTATATCCTTTTCTAAAGTAATTTTTGTAGAAAATTAAGTAGAAAAATGACATGCAGCAATGTAAACAAGTCTGCAGATGTTTTAATTGAGCAGCACTGATTGAACGACTGAACTAAATTAATGATTGAATGAGGCAAATGAACGAGATTAGAACTGAACGATCACTATCGACGACTTAACAAGTTCACTCAAATGCTAGTTTTCAACTGCACTGAATGGGATTCGAAATTCTTTAGATTATTGATAGACCAGATAATTGCTGTATATAAAAAAATTTAAGTTGAGTATTATGTTAAGCTAACATAATATTCATAAAGCCTTGTTTTATTTCCATATCCTGAATATTCATTTCAAATGTTGTTAGTATTTACTTAACCCTGGAAAGATAGTCTGCGTAAAATTTACGCATGCGTTTTCGAATAATTGCTCTATCTTTCTAATTAGCGCGAATCCATAGCTGTGCGTTTAGGACATTTCATTCGTCGTTGGGAGCTGCCGCGTGACGTAAGTGTCAATAAGGTAAGTGCCACCGATTTTGAAATATAACGACCGCGTGAGTGTAAATTACGCATGATTATCTTTATCGTGACTTTTATGATTTTGGCTTATATGACAGTTTTAGTACTGTTTTAATACTTTATATCATAACTAATATTATAATTTCATTTTTAAAGATATTGAGGCAAATATATATCACAATGGGGAGTTTCAATTTGAACGAACACGAAATCCTGGCCGCTCTTATGCAAAGTGATGACGAGCTTCCGTGTGAGGACACCGACAGTGAAGTAGCGGACCACGTTTAAAGTTTTCTTTTTTTTTAAGTAAAAATAAAGGAGTTTAAAAAATTATCTGCAGTATTAATTATTCTAATATATGTGTATTATAATAACATATAATTCATTAAAATAAACTATTAAACCTAGACCTACAACTAATTCAAATTCTTGCGTAAATTTTACGCATGATTATCTTTTCCGTATTACAAAATATGATTATCTTTCTAGGGTTAAAGCTAAATGTTAGTAGTAAAATGTTAGTCCCCTGTGGATATGGACCTCTTGGGCAGGCCGTCACCAACCCTTTCCAGGACAATAGTCTTCCAGTCTTTTCCAACTATTTCTTTTAATCATTAGCCCACCGTCTTTTGGGCCTGCCCACTCTTCTTTTCCATTGTGTTGCCTTTAATATCCATCTCTTGTTCAGGTATCGTGATACGTACGCGGCCCATTGCTATTTTATTTTCAGAGGTGGTGATAGGGCATCGGTAGCTTTAGTTTTTTGTCTAACTTGGTGTATCTTCTTTTATTTTCTCTTCTTTCCATATTTTTTTTGTGGTGATCTAATCTTTAACTCAACCTAAGCTAACATAAATAACACTATTTTTTCAAGATTCGACGAAGACATATAGTTCCATCGCTAACTACAGTAGTTGTTAAATATAATATATAAGAAAAAAAACTAAACCCATGTTTGAACAAAATATATTAATTTAAAAAAATACGTTTTATTAACCTTCATTCATTAAATTCGAACATAATATTTTAACGTTAAAACGAATGATGTAAATATTTTTCTATATTTAAATTAGATAAATTCCTTATATAAAATTTTTACCAGGCCAGTAAAAATATTAAAAAAAATTTTTACAAAAAAATTTAATATTACCTCAGATATTTCAAAAGACGTTACTATGCTTTTTGAATTACGATTCATAATAATTCCCCAGTAAACAGATAAGTTGTGTCAACGCCAACATGAAGCAATTCTAATTATGAAAATAATATAAATTCCAAAACAACATAAATTAATATTAGTGACAACAGTTGAATAAAAGCAGATTAAATTCTATTCATAAATAACAATTTCTAAATCACAAAGTGCTCAAGGGAATGGAAACATTGTTGCAAGTTTTAACAGATGAAAAGGGTTAATTTGTACCTGGGAAACTTATATAAACGATAGAGTGCAATATGAGGTTGCTTTTGACATATACAGTGTAAATTCAATATGAACTGAACGAACAGCGCGTTAAAGACCTGTTTTCATATGAAAAGAAACGGTATCATAAACAAATTAATATCGAGTAGTTTCGTCATTTTAGTAGTGCGGCTGAAAAAGCTTAAGCCTGCAAATGGGGTCTAGGCTCCGTATGATTTTGTCCCATTCGGTGTTGAGACCGAGTTCCGTGGGGTCCTAGCGCTAAAAGGCTTTTTAAGGATATAGCAAAAAGGTTAGTCGACATCACAGAGACAAAGAATTAGTCTAGCCATTCAAAGGGGGATCGCTGCCAGTATTTTCGGAACCTTGCCTAAAGGGACTCCTTTTTAAGGTTAGTTATTGTGTTTATTGTTATTTTTTTATGTTGTTCCTTCTGTTACTGATTAAAGTATTCTAAAGAATCTAGACATTTGTCACCAATATGGATTGTGGTCGCAGATATGTGGATTTGTTCCATGCCTCATTTTTCATTTTTAAAGAGTTATACGTAAAATCTGTAGTGATTTTTCGTGTTGTATGAAGCTAATGGACATCAGTGGATTAGACATCACACGAAATGTCACCTGTATCAACTGTACGTTTGTACTTTCAAAACTGAGCATTTTAAATTTTTATTGACTATGCGATAGCTGTCGAAGGAGGATTCTGGATATTTAGGTTTTTAACTTTCGAAAACGGACAATAGTGGAGTTTTATATCAATGTTGGGAATTCACACTTGTTTATTTGAAGTTATACTTCTTTAGGTGCGTTATGAAAAATTGATGAGAGTGAAATTTTACGATGCACGCGCACCTGAGACACAAAGTTGTCAGTGTGATTATAGTGTGCGCGAGCGAGATGGGAATAAGACAATCTACAAGTAAATAGAAATAGAATATGCGTGAAGTTAGCAACTATGCCAAGAATTTTGAATGACCATAATGATATTTACCTTTTAAACAAATAAAGGAGTTTTACACGCACCCTTTTTTTATGTAATAGAAGGGAAACGGCGGAGGCTCATCTGAAGGACATTCACATTGCCAGAAGGCTCGCAAGGGCGTTGCCAGCCTTTTATGAATTGGTACGCTCTTTCCTTGAAGGACCCTAAGTTGAATTGGTTCGAGATACTTTAGTGGGCAGGTGGTTCTACGTAGTGGAGGTGCGCGGCAAAAATTTATTTGAGAAACGCTCATTTGTGACAATGGATGTCGAGACGATACAGATGGTATTTTGTTTTTGTTCCTACGGTAAAGGAAAACCGCCTTTTAATCGGGAAAGTTTTCTTTTTGCGACCGCGTGTATTAGGCATACTTGTTAAGAACAAATTTTATTAACTTTCTAAATAGGCCAATATAAATATAGTTGTTGTGACACTGTATTATTATTTATCATTAACAAAACTTAAGATATTAAAAGGGTTCTATTATACTTTTTAAATTTTATCATTTATCTAATGTACTACGAGCACAACATGAAATTCAACAATCACCGTTTTGGACTCTTTCCAATATTCCTTCTGACAGAACCTACAGTTTATTTCCTTCGTTTATTTTCAGAAACTTAATGGTTAGAGTTAATTATAGAAAATAGTTCAAATATAGGCACAAATCAAAATTGGAATGCAAGAATAGTGGAATGTTAAACAAATTTCTTTATGGCTTATTTTGGTCATAGAATTAACGTTTTTTTTTGAAGTTATATTTATAATATGTAATAGATCATATAATTACTTCACTATTAACTTTTTTGATAATATGGTTTGAAAACAATATCACTTCTTCATTCTAAAAACTAAATCACGTTAATAATTTCACAAAAGGATAAATAAAAATTGTGACATATTATGTGATCTAAATGGCTAATTTGCGTATGAATTCTATATAATATCGATATAATACGGATGAGAAATAAAACAATTATTTTTTAGTTTAGTCAGTAATAAGAGGAGTTAAGTTAATAATTAAATTAATGATATTTTATAGTCGAAAGTAAAAATCTCCAATTTATCAAGTTGTATAGTAGGATCACATGCATAATTTTACAGGTATTCATTAATAAAGGATACAAGATCGTAGATATCTTATGAATATCTGTCACCTAAGTATTTAATTACGAGTCATACCAAGACGCACATTAAAACAAGTAAGAAAATAAATTACTGTTCGGAGTTAATAATTAGCTCGCAATTAATCATCATAATCCAAGTTATGCTTAAGTCTACAAACATTTCAACAAATAATTTCCACGTCCTTTTAGCTAATAGACATTAAAGTCGTCATAAAAGTAGATCAAACAGACATTCAAACTCAATATAATTTCGTCTTTCAAAGTTTAAGTGTTTTCGTCAAGGAAATCGCTGTGCTATAATGCTACGGTGGTATAATTATTTTACCATTTATTATAATAATTGTTTAAATGTTATCGGAAATGATAATTAACAAAAATACATATATAGAGGCAAAACAGTTACTTGGGAACTAAAACATTCAATAGAATTCAAGAAACCTCCTTGAACTCTATATTGATATCAAAAGTAACTTAAAAAATTACGGTAGTGTAAATTTACGAACAATGAGAAGTTCACGTTAAAAGTTTCATCAGATTTTACAACATTATACAGTCTACACAATCTGTTTAAATTATGGTTAGAACGAGAATATTGCACTGGACACTTGAATAAAAAGTATTAACTTTACTTATATATCTTACTAGCTGGCTTGGCGAACATCGTACCGCCTAACAGTCGATTTTTATTTTTTTTAAATACTTATTCTGCTATTCCGGACACCGGCTAGCTAGTAAGTTAAAAAAAAGAAAGTTGATGAGGCAATAAACACATTACATATGTCAAAAAATTAAAATTTACCTTCCCGGAAAGCCTACAATAACACTTGAACTTTATGAAATGGTATTAAAGTTCAAAATGACTTTTAAGTATTATTACGAATATTTTGTATGGGAATATAGAAGTGTTGTTTTTAGACTTTTGCACTATTTTTTTTTAATTTTTCTCCACCTCCATCGACCCATACTCGTACTTCAAGGAATATCATAAAAAAAAGAATTGGCCAACTTGGTCCAGGCGTTGTTGAGTTATGCGCTTACCAACACATTTTGCGATTCATTTTTATATTATAGATTAAAAATTAATTAAGAGATGAAAGCGTTGCAGTTCCACGTATTAGTTTTTATGATTCAGGTTTAATTACTAGTGACTAAATTATTTACTAACATTAAACAACGGAAAGTTGCATATCTGGGCCACGTGTTGCGTCATAAACGCTACCACCTCCTTCAATTAATTATAATGGGTAAAATCCAGGGTAAAATTTTTGAAATTGGTAGAAGGAAGAAATCATGGCATCGCAACGTTAGGGAGTGGACGGGTATTGCGACTACGGAAGAGTTGCTGCATTTGGCACAGGACAAGACACGCTTCAAGTGACTGTTGACCAAAGTAATGGAGAAGAACTAAAAGAAGAGAAGAAATTGGTAACTACAGTAAGTACATCAAATCTCTTAAAATATTGGAATCAACGATTTGATCTCTTTTTGTTTAAAGACTGACAATACCAACATTAACATAAAACATGTCTTTCTGTCAAATTGTGATGTGACAGTTGACATTTGTCAGTTATCAGTTGCACGAGTTATAATTAAAAAGACTGCCTATTACAATTATTAAAAATAAATCAGTGGCGCTACAACTTCTTTAGGCCTGAGCCTCAGATTTCTGAATCTATTATATGATCATTTTTAAATCTAATAGGCAAGTAAGTGATCAGCCTTCTGTGCCTGACACACGCCGTCGACTTTTTGGTTCTAAGACAAGTCGGTTTCCTCACGATGTTTTCCTTCACAGTTCGAGTCCGTTAAATGCGCACATAGAAAAAAAGTCCATTGGTGCATAGCCAGGGATCGAACCTACGACCTCCTATTACAATTATTACTCATTAAGTAATCAATTTTAACAACAGTAAAACAAATGCAAATATTACGTCTTATTCTTAATGTTTTATTATTGGCCAGTTAGATTTGTTATAAACTGATTCTTATGGACAGGCGTGTAATATTTTGGAGCAGTTTCAAAGTTTCGAACGGCGACGTGCTTCATAAACTTCTATACACGTTTGGTGAGACACAGCCGTCGATGTTCCACTTTTCAGAAGTTTCGAATACAACATATGACGTGATGTATTTTTGAATTTCATAGGAAAACATTGTATTTTAATCACTACATATTTTATTTATTTATTGAAGTTATACTTCTTTAGGCGCATTATGAAAAAATGATGAGAGTGAAATTTTACGATGCGCGCGCACCGTGACACAAAATTAACAGAATGAAGTTGCCCACGGAAGATGCTACGGCATTGGACATAATTTAAAAACAACATTTGAATAATAATAGAATTAATGTTACACTTAATGTAAGAGAATAATAATAAATATTTATTTATTTAATTTTTCAAATGTAAACTGAACTTTATTGACTATAATGACTCCTTTTCCAGCCTTTGATTATTTAATTGTAATTAATTATTTACATGCAATCAAAAACTATTTTTAATAATGACAAAGAAGTATAAATTCTTACGCGCGTACATACGTACACGCACCCTTTTTTATTTAATTATAAGTAATAGTAGCAGCTAACATACATATTTTAAAACAAAGCACTTAGACAATACAGAAAACCAAAACAGATGACATAGATAAACAATATATACGAAACAGAAAACAAATAAGTACATTAATAGACAAAACTATATAAAGAAAACTGAAATTTAACATTTAAAACAACAAATAACACTCAATATTTCAAATTACTACTTAAACAAAATCAGAGTCTTCCCGCCTCTTCAACTACTTTCTCACATCTTCTTGAGGTGGTTAGATAAAACCCGAAACATTGGCGAATTAAGGTTATTCGAGTTCGTACGAGGCACATGGAACAATTTTGTGTTTCTTATCGCAAAAGGAGGAATTTTAAGAGAAATTAACGACGTTTATTGTAAAGAAAGTCTTTCACCGTATCTCATGCGAGATGAACTCAAAAAGGTTAAGGTATTTTATTAGTGTTTTGGGCTATACAATATAGTATATATATAGTAGGTGGACACTTTGTTATTGTATAACTTGGAATAGAATTGGAAACCCCGGGCAAGTAATATTTACATAAAAGGGTTTGAGAATCTTAGTGTAACGCATTATGCTAAAATCAACATACCTACTATACATTTCCATTAGAGCAGGGTTAGTTGTTAATAATTCTGAACTCAAGTCCCGGCTCGCACCCAGTTGATCATATGGTGAAGGAAAACGTTACAAAACTGCCCTGTACTGCACATGGCGGATCTTTTGATAATAAAAAAATTAATTAAACCAATAAAAATAGGATATTTCTCTGTTGTGACCAGATGTTACCGAGTTACAAGAAAAATAAATTATATAAAAAAAACAAAATGGAAAAATATAAGCTTCAGAGTATGTAATAATATTAAAATTTAGAATTAGCATAAAATAAGAACACAGTTCTCGGAAAGAATTCTCAAGTTTTTAGACTTATAAACTATCAATGAAATTTCTGCATGACTGATCGTTAAACTTTACAGGAATCTTGGCTGTTTTAAAATCTGCTGTTTAAGTTTTCGATGGAATTTTTTAGATTAGTTTATTAACATTGATGGTGAAACTAGTGATCGTCTGCGGCTTATGTATAGGTAAAATATAAGCTATATCAAGAATTGCAAGTTTTAATAAATAGGGAGAAAATGGATTAGGAGATTGGCCATGTTTGAATTCATCTGTATGTTGTTATACAGAGTGCACTTTTGTCTCTGTAGAAACGCTTGTGCTTGATGTGTTGTATATCTGTACAGGGCCAGTCTGAATAAAGATTTGACTGACTCGGCCTTGATATTTTAACTACTACCTAGTACATATTATTAAATTTAGTCTTAAACACAGGCTGGTATAAACTATATTTAGTTTCTAGAGGTGGTACTGTCCTCGCTCAGCGTAAATACGTTGCAAAAGTGCGAGAAAATTTATAGTGATGGATCAAACTATTTACGATTGTTTTAGTGTTTGATTTATTTTATTAGTTTTATATTAATTTTAGCCTCGGTACTTTGTATAATAAATGTAATATTGCGACTTATTTTGAGCGCTATAACAATGGATCATGGTTGATTACAACATACAAATGAAAACAAATGTATCGGCTTATTGGTAATCCAATTGTGATCGATCTAATCCAAGCCTGGGATAAGGAAACAAAATACTATAATTGGCTTTAGAAAAGTGATAGATAGGTATTATGTTACATTAATTCTATTACGAAAGGATAATGATCTAGAGGAATTATTTATATATAAATTGAATGCGATTTGTAAAACATGGTTTTGGTTCACCCTTAACCTATACGAAGCAATTGATAAATAAAATAATTAAAGAGTTAATAAACCGTGTACTGATGCTGCAATATAAATTTGTTGTACAATTTGTATTTTTCGAATGTTGTTTTGATTGTGTTTTAAAGATAAAGAGAAAGTTAAGGGCAAAACCTTTCGGTTATGGCAATATTTACATAAATGTAAAAAGTATGTTCACCGAAATATTATATCATCCGTTAACGGAAAACATCCATCATTTTCAAATGAAAGATGAAAAATTTGAACATTTGTCGTTAGGATTTTATTGACACAGAATCACCAAAACTCGCTAATATCCAGTCAAAACAAGTTAGTTATTTATTTTTAAATGCCGTTAATATTAACTGAAAATGTGCCTGCTTTTTTAGTCATGCATGCTCCAAAGTTTCGTGTTTATTTGAAGTGCGAATTCAACGCACCGTGCACTTTATAAAAATATAGTTACCACGAACTGAACTCGCTCAACTGCTAACTACAACGATGAAATTTATAAATACGTTTTTTTTGTAGATTTTACATTCGATAACCGGTCGAAAGGGCGAATGATTTTTTTTCCCACGTGTGTGGCTAGTTCGACCCATACCCAAACAGATACCATCTAGAATCTAGACTCAAGATACCGCTTTGGCAATTTGGAGGAAACACAGTATTCGAAGAGAAATCTACGTTGTCGTTCTTTCAAAAAAGTCTTGAAGAACTTAATGATGTGGCGGCCGATTTTTTAGGTCACTAGTTTATAAAACCCTAGTAAATAAATTTGGAGAATTCTTAAAAAGTATATAGTTTAGGTGACATATTAAACAAGTGTTAAGATATATACATTTTACACACTACACAACATACCTTAGAACTGTAGTAGCTTGTGTGACAAAGGCAGGCTCATTTTACACAAGTTATCTGAAAAAAAAACCATATTGTAGTAACATTCTTTAATTCTGTGAGACATTGAAAGCGTTTAAATAATTAACCAATAGACTTTCTGTCTATTGGCGCGTGCATCTATGGTGAAGGAAAATATCACCCAGAAACTGGCATGCTTAACACCGCCGGCGCCGGGTATGAGGCACAGGAGGCTGACAGGCTAGTAAGCGAATTGCCTAGAAAAAAACAATTTCGAAACAGATTCAGAAATCCGTGAAGACATAATTACAGCATAAAAATATCATATTTTTTCCATGCGATTACGTGAACAATATTTTTACGAAGGCAA
Source organism: Pieris melete (assembly GCA_963693345.1). Taxonomy (NCBI): domain Eukaryota; kingdom Metazoa; phylum Arthropoda; class Insecta; order Lepidoptera; family Pieridae; genus Pieris; species Pieris melete. The sequence continues at coordinate 1,082,160 of CAVNZK010000032.1, read as the reverse complement.
TTATGAGATGTGATTTTAAAAAATATATAGGGACCTCAATATATTAGATGGGCTGAAAAGTTTGTAGTACATAGTAACATAGAAAAAATATTTCTGCTGATAGAATTGGATTTGATTATCCAATGCCTTCGAGAGCGATACAACTATTACAGTGGTCTTAACATTTTTAGATACCATTTTTAAAGTACGACTTGTCTTTAGCCTTACACTAGGCTTCAGTTTCGGCAATTACCTCTTCATAAGCGCAAAATTTATCATCCCATTTCAGATTATAAAATTTATTTATGGGAAATCTTGTTTACAAATTATTGTTCGACTCTACAAATTAAGATTTATTTAGCATGAATCGCTTAAGATCTCTTGGAACATCTTATGTTTCCATTGTGTGTGATCTAATATTAAGGAAATAAATGTAGTAATACATCTTCATTTTACGACAATTGCTCTTGTACACTATAAACATTAATTATATTATACTACAAAGACAAAAGCTTTCTTATTACGTGTGCATGGAAATGCTTTTAAAAAGTTAACAAATGAGATAAGAAACGTATAAAATATATTTAGGAATGTAATATAGCACGACAAAGGGCTAAACTCTTGAAGGATTATTTTTATGAATATTATTTCTATTCTTACAAAGGTAATGAATATTTTATTAAATATATGTGATTACAAAAATCCGTGAACTAAACAAAAATCTATTTCGTTACATGTATGATATGTTAATGAACATTACCTTACTTTAAGTTATAGTATTGTAGAAGATTAGGTCAAAATAATATTACTTATTAGCCATAATTATTGTATAGGCTAGATTGTAATTCACGTAAAGCCGCACTCTTTCTTTGTGATCTTTATTGTAAGAAAAAATAACTGAAAACTAACTGATCTGAAATTATCATACTGAACTAGAAAATACTTATACAACTATAGAGAAACCGGAGTGTACAATAAAATTAACGATTTCTAGACCCTTGTCCGCTCTTTTGTAATTTCTTATCCTTCGAAACTATGCTGAACTTCATCCAGACAAATCTCAAGCAATTTATAATCGACTTCAGAAACTCGTTTGAGAATTTATTTTACATTTATTAATGAGAACTCGAATACTAAGACAAGACTTCAATTATTTATCATTTCGTAGAAGGTAGTAAAAGCTATTTTAGAATATTCATTAAATAGTATTTAGTTTTACCTAGACCTGGTAATTCATGCTATGTGTAGATGATATTTTGCATTATATACAGGGCGTCTCAAGACTATGCGACATCGAGGGAAAGTATTTTCATATATGTCATATACTTTATTTTGTTTTGAATAGTCATACTGCATTCAATGATTTTCTAACTTGTCTCGTCTGGGAATCGAACCGACTCAATAAAATTAAAAATATGAAACTCTTTAAAAATTGCGTACTTCTTTGGAAATTAATGAATTAAATGCTCTAATTGTGATCCGTCTTGTCTTACGCAAATCACCAATGTTTTAATAAGTCCGCTGCCTGTTGATTTTTTTATCATATTGTGGTGCTCTACGCACAACGGACCTATTGAGCGTCAAAGTGCGGAAATTTACGGCTGCGGCTCAATCGCTTTATATTTATTTTCGTATAGTAAAATAAAGGTATTGTAACGTGAATTATCACAGCTTCTGCTATTAATGGAGAATGAAAAATAGAAACGCTATTTATAGTAAAACATTTTCATTCTTTAACTTGTTTTTCCTATATAATTTCTAATGTTTTTTTTAGAGTATAATTCGTATTATATATCTAAACGAGCCTACGGGACGTCCAAACGGGCAATTATCGCAGCCAACGGGTTTTAATAGATGCGTTGCCGACCTTTGAGTATACTCTATCTTTAAACAATAGGTAGTCGAATCTCCAAGGAAGACCCTCACCGGGAGTCGATTCCACAGTTCGCTAGTTCGCAAAAGAAAATGCCTTGTGAAATGGATCGTGGAAGACTTCCAGCCATCAAGAAGATGTTGATGAAATCTTGTTTGAACAGCTCGTACAGTTAATTAGGTGTGTGTTTTTGAAGTTATACTTCTTTTGGCGCGATGGAGAAAAATGATGAGAGTGAATTTTTACGATGCGCGCGCACACCAACACCTAAATTCTACATCGTAAAGTTAGTTCAAGGTGACATGAAAATCGCTTCAAATTTAGAACACGTGTTTCGTAACAGTACAATTAAACAGTGTGAATTAATAAATTATATTTTGGTGTTATTTTTTATTTCAATAAAATCTTTTTTAATATCTTAATTTTAATATTTATCGTTGACTGCATTTTAGTTTAGTAACGCGTGTACATATTAAGTACACACACTGTATTTTTTCTCTTAGATTTGCATTTTTGTTGATTTAGGGTATCAAGACAAGATTGTGTCTTTAGTGAATCAATAAACTAATAACATGTTCTATTTTTTTTTTCTTAAGTTGATGAATACAAGTAGATCAAATAAGATGGTGCCATATGAACGCCATTTATTGCCGCGAAAGTGGTAATTTCGATTTTCCACAGGATTTTACAATATTGACATACGGTGTGTCTGGGATTTAGTATTATCTATCTGTGTATCTGTTAATAAATACTGTAAAAATCGAGTTTATTTAAATGTCTAGTACTACCAAACAAAAATTGAACACACGTTTCTGAATTAACTATAAAAAAACGAAATATCTATATTTCGATCCTCGAAGGAAATTCTAAATCTGATCAAGAACTATAATTCTTTGTGTTCTTCCACAAATAACCATTTATAAACAAGTATCACAGTTCAAAGATTATGTTATCCATTTTAATATCCTTAGGCCACGTTCACACGGCGATTATTTTCCCATATACCGTATACGAGATTTTATCGAATAGAGTAGTGACAACATAATATACATGAAAACTTAAAAATTGTTTACACGGCGTTCATACGGGAAAATCCCGTGTTCGAAAAATATATTTTACCGTATACCGTGCGAAGTTGTCACTGGAAACGCCGCGTCTCGAAATGATTTTATCCAATACGACACGCAGTGGCGCTTATGTTCATGTTGTCTCGTTCACACGACTCTCCCATTCGAGAATCGTACACACTCGCACGCGTGGACCGCAGTTGCCCTTGTGCGTACGGTAAAACCGTATACGTGAAAAAATCGAATCGAATGGTCGCCGTGTGAACGTGGCCTTATAGCACTGTAAGAGTACGAGAAAAATACATCTTAATAAATAAGCAAAGATCAGCACAAAGTGTCGAGAAACTGTTATAACGTTTTAATGAGGCAGACTGGAGACATTCCTTGCATAAAACAATACAAGTTGTGACCTAGATGAACTGGTCGTATTATAAAAGGGGCCTGGTACTAGTGCTAGACAGGCTACTTCTAATTAATTTGCGATATTTGTTTTAAAATAAGTGTTGTTTGATGATTTGCTATTTTAAAAGAGTACCGAGAGTTTTTTACGCCGGTTTTTTCTCTCGGCCTACACCCTCTGTCTTCTTTGCTGATGAGTAGGGATGCCTACAAATTCAAATTTAATGACGTGGAATAACTGATACATGTATCTTATGTTCCATAATAAACATATTTTATTTTATTTTTATTTATTATAAATCGTCTCTCAGGGTTAGTACTGAGCAGTACCTAAACGGTGATTACTTGTTTTATGGGTGAGTGGAAAATCATTTGATCTGTCAGGCTTTAAGTGATACGCTCGTTTCTTGAAGGCTCCAGAGTATTCGATTGGGAAATCTCTGCGAGTGCCAGTAGTCAATAAAGTCATGGTATCTGAATGAAATCCAAAGCGCTCTGCTTTAGAATGTCAATGTGATACGGCTGGAAGTTCTACGTATGAATTTTGTAGATGGCAAGTTGACGTCCAAAACCAATTAATACCATAACTATCTTAGTACTCAAATGAAAAAAAAATTAAGATAGGCAGTATTGTATTAAGTATTTATTAGTTTTTTTTAGTGTAATAGGAGGCAAACGGGTGGGAGGCTCACCTGATGTTAAGTGATACCACCGCCCATGGACAATCACATTGCCAGAAGGCTCGCAAGTGCGTTGCTGGCCTTTAGTGGGTAGTAGTAGTAGGTATTTTGGTAGGTAGTCAATACTTAATTTTACCAAGTATCTACTATCTGATCAGACAAATTAAAGAGAAGAGGACCGACAATAACAAACCTACTTCCATATATTTATTAATCGTCAAATATCAGTATTGTGAAAGCTATTTTATTTTTGATTCTACTAAGTAAACAAGTGCAATCGCTTAAAAAAATATTAACAGTTAAATGTTGCATAGCAGTGTTGGCCCAATGGCTTAAGTGATGTTCAACCTTAAGGTTATGTGTTCAAATTCCACCTGTGCATTTTTTTATACTCATTTGATACTATTACGCACGATGAAGCTAAGCACTGCGAACTGACATGTCTATTACCAAAAAATCTTGGTGAAGATTATAAATAAGTAAATCAGTGGCACTACAACCTTTTTAGGTCTGGGCCTCAGATATGTGTATCTGTTTCATGATCATTTGTCAATCTAATAAGCAAGTAGGTGATCAGCGTCCTGTGCTTGACAACCGCCGTCGACTTTTTGTGTCTAAGGCAAGCCGGTTTCCTCACGATATTTTCCTTCACCGTTCGAGCGAATCTTAAATGCGCACAAAGACAGAAAGTCCATTGGTGCACAGCTGGGTATCAAACCTACGACGTCAAGGATGAGAGTCGCACGCTGAAGCCACTAGGCTAACACTGCTGCTTGGTGAAGATTAAGGAAACAAAATTATCTTTATTGGTGATTTTTATTTTATTTATTTATTTTTATTTATTTATTTATAACCACACTCTTGCCCTAACAGGCGACCCCAAATTGACAAGAGTGAACAAAACCGACGAAACAAAAAAAAAGCAAACATACAAAATCAAGCAGGAAAAACAAAATTACATAATGATAAAAAAAAGATATTACCTAACCGCTACAGGCACTAACAAATAATAAAAGTTTTGCCAGTTCACTCGACGGAGAATAAAAAAGGTCCGTTAACCTATGCAGTTCATTAACTAAACCAATACACCCAATCATATGTGCCCTTTTCACAAGTTTAGTCCTAGCCAGTGAAGTTATGTTTTTTTTTTTTTTTAATAGAACAGGGGGCAAACGGGCAGTAGGATCATCTGATGTTAAGTGATACCGCCGCCCATGGACATTCTCAATGCCAGAGGGCTCGCGAGTGCGTTGCCGGCATTTAAATCCTAGTTATTTTAAATACTTTAGTTCAATTAAGTACATTATGTGCAAGTGTCTATTTTTATATGTTAACAGACTTGTTCTACGATACGAATCTTAACATCCGTTAGTGGAATATATGAACCGTCAATCTATAAGGGATCAGAATATTCGTAACAGCCACTGTATTTCCTTCATTAATCTAGCGTCTGGCCCGAAGCATCGGTTAATCTGAAACGTCAAACCGCAGCTCAGCGCCCGATTGACAGCTGAATCTGCCTGAATTTCAACTAAAATTCTAACACATTACTATTCTTTTTGAAATAGAAAAAAACATTCGTATTAACAGCTTTATTTTTGTTTCGGTGTTAATTGGATGCCAGACAAGCTATACAAATTTTAAATTTGTTCGATATAGAAAATATTACATTTTTGAAATATATCTTTAGGGATTTTTTTACTATGAGTTTATTTCAATGCGTGATTAATATATATGGATATGTTAAGTTGGACAACATATTTAATTATTTCAATAATAATTATTGCATGCGAATTCAACTCAAACTCAAACTGAAAACAATTGTTTTAATATAGGTAACCAAGTACACTTATGAACGTCAATAGAAAATATGTTAAATTGATTCCAAATTTACATTTAATACCACTTCGCAAGTCAAGGGTGTATAGCGGGCGAGAAGAACTGGCAAAAAACTCACCACCAGTCTTTGATCTCCAAGTTTTGAGTCATACAAACTGTAAGGCAGAGCATACACAGCCCATAAATACTGGAGCAAATCAATCCCTAGGATAAGGGTCATTTAAATAATCTTCAAATTTATAAAAAGCTATTGATTAATTTTCGTTTAACGAGAGTCTTGAATTTATTCAGTGATAATTCTCTAATTTCGCTTGGGAGTTTCTTGTAAAGATGAATATAATTTCCATATAAGGAGTTGTTTAAGCCCTTGGTCTTACGCTTAGATTAGTTCTGTTTTGAGTGTTATATTGGTGAAAGTCACCATTTGTTATAAAATCGTTTATATCCTTTTTGAAAGTGGCTTCAAGATTATAATGACCAGAAAGTGTCATTAAATCTTAATATCAAAAACATTGTATCAAGGTTAGGAATAGTCGAAATTTCAAAGAACATATACAAAAGTTTCATAAAACGCGCAATATTCGTTTAAAATCCCATGAACAAAATGCTCGCACTAAACACACTATAACGATCGATTTGTAATTATATATTATGTAAAATCTTAGGAAAACAAATAGTGAGTTTATTATTGTCCTTTGTTGATAGACTATGTTTAAAAGGTAGTTATATAACCCCGTGTGTCACCACCATAATTATATTTTATATAAACAAAACCATTGCAACATAGTAGTACAAAGATCCTTTATATTTCAATAGCCGAAGTGCTGATACATGATTTACGAACCACTCTTAGTTCTTACTAAGTGACGTTTCCTTGTAGAGCGTGAGAACAATGTGTCAGCACAACGGTCACGTAGGCCTTTAAGAATAGGATATAAATATAATAGAATACTTGTAATATTTAGTATTAAACGGACCTCAAATCGGACCGGTTGTACTCATTTTAACTTTAAGTTTTTTAAAAACCCTTTTTCGCGGACCCACTACTTGACTGGCGCTGAGGACAGGATAGTCGCTCTAGCTGCACGTACTTCTCAATTATCGGTTCGAGCATCAAATTCTGCTTACCTAAAAAGGGGAAACTACGTCGCGATTGCTAAAAACGGCTATTCAAAAGAACAAATAAATTTGTCAAGAACAAAAATCCAAAAGCGTTAAGGGTGTTTTGTGCGAGTGTTGAGGCAGCGATGTACTGGTAAGTCACCTTTTCACCTTTCAAATCCAGCCCTCTCCACTTTTCTTTTGTTATTTTGAGATCGACATCTCTCATCTTAACGATAGTTTTAAGACTTTGTTAGAGTTAAATTCATATAAACGTAAATTGTAATAAGTAAATTAAAGAAATATAGAAGTAGGTAAGTAGGTTAGTGCATGAAATTCTGCAACCCCTAAAGTATAAGTTTAGATTCACATCAAATTCTGTGAGCTATAATTATTGAGTAATTGTGTAATTATTTAATCAAACAATTCCTGAAAGAATACATAAAACCCAAAAAGAAATATTTTATATATTTCGGAAATACGGAACATTGCAAACAATTCAGCAACATGGTAATTAGGCTTTTTAAAGGTGGATCAATTCAATTTTATGAGTGTACGGAAAGAATGGTTTTTATTGACGATGAAAATGAACAGAAAGCCGTTATTCTGAAATTTCGTCGCGGAAAAACCTGTCACAGAGGTATTCAAGAAACTTTTACACGCATCAGGCGACACTTCTTTTGGAATAATATGAAAGAAACTATATCAACAGTAATTAATTCTTGTGAAGCCTGTAAACAAATGAAATATGACCGAAAGCCTTTGAAACCATATTTACAGTTAACTCAAACGCAAGATGCCCCATTCCAGGAATTTTTTATAGATATATTTAGTACCGAAGGAAAAACATACCTCACCTTAGTTGACGCTTTTAGCAAACTAAGACGGGCAATTGAAATTCCTAGTAACGGCACACCTGACGTTATCCGCGCACTAATAAAATACTTTTCATTTTACGGCATACCTAAGAAAATAAGCTGCGATCCTGGTACTGAATTTAACAACGATCTATTGAAAGAAATGATGTCACTATATAAAATCCAAATACATATCGGCACGCCTAGGAACCCTAATTCAATGGGAATAGTTGAACGTTTTCATTCCACCTTAATTGAAATTTACAGACTGGCAAAATACGAACAACAATGTACTGACGCCGCATCTATTATGACCTATTCTATCATGGCATATAATAATGCGATTCATACTTTAACAACTTTAACACCGTTTGAAGTAGTGTTTGGCCATGTAGATTCTGAAAATCCATTCAATATAGACTTCGAGAAACAATACTTGCAAAAATTAATTAAAGACCACGCCAAAAGAATAAAAATTTTATACAAATACATATTTGATAAAATGTTAACGTTTAAGGAAAACTCTAGAGAAAAACGCGGTGGCGAATCCGACGTCCCGTTACCAGAAGGGAAAACAATTTTCACAAAATTAATAAACACTCGTAGAAGTAAGTACAAACCTTGTTTTGAAAAGGCCATAGTTACAAGAAACCTTGAAAGAAACACCATCCCTATTAAAATTAGAGGTAAACACAAAAAGGTACCAATTAAAAGCATAAAACGACCTTCAAAGGTGGTACTTAGTGATCACGATGACACTCACGAGCCCCAGCTTGGGCCTTCAACTTCAAAAGGTTGAAAACAATTCAGGGATCCGTAAGACAGGGAACATCCTTCATCAAACAGGATAACTGGCTTATTTTAAGGTATTAGATTTGAATGGCCTACTAATGGAATTAGAATATAACAATATTAAATATAGTAATTTTAGTAAGATAGTAAGTGATGATAAGCCTTAGTTTAAAGAATTTTTAGGAATTAGGGAACAAGTAGAGTATTTGCAAAGAATAACGACTGAAAAGATTAGGCAAATAATCCCTTCACACCTAGGACGAAGAGGAATATTGAACCCTTTTATTAAAATTATAACTGGAAACTTAGATCAGGAAGATGCTCAACGATATGAACAGTTAATAAATCAATTAGGTACTTAGTCAACAAATTTTCAACAAACATGCGTTTAATAGTTATTTCCAAAATGTTAGATGGACTCATTAATTCATCAGAAATATTACACAATAACTCAAAATTATGGACGAAAGACTAAAACGTGTAGAAAAAAAAAATGTTAAAAGACATAAGTACTAAAGAAAATAATGCAGTATACTCTACATATGTTTTAAGTTTATATAATCTTTTTGTAAGTAATTTTAGAACGCTTTATATAAAAAATAAGATAATTAGAAATTGCTTTGGCTTTCACCAAAACCAATGTTTTACACATTTATTACAGATTTTAATTTATATATCACAGTCAGAAAATCTTATGTATCCACCCACTTGGGATAATTTAGTTAAATTAGAAGATACGATTAATGTTAAATCATACATGATAGACAGGAAAATAACTTTTGTATTAGAGGTAGCTTTAATAACCAATTCAACTTATAGTTATAATAAAATGTATCCCTTACCTATCTTTCATGACCCTAAAAACCTAACCTTAATAATCATTCCAAAATATCCCTATATCCTGGTGAAAGGTGTAACATACTTACCGCTTATACAGCCTTGCAAACAAGTCTCTGAGGAAAATTTATTATCTCTGCACACAAGAAAACAGGGGCACCGTATCCTGAAACGACATGCATTGAGGAGCTGATGACCTTCAAGGAAAACCCATCCAACTGTGACCAGAATACAGTAGTTATAGAAGAGGTAAAGGTACAATAATAGTAATCAAATCATTATTCAAAATAATTGCAAAATGAGATAAGCCGAAACTCTATAAAGGGAACATAATATATCATTACTATAGATTAACCCTGCGATCTTAACATCAATGACATCCAATTACATCATCAGCGTTCATATACAGAAAATATGTCATCAGAACGTATCCCATCCATTAAGCTGCTGGAGTTACAGTCAACAGTGAACTCTAAGGAAAATCAGAATCCAGTAAACTTACAAGGAATGGAGCTCAGTGACCTGCAACACATGTCTTACATGCTGTAACAACTTAACAGAGATAGTGATAGTGAAATGGGCAATTCAGTGAAAGTGAAAAGCATTAGTTTAGGCACTCTCTTATTGTATTTTTGATAACTGTTGTGTTTTTTGTTATAAAAAATAAGATTATTAATATGTTGCAGTGGCGAAATAATCAGAATTTACATGTGCAATCCCCTGATAATTTCGCTCTTCAGGAGGGAGGAGTTATATAACCCCGTGTGTCACCACCATAATTATATTTTATATAAACAAAACCATTGCAACATAGTAGTACAAAGATCCTTTATATTTCAATAGCCGAAGTGCTGATACATGATTTACGAACCACTCTTAGTTCTTACTAAGTGACGTTTCCTTGTAGAGCGTGAGAACAATGTGTCAGCACAACGGTCACGTAGGCCTTTAAGAATAGGATATAAATATAATAGAATACTTGTAATATTTAGTATTAAACGGACCTCAAATCGGACCGGTTGTACTCATTTTAACTTTAAGTTTTTTAAAAACCCTTTTTCGAGGACCCACTACTTGACTAGGTCTTGAGGTCAGCGGAAACGGACGAAGCGCGGAGCCAACAAAAGCCAACGTCTCATATTTCCGTGACATGGAAACATTTCTACTTTCACCCTATTATGAATCTTATTACCGAGTTATAAAGTCTAAGGTTGCGTATTAAGCGGATTTTCTTGAATCGACCCTAATTTGACTAAATCTTCAGCTGCTGAATGTAGCTAATAACAAAGTTGAACTGAAATTGAAACGTCTTCGCATTTTCTGCATTTTTAAGACGGATTATAAATTTCATCTGTGTCGTGTAAAATGTAGTTTGAATTTTCTTCTTAAATAAATCCTTTTCCTTGAACTGTGATTACTTCATTTTGGCTTCCAAGAAGTGGAGGAAGTTTTGTGTATGTAAGCCGAAAGATTCTAAGAATTTGGATTTTAATATTATATCCTCGGTATATAAAAATCAGTTGCAATACCACCTTTTTTAGTTCTGTGCCTCAGATTTCTGTATCAATTTCATGATCATTTGTTAATCTAATAGGAAAGTAGGTGATCAGTTTCCTGTGCCTGACACGCCGTCGCAGTTTTCGGTCTATGGCAAGCCGGTTTCCTCACGATGTTTTCCGTCACCGTTCGAGCAAATGTTAATTGCGCACATAGAAAGAAAGTTCATTGGTGCACAGTCAGGGATTGAAGCTACGACCTCAGGGATGAGGTCACTGCTCACTGACCACACTATACCCGCCATAGTTCATAGCAGATTCATCATTCAGATTACTGTATACTGTTGACTAAATGACCTTGACTTTTCCGATACGGCAATTGGATCACGACGATATTAAAACATCTCCTCTTACAACAAACAGTAACCAATTTTCGATATATATTACCGAATTCATGAACACGCAGAGTCAGTCAGGAATGTAATGAAATTTTATAACAACATCGATTGATACTTAAATTTATTGTAGTCGAAATCAAAGTCATTATACGGAAAATTTCGATCCGTCTCCATTGGGAAAGTAATTCATTGGTAAAGGAATTACTTTATTAATGTGTTGAAATTGATTAGTTTATTTCCATGGAAGCCTATACACAGAGAACCTTCAAAGAAGTTGGAAAAGCTTTCTTGTAGACTTTATCAAATGTATAAGGCCATACGAACTCGCCAATAGTTAATACAACTCTACAAACTAACTTATCTGAACTTGAGAATTTATATGAAAACACAATATTACCTTAAGTTCTAAACATTTTAATCTTATCTAAATGATAATGTCCAAATGGTGTCCATTTTAATCCAATATATCTGAAAACTATATATATATTTAAACGCGTAAACTATGTATTTGTTATAAGTTGATGGGTTGTTCCTTTGTGTTTTCAACGAATTTCGTAAACATAAATTGTTTTAATTTTTTTTAAAGAAGACCTTTCTAAGTAAATCTCAATATATATAAAATTCTCGTGTCATAATGTTCGTTCCCATACTCCTCCGAAACGGCTCGACCGATTCTTATAAACTTTTTTATGCATATTCAGTAAGTTTCAAACCCTTTAGTGATAAGGGGTGTCCCCCCCCCAAATTTTGTTTTTATGATACAGCATACAAAAATACATACATGCCTTTATTTTCACCCCTCAACGATAAATAAACCCCTATTTTTATTAAAGTAGACAGATAATATACATGGCAAAACAACATTTGCCGGGTCAGCTACTATCTTATTAAAAGTATGATGAAAAATAGATGGAGCAAATTAGGCCTGTGACTAAAGTAGTAAAATAAGCTAAAACTGTCTGAATTCATTCACTCCTAGCATCTATACGAATATTCAAACCAAGTGGGTTAATTATGTATACATAGATTGTATATTAAATTTAATTAACAACAACCACGCTTTCAATAAACAGGAAAGTTTGAGCTTAAGTCTTTGTTAAAGTCGAGTGCAAGGACTAACACAAACGTCTAGTTTCCTGCTTGTAGTTCAGCTCTTTGTATAAACATATATTCAATGTAATTATTCTCATTTAAAAATAAACAAATATAATTTGGTGTATTTTCTTTAATAAATTGGTGAATAATTTTAATTTATTTTATTATTATTTATTACTGAAGATGTCATGTGGAACATAGTGTAATGGTTGCAGCTCCTTACAAACGTTGTGTAAAACAACTAGGTGATTAAAAAGAGTGACGGAGAGTTTATTGCCAGTTGTTCTCTTCCGTACTACGCCCTTTGAGAACTGGCAGTAAATGTAAAATTAGAAGCAGTTCATATATATTTTTATATTTTTTTGGCGTACATAAGTGTAAATTGTGTTACCTATATGAATAAATGATTTTCACTTATGCAGAACTGGACTGTCGTTTGGCCACAACTCCATCTGATGAAGAAGAGAAGAGAGATGCAGACTATTGGAAGGCATGCCTATTTAACCGCCGCTTCAATGAACCCATACTAATAAAAGATGGTAGGGGCCAAGGAGTTTCACTCCTTTCCTGTTTTTACAATAAACTTCTATCTAAATCTAGCAGTGCGACACCTTGGAATGTCTACAACAAAGGAGTGAAACACCAGCGAGCTTCTAAATGACCACCGAACACCTTCAGGTCTGAAAGGTGCACTCTCAAGCCACTAGGCCAACACTACTCACTATCAATACAAATGCTAGTAATCGAAACTGCTTCCAGGCATACTTCACAATAGTTTATGCCCAGCATAATTAAACAGAATATTGAACAACGCTGAAATAACCTCGAATTTCGTACAAAGCCTTGTAAGCGAAAACGGTGCGTTTGATATCGTAATGAACTCAATTATATTGGTTCTAACCATTTGATACGATGGTCGCACTGATTGCATAGTTAATTATAAAAATGTATTTATACAATGCTATAAAGTAAATAACCTTTAAATGTATCTTGATGAACTACTATTTGTATATATAACTTTATGCCAACACAAAACATTGTGTTACCTAACCTAAACCAAAAACCTGAATGCAGCGAGTTGGTGTGTACGTATGTACATACGTTATTATTTATCTGTTTAAAATAAGTCAATTTGCGCCTTAGAGTAAAAGGTAATATAATGATGATGGTAAAAAAGTATAATAACAATGTTATTATAAATTTATAACTAAAATTTCTCGTCATAAGTTTACACATAGAAAGCTTTTTTTTTATCTAATAGGAGGCAAACGGGCAAGAGGCTCACCTGATGTTAAGTGATACCGCCGCCCATGGACACTCACATTGCCAGAATGCTCGCAAGTGCGGTGCCGTCCTTTCAAGAATTGGTACGCTCTTTTCTTGAAGAAACCTAAGTGGAATTGGTTCCGAAATACTTCAGTGGGCAGCTGGTTCCACATAGAGGTGGTGCGCGGCAAAAACTGCCTTAAAAAATGCTCTGATGTGGAGAATCTCTTCATAATCTTAATAAACTCTTTTTTGATGTTCATAAGTGTATATTGTGTTACCTACATGAATAAATAATTTTAGACTTTTTAATGTTAAAAATATCTTTGTTTTATGCAAGTAATACTCTTAAATGAAACTCTTGACCAATCTTGCCGAATTAATACATAACTTAATATAAATAATTCGTGTATTTATTTATTAAAAAAGTGTTTATTCTCCAAACGGCCTAGGAATTAACACCAAGTTTATGCAAATACAACTAAGTCTATCATTAATTCGTATTATGCAAATGCTGGTATCAATCCCTAATGCCGGGGCTATCGTTAGTTTATTACTTGCTCACCTTGTATTAACAAGGTGATACATTCAAGTATTATAGAGAACACCCTTACACGAGAATCTCCTTAAAACTAAGTAATGTACTCATCATATTTCTTTTTAGTTTTTCCCTTAATAGGGTTACCTGGAAGAGATCGCTTGTTAGCGATAAGACCGCCTATATTTTTTTATGTATTGTATTATTTGTTTTTTTAATGCAACAAAGTGTGAATAAATAAATAATATTTTTTATTATTTTAAATGCTATATGCCATGCATGCCATAATACATGGTTTTTTTCTCGGTTTAAGTATCCACTGCTAACTTAAACGCGACATATAATTAAGAGATATATTTTGTAAGTTTTAGTGGCTAATAAAGTTAATTTATTATTATTGTATTTTTAGCGACGTTTAGCGTCACGCTGAACTATTACGCCTGAAAAAAAATCATGAACCGTACTCAATCATTACGTGTTAACGGTTACTTAAGGCATTTAGTAAAGATTCTAATACCAATTCCAAGTTTTCTACAAATAAAATGCTTAAATCGTTAGTTACTTAGCGTTTTTCGTAGTAATAATTACAAATAATCATTACCTATCAAACTTGTTCTTGATTATAAGCTAGTAATGTCTATGCCTTTCATAATGTACACAACGTTTTCATACTGACTACATACTATATTACATTCACAAACCCCTAATCAAAGCTGTTTATAATCTGTAATTAATTCAAATAATTGAATAAAACATCGCGTCTATTGTAAATGTATTTCCAACAAAATACAATAATAATAGCTTTACTGATTTGATTTAAAATTTAGATGATTAAACATTACGAAGCAATATAACCTGTGACATATTCTATATTTTTAGGAAATATAAGGATTTTGGCATACGGGAGTTATAGCTCATGCTTTGGGGATCAGCGGTTAAAGCGAATCTTAAGCAAAGCTTTCGAAAAATACAGTTGGTCGCTTAACAAATACGCAGACTTTAATATGAAACAAACATGTATATTGTACTTCCATTAACACGTAAAAGCCAAATACAAAATTGAGTTCTTAGAAATCACAATAATCTAAATCTTAGAAAGCCTCGTTTTGACTTTGGAAAAATAAATATTCTTTATAAAATCCCTAACGATATAAGGATTCATATATTAACAGTTTTTGTACGATACGTTTTCCATTTTTAATTAAAACTGCACTATTAAACAATGATAAACACAAGTTAAGACTTCTTAAAACTATCCCGATATGAACTTCATACCCCGAAGAGTTTGATGCTTACTTTACCCGCCCACATATTATGTTACTAGATTAAGGAAAAACTTTGAATATTTGTGAAATAACTGAAAATAATAACTTTGATGGAACGTCACCGACGATAAATAAACAAGGCCGCTTATTCATTTCAGTGCATTATATAATATTAACTATTATATACAGTTTTAACAATATTCTTTACCTACATAGTAATAATTTGCTCAGGTGCTTCTTAAAGATTTAAGTGAGCGCCTGGTAGACAATACTGGTAACCCCAGAGCTGGTGCTTTCCTCGCTCAACGACGCTCGCAATAGCAAGGAAACGCTGCACAGCATTAAAGGTACAACGCTGTCACAGGAATAAAACTTTTAATTTTTTTTTAATTTTATATTTATACATTTTAATTAATTATTTAATTTGTATATTTGTGTGTTGAAAATAAATATTTATATTATAGTTAAATGTTAAGCGTAATAGACAGTTTCAGTAACGTGCTACCGAAATCTATAAAACAACAAAATGTTGTTTACTCTTTAGGTTGCGAAGACTCTTTATATAGCATATAAATATTGTATTGGATCATTAGAGCATTTTTAAGATTTATTAGAGCATACTTTTCCTTTGCTACAAGTTCTCTAGAACCTGGCCAAAGTTTATTTGGAAATGCATTTTTTATGCCTCGAGAAAAGAAAATTTATAGTAAATTTTCATACCTAACCTTAGCCAAATCCTGGAGTCTGGATTGCAAATTGACTAGTCGTTTTATCAACTCAGCAGTAGACATTGGTGCTTTCATTCATACCATGATTTAATTGACCTAAGTTTATATGTCCCCCAGAGGTATTGTATCTTTTTTATTTATAGAAACTTTCCATAGAGTCAATATTTTTATAAATCAACCTAAGACTATCATTTGTCATCTGTCATTCATTTTGGCAGTTTAATTTACAATGACAGTAGGCACCCCTAGATAGATAATAAAATAAAAACATTTATAAGATACAATTTTACATAAGTACTGTGCTTTCAGTGTACCTGGAGGGGATAAGAGTATTTTAAATCTTAATTGTATTTTATTGTTTTTATTGTATTGTTTATTGTTTTTAGTCTAAGTTTGGCCATTGAGCTGTTAATAAATAAATAATAAGATATTATTTCTTGATTGGGCGACCCGAAGCCCGTTATCCGTCACCTTTCTGATTTAATTTCGCATATAGCGTAATATAGCTCCCTAAAGAACCTTTACCATCCGTCGTATTACAAGACCCCTTTCTATGAGATCATTTCGCAGCTGAGCCAAATTATTTGGACCAATTGTTTATCAGTTGTGGATCATTAATCTATAGACGGAGAAGTTAAGAACATGTTTAAATATACACGTCGAATTCCAAATTCATGAACAGTTTTCTCAGTGCCATAAAACAAATACATGTGCCGCTACAACGCCTTAGAACTATTCTTCGCGTGAAATTATCTTTTAGATTTTAGGGTGAAAGTTATTCATATATATTACATGTTGCAACTTAACAACAATCATTGGTATGCGGATGATTGCACGAGTGATACTCTTTCCACAACCAGGTCCTTCTACTAAGTAAGTAGTTCGTATTGAACGAAGACTGGTTGGAATCGTCAACGACCAATCAATTTCCGAGCGGCTTGATCCCTTGGCGTTGCGTAGAAATGTACTCTGCATCTTCTGCCGCATTTACCATGGAGAATGTTCAGAGTTGTTCGGATTAATACCTGCAGTTAAGTTTCATCATCGGACGTCGAGGCTGGATACAAAATTCCACCCGTTTCACCTCGATGTCCGGCGTTCCACAACTAAGAGTAATTTAAAGATTTTTTTTCTATACAGCATTACTATGTGGAATCGGATACGAAATTAACCATTTCGACTTAGGCATTGAGAGTGTCCATGTATCACTTAACACAGCTTAACTATACAACAGGCGAATGGGCAGGACCTATTGTATTAAAAAAGCATTCCTCAAGATGTCTATTTCATCAACGAAAGAGTGCGTAGAAGTAAAATAAGTTTCTTCATTCCGCGATAACAACAGCGATTAAGAGTGGCAACCTTCAATGGGACACCTCTTTTCATTCTTTCGCTATTACTAATAAGATATTCTTAGTATGGCTTCATGTTTTGTGCGCTTTTGAATTAACAAATGTTATGACTACAAATTCTTCGAATAACGATTTTGTAATTCCCCGGTGGTGGCTGACTTATCAAAGCTCGCAACATGTTTGAAACTAGTTGAAAAATAAGTTTCATTGCAGTTATCCGAAATGTTGAAAGTTATTTCGTAAACAATTTTTGCGAAGTTTATAATGACATCAGTTTCACTGACTTTTAGTGCGAAATTTTAGTTGATACATTTGTCATTTGCTTATTTGAATTTGTACATATATTTCGCACAAAAAAGAGAACGACAATTTAGAAGGCGTATAGGTGGTGGTGGTGGTGGTGGTGGTGGTATGAGGCACAGTGCAGACAGAATTGGCGGGATTTGGAGAAGTCTTTTGCCAAAAAAGTAGACACAGATACCAAAGAATGAATAGTGTAACATAGATGATAGATAAATAAAAGTAATTCAATGTACCTAGTATATGAAATAAATAAAAGGCTCTTATCATTATTATATATCTCGTAGTAACAATGATAATAATTATAACACCCCGCTTTTAATTTTTTATATAACAGGGGGCAAACGAGTAGAAGGCTCACCGGATGTTAAGTGATACCGCCGCCCAGGGACACTCTCAATTCCAAAGGCCTTTTATGAATTGGTACGCTCTTTTCTTGAAGGACCCTAAGTCGAATTGGTTCGGAAATACTTCAGTGGGCAGCTGGTTCCACATAGTGGTTGTGCGCGGTAAAAACTGCCTTGAAAAACGCTCAGTTGTGGAATGGCGGACGTCGAGGTGATACGGATGGAATTTCGTATTCCGCCTCGATGATGAAACTCAGCAATTTCATGTATTATCGATGTGTTTAAATAACTGTTTGTCATGAGTTTGATTACCCATAGTATTGGTTAAGATTTATGCTTCGGTACTGTGAGGTGGTAAGTTTTCTTGTCTGTACTTTTTGTTATTCTCTTGTTATCGAAACCTGTAATAATTATTAATAAAAAATCCTTTATATGTGTATTGAAGAGTTACGCCTCCAAACAACTAACAAAAAAATATGTTTACACAACAACTTATAAAAAAACATTTATCAGCATTGCTGTTCGCATGCATTTTAAAAATATAGGTTCTTGTTGTACATAACTTGACTTTGCTTTTACATAGGAGGTCCATTACATATTAGTGTTATCAAATGCTCTATAGATGTTTGATCAAGCCACTGTTTGCAAGCGTCTACCTTTGAAGAGCCCTCAGTCTTAAGTAATATGCTTGGTATACAGCGCTGGCTTACAAGATTATGCTATGTGTGATAATATTATGAATTAATTAGTAGTTCAATTTTCATTCATCAAAAACTACATAAATTTGTAAGTAACTAATAAACAGGTGTATTGTTAACAACATGCTGCTTAATTTGTTATGCTTTAAAGCTAGATGTGTGGAGAAAGGATGGTCAATAGTTCCTACAATCTAAAGAACAATTCAGTGCAACGACTAGCAAGGGAGTCTCCTGTGAGACACGGAAGCTCACTATTATACTGAAGTAGGAAGTAAGGGACCACGTCTTTCGCGGTGAAGGTGGTATTATACCCTAGTATAGTATGTATATATATATATATAGTAGAATTTGCTTTGCCTCACGGGAGGCTTTTAATCTGTCGTTGGCTACGGTGGCACATCCCGATCCGTTAAGACGTGTCGGGGCCTCCTACAGGCCTTTTGTGTATATCCTACGGTTGCAATAACTTTGATAGCACGCTTTAGGATATTACGTCATCGCAGTAATTCCAGCCGTATGTTGTGGAGCCCCAGCTGTGCAACAATAGACTTTTTTCTATTCTAGCATTTAAGACTCGTTCGTACAGTAAAGAAAAAAATCGTGAGGAAACTGGCATGCCTTAGATTCAAAAAATTTACGGCGTATATGTCAGGTTGTAATCAAAAAATCACAGAACATTTTCATTATTTGAGGTAAACTTTGGGACCTGAGTTGTGGCGCAAATTAAATTAATCGTGAAATCGTCAAAAGACTTAAGAAACAACAAATTATTATACAACTTGGTTTTATAATTCATTTAAAAAGGACACGTTTATATACCATTAATAAGTTTTAAAAAATACTTTTTCTGTAGTTTTTGTACTAACTATAAACTCAAACTCAAATAACTTTATTCATATAGGTAACCAAGTACACTTAACATAAAAGACGTTTAATTGATTCTAAATTACATTTCGTCATAATCGTAGAACAATGTCGGATTTGAAAAAAATCCATATTTCCAAATTCCACTTTTTATCATATTTGGGATACTACATTGACAAAATATTACGGCTACATTATAAAAAATTCCATGTGTTTTAAATTTCAAATTAATAACATATACTCGGTGACAAATGTAATTTAATGTTATTATGTTTATTTTGTTTGCTTGTATGACAATTTTCATAGTAAAATATGAATTAAAAAAGTTATGACAAAAAAACTAACATGATTATTATTTAGAAATGGCTGCCCTGTAAAGTTTACTATTTGACAGATCCGTCACGATTCTACGACTATGACGATTTACTACCAGTTCGTCAAGTTCAAGGCGGGCTAGAAGAACTGGCAAGAAACTCTCCGCCACTCTTTTAATCTCCAATTTTTGAGTCATACAAATTGTTTGAACTGGAGCAAACCAATCCCAAGGATTGGGATGATTTGAATAATCGTCAAAATTATAAAAAGCTTGATTAATTTACATCTATGGATCAATGGACAGTAGACTATATAACATTATGCATAATCAATTTACGAACTTCGACGAAACCACTGCGGTTGGATTCGACTCGACTTCCATGATTTACATGGAAATTGGGTCTGAATATATGCATAACGCCTTTATTTCAGTGCAATAAAGTTGAATATCGAGTGGCTATGCAGTGTCAATTATGGAGATGATATAGGTCTTATGCTAGTGGCATAAAGTTTAGAGTTGGATTTGGATTGTTCTAATGCTGACCCGGCAATAAACGCGTGACTCTGTGGTTATAGAACATTGACAAATTGTATGATATACAAACAAAGTATGTTAGTTGAGTTAATTAGATATATAGATTATAATAATAAAGATAAAATAGCTCAACCATCTTTCAGATTAGCCAAAGTTCAAAATTCATTTATGGGGTACTGTGTGAAATGTTACAATAAAATACCTTGTGACATTTTAAAACTAAATGAACGAAAATTTAAATGTTTTATTAAAAGTACACTTTGTAAACAAGCATATTACAAATTAGATGATTATATTCAAGATAAGAATGCTTGGAAACATGCTGGTCCTGCTCCATAGGACAATCATAGAGCCTGGACAAAATCAAATTGGTTGGTGACTTTTTGCTGTAACATATTTTGGTTATTATTATTATAATTTTTTTTTTAAATTTATAAATGCTACAAATGTAACTATTATTTTTTTTTTTTTTGTATCTCACACACTGTTTTGTTGTGTTTTTTAATATTTTTATTACACTTTAATGTTAATATTCTACGGTTTCGATATTTGTAAATATGTGAGGAACATGTATACTAACTTTTTTTAGTATAGTAGTTTATTCTAAGAGTACATTGTCTTCACATATAATTATTTAACAAATGTAACAAATATTGTAAACCTATTTTAAAAGAGTAAGTGTGGAGTTTCTTGCCCATTCTTCTCCACACGAAACTACCTTTTGGAAGGGGCAACTAGAATCTTCTATATATATATATAATTTTTTTTTTTTGACGTTCAAAAGTGCCATTTTACATGGTCTAATTGACATAAATGCTTTGACTTTGACTTTGAATTAAAGTATAACAATTTGGAGTGAGGTTCGGTTATGAAGAAGTGAATAAGATACATGTATCACTTATTTCACGTCATTAAATTTGAATTTGTAGGCATCCCTACTCATCGGCAAAGAAGACAGAGGGTGTAGGTTCAGAGAAAAAGCCGGCGTAAAAAACTCTCGGTACTCTTTTAAAATAGCAAATCATCCAACAACACTTATTTTAAAACAAATATCGCAAATTAATTAGAAGTAGCCTGTCTAGCACTAGTCCCAGGCCATTTTATCAACTAGATAATCGTTAACTTTATAGTAAGCCTTTTTACACAGCTTTTCTTTAATACATTTCTTAAATTTATTAAAAGGCATACATAAAAGAGCCTCTGGGATTTTATTAAAGAAGAGTATCCCTTTTCTCAAAAAAGAAACTTTAGAAAGTCTAGTACGGGGAAATTGCAGCCTGGGTTTGTTCCGAGTGTTAACATAATATACTTAATACTACTCTTGGAAATCACAAACGATAAATATTAAAAGTAACAAAACACTCAACCTAGGAAGTTTTATTCCTTACAAAACAATTTTTAATTAACTAAAATACCACAATGAAAATTATACGCAATCAGAAGACGTCTCTTAATCTAGAAATTAACTCTTGTGTCTCCACATCAGCGGTTTGAGCGATCTTCGCCTAGCTGCTCAGATTCCGAATATGAGACACATTGGCAGTGGGAAGAGGAGGATTACATTACACATTGCATTTAAGCCCCTTTTCGATAATCTAAAGTAAAATTAAAATCTTGTAAATATACCCACCAGCGCGCAACTGATCTTTTTAACGCTCCGTCAATTTTAATGAATTGTAATCAGTCACTATTTTAAAGGCTATACCAATTACCAATCAAATAGTGGCGGAAGTGCTGAGCGCACGTACGACAGCTAACGTCTCCAGCGCAGCCAATAGCACTTGCATCGGTGTGAAGTTCCGTAGGCAGCCGGGGATTGAATATCGCTAAAACCGGTTCATTTGTCAAACAGTGAATTATATAATCGCGAGCAATATCCTGCTCAGCACCCGACAAAAATGGTAACCCTTTTCTTAACAACTTTGCTATACATGCAGTCTTAGAAGCATAACCCGATATGTAGCGACGGAAATATCCCGCTAAGCCTAGAAACTGGCGAATCTCCTTGACATTTGTGGGTTTTGGAGATCTAATAAGTGCATCGACCTTCCCCAGACTTGGCCTAACCTGACCATGACCAATCAATCGCCCCAAGTATTTAATTTCTGAGTCTAAAAAGGTAATTTTTTTTTTAAATAATAGAAAACGAAAACCCTGCTGTATTTAATGTCTGTAAAACTTCTTTCAACGTGTCAAGGCCTTACTCTACTGAATTTGACAGTAATAAAACGTCGTCTATATACGTAAGGGCTTTGCCAGCATCTATTAATGTTTTTAAAGTTTTGGAAATGATTCTCTGATAAACAATTGGTGCATTGGCCAACCCGTAGAGCATTTTCAAATATTCATAATGTCCTTCAGGTGTCACAAGTAATTTTGTTATTATCAAACCTAGATGCCTCGCGGTTTCGCGTGTAAGACGGACCTGAACTACTAAAAGAACGAACGGTATTGTTAGATTGGCGGTAATCGTATTTAGGTTTTATATAAACAGATAAAAATTCAATCAAACCTTTTGAGTGTAATTTAGCATTTGCGGCCGCGGCTTTTATTTGGGGATCACTAATGCCTCTAACAACAATAGCGGTTTTCAGCTCATCAGATAAACCTTTAACGATATTAAGACGTAGCAAAGATTTACGCGCGTATTCCGCATAAGTAGAAAACTTATTAGAGTTTGTACTCATTACCTCAAATAATACAGAAGCCATGTCAACGTTACGTGGACATTTTTTTTTTTTTTTTTTCTGCGTTTATTTGCAATCAGCCCCAAGGCTATGAGCAAATTTTTTCTGTGGTGCTGTCATGTGGAGTGACTTCCCATTGGAAGCATCTACTCATCTTCTGTCTAGAGCTACTGCCGGTCTTCTAGCTCTAGAACATGGTGACGTTTTAGTCGACTCACATACTGTCTAATGGTGAGTTGGCGAGCAAGTTTATTCGGGTGACAGCTTAACCGCTCTTTGTATTTAGCTGCCAGTCTCCGGATTTCCTCTTTGATTGTTCTCATGTTAAGGTGCTCGTGAACTTCATTGTTTGTAATGTACCAGGGTACTTCTGCAACTGCTCTTAGGATCTTGTTCTGTTGTCGCTGGAGTATGTTTATGTTGGTATCACTTGCGCTGCCCCATAGTTGGAGGCCATATGTCCAAATGGGCTTAAGGATGACTTTATATATAAGAAGTTTGTTATCTAGAGAAAGTCTTGAGTTTCTTCCTAGCATCCAGTAAAGACTGTTGTACTTTAGCTGTAGCTGCTGCTTTTTACATTTGATGTGGTGCCTCCACGTTAATCCACGATCAATGTGTAAGCCAAGATATCTTACATGGTCGCTGTGGGGCAGAATACATTGGTCCAACTTTACAGGTGGGCAGTCTCCTCTTCTAAGGGTGAAGGTCACGTGTACTGACTTCGCGACACTAGCTTTTATTTTCAATTTTTGCAGCCATTCGTTAACTTTGTCAAGGCCCTTCTGCAAGTCCTCAGATGCAAGTCCTGGGTCTTTATTGCTTGCTAATATAGCGGTGTCGTCTGCAAATGTTGCTGTGGTTATTCCTGGCAATAGCGGTAGGTCAGCAGTGTACAACGTGTAGAGCATGGGGCCAAGAACAGATCCTTGTGGTACCCCGGCATCAATGTTTTGAAATTCCGAAGTGGCGTCACCTTCTTTTACATAAAATATGCGATCCTCTAGGTAAGACTTGAATATTGGAAAGTAAGAGTGGGAAATATTCTGCTTGATCTTACATAGTAGGCCTTTGTGCCAGACCTTGTCAAATGCTTGTTGGATATCCAGAAATGCTGATGAGCAGTATTCCCTTTGTTCTAAGGACTTTCTTATGGCGTCACATACTCTGTGAGCTTGTTCCACTGTGCCATGGTATTGTCTGAAGCCGAATTGATGATCTGGTATTACTTTGCGCTCCACAAGGCTTGGCACAATTCTACGAAGTATTGTCTTTTCCAATACCTTGGAAAGAGTAGGCAACAGACTGATTGGTCGGTAGGATGTTTTTTCGGTCATCAGTTTGCCAGCCTTATAAATCATGATGATTTCTGAGATTTTCCACGCAACTGGGAAGTAGCCTACTCGTAACATAGCATTGAAGAGTATAGTGATGAAGATCAGATGCCTTTCTCGGTAGTTCCATCAATACTTCTTTAGTTATCAGGTCGTAACCTGGTGCCTTTTTACTGTCCAGGCATTTGATGGTTTTTATGACTTCTGCAGGCGACACAGGTCTAGGGGGATGATCCATTTGAAGGTCTTGATTTAGAACTTGGTCAACATATTCTTCTGATGAGTTGTCCAGTGTTACATTAGGTTTAAAGGAGCTTGTTAGATAGTTCGCAAACAAGTCCGCTTTGTCCTGACTCGTTCTGGCCCAGCCGTTTTCCTTTTTAATTGGGGCTTTTGATTTGTTAGGTTGGCTACAAGAACGGGTGATTTTCCAGAGCGAATAGTTGCTGGCCTTAGTAGCGGTTAGAGACTCCAACTTTGCTTGCATTGTTAAGTCATTAACATTCTTTATAGCTTCCTTCAATTCTACAATGGCTTTATTAAGGGCTGTCTTGTCTTGTGGATGACGACTCAGCTGCCAAACTCTGCGCAATCTGCGTTTCTCCTGAATCATCATCTTTATTTCCAATGGTATGTTTGTGTGCTGGTTTCTGTGTTCAGTAGTAGGCGTGCTTCTCCACGCAGCAACTTGTATGAGATTAGTAAACTGCGCTAGTGCTGTTTCAATTTCCTCTGCTTCTTTAAGTCTGACATTTAGGTTAAGGTTTTCATCTATGTGTTCCCTGAAGGAAGGCCAATCAGTATGCTGGTTATATAATCTTATCGGTCTCTCGACTTCAATTATAGTGGAGCTGACAGTTAATAAGACTGGAGTGTGATCAGATGAACCATCAGCACATGATTCGATCTTCATGTATTGTTTAGAGAGTCCTTTTGTTAGGAAGAAATCGAGTATGTCCGGGATTCGATTGTGATCAGCTGGCCAGTTGGTAGGTTCTGATGGAGCAATTATGTTTAGGTGATTTGTATCGATGCTCAACATCAATTGTCTTCCCCTAGTTGTTGTTAATCTTGACCCCCAATGCACATGTTTGGAGTTCCAGTCGCCTCCTGTTATAAAGCGATTGCCTAGAGTCGAGAAGAAATGAGAGAACAGGTCGGCGTCTATTCGATGTTTTGGTGGACAGTAAACAGCTGAGACATTAAAGTATCCACCTCTGTCTTGTATTGCGACCGTAGTGGCCTGTATTTGCTCGGTTCTATATTCAGGCAGTAGATGGTGCTTTATTTTGTTTCTAACAACTATAGCTGATCCTGCATGACCTGTACCATCTGGGTGGTTCGTGGTGTATATCTGGAACCCTTTAATTTTGACATTGGTTTTGTCTGTGCAGTGTGCTTCCGATATTAGGACTATGTCTAGCTTATGCTCAGTTATTAGTATCTCGAGTTCATTTTTATTGGGTGAGAGACCATTTATGTTCCAGGTCGCCAGTCTTAACCCAAGGCCGGTTAGCCTTGTAGTTTGGTTATGAGCGTAGTCATGAGACTCATTAGAGTACTCATTTGTTGTAATATTAAGTCGAATTTCTCATTTTGTTTGGTGAGGAGAGTTTCTAATAATGTAGGGTTTGGGCTAGCATCAGGTGAAGCATTTTCTTTGTCTGGAACTTTTCTAGCAGCTCCTACGTAAGAGAGTGGTTCGTTTTCCTTACCAATGAAGGAAGATTGTTGGGCAGTGTTTCTTGGAGCGTTTACGTCTTGAATCGTGTTTTCTTTTGCGGTAATGCGTCTGTCAGTCCTTCGATGGCCATATTTGTTAGTTTTTCTAGCAAGAATTTCTCTGTATACTTCACAACCCTTATAGTTTGCCGGGTGTGAGCCATTACATAGTGCACATTGGGCGGGTGTATTTCTATCCCGCTTTGGACAGTCTGAGGTTTTATGTGCTTGCGCACACTTCACGCAGCGGAAAGGTCTCATGCAGTAGTTCTTTGTGTGTCCATATTGCTGACACCGTTGGCACTGCACTATTGAGTTTTTCTTTTTGGGATCCTCTATGGTTACAGATTGGTGGTAGATGTATTTAATTTCTTTAGCTGCCTTATTGTTGTGGCTAGGTAGGAGATTAACAAAGAATGTTGAGGTAGGTTTTTTTTCTGGGCCATATCTGGAATTAATAATTTCCCCGACCACAGTATTTCCAGTTTTTTCAATTTCTTCCTTTATCTCGCTTATAGGTGTTGTGTGGTGAAGATTCCGAATGACAATACGACAGGGTCGTTCTTCCTTTTTGTTAAATGTGTGACCAATTAAGCCACTTACACGGAATTTAGTAATGATTTTTTTGTAGGCCTCTGTATCTAGGGTGTTGATTCTTAGTTGGTTTCTGTTCATTATCCGAAATGTAAATGAGCTTTTATCTGTAACTGTTTCCACGAGTTCCGTTAATTTATTGACATCTTCTATGCCATATAATATTATGGGTGGAGGCTTGATGGGTTTTTTTTCCACTGGTTTTTTGGTTGTAGAGGGTTCTTCCATTAGGTCAATTGTAAGTTGACTGAACATATTGCTGGTGGTTATATTCTCTGGAGAGTCACTGACTTTTTTTCGTTTTGGATTTCTCGTGCTTGGTACTCTTTGCCAAGACGGGGGGCATGGAGTGCCTTGCTGGCTTGGTGCATTTTGCATGGCCGTGTCTCTCGGTAGTTCTGTCACGGTTTGTGAGCTTTCTGGAGGGTTACTTCCTAAGGAATTGCTTCTGGGCCTGGTGACGAACAAGCTGCGGTGAATGTCTTGCTGGGTTAACTTTTTCCTTGGGCCACTCATTTTATTATAAGATCACTGTTGTGTTAAATAATTGATCATATAATGTAAGCAGCCCTATCTTTGTGGTATGACTCCCAGATAAAGCACATTTTTTTTTTTTTAATTTTAATTTTTTTAATTTTAATTTTTTTTTATTTTTATTTTATTTTTTTTATTATTTTTTTATTATTATATTTTTATTTAAATTAATTTTGTGCTCTGGTATCCTCTTTTTTCTTACGCGTTTACTTAAACAACCTTGCGGACACTGCCCTCTATTGACAAATGTTGTTATTTCGTGTATGTGTCCCCATATACGATATTCTTATTTAAAATGAAATATCAAACATTAATTTAGTTATTATAAATTGAGAAAAAAAAAGAAAAAAACAACAAATAAATTGTCCACTACTGAGGATTGAACTCGAACCCTATGAGTGAGTCGCCGGCACTTAAATCGATTTGACCAAATGTCTTTTCTTTACTAAGTCGAAAATATTGTACTTGTTACACGCGTCACAAACACTGAATGAGTCAGAGTTGTTCGTGGACATAACGATCTAAATTCTAGTTTAAAATTACTCCACGATCGATCATTTGTCACCCAATCGTTTAACCACAACTTAACCACAACCACAACACACAAGTTTTATTCCTTACAAAACAATTTTTAATTAACTAAAATACCACAATGAAAATTATACGCAACCAGAAGACAATCTTTTACACCACGCTACCATAAATAACAAAACACTCCCGCGTCTGTCACGTCCGCGCGCCAATCGCCACATTTCCGGTGTTCCCAGTTCCACTCCTCTCTATTACCCCTCATTCGGTCCGACTTGCTCTGTGGAGATTGTTTTATAAGACTACAATAATGATAAAATTAAAACAATTTTTGGGAAAAATTACTTATTTATTTGGATTGACCAATCCTAATAGGGTTTGTAAATGTAGCCACGAGGCATCTTTCGGTAAAGATATTTTTTATGTACTTTGATGTTTTATTTTAACGTGTGTATACCTGTGTCCTGAAAAAATCTAAAAGGTCTAACAGGTTCTCCTCGGGGCAAACATTAAAAATATATCAGGGTATGAAGCTTTTAACACTGAAATGGTATTTAAAAGAACAAAATCAAAATAGGTTTCGGCAAACAAATTACCTAAGAATTTCACACACAAAACAAAATAAAAAGCCTTTAATTTCTGAATTTACTATTTTCAAATATAGCTCAGACTATAATACTCATCATAATTTAATTATAATTATTATTCTTATCATAGGTATTTCAATTAACTTTATTATTTATTAGTTCTAATTTTGCCCTTGCTCGTCAAGGATCACATATACGGTAAAGGCATAAACAAAAATATAAAGCTTCTTCTTTATATTTAAGGATTATGCAAGTATCAACTTCATTTTTGGATTTTGAATACGGTTGAAATTTTCCTTTTCTCTATTCTGAAATATGAATGTATTGCATAGAGACAGAAATGAAAAGCTTACTTTTTGTCATTTTCTGAATAATTAAATTCTAAAACGTTGTATATTGTTATTACCTGACTTTACGCGCTCTCTGATAGTAATATATTTAATTACTAGAAATATTTACAGGATATAATTACTTAATAATTGTTCCGTTTTTGCAGAAAAAAATTGAATGCATTCCAAAAAGCGCAATCAGACAAGTCAAATATTAAAATATAATTAAAAACAGTTAAATTATTGAGGAACATATCGATAGAAACGCTCCATATTTAGGTGATTTTGTGTGTATATTAAACATACAACAAATAGTTCAAGAATTTGTCACGGGCTAAAAATGTTGAAACTCTCGAATAAAGTATCTTTTAAAATCATCCAAAGACTACTCAAATGGAATATCTGCAAATCACATAAAAAGTAAAGCAGGTCAGTAGATACAGACAGACAAATTACCCCAATCCGTCGTCTGAGATAGCCTGTGACGTCACTGGATATTATTATTTCGCCTCGTTTCGACGACTGATTGACGCAATCTATCAGATCTATCCCGTTGATTTCAAGTTCATTAGACGGAATATTTTACTTAGAAAAAAGGGTATAACTAACTCATATATATTAGTTATTTCGAGTATGTATTTGCGTGTTGTTCTCACGAGAATGTCAGTGCGTGCTCCTATTTCACCATGCCTACTGCTGATAGAGGACAAATCTTTGTTTTTATTTTATTATTATTAATTACTTAAGATGTCATGTGGAACATGGTGTAGAACGTGGTGTAGGTTGCAGCTCCTTACAAACATTGTGTAAAACAAAAAACTTACTTAAAAAGAGTGGGGGAGAGTTTATTGCCAGTTATTCACTTCCGTTCAACGCCCTTGATTTGAGAACTCGCAATAAATGTAAAACTAGAAGCATTTAATATGTAATTCCTTTTTAAGTTCATAAGTGTACATTGTGTTACCTAAATGAATAATGGGTTTTTGTTTTTGTATATACAGAGATGTATTGGCCTTGTGGCTTAAGTTTGCGAACCTCATCCTTGAGATCATGCGTTCGAATCCCAGCTGTGCGCTAGTAGAATTATCTTTCTACGTCCAACTACCACTTGATCTTACAGTGAAGTCAAAAATCCTGAGAAAACCGTTTCAAATAAAACATCGGTGACATGTATCAGACAAAGAAGGCTGATCACCTACTTGTCTATAAAATAAAAACAATCTAGAAAACGAACTCAATTTAGGCCAAGTTCCAATTAGGGTTGTAGCGTCACTGGATTATTAATATGAATTAGTATAAGACGTCAGAACTACTGGTGGTTCGTATATTAAATTATATCTAACTAGCAGACCTCACAGACGTTGTCCTGCATTATATTTCAAGCCATTAGGATATTAAACAAAGTATGACGCGTAATATATATTAAGATGAAAAATGGATATATTAATATGGGTAAATAATCTGCAATTACTATTATAAGGATTTGTTTTTAAAGGGGCAAACTGTCAGGAGGCTCATCTGATAATAAGTGATACTGCCGCCCATAGTCACACCAGGGCTCGCACGATGCCGGCCTTTTAAGAATTTGTACGCTCTTTTCTTGAACGACCATAATTGAAATTAGTTTGGAAATGCTTCAGTAGGCAGCTGTCTTAAAAACGCTGTTATGGAACAACGGACGTCGAGGTGATACGGGTGGAATTTCGTATTCTGCCTCGACGTCCGAAGATGAAACTCAGCTGCAGGTATTAAATAATTAAATAATAAATAATAGTATAAAAAAACTAGAACACACGCTTTATATAGAAAACTAAACTAAAAAACAGAAAATAAATTTTAATAAATATTAATTAAGAATAATCTAAATAATTCCTAATTTAGGCTGAAAATGGTAATGAACAAAAAATACTGGTATTATTGTGAAAAAGCGTGGCGCGCTCTGTGCCATATTTTTCGTCTATCGAGCAACACTTATTATTATTATTTTTTTCGGATTATTGCATTGTCATCGATCTTTGACATGTGCGCAAAGTTTGAATTAAATCTGTCCGTTAAAAGTGGGTCAAAATCGAGTCCGAAGGAGTCGGTTACATACATACATACATAAAAAGCGAAAGAAGGGTGTTGGAAATCAATGGAATTTTGTTTGGTTTATATGTCATATTTTTATGCTTGTCACTGGATTGTGTGTGTTTCAGAAGCCTTGTGCACTTAAAATTACAAATCTTTGAAGAAAATATAACGAGAACATCTTTAGCTCTATCAATTGCTCGTTGATTCATTTCCTTTCAATAAATAGCACTCGACAAATCCGTGAAAGCACCGCATCTGTTTGTATCTCAAGATCTCTGTGGAGTATCTACAGTATAACGAGATCTCTGAAGAGAACGTATTTATATCTATTACCCCAATAAGAATAAATTTATGTTACGTAAGTAACAGCTTTGTTTAATAAATGTAGAATCCTTACAAAGGTTTTCCATGAACCGCCACCTTTCTATAACTTCGTAGCATATCGTATGAACTTTGAGAACCCATGGTACTAAAGCCCAAATTTTTAATAATTTTAAGTCATGATTGAAATAATTTTTGGAAATTATAGAGTCCTAATGTTTCAGAAATAAAACAATCAGTGGCACTACAGCCTTTTTGGTCTCTGTATCTGGGCCTCAGATTTCTGTATGTTTCATGATCATATGTCAACCTACTAGGCAAGTAGGTGATCAGCTTCTGTGCCTAAAACACGGCGTCGACTTTTTGGGTCTAAGGCAAGCCGGTTTCCTCCCGATGTTTTCTTTCACCGTACGAGCGAGTGTCATATGCGCACATAGAAAGAAAGTCCATTGGTGAACAGCCGGGAATCGAACCTACGACCTCAGGAATGAGAGCCAACACTGCTCTAGTGTAAAACAAATTTTACAATATATTTTTAGGCTAACAGGAATTCAAATGTATAACTATAGATGTATTGTTTTTTACCCACAATATGTGTGAAAAGGTTAATGCACGATCTTTTTGTAAAACATTGCTTTTTTAGCCTGATCATGATCAAGCAGCAGGCGCGACTTTAACCTGTCTTTGTAGAGATATATACGTATATATACTATACTCGAGGCGTTCTTTATATGTAATATGAATCCATACCATTTATATCTTGTGATCTACCTACGCGCACATCATTAGAAGTAAATTTCAAATATATTTATTTTATATAGCAATACTGTAGGCATAAGTATTAGTATAAATATATGGGGCCAAAATTAGGTTAGATCATATCAGATAACACTTTAAAAATGGATTTGTTTTGTAGATATTACTGCATACGCGATATAGGGAATTTTATTGGTATTTTTATTTACACCTTGGGGTACATATTTAGCAGTAATTTGTTTGCATATGTTTGGCTATTATAAAAGGCAAGAAGGTTATGATTATATTCGATGCGTGAATCGAAAAATCTAGCTAAATTTGAATAATAAACCAAACGCCCGTTGTCCTATTAAAGTATATTGATAAGTCAGGTTTACAAATTTGTCCCGCATTTATAAACGAAATAGCCTTGACATAACTAAGTTAAGTTAAAAATGTTTTCTGGAAATAATATTTAGTTGAATAAGTAACAAAAAACGTATATGAAAACCTAAAATATTCTTATTCTACGCCAATCTATGAAAAGAAAAATTTGTCTGAAAATAATAAGAGGGAATTTATTTCAAAATTTAAAACATTAAATTTCGACCTTACGCTGTTGTATTAAGTATAAAATTACTCCTACTCTCTTTGTATTAAAATTTCAATATTTTCGGTGTCGATTAATACTTGGTTAAGTGATTAAGGATAAAGATTTAGCAGGATTTTAGCTTAGCGAAAAAAGTGTAATAATGAAGTAGGGAAAATTAAAATTTAATTACAATTACATTTTTTTATATTCAATTTATTTACCTCTTAATTACTTATAATAATACTGTTATTAGAAATATAAATAAAAATTGCGTAGTTCACGTGCTATATATAAGTATATACAAGCTGCCCCCGCGAACTTCGTCTCTCCTTAATGTGATTTTACTTAGCCTATCTTTTTAGTACATACCAACATGTAACATTTTGCTATGCTACCCTAGAGACTGGTCCGTTTTCCAGAATGAAAACTTTTTAGGTTTTTCTGTGAATTTTTATCTATATAAACCTCAGAGTACAAGTCATAAGATTTTAATTAACAAATAAATAATAGGGGTTAATTATAGAGGGGAGAAAATTAAGGGTTGTATTTTTGTATGCTGTATCGTAACAAAATAAAACAAAAAAAATATCTAAAAAATAGAAATCAAAATTTAGGGGTGTACCACCCTTAACATTTAGGAGTTTGAAAGATAGATTATAGCCGATTCTCAGACTTACTGAATATGCATAAAAAATTTCATAAGAATCGGTTAGCCGTTTCGGAGGAGTATGGGAACGAACTTTGTGACACGAGAATTTTATATATTAGATTATATAATGCATAGGCAAACGAGCCTACGGGACGCCCATAAAGGGTAGTGATCGCCCATGGACACCAGTGCTGGTGTATAAACTAGTTTGTATTTTAATGACTGATAAATTTGATCAAATATAATTTCTTATTATGAAGCTTTTTAACTTATGCAAATGACATGAAAATAATACTTATATATGTAACTCCTATCGTCCTTTTAAGACAAATTGGCACGCTTAAATTGCTAATACCATTGGGACAGTGAAGAGCTCTTCGTGATTCAGGTCCTATGTAGAAAGACCTGATCAAAAGTATATTCAATAAGCGCGCATGAATGTCACTGGAGGAAGTAACATAGCAAGTTCCATTGGAAAGCCACGAGATACAACTCAATTTACACAAAATATATAAATTAGATTCAAATGTCACGACGAAATGTACTCGTGTATGTTCTAAATGCAATATTGACAGCGATTCGAGGAATGTGTTTGGAATTGTAGCAGACAAGTCGTACCAATATATACTGTGTATGCTATGCAATATATAATGTGTATAATAACCATAAAATACAGTATAATTTAACTCTATCAACCAAAGCTGAATATTTCGACGTTATACTCAAACTCAAAATATCTTTATTCATATAGATAAACATGTACACTTATGAACGTCAAAAAAGAAGTTAAATTAATTGTAAATTTACATTTACTACCAGTACCAAGTCAAGGGCGTAGAGCGGTCAAGAAGAAAAGGCAAGAAACTTACCGCCACTCTTTTTAATCGCTAAGTTTTGAGTCATACAAATTGTTTGAACTGGAGCAAATCAATCCCAAGGATTAGGATCATAAGTATTCGTCAAATTTTTAAAAAGTTTTATTGATTAATTTACGTTTAACAAGGGCTTTGAATTAATTTAGTGATAATTCTCTAACTTCACTTGGGAGTTTGTTGTAAAAACGAATACAATTTCCATATAAGAGTGGTTGAACTTTTCCGCGCGCTGGAGATAAAAATTGTTATGCACATTGATGATTTCTTCTCTAGGAGAAGAAATGTTCATGATTATACCATATTTGCGGTCGTAAACAATATATTGTCCATTTCATCTGCTAGTCGCGACAATCACAATAGTTTAAATATTTATTATATTATATTATAGTCTTCTGACGAATACATCTAGTTTTTAATCATAATTTAACACAAAACATGCGTCCCATTTTCCTAAAAGGTGTTTAAGTCTATTGTGA
Source organism: Pieris melete (assembly GCA_963693345.1). Taxonomy (NCBI): domain Eukaryota; kingdom Metazoa; phylum Arthropoda; class Insecta; order Lepidoptera; family Pieridae; genus Pieris; species Pieris melete. Next base: position 1,047,503 of record CAVNZK010000032.1, on the reverse strand, counting down.
CGTGTTTAAAACGATGCCTGCAATTACTGCAACATTCACCGATAGCAAACAAAGCCTTTAAGCTTTTGTAGGCTCTCAGTTTTTTTTTTGTCGTACTTGTATGGTAAGTACTGGTAAACTATTTCCTGACCATTATGTTCTTTAACAACACAACTGCAACATTTCCTTTCAATTTCTACTGTACAAACATTAAAATTAAAATTTAAAATTATCGTGATTGATGTGCACTTTTTCTTTTTCAAGTGCCTTTTTTTTTTAATAATGTCCTGATCAATATTTACATAAGTTTTAATTGATTTGTTTTATTAACTATGTGTCATGTATTTTGGTACTTCTTGCTTACCTTATCTAATTTAAATTTTTTTTCGCACTTTGGTTGCCTGGAAGAGATCGCTCGATAGTGACATGGGGGCCAGCTGTCGCTTTTCATTTAATTATGTGAATAAATAAAATAAATATTTGGTCAAGAATGTATACTGGGTTATTAGTTTACTGTTCCTAAAATAAGCTTTAGGTATTAAAAACCTAATCTAAGAAATATTAAAATTATTATTTTCATGTTATATTTGAGTTACAAATGTGGACCAAGATATTTCAAATCCGTTCCGTAATCAAAACCGAAGTGATTTGAACCAGTAATTATTTTAAATAACTGTATTTTTTTTATGAAAGAAGACGAATTTAACTATTTAGTATGTATATAGATACAATGAGACATTTAATGTCACTAAATCAAGCCGATTTTACACACAAATACCCACCCACACCATACATGCCTTCACTCTCTCATATTATTGATGTCTGTAAACCTTCTAATTGGCGTTTCGATTTAAAATTATTTTGTATTATTATGAAGTAAGGTTTTTCTACATAAATATACATATTATGTTCACTGGTAAATTTGTAATCTTATGTTTTAAAGATATACTTATGAGAAATTGTGATGCATACGCGTTCAAATCCTCAGTTTGTATCACAATACAATCTGAGATAAAGATACTATAGAGAGATACATAAAGAAACTAACCCGACCGAGAAAGGGCTATTAGATAATTATTTTGTATCTAATAATAGCAGTGTTGGCCTAGTGGCTTCAGCGAGTGACTCTCATCCCTGAGGTCGTAGGTTCGATTGCCGGCAGTGCACCAATAGACTTTCTATCTGTGTGTGCATTTAACATTCGCTTGAACAGTGTTAGAAAACGTCCTGAGGAGACCGGCTTGCGTTAGACCCAAAAAGTCGATGGCGTGTTTTAGGCACAGGAGGCTGATCACATACTTTCCTATTAGATTGCTCAGAACTAAAAAGGTTGTAGCGCCACTGGTTTATCAATTTTTTTTTATCTAATAAAAGCAAAAGTTTGTCATTAAGGAGACATGATCATGATAATTCTGTTTTACTAAAATGAAGAAAAATATAGTTGCCAAAAACAAAGCCGCCAGTTAGAAAAGACCTTTGCCAAATATGGGTAAACAGGAACATCTAGAAAAGATAGTAAGCAAATATAAAACCTTATTATAAATATAAATAAAAGTTTAAAGGGACATTTTCAATCTCGGTCATTATACGTTCCTAATTTACTGCAAGCTCCAGTCTCTAAGAGATTACCGTGTACTAACAATATAACTAGCATATTAAAAGTTGCTACAAGCTGAGATAAAATTTCAAAGCATTGAGCTGCGGTAACTCCTAACTGTACGAGCTTAAAGTTTAAACTTTATTTTCATTAAATAGAGGATGTATCGTGTGAAAACGGGCTTAGGAAACTTTAGCGTCACCAAATGCATGTTCTATTTAGAATTTAATTTTAATACCTTATAGCGATTTTAACTAAACATTTACAAAAGGTTTTTTAAAGGTTTACAATTCGATTAATATACTTGTATATCTATATTATAAAAATGAAACCCCTTTTCCGTTGTCACGACATAACATGAAAACGGCTTGACCGATTTCGCCAATTCTTTTTTTATAATATTCTTTGAAGTACGAGAATGGTTCTTACGGAGAGAAAAAATAAAAAAATTGAGTTAAAAAGTCTAAAAACAACACTTTTCTATATTCCCATACATAATATTCGCAATAATTCTTAAAAGTCAATTTGAAATTTAATACCATATCATAAAGTTCAAGTGTTAGTGGAGGGGTTCCGGGAAGGTAAATTTAGATTTTTGAGATAATGTATTTGTTGTCTTATCAACTTTCTTTTTTTTATCTTAGCTAGTCCGGTGTCCCGAATAGCAGAATAAGTATTTAAAATAAATAAAGAATCGACTGTTAGGCGGTATGATGTTCGCCAGGCCACCTAGTATGTAATGAAATTACATTTCATTAATTTGAATTTGGCGCATCGCGTTTTTATAAGTTGTTTGTGGAAGTTGGTTGGCGAAGCTTCGGAGTGACCCGCGATGGAATGGCGGATGACGTTCAGATTATTAGTGCATTTTATTGTTATTAAATCGATTTTTTGTTTAATTTTAATTATTTGATTAGTAATTGCTTTTTGTGTAATGTTTGTTTTGTTTAATAATTGGTTTGATATTTGTATGATCTCTAAATGTACGTCATGTTTGCCTTTAAGTGCTTGTCACATTAAAAATTGTATTTTGTGTTTGTTTTTACCAATGTATCAGTGTGCTGAGTATTGGCAAACTGTATCAATAAAAAAAATAAAAAATCTTAACATAAGGATATAATTGAGGAGACGATGGACAGGAAGTAAACTTTTTAGATTTGTATAAATTTTTTTCGTTTCGTTCGTCGGGCAATATTCCCCAAATATTAGCTACTGTGCTCATAAAAATATACTATATAATCTAGAAAAGGAAAACATTAGTTAATAATCTATTCTGAAAGGAGGTCAATTCGTCAAATTGAAGACCAGTAGTTATATCTGTTGAGAGTTAATTGAAATAGTTATAATGAAATATTAAATATTATACCTATAATAAAAATGTGTCATATAGGTAACTTGTGTAAGAGGCTATATATATTTATATATTCAAAGAAGGCCTATTATACTATTATAGTAAAACTACAAACCTTATTCAAAGATAAATCATTGTTTATATTCGAAATTTGACAGAAACGAAATAGTTAAAAGAAAGCAAATACTTTGTTTTAACCAATAGCTCACAATGACATTAATACACTTTTCTAAAATTCAGAACACTACAAAATCCGTCACTGAAACTTATAGAAGCGCAAATACAATTGTCGCAGTACCGATGGACAAAGGACTGGGGTCAATGAACCGTGTCGTTATTGGCCGTGCTCGTTTTGCGACGTCATCTGTGACGGATGCATTCAATTGGCAAGGGACATGAACGCTGTTGATATAACTGTTAGTAATTGATGCAAATTTTTGTAAGAACCATGATATGCCATTATAGGCAAGAGCAGCGTTGCCCCAATGGTACGACTGTCTTCCGTGGGGTCATAGGTTGTGTACCAATGGACTTAGTATGTCTGCATTTAACACACACTCATCCTGTGAAGGAAAACATCGTGAGGAATGGACGGTGTGTGTCACGCACAGTTGTGTGTAATCACCTACTTGCCTATTAGGAATGTTCACGGAACAGATACAGAAGAAGATAGAAGGGGGCAAGGAGTGCCACTCTCTTTTTTTTCAAAGGAACGACGACCCAAATCATGGAGTGCGACACCTGGGGATGTCGACAAGGAGTGGGTGCTCCAGCGTGCTTTTAGATGAGCGTTGTTTGAAAGGGGATGAAGGAACAATATCACAAATATACAGGTCAAACTTACTGACTTATATAAGGGTATAACAAATACGTACGAATAAAATTGATCTAAATCACCAATTATTCGGCCATTATACACATTACCGTCCATTAGATGTGAACTTGCCGAAATGGCAATAAAAGCGACATTTATTATTTCATAGAGATCGTATGTCTTCGGAAAGGATTTGTGCCATCAATACGTCGCCGTTCTATGTTTATTACAATGCATATAACGTTGTGAAGAGATATAAACTTATAAATTAGACCTCATAAAAATTCTAAAATATATCATTTCTTACACCAATATGCTATGTTACATTCTATATTTATTTACAAAATTTTAAAAATCTAAATTTAAAGGCCCAGTTTTATAGAACCTTATTCAATTAAAAAATCCAATTCATGTTTTTCATCTGCTACACTGGTAGATCAAAATGTCGTAAAATTTTGCAAATTACAATATTTAAAAAAAATCCTACTTATCAATATATACTGTATTATTCTTTTGTTTAAAAACAAAACAAAGTGGACAAATATATACATAAGTAATCACTTCTTTAAACAGAATAACGCAACAAAAACTATGTTATATCCATGTTAATAATAATGTTTGTTGGTTTATAAGGATATATTTTTTAACTATTACTTATATAAAAACTTAAAATATATTTCGACCCTATGCCATAGGTTAAGTGTATTTTAAATAAAATTATTATTTTATTTTCATTGAATGTAAATTCTTGTTTAACAGATCTTAAGTCAGAATCATTCTAAAGTAAGTCGTATTGTTTCTGTTTAAAACATTTGTTACGCTATAGGGACAAACCAAAACAGAGAATGTTAAACTCATATTCATAATATATTCACTGTTTTCTTTAGTATACATTTTATCTAGGAAGTATGACATAACAATGAACTACTTCCTCATGTAAACATCATCACACACTTTTACTGCCCAACTTGAGCAAGACAAGAGTGCGATAATTCTTATAGCAAGGGTTACCAGAAAATAATTTTACCTTTAAACCGATTTCAAACTTAAAGTATACCTATAGATTGGACGTGTAATGTTTGCCTTCAAAATAAGACTAATCGTTTAATACATTCAATATATTATAGTTTACTACATTTGGAGTTGGTTGATTCATGTTTCATTTTTTAAAATAAAATATACAAAAATCTAACGAAAATGTACTTTAAACTTCCACAAATACATTAAAAAAATGAATTAATATTATCATTTTGATTATATTAACGAGCTTGTACTATTGAATTAAATTAACCGAACAAGTAGCAGTGCTGTGAAACAGTCTGCTCCTCAGCATAATGCTGAGCCAGGCCCAATTACAGCCATAACACGTACCTTGTTCTTTAAAAGAAAAAGAAATTGTTATTTTTCATACTTCTTTGTATTTTTTTTTATTATTGTTATGTTGCGTGCGTTTTGTTGGAAATAAATATTATGTCTATGTCTAAGTACTCTGGCCTTTTGTATATTATGAATATTTTCAAAATTGACAACCCTACTATATTCGGGACATTGTCTTAACGCGTTAAGAGAGACATAAAACCGTGATACGTTATAATTTATTGCCACAATAAAGCGGCTGAATCGCGATCTTTGTGAGCGAATAATAAAATGTTAAGCGCATTTTGGGCTGAACGAGTTAATTTTATTTGAGTTCGGTTTATTGCTTGTGGGTGCTGCATGGAAAAACAAACTCCAAAGAGGGTTAAGAAATACTTAAGCGCTTAGATAAATAGAATCCAAGACATCGTACTTATTGAATCGACAGTAAAGCACAAATATTGTTAACATTTTTGACTATATATTTATATTTACATAAACTTCGTCAAATAAGCAATCCTTAATAATCAGCAAGACTCTACAAGTCCATTAATAAAAATATAACATAGTATTACAACCTTTTTAAGTCTGGGACTCAGATTTCTGTATCTGTTTCATGTTCATTTGCCAATCTGATTAGCAAGTAGGTGATCACGCCATTAACTTTAGGGGTCTGGCAAGCCGGTCTCCTCACCATGTTTTTCTTCACCATTCGAGCTAATGTTAAAAGCGCACAGCCGGGGATCGAATCTACCACCTCAGGGATGAGAGTCGCATGCTGAAGCCACTAAGAAAACACTCCCCTGAGTCGATTAATAAGAGAGAAAAGATGTATGGCATTCCTTATTCTTACTAAAATGTTGATTATAATTAATATTTTTTTCTGTAATTTTATATTTTTTGCTTTTTGAGGATGACAAAACTCAAGGGATTAAACAGGATTAAACTCTAGAGTTTAAAGAACATATAATTTCACGTGAATGGAGTTGCCAAGGTTGGGTTGGAGGTAGTTTCAAAGGATACCCAAATAAAATTTATTCGGAATTGGACGCAAGAAGCAGAACCTTGCGGAGGCTAAAGCTCATATGACGCTGAATAGCCCTATACTATATCGATTATCGCGCGTCAATTAGATATGCTATTAAATCACTATCACAAAATGTGTTATCGTGGATTCACATTCTTCCGGATAATTTTTTATAAATCTAAACGATTGCTTTGCATAAAAGTCTGTTAAGTCGTCAACCACAAAGCCTTTGAACCTTGAATATTCACTATATTCTGAACTCGATGTGGTGAATTACAATTATTGGTATAGGGCCGCTATTACAGCCCGTTTTAATAATAAATATATAAAGTTGTGAGGACCCGATTTGATTGACTAAAATTAATATCATGACATAAAACACAAAACACTCACATCAATAACATCAAAGCCACAGTTCTTTATTTTGCCACAAAGAAAATTTCGTGTTTCTCGGTTACATATTTCGTAAGAGTATTTCTGTGTTACTCTAAATAGGGTTAGTGAATTCTTTTGATCCAATTTATATATATTTTACGTCTCATCACTGCTTTATGTCGCTGTTATAATACTAACTTAGATAAATACACTCAGTAAGGGTACAACTTAACTTTAATGATTACGAATTCCGAGGTATTTATATCGATATAAGTAGTTTTGCAATCTTGGAATAAGGTAATATAAAAAGTCAGGCAGTCGCTTACTATTACAATTACTATGCCCTTTCTGCAAAATTTCTGAGCTCACATTATAATTAGTGATATGGCCTCCCATGGACAGTCACATGGCCAGGAGATATTAATTCGCAAGTACGTTCACCGTCTAAGAGAGAGCGTAGAACGGACGAGAAGAACTGGCAATAAACTCTCCGCCACTCAGTTTAATCGCCAATTTTTTGTTTTATACAATGTTTGTAAGGAGCTGCAACCATTACACCGTATTTCACGTGACATCCTAAGTAATGAATAGTAAATAAATAATAATAAAATAAATTAAAAAAACAAAAATGTGTCCTCTATCAGCAGGAGGCATGGTGAAATAGGAGCACGCATCGTGAGAACAACACGCAAATACAGTTGAAATTACTAACATCACCGCATACACGAATTCAAGTCCGACCTGTCACCACAAGTAGCAGCCGGTCACGAGTATGATGCATGGTCAGACATCGGCCTCCTCGCCATATTTTAGGGAGAGAGACAACCCGACGCATCGACGCCGCCACACGCAATGAAGTAATTAGTAAACGTAAATCTAATAAAAAAATGCTGATATTCCACTAATATAAATTTGATTTAATATGTGTGTTGTAACAAATGAAGGTTTTACTGTCTTTGAACTATCTAAAAGATGAAGAAACAACGAAATTCATGGCTGACTGAAAACAAATACAAGAGGCGGCAAAATCCCTTACGACGAATTCCTCAGTAATTTCTTAAACCTAAATAGTTCAAGCGTGATACGTCAAAGCCAATTCACAATTGTGTAACGTCGAGAACAGCTGTCGAAGGTATTTCACGGAGCGATACAGGAAGTGCCGGCTACAATAGCCATTGATGGAAATAGGTTTTAAGCTTTGCATATACGAGAGTCTAAGCGATATTCAAATATTGCGTTCTAGTCCAGTACCTATAGGGTATTTATAGGCAATCAACCTACTACTGTGATGTATTAAAACGGTATTGTTAAACCAAAAAGCGGTTACAAATAAACGTTTACACTTGAATTTTCCTTTTTATTTTATATTAATTTCCAACATACAAATATACAGTATTTACACTATTCTTTATCTTATTAATAAGAATAATTAAAAATAGAAATCGAAAACAAATTCCAAAAGTATGGTACCTTTAATGCTGGCAGCATTTCCTCGCTGCATAGCGACCCTGTGCCCTTGAACCCCATGGCCCAAGAGTCTCTACACCAAAGAGAACCAGAATCAAGGCTACTTCAGAGCCAACTTCAAAGGGAGTACATATAGGCACTCCTAAGTGAAGGCTGATGGCTATTCGAAGTGATTAAGGGTCCAAAAGAGTGCCTGTGTTTGGCGAATGATAAGCATTAAGCCAATGAGCGGCTTTCCTAGAACCCACTGCCACCAACCTGGCGCGGTCTGCAATTGAGGTTAATAAGTTTTGCAAATCAGAATGAACAAAGAGACTGCAATTAATTAAGTTTTTCATGTTATTCTCAAATTAAAAACGAAAACGTGATTAATTTATAAAAATAAATATGTTTCATAATTAATTTAAATACCAAATAGCAGTCATAGACATTGCTATGACCTAATTACTTCTTACGTACGTAGTTATTTTAACATAACTCAAGTGGACTAAACAGTATTATTAACGGTACGGAATAAGTATAAGGAATAAAACATTATGACACTATCTGGTCAATATATTCTTGAAGCCTAGTTAGATGTACAAAAAAATATAAACTATTTTAAAACAAATGGAGACTTTCACCAGTATAATACTTAAAAAATAGAATTAATTTGAGCGAACGACCAACCAGGCTCCAGAAGATAAACCACTCTTTATATGGAAATTGTATTCGTTTTTACAACAAACTCCCAAGCGAAACTAGAGAATTATCACTAAATAAATTTAAAACTCTTGTTAAACGAAAAATCAATAAGGCTTTTTTTTAAATGATTGACATGAAATGACAAAATTTGACTATTATTTAAATGATTCTAATCCTTGGGATTAAATTGCTCCAGTTCAAATATTTATATCTGCTCTGCATTCGAAACAAATTTTATGAGTCAAAACTTGGCGATTAAAAAAAGTGGTGGAGAGTTTCTTGCCAGTTCTTCTTGCCCGCTCTACGCCCTTGACTTTCAAACTGGGTGTAAAAGTAAATTTTGAATCAATATAACATCTTTTCTGTTGACGTTTATCATCCAGGTCGATTCACTAACGGAGCTTGAAAATTCAAATTATAAACCTCAAAAACAAAATTTGTATGTCAATTAAAAATGTATTCTATTGCATACTTCTCTAATAACACTCTTCATTTCTGCAGGTCGTGTCAGTGGCGCTGCACAACTTTCTCCACTCTCCTGTCTTCGGCAAGCCTCTGCTCCTGGGTGATGGTATGGACCTGTAAGGGCCTTTACTTGATCGGTCCAGCATGTAGGAAATCGGCCTCTGTCTGGTGCCCTCCACGAGCCACGATTAATTTTTCTAATCTTTCTGGATCTCTGAGTGTTACATGGCCATTAAAACTCAGGATGAGTTTGTAAAGTGTCGAAAGACGATTTTTTACCTGTAACGGTCTTAGAATGGTTATTGGGTATTGTTTCCTTAGCTGTCTAGAGAATCCTAAGCATCCGCCTCCAACGTCACATTTCCAGAGCATCTATTTTTCTCCTTTCAGATGTGATTCGTGCAGGATTCAGCGCTATAAAGGAAAATCGGCAAAACCTTGAGAGACTCCTTCTTTGTATTGTAAACTTATCCTTATTATATAAAATGCATTTAAGTATTATAATAATACACATGATCATTATTTATTTATTCACAACTTAGGTATGGCCAAATTTTGAACTAAAACAGTGCTTTCATTATTACGCATAAATAAGCACAAATGTTTTCCTCAGACAATTTATAGAGCATTGAATATTCTCATTCCTATTCGCTCTGTTTCTACCTTCAAACATCACACTCATCTCTATGCGTGTAGGGTTACCACATATTTTATTTTATTTTTTTCTGTTTACTCCCATGCCATAGTGTCCAGGGGTTTGTGTCGTTATGTAGTACGAGTATATACGAGACAATTTCACATTGATGTTTTAGTAATGATGTCATTTTTGTGTAGAACACGCCCAGTGTTTTTATTTTGATATGCAGTAATTTAATATGGAGAAATAATAAAAAAAATTACTTTCAATATGATCAATTATTACTGTTAATATCTGAACACAATAGATGTAAGTACAAAGAGTTCCGCACTACTCCCTTAGCTAAGTTCAGGCAGGTCCAAATAAAAAAATATTCTATCGAATCGGCCTAAAAGTATGATCAGACTATCTAAATTATTAAGAAGATTCACATATATTCCAAATTATATTAAGATTAGTAAATGTAATAATGATAAATACAAAGAAATAAATTTAATAATAAAATATATTTATATCTGAGGGTGAAAGAAAATCCCGCGATCTTACATGCATTAAGCATTAATCGTGCGATTGGTTATATAGTGAAAAAAAAATAGTAACTAAGATAGCTTAATATTGACATTTAATAGTAACAGAATATGGTCACCCTACATACGTGTTACTTAATTCCGTTTCAAACTACTCTTTGGCGTTTTGTTTCGTTTCAATTGTTCGGTTAACTCGTGAAATAGAATTAACAGTTTCAGTGGTGACCTGGGTTTATAACGTTGTTTCAGATAAAATTTCCGGATATCCGGTCAAAGGTTTTATAATAATATTAAAATCGCTTTTTGTTCATTTTTCATTTTTCTGAGCTGAAACTTGTTACAGGTCAATTGGTTTAAGACCGGTTCCCCGAGCTCTACATATAATGCCTTACGCTAGTGGGCTAGTGGTTTGAGCATGCAAATCTCATCGCTGGTTATAGGTTCGAATATTGGTTATGCACCAAAGGTTAGCTGCGCATTTAACACGTTTTTTATGTTACAGGAGGCAGACGGGCAGGAGGCTCACCTTATGTTAAGTGATACCGCAGCCCATGGACACTCTCACTTCCAGGAGGCTTTAAAGAATTGGTACGCTCTTTTCTTGAACGACCCTAAGTCGAATTGATTCGGAAATACTTCAGTGGGCAGCTGGTTCCACAAAGTGGAGGTGCGCGGTAGAAATTGCGTTAAGAATCGCTCAGTTGTGGAACGACGGACGGCAAGGTGATACGGGTGGTATTTTGTATTCTGCCTCGACGTCCGATGATGAAACTCAGCTGTAGTCCGAACAACTCCTCTGAACTCTCTCCATGGTAAATGCGTGTCGTATGGTGAAGGAAAACATCGTGAGGAAGTCAACGGCGTACGCTAAGCACAGAGATCATCTACTCATAATCATGAAACGGATACAGAAATGAAGCCCAGGCCTAAAAGATACTCCTACTGATTCTTTTTACTTAATTTTTACTATAAAACACGTGTAACCATTAATTCTACTGGAGAAATCTATTGAAGTTTCCCTAACTTAATTTGTTGAATTTGATAATCAAATCATGTTAAATCCAAAATTATCTTCAAAGGACATTGAATTTTCCCGGACGAAACGCAAATATTGAGACAAATTTCAATAATACTTTTGTTAAAATTTTGGATCCCATACAATATCTATAATAACGATGAGATTTATTAGACGGAATTTTCCCTTTCAAATTATTTGTTAACAGGATAGCTTATCGCGTAATTCAATTTAATTAATTCAAATAACGTTTAAATCTTAGTTTGAGACTATTTAGAGGTTTTCTATTACTAAAAAGTATGAATGTTATCCTGTTTATATTTAAATAGGCTCCATAGAGTTAAGGACAAGCTTTTGGGCAAAACCAATAAATAAAATCAACAACGATTAAGTCAAATCTAAAGAGGAGAAATATATTAAATTTAAATGAGGCCTTAAACTTGGGTCTTGATTGAGCTCTGTCAGATATAAAAATAAAACAAAAAACTTAACGATTAAAAAGGGTGACGGGGAGTTTATTGCCAGTTCTTCTCCTCCGTTATACGCCCTTGATTTGAGAACTGGCAGTAAATGTAAAATTAGAAGCATTTCATATATATTTTTTGACGTTCATAAGTGTAAATTGTGTTACCTATATAGAATAAGCCCAGGTCCTTTGAGTTGAATGCCTTGGCGATGGTTGGGTCTTGCTATCCCTCTGAATAGCAGATGGCTTTGAGTGGAGACCCACTGTCGCAGCGTCAAGCTCGACAACAATGGCGCAGATCTGCGTAAGCTTAAAATCATTAAACAAAAGGGTTGTGATGGGATCTGATGTTAAGTGAATCCTGCCGCCCATGGACACTCTCAATTCCAGAGGGCACGCTCGTGCGTTGCCGGCTTTTTAAGAATTGGTAGGCTCCTTTCTTGAAAGACGCTAAATTGAATTGGTTCGGAAATACTTCAGTGGGCAGCTGGTTCCACGTAGTGGTGGTGCGCGGCACTTAAAAATGCCCAGATGAGGAACGAGGAAGATGAGAAACGAAGGGGTGGTATTTCGTATCCTTCGACGATGAAACTTAGCTGCTGAACACTCTCCATGGCAAATGCTTACCGCATATATATGAGCAGAGTGACCCCACATCTCTAGGCAACGCCAAGGGATCAAGCCGCTCGGAAAGGAATTGGTCGTCGACAATTCGAAACCCTCTTCGTTGAATACAGTCAAGTGGAAGGTGCTGGTACTGGGGAGCTCCAGTACAGAGGTGAAAACAGTACTCAATGTTGGATACCGAATTTACGCTTTATACAGTTGCCAGCGGTGGCCCGGATTGAAGTACCGTCTTACCTTGCTGGACACATAACTACATAATATTGCAAATCTTAAATTGAAAGACCGAGATAGATGAACAGTGTAATTAAATTTATTACGATTATATTACTTAAAATAACTTTATTTAAATATGTACAGTATAGTTCTACTATACTAAAATTGTGTATAAAAAAATGAAACAAATATTTTACACCAAAAAACCGGTCACTTCTGACATTTAAATTAATAACACTTACCCATGTTTTAAATTATCAATGTAAGTAACGGAATTCATTAAAATAATACACTTTCAAACCGCAAATGAACCGCAGTGAACTATTTCTGCTATTAATAATGCTTTTCCGGGTCAATAAATTTAACTGAATATATCGATTTTATTTCTTAATGATATGTATATGTCATATTTTTTCTGATATTAAACAAAACATTGGTGCTTGTTGTCTAATAAATTAGTTATAGATTTGTGTATCTAACAACTAGTTTTGTAATATCACCGATCGATTTAAGTAAGTAATAAGTTATAATTTAAGTAATAAGTCCTAAGTTTAACCTCGTTTCGATATATCCTTAACATTGTCAGTCGTAAGGCTATGGAGAATTATATAAGTTTGGGTTTACTCTCTCAATAAGAAAGGTTATACAATAGTTGCGCTACAATAGTTACAAAACACTTCATCATTATACAAAATTATATAATGAAGTACATAACTACTAACAAATATCAGTCCGAGAAACAAGGCACTGAGTCCATTAAAAAGTGTGACGATGAGCCGAGTTAAAATATTTTAGATTACCCTCATAAAATTTAGTAAACTAAAATTATCTATGGAAAGGATTGAAATATCTCTTTAGGAGAAGTATTTATATTACGAAATAACATTTAACTTTCGAATAAGACGCTTCAAAGGGGGAACGATGCCAGTATCTTCGGAACCTTGCCTAAAGGGACTCCTTTTAATAATATAGTTTAGTTTATATTAATTTTAGTTATTTATTTCAATGTATATTATTTTATTGTTACATAAAGTAATAATAAAAGTAAAAAGTAAAGTATAAGTAATATTATATTTTCATATACAATTATAATTTGTATTTGTTTGTTTTTAAAATAGACGCTTGTTAGCAAGTGTCTATCATTTCCATACAAAACATTTCTCGAGGTAGGTTCAAACCCGGAACATATATAGCAATATACATGTTGTAAGTTTGTATTGTCCTTTATTATAAATCCATGAAACTGATAGATCTTGGGGTGCGAATTGCCTTGGTAATAAGATACTATGGTGAAAACCATGGATTTATATCGTTAGATAGGCCCTTACCGCAGTGAGACCACGCCGTGTTGTCGCACAGTCTAAGTGAGTGAGACTCACTAACCTGGGATCAGTGCACCCCTAAACACAGTGTTAGCCGGACGTGTTGTAAAGGACGTTTGCGAGCAGTTTAGTGTCACAAAATGCCATCGTGTGCCTTTCTAAAGTGCAACAACAATTCTAGAAACACAAATAAAGCCAGAGGTGTAACATTTCACTCGTAAGTATTGCGATTTGATTTAAAAACTTTTATTTTTCCTTCCGCACTGTCTAAAATAACAAATTTAAATGGCGAGTGCACGAAAGAGAAAGTAGTGTTTGCAACTAATGTAGGAGAAAAAGAGATGACACTAGTTTCGACCGTACCTTCTACACAAATTGCACTGTTTTAGGACGCCATGTTGACGCACACATTCAAACGTTTTCGTTAACGCACATTCAAAAACTTTGAATGTGTGCGTTAACAACACAACAATTTTGGTGTCGGGGCCTATCTAACGATATAAATCTATGGTGAAAACCCAATCCATGTGCGTGTGTGAGATGAGACGGACGGAAATGTTTTTCGGAATAAAAATGAAGTTACAGCTTTTTATTTATGTAACTCGAAAAATAAAATATTTAATAAAATCGAGTAGTAACAGCACTCACCCAACATAACGTGCTCTAATTCAATTATGTTTTGGCTCCACAATACTCGCTCTGATTCAATAAAAACGAAATTAGACAAAAGTTAGAGGTGGCTTTTTTTGTATCGAGGAATTTATATTGTACTGTGTTTTTGATTAGCGTCAAACATTAATTTTATAGTAAAGGATAAATACATTATACTAGGATGAAGGTAGGGACAAAACGACGGACATGGACGGTGATTGCCGTGTATGCACTTTTGAGTCATAAATTATGTCTTATGATATTAAATTTTGGATTTTTGAACTTTGTTGAGGGATATGTTTTCTTTAATTATTTATTTTGTTGTGAAGCTATCAGATTTTTTTTTGGCTTTGGGAAATGCCCTGAAAATAGGTGTCTAATTATAGAATACTAAATTAACAATACTACTTTTAAGTTAACTTTTAATAATCTAAGATAATTATAAGATTTATTGTATAATTATTATTGTATTGTGCTAGCAATTTCATTGTGGTTTATCTATATTATACCCTTTATAAATATCTTAATATGTTTTATTTAATAATAATAACCCATAACATATTAATTGTTTTTAATTCAAGCATCACATAGATAAAATCAAATCTACGATGAGAGAGTTTTGTTAGTGTCTTACCTACCAATCAGGAACAATGATTGTCTCGTAACATAAACTTAAATAACTGACCACGGGCGTTCACTACAACGCAATGCTGCCTGGAACATTTGAATAGTCCCAGCATTAAACACAAAAGGTAAGTTTTGCAGTAGCACTTTCCTTAGCTCTTAATTCTCAATAGAAACATCATAATGAAAGTTTCCCATACATTAGTATTCCACACAACAGTGTGAAATATTTTCAACAATACAATTCGCGGTAACTGCATTTTATATAAGTTTTATATTGTTCTGTATGCTACACGTGCGCTGTGTGGCGACAGTTTTGTGGCCGCATTGATCCTTTGTTATAAAATCTATAGAATATATTAACTATAAACTAATAAAATACTTATTTCTTACTGAATTATGATGGTTTATTACTTCTTTATTCTGTGCTAGTCAGTGCTAGTAGTTAAATATATAGTACCCATGGAGCGGTACGCTCTTTTCTGGAAGTCGAATAAGTTCGGAGGGCTTCCATATAGTAGTAGTACGCGGCAAAAATGGCCTAACGCTTAGTTGAGGAACCACGGACGTCAACGTGATCCGGGTGGAATTTCATATTCTGCCTCGACGTCTCACGACGAAACTCAGCTACAGCCCTGCGATTCTGTAACTCACTTCACGAACTCACACAGCGGTTTTCGCATCGGCGGTCGCTCTCAAATCAGTCGTGAAGCAGTCATTTTATGATTTGGCATTCTGAAAAGGTGGGAGCTTGTACTTCATTGTTTATCAGAATGCCAAATCATAAAATGACTGCTTCACGACTGATTTGAGAGAGACCGCCGATGCGAAAACCGCTGTGTGAGTTCCTGAAGTGAGTTACAGAATCGCAGGGCAGGTATTAATGCGAACAACATGTAACTGTTTCTTCGAGATTACATTTAAAAATCTATACTCATAAGTAGAATGAGCCTTCTACGTGTCACAGGCCGTTGGTTTTGGGTCTAAGTTATACTGGTTTCTTTCACCATATGAACAATTTGCATAGTTGAATATATTGGTGCCGAACTGGGATTAAAACAAAAGACAGTTGACAATGAACCGCCTAGCCATTAACTAACTTCGTCTAGATTTATTTATGTATTATATACTTAAACTCAAAATATATTTATTCCTATAGGTAAACAAGTACACTTATGAACGTCAAAAAGAAGTTAAATTAATTGTCAATTTACATTTACTACAAGTTCGCAAATCAAGGGCGTAGAGCAGGCAATAAAATATGATGTATAGGTTAGTTATTTAATATTCTGAGGCTGATTCAAGCACATGGGCCCAGATCTAGCTGAAGGAACCTTCCTTGAGCCAGGCTTGTGATCGGATACCAGAAGGTCGAATACCGCTGGATGCCAGCCAGCCACTGGTGAGTGGCGCAAGACAGGGAGCGCTGGAAGTTTCTCATTTTTGAAGCTAAGACACTTTTCTGATTGCAGAGCAAGAGGAGTGACTGAATGTGTGATTCAAGTACGCAAGGAAAAAAAAAGATCAATATACAATGTCCCAGAAACTTGCTTATAATAAAAATCCAATGAAAAAATGAATATAAAAGCCAGTAAAATTTGCGTACGTAATTAAAAAAGTGTCTCAGATCTTCGGAGCATCATTTATCATTCAAACGAATTGATTGGAGTGAACGATTATATCGCACGAACGAGAGTGACTCGGTTCTTCATTCAATTGAAAGTGCCTGATTTATGGATATTTCATATACTTACTATTGTGACTTTTGCTTTTAAAGGAAATTAAAATAATACAAAAGAAATACAGGTATAAATAGACAGTTTTGTATTGCTTTTGTTGAGGTTTTTAATTTTAAAAACATTTTAGACAAAAATTCTTTACTTTAATTTTTTCAAATATTTCGTCGGTTTTTACATTAGCACATATATACATACAATAAAAGTTTATTGGTGAACCGGGCTTAAAACGCACGACCCCAAGGGGAAATATCTTAACACACTAACATTACTGTAAATGGGCATACACAAAGAAATACATGAAATATATAATAATATGTAGTCCAAAGTATTATTAAAGTAATACTACGATTTGTTATCTTTAAATAAAACCTGGATTATCTCCAATTTACATCTCCGCCATTCAACCGTTCACGTAAAATATTTTAAAAATGTAAGCAAAGAATTTAAAAAGCTTTAGAAAATGTAAAGTTTTGTTTAAGTCGAGTGCAGTCCTACAATCAACCCTTAAGCTTGGACGTGTTCCAAGTTTTCTCGACCTATATGCACAGTCCGCATCATAATGTAATTGATACCATAGAGTACTGTACAGCCTTGCGATTCTGTAACTCACTTATTTTGATAAACAATAAACTACAAGCTCCCTCCTTATCAGAATGCCAAATCGTAAAATGACTGCTTTACGACTGATTTGAGCGCGACCGCCGCTGCGAAAACCGCTGTGAGAGTTCGAGAAGTGAGTTACAGAATCGAATGACAGCACCGGTACTCTGCAACTAGCAATAGCAATCCCGACTTTAATATTGTGATTTTGTTCAAGGTTGATTAGTGCTAGTTTCTTGGTGAAAATGATCGTGATTAACTCTCTGAAAAAGTAATTATTATTACACTGCTTATTTGTCCTTTGTTCATATAATATTGTTATTATTATTGAATAATTACACTATACACATAAAAAATGGCTTCTAAAAATCATTTACCCGACTCCAAAATTCAGTAAAAATTATTAAAAAACAGGATTTATTTTTTGTATTAACTTCGTATTTGTAAGAGAATAAAATGTGGAAAGTGTTAATTTTATTTAAATAAAACTTAAACATAACAATCAATTAGTATTTACAATTTTCTTAACCTACAAAGTAATAATAATAAAAAAATAAAATTTAAACAAATTTAAAAATGTTGGTCCCTGTGGCAGTGTACCTTTAACGCTGGCAGCATTACCTCGGTGTATTGCGATACTTATTCGTTGAGCGAGGAAAGCACCAGCTCTGGGGTCGCCGGTACTATCTACCAGGCACCAAGTTAAATCTTTAATTAGCCCCTGTGCTCTTGAACCACGGGCCAAGAGACTATTCCAAAGGGAACAAAATCGAAGTTAAGTTTTTTTTGTGTTAATTAGTTATTTTATGTAAAAGGGCCATAATGATCTTATTAGATAAATTTTGGAAGTCGGTACCATAATTCGTTAGACAATCCTTATTCTTCAGAATGGCAATTTTTTTATGTAAAAAGACACATTATTTTTGGCAATGTGTTTATTTTCATACAGAAGTTTCAAATATTCATTAATGTTAGATTCCATTAGCGCTTTAACAAGATTGGAAAGTTCTTTATTTAGTGTCACAAAATTGTCCATCACTTTCAAGTAGCTTAAATCTCCGAAGATTCATTTTCCATTAGGATTTCGGAGGCTTATTGACACTTACAGTTTCGAAGCTGACATAGCTGTTTAACAAATTGAGAGGTATATATAATAGAATTTTGAATATATTATGAAATAGATTAAGAGCTTTTTCAAAAAATTGTAACTGAAATATTGTTTTTTTTTGCGTACCAAGCCAAATAAATTATTTTAGCGAGAGTCAAACCAGGACTAAGATATATCTTGAGCGTTAACTTAACTTAAGTCTTAATACATATTATATGTTACCGGAAATGTATGTAATCCGTAATTATATAAATTTCCTCAGAATTGTATGTAATTCCTAAAATCGCACGTAAATTTGTAAAATAAATTATCTTAGAAACATTTCCTAGAAAATCTTTACATTGTCTAAATAGCAATCGGAAATGTAAATATTTATAATAGATTTATAAGAGATGCCAAGTGGATCTGATATATTTTCAGTCCCAGCCCGACGATGATAACAAATTTATAGTGGTGTATCAATATTATTTAACAAAATTTGTTGTTTTAAAACAAAACGAGCTGAGGAAGTGGAAGGTTAGGTTAGGTTAGGTTAGGTCAAGTAAAGCATTATTTTTATGAATTTCCTAATACGATATTGGAATTTCATACAATTCCTAGGAATTGAGCACATTTCCTTGGACATATATGTATTAAATAGTTTTCGAAACAATATTTTACACATTTCCTAAATAGCTTCGGAATTATATCAATTACCTAGGATTTGAATACAATTTCTAGATTTGATCTTTGTTAGTAATTTAGGACCCATTTTGATGAAATATGTGTGTGTTCAAGTGTTTTCGAGAATGGTTTAGATTTACAATTCGATGATTTTATTTATATACACACTACAGGACGTCTGTCGGGTCCGCGAGATTAAAATTCATGTAGTTTTTATATTCTATGAATTTGAAATAATACGTAATATTGTTTAACAATGTCACTTACATTGTAAATGGGACAAATTGTCGTAAAAAACATTGCTAAAATTAAAATATAAATTTATTCTTAACATTAATGAATATACACTCACGTAAATAAAGCATTGGAAAAATTTTCAAAAAAAATATATTAACACAAACACGCACAAAACTAAGTACTTATAATTCAAAATCATGAAAAGCGCGCTCCCTAAGCACGCTTCAAGCTTAAAATACTACTTAATTCCAAAACTTAGTATAAAATATAATTTATACGTTCTTCTGTATCCTCAACTCGGAGTTTCTTTGACCTATATCTTTAACACTACACGAATTTACATTCACCTCTTTGTCCTGAATCGCAAAACTTAATAAAGATTCCTTCTGTTTGCATTAAGCAGTTCCGGTGTGTGCTTGAATTTCCAGTGCTTCTTATGAAATTTTTAGTTTAGCTTACGAATTTAATAAGTGTTTTTGTATAAACTATAACTCGGATTAAAGTTTTTAACTTAATATGAACTGACTATTAGAAATGCCAAATGAAATATGAAATTACAACGATGTTAGCTTCTGAGTGAGTATTATTGTGTTCTACTTTTAATCAGGATTATTGTTATTAAAATGTAGTCAAACAGAAAAAAAAAATTACATTTTAATAACATTGTAAATGTAAAATCCAGGGCGAGAATCGCGTTCTCACGTATAATCAGCATATTCATATTTAGTGAGCGCATTTCTGCAATATAATTAATATAAAAACGTAGAAAAGTCAATAATAAATACAGCAAAAGAAGTGTAGCAAAAGCTTTACGCCATATTAATATAATAATTAGCTAGTTTTATGTATTGGAAACAATCTCTTCTCACGGGCTTCTTAGATCTCTTCTAATATAGTATAGTATATATTAGAAGGGAGCTCAGAAAAACTATTTTTTGTTTTTAATGGAATGTCCAAAAAAAGGGTTTTGACAGCTCAGGTCGGGCTGTATTGCCGACAAAGGCGACCTTATTGCGAACAACGGCTGCTTATTGACTAAAGTAAATGGCACTATCGAGTGTGATGTCTAGATAGTAGATACTTGGTGGTCAGTTACCATGGGATGGCCTGTCTGAATGTAGTTAATGTTTAATGGAATTTCTCTTGCCAGACTCGAACCTCGGCTTAGGCCGTCACAAGGTATTACTAAATTTAAAGAACAGTCATAAACTGCTAATAAAATAAAACCGTGTTGTAAATGCAATAATCGCCATCGGAATGAAATTAATTAAATTAATTTCCTTTTACATTGTTATGTAATTGAATTAATTAGATTTAAGATGAATTGATAATTAAGATTTTTAAATAGCCCAATTTCTAAATTGTTATGTACCTACCACAGTAGAAAAATTACAAAAGGTTATACAGGAATAATTCGATTATATGAGGGTATTTTAATTTGATATAACTTCCTTTACAAATCCTTTCAAGTATTCTTTAAACATACTCAAAAACATTCCAAGCCGTAAAGAATTGGAATATCAAACACATAAAGAATAAGAAAATGTATTCATACTTTGAGTTTTAAAGTTTTTCCATACATCAAGAAAGATTCTTGGTAGAGTAACTTTGTTTGCGGATTGTACCTATACATATATTGCTTATTTCACTGTTTACTTTTATTTGAAATCTCTGAAGCGAAATAAGCGAAAGGGAAATATAAAATTTCGCTTTCGCTTATTTTTTGAAAAAGTTTTGTTTATAATTTCCAATTAAAAGTTTATATTTCCCATAACATAACAACCGACAAGCCGCAGTGTTTGTGAAATGTTTGTGGGGGACACAACATAAAAATATTAATTATGCTCCAGCACAAAACTAGGGATACCTAACATCTGGATATATTGTTCAAAATTTAAGAATATCCTAGCTTAACAAGAAGATTATCAGTGTCGGCTAAAACGGATTCTCTCAGCGAATTATCAGGATTTAAACTAAACAGGACGAATAGATGTCTTAAATGTTCAATGTTTTAATTAAATATTTTGGTAGAATAATTACAAAATATAGCAAGGGGTCTATAAAAAAGACAAACTGGGATTGGCACTGTACATGAATGAGATGGAATGAAACTATTGTTGCAATCTCTATCGAAAGATGTATTTCAAAGATCAATCTCTCATATAATGTAATAGCTAACCCATCTAAGACAAACCTAACATTCATAAAAGCTGAATGGGAGTTTTATTACAATGATTTCAGAAATATAATAACACACAAATGGAAAAAAAATGGCAAGATACTTATACATTAATAATAGGAATAAGTAGTGTCCAGAAAAGAAATTGCCTACAACTTAATAATTTTTTTAGCAAACTTCATTGTTACTGGTATCTTTGTCTAAAAACTCTGGCTTCGTTTGAACTAGTCCCTTGCTAAGCTGGTGAAGCTTGTGTTATGGGTACTAGGCAACGGATATACAAACTGTTATAGATACTACTACTCATCACATCGATTATCGTCTCAGCCGGGGATCGAACCCAGGACCCATGGATTCGCAGTCAGGGGTACTAACCACTAGACCAATGAGTCGTCAACGACTTTCACGGGGTTTTTTTTTTAACGGGGACAACTGTTAAATATAATACATGTGGTTTGACCACCTTCCGAAGAAAATGTATTTATTGGAAAATTATCAAAAAATATATTATAATTTATCTAGAGGACAAATATAATTTAGATAGCGTTTGAATTATTGAAATGCAGATGAGAAATATTTTTATTTATCGGGCCGAAGCTATATAAAGTTGTGTCTGAAATGAGTGTATTTTTATTTTATAGAACAGGGGGCAAACGTGCAGGAGGCTCACGTGATGTTAAGTGATACCGCCGCCCATGGACACTCTCAATGCCAGAGGGCTCGCGAGTGCGTTGCCGGCCTTTTAAGAATTGGTACGCTCTTTTCTTGAAGGACCCTAAGTCGAATGAGTTATGTTTAAAATACATAAACAATCAAACAAAAACCCATTGAGAATCTCCTCTATAAACTCGGAAAGAAATCATAATCGTATCAAAAACAGACAGACAAACACTTATAATATTGTTAGCGGTTTTAAACCATTTCAGTATAAGTTTGTTGTTTTCGGATTCTCAGTAAAAGCTTAGAACTGGGGCGTGCTTCAACTCCTCAGACATTTTCTGGGAAAACTGTCCAAGACAAGTTTCACAGCACTCAGTTATAAGTTGTGTCTAAACTCTATACTATCATAAACACGTATAAATTTAATGGCGTTATACATCCATACAAGTTTTCATTATAAGACGGTTCATTAATTCATAAACATTACCTTTACTTATTAACATTATGATAACTTTTACTTGTTATTACAGACATCGCTGCTATGTAAATTTCTTGTATGTTTCCTTTAGAATATCTCTTTTACCTATGTCTGATTTTATTCGATACTTCATCTTTCCGAAATAGCTTAGATGTTATTGTTATAATTATAACCAGTGGTGCTTTAAGCTTTTTAGCTCCGATTGTCTGATTTCTGTATCTGTTCTAAGATCATTTGTCAATCTAATAGGCAAGTAGGTGAGCATCCGTCTGTACCAGACGCACCCCGTCGACTTTTTGAGTCTAACGCAAACCGGTTTCTTCACAATGTTTTCCTTCACGGTTTGAGTGAATTTTAAATGCGCCCATAGACAGAAAGTTCACGGGTGCACAGCCGGTGTTGAACCTACCACCTCAGGGACGAAAGTCGCACGCTGAAGCCACGAGGCCAAAACTGCTCTAGTTCTCATCTTAGTTGTTACATATTTATAGAAATATCAAAAAGGTTAGTCGACATCACAGGAGACCGAAGATCTGGCAGCTACCTCGGACAAAGAATTAGTCTAGCGATTCAAAGGGGGAACGCTGCCAGTATCTTCGGAACCTTGCCTAAAGGGACTCCTTTTAATAATATATTTTAGTTTATGTTAAGGTTAGTTATTTCAATGTATATTAATTTATTATTTTGTTTTTTAATTGTATACGTAAGCCAATGTCAATATTACAATATATGTATAAATATTGTTATAGATTATAGTATGTAATATTATATTAGTTTTAAATCAATTGTGGCCCAAGTCGAGTCGCTCTACGTATCGCGCTAATCGTATGACATTATTCTTGACACAGCTTAGGTGAAAAACCCGTGCACATTTAAGCATCACACCAGTAAAAAAGCCGCTTATCTGATATAAGGTTTTATCAATACGTCTTTCCACGAAGACTTTAATTTAGACGGCTTTAAAAACTTCGACTTTTTACGTTGCCATTTTCTTTTGTTCTTCCTAAACGATTTGCATTTAAACTAGTTTTTATCAGCAGGTAGATTCGACATTTTGAATTTTAGGATTTTTAAATGTCTCAACTTTACACTTAATTCGAGTTTAATTTAAAATTGGTGAATAAATAAACTGTCCAACATATTATGAGGATAAAAGTTAGATAATTATTATAATGAATATTATCTATATCACTCAAATGTATTCAGTGTGTATGAATATATTTTTATTTATTTATGGAATGCTAGAATATTTAGGCACCACATTATTTATTTGATTTTTTTTTATTTAAATAGAAAAAGTTTAGAAAACACTTTTTTACGCTTATTTAGATTTGTCATTGTTTTTTCAACATATCTATTTACTCACAATGAAAGTAAATTTCTGTTGTGGATATATGAAGATATTACCTAAAGCACCGTGGGCCTTTAATGCTCAACCAGACGAATAATCGAACAGAGTTGCAATCACTGAATCAGACTAAAAAAAAATATAGTCTATATGTTGTTGGCATTTTATAACCAAATTCATATACAAAGCTGGGTCACAATATAATCCTCTTATCCAAATCTATCTATGCGTCGACAAATCTCGTTTAATTTGTCATAACACGAGTGATAAATTGCCATGACCTCACAGGCGCACTGACATGATATGAAGTGGCCTGCATACGTTTCTAATGTTTTACAAGGTTACGAGTAACGGTTCGTTTTGTCAGTTCTATATTATTTAAGTTGAAAAGCTTTTAAGTTTAAGCGTATGTATAAATAGAATAATAATTTGTGAACTTTTTGGATTATAGTAAATTAGTTTTAATGGATTGAATCATGGTTAATCGTGGCACAATACCTTCGAGACAGTTTTATACAAAAAATGTGCTAATTGTGCGTTAATCCGATAAAGTACATTATTTTTATAGTAGCTAATATAATAATACAAGTGCAGATAAAGTTTATCTTTAATTTCTTAATTCGAAAATTGACATAGATTTTTTTAAATCTCTAATATATACAATTCTCGTGTCGCGGTGTTTGTGGTTAAACTCCTCCGAAACGGCTCGACCGATTCTCATGAAATTTTGTGTGCATATTGGGTATGTCTGAGAATCGAACAACATGTATTTTTCATCCCCCTAAATGTTAAGGGTAGTCCACATCTAATTTTTTTTTTAATTTTAGATAAAAAAAATATTCTTTATTTTTTTATGCTGTATGCATTGACCCCTAATTTTCACCCCTCTACGATCAACCCCTATTTTTTATTATAAATGATATACATGGCAAAAATTGCCGGATCAGCTAGTAATAATAATATATTTTTTTTGATTTTGTACTGTAAACGTAGATAATATTTAAAACGAATTTCGGAATATCAAGTGACCAACTGTCTCAAACGACACCCTTTGATCTGTTCCTACTGCCCATCAGAACTCAGTTTAATTATAAAAATAAACGTACAATCTGTGAAATTGCACAGCCCGGACCGTCCCAAGGGAAAAAGCTCAAAGGAAGTGGACATAAACCAGTATAAGAGAGGCGCAGGTGACGGATATTCGTCTTTTATTCAATTTTAAATCATTTTCCAGACTGAAAGAAATAGTAATTTTCTCTGGTTTATACAATTTTCACGTATAGAACTTATACATACATTTTTTATGGGGGACGGTTTATTTCTGGAATCTAGGAAGATAACCACCCACCTATATAATGTGCCTGGCTTATAAGAAGATCATATTATAGTATGTGAAGTCCTAAATGTACCTGAAACAAAAAAAAAACGCAACATTAAATTTATTTATTATCATTTTCTTCCAGCGGCACTGTAACCCTATATGACTCTTGCCTCATGCATGTGTTTCTTGCCTTATGCATACTTTTATTTCAACTTTCCACGCTTTGTCGATAATTATTGGATACTAGCTGGCCTAGCGAACATCGTACCGCCTAACAGTCGATTCTTTATTGTTTAAAATACTTATTCTGCTATTCAAGACACCGGTCTATAAAAAAAAGAAAATTGATAAGACAACAAATACATTATGTCAAAAAATAAAAATTCCCGGAACCCCTCCACTAATACTTGAACTTTATGCGATGGTATTAAAGTTCAAATTAACTTTTAAGAATTATTACGAATATTTTGTATGGGAATATAGAAAAGTGTTGTTTTTAGACTTTTTCACTCAATTTTTTTTTAATTTTTCTCCCTAAGAACCATCCTCGTACTTCAAGGTATATTATAAAAAAAAATGAGACAAATCGGTCAAGCCGTTTTCATGTTACGTCGTGACAACGGAAAACGGGTTTCATTTTTATATATATAGATAAAAAAGGTCGGTTTACTCACAAAGTTTTCCATTAATAATAATGTAGTTTACTGATCTATAATCGCTTATGTTACCGTTATATACATAAGCCCAAACTACTTTGCAAACATTATATCATGTTTATTCGTAAAGGGACATGATTAAATATTAAACAGCTATCTAATGCCTATCGTATTTGAATAATAAGGTCTTTATTAATACATCTGAAACCGTACATTTATGCGCAAATGGATAATTTCTGTGAAAAGAAACCGGCCTATTTTAAATCCCAAAACCAACCACCCAGTTTCCTACGAAAGAAATTAAAAAAAGGTTCAATCTAATCTCTTTTAGACCACCGGATTGTTATTAGTAAGTAAATAATATGCTACGTGTGATGCTACAAAACCGTAGCAATTACCGTAGCCAACGTAGCTTTGACGTAGCAAGCGTAGCTTTGACGTTGCCACCTTACGTATCCTTTTAGACCCTTAGCAACTACTTGTGTATGTGAAGTATTTTCAATGGCATCCTCTCCGAAAATAACAGAGTAATACACGTCCCAATATATCTTCAAAGCAAGGACATTGCCTCTTCAATACAAAGCAAACAAACTAGTCCATTATGATTGTATTCAAATGGCCTCTAACTTCACCACAAAGAGCCTCGGACCCGTGTAATGGATGAAATGAATTTGATAAAGCGGACTCTGTCTACTACTTTATTTGTAAACTAACATTCTCGTAATGTAGGGTAACCATGTATTGAAAATAATCAAATTTTTTTGACAGCTGTGAAAATATCTATTGTAATTACACCTAAGTTAAGTTGCGAGCATTTTAATAGTCACAATACACACACATGACAACGGTAAGTTGAAAAATCATATTAAATGATATTGAATTAAAGAATGCGCCTATAGCTCATCTCCACTATGTAGAACTAGCTGCCCACTGAAGTATTTCCGAACCAATTTGACTTAGGGTCTTTCAAAAAAGGAGTGAACTAATTCTTAAAAGGCCGGCAACACACTTGCAAGCCTTCAAGAGCTCCAGGTGCGGCGGTTTCACTTAACACCAGATGAGCCTCCTGCTCGTTTGCCTTCTATTACATAAAAAAAGCACCTGCGACTTATGAGCTAACTCTATTTTTATAGCTAGCTTTATAACTAGCAGACCCGAATGACGTTGTCCTTTAGACATGTCTTAAATAAAAAAAAAATCCATTATATTCCTAACTATTCTTGAATCCCCTTAAACACACAAAATCTTCAAAATCGGTCTAACTCGGGTTTGGTGGGAGTTTAATTACACACGCATAGAAGATAGATATATTATAGCAAATAAATATGTCAATAGATTTATTTTGTTTTTATTTATAACCATCCTCGTACTTCAAAGAATATTATAAAAAAAGAATTGGCCAAATTGGTCCAGGCGTTGTTGAGTTATACGCTTACCAATACATTTAGCCATTCATTTATATATTATAGATAGTCCTGAACTTGAGTAAAACAAAAAATATTGTTTTACTTTAATATTAAAATCCCGAAAACATTAGAGTAAATTAAATGACATGAACGTTGTTACGAATTCCTAAAACAAGGTCTGATGTAAAATAAACAGAAGAATGCCCTGAGGCAAGAAACGTACATCTCTCAAAACTCAGTTATATCGTTAATTAAAATATTATAATAAACATTATGATACGCGTACATTTATTTATGAAGTACTAGTTGGAATGGGATGCTTGAGATCCTTCGTCAACTTGCTCAAGGCCCGATGTTGACATATACTCACAATGTCACGTCATCCGTATAGTTCTAAGTTATTGTTTTATACAGAAGTTTTATTGGATAATTATTTATCAGTCGTGGTATGGGACATTGTGTTCAACCATTTAGGGTCAATGATAACTTATTAGAACTAGCTGATTCTGTCTATCAACCGGAAATTAGTTTCGTAGAAAATGTTACATAGCACATAGTTATCCGCTACTTCAATTAATTACCTTTTTGGCGGTGTGTACCTTTTTGGATATCAGTATTGTTAGTAATTTTAAAATAAAAATTCCTTAGTAATAAATTTTTCTTTCGCCTGTATATTTTATAGTTGTTCAGCGCCACTAGAGAGCGACTGAAAAAGGGGAAGTATATTTAAATTTATTTATTTATTTTATTGAACGGGGGGCAAACGGGCAGAAGATGTTAAGTGTAACCACCGATGGAAACTCACAATGCCAGAGGACTCGTGTGCATTGCCGGCTTTTTAAGAATTATGACGCTCTTTTCTTGAAGGACCCTAAGTCGAATTGGTTCGGAAATACTTCTGTGGGAAGTTGGTTTCACATAGTGGTGGTGTGCGGCAAAAACTACCTTAAAAAACGCTCAGTACGTCGAAGGACGTCGAGGTGATACGGTTAGAATTCAAACACTATTGTCGAAAAACATCCGAAGTATAGAGTAATGTTAAGGAATGATGTAGAATACTTTGTAGAAAACTTATGGACACCCGATCCAGCTAAGTTTTTCCATCAGCACAGACTCAGTTCCTAGTAAGGTGTTCCACAGTTTTATATTGAACGGAAACTTTTGCGAATAAAACAATTACCAAAGTCGAGCGTAGTTTGTTAACACGAACATTAACAGAAATGTTATATTGGGCTTCCTTTTGTATTAGCGCTAAGTTTGCCTGACTCTTTTGTCCTGCTACTTTTATTTATAGGAGTGACAGGACTAACAAAAGTAATGCGAAATTAAGTCGATTTAATTAGTGTCCGGCATGTGAAGTTGTAATGTATAACGCTGCACTCACTCCAGAGAAAAGAAGTTTGATTTTGTCAGATCGTGCCAAAATATTAAGGCTCTTCAGCAAACAGGGGATAGGACTTTCAGTCTTTGAGGCAAATAACAAAAATGTTGTGATTGTAATGGGACAAATGGACATAATATCATAAGGTATCTTGTATGATATACTTATTTCTTGTATGATATATTAGATAGATATAGATTAGATATTAGATATGACGGCGCATTCGTAGCGCCATCTGTTTAGAAATACTAGAATTATTGAAACGAGATTTGACTATGGTCAGTCTGGCGGAGCGTCGTGTCGATGGTCAGCGCGAACATGTTGAATTTCGTTTAGTTTTCGAACGTCAACGGCGAGCACACCACGTCTGCAACGAATCGCTTTTGTTCCAAATAATCTTGTGTCTTTTTGTTACAAAACTAATTAAAAGTTATTCCCTAATTGCTGTAAGGGAGATACTTTTTGTGATTCTATTGTTCCTACCCACATAACAACTTATTGAAGACATGGCTTATTCTTATGATAAAGGGCATGCGCCCATAGATATTATCGGGCTTGTCCGAGAGTGCTATTGACAATTCACAATCAAACAGAATGTGTGTTGTTTTCGATGCATCAATATTCTCCAACCCTTCTCTCAGTTTTCTATTCTGAAATTATCAAAAAAAAATCCACAAATGAGCGTTATTTACGCCAACTTTTGCTACGCACTACCACTATGTACTACCCGCAAAAGTATATCTAAACTAATTCGACTAAGGGTCCTTCACGAAAAGATCATACCAATTATTAAAAAGCCGGCATCGCACTTGCGAGCCCTCTGTGTTCAATAGTGTCCATGGGTAGCACTACCACTTAATATCAGGTGAGCCTTGGCCCCTCGTTCTATAAAAAACAGCAATCATACTGATTTGTAAACGTATATTCTATAAATTTCTATATAATTTTAGACTGTGAAGTAGATTATCCATGAACAGTGTCGGCCTGGCGGCATCAGCATGCAACTCTCGTCCCTGAGTTCGCAATGTGAGAATTTAACACTCGCTCGAACGGTAAAGTAAAATACCGTGATGAAACCGGCTTGCCTTAGACCCAATTTTGTGTGCCAGGCTGATCAGTGATCACCAACTTGCCTATTAGATTGACAAATGATCTTGAAACCGATACAGAAATCTGAGGCCCAGATCTTAAGACGTTATGCAATCTATTTCAAGACATCTGTCCGTCTGATTCAAGGTAAATATCCAGTACTTTGCCTTTGCTTTAGTTCTTTTAAGCGTATTAAAGTAAATAAAAAGGTCATGTTGACAGTCAGTCAGAATATGTAATACTGTCTCTTCAGCTGTATCGCTACAAGGACAGGCATCACTTTGTCTTACCCTGAACCTGTAAAGATACGACAAGAATCCACCGTGACCTGTTAACATCTGGGTAATCAATCCCGTTGGTTTTATTTGTTTAATTATCAAAAAGGCCGAAACAACATTTGGTAGGAATAACTTATACACAAGGCAACTTCAAACATCTAAATGTCGAAAGTAGACAGAAAGTAATTGATATAACTAGGTCAGTAAACTTTTTGCTTAAAACTTGAAGAAAATTACAGCAGGTAGTTTGTTTAACGATAATTGCTTTAATTGTTATTCATTTTTAACTACAGCACTTCGCTTAAGTATGATGTCTCCTTCAGGGCCTCTTAAAGTGGATTAGGTAAAGCATTTAATCTACTAACTTCCTTTTAGAAAGTGTAGAATAAATGTTTTAGTATTTTCAAGGCATATAAAATAATACATATAAACGTTGCTCCCAAAAATAATATATCTTGGTATTTTTTCACGATTAATGCATTAGCCAGCGTCAAGTATAGGATTTTTTTTATAATTCGTGCTTGTCTTTTAGAAATTCGACCGTGTTCCTCTATGTACGGTTTAAGCACTCGCCCGGTATCGCAAAACCCTCCCAAAGGCCGAGAACAAATTTAAATATTATTAAAACTTGCCCTCGAACCGGGAATCGAACCCGGTACCCCTCACCTAGCTGCCACTTAATAAGACCGCTAGGCTATGAGGCCCCCATATATTTTCTTAAAGTTAAAATTACGAACACGTTTTATCCGTCTCTAAAACATTCAATACCAAAGTACAATTAACAAAGCTTACATTAATAATTCTATATAATTCGTATAATGGCCATCACACGTAGCATAGAACCCGAAAATACTAAGTTTATTTCCTACTATTCGTTAAAATAGATTGTTTCCTTTTTCTAAGAATAGTCAACAATACTCGCGAAATAATGTGTTTGGGTGGACGCTTATAATAATAATAATAAAAGACTTTATTGCTGTAATTACTTATACTAGTACATAAAAATATGAAATACTAAAAATTTACACTTAAAATAAAAAATGAATACTAACGAAATCACCCGGCTTGCAGATTTAATTAATCGGCAAGCAATTTCTGTTATACAGCTTGTCTTTGGACATAAGGCCCCCTCTAAGAGCTTCCATTCTTCTCTTTTTCTAGCTTTACGCAACTACTCTTCGCACATCATCTTCCCATCCTTTTACTAAAAAAAAGAGATGGGTGGACGCTTACTTATAACGAAATATTTTTTGTGAGTGACACCGACAGTTAAAATACTTAGAGACAATGTTTTAAGATCAATCGTATCTTAACCAAAATATAATAAACCAAAACGAGTTCAAATATTTTTTATATTGCAAAAAGACATTAAAAACTATAATAAAAGCTTTACAAAGTAAATTACTGTAATACCCTACAACTTCAGAACTTCCGTAAATAAAGCAGTTTATACAAAGCTCTATAAAATAAGCTCACTCGGTGCATTAAAGGCTGTTAAATAAAACTGAATATTAAAATAGTTTACACGGACTATATTTTAATTCATTCCACAAACTCAATAAGCGTGTGAATATTTGAGTACTTTTTATTATTGGATTGTAATGGTTTTATATTTTGTACTGGTGGCTTGACCGTGGTCTTTAAAAATGACATTAGTATTTAATGCTCTTTACTGCCATCTAGCGACGGAGTTAAATACAATTTTTACTTCTTATAATTATTCTTATTTTAACTATTATTATTTTTTTACATTTTTATTAACTTTACTATATACCTTTACACAAGACTTCATTACGTACACTGGTAACTTTTAGTATTATTATTTTTCTACTAATTATTTATTACATTCCTTTTCTCTCTTTTTTTGCAACTGAGGCGCAAACTAGCTGCTGTGGTCTCTGGCAGAATGACCAGCGCTGTGGAACATTCTGCTCCTCAGCATAATTCTGAGCCAGGGCCAATTACAGCCACAGCACACACGCATTGCACACTTAAAACGAAACGAATGGAAAAGGGATTTTTTTATTGTTTTCGATATCTCTCATTTTAGTTTTTTATTTGAATATTGTTATTTTGTGTATTTATGTGTGTGTGTTTTTGTTTGTAATAAATGTTATGTCTATGTCTAAGACCATCTGTTATTTCTTATATCTTTTTAATCATTTTACTAACCATTTATCTTCACAATTGTATTTCTATTTTCATAAATTAATTAGTTGTTTTTAGTTCTTAGTAGTCAACTATTAATTTAAAAAAAAATTTAAAACTATTAATGAAAATACATTGTGCAAAACGGGTAAATAAATAAATAAACAGCTTGATAATTGTTATTTTTTAAATATACTTTGACAACAATGATAAAGGATTATATATAAGTTAATCGTGTTACTATTCAACCCAAAACATAAGAATGAAAATATTTAACTTTAATTTAAAGTATGTGATTAATTCTGTTACGCCGGTAGGCATTTTTTAAGTAACAATTAAAAATAAAGATAGTTAAATAAAACACTTCGCGGTTAAACAGCGGTTTTATTTTAGTCTTCAATGTACATAAACCACACAATATTAATATAAATATTTATAACATCAAATTTTAAATTCGTCGAAAATAGTATAAGAATTTTAAATTTAACATTGCCAACAAAATTGTGAAAGCTTTAAAACAGTGAAGCACTAAATCCACACTGACAGACACGCACACAGGAATGCTTTTAAAAATCCTAATCTTGTAAAGTTGCTTAGAATGGGATCCGAGTCCTGTCAACTTAGACGTTTGACCCGTATAGAAAAATATTATATTAGGAAAGTTTTTAACGAAAAACAGAATTTTTCAATTTCAACCTAATGACAAAACTTCTGCTACTATAGATTCTAGAGATAGTCTAGAAAAAGACTACACGTTTTTTAAAGCAGCATATTCAAACGCTTAGCAATTTCAGCTCATAAGAGCAGCCGCGTCCTGACAGAAGCAATTAACTATGAAATTCTGCTTATAATTAAGCATTACGCAATTATGCAATAATTAAAATAAAATATATTAATTTATATTAACTTGGCCTATTATAAACTTAACAAATTAATTAAATTACATTTCATTCCATTACTTGTTTGCATCATATCCTATAAACAAAATATTTGTATAAATTTATTTATTATTAAATGATAAAATTTATGTAGCAGACATAGTAAAAATCCTGTGACACAAATGTTTTAGAGGGATTTATGAATTATTATTATTACAAGCCTTTGTGGATTTGATACTGAGAAGGAGCTTTATTTCATTTAAAATTTTTTTGAAGGTCGGTGTAGGTTCTTTCTATGTGATTCCTTTAAATAAGTCTTTGATAATATATATTAAAATGTAAAACTTTTATCGTTCGGTAAGATGTTATTATTAAAAGTAACAATGTTAATATCTCTCTTTTAATTGAAAATTAGGTATTAACAAATAACGTGCTACGAGTTTTTTGTTTTTATTATTTTAGTATTTTCATCTACCCTCTACGATCACCCCTATTTTTTATTTGTTAATTAAAATCTAATGACTTGAACTCCGCAGTTTATAAAGAGAAAAATCACAGAAAAACCTAAAAAGTTTTTATTCCGGAAAACCGAACAGTCTCTGGGGTAGCATAGCAAAATGTTCCATGTTGGTATGTACTAAAAAGATAGGCTAGGCGTTAAGGAGAAACCAAGGTCGTGGGGGCAGCTAGTAGTGATATAATAGTATACTTATGAGTATTTTGTATGTTTATGCATTTTGCAGTATATATACATAAATTAAAAAACGAATGTGAATAAAACCCAGATTTAATTTAATTATTACACTCACCACTTTCCATGGCGACGGAGCCGGAATAACTTTTATAAAACTGAGCATTAAAACGGGCCTATTTCGAGAATTAATTTATTCCGCAAACTGCACGCCAGTATGAATATCTGAAAACATTTTGTTAATGGAACCCGGTCGTGTTCATAGTTATTTTTTAACCCACATTTTGTAGTCAAATCAAATTAAAACCATTTCACCAGATTCAATTTTAATTATAGAAATCCAGACTGTACAAACAAGGCTTGAATTTGTGATACTAGGCTGTGAAGATACGCTTCTTTAAGTACGGTAGTTCTTTTTTTTAATTTGTTGAACTCTTATAATTTCAGGAAAATGAATGAAATCCAAATATTAAATTTATTGTCTTTCTGAGAAGCTATATTCTATATTTATAGTAATGGATTCACATAGTGTGTATATTTAATTAATTCAATGTAAGCTACAGGAATACTTTTACTATGCAAGTATATAAGTATAACTAACATTAAAATGCGTATTAAATATTTGTTTCTTTGAATAGGACTAATTAATGAGAGAGTTACGTATATTATGTGTTAGTGGCTTCAGCGTTCGACTCTCATCCCTGAGGTCGTAACTTCGATCCCGGCTGTGCACCAATGGACATTCTTTCTATGTGCTTATAATAAATAAAAATTTCTATATAATAATAAATAATTATATTCTATATAATATTTATTCTCTATATAATATTTCTATATAATAATAAATAATATTTCTTATAATAATAAATAATTTCTGTGTATTTATAATTCGCTCGAACGTTGAAGGACAACATCGTGAGGAAACCGGCTTGCCTTAGACCCAAAATGTCGATGAGCGACAGGCACAGACGGCTGATCACCAACTTGCCTATTAGATTAACAAATGATCATGAAATAGATGCAGAAATCGCACGAGTTGCGCGTTTGATTTTTTTTTATACCTTACTCAGATAACCCGAGTTTAAGATGTCGCATCCGTATTTTACTACTGAGCCGAATTGTTTATAAAATTATATAGACTGATTCTCGATCGGAGCGATGCATAAGCACCAAAATGCACAAACTCAGAATAACTTTATTCATATAGGTAAACAAGTACACTTATGAAGGTTAGAAAGGAAGTTAAATTAATTCTAAATTTACTTTTACTACTAGCTCGCAAGTCGAGAGCGTAGAGTGGTCAAGAAGAACTGGCAAGAAACTTTCCGTCAACTTCCGCTTTCAGAAAGAAGAAAAACTTACACATCTAGTTGTGGAACTATTTCATTGGATTCTTTTAAGTTGATTGCAAATAATTGTATAGCAATCATATCAACCGACCCTTCAACAGAATTTAAAATAACATATAATGCTATTAACTTTTAGACACGTAGGATCAATAGGGCTGGTGTCAGCCGCAATCGTCATTGTCACAGAGATCATAAATTAACAACGTCAAAGTCAAATTAGTTAAAAACCATTACTACCTGTGGTTTAATCGATTCGCCAATATTAATAGATCTACAAATTAACGCCTATTTAATAGTCCGTTATAATAGGGACACAGATCGCAACAACCATAAAGATAGTTCTGGTTTAGATTGTAATTCATAAAAGTTAAAGCGGCAGTTTTATTTCACCAAGGTCATACTATTTCCGCGAAAAGAGTGGTTATAAAGTATTAAATTCTAAACATTCGTCAAATGTGCCGTTGTAATGTGCGTTAACTATGTCGTACGTAACTATGTTTAAACAGTGAAATAAATGTAAACGCTGTGTTTCAGTCTAATTAGATGAATTACTGTAGTAAAAACATTTAGTTATTTTGTAACTATTTACACTAAATACGTAACAATAATGTTTAATTCGTCGGATAGGAAAAAGTGAGTGTACTTATGTACACGCGTTAGAAGTTATACTTCTTTGGCGTAACAAGATAAATATCTTTAAAAAAAAATATTCTACGTTTGTAGAAAAAACGACACTAGCAATAGAAAAAACTGTAACTTCAGGGTGTCGGTTTTTTGTGACACGTGTTGTTTTTCCTAATGCGCCAAAAGAAGTGTAACTTCAAAAATAAGATTTCAATTGATATATACTGTATATGTAATGTACTTAGTATCCTAGTAATAATAGCATTGCCTTTTTTTACTTTTCCTAAAAAATTAAATTCTGCTTTTACGATTTTCTTCCCCGGGTCAAGCGATATAATAATTCACATTATAGGTGGAAACAGTACAAAAATCCATTTGATAGCTTTTGAGATTATGGAGTACATACAGACAGTCTGACGCGGCCAGCTTCAAATATGTAAATATTAGATATAATGTAGCAAAAAAGATTTAAAACAATATTTTTTAGAAACCTAACACAAACTATTTCGTTTATTGTTCTCACTCCATCATTGAACAGCATTTTCCACAATTTCTAATCCATGCTCCAATAGCCGCTATCATGAACCACCACTTGCTATAAAATTCCAGCTAAATACACATGTGTACTACTTTGACCCATACACATTTTAAGACCCGAAAACTATTAGTCCTTAAAGGATTTCCTAGAAAACCTTCCATTCGATATGGCACGTCGATTGCCGTTCGAAGATCAGATTAAGCCGGTAAGCTACGAATTCTATTCGACTGAAACCTGACATGGCTCGGGTTTTTGAAAGCATTTCTGAGTTCTAAACGGATTCAACTCGGTAAATGTTATATTTAAACAATTTTTAAAAATAATTTATACGAGTAAGGTTATGTTCCTTCTCTAAAGATGGTTGAGATCATTTTTTAAAGATGGATGTATCTCAAAGATCGTAAATGAACAATTTTAATGCATATTTAGAGGCTGGGTAAATTTTATTGGATATAATTTTAAAATATACTTCTTTAAGTTGATCTTTTTATTTGACCCAATATGAAATGTTTTGATTAACAAATTAATTGTACAAAATTAAACTTTTTATAAACTTTAATATAAACTAAAAGTAACATCCGTATCACCTCAAAGTCCGTCGTTCGAGCTTGCCAATTCCTAAAAGGCCGGCTACGCACTTGCGAGTCTTCTGGCGATGTGTCCAATGTCCATGATGGCGGTATCACTTAACATCAGATTAGCCTTCAGCCCGTTTGCCTCCAATTACAAAAAACTAGCATATTATGCCAAAAGTAAATAATTGATATGCAATTTATAGTCAGCTATATTTATTACCATGTGTTATTTGATTCTTAATTTTTTTTTACAAATTAAAATCATACTTCATCATTCAACCATACATCGAAATACATATTGCATAGCATTTTTTATAAGCTTTGCAATATAATTATTTCTTAATTTTTTTGCAGTATTTTTTTTTTCTTTGACAAAAAAAAAGCCTATCCGATGTGAGACGCAGTATGCGCTCTGTCCCGCTCTAACGCGTATTGGCCGCACCTATATTACGTCATCGTGTGTTAGGTTTATTTCGTTACGGAATTTCTTGATTCGGTCGCCGCGCTCACAGCCCGCGATAAAATCTATGCAATAGCTTAAAAACTAATTATGTCGAAAAGCATTTACATTTTGTGTACGTCATATGTTACCGAACTGACTTCAAGGGGTAGAAAGTAAAAACAACTTTAGGTTCTACAAAATAAATAAATTAAAATCCCCTTTCTTTTTCCAACTTCAATATTACTGGTAGCTGACTCTAATGCAATGACAGCGTACGACGATGGCGTGATATATTTTACTATTTATATAAGCGTACGGTGTCGATCTGAACCACCGCCGCTATTCTTGAAATGAAACTCGTGGAGTTATAAATGGTATGTTTATTGGCCGAACGTTAGTGATGGTGACACAAAATATTATAGCAAAGCGAGCTTATAACTAACGTCCGTCCGGCACGGCTGCTTAAATCTATCTGGTTTATACAAATAATAGCTTAAAACTAAACCTAAAACTACCACGCTGGTCAAAGGGACCGACCGGCCCTTCCGCTACCTGCGTCCCGCCGACCGTTTCCTAGAAGAACATCTGGCTGGCAGCTTCGTTCGTCGGCTTTCTAAACTGTATTGTTCGTTGTCCGTAACAATTTATGTTGTAAATATTTTCTCATCTAATATGTTTTTAATTAGAATAAACTTCTTTAAATATGTCGAGAGAAATCACAAATCTTTCTTGAGCCAAGTTATATCACTTATGAACTTTATGATTCAGATGTAAATGCGCTATCAAAAGGCGACCTCGTATGTTTTACGAGCCAACTTCACAGAGCGATGTACGTCGTTTCTTTGAAACTTACGGGTGTTAGTTTGAATTTTCGCGGTGCACTTCATAAGTTATTAACGCGGTTAAGACGTCTTTGAAAATTCTTACAGTATACATACATACTAGAGGTAACGTACGTAATGCCTCAAATGTAATAGCTGTTGTAAAAGAAAACGAATTCGCTTCGTGCTCGTATTTTGTTCTGTTGTTTATTTGTATTATTAATAGAATTCTTACCTGCCTGCAACGCACTCGCCTCTCTGGTATTGTGAGTGTCTATGGGCGGCGGTATCACTTAACCGGTGAGCCTACTCACTGCCCGTTCGACCCTCTTCTAAAAAAGAATGTGTGTTATAAACAGTATTTCATTAAACAGTTTTATACGTAAGGATAGTGCAACAGCTACTTTAGTAAGTACCACTCCTATCAAGAAAGTTCTCGAACATCGATCAAGACTATTCCCAGGAATATACAGGTTGTCCAAAAAGTCGTGGATCAAAAGCAAATAGGGGATAGATAGATAGATAGTTCGATTCCGACAGTTTAATATCGGAATACAAGTGACAAATTACTGTGTGAAGTGGGCGTAATTGAAGTAATTAGTGAACGTATTTTGTGTGTGGTAATTAGGGTATTTCTAAGCGTAATTTGTATTTTTTAAATATTGAAGTGATCTAAGGCGTATTCTATCCGATCGTGACAATATGAACTCAGACGAACAAAACTAGGGTATTTTTTTTTTTCAATTCAAAGGCCCTATTTTTTATTAAACTATAAGCTGATCCCGAACAGTCAATGTATGTCGTGTTACAGATTAGCTGAACTTAATTTATGATTTTATAAAAGTAATATGAATACTTTCATAAAATCATGACACAAAAATAAAGGTTGTATTTGGTGTATTTTAGTAGCTTCATATATTTTCCATAGTTTTCGTAACCCATGAACATTTTATATTGTTTTTTTTTTCATGTTTTTTGACGTGATAACGTCTTTAAAATCGTTTTAGTCGGGTGACATGTTCAGAAACTTGTGTCACACCAAAACCTCACGAGCGCGATCGCAGGTATAACGAGAGAGAGACGGACAGATCTCCCGTCTCATCTCACTCTAGCGGCATACAAACGAATGGAGATTTTCTCGTGCGGTTAAGTTTTGTAAGAAAAATGTATGTCATAGTCGAATAAGTAAACTTGTCATTTTACACCCGAAATTTATCATCAAAAGTGTGAATAAAACGATAGATATAATTTAAAATTTGAAAAAATTGTTATCTTCATTAATTCCTTACTTCCCAAAAACTTATATCACCAATAAGACGTTATCACGTAAACATCTCGATCGTAAACCTACTTTACAAACAACCAATATTTGTTTTTTCCAATGTTCTTCGATTCTGCTATTCGTGATGAAAACAAATCAAAAACTATGTAAAACGGACTAGTCGTTTTCAAATTATAAGTGTTCAAACAAGTCCGACTTTGTTTAATACAGTAACATTACTTACTGATTCTCTGAAAATAATGCTGACTGTACATATGTCAAATCTTCCTGATATCTATTATGAATTCCTACATTAAATAAAACACATGAAAAAATACTAAGCATTATTAAACATTTAATAAATCTCCGTTACAAAGCATTCTTATTAAGCGATATTTAAAAATGTCGTATAAATTGAAACCGACATTTTATTAAAAACTGTCTGCCTCAGAGTCTCCTCATTCGGGACACGTTCAATTAATTTTGCGTATCGCAAAATCATTTCATAAAATGGATTTTATTATTTGTTGGAATAATCTTAATAGCTCTCCTATTAAAATTGTTGGATGTATATACAGGGTGGTCAAAAAGTCGTGGATCAAACGCAAATAGGGGATAGATGAGGTCATCAGCTGCAAAAAATTGTTCTACGGGAGGTCTCGTAAGCTCAACCCCTGCAGAGTTATAATTTATTTTGCGTTTAAGATATTAGAGCGACTCATGGCCATGTGTAATACCTTTTCAGAATCCCTATGAAATGCGCCAATACTTGTAATACAGGGTCACTTTTCAGTAGAGTATTTTTTTTTCACAGTGGGGTCCGAAGTAAACAAAAAGTTTTGATTTGAAAAAAATTGATATCGTATAACTAATATTATCTTCAATACACTCAATAAACAACTTTAAATAGTATGTCTAACGCAAGAACTTATCAGTACCAATCTAGTGGATATTATGAAAAAGATACAGGATGTAGATTTTTTCGAATTTGAATAAGAATTAGTAAAAAAAAGTCGATTTTCTTATAAAACGCAAAATAAATTATAACTCTGCAGGGGTTGAGCTTAGAGACCTCCCGTAGAACAATTTTTTGTAGCTGATGACCTCATCTGTCTCCTATTTGCATTTGATCCACGACTTTTTGGCCACCCTGTATAACAAGCATTCCAACTCTATTACCAAGTTTAACTATTTTATGTTAATTTATTTTAATATTTCATTTTAATATGGTTATTACTGGATGAAACACATAACAATCAAATATACAGTATTTACAATTTAATAGTAATAATATAAATAATTCAAAATTATTAATAAGAAAGTTCAAACAAATTTAAAAAGTTTGGTCCCTGTGGCAGTGTACCTTTAACGCTGACAATATCTCCTCGCTGTATTGCGATACTTATTCGTTGAGCCAGGGAAGCACCAGCTCTGGGGTCACCGGTACTATCTACCAGGGGCTAACTTAAATCTTTAATTAGCGACTGTGCACTAGAACCCCACGGCCCAAGAATCTCTCCTTCAAAGGGAACAATTCGAAGTTTTAGGAAAGACTCTTATATTTGAGCCGTTTCTTAGTGTCCGCATTCTCTGCGGCCGCCCCAGCCTTTTTGCTTGTCCGAGGGAGGTGAGACGGGACAAACGTGTCCACACAAGTAGCCATACTAAGGCCCGTCTCATCTTCCAAGGGATTAACGACATCCCATCCGGCCGCTTGCCTTCATCTCTAGCGACGCCTGTTGGCTCCAAAATGGCTGGAACATTGATGGAGGCAAGAGAGCGGCGTATATTATGTCGATGAGCACGGCGTGGCTTGAAAACGACCTGGACATCAGTCAGTTGTTGAAACAAATATATAAAATACATGTGTTGATATTTATTAGGGTCTTACTCATGACAGAATCATTCACCATTTTCCAAATAACTTCGCGTATAAAAAGAAAACGTATTGAGTTCGAGAGCATGAGTTTAAAAGTTAGATATGAAATCCGTGCCATGGATGTCAGACATAACGCGAGGTTTGTAAAGCTGGGCTTACAGTTCTATTTAGTTGGGTAGTAAGAATTTACTCACTTAAACACCTCTGCCCTGCGATTCTGTAACACAAATCAGTCGTGAAGCAGTCATTTTATGATTTGACATTCTGAAAAGGTGGGAGCTTGTAGTTTATTGTTTATCAGAATGCCAAATCATTAAATAACTGCTTCACGACTGATTTGAGAGCGACCGCCGATGCGAAACGCTGTGTGAGTTCGAAAAGTGAATTATAGAATCGCAGGGCAGGCCTCAAAGAGGCCCTAAAATGAATCGTGAAGATCGTTAACCCATTCAAACCAAGGAAAAAAGTTGCTGCTGATTATTCTTCACTTGCCATAGTAATTTAACTTTACTTCGCGGAAGGATTAATACACGTCTTTAATAAATTTGGCGTTCGAATAATTTCGAAACTCTTGTTAAACGTAAATTAATCAATAAAACTTGTTATAAATTTGACGATTATTTAAATGATCCTAATCCTTGGAATTGATATGCTCCAGTTCAAACAATTTGTATTACTCAAAACTTGGCGATTAAAAAGAGTGGCGGAGAGTTCTTGCCCGCTCTACGCCCCTGACTTGCGAACTGGTAATAAATGTTAATTTAGAATCAATTTATCATCTTTTCTGTTGAAGTTCATAAGTGTACTTATTTACGTATATGGATAAAGTTATTTTGAGTTTGAGTTGACTTTGAGTTTATAGCCCTCCTTAAGTCAAAACACAATTTAAAATGAAAGTCGACCGAGTATCGAAAACACAACAAGCGGCGTGTGAAACGACAAAACGGCAGCTTATAAAACAGCTTAAAATAATAAAATATTAAAATATATAACGTTTACGTAACAAGCTAATAAAAATTCCAAAAGAATCCAATTATTATCTATCACTTAAACATTCCATACAAATTTATAATATTTTAAGGGATATTATTTCTATTTGACAAATGATCCCTTGTCGCTGAAGAATGTTCTCAAAGCCTTTTCGTCCTTTCCCTAACAATTTAACTTAGGGATGATGTAATACTTTGATCGCGTGACTACTATTTTTATACCCCATTAAACGACGAAGGCGAGATTTAAGAAGACTTACTTTCAAAATAATGTTTTTGGTTCGCGCGTGTACTACAACTTTCATCGAAAGAAATTATTATATATAAATACTAGCTGACCCGGCACGCGTGTGTATGTGCCATGTATGTTATTTATAGGAAACATTTTTTTAGTTCAATAAAAATAACTATCTACAATCATTAAAATCATAAAGAAATAAATATAAAAATTTTGTCGAAAAAATAAAAATATTTTTTTTGAAGTGAACAAACATCCTTTATTACTTAGGGGTTTTAAAGGTAGATAGTAGCCGATTCTCAGACTTTCTGAATATGCATAAAAAATGTTATAAGATTTGGTCGAGCCGTATCGGAGGAGTATTGGAACGTACATTGTGACACGAGAGTTTTATATATATGTAGAGATATATAGTAGTATAAACAAAACACCCAAATGTGCCTATGGAAAATACTCCTCAGATATTGATACAATCAAATATAAAATGAACAGGAGTCTGTAAGAAAATTCATGACCAGTGAATGAGACTGTTAAAACGAAAAATGCAAGACGAAACGTTTAATTCACACGTCAACGCCTAATAGAGATGCTGATGACAAATCAGAATAAATAAATAAATAAATCCTTTATTTGCCAAGATAGTGGTACCAAATAAAAAAAAATCGAACAACAAGAAAAGTCCGCATCAAAAAAAAACAAGCCGCTTCGTCTTTTGTTTCACATTCTCACCCCCAAATTACGTCAAAGTCAACATTTGTCACTTTTTAATCTTGTACCATAAAACCCCTCTGACCCGTTAAGCTGCAGCGTTATAACCCCTTGAATACAGAACTCATAGTAGATTGCCATTCTAAAATTGGGGTTTTGTTTGTAAGCATGTCGAACACACGCAGATTTGGTTGCGACTGCTTAGGATTATGTAATCACAACTTCGTTTATGGTAGGACATAGAAAGATAGTTTCAATTATGTTATGTAGCTGCTGTAAGCTATGTACCAGCTCTATGATGTTATAGTAGGCCTTCTGTTTACGAGGCAAAACTATCAGTTAAAGTTAATATACAAAGTCTTTATTATCTTCAAAACGAGCAATAATGCTTTTGCTACAATACGCTATCCTTAGAAGCTTCTAATTATTCGACGCAAAGAAAACCGTAATAATACGTAAAAAAAAATGCAGAAAATATTTCATGGCAATAAAACAGAAAAGGCGCTGTGAAAATACATTTCCACACGTACATTAAAAGAAGATGGAAAGCAACCGATAATTGCGTTTTCCTGGCTTTTCTTTGAAGGAAAATATTGACTCCAATCAAATCGTTCCCCACGCAAATTTATTCATTACCATACCAGTCTTGCACTCGATAAGGCCCGGGTTTGATGTCCCGAATGATCAATTGCTTCGTTCTTTGAAATTATATTTTATATTGCAAATTGGCGTCGTATTAACTTGTTTACCCCAATCGAACTGTCATAAAAATATCGACATTTTTAGATTTTTTAAGGATTTTTAATCTAATTTTACTTTAGTTAAAAAAGCAGACTTTTCCTATAACACAAATAATCCTGTTAATCGATCAAGAGATGCCCATCAATATTTTCGTCACGGCAAGTATGGCTTGACTTAGCTTA
The DNA here is from genome assembly GCA_963693345.1 of Pieris melete. Classification (NCBI taxonomy): domain Eukaryota; kingdom Metazoa; phylum Arthropoda; class Insecta; order Lepidoptera; family Pieridae; genus Pieris; species Pieris melete. Next base: position 1,003,099 of record CAVNZK010000032.1, on the reverse strand, counting down.
ATGGTGCGCTTACACGAGGGCAATAATTGCTCGGCGATACGAATGGACCGATCTGGAGCAATTAATGGAGCAATTTCAATAAATTCAATAAATTATTTCGGCGATATTGCTTCTAATTGCTCCAGATATTTCATATCGCTCAATGTGGCAGATACGAATTGACGAATATCCAATGGACTTGGAAATTCCTAGCAATTTTTGTATATGTCTCATTCGCACTTGTTTGTTTTGCGGCTTGCCGTCTTGCTTCCGCGCGGACAGCGAGAGGTCTAAGTAATAATAATTTCTAATTACTTTATTCAAAAGTAATTCAAAGTATGTTCGTGACATTCTAGTAAAGTTTTTGAATAATATATTATCTAATTCTTGAAAAAAAACAATTAAATAATAAATTAAAAATTTAATTAATTTATTATTTTTTTCTTTAATTGTTTAATTTTCTTTTCACAATGAAAATTGCGGCCTCTTTGCCAAAAACGATCGCACCCAGATTTGACGCACCAGACGCCTTTTCCTTTTCTTTCTTTTTTGTTTTTGATTAATAATAAAAAAAGCGCTACAAGCCGCCGTAGCAAGAAGAATGTCGTCCATAGCGAGCGAATACTGAAATGCTCGTGTATGACAGTATTGCCTTGTTGATGAAGTTGCGCCATATTGCTCAATATTGTATTGCGCAGTATTGATGCTTGTTGCCGTTGCCGTAAATTGCTTGATGTAGTCGTGACGTCAAAATTGACGAGTATTGACTGGAATTGAGCAATTTTAATTGCCCGTGTAAGCGCACCTTAATGGCTTGTATTTATTTCCAGTTCTTACCTTCCGTTCCGCAGTAAATGTAAAAATTTGAAGAATTTAATATATATAATTATTTTTTAATATTCATATGTGTACATTGTGTTATTTTGATTTGATTTGATTTATTGTGATTTAGTGGGAAGTAACGTAATATCAAGCATCTATTTTAAGGAATTATTTGATATCATAAACAAGTTATTGAGAAATTTCGACTAACATTTACAGTAAATAAATTCATTATGTATTATGTAACAAATCATTTTTGAATGTACGTTACATAGCGTGTGAAATAATATTACTCGCTGTGAGACGAGAAGTAATATACATTTAAATTAATGTCTACGTTTTGTAAATACGAAATAATAAATGAAATAATTTCACAAAGGGTATACGATATTGTATGATGGAAGATTGAATTTTCGTTATATGAAAATTTGTAATTGCGGTTAGTTATATGAAAATAATTGACGTTTAATGATTTAATGGATACAAATTTATTTAATACTATATTAAAACCAAATTTATTCTCTCAAAGAAAATTATTATGAATTTGTTTATATGTATATTTCTTTAACAGACAAGTAACTTTATCAGCCTTCTTACTTTCTCCATCATAAAGTGAAGATGGATTATGATCAGGGTAACAGATAGATCAATTGGTAGGCCTCTGGATATTAAACACTTGCGTTTATTACAAGGCTCTCAATTCAATCTGTAATTCTCACCAACCATAGTTATAATTAATGAAAATCTTACTATTTACTTTTAGACAAGTCGTTCAAGCATCTTGTTAAACTAACTATTTGGCGATTATAAAGAGTGCTTTGAGAACTGGCAGTAAATTTGATGACAATTGATTTAATTTGACTATTTGGGAGTAATTTTTCATCTGCATCATTATTTTGATATATCAATACCACATAATTTAATTAACAACTCCGAGCACAGCTTAAAATCAAAAAGAAACACTTAATTATCCTCCCCTCAATTAAAAAGTTGTTTCCTCAAATTAAAAACCATTTTCTGTTTTACGTTTCTTTTAATTTCAGGGTCTTAATTAGCCGTCAATTATATAAAATTCGAAATTGACGGGCTTTAGAGGAAATTAGAGCAAATTAAAACATACTGCTACAGTGAATGTGTAAGTAATTTTTAATTTCCCGTCTTTAAGATTATCATTTCCAGTTTCAAATGCCTTTTTAATACCATTAGTTAATAAGGTAATTCAGGCAACCATCACAAAGAAAAAATATGAAAAGACTACGCAATTATTCAGTAATTTAGTATGTAACATAAAAAGCTATGATGCTGAGTATAGATTTATAAGGTGAGTTAAGCCACGAGTCAGTTAACTCGTCTTCACTACATAGTATAAAACAAAGTCGCTTTCTCTGTCCCTATGTATGCTTCAATCTTTAAAACTACGCAACGAATTTTGATGCGGTTTTTTAATAGATAGAGTGATTGAAGAAGGTTTTGTATAATAACATCTATTAAGTATGGATGGAGAAATACTGTTATTTTTGAGGTTTCTAATGTGATGTTGTAAATCGTAAATAATTAAATTTTTTCCGCTTACATTGCGAACCCTACGAGATTTATCAAAATAATGTACTTAGTATTGTACACATTGAAAAGGTCTTCAGAAAACTCCGCTATGGTATATGTCTGCCTCTTATGAATATCCCACAATAAAAAAAAATTGTCAACGAATAATGGCTAATTTTCGATGCGATTTTAACCAATCATTAATTCTTATCCACTATAATATTATTAAATTATAATTAGTACATGAATTAGCTATATTTAAAAAAAATCCAACGAAATAAGTATGAGATTTACAAAGAATTTTTTGATAATAACTTGAAATTCCACTGTAAAACCCCGTACTTTATTTGTTTAATTCATTTTTGTGTCTTTCCGGCCGGTATGTCTTAAAACCAAAATGGGCGACAGATAATCCACTTATATAATCAGGGGATACTATCTAACCTTAAGATCCTAGGATTGTAGCACTAATGGGTTGCGATAATCGCATATATATAGATATTAAGTTTTTTTTTTTCTAAATAGATATTTAAAATGATGTTTGATAATTGTGTTTTTGGCGAAGACAACCTTTATACACAGCACTAGATTTATTTCTACGTAACACAAACTATAAGCTCATAACACAAAAAGCAATGTAAAAGAAAATTCAGGCTCATCTTGCGAGTGACGTTTCAAACGAGAAAATGCATTATTCTATTTTAATGACGCAGAAGATTCCTTACAAAACAATACTCAGATGCAGACTGTGACCTAGATGATATGAAAAGGTTTCATATCTACATGTTGCTGTCATAATTACATAAAAAGGACTTATAGGAAATAAAACACAAGCTTATTGTGTCATATTGTCTTACGTTAGCCTGACTTGACCTGGTTATATTTATTCGCAAGATTCATGTATGTAATATTGTCTTTAACGCTCTCCAGTCAATCGAAGGAGCCAAAACTATTATAATATATTAATCATAGTCTAATATTAATAATAATTATAATAATTAATATTCTTGTGGTAGGTGGTGTGTCATCAAAATAGATAACAAAACATTTAAAACTAGTAGACTCGGCCAAGCGTTGCTGTGGCTAAGATTTTTTTTATATTACATAGTAGTAAACTATTCAAGAGAAAAGGCAGGAGAACACCAATCCACCATGCTTTTTTGGTGGTTATGCCATTAAATTGTAGCTTATGTGAAACGTTGGTAATTATTTTGATAAGGATCAATACCTAGGTACGAATAAAGAGCCATTTTCTAGCGGTGGTATTTTAATAAAAAAAAATAACTTATTGTGACGTAACTATAAAAGATAGAGACATGCAGTCGCGACATTTTTTATAGATAGTGATGTGTCCTGAAAAATTGTAATACATCATTTTGTTCTATCATTAATAGTTTTCGCAGCGCACACGATTGAAGGAAGTTTTTTGTTAATTTTTTTACACCTTGGGTTAGATTATTCAAGTTTTAGTAAGCATCTCAAAATCATTTTTTGAAAATGAAACATAGTCTATGTCACTTGGGAATAGTGTAGCTTGCCAACGGTGAAATAATTTTTGAAATCGGTCCAGTAGTTTCAGAGCCTATTCATTTCAAACAAACAAAAAATCAAACCTGTCCTATTAATAATATTAGTATAGACACACAAATATACAGTATTTAAAGTAGTCTTAACTTACATAAGTAATACTGGTAATAACTAAAAATTTAATGTAAAATTAAAACAAATTTAAATAAATGTCCCTGTGGCAGTGTACCTTTAACGCTGGCAGCATTTCGTCGATGTATTGCGATACTTATTCGTTACGTATCGTTTTTATTTTGGATATTTTTTTTCGCTAAATTGTTAATAAAAGTAATTTGTTTTTTTTATAGAACCCCCTGTTGCCCTGCAAACGGGCAGGAGGCTCACCAGATATTAAGTGATACCGCCGCCCATGGACACTCTCAATGCCAGAGGGCTCGCGAGTGCGTTGCCGGCCTTTTAAGAATTGGTACGCTCTTTTATTTGGTAATGATTTAACTAATTTCATCATATATCTGATGTAATAATAATTGTGCTAACGATGTTAATGAACGACTCTTAATAACTGATTACATTAAAAACCAGCCAAGGTACATTCATAAAATATGACCATTATTTAAATTCAAAGTAAAATAAATTACATTATATTCAGATAAACATTGAAGAAAAATTCTTACAACAATTTAAACTCGGCTAACTTGTAACAATGTCCGGTAGATGTCTGTCAGAGTCTCATGTTATCTTGAGGCCACAAAAGTCCGAACAACTCGGGGACAACAAAAGCCAGCCTTAATTTTTCTCGAGACGGAAACATCTTACATACAATTTTGAACTGTACGCTTCAGGTAATTCAAATGAAAATTGTATGTTGTGAAGAATGAGGAATCGACCCTAATTTGACTAAATCTTGAGTCGTTGAGTGTTATAATAGAATTCGACTGAAATTGAAACGGGCTTTTAATGTAATTATTGTGATTGTAATATAATGTTAAGACTTTTATTCAATATTAAAGTTGTACTTGATTTAATTTATGATGAAAATAAAGTAATAATAAGACTTAACCAGTGTTTTGAAAATTGAATAATTTGATTCAAATTATTACTCCTATCGTATATTTTTTTCTGTATTTTTAAAGTGCTTAACTTGTGACTGAGAAGATGTTTGAATTACGATTAGAATTTTTCTTTTTGGTTTTAATTAAATAACTATCAAAATTGTAATTCCCCACCTTTTCGGCAGGTTCGGCACAGGGCAGGACCACCAGGGCTACAGTCCCGGTGCCGCCACAAAAGAAGGTACCCCACAATAGAGACTTCAGAAAAATGTTTTAAATTTCGACTTATTAACACTAGTAAAGAAATTTTCTTTGGATATATTTCTATATGTTAAATAATCTTAATAGTAAAATAATCTACTTGGTTTAAAAAAAAGTATTGATTGAATTAAAATTCTCGACTGAAATTTTATTTGGAAAATAATTTAGGGCCTCATACCTCTAAGTATGGCCCTGTTTTTCGCCCTGGCCCCCCATACGAGCGAGTGTCAAATGCGCACACAGACAGAAAATCAAGTGGAGGCCGTCATTCGAACCTACATTCTCAGAGATAAGTGTCGGACTCTAATACCACTAGGCCAATACTAAGCAGTATTATTATAATATATCCGAGATATTATTAGTATAATATATACGAGAATTAAATAAACCCTACAACTTAGCTTTAAAACCTACAACTTGTTATTATTTCCTGATGTAATATGAAGTTGAAAGATAAAACAGTGCAATAGCTGAGCACTTCTGTAGCTCCCGTGGGAACAATCGCAAAGCCACTGAAAATTGCGCCATCTTTTATAAAATACGATATAAACTTCGCTGTAATCCCAATTCCCAATGAGAGATGGAGTGGAAATACAACGATTATCTAGCTTTTGGAACATTTTTACATACATGAATTGTAATATATTTTATAATCAATCTTTGGAATAAAACACTGTCTAGAACATTAGGACGCAGCAGCAAGGACTTTTTTATATTATATACACCCGCGAAAACACTTCACTTACTAATTTGGCTTTGATTGTATTGTAGAGATTCATCTAAAAATATTTATCTTCAATATTAAAACTGCTTTTTATATAAAATACGGATTACAATACAAATTATATATTATATTGTATCACCATATTGAGATTCAATTCATGATATTATTATAAATCAAATAAAATCAATCAGTGGTGCTTTTTTAGGTCTGGGCCTCAGATTTCTGAAACTGTTTTATTATCATTTTTCAATCAAATAATCACCCTCCTGTGCCTGAAATACGCAGACGACTTTTGGGACTAAGGCAATCCGGTTTCCTTACGATGTTTTTCTTCACTGTTCGAGCGAATGTTAAATGCGCACATAGAAAGAAAGTCCATTGGTGCACAGCTGGGGATCAAACCTACGACCTCAGGGATGAGTGTCGCATGCCACTGATTTGTTATTATACCTGTTTTTACGCCGGCTTTTGCTCTCGGCCTACACCCTCTGTATTCTTTACCGATGAGTAGGGACTACAGATTCAAATTTAATGACGTGGAATAAGTGATACCTGTATCTTATGTTCCATAACAAACAATTTTTTGTTAACAAAAAAGTTGAATCCTATCGTCTAGAGAGTAAATAAAGATATACCTACCAATTACTATATATAGTACGGCAATACTGTCACATCAAAGTATTGAAAAACTTGTTCCGTTTAATTCCAGTTAAGAGATTTCTTAAAGTTTTCCTATTCGAATTGGAGAAATATTTTCGATATTTTATTAAGAACATTTTATAGCGCGCTGCAAACTTCAAAGCGATGTTGCTAGCTGTAAAATCTAGACTGTATAAAACTAAAGTATTAAAAATTTACAGTTGAGTATATCATAAAACCATATGTATTGTAAATTTCCGTACATATATCGTTTGCAGAACTATATGTACATCAAAGGTGCCTTTGGAGGCGAGGCATTGCAGGCTTTCGTAACACTTCCTGTTAAATTATTAATCTATTACTAGCCTGTCACAAGCTGGCTTCACTTAGACATTTGTTTTATATTTTGAAAACATATATATAATGTAGCATTCAGATGGTAAAAGATTGTCTATTTTCAAAAATATAACGGCCCTTTTACGTGCTCTTAATACTCTTTCTTCTGTCGGTAGGTCATTATTGAGCTTTGTAGTCAGCAAGGAAACATCTGGAGCGGATCTGTTTCCACCGGTTTCTGTCCACCACCTCTCTTATGTGTTCTCGTATAGATTTGAGGACGATACGTAAGGTGAACGGCCACGTGATCAAGGCCTTCTGTCTTGCCAACCACGATCAGTTTCTCGAACTCTTAACTTCATTAATATTAGTTATAAATACTTAAAGTAAGCAAATTTTGTAATTTTTAATTTTTGAAATTAGAATATACTACAGATTACTTGATATACTTTGAAACATTATATTGGAATGCCCACGCAAACGCCAGTCTTCTTAAGACTTTATCTATGTAGTGCTGTCATGGCCGCGCTATTTCAGATACTCTAATATATATTAAAGTTAACAGAATATCATTAAATAATTTTTCTTGAAGACCAAAGATCAGAACCCTCCTTTACGGTTCTTATTTACTATTTGATCCGGTACCTCTTGCGAAAACTCTTGTGGAAATCTTAATTACGATGTATTGTTTGCGTTGTTATAAATTATTTATTTATTGCTTATAATATTAATTTTATGAATTCCAAATCACAACTCTAGGAGAGTAGTGATTTGGAATTCATAAACAGCAGTAAAAAACATCCCACTTCAAGTGTTATCCATGAGTATAAAACTAGGTATATATATACAATATTTTTTTAATGTTTTTTATTCTAGTGTAGTATATATAATATATATACCTATATAAATACATAAAAAAGAATAAAACTCTTTTTATCTTATCTCATAGAAATACTGTGGAAGGAAATAATTAATTTGAAATACGCTTAATCTCGTCTTAGAGGGTGACGAATAAGGGCTGCTACAATCCTTCGCATGTCACACTAACCGAGCCAATAAGTGATTTAACAAATCGCAACTCCCCTAATGCGATTCCGACGACTAGAGAACGAGCGTCACAAAAGAATCTAGTTAAGGCGTCGTCAGTGTAATCTGCGATGGTAGGGTTGTCACAGTATAATTAAATAGAAAAAATCATATTAGATTAACAGCTAGTAGTCTTATTGATAACCAAAGTTCTCTATCACTTACCAAATGTAAGAAATCGCAATTATTTTAATGTCATATATTTCCTGGAAAGTGCGTTTTGTAGCTTTTTATAATAGAAATAATATTAATCTCAAACATGAGATTAGAGCTTTAAACCAAATATGAAAAGACGGCGCTATGCTTGGGTGTGGTTGCCAAGAGTTGGGACTGGCGTTGAGTGTGCGGCTCTCATCCCTGGGGTCGTAGGTTCAAATCCCGGCTGTACCCCAATGTACTTTGTCTATGTGCGCATTTTACACTCGCTTGTACGGTGAAAGTAGACAGTATTATATATTTCTTGTTAGTATGTTCAAGACCAAGTATCCCCACAAAAATCAGTGCTGTTAACACAAGGCAGTCCTACTGCCTACTAAGAGAGGCCGACTTCAGCATATTATTTTTGTCTTTAGCATATTATATTATAATCATTGTTTGTTCACGTCCTCCGCACCTATTATTGAGACCATACATTATTTATTTATTTAACTTCTTAATTTCATTAAAAACTAGTAAAATAAATGTAGTTAAACTCCTCCGAAACGGCTTGACCGATTCTCATGAAATTTTGTGTACATATTGGGTATATCTGAGAATCGGACAACATCTATTTTTCATTCCCCTAAATGTCAAGGGCGGTCCACCCCTAAATTATTTTTTTATTTATTTTTAGATAAATTTTATTTTTTTATGATACAAGCACAGCATTAAATACATACAACCTCTAATTTTCACCCCTCTACGATCAACCCCTATTTTTTATTATAAATGATATACATGGCAAAACGACGTTTGCCAAGTCAGCTAGTAACATATAAATAATGAGGGCAACGACAAGCATTATCGCTTTTAATCGATCTCTTCCAGGCAAAGATCATTTTTTATGTGTAGCTTACTTGGTGCCGCTTTAAATTAATAAATGAAGATGTCATGGGAAACGAAAGAATCTGAAAATGTGAAAGCTTTTCCAATACAATACATGCACTAAAATTATGAATTCTTAAAAATTCTTGAAAATATCTTCCAATTCTCCACAAATATATAATGACTTTTATCTGTATACAATGTATATATTATTATTGCATGTGTATGTTTTTTTTTAAATTTAGTGTGACAACCCTGAGCGTCGCTACCCTCCTATTTAATAATGAAGGGGAGGATTCTGTCACTATTGTAACTATCGTTTTCCGTTACACTGTTTCGTACTTAAAAGATTATTGAATTGTCTTCGTTTTTCGACGTAAAATGTGTTTCGATTATTTTATTTCCTTCGGGTTCTATCTCTTTTGTAGGGAAGATACACGACACTTTATTTCATTTATGTATTAGAAAGTACTACTAGAATCCGTGAGGTTTAATGCATATGGAGTGTACCCTATTGGGTTCCATTATTAGCGAAACAAGATACTCGTATATAAAATAAAAAAGTGTGTGCGTGTAATCTTTACGCGCGATTGAAGTAAAACTTCTTTGGAAAAATAATAAATATCATATTATAATTTAATTATATTTATTATTCATGTAGTATGGATCTTCATTTTAAATATAAATATACTAATAATAACATAATTACAAGAATCAGTATCAAATAAAACTAGTGAATGCTATCCTAAATAAACACTACCAAAAAACTGACTTAAGTCAGTTCAAATAATGCACCACTAGACGGTGCTGAAGGACTTATAAAACGCGCTATGCTTGTTATTTTTAATTAGCGGAAACTACACAGACTATAGTACTACTTCTATAGCGCTACTTCCATCAGAAAAAAAATTTGAGTTACTCCCTAGTCGCGCCTAAAGAAGTTTTACTTCAAAAAATTTTATTCATGGCAGGTTGTGACAAAACTCGTCTATCGCTAGTCCACATACTAGTGAGTGTTGTGGGTAAATAGATAACTATTGTTTGTTTTTTATTGTAGTTTTATTACTAATCAAACACAAGTCGTATAATGGATGAACTATGCGTAAAAGTATGAGTATGTGCATGGGTGAGTGCGTATGTATTTGAGAATGTATCTGATAGTTGTTATATGTGGGACCTTAGAGTGATGCCAAAATACGTAGTACATATATTTTGCCTAAAAACTTGCTGCAAGATATATTTTTTCACAATTTTAAATCATAATACATAAACGTAATATTTCCATATATTAAACCCTTTTTTTTCGGCAAAGTAAACTTACTTTATAACACTTTTAACACCTTATTTTTCCTAAAATCAAGAAGCAATTGTTTTATGGACAGCTTAGATTCAGGTTCTATTTTAATTAAATACTTTAAATTATCAATATTAGTAATTAAATATTTAATTAAATAATTAAAGTTAAACTCAGCTTTGTATCGCGCAGTCTGAACGTACATCAACTAATATTTAAGCCTTGACTTGTTTCAGCTATGACAGAATATGCATAAAAGGAGTATTAAGAATATTCAAAGCGCAAAATCACCTGCATCTTGAGTACACCTCACACACACCCTCACTTTTATACTATCACACTTTTTGTTTATATTCTGTATTCCATCTTGGCTATATGTTTAGTATAATAGTTTTTTATTAAATATAATATATGTTAGCTGTAGGAGTACTAAATAAATATAAGTTAAATACCGTACATTTATTGTTATGATCAACGAACTTTGCCTTTCTTTCTCATTTTTATTATTTTAGAAATAACTACCAAAGTGGTCGTTATTATGTAGAAATTAAGAAATCAGCCACCCTCAATTTCTCAAAAAATAAAAGAGCTAATTTGTCCAATTGAACTAAAGTTTTTGGGGACACGGAAATCATTATTATTGTAAGAGAAAAAGCGAATTTCTTTCTCTCCCGGGACAGAAGGCTTTTGTAGGCGTTAAATTAAAGAGACATCTATTGTTCGAAAAATTCTTTCAATTCGTCTCCATTAGGATGTTTTCTTGTTCGCTAATTGAATTAGTTATTGATTACTTTAACTTTTGGGAAAGTCAAAATACTGTCGAACTTTAAAAGTTATCAAAACCCTCTTAGTAATAACAACTCGATGACAATTTTCGAAACAATTACCCTAAGCCACGTAAAAAAAGTAAATTTTAAATGTCACGTGAGTTTAATAATATAAATCTGACTCATCCACGAAATAATAAAAACGAAGCTTATTATTTATTATTTACAGAAATACTCAACAGACCGGCATGTCAATGTCATATTCGCTTAAATGGTATGATATTGGCATAAAGTACTGCATTCAGAAATAATATATTGGGAATTCTGTCCAAGTAACGTCGAAACATGGATATTATTTTGTTTATTATCTCTCAATATCAATAACTGGACTTTTCCTGAATATGGAAATTTAAAGTTGTGTAATAATAGTTGGCGGGCAAAACACACACTCATTAAGACAAGTAGATGAGCTTGAGCTTGACCCAAGTCGTTGTTCTTTTGTCTGTGACATGCATGTTTCCTCGCGATATATACCTTTATTCTAAGAGCAGTAGTCTTTTTTTTAATGTTACAGGAGGCAGACAGGCTCCTGTACGTCTCACCTGATATTAAGTGAAACCGCCGCCCATGGTCATTCGCACTGCCAGAAGCGCAAGCGCGTTGCCGGCCTATTAATAATGGTATTTTGTATTTTGCCTTGACATCCGATGATGAAACTCAGATGCTGATATAAGTCCGAACAACTCCTCTGAACACTCTCTATGGTCTCTCATCTCTACGCAACGCCAAGGGATCAAGTCGTTCGGAAAGATGATTTGAATCGCTCTTCGTTTTAGCTGGTTTTATTCACGGACCCAGGAATGATAATTTATTTATTAATAATATAATTTATAGCAATTATATAGTAAAAAGAAAGAAGTAGTTTATTTTTCAAAATTGACTTCATAAGGTCTTTGCACTATAGTAAAAGCTTTTCTAAATATTTTTTTTAAGCATGGTTTACTATCTCCATAATTATAAAACAGAACTTCGTATGTGTTTTTATAATATAATTTGTGTTTTTGATTGAAACGCATAATAACAAACGAAGCTAAAGATATGGCGGAAACGAGGATACTTCACGACTATAAACTAAACAAAATAAAATTCTTAAAAGTGCAAAAGTAGTATAAGTCCTGTGTGTGTTGAAATGAATCTATGAAAAAAGTTCAAAGTGGTGTTGGGTGGATGTTTGTGGTTGAAGGAATTTCATTTATTTATATATATGATTTCTAATGTTTTATTAATTTTATATGAATCATAACTTTGGAATCGAAACGGAATGAATAATAGAGAAGAATAAGAAGAATCCAATATTAACTGATACCGCCAACCATTGTGACTCACATTGATGCATCGCAAGTACGTTGCCGGCCTTTTAAGAATTAGTACGCGAGTTTGGTTGCGGGTTTATATACCATTTTTTTAGTCGAAATAAATAAATGAAAAAAATATATCATTCTGGCTGGTGGTTGTGGTAGGGTTCTGGTGACTACTGTGGAGGTTTTCTCCTTTCGATAAATTAAATAGGAAAGAAGGAAGAGACTGGAATGGAAAGGCACAAATTCCATGTATGGTACAAGGGCTTGGGGGCTCTTGAGCAAGTTGCGTTTTGCAATCTTATTGGGAAACATACTGAAAAATTCTTTGTTATAAAATTTTTCAATATGCACGTAATAATAGATTTCTGTTATTGAAAATAATTATTAATTTTGAATTGACTGTTCGTTGAATCGTAAATCATTTTAAAAGTGTTTCAAATACTTTAAAATACATCGAATCCACAATGACAATTCAATAGAAAACATAAATATAATATTTAACGTATTCAGTTAATAATTCATAGAAGAAAATCTTCAAATTTTACACAAAGAAAAATAAATTGAAATCAGAAGACATACTATACGCTTTGATCTTCTTTACACATGTCAGTAGAAATTCTTTAAAGACATGTAAAAGCAATGAAGGAAAAATGTTTGAAATATTTTCGAAATTTCTCTTCGCTTCCAATATATGCTTATTGTTAATTTTTTTATTTTTTTTAAACTTTCGATCTCTAAACGAGTATTATGTAAGCTATATGCGTTAAGCTTATGCTAATACTAATCATAGTGTTTGTTATAAAAATATTATTAATATATTTATCGTACAGTAAAAATTGCAACATTCAAATCATATATAGTATTCACAAATCTGTTATTTTATATAAACTATAATTATTTCGTAGAACGTACATGTATTGCAAACAATCAACGATTTAATATGAAGTAAATGTTCAAATTCCTTAACTAAATAAGTTCATTACATTTACCTTATTTCCTCCCCACATCCATAACAGTATCCAAAACAGATCAAGTAAATAAGCACGCAACTTTCGCGTTCACAATAAGAACATTACATCAACGCGACCATCCCAAGCGATGGCTAGAGGCAGACTGAACATTGAAACTAGTGTAAACTGTAAAGAAGTGTTCACACGTGAACACAAAAGCTTTGTAACTGTCGCCTTATGTAGAGGAAGTTGATAAGTGTTCAGCTTGCACTTTCGCAAGCAATTGCGCTTTAAGCATTACAAATCACAAGGTTGCATTTGCATTTCGCTGTGATAAAACAATGTCATCCTTTTTATAATGTAAAATGTTAACATTTCAATCTATCTTGATTCTTTACATATAATTTAATACAATTTTATTTTAAGAACAGGTAGATGCTCATTTTGTTTACCACCATGTTGTCTTGAAAATTGCGTACTAAAAAAAGTAATTCCATTGGTCCACAGTCCCATTTAGAAGAGAATCACACCTAAGCGCGTCACTAACACAGGTTGCTACTGCATTGCAATGTACTTTTTAATATTAACTACAAAAACTTTTTTCTGTTTATTCTATATATATATATTCCCACACGTGCATTAATCCATGGTTTTGGACAGGAATTAAATGTTGTAAGACCTTGTACTACGTAGTTCTACGACGTAGAGGCCGCGTAACTTGTTCTACACGGGTGGTTATGTAACGAGTACTACGCTACGAGCTACGAACGAGTAGCTACGAACACGACCTTAATTATCTAATAACAATATAGAAAAATTATATTTCCTTATTAAAGATATACATTATAATTCTTATACAAATAACATAACAGTTCAATATACTTACGACCATAATGAATTAAACACTGATATTTGTTTTATTTAAGGAAAGTAAAAGGAAACTGGTTAGTTGGCCCAGGAACTCATATCTTATCATGTCGGTATTATTGGTACTATTCTGTCCAGTTAATTCTCTTCTTTTCGTTAACGTTTACTTCGATTAACGTCTTATCTGTTCCTAGTTTGGCTTTTGAAATTAACCCGTATCTTCCAATTGTTGTTTTGAAATGTCATACCATACAATACAACAGTTGTTTCAAGTGAATAAGCCTCAAAGATTCTCAATCTTATTTCGCAAGACCCTTTTAGGCCTACGAGTGAGCAATGCTTACTTAAATAAATTTAACGCGGGTGCCGAAATGTCTCCGAGCCGTGTGTTGCGTTAATTAATTCCAATCCTGATAAATAAGGGACTATTTGCTGACACAAGTCTGTTTCGTTTGAGCTGTTTGTTTTCTTTTGAAGTTGAATTCTCAATGTCAGAATTGAAAATTATGTTTATTTAGTTGTCACGAACTATGTATATAATAGTTTAGTATTGGTAGTGTACAGTAAAACGATTGTTTGAATCGCAACGAATACGTCTAGAAAATTATGATAATAAAACTTCTTAACGGTGATATAAATCTACAGGAAGTAACTATTGACACGTATCATAAAAAAACTTTACATAGATTATTTGATTTGAAATCAGGATAAAATGTAGAAAGTCTCTGTATTAATAATATTTATTTTCCCCCTTACTACAATACCTCTTAACTATCTAAACGGAATTTTTAACAACACAACGTTTCGACAAAACACCATAGAAACCAGTCAAGATGGTGGATGTCTGTTTAAACTGATGTCTGAGGCAATAACTATAGAGTATAGGAATTTATAACTTAATAATATTACTTAGAGGTTGACAGTGGTCTAGTGGTGAGATTGTTTTTATGAGAAGGAAGCAATATAATTGTAATTAGTTAGGCATTATTTTAACTGTTGGGTTCAAGTATTTAATAGAGTAATGATTAAAAGCGTACCTTAAAAGCGCTATTAGACATGTTTCGAGAACGTGTGCCAAAACTTCGACAACGTTAAACTCAAAATTACCATCAGAAGTTTATTTTTCTGCAAATATTTTAGTCAGACCCTAAATGTAATAAACATTATCAAACTGAATACAGTGTAACAGGTTTAAAATCCAGGAGTTATTGTCCAGTTTCATTATTTTTAATACGACGTTTATTACGACTTTTTAGCTGAACACTAAAGTATTTCCGAACCAATTCGACTTAGGATCCTAGGTAGGGACTTAGGGTCACGAAAAGAGCGTGCCAACTCTTAAAATGCCGGCAACGCACTCGCGGGCCCTCTGGCATTGAAAGTGTCCATGGGCGGACACTTATCATCAGGTGAGCCTCTTTCCCGTTTGTCTCCTGTAACAAAAAAAATTAAGCAATTTAAATGTGAAAATGTCATAAAGCTTTTTAAACAAGATTAACATTCAAGACTATTACTGTTTGAATCTTGGTAAACCATTTATCATTTAATTTATTATTTAATTAGATTAAAACAGCCTATTTAATTCACAAAATGATTCTAGGTAGTCGTAATTGAAAAGATAATAGGATACTTATCTCGCAATTCGCTTAAGAAAACCTTTACAAATTTACCTGCTAATACTGTGTGTATATAAATATAGTCAGTGATAATTCAAAGATAGAAATATGTTAATATAGCTCTCAATTCTGCAAAGGAATTTTATAACATTTTTACAGGGAAAATGAGCACACGGGTCGCCCATAAATGGTATTCAACTAAGCCCATGGGCACCAATTTTAGCATTCAACGTTCCCAGCCAATGAGGGAGAAGCATGTTTTCTTTTTAAACAATTGGAGGTCGTGTCTCCTAGGGAAACCCTACTTTTAAACCACTTAACTTCTCTTCTATCTCCGCCATTATTCCATATGTAAATATAACTGTTTTCATATCGAATAAATCTTTTTCCTTTGCACATACATAAAAGAAAGATGAGACAAAGCAGTCAAGTCAAGTCAGAGTCAAAAATCATTTATTCACATAGGTAACACAATGTACACTTATGAACGTCAAAAAAATAATATACATTAAATGCTTCTAATTTTACATGTGCCATTTCTCAAATCAAGGGTGTAGAACGGAAGAGAAGAACTGGCAATAATCTCTCCGCCTCCCTTTTTTTTCTTACACTAGTGTAAGTCTAGTGCTTGTTGACCCTGACCCAGGTGGCTTGTTCGAATTATGGCTGTGCAACAGTGGACATCAGAATCATTCCTACTACTACTGGCCTATTCAGAAAAATAAATAATCACGAAATATACTGAAATCTGAGGCCAAGGTTGTAGTACTGGTTCACACATACATACGATAAAATTTAAAAAGCAATTTAAAAATCAATTAAAATCGTTCGCCTTTTTATATAAAATTCTTTATTCAATGCCATTTTATTAACCCAAAGAAATCCGCACTCATAAAAGGACTCAAAAAAGGCGACCGC
The DNA here is from genome assembly GCA_963693345.1 of Pieris melete. Taxonomy (NCBI): domain Eukaryota; kingdom Metazoa; phylum Arthropoda; class Insecta; order Lepidoptera; family Pieridae; genus Pieris; species Pieris melete. The sequence continues at coordinate 986,335 of CAVNZK010000032.1, read as the reverse complement.
TGGATTACTTTTTAAAATTGGAACGAGATGATTTACTGAACAAATCTTACGAAACTCGAACATGTTTTCCCTAATACTGATTTGTTTATTTTTCACCGAAATAGAAAATATCGTCCTCGTTTTATTGCTGTAGGTAATATTAATCTTTGCTTTCATTTGTTAGATATTAAATCACAGGTATGTAAGGACTGCTACCGTGATAATACTACGTAGTATATTCATAGTATCTGTATACTAGTCCAATAGAATCCAATTAGTTTATAAGTCAATTTTACCACAGACTTTTTTAGTATTTAAAAAACAATATCTAGTAATCTTTGTATGATAAGGTACATAATGTGCTTTTGTACCAAACTTTAGTGATTAGCGAGTGAAATAAAGACTAACTTATATAAGCACTTGTTGAACTCTCGAATATATACTCGATAACATCTTTGAACTACAAAAACCTAGAAAAGGTTTTGAAGTTACTTCTTACTTATCAAATTACTATTTTGTAAAGAAACTATATATAAAAAGATTTAGATTCTATATCCCAATTACTGTGATTTCACAAGTAACTGTTACTCATGATTATTGAGTATTTTTACTTGCTACTTATTCCATCTCTAACTTCTGTTTATAAAACACGACGTCTTTCTTCATTTCGCCGCGTCATGTCTCATAAAATAAAATAATTATGTTGGGAAAACACAAGGTACATAAAATTATTATCAGGGACATTTTATGAGCGTAAAAAGCTTACACGCGCATAAAACCAAATTAATTAAGAACCTTCATCCTATTAGTATTGTGAAGCGTGATATTGTTTGTAATATAATCCTTTTCTGATACTTCTATATTTAGCTCACAAATTGTTCTAAATTGTTCATTCACTTGACTCGACTTTCTTAATTGTTTTTCGAATTTAGAACAATCATTTTATTTGTTACCAGCCAGTGTACTGTAATTAGTGTTTATCATTTTACTGACTAATCTCTATACATATAAAATTCTCGTGTCACAAATTTCGTTCCCATACTCCTCCGAAACGGCTTGACTGATTCTTATGAAATGTTATACCCCTATTCAGTAATTCTGAGAATCGGCTACTATCTATCTTTCAAATTCCTAAGTGATAAGGGGTTTCCACCCCAATTTTTAATTTTTTTTTTCGAATTTTTTTCATGATACAGCATACAAATATTCATACAACCCTTAATTTTCACTTGTCTACGATCAACCCCTATTTTTTCATTATTGTAGATAGTTATTATTATTGAACTAAAAAATGTTTTCTAGAAATAATATACAAATATATATATATAATTTCAATTTATTTTATACAGTATGTATATAAAAGAAATTGACATTTATTAGGAGTAAAAAATACTGAGCAAACATATCCAAGAACAGCAGTGATACTCAGTAAATCTGATATAGATTTCCAAATATAGACACAACAACCACTATTTAACAAAAACGCGGTTTGCAATACATATAACGTTGTCTTACATAGAAATGATGTCTATGTTTTTTCATTCTCTGTAGTGCGTAGTATAAAACCTAATATTAGAAGTAAAATCGAAAATAGCCATTTATTATGCAGAGTAATCCTGCTGGATTCTCCATTAGCGTTATAAAAATTGATTTAAAATTGACAGTAGTTCATTCGAATTCACGATATTACTAAGCTAAAAAGCTCTCGTGTACTTTAATCAAATAAGGCTAGTTCAGATTAATTAATAAAGTTATAATAACCACTGGTTATTGAATACACAACCACAACCACAAGATTAATATATGTCTTTGACTTTATTGACTACTATCGTCTAGACTGTCTTTTGTTTGCGTTGAATAAATTATTAAGGTTATAAGACTTCTATAATCTAATCTAAAGTTAATGAAAAAGCGTCTTCAAATTGAATTTAGTTTACTGATAAGCAAGTCTTCGATTAAAAATCGTATTGGAATAATTGCTTTAGGGAATTGTATTCTTAATATTAAAATATTTATAACAAGTCTCAATAATATTCAAATGTTTCACATATTATTAAATTATTCACTGATACGAAGGGATGTTACATGCTTCATTATGTTTCTCCTCAAACGAACAAGTGTTGTATGCGCTCATAGTAATGAAAACTATGATTTTGTTCATATATATATTGTCATATATATATATATATATATTGTCCACATCAACTGGTGGATAGGTCAATTATTAATTATTATTATTTTAATTATAATAGAACAGGAGGCAAACGGCCAGTAGGTCAACTGATGTGAAGTGATACCGCCCACCACCCATGGACACACTCAATGCCAGAGAGTTTGAAAGAGCGTTTTCGGTGTTTAAAGTATTGTTGCTCCGATTTCTTAAACGACCCTTAGTTGAATTGGTTCAAAAATACTGGTTCCTTATAGTGGAGGTGCACGGCAAATTCTGGCGTTGATAACGCTCAGCCTTGCGATTCTGTAACTCACTTTTCGAACTCACACAGCGGTTTTCGCATCGGCGGTCGCTCTCAAATCAGTCGTGAAGCAGTCACTTTATGATTTGGCCTACTGAAAAGGTGGGAGCTTGTAGTTTATTCTTTATCAGATCTTTATCGAAAAGTGAGTTACAGAATCGCAGGGCAGTTGTGAAACGAGAGACGTCGAATTGAGACGGGTAGAGTTTCATATTACGCTTTCAAGAAATCTCTTAATTATACGAAGACCATAAATTATCTCTGGATAAAATTGACGCCTGATTTAGTTATCACGGGTTTGTTAAATTTTTAATAAGTTCAAATTTTCGCAACAACAGATTAACATCGCACAAACAACTGCCCGTTTCTTTAATACAAAGAAATTCTTCATAAAATTGTTGGTGATCTCTATATTTCTAATTGAAAATTGTATTAAAACCAATTACCAAAACTGACCAACTTTAATTTGGAAACTTAAATTGGAAGTTGGAAAGTCGACGGCACACGAGCATTTCAGTCAGTGACCGCTTTATTTGCCAACTAAATGCTACTCAAACCAGATCAAATACATTTAGTAGGCTGTTAGCTAAATCAATGAACATGGGACTTATCAGATTCTAGGAGTTTAATGTTGCTATGGTAAAATAATTTGTATTTATATACCAACTGGCTTTGGCCGCTCATCTTTATTGAGACTGGCTACTGAAATACTACAACACACACAGTAATGCACAAATGTGTGTACAGATAATGTACGCACGCGTATGCATTGCTTAAATTGTAAAATTACTTTATTTGTTTATTTCTTACTCCGACAGCAAACATAATATATTATATTTAATAAAACAATTATACTAAACATATAGCCAACATGGTAAACATAATATAAATAAAAGGGTCAAATATTACAGAATGGACTCTATTCAAAAAATAAAAATTATTTAATACAATTAAGTAATACCTTATTTGGCTGTGTTGTGTGATAGTGAAAAGTGAGGGTACGTTTGTATGTGTATGAGGTGTGCTCCAGATGCAGGTCATTATGCGCTAAGGATATCCTTAATACTCTTAACTATATATTATACTTAGCATAACATGCGATAGCTACAACAAATCAAGGCTTAAATATTGGTTGTTGTATGTCCAGGCTGTATTGGCGCTAGAGAAAAGAGGCCTAATGTGTAAAACTGCAATTTTTCTTTCGCAATGGCAAGCAATAAAACATTTCTGTATTTGCAAAAAAGTTGTATTATTGTAAAACCTTAATGTAATCCTAAAATAAGTTTAACTAAAGTAACAACGATATTATTAGACCATAAGGCGGAACGAAGTTAGCCGGGTCAGCTAGTAATTTATAAAAATGAAATCCTTAATACTAAAGCTACTTATAGGGATATCAAGCGTGTAGATGTTAGTACTCCCTCCGTACTGGTTTTAGCGAGTGAGCGAGGAAGAAACCATGAGAGAAACGACACGAGACCAAAAAAAATATTGGCGCAATTACTTTAGATGCAGCCTCTTATGGTACTCTGGGAGTGGGTATGTCGTTATTACTACGTTATTGTGAGCTACAAGAGTATCAATTTTTGTGTATTATAAAATAAAATGCAATGCAATGCTTTCAAAGTATAGCAGTAAGCATTTCTTTTTATCAGATCTCGTGGATATTTGATCGAAAAGTTGTAATTATAAGCGACTTTATTTGGTAGAAGTTCATTTACTTTTATATCCAGTACCAGATTCAAATACCATAAAAAAGTAATAAAAATTACTCAAGTATAAACTAAAAGTTAGAATTTGACGGACGCCTGTTAAAAGTTGTCCAACTTTCTCCATTCTCAGTCACGTATGCTTTTGGGTAAACTTTTTGTATGGGACTTTTTCTTTAGAAATATGAAATTATTATCGGTTTATTGGACCAAATTCTATTTGGGCGAAAATGTTGAGGTTTTTCTTAAAATCACTTATGTCTTCATATAATATTGGGTCAGACTTTTTATTACCATCTAGATACAAGTCTGTATTCTAGAAGAAAAAGTCGATAAAAATGTATCCAAAACTTTATTTATAAATTTTTGTATTTAATGCGAAGTAAGTGACGTACAAGTAAGTATATATTACTCCGATAAACGTACCTTCGCCACTAAAGCTTGCCAATCGGTTCGCGAAGCTTTTTCTTCCAACGGCATTCTAGCGATATCTACCCTGACTGATTGGACAGCGGTTTAGAGACACACTCCGATCTGCTTACAAACTATATGTTTACAAAGTAAATATTTTTGCATGTGCAGAGAACTAATATTAATTTTCTATAACTTTATAATTGGTCACGGCGAGTAGCTTTTGTTTTACATTTCTTATTCAACACAGCTTGATAAGCATTAGTTTTTTATTATATTTATTCTTTTCAAGGGTATAATATAAATATTAGGGTGTCTATTTTTCCTCCCATAATAATTACAGTTATTACTAAATAAATTTTGCGCTTATGAAGAGGTAATCGCCGAAACTGAAGCGTACTTTGAGGCTAAAGACAAATTGTACTATAGAAATGGTATCGAAAAATTGTATGACCGCTAAAATCTTTGTGTTACTCTCGAATAATCAAATCGAATTATATTTAAGTTCATACACTTTTCAGTCCACCAAATACACAACAATATCTACACCGACAATTTTACAATGAAAAAAATACATCTTTTAACCAATATTATAACAAGAAGTTCTTGTGAACTCAGTCAGAGTACAAACAAATAGGTCTACAGAAATCTTATTAATTACGTGTATCGCTCGCGTGAGTGACGCCACGCTAACGAAGTTGGAGTGTGCGAGCGGTACATCCAACAGTTACGGCCTTCGCCTCAGATGCTTGCTTGAAACCCGTAGACCCAGTCTCTCCATTATATCCACATAACTTAACCATATTTATAAAATGTCCAAAATGCCCTTGGTTAAATACATAAAATAAATGTCTGTTGTATATGAAATACAATATTTTACAGTCAAATACCAACATCATTTGAAGCCGCCAATAAATATTATTGATTATTTTTCCGACCCAAATATCGGCCAATAGAATTGCACCATTCGACGTCACGTGGTACAACCTACATGGTATTATACTGATAATTTTTTGAAAATTTTCTCTGGTAGTTGCTTCAAGAAAAGTATTAAGTAGTTGTTTTATTCATTATGAAATTCTTATTTGTTAACTGTACATTTCGTCTCATGGTGCAATTCTATTGGCCGACATTTGGGTCGGAAAAATAATCCCCCGAATACCACACGAGCTTCAAAATTATCTGGCATTTCCCTAAAAAATCACGAGCGCGTGATTTTTTAACCTGAAAAACTTGACGACTTTATTTGTTTGCAACGAACCAATCGGGAAATACCCGATAATTTTGAAGCTCTTGTGGTATTATATATGAATATTTTTGGATCAATGAATATATTGTCTGCACGCGGTCTTGCTTAGGTATTTTAAAGTTTTCAACGTCCAATCAGCAGCGGCACTTAGTGGTTATCCGTTCGACTCAAAGCCTTGAAGTCGTACGTTCGATTCCCAGTACGAATTTTATCCTTTAATTAATAAATGTTGGATGTATTTTTGCTATATCCGTACCAGAATGACGTATTTAGAGTTAAAATTAATTCTTCTTCTTCTTCTTATAGTGCCATCTCCTTGCGAAGGTTGGCAATCATCATGGCTATTTTAATTTTGGATGCCGCGCTTCTAAACAATGACTTGGTTCTTTAAAATTAATTGTATATAAAATACAAGAGAAATTTATTTCACAGATATTTACACTACAGTAATTCTTTACACAACACATGTCCGTAGTAATTTAGAATATACCGCTGTAATCTCGTCACCACATTTCAAAACGCACTTAAATACCATTGAAACAGTTCAAAAACGTTTCCTTTGAAAGCTTTGCAATCGTCTACACTTGGTCTATTGCAAACGTACGAGGCTCGTTTGGACTATTTCGAGTTAAATTTAAATTTAATTTACATTAAAATTAAATATACTTTGTATCAAATTTATTTAAATACTCATACACAGACCTTGCAAAATTTTGCTTTATTTGTAATCCTAGAGTTGCTAGAACTAAATGTTTTCTATACGTACCTACGGCTCGCTAACCTGCTACTTTTAATGGTCCAATGAATCTATCTCGCTCTTACAACTTAATTACTAACATTAATGAAAATATTGATATATTTTACAACAATCTTCCTGCTTACCGCAATTTTGTGTATCAGGCTCTTAATGAGGCTAAATTTTATATTTAGTTTTAGTATTGTAACATGTTTTCTTGTATATGTTAAACATTAAGTTGTTTTAGGACTTATAAATATTCTTTCGATCGTATGAAACCTCTAATTGATCTACGGACAGCGTAGCGTAACTATACAAAAAAAAATCAGTAGTGCAACAACCTTTTTAGGCCTGAGCCTCAGATTTCTGTATCTGTTTCACAATCATTTGTCAATCTAATAGGCATAGGTGATCAGCCTCCTGTGCCTGACACACGCTGTCGACTTTTTGGGTCAATGGCAAGCCGGTTTCCTCACGATGTTTTCCTTCACCGTTCGAGTGAATATTAAATGCGCACATACAAAGAAAGTCCATTCGTGCACAGCCTGGGATCAAACCTACGACCTTAGGGATGAGAGACACATGCTTAAGCCGCTGGCCAACACTGTTCTTCAAACATACACTAATCAATCAGTTGCAAATTCTATCACAATGGCTATTAAATTTTACGTATTTTACCCAAAATCTTCTAAAATGCCTTAACATGGTCATCAAACGTCTTAACACTCCAAAGCAAACAAAATTCAAAACGGGTACTTCCCTTTGCCGCAAACCAGTTTCCTCCTTTGATATCTTACTGAATAATAAACAAGCTATCGTCACCATGAATCCTGAGTCTGTGGCAATCTGAATTGCAAATGTCACAAAGAAAACACGACAATTAACTTGAGTGTTGGTCTTTCATTTGGATGTGAATATGTACAATCCTTGTATGTTACTGAACTTATAAGCTAGTTCGTAAAATATATAGATTTGCAAAGACGGTGCGTTGCTTGCAGACTTTTACACCAATTGTACCTAGGTAACACTGAAAATGTTTAGAAAATGAAAAACGGCTTAATGTAGAAAGTTGCCAATACTTTTATTGTATTTCGAAGTAATCTCCGATCCTCTCTACACATCGTCGCATTCGATGAAACCACTGAGAAAAGCAGTGGGCCCATTCTTCCTTAGAGTCTCTTCTATGGCATTTTCGGTTGCTTTTTTTTATCTTTAGTTTTGAGTTCGTAGCAATATATCCAGCTTTCATCACCTGTGACGATGTCAAATACAGCATTTGAGTCACCGCCGTTGAACTTATCTAACATTTGGATCATGCGAAGGTGTTTCTGGTCGTCGGTTAAACTATGGGGAATCCATCTGGTACAAAGCTTCCTGACGCCTAAATATTCGTGTCATATTTTTTGATCTTGACTCATACCAATGCCTAGTTTTGCCCGTATCTGCTGATAGGGCTCTCTTTTCTTCCTCTATCATTCGTCGCACAGCACTGATGTTATCTTCAGTAGTCGCTGTAAAAGGAGGTCCCTCACGCGATTGCAACGTCCACGCTTGTTAAACCAATAATTATTATTAATAGTGGCACGAGATTGGGCTTCATTAAGCAATGCTAATCGCAGTCTATCATAGCTTTGTTATTGAGTAAGCCCTCAACGAAAGTCATGATAAATGATTTACCGAAAATTTTGTCGCCTTTCGTTCATTTTCACGTGTAACAAGAGTTTTAGATTTGCCGCCATTTCACAAAACAAATGACAAATGAATGCTATGTACTACATTATTTTACCAAAGAGTTCTAAAATTAAAATTCAAAACCAGTTTTCATTAGCAATGTTTCCAACAGGCGAGTTCTAAAAAATTTCAGTGTTACCCACGTATGTTAATGAAACTTTTACTAATTAAAAAAAATCAGCTATTGGTATTTAAAACCGCCAGCGGCGTTACAAACTTTAAGATCTAGGCATCAGATGGCTGGCAAGTCGGCCTTCTGTGCCTGACACACTCCGTCGATTATTTGGGTCTGATTTTAGTATCTTCACGATGTATTTCTTCATCATACTTCACCGAGTGTTAAATAATAATAATAATAAATGTGAGTGTTAAATACGCACATGGAATTGGTGCACAGCCGTGATCCGAACACACTACTTCACGCGACCACTAGGCTCAACGCTGTTAGCCATTTAAACTCTTAATAATTACGTCAAGGTCTCCATTCTGGTACGGATATAGCAAAGATTTTTATACCATCCAACATTTATCTATTAAACCTTTATTTTAAGGTTAACTTCTTACCAGCAATCGATTACACTATTGCAAGGTTTTGAGTCAAACATATAACTAGGTGCCACTGGTGACTGCACGTTGAAAACTTTAAAATACCTAAGCAAGACCGCGTGCAGACAATATATTAATAAATTATCCAAAAATATTCAATAATGTTAATTAGCGGCTTCAAATGATGTTGGTATTTGACAATATCCGGTTGATTTGTTACCGCATTTAATATTTTAATGCTATATTTGCAAATTGTTTTATTAATTTTCATATAAATAGCATTTTACATTGTGCTGTTAATTATTTTGTTTGTAGAAATGTGATTTTGTTAATTTGTAATGATTTTATTTCTCGATGTATTTCAGAGTAAATTGAAAAAATTTCTTCACTTCTACTGCTATATATACTTGGTGTTGTAGTCAATGAAGCTATGAAATATACTTAGATATATTGATTTAGTATTATTACGTAATAATGAAATTGTATGAAAATTAACATAAAGTAATATGATACCCAATTAGAGCACGGCTTATAATATCATTTGTAACTTATTCTTCGCTACTGATGTGTGTACAGTGCAATGTCGATGGCAATTCTTCTTAAAGGACACTAGCTCAGAGGCATAGACCAGTAAGTGTAAGTTAGGTACAAGAGTTTATGCTTATTACTCTTGATGGCTTTTATATACAATTGTGGTAGATAACTTGAGGTGTTATTATTTAAAGGTACTTCATTTCCATCAATAAATACGCTTTTAGATGTCATGGTATACTTTCCAGATATAAAAACTATGATAATAATAATAAAACTCCAGTGGCACTACAAGAATATATGACTTGGCAACAGATCTTTGGACACTTAGACAGTACGATATTAAGTGGTAATCTTTCATTTAAATGTAAATACATGTATAATACATAAATAAATATCGAATGGTATGTTTTTTTTTATGTGTGATAGTCATTAGGATAAAAATAAAATATTATGTTTATTAAGATATAAGATACATGTATCACTTATTCTACGTCATTAAATTTGAATCGGTAGACATCCCTACTCATCGGCAAAGAAGACAGAGGGTGTAGGCCGAGAGAAAAAACCGGCATAAAAACCTCTCGGTACTCTTTTAAAATAGCAAATCATCATACAAAATGACCGACAACACTTATTTTAAAATTAATATTGCAAAATAATTAGAAGTAGCCTGTCTAGCACTAGTCCCAGGCCCTTTTATCAATTAGATAATCGTTAACTTTATAGTAAGCCTTTTTACAGAGCTTTCCTTTAATACATTTCTTAAATTTATGAAAAGGCAGAGAATTCGAATCCACGATCTCAGAGTTGAAAATCGCATGGTTATACTGTTATAATTGTTATGTTATACGTGATATACTTATATCAAATTAATATGGCTTAACAATCGAATAGGCCATACCGTCAAACTAATTAATACACCACGAATGACATGAATGATCAAATAATTTGATCCCAACTAGTTTATGCAAATTGTTCTAAATTCCTCCATCATTCCTATCTGCTTATATTAATTAAACGATATTATATGGTTGATTTGGTTTTTTGTGAAGTGGTTTTTTTATATAGGCAATGTTTTAGTGCTTTTTATCAAGAAATGCTATTAGTTTTTTATTATGTGCGTTAGGTACTACCCTCTACAATAGAGAACAGAAAATAGTATGACCTTTTATTAACTACACAACTTTTGTTTTTTGTATGGTTTAGAACAAATTATTTTAATTTTAAAATAATGATAAATATAAATGTTGCAGGATGCGTATTGTCACAGGACCAACGCAACGCAACGCAATGTTAATGTGTACATAATAAATAATTTGTTCTCCGTTGAAGACGGAAGTGCCTACCGCATATAATAAAACATAAGCTTTACAAATAATAATAACCAAAACATTTCATATTATAGGGCTCACGGCTATACTTAGAGTCAGCCATTAAATTACCTATAATAATGGATAAACTAATTACATATAACAGTGCCAATCAACTACAAAATGGACTACTTTTAGTTTAGTCGTTTTAGACCGCGAACCGTCCATGTGACTGCTTTGAGGTTAATGGTTACTGGGACTCGCAACTGTGCATACCTACTAACACCCCATAGCACCACCAGCAATCGCCCGAGGCAGGGCACGGTAACAGCGTAGGTAGTGTGTATCCTGCCATCATGTACAAGCCAAGGCCCTCCACGACTTATTACGACACGATTAAGGGATAAATCTGCTAAAATATTCAAGTGGTGAATTCGCTAAAATATTCACTAAATTACTTAATTACCTAAAGATACAGGTCACGGATACAGTTCCCAATAAATACGTGAGTTTAATTGCACAGAGGTTAAACTTTCTTCCACCAAGTTGGTTACGTGCAATTTTAACTTAAATTTAACAAACTACTTGTTTTTTCTTTAACCTCAATGGATACATCGTATCTATATTTTTACAAAGCTTTCACAATAAAGCTTCACAGTTATCCGGTCTCGAATATTCAGAATAAATTACAATTCGTGACGAAGCAGAAATCAGTTGAAATTTGGTCCAATTTTGAATAAAGATAATATTGGAAATTTGTACAAGTTACAAAGGCTTGAATGAATAAATATACCGTTTTAAAATTAAGCTAGAAATGTTAAAATATCACATTTCATTCGTTATTTATCTAACATTGAGAGTCAAACAATTATTTAATTATAGCCAACCGTATGGAATGATAGCTTATTATAGGTGTCTTAATGGTGAAGGTGAAATATAACGAGGTGAAGATATTTTATTAATTATTTCAATTTTTTTAATACACTGTTTTTATTGCTTTAAAACCACACACGATGTATATGAGTTATGAGTTGCTTCATTACGTCCCGCTTACATAAAAATTATTTGAGCTTAATCTAACTTTTACATAACGCCTTTGTAATGTCTCCGGCAGCTCTATAACTCATCTTGAGAGTAAGCACTCACAACATATCCGGCAAAACATAATTTTATTTAGCTGGAAGTTTTCCGCCTACTTCAAGAAATGAAGGCAGTGTCCTTCTGCCAGGGTAGTAAATTTAGTTTCATTCTTTACTATTAAACATGGCGATTTAAAAAGAGTGGCGGAGAGTTTATTGCCAGTTCTTCTCTCCCGTTCTACGCCCTTGATTTGAGAACTGGCTGTAAATGTAAAATTAGAAGCATTAATATGTATCTCTTTACTGACAAGTCATAAGTGTACAATGTGTTACCCATATGATTAAATGATTTTTGAACTTTGAAATTTATTAATATTTAAAAATATAATTTTTATTATTTACTATATGTTCCCTGCCACGCTTCGCTGTGGCACATTGTGATTGAATGGTTTAGAAATGAGAAACAAAACAAATAAAACATTTCAAATAAGCTTAATTTTGCATGCAATACTTGTGGAAAAAAAGTAATAAAAAGAAATAGATAAAAACACTCCTTGATGCGTTTTAGCTCGATCAGTGCAGAACTTTTTGAGTTTTTGAAGCGTACACAAACCAACATAACATTTTATACATATATCGATTCAATATACAGTATTTACAATTTTCTTAACCGACATGGAAATAATAAAAATCATTATAAATACTGCATTGATTGTTAGGTTTGAATAAACAATTATTTATTTAATATTATTTAGGGATAGCTAATAAATGTATTAAAAATAATGTTTACAAAACTAACGGAGAAAACTGAATGGAAGTCGTGTCCTTTCCTGCCAAGCCTGGCCTGCACAGTTTAGTTTTTCCTTAACACTTGTCGTATGACAATATTAAAAAGATCTGTATTTATTTAAAGCTGAGCTGTGTTCCTTAGCGGCATCAGCCTCATCCCTGCGGTCGTCGGTTCTATCCCCGGCCGTGCACCTATGGACTTTCTATGTGCGCATTTTAACATTCGCTCGAACAGTGAAGGAAAACATTGTGAATAAACCGGCTTGCTTTAGACCCATAAAGTCTACGGCGTGTATTAGGCACAGGAGGCTGATCACCTACCTGCCTATAAGGCAAATTACCATAAAACAGATTCAGACATCTGAGGCCCAGACTTAAAAAGGTTGTAGCGCCACTAATTTATTTATTTAATATTCTTTAGGGATGTACATAAAATATAATGCTTACAAGCATTATTTAACAGCAAATCCATATCGCTTAGGCGATAATAGCTTAAAATCGGCTTAAAATATAATGTGCGGTTAATGCTAATGAAGTACCCGTGGTTTTAAATAGAGAGTTAGATAGGGATTTACTGCGGTTTAGCTTTGAGTAAATTAAATAATTTTGTACCGCAAGCTATGGATCTATTGACTGTTTATGAATATATTTAGAAACTGTATACCTTGTGAAGGTTGTGGCAATATAAAAAAAAGTTATTTAGAAAAATTTAACTGAATTCAAATTCCCGTACATAACATGGTGTCTCTGTTATATCACCTCCTAAATACGTGGTACCGATAGCTCAAAAACTACGGAACAGATCTTGATGAAACTTAGACTGTTTGAAAATCTTGACGACTCATTGGTCTAGTGGTTAGTACCCCTGACTGCGAATCCATAGGTCCCGGGTTCGATCCCCGGTTGAGACGAACATCGATGTGATGAGCATTTGGTGTTGTGCTTAGGTCTTGGGTGTTTAAATATGTATTTATATGCCTATCTATCTATAATATGTATGTATATCCGTTGACTAGTACCCATAACACAAGCTTCACCAGCTTAGCATGGGACTAGGTCAATTGGTGTGAATTGTCTTTTAAAAAAAATAAAAATAAATATGCTTAAACAGGTCAAAATCATATCATTCTTTTTTCAAATTAAAATTCCCAATCTAAAGTAACGACTATATGTCCACGAATGGGCTAATTGCCAAAAACATGGTTAAACATTAAGTTAGTAGTAGTATCGTTTTTGTTACTTTTATCTATTTATGGGAATAAAACATCGTTTCCATGGCAACAAATTTAAGTATCTTTTCCACGTTTAGTAGTTTGTAGCATCCAGTCATATATTGGATTTATTTAATTGTATTAAATTAATATTAAAAAGCAATAAAAAAATAAAGTGTAGTATGAAATTTTTGTGAGGGGAATTTAGTGTCTATTTATAATCAAATATCACATATTACAACAGGAATCTTATTATATGGTATATATCTCGTTAGCTAATTATCATATAAATTTATTCTATAAATCCTGATAATTATTATGTGATACATTCTCTAAGTCGAATTATATCTATTGCCATTTGAGATTTCATAGTGCACAATTAGGACAGTTTAGTTCTCTAACCCATAAGTATGATACCATATGACGTATGCCACAGCCACAGCATCCCGTTGAGACACTCATCTTACTTTACCAAACTACTACTGAAATAGTAAAAGTAGTCTAAATTGCGTATTTCGAATTATTGGTCCTACCCGAGAATAAAACCCAAAACAGTGTGCGCTCAAAAGCCAGCCACTAGACCAATTAAATTACACATCACTGTATATGAATGAGTTCTCACTGCAAAGCCCTCAAAATCATTCACGATTGAAGGTTGAAAATCCTTTTAATCAAGCAAAAAGTCCGAAACCTCATATCGGAAACTGTTTGAATAGAGGCCATTTCAATAGAGAAAAGATTTATCTAGCCCAAACCACAGATTGATCAATTGAATGGATCGTCCACAATTAGTGATCCCTTTCATTTTATCTCGTATATGAATGCGGGTACTTCAACGGGTATAGGGAAATATCAGTGTGTCAATGGGGTATGTATTAACATTTACACACACACAGTTAACATGCTATTTTCAAATGTTTTAATGCTATTTATTAAAATGCTCATAAAGTTATCCATGCCAGCATTTTACACCTTTTCCCACTCGTGAGATTACTTGGTCATAGATATGCACTCTCTCCTTATCAGTTTCAAGTTAATCCTAGAACCCTAAATTTCCAATATTTTGTTTTATATTTTCATAAAATTTTAACGAAAGTTAATTGCTTTTAATTTTATGTATTAGTGCTTTAGTACTAATCTATTGTTACAAGCAATATTTTAGCTAAACGTTAGTCCTGGGAACCTACTTTAAAAAGTCTCCCAAATTAAACTAAAAATAAACTGAAAATCTTTCAAACAGTGAACACAGCTGAGTGGTACTTAGAAGTAAAATTAATAATAAAAACAACTTAAGAAATAAAAGCTTTAATAATGTAAACAGTAATGATACAATAATAAAAATTTCATAGTAAAACTATGAAATTTAAATATTGTTTTTGTGGAATAATATCTTACGGCAAAGATGAATCATACATACATTCATAATGTATCCAAAAGATATGTTTGATTTGGCAACTTGTACTTCACAACACTGACAACAGTCATATCAAATCAAAGTTTATTTTAACATCTTGGTAACTATGTAGTGTACATCAATTAAAAAAGTGATATTAGAAAACGTATATGATAAAAAATTACTAATATAAATACAACGTTTTGTACACACAATAAACGAAAAAATTAACTTAAAATTGTTTAATGTTAGAGATTTAACGAACTAAACGAACTGTTTTCAAATCAAAAACAAAGTTAACTAATTAATTTAATTAGCTTTTGCTAAACCTGAAAGGCAATTCAAGCATTATAATTGCTTAATTTCAAACGATTAAAAATTATAAAGCAAAAGAGTTAAAGGCTTATAATCTTTGATTTGAAAAATCAATAAATATATTAACAAAATTGTGCACGCTGGGCAGTCTGGCGGACAACGAGAAAGTTTTAAATTAAAAAAGTTAAACACGAAATAACATTGCAGCAGTTACATTCATTTTGATATCTACAGTTTGGAATTTAATAATATATTGTGAGCTTCTGTGATCTGTTTGAGTCATCCATGGACTGCGGTGTCAATTAATATCATGTGTTCCTCCAGCCTGTTTGGCGTTTGCCCCCTTTTTTGGAGGATATGTAGGCCAAGCCTCATTGGAGATTTAAGGTGCTTATATCAATTTAGATTACTAATATTAATCGCTGTTCTGCTAATATAATAAATTATTTTTATCTTGTATGTACACACACTGCACTGCACACGGCATTGTTTCCTACTCGGCGCGCGGTCGGTGACGAATAAAAAATTGACTCCTATAGTTCATTTTTTATTTCAAATTTATTATTTCAAACATTTTGGAATGATAAATAGCATATGTTACTCAAAATAAAATATTCTTCTTTTTTATATAATTATAGTGCACTAGTGTATATCACTCAACTCCTCTTACACGGCTGGATCTATTTGAATTTTTTTTTTGGGTCGCGCCCTGAATGTTTAAGATTTGCAGCAGCCCGGCAGATGGTGCTGCAGTAGGTATCTAAGTTATTTATCTATACAGCAAATAAACAGCTGGTATATATATAAATCTTCTATGTGTTCGTAATTAAACTCCTAAATGGCTGGACAGATTTTGATGACATTTTTTGTGTTGAATTGGAGTCGAGAATAATTTACATTTTAAGATTTTTTTTTGTATGTAAGACGTTTGTAAAGTATAGCGTCTGTCAGATGTGCTAGTATCTATATAAAATATCAGATGAGGTTTTTATGTATAAAGTAAATGAACTTATAAAAATTTCTTCTAATTAAAGTTTCCGTAACACAGGTCATTACCACTATCTAAAATATCCGAATCGCTATTAAAACTTATGTAATTTTTCTGTCACAAACTTTTAACGACATACCCGAAGCGATGTTGCTTAATAAGCTACTTACTTTTTCATAGTTTTAATCCAACTTCCATTCATAAATACTCGATAGCATAACCTTCTCGATGTTATATATTATGTTAACGATTTTATCAGCACGTAAAATATTTAACATCCATATAGAAGTTTATTTGAAAAGAATCGATTAGAAATTATATAAAGCTGCACCACGTTGCATTAATTCATCGTCTTTTATTTTAAGGGGGAGGGGTTTAGGGGGTGTTTTAAATGTTTTCGTAAAAAGTCCAACCGAGTTGAGTCCTGCCTGTCTAAACCTGGCGAGATCGAATTTACAGCATGTGGTCAGAACTTTATTATTTCTGAGATCGAAATACGGCATATGAACAGAGTCAGAACTTTATTATTTCCTTCCTTCATTTGAGTCCTGTCCCTTAAATCACAGCCATTTCCGGGTCCATCAACAATTAGACAGAAGACTGAGAGGATCTTCAATATATTGACACAGTTTTTTACATTTATTGATTATTTTAAGCTATCTCTTCCAGGCAACCACTATCAGGAAAAAAAGAATAGGGTTATAAGTGCAAAACTAGATATTTAATCATACAAATATACTACAAAAAATATACACAATGAAAAGGGTAATCACGATAATTTCTGAATTCCCTATACTATACTGCTAAATTAAAAACTTTATATTGTATATTTTGTGAAAGTCTACATTGTGTCATACTATGGCCAACGTTAGACGATGTAAACCAAAATTGTTATTAATTAAGAATGATGTTGTCACCACAATACACGGAGCATTAACACGTATTACCTCTGCGTGACACAGAAAACCGGGAAGTATAGTGTATATAAGTGTCTACATACTGCATTGAATAAAATATCTATTGGCTTGGATGTGCATTTACATTTCCATCAAACATGGTCTCAAAATGTCCCAATAGATAACGCAATTATACAATATGTCTACATTATGTTAATAATATAAAAAGCGGGCTTTGTCAGTGCCAAAAGGTCCTTATTACAGTCATACATTTCACACAATACAATTAATTTCATTATACCGACCCTTGTTAACGCGTCACTGCCTCTCACGACCAATATCCATTTTAATACTATACAATTTAATATGTAGCTAGTACATGCCGTGATTTGACTGGGTTTTGTGTTCTTATATGAGTAAATATTACGGAAAGTACACATTAATGTCGTGTATAACAAAATTGGGGCATCTTTAGAAATTAGTTGTTGTATTTGTTGATTTTAAGCTATTGTATATATTTTATCGCGGCTTTAAGTGCGGCGACCGAATCAAGAAATTTCGTAACGACAATAAAAACCTAACACACGATGACGTAATATAGGTGCGGCGGTAGAGCGGGACAGAACGCATACTGCGTCTCACATCGGTCTGGCGTGATCGGTGACGTAGCGCAGGTGCGTTAAAATGCAAAGCAAAAGCTTTATCGAGGCAGTCTTCGAGTGCCACACGTTTTTTTTTTATTTAGCACATGTCCTGTAATCCTTAATCACAATTTTCAAAAAGTCAAACTGATAAATATCGGTTTAATTAACTAAAAAAAAAATGTAAAATAACAAATAACGTTAGTAATTAATCATTATTAAGTGTGGTACCGAAAACATAATTATAAATATATTTTTTGGTGAATTTTTTAGGTATTTTTCACGAAGAATTGTCCCGTTATTTTATCATTACATTGATATTTGTAAAGGAAAATAGTGTGCTTGCTCACCTTATGTCATTTGGAGGATTTGACGGGACGGGATATTGCGTTCGGACTACCTAAACAGATCCTTTTGCGGGTGCTTAAATTGTTCGATAGATTTGTTTTGTGAATAAAACAGCGATTGTCAAGAATATTATTACTAAAGATTTTGAAATATAATTAGTTTCGTAGAACAAATACAATTTTTTTCGAAATAACAAATAAAAAAACAGTCTACCTTGGTTGAGTTCTTTTTGTGTTATATGTTTCGTTATATATATAATATGTTTCGTTATCTATTTTTTAAGGCACGGCGTCAGCATTCTGTGCCTGATACATCCGGTCAACTTATTGAGAAGTCTGACGAATGCCGATTTCTTTACAATTTTTTCCTTCTCATACGAGTAACGTTTAATGCGCAAAGAAGCATGTTACAAATATAGAAACGTAGGAATAATATTGTGTAATTTATCAAAACCGCATTATTCTAAATAATACAATACCCTAAAAAGATTTGACCCCAACAAACTCTTATTCAATAGATATTAAACGGCGACATTAAATTTATGACGAATAAATCAGCCTTTCTGTCAACTACTTGTGGTTAGCGGGGACTCAAATTGAGTGTTAACATTATCTTTTCACTTATCAATATAAAATATGTTCAACAAAGGAATTAATATTTTGATTTATCATACTCAACAGGGTGTCTTTTTTAATACTTTTTAAAGCTTATTTTGTAAGTAATAATTAAAAAAAACCTTTTCAATATTTTATGATGGTAGTATCTAAAGGTATAATAGTGAGGTGGTCTTAGAAAGAAACAAAGTGTTTTTTTTATGTAATAGGACGCAACCGGTCAGGACGCTCACCTGTTGTTAAATGATACCGCCCGCCACCCATGGACACTTACATTGCCCGAAGGTTCGCAATTGCGTTGCCAGCCTTTTAAGAATTGGTACGGTCTTTTCTTCTTCCCTAAGTCGATTTGGTTCAAAATACTTCAGTGGGTAGATGTTACATAATGTTTAAATTGGCGTTTTACAGATTTTTTTCTGACTAACTTTATACAAATGATGTGGTTGTTCATAGACACTGCAGCGTCAGAACTCAAGAATCAGAGCTCTAAGGCAAGGTTTGCTCACCAATTACTTTAAAAATCTCAGTTGTTGTAATGCCACTGCCCTATACTAAGCCAGATTTAATTCTAAATATATTTCACATTTCTGAGGCTGTCCCACACTATATTAATATAGTTCAGTGGTCATCAGGTCGCGTGGACACATTCCGGTCCATTTCACACATTGTACTAGCGAATGAACACCAATACAATTGTGCGAACAATTACTGTTATACCATTTGGGATTTGAATAGGGTGCGGTGACTTATTTTGTATATTGTTATCTCCAGTGGGGTTACTACAAGTCTGCTACAAATTTAATTCCATAGAAAGGCAGGTCTATCAACTATAAATAACGTATGTACGTGTTTGTTTTAATCTTCGCGCCGTCAAGATAAACTAAATATAATTAAAACTTTCTTCCATTTTAGGTTGTCTTTACAAGAAATATATTTTAATTATATTATATTAAGAGATCACATTGCTTTGTCTGCTGTAAAAAGACTCTATATTTTTAATTTATTTTTTTATTATTTATTACTTAAAAAGGTGTAATGGTTACAGCTCCTTACAAACGTTGTGTTAAAACAAAAAACTTGGCGATTAAAAAGAGTGGCGCAGAGTTTATTGCCAGTTCTTCTCTTCCGTTCTGCGCCCATGATTTGAGAACTGACAGTAAATGTGAAATTAGAAGCATTTAATGTATATTTCTTTTTTGACGTTCATAACATGTACATTGTGTTACCTACATGACTAAATGATTTTTGACTTTTATTTTAAGTTATTCCAATGCTAATAATGATTGCTTTTGTAACGTATAGTTTTATTATATTTATTATGCATCTTAAAATGGTTGTAATAAAACCTTATAATTAAATTATCAAGTTAAAATTGAAATGAGCCATAGAGTATAGATTTTGGTTAAATTTTGACGTTCTTTGTTTAAAGTACTCATATCATCTGTTATACAGGTCCATGCATTTTGAAATTCTAAATTTGAATTTCACAAAAAAAAATTAAATAAATGCGAATCTATGCTCGCTTGGTACGGACATTTTCTATAATTTAAACATCCTCGTAACTGTTATCTACTACAAAAGTCCCGCTGCGAGCTATAAGGCATTAAAAACAATAAAAGTCAGAAGCTACAACTCTGCAACGTTATCGTTATCGTTACAAGACGATGCACACGAATGCTATCGCACTTTGCAGGACATTCGTTTTAAAGAAAGTCAAGCTTTTTCTGATTACGACTTCAAGTATTTTCTTATATATAAAATTCTCGTGTCACAATGTTAGTTACCATACTCCTCCAAAACGGCTTGACCGATTTTTATGAAATTTTATATGCATAAGTGTACTTATAAGTGTACATATAAGTTATACTAAACTGTTTAGTGTTACTTAACCAATTTTTACTTAGTTTATTACTAGATACTTGATATATATTTATTTAGTTGAATAAAATCATTTTATTGTTACCAATACAGTTAATATTATTAGTACTTAACTATTTGTAAAGATTTATTTAATGGCGTAAAAGAACATTGTATTAAGTAAGTAAGTTAGTAATAAGCTGTAAATCTTTCTCAATAAATAAAATAAAAATATTCAGTAGGTCTGAGAATCGGCTAGTAAGTATCTATTTTTTATACCCATAAAGGTTAGGTTTTCTTGGTAATGCTTAATGGTTTACAAAAAAATTAAATCTTATTTCATACGTTGTCTAGACAGATTTGTATTATGAAATTAAAATAGTCGTCTAGACTGATATCTATTTGTTTATTGATATTCAAAGAACGCGCCGCAACTCTGCAGTCCGGCTTCGATACAAGGACCTTTTGCTATACAGAAAAACATCCATGCAATTGAAATATCAGTAATAATAATTTTGCATGGAAAACTTAATTTGCTCTATGGATATTTAAGTCTATTAACCAGAAACTCAAATGTATTTAGTATCTAAATAAAATATGTTTTTAAATAAAAATTTGTATTATTGCTAATTTATAAGATTTCCCTCGACTTTTTCGAAGGCCTTTGAATGTCACCATATCATCGGTCCTTCGCTATCCTAAAACATTCAACCTCGGCTATTTTCTTATGTTATATATAAACATACCCTCTATTTAATACAGTGTATGTTTATACATTGAAAGTAGTGTAATAGTACCGAAATTAATATTTATTATATAGTAAGTGTATTAAACATATATAATGAAATGGACGGAACGTTTTTAGTTATATTAAGAAAAAAATATTGTAGACTTATAAATATAACTCTTACGTATATATACATTTATGCATCCACTGAAAATCATGAAGAACATGTCAAAGATAATTGACAAACGTCATTTTTAAGGGTGATTTCAATGTAAGAAAAGAATGTAGACGTCCTGGCGCAGAGAACTTACAGAACGACAACGAGATGGAAAAAGAAAAAGAAGAAGACAGATCAATAGATGGGTAGACGATATAAAGAGAATAGGAAGCACAACTAAGACGAGAAAAGCTAACATAAGAAAATAATGGAAGCAGCCGGAAGAGCCCTATGTGTTGTGACACGCTGATCACCATAACCGGCAGAACTGATGTATTAGATTAAGTAAGGCTATGTAACTAAAACAAATGTTTATATGGTGTCAGCATAAATGAAAATTAAGTTTATGGAAAAACATTCACATATTTATACCAGTACACAGCAAATACATGAACAAAATAATTTTCGTCACTGTAGAAAGATAACCTCGTATGTCAAAAAACCATTCATGTTTTATTCTTAGACTCTTAGTAATTTAACTGGTATAACCATGAAGTAAAGATTTATTTATGTTATTGATAAATAAGTCTAATATTTTAACGAACATTGGCGAAATGAAACATTTTTATTCGTTTCCTGTAATGTTTGGGTTTCTGAACATACGAGGTTATCATTCTACAGGGACGATATATACTTAATCTATTCACTTTAACTTACTACGATCCTCGCAAAATAAAACTCGACTCAAAGGCATAAATGCTGCCTGTATGAGAACATTAGTGTTAGACTGTTACAAAATTGTAAGGCGAAGCAAGTTTAAATAATGACGTATATCCGTAAGATAGTATTAATGAACTAAGGCCTAAAACTACGTGCTGGTAACGTAAGTCGCTGATACTGATCACCTGCTGACTGTTTCTTTCTAGAAAAAGTTTTTTGCTATGGTGTATTTATTGTGTATATATTTTTTTGATTGTGCATGTAAGAATAAAATCTAAAGTAAAGACACAAAAGATGAGCAACTATTGCATTCATCGAACTGTGGTTGGCATATTTCAAATTGGACAGCAATTGAATATTGCTGCAGCTTTCCCTCATTACGGCGATGAAAGGGACCGCGGATCATTTTCAGCGGCATCTAGTGGCCGATGCAAGTGACGGGAAGGAAATTGCAGGCTTTCATGGTAGAAACAATATTCTAGTGAATAGCTCTTTCATAGTTGAAAGTGTAAAATTGCATAGAAAACAGACATATTTTGTATCCGTGTTTATGTATTTGTAAAAAAATTAAAACGATTTGTATTTTTTAAATTATTACAATTTGATTTGTATTTTTAATTTTTTTTATGTTTTTTTTATATTTTCCAAGAAAATATTGTTAACATTTATTTGTTTTTGATGAATTTCTATACGTTTGTCTCTTCGCTAAAACTCGAGAATGAGTTCCTAATTATGATCGTGCAATATTAAGATTTAAATGGTGTGAAACATAAATAATTAGTTAAGAAAAATACTATTATTTATTTATTAACTTTTATCACATCATACATACTAAATCTATGGTATATGATACAAGCTCTTTTATCTAAAATGTATGACAATTTTGGTGAACATACAGGTTACAAAAAAAATATTATAAATATACTAATAGAACATATTTGATATATTCCATATCTGCCTTGCGATTCTGTAACTCACTTTTCGAACTGTCACAGTGGTTTTCGCAGCGGCGATCGCCCTCAGATCAGTCGTGATGCAGTTTTTTTAACAATTTGGCATTCTGATAAACAATAAACTACAAGCTCCCTCCTTATCAGAATTTTGTAATTTTGACACTTAATATTTTAATGACAATTAAATTCATTAAATTACATATCTTCCTTTTTCCTTCCCTCTTAGTCTTAAAAACTAAAGTTTTAGATTTGTGTAAATATGAACAAGACTTAAAAATTAGTTTGCCAAAGAAGTTTCATTTCTGACATGTATACTTTGTACGCACGCACTTTTTTAAAGGCACATTGTAGATTTCATACTTGAGATACTACAACCTACCGAACAGCAGGTCCTATTTTGTGTTTTTTGATTCCAGGTTAACACGCCTATTTTGTTGGTCTATCTATGGTGAGTTAAAAGGTATGGTTTGAACTTTAAAGGTTCGGAAATATATACAGGTATTTGTAACAGTCGGATAAAATAGGGTATAATAAACATGAAAGCTTAATTTCAGTGTAGTTGTCCACAGGCACGGCTGGCTGTTGTCCAAACAGGTGATACTAACAACTTGACACTATTGTGCTTGTAAATGAGCTCTTGGCTGAGTGGTGAGTATAATGTTGAATTTCCATTCAGATGTACGTTGTAATAATAAATCTTAGTAATCTAAGTAACCAATGTGTATTATACTTGCTGTACTGTTCCTGTGCTTTAAATAATAGAGGATTTTATTTTTACTCTATATTAACCACTCGCGTACAACAATAGAATATAAGCGGAATAACGAAATGTTAATTGCTATGTAATAAATGCAATGTAATTGTTGAAGAGAGTGCCTACGGCTATACTCTCGGGACAACTCCCATGATTTAGGAAATCGCCACGCTTCTAAAACGAATAAAGCCTGAGTGAGCAAAATGTACAGCCTTCCTCGTATACTTTCAATAAAATAATAAAAGCAAAAAATGCTTTGAGTTACTAAAGGTTATTATTATTACACACACTCTATAAGAGTATCTGACTGATAGACTTTAGTTTCTTTATAAAAGTCAAGTTTCTTAATAATGTTAAGTACATTCTCCTTTTCACTTTGAGATTCCTTCTATCACTTTTAAGAATCATAATTTATTTTTATTATATTTTGTTGTTACATGTATTTAATTGCTCGCACTTTACCCACATGACCATAGTCGTGGCGGCGAGTTTCTTGCCAGTTCTTCTTGCCCGCTCTACTCCCTTGACTTGCTTAATTTAACTTCTTTTCTGACGTAATAAGTGTACTTGTTTACCTATTAGAATAATGGACTTTGAATTTGACGTAAATCTTCCGTACCGTCCCTGGGATTTTCCCTGAATCTTTTTTTTTCAAGTTAAAAGTGCGAACCAAACAGCAATAAATTTTTCTTTCTATTTATTTGTACGGTGAAGAGTCCGAGAATCGAGTTTTAAATAAATTTATTCAAACGATAAAAGTTGACAGTAAAATGAAAAATGGCGTCGCCAAGTAGAGATTAGAGTAATAAAACACGACAGACGGTTTCTTTATTCTGAAATCTGGATTAAGGAAAACATGTTTGAAATTTTGTTTTTCCGAATTCCCACATAAATCATCTTGTCCAATTTAAAAGAAGTAATTTCGCGCTCCCCAAATTCAGCTTACCTTTTCAAAGGACTTTTTTGATGGAATCGTATGGGTTTTAATCGAATTACTGCGACCTTAACACGGCTTTATAAGACACATTTGAGTTAACATTTTTATGATTAAATTCAATGTTCTCTATTTAAACAAGTTTAATATTAATACTTTTATAAAACTTAATTATTTTATGACTTCCAGTTTTGGTATTTGGGACCCAAATAAAAGAGCGAATAAATTCTCAAAAGGCCAGAGATTCCATCGACTTTATATCTTATGAGTTCGAAAAGTGAGTAACAGAATCGCAAGGCTGTATCCTGTTTAAACTTTTCGAAGTGGATTTGTCTGGTTGGCGTTACATTGTAGAAATCTGTATTCATTTTATTAATTTATTAGTTTAGTCTTAATATGCATAATAAAAGCTTAGTTACCAAAAAACATTATTCTAAGAATCAAAAAAAGTTTTATGAAGATATTTATTAACGACGTCAAAAAACGAAGGAGGAAGATATACATTTGACATAATTTAACAGCCTAAGGACGCCTTTTACGAGCCTTGCATGAGTTGCGCTAAAGAAGCACAAACGGCTAGCGAGCTGCACATTCGCGGCGCATTCGCCAGATGTGGACGCACCCTAATAGTTTTTTGTTGTCATGTATATCATTCATTACGAAAAAACTATTAGGCTAGACTAACGGCTCAATAGAAATCTCCTGGACATGGACCTCCTATAGGTTACATTGCACTTATTAACAGAATTATGGACAAATCATTTATTTCAATTAGACCATCTAAAATGGCACTTTTGAACGTCAAAAAAAAAAATATATATAAAGAAGATTCTAGTTGCCCCTTCCAAAAGGTAGTATCGTGTGGAGAAGAATGGGCAAGAAACTCCACACTTACTCTTTTAAACAAATGTCTGAACCTCTGTCAAAAAAAATAAAATATTGAAAAAATATCTTACAAACACGAGTTTATTGTATTAGAAAATTAATTCTTATGTCATCGGTCATAACTTGACTGTAGTAGGTTGGTCTTTCATTATTCGTGTAATATAGGAAATTGCGGGTCACTGAAATTGGACGCGAGCCAAACCAAACACTGACCAAACTGAAGAAATTCTTAGTTAGAATTTTAGGCTAAGATGTGATAGTGCTATTTAAATTAAAATATTCGTGATACATAATATGTGAGATTTGTTTTTTCGCAATTTAAATGTTCTAAAATATGCAATATAGAATAATAGATATTAATTATCAGTAGATATAAAGAGATAAAAAGAGTGGCGGAGATTATTGCCAGTTCTTCTCGTCCATTCTACGCCCTTGATTTGAGAACAGTCAGTCAATGTAAAATTAGAAGCAGTAATGTATACGTATATTTCTTTTTTGACGTTCATAAGTGTTCGTTGTGTTACCTAAATGAATGAATGATTTTTGAATAATAATATGATATATTTTGACATGATTTTTGAATAATAATATGACCAGCTCTTCTATATCAAACCAATACTGATTTTTTGCTAATGGCTGGTATTCGACCCTCCTAACAAAGAGCAAGACCCAATTTCCATAGCGCTGATGTTACTAACTTAAAATTGAGGCGGAAAAACTGAATATTGACATAGTTATCGCTAATAAAAATGTAAAATAATCTATGGTGTGTATGATAATTTGTTTTTTTGACGATTGGAAATAAAACGGGCTTTATTATGATTATTATAACGCACAACCAAATGAGTGTCTAAGTACGGAAAATGAGTCCACGCTACTATACTATACTATTCTATTCAATTGCGCTTACGCTTTCACAAAATGAATCATAGCTTTCTATGATTACGGGGGTAATCCTTACCATTGAAACTTTGTATGGCATTTATGGGTTCCATTAAATATCGTCTCGTTAGACGTAAAGTATAAAAGAACTATTACAAAAGCTCATTGAGGGCATTGAGGTGAGGAAAATGGTCATATTGTTATGCGATTAAGGACAGTCTATACAAATTACGTTTCGTCAGCAGTTTATGCTCAGAAATTGTTTCCTATTTTTATACTACATACTAGCAATGCCCCTTGTTTCACTCGCCTAGATACCGATCTCGTCGTAGTGGAATGTCTATTAAGTCGGACTATAAATATATTTTTGTTATCATAAAAGTTTTACTTTAATTAGTTTTAAATTACTTCCTTTCAGATTATTAGATACAACCTTACCTTCATAATCTAATCAATACACAGATTTTACTTTACAACGAATATATAACTTATACACTTTTAATTAAAAAAAATCGTAACATAACTTACGTAGAATGTCCAACATTAGGAAATTTAAAAATACTGTACAGTTATTGAAAAATTTTTGATTCCAAGTAGGTAATGAAATATTTTTTTTAATCAGTCCAGGAATTTTTAACTTTATAAATTGTTGAAAATAAAAACTATAATTTAAGAGACGAGATGTATTTGTAGAACTTCAGTGTTTTAGAACTTCCTTACACACAGGATTTGATGTAGTTTTGTTTTGTGGCAGCAAAATAATTCATGTTTTACAGTTCCGACTCGGTATAGGCCAACATACATAATGACTTTTTGTAGTTTTTGTGTAAAAACATTACAAACATACATACAAAAACACAAATGTTTCTACTTTATATTAATATTAGTATAGATTACAAAAACGTTTTTAAATACCATAAAAGTTATGGCAAAAAAAATATAAGGCTATTAAAGAAAACTATTTTCAACAGTGTTTGCAAATTTCTGGCAATAGATGGTATTGGTAAGACCTACAACGCACTAGCGGCTGGCCGCAATGCGGTGTGCCGCTGCGGCGGGCCGCACATCGATTATTATATGAAACCGCACGATAACAACGCACTGACTTGCGGTCAACCGTCAACCGCTCCGGTTGATCTGGAGCTCCGGCGAGCCGCACCGGTTGAATGATGCGGCGCGCCGCGTCCCCTCCACGCACTCGGCGCGGTTAGCCGTCCTACCTACGTCATCACATATAATTATTTAACAAATGTAAACACAATATTGAAAACCTATTTTAAAAGAGTAAAAAATAAAAAAATAAAATATGTTTATTATGGAACATAAGATACGTGTATCACTTATTCCACGTCATTAAATTTGAATTTGTAATATTTCAAGAAGCACTGACGAGTGACGATTGCGGCAGACCGCAATAGGACCGCAATAGGGACGGTTAGCCGGAATACGGCAGGGCGCTACGGCGGACCGTATATACCGCGGCCCGCCGCAGCGGCACACCGCATTGCGGCCAGCCGCTAGTGCGTTGTAGGCGTAAGCATTTCATTAGGGTCTATCTTAATATCAATAAGTTATCGGTCAATTTAATGTCGCAGTCTGATGACAGTTAAAAATATTTGAAATGTAAAATTATGTGAATAATTTACAGTTGTATTAGACCACAAGCCCATGAACAAAAAATACCTGTGAAATGACCCAACCTGAATTACGCTTAGAAGTCTGTTACTATATCTGAAAATAGCTCTGAGCACTATGCCGTCATTTCTGAGCGGTACATGTGAGTACGTGAGTGAAAGGACTTTCTCATGTACAATGGGGGAATTTCGACTAATTATTAATGTACGGCTTTGTTATAAGTGTATAGATGATTAAAAATAAATGTCGAAAAACCTAGTGCCGTACAAAAGTGATGGTGCCGGAAGTCGGTGCAAATTTTTAATTCGACGACAGTTGCAGAAGCAATATAGGTCATTTATTACTGTACGGCATTTGTGTCATTCCTTTTGGACACATATACAGATACTTTACCCGTAAACGCCGTACAAAAAAGAAGAAGTTTAAATAAATATAATTAATACATAATAATATTCCTTTATAAACGTGGGTTTTCAGCATGAAAACAACAAGAAAAATTCAGTCTTGCCAGCATGCAATGGAAAGAAGCATCATAAAGTTGAGGAGAATAAACAAACAAGAAATGTCAAAATTCATAAAAAACTAAACTTACAGATGTACTTGTACACGCTCTAAGACTTATATGGAAATGGGCAGGTCATATTGCTAGAGCGCGGGACAAAAGATGGACACTAGAAATGACAAAATGAACTGGACCTACTAGAAAGAGATGCATAGCACTACAAAAGAAAAGATGTACAGATGACATTATAGAACTTGCGGGTAAAAACTGGATGAATGTTGCTCAAAACAAAGAGAAATGGAAAATATGGAGGAGGCTTTATAAAAAATCTGTGTTAAAAGTGTAGCATGATACTACTTTTAGTCATGTCTACTTTTAGTCCATGTTTTTATAATAATTACTAGCTGATCCGGCAACCGTCGTTTTGCCATGTATATCATTTCTAATAAAAAATAGGGGTGAAAATTAGAGGTTGTATGTATTTTTTAATGCTGTATCATCAAAAAATAATATCTAAAAATTTAAAAATAATACTTTAGTGGTGGACTACCCTTAACATTTAGGGGGATGAAAAATTAGATGTTGAGATCCAAAATTATATTAATAATCATGATGGCACGAGTATTTACATTAGAGTATGTTTCGAAGTAAACAGTAACTAAAAATGATTCGTATCAGACACAGCTGTGTCGTTACCTGTTTGTGTATTATATAATCAGAATATACAAATGAAAATTACGGTACCTTATTTTAATTCTACGCATTTTCAGTACTTATAAAAATAGCGGAATTTATGAGGGTCTTATTTTTTCAGACATAACAAAAGACCGTATATAGAAAATGAAAGCATAAAAACTGCGTCCCATTTTCCTAAAAGGTGTTTAAGTCCATTGTGACGTGTTTAAAACGAAGCCTGCAATTACTGCAACAGTCACCGATAGCAAACAAAGACTTTTTGAAGCTTTTGTTTTGCACTTAAGGTTTTTTGCTGTCCGTAACGGAAGGTAATTGACAGACTGAAAAGACGGTAAAATATTGAAGATGAAAATTAATACTTTCATAGAAAACTGAAGACTTCGACTGGCACTTTGAGTCAATGTACTCTATGTATATACTTTTAACTTAGCAGAAACTATTTTCGAAAAAATGGCTCTCTGAAACTAAATTTAGAAACTTTGATTGAATTTTGTACTAGAACCACAGTCGCAGCTTTGACTCCTACTTTTGTAATAGGTAAACTGATTGAAATAAACTTCTTATCCACGTACGGTACATATGTTACACTCGCCATGTGTGTTCAGAGGAGTTGTTTGGATTAATACCTGCAGCCGAGTTTATCATCGGACGTCGAGGCAGAATACAAAATTCCACCCGTATCACCTCGACGTCCGTCGTTCTACAACTGAGCGTTTTTTTGCCGCGCACCATCGCTACTAGGACTTACTCAAGAAAGGGCGTACCAATTCTTATACGGCTGACAACGCGTTCGTGAGCCCTCTGGTTTTTTGGGTCCAAAGGCGGCTATTTCCCATTGTTGTAAAAAAAGTAATTGTACGATTATAATATCATTATTACATTCTAATAACATACACCTTGCAGCAGTACCTCATAGCCACCATTAGTTATAATGCAACATAAATAATAATTTATTTTATTTCGTACCTTGTAGTATACCTGCTTACTAGTGGACCTTCAAGGGCGAAACCAAAAGACAAAGTAGCAAAGACATGGTGGTGTCGTTAATGATAATGATGTCGTAAAATGTTTACAATATATGTTATATGAGTAATATTCACCTAATTTAATTCCATAATAATGATTCTGTGTAAAGTGTATAAATAAAATGCAGAAAGTATTTCCACTATTGGTTAGCAAATAGTAAGTTTTGGTCTTCAAAAGAATCCAAAGATAAAGCCTAAAACTAAAGTTACCCAGTGCTCTTTAGGTTCAAGTGCCTAAAGAGCTTTTCTCTCAAGAGCTCGATATTGCGATATCGAGATAGTAATATTTTATTTGTATTGGAATACAATGAGATATTATTAGTGTTTATTTTATATCAGGACAAGGGTAGTTGGGAATAAAATATATCATTTTCACGTTTAATTCTACTAATAATAATCATAAATATTTATTTCCAACACACAAATATATGTATTTATAATATTCTTAACCTACATAGTAAAAGTAAAAAATAAAGTATAAATAGACAATTAAAACAACTGTTCGTGTATGTGATGTTTGCCTATAAGTGCTTGTCACACTAATAAGTGTATATTGTTGCACTTTTACCAATATATCAGTGTGCCAAGCGTTGGCAAGGTTTTATCAATAAAAAAAAAAATATTTTTAATTTGTTTATATTAAGTGATTCTACATTGACATTGACATTCACTTCTTACTTTCTTATCTTTACCATTAGAATGCTACATAATCCCTAAGTAACATGAGGCCTACAACGCACTAGCGGCTGGCCGCAATGCGGTGTGCCGCATTCCGGCTGACCGTCCCTATTGCGGTCCTATTGCGGTCTGCCGCAATCGTCACTCGTCAGTGCTTCTTGAAATATTACAAATTCAAATTTAATGACGTGGAATAAGTGATACATGTATCTTATGTTCCATAATAAACATATTTTATTTTTATATTTTTTACTCTTTTAAAATAGGTTTACAATATTTTGTTTACATTTGTTAAATAATTATATGTGATGACGTAGGTAGGACGGCTAACCGCGCCGAGTGCGTGGAGGGGACGCGGCGCGCCGCATCATTCAACCGGTGCGGCTCGCCGGAGCTCCAGATCAACCGGAGCGGTTGACGGTTGACCGCAAGTCAGTGCGTTGTTATCGTGCGGTTTCATATTATAATCGATGTGCGGCCCGCCGCAGCGGCACACCGCATTGCGGCCAGCCGCTAGTGCGTTGTAGGTCTAATAAAGTGTATATGTATTTCTAAAACATTAAAGAAATAAAAGTCCAATCACACGTCCACGTCCAACTGGAACACGTTGGTTGCTTATATTTCGGAAAAAATCTTAAATAATTTCGATCATGTTTTGTACCTAGTTAACCCGAGGTCTCAATATATTATAACAGAACATTCGACCATGTGACATGTGATTAATGAAGAACATTGATTAAGACATAGGGATGATTAGAATTTAGTCCCATTGACGGGCAGTGTATTAGTATTATAACTAAGCTATACCGTTCATATTAATTACAATCATAAGCAGTTCCACTACTCAACTGATGCGTAAGCATATAATAAATAATAATAATTAACTCTCACTTATTTGAAACATTCATCCATATTTACAAAATAATTTGAATAAATTCAAAACTCTCGTTAAACATAAATTACAATTATAATTATTTATAACATTAGTCGTGATTAACAAATGACTGGAGAGAACATATTTTTGTCTTATTTTTTGTGGAAAATATTTTAAGATTTTTATTAAATCCTAGTTAACAAATGTAACTACTAACTTTTCCAATATCAACTAATGTACAATATATTTTCTTAGACAATTTCATAACATTTTTATATTGATGAGAATAATCCGAAGACAAATATCGCTTCTATTGGCAATAAAAGGGAAAAATTGTTGAAACGTAATGGTCGATCATTTTTAACGAGTTTCGATGTTTATTTTTAAATAGTATAAAATTAAGGTACTATTACAGTAACCTCTTGACTTCTACTCACTATCCCAGATCTCTCTCTATCTCTTTCACGTTCTCTATGCCATGGGTTTTATTTATGCGAACAGTTCACGACTTTTTTGCAACCACTTTAAAGCTTAAATTTACACTTTGGGACTATCATAACTTTGTCAGTTATTGAGATCTACCACCGCTGACACTGCCAGAAGCGATCGAGTGTTACCGGCATATCGGTACGCCAATTTCGAAGGACCATAAGTTAAATTAGTTCGGAAGTTCTTCTATGGGCTCTTGATTCCAAATGTTAAAAGCGCTTAATTGGAACGATATGTTTAATAATTTATCCTTTTTTAACAAACACGTTATTATGATATGAACAGACCACCACACTTATGAAAAAAATTACAGTTAATATCGCCACAGATAATGCATGGCATAATTGGAATAACAGTGAATAGCAAATGTTAGAGGAAAATTAACACAAAACTCAAGACGGTGCTATGAAATATGAATATAATGAAGTATTTAGTACCTATCATAAATGTTCTTATTTTTAACGTTAAAATTTATACTAATTTTTACTAAAAAATAATAATATGGGCATATAAAGATAGGAAGAAAATATGATTAATAATAGTATTGCATTGCTCTTGCGTGCTCTCTGGAAATGGTATCACTTAACATCGAATAAGCAAAAAAGTATTTATATAAAATTATAGTAGTATTATTAGTATGGTATTATTTATATTTTTCAAATTCATAAAGTAAATTCAGACACGTTCTCACGTATCATGTAACAATTTTTTATTTATTGACGTCATATTATTTCACAATACAGTAGACCACTTACTTTACACATAAGTAAATATCATTAAACTATGCCAGTTCAGCTGAAGCAGTATTCATATAATTTGGACAACGTAGAGCTTAGTGCTTTAGACATTATTAAATGTATGGTAATGCATGGCCCAATAGTTTCGACATACTAACAATATTATGGAAGTTCACTTCACTGGGCTCTGGAGAAATTGATTTGTGGTTGAGTGAGTGTTAGGGCTACAACATTTTTAAATATATTTTGTCATTTGGAGATTTTATATTTGTATCACAAGTTAATTTTAGTAACAACAAGAATAGGATCATTCCAGAAATTGAGAACGCTTACAGAAATATGAAGAATCTCAATAACCCTGTTTGATTGATTGAATCTAAAATTAATTATAAGATTATAAATTGACATTGTTTATGCTTAAACAATATTATATTAATTAAAAAGAAAGAGCTGTTACCACCTCTTGGTCTTGGACTCTCTGTATCTGTTTCATAATCACTTTTTATATTTACAAGTAGGTGATCAGGACCATATCGGTTTTAGATCTAAGACTTTAGTTGAATGTTATCAAGGTCAAAAGTCAAAGTCAAAATAACTTTATTCATATATATGTAAACAAGTCGTCGTCAGAAAAGAAGTTGAATTAATTCTAAATTTACATTTACTACCAGTTCGCAAGTCAAGGGCGAAGAGCGGGTAAGAAAGAAGAACTGGCAAGATTCTCTCCGCCACTCTTTTTAATCGCTAAATTGTGAGTCATACAAATTCTTTTAACAAATCAATCCCAAGGGATTACGATCATTTAAATATTTGTCAAATTTATAACAAAGCTTTATTGATTAATTAACGTTTAACAAGAGTTTCGAATTTTTTATAAGAAATACAATGTATTTCTTATAAAAAATTCGAAACTATGAGCCTGGACCTTCGTATGAGGGAGTTTTTTTGTTTTTTGTTAATTGAAACTATATAATTATATAGTATATTTAAATTTTTTAACATTACAATAACTATTCATAACGTATGGTAAGATTGTAACAAGAAATAGTTCTTGTTACTTTATTAAATATTACATGGCTATTGTACAACATCTCACTCACTAACTATCTATGATATAAAATCATAATATATAATTAATTAATAAAATAATACATTATCATCATAACTCGAAGCAGCAAAATAAAATTTCATCTTCTTATGAAATGTTAGGAGTACTAAGTGGAATCCCAACCGTAGTTGTACCTTAATTTGTCTTACAAATTTGATCTAAACCTAGATTGTATTCGTAATGGGATACGCGAGACGCCAATCCTCCAGCCATCCTAAATTATAATGTCTTTCACAAACATTGTATACTTTTAAGTATTAACTACAGTTTGACAACCCTTAAACTGTGGTCTCAGTGACGGAGGCGGATTGCTCGTAGCTTTCTCATTTTGTACAAACACTCTTGTAATAAATATAGAGGTTTCCATTTGTTTGTATGTTACTACAAATTATGCTTGTTTATTCAAAGGAATTTTGCTGATTCCACTTACTTGCTACGGTTCTATGTACTGTTAATGCTACAAATGAGCTACCTCGTAGCAATA
Organism: Pieris melete; assembly: GCA_963693345.1. NCBI lineage: Eukaryota > Metazoa > Arthropoda > Insecta > Lepidoptera > Pieridae > Pieris > Pieris melete. The sequence continues at coordinate 951,285 of CAVNZK010000032.1, read as the reverse complement.
TACGACGTAGCTCTTTCGTAGCAATATTACTCATTAGCAGATATGGTGTCCTGAGAGTTGGATATTATTCATGTAAATCTAAGTAAAAAAATATATTTATTCATAAAAGATAATTTTTATTATATTTTTGGCCGAATAATCCAAGATGTGGATATCTATGGCGCGCTATAAGATAATCTCTAAGCCGTAAGTAACCCACAAGAAAACTACACATTTATTTTATAACAATGTTTATTTTTTTCAGCTACTGAACTGAGGTAAAAAGAACCTTATGATATCTATAGGACTCAATCATCTACAGTTTCTGAGTACTTCATAGACCTAGAGAGATTTTTGATTCCATCAATGACATTCAAAACTAACAATACTTAGTTATAATCATGGATTATAAACACCTATGCTATAATTTCGCACGCCAATAGATTTTTGAAGTGAAACTTCTTTAGGCGCATGATAAAATTTTTACGTATGAAATTTTATTATATTATTTATTATTAGCGTCACGAAGATGTGCAGCATCTATAGTTTTAGATTTGTATAAATATGAACAAGACTTAATAGTTTGCCAAAGAAGTTTCACTTCTGAGATATGTACTTTTTACGCAAGTGCACTTTTTTTCATAAATACGCTGCATCGCTCACATTGAGGTTTTAGACAAAACCCGAATCGCTCAAGTCGTTTAACACTTTTAAACTTGTAACATTGAATTTGCACGTATCTCATAATATATTATATCATTTTACTTGAACAACATGTCTAAACAAAATCTCACCCATTAATCTAGATAGAACCTCGCGAAGGAAAAAATAAAGATAGGACATGAAAATGGCGGTTCGTAAATAGAAGTGGCGCTTCACGTGAGAGGCGAGACGTGTTTCCATCCTTACCGCATACTTCATAACATTTTTTTATCCCTACAAAGAAAATTATATCTTCTAATATATAAAATTCTCGTGTCACAGTTTTCGTTGCCATACTCCTCCGAAACGGCTTGACCGATTTTGATGAAATTTTTTGTGCTTAACTGGTATCTATGAGAATCAGCCAACATCTATTTTTCATCCCCCTAAATGTTAGGGGTAGTCCCTAAATCTTTATTTTTATTTTTTAAACAAAATTTTTAATTTCTATTTTTTTATGATACAACATATAAAAATACATACAATCCTCAATTTTCACCCCTCTACGATCAACCCCTATTTTTTTATTATAAATGATATATATGGCTAAACGACCGGTCAGCTAGTAATAAATATAATTATTTACTGTGGACCACTATTAAATCTATTTATTTAGCGCAGTGTGGGGGATGAAACTTGAGGATCGTACGTTCGAATCACGGCACCAATGTTATTTTGTGCACATTCAATACTAGTTCGTCCGGTGAAAGAAAACAAAAGAGGAAATTTTATGTTTTCTCTAAAAATCGTCTCAAAGTAAATCTCGGTTTAATAGTAATGTTTTTGAAGTAAATCTTACCTTGTCCCGTCTAGTTAGTCTTGAACATTTCAAAGAAAAATATCTACGTGTTTTCATCAAACATAAGTAGTAACTGTAACAAAATAAAGATGTACTTTATTAGAGATGATATTGTTTTTCTGAAGAAAATACTTACTTGGTAGCATTTAATTTCAGAAAATGTTGGACTTTAAATTTAAATAATAATCACATATCATCATCATAACATCGCAGTTTTTGCCGCGCACCACCACTATGTGGAATCGGAAAATTGCGTACAAACTCTTAAAAGGCCGGCAACGCATTTCCGAGCCTTATGGCATTGAGAGTGTCCCTGGGCGGCGGTATAAATTAACGTCAGATAAGCTTTCTGCCCATTTGTGCCCTGTTCTATAAAAACATAGAAAAAAACTTAACTCGTATAACTTAACTTAACGTATTTATTTTCTATAAAAATAAATACGAAATTCATAAAATGATTATACCATACAATTAGAAAATATTTTTATTAATTTTATGAGTTTAGGCTCAGTCGTATAGTGAATAAACTATGTAATACCGTAGAAAATTGTCACAAATCCTTTAATAAAAATATTACTATTAAGATTACCTCAAAAATCTGTATACAACTATATAACATGTACTTATTCCTTCGTGAAAAAGCTTATATTTGATGTGGTGACTGTCTGTCGCGGTGATAAATTATATTCTATTGAATTTGACGGGACATTTTTACTTTTGTTCATGTTTTTTATTATGTTTATTTTTACACAACACTATTTCGCGCTGTGTAACATGTGATAAATGTTTTCATATGGTATAAAAGAGCTGTATTTTACTTAAGTAATGCGCAATAAAATACAAACGATTTGATTTAAATTTTTAAATATAATTTATTCGGTGGCGGTATGTTATATAGATACGTTCAGATATATTATGTTAAATGAAACACTTTGTTTGAAGCTGGCTAACAACTGGCTTTAATTGTTTAAAACATGAACTTATAACTAAGATAACATTACGGGTAGTGGGGTTGCGATGCTGAATTAACAAAAAACTAACTTGACTTATTGAAGAGTTCGTAAATCTAAGTGAGACTTAACTCACTCAGCGATATCATTGCAAATATCCCTGCAAATTGTTGAGCTAAACGTAAAGTTTTTCAAATATCGCTCTGAAGTTAGGTATTCGATATTATTGCAACCAAACTCCGGTTTTCTCTTTCAAACAAACGTAACGAACTTCCTATGAATATTGAAATACTAAATATTTCAAAATTGAATTTTTAGAGTTCCATTCTCGCGATTTATCTTCGATACTACACAATTTGTTTTTTTGACGATATAGGAAGAATCGCTGTTACAATTGTTTAGCTACTCATCAAAATTCAGGCTGTGTTTTGTGTTTGGAAGAGGTATTGTTCTATTTAAAAGATAATTAGTATTGTGTCTGTCTTCTAGAAGCTGGCTTGTCTTCAAACAATACTAAATTAAATAAAGATGTGCTCTGAACTAATTTGATAGCATCAGAAAATCTTACGTCGTTTTAAAAATAAATCAATTTTATAAAACTAATATAAATCAATTTTATATGCTCGCAATTGAAGATCAAAATTAATATAGGTAACACATTAATTAATCATAAAGGTAACACTGTACACTTATTATCGTCAAAAAAGAAGAAATGCTTCTATTTTTACATTTAGTGCCAGTTCTCAAATCAAGGGCGTAGAACGGAAGAGAAGAACTGGCTATAAACTCTCCGCCACTCTTTTTCTGATTTAACCGATTTCAAAAAGAGGTCTTACTTGCCCATATGTTTGTAATGTGTTAAAATTAAAAAAATGCGTGGACTACTGCAACCTACCTACTAAAACTACCTACCTACTGTAAGCTACCCTAAAACTCCGACGTGATTGACCCTATATATTTATACTAAGTACTTAACTTTAATACTTATACAGAACTTTAAAATTTCCCTGTCCTTGTAATCCCAAAGTCGCTAGAAACAAGATTTTTTAACCTATACAACTTTTAACGCTCTTGTGAATATGTTATTTGGTTTATATAACTTAATTACTAACTAATAACGATATTGATATATTATAACAGTCTTCTTTTTTATCACAGTCGGGTTAATTATGCTGAGAGCAAAAACTTAAATATATTCATTTATTTAGATTTAGCGTTGGTATCTGTCTTGACTATGTTGAATGATTTTTTTTTTTTCTTGTATAATTGATGTGTATTATATTTTAAACATATATGCTGTTTTGACTAGACATGCCTTATAACCCCTAGAAGAGGGAGTCCACAGCAAGTGTCCATCATGTTCGGTCTTGAGCCGCGTATTTCACCTCGCTAAAAGTCTTACCGGCTCTCTTTGCCTCATGCAACTGTACGATGCCAGGCCTGTGACAGCCACGCCTCCGCTTTCCTTGCGAGTTTCCATCAAGCGCCTGCTTGGGCATATGATTGGAATCCCTTCGGAGTATGTGGCCTATCCATTTCCATTTGCGTCGCCTGATCTGCTGGATAACCGGGGTTTGCAAATCCAAATGTTGTTTTAGAACTTATAAATTAAATTGAATTGTATTATTATATTTAAAAATTGAATAAAAAGTATACTGCGGAACCGGTGAATTCAAAAAATATTTGTTTGCCCGAATCCCGCTAGTTGGTGAATACAATTTTACTCTTTTAGAAATATTGGTGAACGTTGTAACCGTTTGTTAACTCAATTTAATATCGCTTTTACTAAATTTTTATCGCTATAAAATAAATCACGACAGAAACATCTAATAAAGATGTTTTCTGTTAGGAAATTATATGTGATCTAAGCCTTATTTATACAATTGTTTTAGGCCAAAGATACTTGTTTTAAATGATTGTTCAACGTCATGTCTCGTGTTACACGCATTTGTTCACCACCAGAACCTTTTTCAACCATACGAGCTTTTGGGTGCTCTATTAAGCTCACATATAAGGCTCTGAATCTTACATGCACTTCTTTGCCCGTTCTTTTCCCGGAAATCAAATGGTTATTCTACACAAATATATATAATAGAGATGAATATTTCTCCGAACTGTACTGTGCTGTTGTAACACTCGATGTAAACCATTTATGTATATGATGTATGTATATCGTGTAATATGTACAATACAAGTAATACAATCCAAATCCAACTTTTTTTTATGTAATAGGAGGCAAATGGGCAGGAGGGTCACCTGATGTTAAGTGATACCGCCGCCCATGGACATTCACATTGCCAGGCTCGCAAGTACGTTGCCAGTCTGCTAAGAATTGGTACGCTCTTTTCTTGAAGTACCCTAATTGGTTCGGATATACTTCAGTGGGTAACTGGTTCCACATAGTGGTGGTGCGCGGCAAAAAGTGGGATAAGAAACGCTCAGTTGTAGAACTACGGACTTTGAGGTGATACGGATAGTATTTTATATTCTGCCATGACATCCGATAATGAAATTCAGCTGCTATTGAACGTTACATTATTTTTTTGGATTGGTAGCTATTGAATTCTACTTTTCTTAAATTTACATATTGTCTAAAGAGTATTTCTATTAAGGGCCACTGTCTACTTAATAATCGTCTCTTTGTCGTCGACAGAGAGTCCCTTGTGAAGAATCTGTTAGCGCAGAGGAATGAGTCACACACGTAGTTCTGGAATTTGTGGGTGTGGCTTCCCAACGAACAGAAATCCTCGGAGCAGTGAGATCGCTTGTGAAGCCTGCGAAGTGACCAAGAAACTTCTTAGCTTCTTAGGAATCAGCTAAGCTGGCTTAATTAGCCAACACCTTTACGCACAACAACAATAATAAGAAAAAATTAGACGGACAAAACGTCGTAAAATTGCTGAAACTGAGTCCACAACATATACATACATACATCACATAGATGTTTTCAATACTCATTGTTTTTGTTTTAGCTATATAATTGCAGGATTTCGATAACTTAGACTTAACCCGTGCAATTTAATCTAATACTTATTTAACATCTGTTTGGTACACATTTGGTACATTGGTACACACTTGGTACATTGGTACAACTTATTTAGTGACGGTATTTTATTTCAATATTTTTTTTTTTATTTCATAAATATTAAAAATAACACAAATTTCCACACGAAATCACATAAGCGTCCATTGCATTATCATCTCAGAAACAGTATTTTTTTCGTATAAATTCTGAATCTAAAAATCTAAATTGCAGTTTTAATTGTGCATCGATCACACCGATGCATGTCGGCGACATATTGTTTAAATAGAACAAACAAATTGTGTGAAATGTATTATTTCGCAAACAGTTATATATGCCCGCTATTTGTATTCCCTGATGTGTCGCAATATTTACCTGCATAGAAATGTTGACAATATCATATAACTTCATGTTAATTCATTGACCAAATTAATGTTCCACAAGATACTCGTATATAAGGTATATCGCAATACATATATTTGATGTTGCTCTTTTTGGGCCTAAGCTTTAGGTCTTTTTATACTGTCGACTCGCAAGTGCGTTGCCGACCTTTTAAATCTTGGTTTTTTTTTCAAGTTTCTACGTCTTGCTCAATTATATTTCATTAGAGGTATATAGACCAACTATCTATGACTATGTCTAAGATATGACGGTTTCTAGAGTGAACTATCTAGATGTGAGAGAAGGACGGTTGATGCAAGTATACACGTAATCTTCAGGTAGATAACCTTCTAAATCGTAACATGAGCATTGAGCTAATACAGCTAAAATAACTTGACAATGACAATACAAAATACCATCCGTATCACCTCGACGTCCGTCGTTCCACAACAGAGCGTTTTCTAAGGCAGTTTTTGGCCGCGCACCACCACTATGTGGAACCAGCTGCCTGCAGAAGTATAGGTAAAAGTAGGGTCCTTCAAGAAAAGATCGTACCAGTTCTTGAAAGGCCGGCAACGCATTTGCGAGCCTTCTGGCATTGTGAGTGTCCATGGGCGGCGGTATCACTTAACATCAGATGAGCCTCCTGCTCGTTTGCCTCCTATTACATTAGAAAAAAAAATGTAGTAGCAGCATTTTCTTACAAATATATTCAAGATAGTAAACGTGCGCAATTTTAAATTACTCATACAGAATTACTTACTGTGAAAATTGACTAAAAATAAGAAATTGAAACTCATATGAAATTCCATCGCAGAATTGTTTCATATTACTAAATTAATATAACGTTACACAATGTAGTCAATATTTCAAGTCTCCAAAATTCTTCGAACATTATTCAGTAATGTTTTTATTATATTAGAAAACTACGCTGTTAAAAAAAACCAATGATTTGAATTACTCAAAAATGACTAAATATAAGTGCGATGCGTATTATGATTTTCGTTTTCTGAGAGCGTATTGTTTATTAAATTGAATTCTAAACTTAATCAAAGAAACAGACTGAGGTCGTTTTTATTGTTCGCCACAAGTGTGCTGATATTTTTAAATCAACGTATATGTCTGATCTGCTTATTATTAATTTACATGCCTAGTTAAAGCAGAATGTAATTCTTAACTTGTATTAATATCTTTTCATTAAGGCATAAATACTAATTAACTAAATGTTCCTAATGAAATGCTAAACCATTGTAATACTGAAGGCGTCGTTTCAAATTAGGTCAGAGATGTAAGGTGTGGGTGCCAACAATGTAAAGTATGACTCTGACACTCTGACAAATCTTAGAAAATGTATTTGACTTACAGGAATTATTATAGCTCCTGCTAAGTCGACACCTCGCACACGATAATTTTTAGTGAATTAAAAAATACTGAGAAAGAGCAGTGTTGGCCTAGTGGCTTCAGCGTGTGACTCTCATACCTGAGGTCGTAGGTTCGATCCCCGGCTGTACACCAATGGACTTTCTTTCTATGTGCGCATTTGACATTCGCTCGAACGGTGAAGGTAAACATCGTAACGACACCGACAAGTCTTAGACCCAAAAATTCGACGGCGTGTGTCTGAGGCTGATGCTGATCACCTACTTGCATTTTATATCAGAAATCTGAGGCCAAGACGTAAAGAGGCGTCACTGTTTTTTTTTTTTTAATACTGAGAAAGTTATAAGTAAAATATGCATAACAAATAATATAATTACAACCCGCAGTCGTAGTTAAAAATAGTACGCGCTAGTTTTTCCAGAAAATGATCTCAGATTTATCCATTAGTTCACATTTTATGAGGTCTCAAATCAGGACCCGTGGGTCCGGGTCAACGACCTCGCGTCAAATACGTTGTCGTCTACGAAAATATTTAATATCGTTTTTCACACACGTGACATGTTTTTTGAGCTTTGTAAATTAGTTGAGACAGTATCATATCATTTTTATTGCGTGTAGCTTCGTAAATAATTTGATATAGAACATTAAAACTAATAAATTCTTAATTTTTTTTTTTTTTTTTTTATAGAATAGGGGGCAAACGGGCAGGAGGCTCACCCGATGTTAAGTGATACCGCCGCCCATGGACACTTTCAATGCCAGAGGGCTCGCGAGTGCGTTGCCGGCCTTTCAAGAAGTGGTACGCTCTTTTCTTGAAGGACCCTAAGTCGAATTGGTTCGGAAATACTTCAGTGGGCAGCTGGTTCCACAAAGTGGTGGTGCGCGGCAAAAACTGCCTTGAAAAACGCTCAGTTGTGGAACGGCGGACGTCGAGGTGATACGGGTGGAATTTCGTACTCTGCCTCGACGTCCGATGACGAAACTCAGCTGCAGGTATTAATCCGAACAACTCCTCTGAACACTCTCCATGGTAAATGCGGTAGAAGATGCAGAGTGACCCCACATCTCTACGCAACGCCAAAGGATCAAGCCGCTCGGAGAGAGATTGGTCGTCGACGATTCGAACCGCTCTGCGTTGAATACGGTCAAGTGGAAGGAGCTGGTACTGGGGAGCCCCCGCCCAGAGGTGAGAGCAGTACTCCATGTGGGGCCGAATTTGCGCTTTATATAGTTGCAAGCGGTGGCCCGGAGTGAAGTACCGTCTCGCCTTGCTGAGCACACCAAGCTTTTTGGAGGCTAATTTAGCCTTTCCCTCCAAGTGACCGCGAAACTGAAGTTAAAATAATCTATACCGTACGCTTCACAAGACACTTTCTTTTGCGAACTAGCGAACTTTGGAATCGACTCCGATTGGGGGTCTTAATATAACAAAAACCTTAGCCACAGCAACGCTTGGCCGGTCTGCTAGTATACTATATAATATACTGGATTATTATCATCAATAATATCAACAAATATCATCACGACAGCAAATTTCCTATTAAAATTAACCTACTAAGATACTATTTAGGACAATATTGTAACTAACACAATAATAACCAAATTAACTTGGTTTCATTAATATAAATACTTCTTATCTAATGTATTATCTTTATTGGCAGATGGTCCTTTAGTACTCACATAAATATAAGTGCTATATTAAAGAAAAATGTACACATTTGTAACCCGTACGTGTTTCCACTTTATATTCGTGAAATTGAATGTGATTGAACTGTCACCTTGTACTTGACTTTCGACTTGAGTGAGTCATAAAAAAATATTTTTAATAAAAGAAATAAACATATTTTTTATTAACTTTCGTACATTACATAATGCCTGTGTAGTAAAGATAAAAATATGACAAAGATAAACATTATTTAATTTGTGTGTTTGATTCTTATCTCTCTTGTGTGTTGTCCACATGTAGGACTTCTGTATATGACATATTTAACTTCAATTACATCACTATTTCCCCTTTATCATAAAAACAAAAATGGTTAACTCTAAGAACATTTTAATACATTATTATTGCCAAAATCAGTTAGTATTTAGCGATAACAATCCATAGACACAATACTGATCAAGATTGAAATGCATTGGAGTTGAGCCAACTTCACCTGGTATGTCCTTAATACTCCAAGGCCTACACAGATACAAGTTATCCCAAAATTCCACTGTAGTCATCTGGTGCGTTTGGTTTACAATAGGAGAGATAAGTGCACTAACAAATGTTTGATTTAGTATATTAAACCTACTACGCAACGGGTGTATGTTGTATTTGAAGAGTAATTAGACAAATTCATCAAATGAAACAATGGAGTGCACAAAAAAATTTTGGGTAAACATTGCAATATATAGTGTTAAAAACGATATCCCACATCGATCATATTAATTAATTCACTGTAACTCTGGTCCGAGGTTTTACGGTTTTGAATGCTCCAAGCACTCTACTAACCACGGATATCCTAAAGTAGTTAAAAGAAAAAGAGTGCGTGTACTTATATACGCGCGTAAGAAGTTATACCACTTTGGCATTATTACAAATAGTTTTTGATATAATCAATTACAATAAAAAAATCAAAGACTGGAAAAGGAGTCATTATAGTCAATAAAGTTTAGTTTACATACCTATTTATTATTATTCTCTAACATTAAGAGTAACAAAAATTCTATTATTATTTGAATGTTGTTTTTAAATTATGTCCAATGCCGTAGCATCTTCCGAGGGCAACTTCATTCTGTTAATTTTGTGTCACGGTGCGCGCGCATTTTTAATTTCACTCTCATCAATTTTTCATAACGCGCCTAAAAAAGTATGACTTCAAAAACTTTTTAGTGTCTTCTGTCAGCTGGGGATACAAAGTATAAAATATTCCATGCTGTTTTCTTGATTTTAGTATTGGACGCACCCACATTCTACGGTGTGTTCTACGCCTACGCTTGAGTAATAGTAGTACAAGAAGCAGTGTTTCTTCATTATTGTAAATGAACTTGCATCATATTATTTTACTGCATTATGCGGTCCGTCTATGGCGACCTAAAGAATTACAAAAAACTATAAATATCCCATCAAAAGTGACATATAGATACATATAGAGAAACTATATCTTATCTTAACTGCACTCTACACTATAGAACATTTTTTTCGCGAGCAAATGAAGAGTTTATAAATAATTAAAAGCATATAATGACTCTGCATCAATATATCTGTTTATATCTTCGCAACACTTTCATCATCACCACGTCATTTCATGCCATTTCCTTTCCGGAGAACACGTTTTGGTCAAAACTCACCAATGTCGCTCCCCTCACATTTGAAAATCGGTTTTCGTTTACTTTTTACAGTTTAATTGTTTTGTTTAATTTATTTTCATTATCTCTTCGTGTATTTTATGTTTGCCTATAAGTGCTTGTCACATTAAAAATTGTATTTTATTTTTGCCGAGCGTTGCCAAGCTGTTATAAATAATTAAAACAATAAACAATTGCTCATACGAGGAAAATCATTGTAATGAAATCAACGTGGTTCAGGTCGAGACTTATTGCCAAGTAAGACTGCTATCATAAATATATAGCTACGTTTTTAGCCTCTGCAACTTTCGTTACAATAATATTGAGTTGTCTCTTTTCATACAAATAGCAAATATTTATGTAACTTTCTGTGTCTTACATATAATTATAGAATTAACTCCTTATTAGTAATAAAACAATGCAATCGTCTACTAAGCTACACCATTTTAATTAAGTACTCAGTATCTTTTTATTACAGCGTAAAGATAATTTGTCAGACAGAGTCGAGACTGATTTAGTTAAAAAAATGAAATTGATTTTTGTTTTATGAAGAAAGAATAAAAGCTGCAATGCACACATATATTTATATTTAATTATACAGCATACGTACAGAAAGTGTATAAATAAAAACTTCTTCAGGTGCACTGAATTACCGGTTAGCTTGCGCTAGTTTAAATAGTTATGGCTGACGTGTGCCGGCCCTAAAAAACCTAAAGAAACTAAAAAAAGTGCGTGCGTACAAAGTACACATGTCAGAAGTGAAGCTTCTTTGGCAAACTTATTTTAAACTCTTGTTCATATTATTACAAATCTAAAGCTTTAGGTTTCCGAGACTTAGAGGGAGAGAAAAAGGAATTTAATGAATTTAATTGTCATTAAAATATTAAATGTGTCGAAAATTAATGCAATCACTATTATAATATTATAATTCAATATCACAATTAATAAAATCACGTGGTATTTTAATTTAAATCCGTTATTTGAGATTTCAATAAATTATTTTGCATAAAATCTCTTTACGAAACTCTCCCTTTTCTTCAAAAAAAACGCTGCACATCTTCGTGACGTTCCCTAAGAATTTTACTCACATACGCCTAAAGAAGTTTCACTTCAATAAAATTTATTATCAAAATAGGTGTTTTAAATTAGTCTCGATATACATTGATTCATACTCAATTTTCACTTTTTGAAAACAATAATTTTCTATTAAAACCTTGTCCTCGCAACAACCCTTACATATGAAGCATGCCCAACTTCAAGTTGACGCAAGTCTTGAGCTTTGTGAATATTAACATGTTGCGGAAACTTTCCCTCTAAATGCTAGTTTAGTTCGACTACACAAGTGTAATCATATTCAAGTTTAGCACATGTAGATCTTCAGTGTATGTGTGTGTTTTTAAATGTTCACCCAACCTTCATAACTATAAAAATACGTGTGGCACTCGAGGACTGCCGCGGTAAAGCTATTGAATTGCATTTTTTATAAACTCATGCAATATAATTATTTATTTTTTGCAGTATTTTTTTTTTCTTTGATATTGATTCAAGTTTTTTCTTTGATACCTAAATGGCTTTAGCGTCTAACTCTCATCCCTGAGGTCGTAGGTTCGATCACTGACTGTGCACCAATGGGCTTTCTTTCTATGTGCGCATTTAACATTTGCTCAAAGGTTGAAGGAAAACTTCATGAGGAAACCGGCTTGCCTTAGACCCAAAAATGCAACGGCGTGTGTCAGGCACAGGAGGTTGATCACCTACTTTTCCATTAGATTGACAAATGATCATGAAACAGACACAATAAATAAATAATCAATTTACCGATTTGCGTTCGTACACCGGCTATACTGTATATGTTGTTTATAAATATGCGCTATAAACGCGCGACGGATCGCATATGTAAAAAAAAAAGCACTAAGACTCCAATTGACATATGTCTAAATGCATATAAAGTAAATCAAACAAACAAAGTTATAGTTATTCAAACGAAGTAGTTTTTGCTTTACACATAGACATTAAATTCTTTGAGTTACAGTTAAACCACGTCTTTTCATAATCGAACTTACCATAATAAAAGCGTAGCTCGAAGAATATTCTAAAAGCCAACTAAGATGACATGTGACATATTACTATTGCTTCGGTGGATTTTACTGAAATATTTCGTTACGACATAACATAGAATGTTAGTAGTAAGGTATAATATGTAAACATTTATTTATATTATTCTCGAGACGCCAAAAGAGGACTAAACCTTTTAAGTTAATAATAATAGTGAATATAAGTGCAAGTGCGGTATCTCGGACACACGAACATAGTGCCAAAACATTATAGAACACTAAGACAATTAATGAATGTTACCTTAGTTTAGGCTTTACACAGTTTTAAAGAAAATTAAGTCAACATGATATTAATTAATAGCGATCATAATTGTATAGGCTAGATTGTAATTAATGTAAAGTATCCTCTCTTTGTGAACTTATTGTAGGAAAAAAAATATTATTTTTTATTTATTTAATTTTTGTTTCATGCCTGACAAATCCCACCACCTCAGATCGTGTATCGTTCGATCGTGCAGTGTTAGTTAAATTTATCAATTTATTTCTAATTCATACAATATTTTAATGATTAAACCTATTGTTTAATAATTATGATTGATAACTGGATTAGGATCATAACCTGGACATAAAAACTTAAAACTTTGTAACTATTGAGATATATACTGAAATCAGTATAATTTTTTATTTTATACAGAAGAGGCTCACCTAGTGTTAAGTGATACATGGACACGCTCAATCCCAGAGGGCTCGCGAGTGTGTTGCCGGCATTTTAAATTGGTACGCTCTCTTCTTGACCCTTAGTCGAATTGGTTCGGAAATATTTGTTTATCACAGACTCCAAACCAATAAGCATTATCTTAAAAGCATGAAATGAAATATTAAAATCTATTAAGACTCATCAGACTAAATTGCATTTCAATTGCAGATCTGTTTGTACATTCATAACTTGAGTTCGTCAGGGGGCCAGCTTCGTTAGGCGAAGTGGCCAGTCGGATAAACTTGGCTTAAGATGGAGGCACTTCGTCACTGATTGATTGTCGGTTAAGCCAAAGATAGATTAGCTGTAAGTTACAGGATTTTGATAAGTCAGTTCTTATTCTTAGCCTTTACCGATCTCACTTTATTACTAATATAGCTTTTACAGGTTGTTTAATTCCTCTCGTGTCATTGTGGTCGTTTAAAAACATCATAAGCCCGTTTTACTTTTTTTTATGTTATAGGATGCAAACAGGCAGGAGACTCATCTGATGTTAAGTGATAACGCCGCCCATGGACACTCGCACTGCCAAATAGCTCGCAAGTGATAAGAATTGGTACGATTTTGTCTTGAAGGACCCTAAGTCGAATTGGTTTGGAAATAGTGGGCAGCTGGTTCCTTCGTTGTCGTTCAGCCCCGCATGGAGTACTGTTCTCACCTCAAGGCGGGAGCCCCCAATACCAGCTCCTTCCGCTTGATCGTTTTCAACGAAGAGTGATTCGAATCGTCGACGACCAGTCACTTTCCGTACGGCTTGATACCTTGGAGTTGCGTAGAGATGTGGGTTCTCTCTGCATCTTCTGCATTTACCATGGAGTGTGTTTTGATGAGTTATTCGGACAAATACCTGCAGCTGAGTTTCATCATCGGACGTCAAGGCAGAATACAGAATACTATCCGTATCACCTTAACATCCGTCGTTCCACTAAGCGTTTTTAAAGCAATTTCTGCCGCGCACCACCACTATGTGGAACCAGCTGCCCACTAAAGTATTTCCAAACCAATTCGTCTAAGTATCCTTAAGCAAAAGGCGTACCAATTCTTAAAAAACCGGCAGCGCGCGTGCAAGCCATCTGGCAGAGCGAGTGTTCATGGGCGGCGGCCAATCAGGGGAGCCTCCTGTCCGTTTGCCTTTTGTAACCTAAAAAAGGTATGCGATTTCAATTAAGAATTCGGGTATTGTTAACTGAGCAGCCATACGATTCTGTAACTCTCTTTTCGAACTCTCACTGCGACTGATCTTTACGATTTGGCATTCTGATAAACAATAAACTACAAGCTCCCTCCTTATCAGAATGCCAAATCGTAAAATGTCTGCTTCACGACTGATTTGAGCGCGACCCCCGCTGCGAAAACCGCAGTAAGAGTTCGACAAGTGAGTTACAGAATCGCAAGGCAGTGACAGCAAGCTGCCACGGGCAACTAACATACGGCAATCGAACGCTTAAGGTTACGAAATAATGCATTATTTTTCTTAAAACCATGTAAAACATCAAACTCATTATAATTATTACATTTGATATATTCTTGTCAACGAAACATTTTACCTCGAAAGTTCATCAATTTTTCAATCTCAAAACTACGTTAGTAAAAATAAAATCCGCTCCCTCTTGAATTTTAAGCTCTTCGTATTCCCGAAGCTCATTTACAATTTTGTCACAGAGTAAACAAGTTGTTAAAGAAATTGAAAGTGAATGAAAAGCGAAAATTATTTCGTCTGCGACTGATTTATAGCGAACTAGCTCTGTGCACGTATTTGCTCACAATTCAATCGATTTGTCTTTATATTATTAAGCTAGAGCGAAGACCATAGCCTAGCCGGAACTAGGTGGAGCTGGGCAGAATTGAGATTTACCATAGACAAGGGTCACGAACGTCTGTAAAAAATTGACCTACAAATCGACAGAGTGGTACAAAAGACTGATCACCTACTAAGTAGGCAAGGAGGTATTAAGAAATAAATGATCTTGGAGGTTGTAGCACCACTGGTTAGTTTTTTCGTATGTTCTTGTTACGTCTGTCTTTGTTTTTTTTTCATGTCCAATCGAAAGTATTGAATACCTAATAAAAAGGTTTGTTGTTATGTTGATGGAATTTTAGATTTAGCAAGTATAGAAGACCTTCCAGTTGATAAAATAATCTATGGTAATCTAGTTAATTTGCTGTTATTAAGATTTGAATCTGTACAGAAAATATCTACCTCTTGTGCCATTTTCTCTACGGGATTTCGATCGGATCCACCGCCAGTTCTTCTCTTACGTTCGTCCCTTGATTTGAGAACTGGCACTAAATGTAAAATTAGAAGCATTTCATATACATTTCTTTTAGTGTACAATGTTACCTATATGATTAAATGATGTTTTTTATTTAAATGAATTATATTCAATGTACAGACATACACACTACACAGTCTTTGACAATATGTAAGTTCTAAGTATTTGAAAGCTCAATGTAGTCTTATCGTAAAACTTAAAATCACTTTCACGAATGTCACTAATCATTAAATTCGTCTTTAAGCTTACTTTTAACTTGGATTTTATCTTAACAAGGTAATAAGGTTTTATGAAGCATTTATAGATAAGCTTTTAAACTTTTTTGAGGTACTATAACTTGTGTTTTTTTTTCTAAAATCGGATAAAATGGATTTGGCTCTGCCTATATCTTTGTTCCATTATTTTATGTTTACTTCTTCAATCTACGAGTATGTTCAACGTCCCACAAAACTGTTGTTACATTTTGATTGTGTGATATACATTTATTTATTCACATTCACACACACACACACACACACTTTTGTTACATCATATGATTAAAAACTTCTAATTAAATCGAATATATATATTAAACTAAATAATTTTTAGCTTACACTTGTAAAAAAGTTGTTTTAAAATATACATTCTCTAACAAGGTTTAGTATAAACTGCGTAAAAGCCTCAGCACGTGCTCAGGTCCAACCCTACAATCATCTCTTTGGATGTGTTCCAACATTCCTCCTTCACCCGACCAACGACCTACATATTGTGGTGACAATAGGGCTGTCAATTTACCCTTTTTATATAACCGAATCGTATTATCGACAATTTTATATTAAATATTTGTTATGAGTACGTTATTTATGTATATAAATAAATTTATTTATAGACGATACTATTAGTCCAATTTGTGATATAGTTCTCTGTCGTAATACGATGTAATTCCTCTGTACTACGTCGTTGGGTGTAGGTTTTTAAATAGAACGTCTTAAATATACCAACAGCGTAAAATTTTGGGTTGCAATTATTAATTGATTATCGTAATAAATAAACTTTAAACATTGTAAAAACAAGAACTAACTTTAAAATATAATAACTAATATAAATTATTAAAAGGAGTCCCTTTAGGCAAGGTTCCGAAGATACTGGCAGCGTTGCCCCTTTGAATAGCTAAATCTTTGTCCGAGGTAGCTGCCAGCTCTTCGGTCTCCTTTGATGTCGACTAACCTGTTAGCTATTTCCTTAAAAAGCCTTATAGCGCTAGGACCCCACGGACCAAGGGTCTCGACACCGAATGGGACAAAATAATATTCGAAGCCTAGATAAGACCCCTGTATTAGCATGCTTTAACCTAATTATATCTATAGTACATATTCTGTGTTAGAAAATTCGTTGCTTCAACAAATTACTATACTCCGATTAAGACTTTAGGTTATATCACTCTGTTTATTGTTAAAAATTGCGTTAAAATTTTAAACCTAAACTATTCAAGTATATGACAACCCTGATCTAGAAATCCTTCGCCTAGAGAAATGCACTAAATTATGTCAAAAACTACAGTGTCGAAGTGTGAACTTATGAGTAATTGAAGTTTAAAACGAAAATTTATGATGTCAGTGGTAGCATATCATCATTTTGCTATCCCTAAACTAATTTAATCTTCGCTTAAATCTCAATTGAAGGGGTATGACGGGCGCAGATGCCCATAAAATAAAAGGCTAATTACCTATTATAAAACGGTTTGCGACGTTATTTTTTATCCAGATATCACAAATATTAAGCATACCGTGTATATATAATCATATATGATTTACTTGTGAAATCCCTGAGATACAAAGGGATATAATCCGGGATGGATTCACACAATCTCACTTTTCTATCACAATGCATTAGTTATAATGATCCCAAAATGTATCATTAAAAAAAAAAAAAAAAAAATAATAAAAATCACTTTATTTGACGAAAACATTTTTGGTACTTACATTCTAAAGGTTATAAACATACAATATGCAACGAACATGCAACGAAGCGTTGTTTTTCACTATTAATTTGGTCAACCTCGAACATAAAATAATTATATGTGCACTAGCGATTAAACTAGGCCTAGCCTGTATCTTAAACGCTAGTTCCTTCCAGTGTCTTTAACACATTAGTTAGATTGTTTGTCATTAAATATTTGAACGGGTTATAATTTTATTGTTTATAAAACTAAGTGAGGGTAGAATCTAAAAAAAGTTGTTGCAATAGGTTAGACTATAGTAAATGTGAACTTCGACAAATATTTTTTTTTATTTTTTATTTTTTTTTTTATTAAATCTTGTGGATGAGAAACTTGAATTTATTGTTGTTATAATTTATATAATTACGGAATATAAAATTTAGTACTAAGATTTTATATTTAATTTACATTTCAGCACACTCTTAGGACTGAAGTTAGATACTTTAAAAAGGGAAAATTTTATTATTTTACATTAGTAAACAAGTTTTCTATTTCATTATATTTCTGAGTTTTTAGCCATTCAACCAGTTTTATTTTACATTCATAGATATTAAGGGGATAAATATTAAGAATTTTATTCAGTCTATTGTACAACATGGGGCCTGTATAACATTGAAATTTTTGTAAGTAGCTTGTTTTTGTTTGGGTGGTGGGACAGACTCTATGTGATCTTCTATTTGCGATGGCATCATCATATATTATTTTTTTTATGTTGGTAGATTATTACATTTTTAATATATAGTTGTCTGATTGTTAGGACGTCGCATTCTGAATAAAGATCAACCGTAGGGTACCTGAATGGTTTAAATTTAATGACTTTAAGTAAGGTACGATATATCATTAATAATTATTATTACAATTAAGTTTTTATTTCTTATCAATAATTTCAAACTGTGATTATATAGTAGTCAATTTTGTGTTTAACCCAAATTAATTACAAAATTATACACAAGTAAATGTAAATATTTTTTGTTAAATTACATAAAAGAACTTTAACAAAAACTCATTTCATTATAATCAAACATAAAACAATTCTAAATATTGATATAAGAAAAAGTACGTAACATTTTCATATTATCAGAAACGCCGGAAGCCAAACTAGCCGTATTGAATATGAAAATGGAGCAAAAGAAAACATTTTATGAAAATATTCAATATGAATGACAAGGGTTCGAGCTATTATTACGTTGAAGCTACTTATAACTTGTATAAAAACTTCTAAGAATATTTATTGTTAGTCGATGCGACATATCCATACAACATAGAATATTTAAATATGTGAATTTAAGACATTTATTCGTAGTTTCTAATCCGCTGTTTGTTTGTTAACGCAAACAATGTTAGCTAAGTCGTTCAATCGTACTTAAACCTGGGCGTACGTTTTAATTTCCGACTGTACTAAAGGATTTCTTTTTAAAGTGTGTATTGTATCACTTATGTATGTATTTTTTTTTAAATGGCTTTTATTTGTGCCAACTGGGCACAAGGTACTTCGCCAGTGTCGTGTAGATGGAGAAGGCACGAAGGAGATTGATCGGTGAAAATAATAATTTAAAAAAGTTGAAATTCGATTGTTTTAAGACAGCATTGACAACACAAATATGAGTAATAACATTATTAAATACCTACTACTTCCTATTTACGAATAGGAAATAGTATATAATAATAATAATTTATATATATATTAATTACACTTTAATTTTATTGCTTTCTATATATTTACAGAAAAATCTACAATATGGACTAAACACAAACATTAACAAACATTTAACACTTAAAGGAGGAGTTTAGGGGGAAGAACGTAATAGAGAGGATAGGTTAGTTTGGGACAGTTAAATAGAATGTGAGATACAGTGCCTTATGTATGTAAAGGAAAACATGTTGAGGAACGTCAAAATGACAGACATGCTAGCTTGATCTTCCTGTCTATAAAAATTATCAAAGTACCAGACGCCACTGCATGGAACTATTAAAAATAATAGATATATATGAATTACTAGCAGACTAGGCCAAGCGTTGCTGTGGGTAAGGTGTTTGTTATATTACATAGTAGTAAACTATTCAAGGGAAACGGTAGGAGAACACCAGTCATGGGGACCATGCTTTTTTGGTGCCTATGCCATTAAATTGTAGCTTATGTGAAACGTTGGTACTTTCAATAGCGCCATCTGTTAGAATTGTGACTGTCAATTAATAAACAAATAATTTGCAATAAAATAATATTGTGGATATAAATTAAGATGTAAGCTTATCTTTTAAGTTAGATCAAACTGCACACGGTGTGCATAATGGAAATCGGTTAAGTAATTTAGGAGTCCATAGCGAACAAACAATATATATTAAGATAAAAAATATTTCCTACGCGTGTTTTCAGATCGTATATTGTGCAATTTAAAGTAAAAAAAAACAAATTTAATGTTTATTAACAGATTTATAAGCACAAATACATCTAATTCCTTAGTCACCATATAAGCACATACGAGTATATGTTATTAAGAAAGGTGCAAAATTGAATGTTCTGTGGTAATGATCGATTTCTTTTCTATGAAAAACTTCATGTTAAGTTGCGTTAAAAGAAACAGTAAATTAACATGTAGTTTATGTTCGAACCAATTCAGATCCTCTAATTTCAGATACCTTAAGCCACGCCAGCATTAATAGCAACAACTGGAGCGTTTAGTAAAATTTAAGCTATTAAGCGAAATCCGAGCTAAGTTTCGAGCCATAAACAAGGTGCGGTCGGTTCACCCGCGTGGATTTATCGTTGTCTCACACAATGCTTTCAGAACCGGTATTTGTTGACTTCTCACTTTGCTATTGACGTACATTTATTGAAGACTGAAATTCGCACACAATCTTAAAATTTCTACAATTTCAAAAAGTAATGTATTTATTTATAAAAGCTTGCCAACGCTCGGCTCATTGATAAATGGGTACAAGAAAAAAATACAATATTTAATCTGACAAGCACTTATAGGCCAACATAAACACGAAGAGTTTTAAATTATAAAACTAAAGGGACAATTGATTTAAAAGTGTGAGGGGAGCAAATTTAAAGATTATTATAATAAAACTAGTGGACCCCACAGACGTTGTCCTGCATGATATTTCAACCGATTAAGATATTAAACAAAGTATGAAAGTACCGACTGCAGCGCCATCTGTCGGGCTGATTTGTGAATCTAAACCATTCCCAGATCCCCTTGAAGACACACAAAAAATTTCCGGGCTGATTTGTGAATCTAAACCATTCCCAGATCCCCTTGAAGACACACAAAAAATTTCATCAAAATTGGTCCAGTCGTTTAGGAGGAGTTCAGTCACATACACACGCACACAAGAAATATATATATTAAGATGAAACAACGTGCATGACTTCGCTTAGTATCCGAAGAAACTGACATTTTATTATAACATGTCAATACGGTAGAACGAAACAAGTGGCCCTAGTAATTTCATTTTGACATTTACAACAATAATTCTTATATGTTGGCGTCTTTATTTTTTTAGCACCGTGACTCAGTTAATGCACATGGCATTAAACCTGGAAGTCCGGATTTCACTTCCTCACAGAAAAAAATTGCGTTCGTAAGTAGGTACCGACAGTGCGCTACTTGCTTTATAAATATAAACGCAGAAATATGGCGCAACCCTTTACAACGAGGCTGCCTATATAATCAACATCATATTAGGTCAATGTTTATTCATTGAAATCGTCAATGTATATAAAAAATGGTGCGTGTTCTTATGTACGCGCGTATAAAGTTATACTTCTTTGGCTTTCTTTATTTTTTTTAAATATTAAATAATTAATAATCAATATTAGGCGTTAATAATTTAACAATATTTAATATTTAGTATATTATTCAATTATTAATTAATATTAATAATAATTATTATTATATTATTAATTCAATTTAATAACTACGTATGTTTCATAACCTTTTAACTAAGTATAAATAGGTCTTTGTGAAAAAGCATTGCTAAATTTCTTTGACAAAATAATTAAAACTGCTTTATTTGTTTAATACGCGCACGCTCGGCGACCATACTGAATTTTGTGTCACGGTGCGCGCGCATCGTAAAATTTCACTCTCATAAATTTTTCATAACGCGCCTAAAGAAGTATAACTTCAAAAATCAATGTATATTTGATATATTATTTACCCCACAATCATCAAAAGATAATAAAACAAAAACTTGTGAATTAAACAATCTAAGTCAAATAACTAATCTACATTAAACTTGCGAAAGCACATTGGAGTTACCATTAAGTAGTCTAAAACACATTAAAGCTCAATAAATTAGAAAGTGACACTTTAGCCTTGCCTGAAACTTTCAGTTTGCGAGCTTCTCTACGACAACTTATGTTAAATAGGTGCCACAATGCAAACGGATTTGCCTGCGTAAAAGCTCACTTCTTAACATTTATTTGCTTTGGAAATCGTTTGAGGGCTCAGCTAAGTTTTAGTTGAGAGACCGTGAACAAAATTTTTGGTTTGATTGAAAAGTATAATTGAATTTAATTTGTTTTTATAATCCTCTCACATGGCGGATCCATCCGTAGATTTGTATGGCAATTGTACTGGTGTAAGATAATATTAGGTGTAAAGAGTTTGTCGTATGTCTTACCGAAGTAAAATTACTAAAACTATCCCTTGAGAACCATTAGGGAAATCTGCTTGCTAAAAAATAGTATTTTCCTCGTTAATAATTTAATTTCATAACTAAAAAGTTAGCTGTGTAAAACTCGACAGATAACAAACTGAATAATTCCAACAATGTCTATTCAAATATTAAAAATTCTACAACTGTTTCGTGTACACAAGTCCTTGACGCTACAACTTGTACAACTTTAATTAAAGCAAAGAAGTAAAAACAATTACGAACATTCAACAAAAGTCAGGGTTAAAATTTCATCTCGCAAATTGGAGCCACAATAAGGGCATTTATTTCATACGAAATTCATTCAATAATGGCCCGAACGGATCCTTTTTGACCTCTGATTGTTTAATTAAATTTTATTTTACGACTATTTTAAGAGCAATCTTTATAAATGGGGAGATTAAAGGCTGTAACGGTCGTAGGCCACGTCTTATGGGAGGTTTGAAAAAGCTCCTTACAAAACGTCTTACAAAAATTGTATGTAAACATTTTTGGTGATATACATCATAAAATCTATTTAACAATATACTTCCACTGTATATTAATTAACTAGCAGACTCGACCAAGCGTTGTTGTGGCTAAGGTTTTTGTTATTAGTTTTTAGTTACATAGTAGTAAACTATTCAAGGGAAACAGTAGGTGAACACCAGTCATGGGTGGGCTATTTTGGTGGTTATGCCATTAAATTGTAGCTTATGAAACGTTGGTGGTACTTACAACAGCGCCAACTATTAGAATTGTGACTGTGAAATAATAAACAAATAATTTGCAATAAAATAATATTGCTTATTATATTATTGTTAATTAAAAAACAGTCCTTCAAAAAAACAGCGTACCAAATCTTAAAAGGCCAACAACGCGTTTTCGAGCCTTGTGGTAATGTGATTGTCCATGGGCGGCGGTATCACTTAACATCAGGTGACCCTCCAGCCAGTTTTACTTGGTACCAAGTTTTCATAAATTTTGTATTTACACCTCTCCAACTAACTGATAGTTTAATTAACGTATATGGTTCAATTAAATCGTGACATGCTTAGTTCGACAAATACTGGGAATTTACTAATGCCTATCGGAGTAATGTTTGTGCTAGTTTATCAACGTCAGGCACACGGACTGTTTGACGTATTCATTGTTCTAACTGTGCCATTTCGTAAAAGACAAATTGAAACACGCGGTAAAAGTTCTATATGTAACATAACAACATAAATCTATTAGACTCTGAGATTGTATTTAACTGAAATCTTTTATTTATTTCCACATAAGTATTATATCTAACAGTTACTACTAATGCGATAGAACTACACAAACCTACACTAATAAACCTACAATTAATAAACGTGTGTGACATGCTTGTTTCAACATAGTATATACATAGAAAATCACATTTTTGCATAGAGTTAAATCGCATGACAGGTAAACTTCCAGCTTAACTTCTTGGATTATAAAAATGTAAGTTAAGTACTCAAGTAGTTACAGATAATTAAGTCTCATTAATTAAAATAAATGAAAAGCTACTTAATGTTTGTATTTATAAATAAATAAATCAGATGAATGATTTAGTTTGCTTTTTTTCTTCTATATAACAAGGGACAAACGTTAAGATACCTCTGCCCATAGACATTGTCATTGCCAGAGGGCGAGTGCGTTGCCGGCTTTTTAAGAATTGGTGCCCTCTTTTCTTAAAGAACCCTAAGTTCGTAGTTCGAAAATACTACAATGGGCAGCTGGAAAGCATAACTTGCAAAAATATTAGTATAAAATGTTATGGAGCAGTAATGAGTGACAATATTTACTATTTATTAGTGTGTAAAGTGTAATTTATATTTATTTTTCAGTAGCAAAAGATTTCTTGAGTGCCAATAAACGTGTTTCTTCCATTTTATTAGTTAAAGCTAGTCTGCACTCTAGGCAGTTTCAGGAGCGTGCGAAAAAAACGAAAGTGTTTACCATGCAAATTTTCATATTTCGGCGATAAATTATGCTTCTTGCTTCGTATACGCGAAATATTAATTTACGTAAAACCCTCAAAAGTCCTGGAACGTTTTAATTTCCATCTTGGCCGCGTAAACTGTTAAATGGCTACGACGCTTTATGCGATCGTCATTTATAAATGTCACGACAAAATTCGCTGAATCTTTTTTAATAATGATAAATATTGCTCTTATTTTATTCAAGTAACACAGTATGGCAATCTCCTTTGATGTTTCAATATAGAATGTAACATTATGAACTAAGCTGATATTTATATTATTATTTCTTATTTATAGCGTAGGAGAGTATTAAGACCATAAGTTTTGTCAACGACTATAATTAATTGTTCTAATTATTATTAATAGTAAATTAAAGAGAGGGGATTTTTTAATTTTATGAAAAATTCATAAACATAAAAGCGAAAAAATAAGACGTAAAACAAAAGTGATAGATGCCTTACATTATGCCCTTAGGCTGCTGCCTCGAATTTCGCGGGCAGCGGGGCGGCAGCGGCTGCGGCGCGGGAGCGAGGCGGCCAACGCATACCTGTTCTCGAAACCAGCGTGCAGATCGCGCGGCATTATGGCGGTGTAGTGTTGTGTTCGTGGTTGTGTAGTCGAGATATTTGTTTTTATTCACGAACGAAATGTCTAAAAAACGGCGACAACATCTTTTTGATTCAAATTTATTCCTAACGCTCGATTTATTGTGGGCAAAAATATGTTATATGCAAAAATATAGTTCCATATGGGTCTCCTTTCAAAGATTTCTGAAATAATTTGCTCTTGCACGTCCGAGGTCATTTTGATACGTCACAAAAAATATGTACAGCACTATACTACAATGCATACGCGCAACGCGGGCGGTCACCGCTTGACTGGATTGCGCCGCTCGTTACCCGCCCCCGCGCCGCTGCCACGCCGCTGTTTTCGAGAACCGGTCCATTTGATTGTACGCATAATATCCTGCCGCTCCCGCGCCGTGGCCGCCGCCGCCCCGCTGCCCGCAAAATTCGAGGCAGCAGCCTAAAACAGAAGTGGCAATGGGCAGGGCAAGATACACAGATAAAAGGTGGATTAAAGATAACTGTATGGAAAGGACCAAGGGGAAGTAGGAGAAGAAAGCGCCCAAAAAAAAAGGTGGATGGAAGAAATAGAAACGGTAGCAGAAAGCGAATGGAGAAAGGAAGCCATAGACAGTCAGTTGGAAAAAGCTGAAGGAGGCCTTTATCCGTGAAGGGGTTCCGATCGACGGTACTGAAGGAAGCTAGAATATAGGATATATGTAGCAATAACAAGATTAAAATTAATGTATAAAATGTAAAAAAAATCTAAGCTGTGTATATAATTTTTTGGTCATAATTTGGAAACTGGCTTGGCTTTATTATTATTACATTGGCATGCCTTTTTTATATGGCTGATTGTGCGGTAATTAAGTAAATTCGCATATTGGGACGGAAATACTAACGCTGAGTACAGAATCAAAGAAATGCTAATTTATTTATTTCGTAATTCAACATTTACCAAAAAACAAAAAGCAGTCTCACTAAAGATATAACTAAATATGAAATACATACATACATATACAAAAAGGTAAACATGTATAGAAAGATAAAATCAATGTAAATCATTAGATACGCTAATAATACCTATTTGTGTATGTGTACCATTAAATATCCATATATCAAAGTCACGGATTCCAAAATAAAGAGAACCTTTTAATAAGTAATTTAAAAAGTTGGAATAGAAAAACGAAGCAAACGATACGGTACCATATTAATTAGCAATTGATTATGGAATTATCATGAAAAACTCATTCAGAGCTGAAATGAAATGTACATTAGATACTTCTCTCAACTCTTAATTAACTAATAATTGTGTATCGGGTGAATTTTTCTTTTACTAATTAAGTTGCGTGACTTATACTGTTAGACATTTTGAAGTTTTACATGAAAATAAAAAAGCAAAATCATAATTCATAAATCCAGTATTTTTTAAATTGGAATAAATCAAAAATCAGTGTTCACTCATAGCTTAATATTAAGAATATGGTTCAATTCTCAATTAATTTAACCTTACTTATCATTAGAATTTAGAATTTTTAAATTATTATTAATTATTATTTATTATTATTATTAATTTTAGAATTAGAAAATCTGCAAATTAGTATAAATGAAATTACTAATAATAAATCCTAAAGTTTTCCTTCACCGTTCGAGCGAATTTTAAACAAGCACATAGAAAGAAAGTGACTTGGAACACAGACGAGTTGCAGACTGAACGCACAAGGCCAGTACTGCTCTTAAAATAAAATTATTATTAACACTAGCTGACCCGGCAAACGTTTGTTTTGCCATGTTTATTATTTCTAGGAAACATTTTTTTTAATTCAATAAAAATAACTCTACAAAATAAAAAGAGGGGTTGATCATAGAAGGGTGAATATTAGTGGTTGTATGTATTTTTGTAAGCTGTATCATAAAAAAATAAAAACAAAAAAAAAGTCAAAATACTTTTTTTTTGTCTTGGACACCCCTTATCGCTTAGGGGTTTGAAAGATAGATAGTAGCCGATTGTCAGACTTTCTGAATATCGATAAAAAAATTCATTACAATCGGTGGAGCCGTTTCGGAGGAGTATGGTAACGAACATTGTGACACGAGAATTTTATATTATGTATAGAGATAATATATATTTGAGTTAAGTATCCTCTTTAAGATAACATCAACAGGATCACAGAAGCAAGAAGCTTCTCATAGGACATGATATCCATTATAACTTTTATCTTAGAAGCATGCCTCATTTTGTCTTTAAAATTGCCAGCGCTTCTAAATTATGACGGTATGAAACATGCCCTTTGTGCTTATACAGAATACAGAGCGCCTTAAAATTAAATTTAGCAATGCCGTGACGCGAAATATTGTGGTGTAAAAGGCGCACAATATTTCAGCTATGCTCCTTCAACGATTACATCGATTTTGTAAGCGGATATTCTGTCGGAACATATTTAAATTTGCGGGTTTTATCTTTAAAATTGTTTACCCTAAGGTTTCAATACACGGCCAATACATATAGGTCATATACATGTATGCCCTGTGGCTTGTAAATATTTACCGTAAGTAGTTTTAAGACATTTAATACGCTTCTTCCAAATATAGGTTTAATCAAGCTATAACCGTAAATTGTGTAGGTTATATAATATGATTGATTATGATGAAACATTGTGACTTAGGGTAAAATACAGCGTCTAGAGTCCAGGCTTGTGTTACTTTTCATTTCCCATATGTGTTTGACATACATACGTGAAAAATCAGTGGCGCTACAACTTCTTTAGGTCTGGGCCTTGGATTTCTGAATCTGTTTCTTGATCATTTTTTAATCTAACAGGCAAGCAGGTGATCAGCCTCCTGTGCCTGACACACGCCGTCGACTTTTGGAGTCTAAGGCATGTCGGTTTCCGCACGATGTTTTCCTTCACCGTTTGAGCGAATGTTAAATGCGCACATAGAAAGAAAGTCCATTAGTGCACAGCTAGGGATCGAACCTACGACCTCAGGGATGAGAGTCGCACGCTGAAGCCACTAGACCAACACTGCTCTGCACGTGAAAACTTGTAAATAATAGATATTGTTTAACTATTAGTACAGAATCGAGTGTGGACGTGTGTCAAGATCCAATACGTTTAAAGTAAACACTTTTTTACCGGATTGAATTATTATAAACTTTAATGACTACCGTGACCACGCACGCTGTAAGGCTGCGGCCTCGAATTTCGCGGGCAGCGGGGCGGCAGCGGCTGCGGCGCGGGAGCGAGGCGGCCAACGCATACCTGTTCTCGAAACCAGCGGGCAGATCGCGCGGCACTATAGCGGTGTAGTGTTGTGTTCGTGGTTGTGTAGTCGAGATATTTGTTTTTATTCGCGAACGAAATGTCTAAAAAACGGCGACAACATCTTTTTGATTCAAATTTATTCCTAACGCTCGATTTATTGTGGGCAAAAATATGTTATATGCAAAAATATAGTTCCATATGGGTCTCCTTTCAAAGATTTCTGAAATAATTTGCTCTTGCACGTCCGAGGTCATTTTGATACGTCACAAAAAATATGTACAGCACTATACTACAATGCATACGCGCAACGCGGGCGGTCACCGCTTGACTGGATTGCGCCGCTCGTTACCCGCGCCCGCGCCGCTGCCACGCCGCTGTTTTCGAGAACCGGTCCATTTGATTGTACGCATAATATCCTGCCGCTCCGGCGCCGCGGCCGCCGCCGCCCCGCTGCCCGCAAAATTCGAGGCAGCAGCCTTAAGCACGCGAAACGTCGGTAAATCTTTTACTTATGTAAAATAATACATAACTTCAATCTGGTAAAAAAGTGTTTTCTTTAAATGTGTAAAAGTTATGTTAATAAAAGACAATCCAATACGTTTATCAGATACGGGATTGTCTTGTATAACCTGTATAGAAAACTGTATTGTATCACAACTACTAAACCAAACATTTTGTAAAAGGTTCAAACGGTTCAAAATAAATGGGAAGATACACAAAAAAGCTTCTTTAAATGCTTTCATAATTCTAGTCGACAGTCAACACTATTATCTACACTTTCAGTATAAACGAGAGTCCTATTATTTGATTAAGCGAGTGAAAAATTAGTACTGAAGTCGAGTGCACTGTTGCGGCTCCCGCACTCCATTCAGCTTATTTACTCTCTTAATTTCGCTATTTTCGCCCAACTTTTAGATTTATTTCCTTAAAATAGGTCAATTAAGGTACTCGTAATAATTTCAAAGTTTGGGTTTACAGGCGAAATCATCGACGTAGATTAAATTTTATAAAATTATTGCTGATCCGGCAAACTTTGTTTTTTTCTAGGAAACATTTCAGTTCAATAAAAATAACTAAGTACTATAATAAAAAAGGTGTTGATCGTAGAGGGGTGACAATTAAGGGTTGTATATATTTTTGTATAGGTATCATAAAAAAATAAGAACAAGGTTTTGTCTAAAAAATAAAAATAAAAATTTAGGAGTGGGACCTAAAATAGATATTGACCGTTCTCATACTTAGTGAATATAAATGAAAAATTTCATAAGAAGCGGTCGAGCCGTCTCGGAGGAGTATAGGAACAAACATAGTGACACGAGAATTTTATATATTAGAAATGACGGAATCGGAGAGTAAGACAGACTAAGAGAACTACATTGTTCTATGACTAGAAAGTACGACCAGAATATTAACAAAAACAGAACTTGCAGATAAATTTATCAAAAATGGTAATCACGTTTTACGTATAATTCTGTACCGTTATACAATTATATTAAGACGATAACTATCTGATATTATGTACTAGTGTCACATTTTAGCTCAAATAAAGTAAAATCATTAAATTATTTTTAATATTGTTGTTGTTCAGACTAGACCTGCAGCTGAGTTTCATTATCAATACAAAATACCATTCGTATCACCTCAACATCCGTCGTTCCACAACCGAGCGTTTTTTAAGGCAGTTTTTGCCGCACACCACCATGTAAAACCAGCTGCCCACTGAAGTGTTTCCGAACCAATTCGACTTAGTCCATAATTCGTCCTTCAAGTTTATTGCCAGTTCTTCTCTTCCGTTCTACGCCCTTGATTTGCGAATTGGCAGTAAATGTATATTTCTTTTTTGACGTTCATAAGTGTTCATTGTTTTCCCTGTATGAATAAATGATTTTTGTTTTGACTTAAAAAAAAGAGCGTAACGTACGTATTCTTAAAAGGCCGGCAACGCACTTGCGAGGCTTCTGGCAATGTAAGTGTCTATGGGCCGCGGTATCACTAAACATCAGATGAGCCTCCTGTCCGTTTTACTATTACATAAAACAAATGAAAGATTTTACCTAGTAACTTATAAGTAAAAAATGATACGACAAAATATAACCCCATATAAGCCATCGGCTAATAAAGATTCGAGAAACTCATTCATGTTTGCTTCATTTCCTTCATTCAACTTCACCAAGCACAATAATTTATTCAAGGATTTTAATTTGATGCTCAATCGAATTCTTTTAGATCACAATAAATTACTGTCTAATTTCGAAGGCAAGGTTAAATAGATATTATATTTACTTTATTTTGTTAGTAACAGCGATGCACGTTACAAACGCACGGCCGTCGTATGAATGAGAACAGTGGTTTCGTCGAGACGGTGAAATAGTCAAGGACCGCTTCACGACTGGCACGTGCATAGCGATCGTGTTCCTTCAAAATTATTATTCATCCATGACAACACATTGTGCCTATGAAATTAAACCATTTTTTGTATTTTTTTGGCAAACAGGGCAAGATCACCTGAAGTTAATAGATACCATGGAAACTCACAAACTTAAAATGAAAATTTATGCCATCAAAACTCAAAAGAAATGCGAGTCACATGTCCAACATTCAAGACAGAACCAAAACTATTAACATCAATAAACTTATTATTTGTATGGTATAATGAATTTTAGGGTATGCAGACCTAGGCTACTTAAAATACTTGCAGAAACCAGCATTAGTTTAGGATTCCTATGTTCACAGTACCTTTAGGCGTTGTATATTTATTAGTATTCCGATCTCATTACAAGCAAAACAACTAGATTATAGTCCAGTCAGTCAAGACAATTAATTCATTATAATTCCAAAAGTTTTCGAATTTTGATGTAAGGTCGGGAGTGGTATTAAAACAAACTATAAAATTTTGCAACCTGCTCTGCGGTCCGGAACATTGTTAAAAATGCAATAAATGATAATTTGCTTAGTTCTTGAGACCAAAATTCCAAAAGTTCTGCAAAGTTGGAGTGGTGTTAAATATATTATTTTACATCACGTGTCAAATTTGCAACCAATTTAAGTGTACGGAACATTTTTTGTTATTAAAAATTAATGTTGTTCTTTATTAAACTGAAGGAAAACGTTCCAAAAGTTCTGCAAATTTGACAGATATATCGAAAATAAAATAAATAACAAAAAATGTTCCGTACACTTAGGTTGGTTGCAAATTTTATACGTGATATGAAATATTATATCGAAAACTTCCCCAAGTTTGCAGAACTTTTGGAATTTTTTTCACGACCATACAGACATAAAATTAATTTAATTGCAATTTTAACAATGTTCCGGACTGCGGACAAGGTTGCAAAATGAGATTTATTGTCGTCCCAATGTACCATTCACTTGACCGAAGTTTGAAAACTTTTGGAATTATTATCAAATTTTCGATTTCGAATGTCTATAATGACTGGTGTAATTAGTAGAGTTTCAGTTTAGCTTCATCTGACGGCACGTCCGTTAACTATGACTTAACATTGTAAGTTGTTGTATGATGCGTTTAGGTTCCGCTTAAAAGATGTCGCTGTTACACATTATCGCTGTCACATAATTATGAATTTAGCATCTCATCACTAAATTATTATTTCGTCTCTTTCTGTCAAATTATGTTAAAAATGCGTCGAAAAGAAACAGATGAGTATTTTAGCAAAAACTGTGCATTTCAAATAATTAATTTTCCGTGAATATGGGGCTAGTCTTATTGCAGTGTAAAACTAGTATAATATTGTAAGTACTTTAAGGGAACCTCTAACCCTAGAACTGAATAGAAGAAGGAAATAAATTAGGAGGATGATCATTTGTTGAAGAAATAGCTGTTTCGCTAGTTAAATAAACAGATTACTAGTAAAATCTAAAACTGGCGGTGTAACATTTTTATTATTTAATTTTTTTACCGTATTTGTTATGAATTTTAGAAAAGATAGCTTGTAACATATAATGTAGGTATAGAATTATATATACATGCTGTGGTGGACTTTAATAAATAAATAAAAAAAACAGATTCCATAGCTTAGAAAAACAAGATAATGTTTAAAAAAAATTAAGGTAGCCAAAACGGATTACACCATGTTTACGAGAAACTATGTAAAAAAACAATGACAAATGAATAAGCATTAATAAGAATAAGAATAAATAAAACTCGTAAGTAACATCATAAAAATTTATTTGTAATTGTCCAAATTGCTCATGTACACAAAAATCTATTAGAATAATCGATGTGTAAGAACGATTCTTTTAAAGTTTTATACATATAAAATACATCACATTATATATAAACAGTCTAGCTTTATATAAAAAACTTAAATTTAAAGATAGTAGAAAAACTTACCTACTATCATATATAAAATCAGCAGGTGTTCCTCAAATTTCAGGAAATCGAGGACCACATTCTGAAGATATATCATTTATTGCTTAAGTATTAATTATATATAAGGTTTTCTTAATAATTAACATCTCTAATTAGCTGCTTATTTTACAGTCTAAAGATGGTTTTTGATAGTGGATTAATACTTTAAATCAAATAATTGTAATAAAAAAAAAGTGTACTGCAAGTAAAGCGCAAACAAAACTGTACCAACATTTTGGAAATTGGTGTTATATTTATTTTTAATAAATGTAGTTTTTAAATTGCTGTAAAATTATATACAGTCTCATAAAATCTCCAATTATATGTAATCTAAAATAAATGCAATTCTAGTAATATAAATCTACCCTAATGAGATGCATCAGATGCCGCCCTCTGTATTGATTCCTCCATACTTCTCAAGTAGTTATTCAGAGACTTTGAAGTATTTTGTAATATACTTAGACCTAATCTGTATTTAAACTCAACCAATCGTTGCAAGAAGCCAAAAAATCCGTTACTAGACGATGGTGGTGGATATGTTAAGATTTCTGGAAAGTCTGTTGGCTGTTTAGTTGTTTTAGGAACAGTAGACGTTGTTGAAGTACTTTCAAGTTTTATATCCGTTGTTGTATCTGCTTGTAAATTTTTCTCTGTATTCGTAATATCACTGTTTTTGGCCGTCTCAGATTGAGAACTTGAAGATGGTAAAATTTCATTTGACATATCTGTTGTTTTGTCGTTTGAGTCCTCAATAGGAATAGTGGAAACACTTTCTACTATTTCCCCCATTTTGGCATTTTCTCCTTTCAATGCGTTACTTGGGTTTACTGCTTCTGTGGGAATTATATTTATGTAATTTTCTTCAGTTTTAATAGGCAGTAATTCAATTGATTGGGGAATATGAGGCACATATCTAAGAGCCTCATCTATTTCATTGCTTAAAAAAACCTCCTTTTCCTTTTTATTTGCAGCTTCTAAAATTTCTTCTATAGCGACACCTCTTTTCAGACGTAAGCTTCTACGTTTTCTATTAAGTTTTCTGGGACCATGTTCTGGAACAACTGCAGGGGTATCAGAGTCACTTAATTCTTTTGGTACATTGCCAACGACGAATTTGTTTTCTCCACTTTCAGTATCACTGTTTGAATCTTCATTATATTTATTGTCTTCCGATTGTTCTGATTCATTATTAGAACCAAGGTACATAGATGTCTGAGAGTATGTAACAGGACTTGTTGTTGTTTCTCCGTAAAACTGAGGATCATATGGATACACAGGTTTAAAATCTGTGTCCGCTGATGGTTTCACTCCATAAACAACCGAACCCGATGACTCACTTCCATAAGAAGTTGCATCTGACGGTCCAGTTTGAGGGGCGGCAAAGATAGGTTCAACAGCTGGATAAGATGTAGTATATGCATGCCTTGTTTCATACTGAGGGCGACG
Source organism: Pieris melete (assembly GCA_963693345.1). Classification (NCBI taxonomy): domain Eukaryota; kingdom Metazoa; phylum Arthropoda; class Insecta; order Lepidoptera; family Pieridae; genus Pieris; species Pieris melete. The sequence continues at coordinate 917,398 of CAVNZK010000032.1, read as the reverse complement.
ATGGTAATTTAAAGGTTCAGAATAAACAGCACCATGAGCAATACCAGTTTTTTGTTGTGGGTAATGCACGCCATAATTAGGATCGTACTTGGTCACATGCCTATACCTGATATCTTGTTGTTCCTTTTTCACAGGGTAACGGGCGTTGTAATTAGTCTGTGCCGCGTAAGGATTTAATTTCTGTTTAGCATGTGCGGGCATACCTGCAAGCACTGTACCCAACATTTCCTCTTCTGGTTGACCATTGCCTTCATTTGCATATTCTTCGGCATTATTTTTATAAATGTCGTCTTTTTTGTCAACTTCGAAAGTTCTCCTAACTGGAGTGGCAAAGGGATATAAGAAATAACTCGCAATACCTACTAAGCCAGCTAAACCAATTACGCCTACTCCAACAGAAGGCATGACTTCTCTAGAAAAGTAGTTGTAAATTTGACTTGTGAATGGCCCAGTGGCCTTTGTAGGTTTTTTGGATGTTTTTGTAGTTTTTGTTTTATTTGCCGTTTTTAATTCCGTAGACGAAGATGTTTGAGCTGGTTTTGGTTTTGAAACTTTACGTTTCTTTGTCTTGGTCTTTTTCTTAGTAGACGATCGCTTGGGCTTCTTTGTAGTACTAGGTGGTGTACTAACTTCTAATTCAATTTCTTGTTCTTTTGCTTCTAATGGTAGCAAAGCTGACTGAGTTGAGACGGGAGCTAATGTAGTACTAGGTTTATGCTTAAGTTTTTCCTTTTTTTTGTTTGATTTCGAAGGAACCTTTATGACAGGAATAATGGAATGTTCTTTGTTGGCGATTTCTTTAACTTGTGCTTCAGTAGTTGAGGTTGTAGTTGTTGTAGTGGTTGTAGTTGTAGAGGCTGCACGGGATGGCGCATTTTTGTTTTTCTGAACATTCGTTAGGACTGTGTCTTTAATTTTATTATAGACATTTTCATTTATTGCAGAACCGCTAGCAACCAAGTCCGATTTATTTGTGCTACCTATAATCGGTCTTTTAGGCATAGATGGTTTGTTTTGAGGTCTTTTAGGTTTATTTTTCGTAGGCTTAGATTTCTTGTTTTCTTCAATTTTAGTAGGTTCAGTAGCTAATGTAGAATTTTCTTTATTAACTGGGTTATTTAACAAAATCCAAGTGGATATTCCTTCATTGGATGTGGATGATTCAGTATGAGAAGGGCTAACTCTATTTTCTAATTCCAATTCTTCCATTGACACAGGGACGGCAACTCCAGCGTGTGAGTAGTCATTAATCTCATCTCCGTCTTCATTTCTTGTACGAATTTTATTTTTTTGTACGACTTGTGTTTTTATCTTAGGGGGTATTCTCGTATCAGGTACGAGTGGAGTATCTAATGAATTATTAACAGCTGTGTCTAGTAATTGATCCGCAACTTTTTTAATAGAATCCTTTATAGCTGGAGACTTATTTTTCACTTCTCTTGATGTACTTTCTAATGGAGCAACTGTACTTCCAATTGAGGGGGAATATGCATTTTGTGTTTCTTCTACAACCGGAGTTACCCTGCAATAATAAATAAGATATATATAATACAGAAATGTGTCTCAACTGGCAACAGGCTGTCTTAATGTATTATTTGGTTGCATTTATATCAAAATAAAACAACAATAGCTTTTCATTATTTTAATTAAATTCTGCTTAAAATAACACTATAGGTAAACATAAAATATTATAAATATATAAATAATGTAATATATCGTAAATCTAATACTGAATAAATTAATTATAATCTAGCATAATCACACAATATGTGTTGAAGAACTACAAATATCTTACAGATAAGATACTTCCTAATAAATAAAGATTAAATAATATATACATAAAGAAAGTCTTAGAGTAACGGTAACAACATTTAACAATTAAACGAGTATTTTACACTACGATTGCCGTCAGTCACTTTTTTAAAGAAAATAATATTATTTAATAAAACGAAACCAGTATCGTGAATTTTTTAACTATTTATTTTCTATTATTGTCCTATTTCTAGCTCCTAATTGTAGTAATAATTTTTGTAGTATGTTTTTATGTTTCTTTTTTTTCTTTTAACACTTTGTTTCCTATTATTTAGTATTTCTCTAACAGTAGTCATCCACTGTTTGAGTTTATTAAACCAAGTCTGTCTATTAGGGGTTACATTGTTTTGTACATTTAGATTTGTGGATTTAGAAAGCATACGCCGTTGCTTGAAATTATTAAAAGCAGAGTTTGAGTTCCACGTCTCATAATTATCAATCCATCGCCTTTGAGGGCCATAGAAGCCTATATCTGGAGCTTGTCTCGCATAAGTTAACACCCATGGACCGAATAATGCAGCAATCCCAGAAGTACTAGCAACTAGAAGAATTATAGGGGTCAGTATAAAGGAAAGAGCAGGAAAACTAAGAGGATTGATTGAAGCCAGCCAACTGAATGCACTTATTGCAGGGCGAAAGAAACTTATTATAGATGACAAACCAAATCCATCGTCTTCGTCGTCTTTTGTTGGACGAGACAACGCAGATATAGGAGAACTCTGTTGTGCAAAGTTTGCAGATTCAGCAGATTCTGCTTGTATAGCATCATTAGCTGCATTATAATTTGATAACTCTAGACTCTCAATGGCCGCACTTTCATCTTCTTCGTTTTCGTCAGAATAATTATTTGAAGATTCTTCACTTTCAGAGTTACCATCTGGTAATCCAAATATATCAGTTAACGTGCTATCCGTATCTTCGTCTGATTCTACAACAACGTTCTTGTTTACAACATTTGTATTAACAGCGATATTCAAATCAGGACAAGCTTCTTTGCCCTGGCCCTGGAAAGTGTTGTTAAGTGTAAGAAATATTGTTGGACAGTCATTAGAAGTTGCAGCATATTCTTCAGGTCTTATAACTATTCTATCCGTGTAACCTGTGGTTGGAGGAAACGTTGTGACTTCAAAGTTATTAGGATAATTTGGGTAATTATTGTAAGGGGGTTTAGTATACTTTATAGGTTTTACAGTGCTTGGTTTTTTTGTACTATGAAAGCGATCATGCCAAGGAGGTGGATAGCCGACATTTGTTATAATAGGAGTAGGTGTGGGTTTACTATATATAAATGATGGTCTGGTTGGGGAAGCGTATGGATGCTTATCAATAACTTGAAAGGTACTAAAATGGGTCTCTTCAGAGTATTGCGATTGAGGATAGTTGTGTGAGTATCGTTTATCTGATATGTGTGCATTTATATCGTTATTAATTTCTGTACTTGTATAATAATTGTGGATTATGCTATCCGACTTATAATCTTCATCTTCTCGAGAAAACTCTAAATTATCATCTTTTACATTATCAGTCCATTTTGTTATAACTCTTTTAATTACTGGTTTTATTGTTTTTGGAGTGGCGGGTTTTTTAACAGAATTAGATTTTATCCGATTTTGTTTTGTTTTAAATGATTTGCGTAATAATCTATTTGTTCTATTGGTTTGGGTAAGCCCTGGAAATTTATCTATAATAAACGCTGCTATGTACTGTAAAAAACTCGTATTATAAAAATTACCTGATTTATGTACCTTATCTAATGCTCTAGAACTATCAACCCTAAATCTATACCTTAACGGTGACTCTGTCGTCTCAGCATTACTAATCGAAGTGGTTAACGATTCTTGAGGTCGCGAAAACACAAACGGACACACAAATACAACTAAAACTAAAGTTCTCTTAAAATCACTTTTTCGTCGCGTCATTGTTGACACCGCGCAATACCTGGAACAAAGAAAATAATATAAGTTAATGCTACCACATAACAAAACATAAATACGTATAATAAAGCGAGCCATAGACGGACTGCAGTCGGTCTTGACTGCAACATGCGGTCGCCGCACGGCGCACAGTGGAACGAAACGGGCCGGTAGTGGACTTAGCATTTGAAAAAAAATAGTTTATTTTTTTTAATTTTTTATCATTCAGTTGGATTTTTCTATTGATTATAAGAAACTATTACTATAACGACTTTTCAGATAACTTAGTATTTTCGGAGTTATTTATTTTCAAACTAAATTCATATTCGCAATACATGGACCGCTCGAGCAGTTCCTAATAGAGTAATAGTAATTTCAGGGTTTCAAAACTATTAAAATTACGTAAAATATTAGCATGTTTAGGCAACGTAAAACATATTTGATTATTTTTGTATGCACATACTTCTTAGAGTTAGTTTAGCCTTATCTTGATGTCTTATTGTATCAAGAAATATAGACATTTCACATCCGAGGTGAACTCTAGAATTACTGTTGATAAATAAGAAAAAACCGGAATAGGCAACAAAACCTGATCTCGTACAAATACCTTTACCGTTACGTGGTAATAAAATAACAAGCTGTGAGATTCCTAATAGAATTAGTAAATATGGGAAAATGCACGGATCTTAATACATTTACCTATATAAACCACTCTTGAGAATAATCTTAAATTCCTTTTGCTCTCATACTTATTAATATCTCTTAATATTTATTTCATAATTAAGACTTTTAAATGTAAATTATAAATACTCTGGTTACATAGTTTAATGAAACTCACTAAAGGCTTAAATAAAAAAGCTTAGTTCTGAGTAAAGATTTAATGCTAATTTAGTATTTTATAATAATAATAAGAATAAAACATATTTTTTAAAACTATAATAATAATCTACTTTAACTTGTGTTTATAACTAACACTAACACAATTAACTTGGAAAATTAAGCAGGTGTTATTTTTCTCTCAGTTTTAATGCTCCTATACATTCCTGTGGTTATATTTTTTTCAAAGAAATACCCACTGATTCACACACTTTCTTTGTCACGACAACTGTGTATTTTATCTGCATATTTTTCTACGTGCAACGCATAATAAATTCCTTTGTACATATTTCAATACGATTTCTCATTTTACTTAGAAATTATTAAATAAATATTTTCAAGAATAAATATTTGTATTTTTGTATGCTGTACGGTCAGACCTTTAGAACTTAATAACGGATTTTGATGCGGTTTTCATTAGTATGTAGTTATTCTAGAGGAAGATACAAACTCTATAATTAGTCTACAGCTATCTAAATATACTATCTAGTATTTTAAATAACTGTTTAGCTGTAGGCGATGCACAAGGCAGTGTAATTTTAAAGATATCGACCCCAAGTGGTTATTTTCTGTTGATGATATATATTATAAGTGGTCAAGTGTAAATCAGACCATACCCATCCTCCGCCAAAGTACTGATGCCGAAATGGAGTCTCTCGGCATCTTCTACCGCATTTACCATGGAGAGTTTTCAGAGAAAACTAATACCTACAGCTGAGTTTCATCATCGTCTAGACAGAATACAAAATAGCATCCGTATCACCTCGACCTTCATCGTTCCATAACTAAGCGTTTCTTAAGGCAGTTTTTGCCGCGCACCACCACTATGTGGAACCAGCTGCTCACCAAACTACTTCCGAGCCACGACTTAGGGTCCCTCAAGAAAATAACGTTCTTAAAAGCCCGGCAACGCACTTGCCAGCCTTCTGTCAATGTCAGTATCCATGGGCGGCGGTGTATGATTATTTCAAGCCATTTAACTTTTATAATTATTATATATTTAGATTAAATTAAGGGTTTATTCAAATTAGTTTCGTCTAATAGTTGTACGTTATTTGCATAACATTTTACTAGTGTTATAATAACAATAATAATACATTTCTTTCCGCTTCCTTGCAGGAGAAATATATATAATTTTACGTATTTGCTATAAAGTTGTCGATTAGAACGACGTCACTAAAGGTGAATGCCCTCTCGGCCATGACACAGAACTTCGTAAACACCGCATTACTGACCTAGATAACAACCCGTTTACTTTTCCGTTACTTTAAATCCTTATGGACCTAAATATTTATTTTTGGAGGTATTTTGCTTTTTGTATTACAAACTTTATTTAGGACCTATCCACGCATTAAACGACGGACAATGATAATTGAGACGGTTCAATATCGGGAAAATTGTTAAAATAAAATAAAATATGTTTATTATGGAACATAAGATACATGTATCACTTATTCCATGTCATTAAATTTGAATTTGTATACACAGCGGAAAAGAAGACAGAGGGTCTCTTGTCTCTTGTCTCTTGGGCCGTAGGGTTCAAGTGCACAGGCGCTAATCAATGAATAAGTATCGAAATACAGCGACGAAATGCTGCCAGCGTTACACTGACAACGGGACCAAATTTTTTAAATTTGTTTTAATTTTCTATTCATTAATTTTTGATTATTATTATTATTACTATGTAGGTTAAGAAATACTGTATATCAATGTTATGTTTACTTACATGAATATGAATGAATTAAATAAGTATTATAAAGATCTCATTGGGTCGTCATCGCGTAGTTTAAAATAAACCTATTGATCTTTGTGACAAATTTAGTGTTAAATATGCCGCCCAAATCCGTATATAAACGTAATATTCTCTAGAAGTTTTTCAATCCATTAATTTTAAGTTATACACTCACTAAAATATTTGTATGTTGGAATTAAAGATATCAAAGTTACATTAAACAATGTAAAAAAAATAAAGTTATTTTAATTATTTATAATTTACCATGCGGTAGCTAATAGAACGTTGGAACCGTTCTATAAGCTATATAAATAATCTTAACTGTAACAAATAAACCGCTAGTAATGAAGAAAAACAAAGAAGCGTACTGAATGTAACTTAAGTACATCATTGTGCTTCGGCGTCATCTACTTTTTATGAATATGGCAAATTAATATTTGTAAATAAATTTAATTTTAATATTACATCTAAGTATTAATTCCTTTCAAAAAAAAATGGCGATTAAAAAGAGTGGCGGAGAGTTTATTGCCAGTTCTTCTCTCCCGTTCTACGCCCTTGATTTGAGAACTGGCAGTAAATGTAAAATTAGAAGCAATAATATGTATTTCTTTACTGACGAGTCATAAGTGTAAATTATGTTACCTATATGATTAAATGATTTTTTTACTTTTACTTTACTTTTGATATTGGATATACTATACATTATTATAGAATAATGTATATTATATCAAGTAGAATATTTTATACATTATTTCCTTCATGACTAATTCACAATTAAACATAAAGCCTTATAAGGCCGGCAACGCTTCTTCCATGGGCAGTCGTGCCACTTATATCTTTTTTTTTATAGAACAGGGGGCCAACGGGCTCATCTGATGTTAAGTGATATCGCCACCCATGGACATTCTCAATACCAGAGGGCTCGCGGGTGTGTTGCCGGGCTTTTAAGAACTGCTACGTTCTTTTATTGAGGGACCCTAAGTCGTGGCTCGGAAATACTTCAGTGGGCAGCTGGTTCCACATAGTGGTGGTGCGCGGCAAAAACTGCCTCGAAAAACTCTCAATTGTGGAAAGGCGGACGCCGAGGTGATACGGATGGAATTTCGTATTCTGCCTCGCCGTCCGATGATAAAACTAACTAATCCGAACAACTCAAGTAAGATTCCCGGTTGTCCACTGATATATAAAACAATATAATGAAATAAAAGCCAATTTTAATATGCACAAACATTCGTCATTTAGAATTTAGTATAATAATTTTACAGCTATGGCAGTTGGCACATGACATCCCTTTCGGTCATTATTCTGTTTATCAAACCGACCCGAAACAATTTTTTTCGAGTAATCAAACCCCCTCCGAGCTATACACTAACAGCTAAGTATTTGTTCAATACAGTTCTGTGAATCGCCCCTATAGTCTGATACAATTAACCTTTTGAAAGTTTCTTTGTTAAGGCCAAGAACAGAGTTCAAATAAGGATGTCACACAATAAAAGAAGCCTCATTAGCCTACTTTACTTTTCCTCAACGGTAATTTGGTGTTCGAAATTTGAATATTCACCGATCATTTAAAAGACATTTCTTGTAAGTGGTCATACTTAAATAGCTTTTCCTTTAAATATATCTTATCTTTATGAAGTTTGTGGTGCAAATTCGCGGCGATAGGTGGCGTTGTTGCAATATATTTTTTTTTATAGAATAAGGGGAAAACTGGCCCAGCTGATGTTAAGTGATACCGCCGCCCATGGACACTCTAAATGTCAGAGGACTCGCAAATGCGTTGCCGCCCTTTTAAGCGTTGGTACGCTCTTTTCTTGAAGGACCTTCAGTCGAATTGGTATCTATAGTATATTAGATACTAATCATATTAACATATTTTTAACGTGATTTAGTCACTCGCTAACGAATGCAAAAAGGGAAATAATTACTATATCCGTCAAAGAAGTTTGATTGAAACGTACGTACTAAACGAGGGACAATATATATTCCTCATTGACATAATATTTTTAAAGAGTTTTTTAGAGATTAACTCGACCATATTAACATAAGATACATGTATCACTTATTCCACGTCATTAAATTTAAATTTGTAGGCATCCCTACTCATCGGCAAAGAAAACAGAGGGTGTAGGCCGAGAGAAAAAGCCGGCGTAAAAACTCTCGGTACTCTTTTAAAATAGCAAATCAAAAGTCGGTTTACAAATTGGATTCACATCACAAATCTAAGTTAATTAGCAAATACCGCAGCTGAAGTAAAAAGAATATAGCTTGATATTGGTAAGTAATCAGAACAATAAATAAGAAATGCAGAAAGATTGGAATCCTACCAAAAAAATTACAAATACGTATTGAAATACATTCAAATTCAAATTAACATTAACCAAAATTTAATAACGTCAATTTGTCAACTGAGATACGTATATATTTTTAATATTACTTAATACTATTTAATTGGGGTGTGTACAAAAGCCAACAAACATTAGATTTAACGGCTCGTTACTTATAGAAACTATAAGTTAACCTATCGGTCCCGCAGGCCAGAGTATTATGTTAATCACATAACAGAGCTGCGTGTATCGGAATGCGTTCTTGTTTCCACTCCATCACATACAGGTTTTCCAACATCGTATACGGGATGATTTTTTATGTCAATTTTAATATTGGTTTACACGTGCGAGCCAACAGAAACGTTCATGCAGCGAATGCGTTATATCTTATATAACTTAATATTTGTTAAGTATTCATGTATGTAAAACAATGGCCGTGTTGCGCCATGACCGCTACCACCTTCTCCAACTAGCCAACCACCAATAGAGATGATATTAAACTAACCATTTAATATAAATAAAAAATCAGTGGCGCTAGAACCTCTTTAGGTCTTGGCCTTTGATTTCTGAATCTGTTTCATTATAATTTTTAAATCCAATAGGCAAGTAGGTGATCCGCCTCCAGTGCCTGACACACGCCGTCGACTTTTTGTCGGTTTCCTCACGTTTTCCATCACCGTACGAGCAAATGTTAAAGTGCGCACATAGAAAGAAAGGCCATTGATGCACAGCCGGGGATCGAACCTACGACCTCAGGCATGAGAGTCGCACGCTGAAGCCACTAGGCCAACACTCCTCTTCATTAAACTAAACAAAGTTAATAGAATATTATCTTCGGTCTACTATGAAAATTTCATTAAATTTAAGAACATCCAAATCCAAAAAAAAATCTCACATGCAGTTAATTAATATGCTAACTGTTCTTTGAATATTAATGTTCTACAAAAGTTTTCGTTTTGTCGCAACTTCCTCTACGCGCTAGACTTAACAAACCAACATATAATTTAAACGCAACAGTATGGCTAAGTGACAGCTGCATTATTTCCTCGAAGAACTACAATTTACCACAAGTTACCATTAAACGTTGCCATCGCTCGGCTGTGACCGTTATTGTTACATCATGACTGTTATAAGACATGTTTCATGAATCTTTTTATCCATATATGGTCCCATCTATATATGTTTACCTATTAGGATACTGTTCTTGTATCTTTTAATATCAATAAACATATGTTCTTCGGGCCAGGTCAAGACTAAACAAACATCGCTGCACATGTTGGAGTGTAACTGGACAGTGGATGCAGCAGGGCATCCATGTACGAACGAGAGCAGAAAACAAACGTGGCTCTGAGAAAAGTTTCATTGCCCCAGTTAATTACACACCCCGAGAATGTACCTGGAGGATCTAAGACGGATAATTCAGCAACATCAAGTAAGAAATAAAAATGAAACAGTTTTGCTTTGCAGCCACCAGATGGTTCAGTATCCCATTAAATATAAATAGTCCCAGCAAATTAAAGTACATACGTCATGTCTACAATAAAGTCTCTTCCGTTTTAATAAAAAAATATTAATAAACGTATCAACATGATTCACGTGAGGCCTAAAAATACTATAGATTTTTCATAAACATCTGAATTTATAATTATTTACATTTACAAGTATACAATAAAATTACACTCGGTAATAAATGTAAGGGCTGAGTGCCACGATTGGCTTTGTCGCTTAAAAACTCTTCCAGTCAACCTGTGCTAGACAGCTAAGAGTAAGACAGAAAAGTGCCAAATAAACCTCACAAAAGTGAAGTAACTTCATATATTAAAAAATAAATCTTTAATAGTCCACAAAAATTCTACTACTAATATATGTTTAATGTAAAAGAGAAATAACAAAGCCATTATATCTAAAGAATATCAGAGTTTTTAAGTTATTAAATATATATATTCGATGGTAATTTGTGTTATGATCTGATGGTATACGATAATTAACTGAGCTACTTAAAGAGTTTGTATTAGACCGAGGAATTTAAAATAGTTAGGTGTGCCTTATTTTGTACTAAGAAGGGGTGTAGAATAGTAAAAAAGACAAAAAGCCAGGCCAGTCAATTAAACCGTTGCAAATAGCTAAGAGGAAAGACTCCTTTGTAACGAATAAACTCAAAATCAATGGACTGGATTCTATCATTGTTGTACTACATTATCCCTACGTAACATAGGCAATATTAAGGTCTAGTATATAAGCCAAAACAAATAATAATAAACCGTTTATTTGCAAAGAAAGTGGTACATTCAAATTGATTGGTTTTAAAAAAAATACTGCACAATCAGCCATATAAAAGGCATACAAATGTGATATTATTATCATAGTTTTAATAATAAGAACAGTTAATTCTAATTGCTATCAAGACTTATGGTCAATACTCTCCCACGCTTTTTAGATGACTGATCTGAAATGATTTTATTTATTTTTATTTTATTATCGTGATTCATGTGCACTTTTTCTTTTTTATGTCTCCTTTTTATTATTGTCCCTTTCACTTTTTGCTTATTATGTTTTAATTGCTTTGCTTTGTTCCATTAGTTTCGTCTAAATAACTATATGTCATAGTGGTTCATAGTGGTTGCCTGGATATAAGGCTGCTAGTTGACCTCCTTTTTATTAAATTATTTAAATTGTACTATATTTCTGTATATTTGCATCGAAGTTTTATTGAATAACTAAAGGCCGCACGCATGCAGACTCTGCGGGCTTCAGCTTTAAGAAAGCTAAACATATTTTTATAGACGTTTAAAAAATAACCACATATTAATTACTTTACATGTAATAATTTAAAGAGTCTGATTATATTCAAGAGGGCTTCAACACAGGAAATCTTATGACAAATGCTTTCTAAACTCTAAATCGAGTTTTTACAATTGTTGTTCTATTGTTTTAAAATTAAAGGTCAGCCAATAGTTCCGTTAAGCGTGACGAGCTAACGATAGAGGAATTTAGCACGAGTTTGTATTGTGGTTTATAAAATCTAATTTCTTTCTTACAGTAATAGTTAATAATGATAATATAAAAAACTTAAACCTCAAATCTAAACGCTATTTGGGGAAAAACTATATTTCCTGAAAAGGTATCTGCCCTAACTTAAAACGCTACTTAAAGCAAATAAAAACAAATATTTATATTTGCTCCGACACGAAAATAATCTAGATTCACCCATCTCCTAAACAAGTCTAATAATATAATTTTAACTAAAATGTGCATCTGTCTATTTTTATTAGCAAAAATACAATTTGACAAAGAGAGACGAAACACTACTTTACTTAAAATAGGGCCATTATATTGTAATTATTATGATAATTAATACGCATCTATGCTGGATTTGATATCAAAGAAACTTGCATTTCTTCAAACGCAATCCATACACAATCCATAAATAATAAGAAAATATATTCGTCAAGTCAACTTCTTATAGTCGAGCGTTTGACAGATGTCAACAGCCTAAGAGGAGCGTATCTATGGTGAATATAATGATCGTAATTAATGATATTAATCAAGAATTTTCAGATATTAGTGAACTATGACTACGGAGAGTCACTCTTAATATGTAATAAATTAAATAACAATCCAAATTATATGCTTTTTACCCTAAGGTAATTCAATTATGAAATGGACAATTTAAATTGTTAATCGCAGCTCAATCTTATACATGTTATATAGGTCATATAATATGATCCAAAGTAAAATTGAATATCAGTTACGGAGCGAAAGTGACCTTAATTTCTCGAACTATCGGGAAATACTGCACCGATGGACATCGGAATTAATACTTTCACCTGCGTTTTATTGATATTGTATTGGCTATAACCTAATTTAAGCTAAAGGATGCCGATATAAGAACAAAATTACGCCTTCCATATTCGAAATTCAAATCAATGTTTATGTTAATTTGATGAAATTTATATTACGAGTTTTGACTGGTGAAATGTAGTTTTTTGTAATCAATAGTAACAGTTATTAACATGAATTAAATACTTTTAATTTGAGATAATATAACTTATCAAAAATAATCAAGCAATAATAAGTGTTAAGGATGTAGCTAAACTTGCATTTACATAATTTTCTTACTAAATTTTTCGAAACTTTATAGCCATTTTAACTTGTAACTACATATTTTTCGACATATTTAGTAATTAAGTATGTAATTTACCTATCAATTGTATGACCAAGATTATTATTCCTAGATTTTTTCTCGTTATGCGCGCATAGAGGTACATTATAGATTATATATTTTTTTATGCAGTGCTTTTGTTATTTTTGAATTAAATTCAGCTTTTCTTAATCAACTTCCATATAATTATACTAAATCCGTTTATTATTGTAATATGGTTATATTGTTTTATTTACATATTATATAAATTTATACATATATTCTAGTATTAACTTAGGTGTAGCGCATTTTCTATTATTATATGATTTAATGGATTTATGAATTCAGATATAAAATTTAAAAAAATATTAAGAATAGTATTTTTTGTTAATTATTCAATATTTAACTGTCCTAACCTAACAACAAGCAATGTTAATAATTTAATTAGGATTTTATATTAACCATGCAAGCCTTTGTCATTATATATACATATATTATGTATAACATTCACAAAATTATGAATTAATTATATTATTTATTACCAAATGTCTATAAAAGTAATAGTTGAAAAATTCTCAAATTACAACCGCCTATATAAATAAAATAAAATAGAGAAGAGTCCCATAGGATAAGATCCCGTTACTCACCGTTAAAATCGTTCACAACACACACGCGTCAACAACTGAGCCTACAGACAAACTGATCGTCGAACGACCATTTACCAACGGTATGTTGTACTACTTCTTGTATAACGCATACTTAGCTAGACTTAAATTAACTTTGTTTACTACTTACCAAATATCATTTAATCATAAGCCTGGTAACAATGTACCTACAGTGTACACTTATGTGAACAAAAATTACATTCAATTTTACGAAAATTATGAGGCAAAGTGATTATATATGTTACAGGTAAATATAATAACGATTAAAAAGCGTTTTACCGCCCTACAGAAATCAGCCCCTAACTAATCAGACATTAAGTCTCAGATTCACAGTGGAGACAGCGTAGCTAAGCATATTAGTAAGTTGCACCGTTCTTTAGACCTATATATAATCATCGCTACGAATTATAGTACAATAATGTATATACAACTTCGCAACTTTAGTCACTAGAGCCTTTGGACTGGCCACTTTCGTGGATCTTCAGTTTAGGTTACAGGAAAAATCCACCAGTCCTCACATTCAACAGCATCAACTGAAGAATACAGATACATTCAACATTATTTATTTAAATACAGCTTATGAATGGGCAAATTTTGACTAAAAATATTATAGAACTAAGTAGTGATTTTTATAAGATAATTTTTTTGAATGAAAAATGTGCATATAAAAATATAACATACCAGGCGAATTCTTCGAAAATACACGAATACGATCTGACGTGATTAACATAATAAATGCGTCAAATAACTTTTGTATAGTAATTGCAATAATGTATTTTTAAATAATTAGGGATTGAACTGTGCATACATTTTACAAACAATAATACCGCCATCTTGTGATAGGCAAAGGAACTATGACAATGTGCTTGGGTTAAATTTAACATTGGTGTTAATACCGAAATAGAGATGTCGCTTTACAGCAATAATAGGTACAGCACAAAAATTTGTTAATTTATTTCGATCTTAGAAATAAATGAGGTTTGTTTGGTTTTAGAAATACCTATGTTGCATTATCATTATTTCGTGATATAACGAACGCGCACAGAAAATGCTACACTGAGGTATTTTACCATGCGTTGCGCTAGATGGCGCTTTACTTTTTTGTTTCTAACGTACTTTTTACTAAATTGTATTGAATGTTATTGTATTTTTAATTGAAATTTTAGCTTTTTGTGATAGAGACTATTTATTTATACTACATCTAGAAATTTGTTGTTCTCCTAAATTTAGATTTTTCCTTATTATAAGAGTTGTAAGTTATTATATTAAGTTTAGCTTTACGAATTCTATTCCAGAAACTAAATGTTGGATACTAAATTTAAGCAACACTATGATTGAGTGACAAGTACTTGAATTATTAAAATCTTCCTAGGTTCAATCGGTGCAAAATATATAATTTGGTGGTCTTTAAGTCTTGGTCTCTCGCTGAACAGTTGAAGCGAGTATACAATATAACCGAAGTTATTCCAGCAGCAAAGGTTAAATACAACATTTCGAACTTAGCTACTGACGTTATTGTTGGATATACCTACATCCTTTACTTCGCACTTCGCTCACTCCAGTGAGCTTCCGTTGTGCCTCAGGTTTTAAGTCTTATTCATATTTATACAAATCTTAGATTTCCGAGACTTAGAGGGAGAGAAATTTTTATTGTCATTAAAATATTAAAAGTGTCGAAAATTAAGAAAAATTATAAATTAAACTTTTAATTTTTTTTTTCTCCGTGACTATTTGCTTCATGCTACGTTCGCCTTATCTCACTCTGTCTCAAACGGTCTCAATCGCTCTCTCCATTTTCTTTGACAAAAACGCTGCACATCTTCGTGACGCTATTAATATTATTGCGGTTCATCCGTAAAAATTTTACCCTTATGTTTTTATTATTTAATAAACGGTAAAAACTACTGGATTCCTAGCAATTTTCTTTTGGTCTATTAAATCAATAAATAATTTATAATCATAATTACAACCGTACAGATTAGATCAAAAGACGTAATCTGTGACTCGATTTGCCTCGCTTTCGTACTAAACGTGAGCCGGTGACAATTTCATGGTCTATTGAGAGAAAATATATTTTATATGCAGCGATCAAGGTTTTAAAGTCCCGTAGGGGCCATGGGGCAGATTATAATGATAAACATGTTAAGTTGCTAAAAGAAAATAAGGTAAATAAATACTTTTTTGCCTTTTGGAAAATAAAGATCTTAGAAATTTTCTTTTTGATCATTTTTCTTCTGCCTCGTAATTAGCTACTAGTACTTATATTATGACTCAATTAACCCGTGGATTAGCTTTTACAATTTTGTTTTACATATTATTGATTTTTCTTTAGATTTTACTATATTTTAGTTATAGGTAGTGTTATATGTTATTTTGAGTTTGAGTTTTTGTTAATTATTTATGCACTTCTAATACTTTACCCTCTGTAGGCGTTTCTTTTTTATTCTTCCATTTTAGGGTTGCCTATTTGTTACTCTTTCACGTAAATACTATTGAATAGATTGTATTGAAACAATATCTTCAGTAGGTTTTTCTACACCAGGCTAATATAAGCTACTCGAAATACTAATCCGGCGCAGAAGAAGTCGCTGGCACCAGCTATAAAGCACATAAAGCTGTCGGACCTTTATTCGTTCCTGTTTTCATAAGTGTTATGACAACTAAATTTAGAGGAAATTGGTATGCATACACTTATCTCCTGCGACAATATCCAGTGTCAAAACTGATTTAACCTGTACCTTAGAAAATGTAAGTTTAATGGAACAAAAACTGTATGAGATATAAAATCACAATGACATAATGACTTCACTTTCATCACTTTCTTTGTGGCTATTTATATCTTTTGTTTTCTTGTTTATTTAAGGGCTTCATGGTTCAATAATATAGAAGTTTGCTTATAAAGCATTACAAATCGGTTCATAGTCTTGTGTAATATACCACGACTAGCTACCTCACAGTTTCGTCTGCGTTTTCGTATAGGTTCCTTGCTATCTATTTAACCACAATCGATATATTTCAAAATAGTTTGGAAAATCCAAAAGTGCACGCCTCATAGCGGTCATTCACATTTTAAAAAAAATTCTAAAACAAAAACTCAAGTTTTTTAAAACAAAATAACAAAAAAAAATTAAAATAAAAAATAAATGAAAATGAATGATTGAAAAAAAACCATAATATAATAAAAAAAATATATAATGGCGCCATAACTCTAAGGTGAGGAAAATACACAGTCGTATTTTAGTTTTTTACAAATTATAATTAAACGACAGTACTTACAACGCTAATATTAACTAGGGGGCGTCCATAAATTACGTGAGGCGTTTAAGGGGGGAGGGGGTCGAGTCAAATCTCATTTAATCTTACGTTGGAGAGGGGGGGTCTCGGCAAATATCACGCAATTTTTTTTCTGATTGAAAAAATAAACTTAGGAAAACGGTTGACCCTAAAGGCCATATCTGCAACTTCCCGCTAACGCCATACCTAAATGCTCAACATTTCACTTATTTTGTTTTAGTCGTAAATAAAAGGAAGAAGCAATTTTTTTTCTTTTTACAATAACAATCCAACGCGTTTACGTAAGAAACCCACATTTTGAAAAATCTCACGTGAGATTTGGGGATGGGGGAGGGAGTTGAATAAAATCTCACGACACGACAGGAGGGGAGGGAGGTACAGAAAATTTAAAAAAACACCTCACGTAATTTATGGACGCCCCCCTAGGAATCAGCCCAGGGTATAACTTTATATTATGAGAAAAAAGTGTTCTGGTACGATAAATTTTTCGACCACATACATGGATCCATAAACACAGACTGACGGACGTCCAAGAATGATTGATTTTAATGTTATTATTATTTACTATGTTAAACCAAATAATTGTTCATAAAAAATACCTGCTAGATAGATGATTTAACTCGATTTTAGTGCACTCATATTATTCTGTAAGTGTTATATTAGTGAGAAAAAAGTCATTCAAATTTCGAAAGACTGGGTTTTTTGACATGTCGAGAGTAGAGCACTGCCAGAGGCGTGCAATTGGACACCCAAACATTCGTCAGGTACCACACTATCTACTGGTGAAAACCCTAACACTGTTTGTTAGGTTTGGAGTTTGTCGTGTTGGAGCTCCGAGGGACTTACGGTTCAAAGATACTTTATTTCTCAGAGAATTACATTCACTTTGTGAGAAATTTTAGAGGTTAGTAATGTACATCGTATTGCAACTATTTAAAAATAAGCTATATAAAATAAAAATATTAGGTTGCTAAGAATATGACAAATTATATATGTATAATAATGTAAGAATATACGTACAATGCGTCAGAGCCTTAAGTAAAAATTGTAATGTAAAAAAAGCATAGAAATGGATTTACAGAAATCAAAATAAAATTAATAATTGTATTATGACTTTTTTATTAATACTATGTACATAGTTGATATTTGTATAGTATAGAACATAGCTTTTCTGTCTGCCAGGACGTCGAACAAATGTATAACCAATAATAATATGTTATTATCGCCGCAGAACAAACAAATCATACATTATAAAAAAAAGAAAGGAACGTTCCTAAAAGAACGGAAATTCCTAGAAAGCACATTTTATGGGTCCTGGCAAACGTTTGTATGCACACTCTCTTCGTGAGAATGCCGTCCCATCGGGTTCATATTGAGAGTGAACGGAGAGAGTGTATCAAGGCATTAACTGATAACAAATAACTGAGAGTATCTAGGTATAATTGTAGGTACCTGTTTAGTATTTCCATATGTACTAACTGGCCCGAAATGCTGCCCTTACGAGTTCTTATAACCTACTTACACATATTATACAATTATTATTTTGTACACATGATATCTAGATATATCGTGATAATATATTATTAACATACCTCGCGACATTTAGTTGTCAGAGATATCGCGGACATTTTATAAAAGTATTTTGTGTAAATGTGGTACATGGTGTAATGGTTGCAGCTCCTTACAAACGTTGTGTAAAACAAAAGACTTGGCGATTAAAAAGAGTGGCGGAGAGTTTATTGCCAGTTCTTCTCTTCCGTTCTGCGCCCTTGATTTGAGAACTGGCAGTAAATGTAAAATTAGAAGCATTTTACCTATATGAATAAATGATTTTGACTTTTTTGTTTTAAATAGGTACAGTTTCTTTAATTTTAAACGAAACCAGTTTAAACGATTTAAAGTAAATGTTCTGCCTCTTTGCGTTACTTTTGTCAATATTAGAAAATATTTTGCATTGATTTTTCCTACTACATATATATATTTTGTCTCTTCAAAACAATTGATTGTCTAAAATTTTATAAAAACCATGGTTATTATGCGGAAATAATTCGTTAAACGTTAACGGATCGGATTAATGAAATAGAAAATATTATCAAGTGCGTGAATAATTAAAATACATTTAAAACTATTACATCTACCAGTATATTAAATCGTTATAAACAGAAAACAAAGTGACATCGTTATGAGTGGCATGAATGGTGGGAAAAATTTCTAGCCTCAATCATGCATAAGCACTATTTTGTGTATTATAATGTCTTTTGTAGTGAGCAAGCAAATAAAATATTAAAAATATCATTATCATTAGCTTATCGAAGCCGCGTTCAAATTATTTGAAGAAGTCTATTAAGTATGTGCAATTATTTAATAAATGACTGTCTAAAATTCGTAATATTAGCGCGTTTAAACAATTCAAAAGGGCATTAAAGATAGATATCAGAATGAGCCTAGTAGACTAAATTTAGGACGGCTGATGGCGACGTGTATCTCGTTCGTATATACATATTAAGTTTATCATTATTAAAAATATATTTTTTTGTAATGAGAAATAAAGTTCTTTAAACATAAAACGTTTAATATTTTATTTACACTTTTATTGCACGTAAAAAAAGTAACATAAAGAACAGTAACAAATCTAATGTCAGGCGGGATTTTTATTTTGAAGTGATCTTCAAGGCAATTCCTGCTAGTAGCAAACCATTCAAGGGAAACGGTAGGAGAACACCGGTCATGGGGGCCACCATGCTGTTTTGATGGTAATGCCATTAAATTGTAGCTTATGTGAAACGTTGGTACTTTCAACACAGCGCCATCTGTTAGAATTGTGACTGTCAAATAATAAACAAATATTTTGCAATAAAATAATATTGCGGGTACAAATTGAGATGTAAGCTATCCTATCTTTTAAGTGGGATCAAACTACACACGGTGTGCAAATTTGATTGATATCGTATTGGTAGTTAGGAGTCCGTAGCAGATAAACAACGTGACGCGTATATTAAGATTGTAATTCAGTGAAAAACAGTTTGTGTAGACAAACTACACGAAAATTTATCTAAAGTATATTTTTAATCAACCAAGATATAATGTTAATAATCGTGATGGCATTATATAACAGTACCTATGTAATTAAACCGTATCAAAGCGTCATTGAACGAAAGATAGTTATTTACGATAAGCAACAAAGGCGGAACGAATTCAAAGACATAATAACTTAATTGTGAAGTAGCAAGGCGATACTGATTTTACTCTGTAATGATTCGGACAATATAAAGGTTATTGGTCAGTGTGATGATGAAAATGTGTGTGTGTAAGTTAAACATGTGATTCAAAGCACAAGTTAATTTTCTATTGTGTTTGCAATAATTAACATATCGACAGAAAAACGTATTTTCTGTATGCCTTTTATTACGAAAACATCATAGATTATTTTTTTGCTATAAGTATCAAACACTCTAAAAACAAGTAACTGAAACGGTTATTTTTATAGTTTGTCCAAGATGGGAGAACTATGAAAAATCATGTTCCTTGTATAGTTGTCTATAGTTATGTCTTTTTCTTGTTGAAAAGGCTTTTGCCTGTGGTGAATATTTATTATTTTGGCGCTTACAGCTAATAAATTTTCTTATGTCTATATATAGGAATACATTGTAAGCATACTGGCCTAATTCAAAATCGACAGAAGAAGTCCGTAAAGAAAAATTATCAATGAAAGACACGCAGAATTGTCTTTGCCATAACATGTTACAACTTAAGGTGATGTCTAATTTCAAAAATATGTTATTACTTACCCGCCATCCGCTGGTTTATTGTTCACTGCATTCCTTCTTCATTCCAAAAAGCCTAGATGACCTTTGATATACACATTGCAATCATCCGCAAATTCTTAACGCTCAATAAGTTTTTACTTTCAATTGCATATCTATAAATGGGCATTGTTTTTTCTCGTTAATCTTCATTTGGTGTGAGTGCATATTACATAACAGTTCGTTGTTCTTAACATCGTTAGTTCATTGTTTTAAGTTTTCTCTTCTCGATTTAGATAGATGTTTATCCATTTCTCATATCAATCACAGTAATTTTAAGTTATAAGGTTTGTTCATATTTAATAATCGGTGTATAAAGGTTTTGAATTTCCGGTTCTCTCTTTTTTGGAAAAGTAAAAGCGATGATATACAAGATTTCTTATGGTAGTGGTAGAAACTCCAGCAATTTGTTCAACACGCTGTTTAACGACCTCCGGTGTCTGCAATCAAACAATTACATATTATGCTTGTTTTACTTACAATATATAGGGAATCTAGTCTATATAAAAATACATATACAGAACAAAATAATATATAAAAATCGTATTCTCACATACACGTTTATAAATAAATTAAACGATTGGTATTGTTCTAGCGTTTAAGATACAGGCTAGGCCTAGTTTAAACATAGAATTATTTTATGTACGAGGTTAACCAAAATTTTAGTGAGAACACAACGATTCGTTGCATATTGTGTGTTTATAACCTTTAGAATGTAAGTTCAAAATGTAATTGTTTTTTCGTCAAATAAAGTGATTTCTATTATTTTTTTAAGTAAAAAAACGTTTATTTGATTAAAGTACTAGCATATAAAAGAAATATAAACACAAATGGGGTCAAATCAGCTTTAAGTTGCCACTGGCAACACTGATTTTAAACGTTCTACGTATAACAATCCAGTAAAGTCTAAATAACTACTTTAAAAGCAACTTTAAATTTATGTTACTGCATAATTACGAGTACTGTATCCGTAGATGTTTAAAAAGCTTCCACTTGCAGTATATTCCGTATATTATGGCAAATTATTTAGAAATCCTTGAAGATTATAAAAAAATGTCCACAAAATAAAACCAAGAAAAAATATTTTCTCGTGTTTATTTTCTATTATAAAACCATAACAGTCACTTAGAGCGATGTTTATTAAATTTTAATTTTGATAAAAATTACACTCATGATAACTTTGAGTCACATGTGTGATTTAAATAATTCGAAAGGAATTTACCGTTCCTGATATCGCCAATTATTTGTTATATTAATACCAAGGTACGAAGAATGACTTTGTACCGGCGTTAGAATATAGAATATTATAACCAAACACTGGTTTAAGTGTCTATTTAAATATGTAAGTTAAGGTGTTTATTTGTTAGCTGACCTCATATGTATATGGTTTTGTTTATGTTGGTTCAGATTATGAAGACTCACCATGGACCAAATTATAACAATACTACTTTTACTTCTAGGTTTAAAATTATAGCTATAAAAATGTGTGTAAAAATGTTTCCGGTTCGTAAGAAAGTGTTGTTTATATCGGCTAAATGATCCGGACAACTTAATTTTCACTGAATGATGAATTAAGGATATTGTTATTGAAAGTATAAATAATTGCTGCCGGTATATGCAAGTATATCACTTTAATTAAATATTTTCAATGCACATAGTTCACACGCTAACTTTCTTTATAATCAAATTTTGGAATTGGCCTTTGAATACACCATATATTTTGAGTATGCTGAGCTTTCGGTCCGTATTTTATGGAATTCAGAATACCCTCGTGAAGGCGCATACACTTGAGCAATGTATAGTATCTCATTTAACTCCTAAGGCTGAATAAAACCCGCCAAAACGGTCACTGGTTTTAAAGCTACAATCAATAGTAGCAGGAGAAAAATGTATTAAAAGTTAGTTTAATGGTTAAGTTGAACGCGCTAGCACGATCGCAGAAGATCGATCTAAGGGACTGGTTTTCGTTGATTTTTTTTGCTGTTCATTAATTGAGGAACTCTTTACTCTACTCAACGACAGACTTATAAGTAAAACCGCAGGGAACAACTAGTTATACGGTTAATGTGCACACTTTCGTTTAACTTTCTTAATACCAAATCGTTTTACATGGCTCGAACATCCAGGACGGGAAATGCACGACTTATTTTTGATTGAGGTCAAATCTCAAATATAATCACGAAGCAACAACTCACGACATTTCTAAATATTAAGTCGATTTGTTGGTTTCGGTTAAAATATGAATTTTATGAAGTCATTATGTGGGTTTTGTAAAATTTTGTGAACATATGTAAAACAAAGCTTTCGTGGTCAGATATGAAAGCTTTAAGCACTCGAAAACTGAGTTAGGTGAATTCGTGGTTATAACCGTTAAATGTATATTTAATTTCCGCCGTAAAAAACTCTTGGTACTCTTTTAAAATAGCAAATCGTCATACAAAATGACTAGGGCAAACTACACTTATTTTAAAACAAATATCGCAAATTAATTCGAAGTAGCCTGTCTAGCACTAGTCCCAGGCCCTTTTATCAACTAGACAATCGTTAACTTTATAGTAACACAGCTTTTCTTTGATATCTACATTTCTTAAATTTATTAAAAGGCAGAGATAAAAGAACCTCTGGAATTTTGTTAAAGATAGGTATCCCTTTTCCCAAAAAAGAATAATAAAGATAAGAATACGAAAACTTTAGATAGTCTAATAGATATACTAACATAAACCATATTTTGTTGATAATCAACAGCACCTAACCTTTTTATAAAAATTACAAATGAGGACTGCATTAATTACTATTTTTTCATATTATATGATAAAAATGATCTAAGTAAAATTTTCTTCTTAGGGGACCTCGCAAGTCACTGAAGATATTCTACCTAAATGACCCAGGCATACGACTGACAAGAATATCGCTCATGTAATTACTATTTCTGGTAGCTTGTGATTGGGAACATGCTGTTTTGCCATGCATTGACTATTCAGTCAGGTGCAACAGAAGCGCAAAATCTTGCCCTGATCGGGAATCGAACCCGATATACTACGCGTTCCTTAACGAAACAGTTACAAGACCGGCCTGCATGCTATCACAATCTGTCAATACGATTCTTCTGTCAGTAATTTCAATTTAAATTATGTAAAAAGTAATCTTCAACCACTTATTATTTAGCATTTTTTTCGTTTGGCTTTCCAACTTTGAGATTTAAACTTTGATAAATATATTTTTACCATTACGAACATTACTGCTTAATTGGACAATTTCATATATTTTCACCGACACCGTGTTATTAGTTAATGCAAAAGTATTATTACCAATTATACATACTTTTAATTAAACATTGAGATCAATTTCGTGTAATGAAAAAAATGAAAGGTTTTTTATCTCGTTACTGTTAATTAATCTGTCAGCACTCAGAGACTATAAAAACTAAAGACAAGGTGTAGTACAGTAATATAAACATTAATGTTATTAAATAATTATTCATTATAACTTCCTGAGGTATAAGGATTAGACCAAGCACAAACCATTATACCATACAATTTTACTAACAAGTTTTGTTTGTAATATATTGAATATATTTTCCGTAAATAAAACAAAATGTTATTAAGCTATACAAAAGGATTTGCTATAAGGATCATACAAAAAGTTGTTAAAAGAAATAGATAGTAGTGTTCCGACGATTACATAGTCGGGGAATTATCTAGAAAGCATTAAAAAAAATGCTATACAAAAACCTGGATCAGCTTTGAAATACATATTTATTTTTTTATTAACTAAAAACACTGCAATAATATTGATTGATAACTGCGTACATTCACAGAGGTCGCGTATCGTAACGCGGCCGTACAGTGCTTCTAATGTAAACAAAACTACGCAATTGAATTGCGTAACCCCGACCTTTCGGGGTTTTAAAACTTAATTAAAAATAACCCTTTATTATAGATATTCATAAGGTGGGTTACAAAACAGCATGACTTCAACTGGAATATCTCCAACAAGCAACTTTGGGAGCGCTGGCGAGATAGATTATGTAAAATGGATAGGCCATACACTCCGAAGAGATTCTTACCATCACCTCAAGCAGCAGTTGCAATGAGGCAAAGAGAGCCGGATATACTTGGAGCGAGGTGAACAAGGCTCAAAACGGAACGTAATGGAGACTTAGAGACGCCATCATAGGGCCTTAGGACATTAAGTCTAGTATCAACTGGAATATCTTTCAGATTGCAATTCATACAAATCTGCAATATGCATTATCTATAAATATGTAATAGTCCATTGTTATCCCGTGAAAGTGAGTTGTTTCTAGGCCAGACACTGCACCGCATACGAAGTGATTTATGTTATTCCGTCACTTAGAAATGTAAGCAAATCTTGAATCGAAAGTTATGTGCAACAGGTTTTAGTTTTCTGGTAATAAGGTTTATAAGAAAAAAATATTTAAAATTATGAAATTATGAATTTGTTTACTAGGTTTTTGTGTTATTATTAATAATCTAAAAACTATTAATTATCATAGCACATTTTTTTATTTACTTGTTTTGTAAAACAAGAATACTGGTTTTCCATATTTCAATATAAACATCTAATTAATCTAAAATAACACTTTACTTTAAGCAAAACTAAGAAGATATTTTCTTTTAATTAATTCCAGTAATTAATTATTAAATTAATTCCATATAATTTTATAATTCATTATTTTCTAAAATAACCGATGCAAGAATAAATATAATTTTCTTATAAAGATATAAAATAATATTAGATAAGATAGCATGAAGTTCCCTTAGGAATTCGCAGCTAAGCCAAATCAAGATCAATCAAACATTTAGGTAGGCATTTATTTTAAATAGATAAAAGAAGGGGAAAGTTTTCTGTGTTTTTATCATTAATTATCGCTTTGAGAGTTTATTTAATTTAATCATCAATTATTAGTTAAATTAATGATGTCTATTTGACGTTCGATTAAGAATTCACTACGAAATAGTTGACATTTTTTTATTTATTTAACTTGACTAGCGCGCTTTCCCAGTGATAAGATGGATAGAGCCTAATTTAAGTTATTAAATCTGGCCCGTCCTTTACATACAATGAGAAAGTTTTCTAGTTCCGTTTTCCTATTCGGTGGTGAAAAGAAAAAACAGTTTGCATGCAAACCTCGTTGACAAAGATCATAATGAAAGTCACGTTGACCTATAGTGACACTGCAATATCACAGAATGCTGTAAGAGATTTTTTGCCATGCAAATGCTCTAAAGAGCTGCCAAGCCTACTAAAACCTCAAGGCATGTTCGGAATCATTGACATTCAATTACTACATGATATAATTGACTATTTGATCGGGTCCTCACAAAACAGAAAAGAGAGAGCAGATAGTTTTTATTTGACTATTCTAAGTTTCGTCCTGTTTGCGACTACAACGAAGAACTTTATAAAAATCTAGAATAAACCAACATCGTCCAATTTATAAAACAACAGGCTCAAGTGGTATGGACATGTGCACCGAATGGCGGATCACAGAACCCCAAGTTCCTTACTGAACCCACAATCTAGTGGCAAGAGAAAACTTGATTGACCGAGGTTGCGTTGGTGGGATTGAGTTCTCAAGGATCTCGAAACAATAGTTGTTCGAAGCTGGATGCCAGAAGCACGAAATAGATTGCGATAGCGAAATATATGTACATACTTGAGGAGGCTAAACCCACAAGGGGCTGTGTAGCCATGATGATGATTGTAAATTTTAGTTAAATCAAATAAATATATAGATTTTCGCTTATTAAATTCATAACATTATTTATATACACATTTTACTCCATTTTTTAATTAAGCTATTGAGAACTTTCATAATAACTTGCGAATTTCTTTTGTCACGAATGCAGTTAAAAGTCACAGTTAAATAATAACAGTTACGTAAGCACATCATAACTTGTCACTGAGATTCTAACAGTGTGAATTTTTTTTAACGACTTAAAAAATCCCAAAGTAGGAGTTAATTATTTAAATTCAATTCAGTTTTTCCTACAATAAAGTTCACAAAACAGAGACTTTACATGCAATTACAATCTAGCCTATACAATAATTATAGCTAATAAGTAATATTACGTTGACTTAGTTTTCTACAATACTAGTGAATAGCTTAAACTAGGGTAATGTTTATTAACAGTCTTAGTGTTCTATAATGTTTCGACACTATGTTTGTCTGTGCGATTATTTTTATAATTAATGACAAAAAAATCAGTTTATAAAAAAAAATTCAAACGCATTTAAAATTAAAATAATAATTAATTAATACCTAATAATAATAATTAATTAGCAGGCGGTTGGTAACGGCCGCACATGGACAGCTTCTGTGCCATAATTATACTATTTGGTAGGAATTTTGTGACATTTTCCAATATTTAGAGCGTTTTTCGGAATGACCTCTTAGTAATTTAAGTTGATGAAAAATAGGTTAGAGTGCACGGAAAACTTTTCTTGTTCTAAATACAATTCAAAAATAACTTTCGTTTCTCTATTAATAATTCCGATAAATAATGTTTATTTGTACGCTTCAGTTAATATTCCAATTTTGTGTTTTTTACCTACTCATCATATATAAGTAAAAAGAAATGCTTGGAAGATAGTATTATATTAATAAGGCATAGTATGTAAACCGGGTCGTCTAAGTGCCATACTTACACGACATACACGACATAATAACTATCATTATATAGATTTAATCGGGCACCTACAAATTAATTTAAAAGGACTTTTTTAACGATATCTGAATTTTATGCATTAAAGGTACAATACAAAATTGTATAGGCAATTAAATTATGTTTGAGAAAATTTGTTTATAAATAACATATAACTTTTAATTAGTGAGTAAACGTTTGTATAATAACAATGGATTTCAAACAATGAAAATATACGTAACCAATGGTCTAATACTTACAAAAATTTTCTCACATTACACTTCACATTCACTTTTTATAAACATATATTTAACATAGTAAGCGACCGCACATCACTGTTTACTTTGTCATAATGATTGCTGGTTTGATACCACCATACAAGTGCATTTATTGTTTGCTAGCGATTAATAACTTTATTACAATGATTTAGAGTCCTATTTCGTTTGGAGTTACTTATGATCGTTATACGGGCAATTACATTTGATGGTGATTTTTTGCGGATCAATTTGGGACCAGTAGCGAAGTGCTAGTAGCTGTAATGATACTTTATTGTTTGTCTTTTATAATTGTGTGATATGCTTTTGATCTGCATATGTTGAATAATTATCTGGTTCGAGTTCTGGATAAAAATTGCGTTTTTCTTAGTAAAATTTCACTAAACACAAGTTGCGGTATTTGAATACTCAAAGCCTCGGAAAATCATGTAAAGCCTTCCTGCACCTGGTATCGTGATACTCCAGTTATATCTGACATCCGGATAAGAGTATGAGAGTCACAGAATAATAGTATACCTCTCCTATGTTATTGGTGCCTTAATAGAGCAGCCTGAAGAACATTCTCACCGCCAAAAACAATAAGGTTAGTAACTCGGGCTTGGGCGTCTACACAGGCCCTAATTAAATATTGAAGTCGGCGTCTGGTAGTGCTGAAGTTGTAACAATAAATCGGTCATCACGACCGGTGGTTGCTCGAGTTCTGCATGTACCCTGTAAAAATATTGCCTGTTAAATTCCCATTGCCCATTCTTCTCCACATGAAACTACCTTTTGGAAGGGGCAACTAGAATCTTCTTTATATTTTATTTGACGTTCAAATATGCCATTTTAGGTGGTCTAATTGAAATAAATGATTTAACTTTGACTTACCACGTCTCCTTTTGTAAGAACCTGTCTCCACAAACCTTTTGTATATTCTAGAAACCGTAGACTGGTTTAAATTTAAATTTCTACCAATCGTTCGTTGATCCGCACCAATGCTACAATTTGAGCAGCTTGTTCGGACGAAGTATCCATATTATGGTTCAGAAACTCTCGATGAGTTAAAAAGCTAAACCAACAATTCTATTCTATTATAGTACTTACCACGCAATTCCGTCGCTGGACGCAGCAGAGCTCACGGCCCACCATGTTCTTTAGCAAAATAACGGGGCCGGTAAAATAAAAATCTAGCCTTGTTGTTTATATTATTCAGATCACACGACTTGACGCTGTTGATGTCTAACGCTTTTATGAAAAAATGGAATTAACTGCCATCTAGCGAAAATCTATATAACGTTTATAAACACGGAACAACAATGTATAAGGAAAATAGTAGTTTGTATTACTGTTACTAGATGGCGCTGATATAACTTAAAAAATTAATGGAATAAAAAATTTCTAGAGAATTTATATTAACGTTATCGTTTAAATACAGATATGGATTTTGTTTTGCATAAACGTTTTAATATAAACTTGTCTCAAAGATCAATAGGTTTATTTTAAACTACGCTATGACGACCCAATGAGATCTGTACAATACTTATTTATTCATGTAACTAAACATAACAATCATATAAACTGTACCTATTTACAATTTTTTTCACCTACATAACAAAATAATGAAACAATTTAAAAAGTTTGGTGTACCTGGCAGCATTCCCTCGCTGTATTGCGATACTTATTCGTTGAGCGAGGAAAGCACCAGCTCTAGGGTCACCGGTCCTATCTACCAGGCCCCAACTTAACTCTTTAATAAGCGCCTGTGCACTTAACCAAGGCCCAAGAGTCTCTACTCCAAAGGGAACAAAATCGAAGGTGGAGGAAAGATTCTTATATTTGAGCCGTTTATTATTTTCCGCCTGCTCTATGGCCGCCCCAGCTTTTTTTATTTTCTGTGGGAGGTGAGACGTGGCAAACGTGTCCACACATGTTACATCCCATATCAAAGCCTGTTTGAACTACACTCTTCTGGCAGTGGTGGCCATGGTGTCCAAGCCACAGGGACATATATGGGCACTCCTACGAGGAGGCTGATGGCAATTCGAAGTGATTCAGGGTCCAAAAGGGTGCCCGTGTTTGGCGACGGATCTTTATAATAAACATTATTTGTCTGTTATTGCTGACGTTTTATTCTTTAACCATATATTTATTGGTCCATTACGTTTTTATTGCGCCCGGCTTAGTGGTCACTCAATTACCCTGGGATCGGTTTACATGTCGCATTTTTTGCGTTGCCTTGTAACACATTAAGTATTATTTAATTAGACTGAATGATGATATTCAGTATCTCCCGAGCTCAATACTAACCAGACAGATTTGAAAGGGGTAGGGATCTTGTACTACCGCTAAAAGAGAATCGGCAGCGCTTTTGAAAACTGTCCCATGCGCCATTAGGGTGTAAAGAGACTTCAAACGCAAACTCAAAATAACTTTATTCATATAGGTAAACAAGTACACTTATGAACGTCAGAAAATAAGTTAAATTAATTGTTAATTTAAATT
Organism: Pieris melete; assembly: GCA_963693345.1. NCBI lineage: Eukaryota > Metazoa > Arthropoda > Insecta > Lepidoptera > Pieridae > Pieris > Pieris melete. The sequence goes on along the minus strand of CAVNZK010000032.1, from coordinate 887,408 downwards.
TTCTACCAGTTCGCAAGTCAAGGGCGTAGAGCGGGCAAGAAGAACTGGTAAGAAACCTACCGCCACTCTTTTTAATCGCTAAGTTTTGAGTCTCACAAATTGTTTGAACTGGAGCAAATCAATCCCAAGGATTTAAATATTCATCAAATTTATAAAAAGCTGTATTGCTTCTAAATACATAGTATATATAAACTTTATCAATGCCTTCACCTTTCCTAAGTATTAATAATTGTAACATTCGCATGTGAAAACGTGCTTAATCATTAGATCTGGAGAAACAACAAAACTTTTATTTCTCTCGTCATGTTCCTCGATAAATCACCGGTACTTCCAGTGGCACTCGACTATATTTCGATTTTCGACGTTTTTACTTTATTACTAAACGTCTTCAAAAAAGTAATATGCGTGTCTAAAATTTCGTACCCGCAAGTTTCTCGTAAATCTGGAGACGACCTTTATGCTTTAAATTCAAGTATATTAGGGATAGTGAATCTAATTTATACATTAAAATAGGTCAGTCAGTTTTGAAGTCAGAATAATTTTTATAAAATACTTTTATATCCCATCTTCATTTTCATCTGATGTTAAGGATACCTGAGTGATGAACAGTGTTAGTGATGAAACGTGCAGCCTTATAATTCAAAATCATTTATTCTTATAGCTAACACAATGTACACATATGAACGTTAAAAAAAAATATATGAAATGCGAAAAAGTAAATTTACATTTACTGCCAGTTCTCAAATCAAAGGCGAAAAAAGGAAGAAAAAACTGGCTATAAACTCTCCGCACCTCTTTTTAATCGCTAATTAAAATTAAGTTTTTTTTGTTTTACACAACATTTGCAGAAAGCTGCAACCATTACACCATGTTCCACATGACATCTTAAGTAATAAATAATAATAAAATAAATTAAAAACAAAGATTTGTCCTCTATCAGTAGGAGGCATGGTGAAATAGTAGCACGCACATAACAATAATATATATAATAATTCTCGAGGGAATCACAGCACTGGTACAATATAACTCTTTATATATTATCTCAACTTCAATATTAAGTATTTGTAATAACAGTTAGTGCAACCCAGCACCTCCGAGTTCTGGGCCTCGTGCCTTAAATTTAAATTGAAAATGTCTCGTAAATAAAATCATATCGTTGATAAATTCACTATCAAAACCAATTCATGTAATAAATCGTTTTCATAACTCATTCGAGTTAATACTGAAATGAAAAATGGAAAAGTGGAGTCCATCCATTTTGAATATTAATTGGCTCTTAGCTGAAATACCTAGTGTTGACATGCAAGAGATTTTATTAATTGACTTCGGTACTTTTTACTAAAGGAATCGAATATTTTTGTAACAGGTTTTTTAAATCGTATAAAGACTTTGCCCCATTGATGTTTGATAGTTTTCAGCCCTCTGTGAGTATTTAATTCGTTTCTGATAGCGCGTGAAAAGGTGGAAGCTTGTAGTTTATTGTTTATCAGAATGCCAAATCATAAAATGACTGCTTCACGACTGATTTGAGAGCGACCGCCGATGCGAAAACCGCTGTGTGAGTTCGAAAAGTGAGTTACCGAATCGCAGGGTATGCACTGATGATGTTAGAAATCAAAAAGACGACCAACAAACTAACAGTCTAGTGTCACCATGCACTGGAGGCATTCAGACAGTCGCAGTACGCAGATTGCAGACACTCCAAAATGCCACTGCCATCAGGAAGCCCGCTATTAACAAAACTATTTCTTAGTCTCAACAGAATTAATCTCAAAATGATAGGGAATTATGGGCTTCTGACTCTTTAATAAATATCTAGTTTTCGTTGGCGTGACAGACAGTCCCTAATGCAAGCCGTGGCAGCGCACAGGAATCAGTCACCCACGTAGTCCTGGAATGCGTGTGGCTTCCCAACGAGCAGAAATCGTCAAAGCAGTGAGGTCGTTCCCTGAAGCCTGAAGTACCCAGCAAACTGAGATTCTGGAAGGAGCTAGGCTGGCTTAGTTAGCCAGGAATAAAAAAAGTTAAATTTGTATGTAACCAACAGCTTGGTGACACTGTCATATATATTTGATTTTCATTTCTCTTATATATTCATCATTCTGGGTTTTTACATAAGCTATTATTTGACAACTCATTGGTCTAGTGGTTAGTACCCCTGACTGTGTATCTATGGGTCCCGGGTTCGATCCCCGGCTGAGGCGAACATCGATGTGATGAGCATTTGGTGTTGTGCTTAGGTCTTGGGTGTTTAAATATGTCTATCTATCTATAATATGTATGTATATCCGTTGCCTAGTACCCATAACACAAGCTTCACCAGCTTAGCATGGGACTAGGTCAATTGGTGTGAATTGTCTTAAAAAAAAAAAATTAAATCAAATATCTAAGTGTCCAAGTGAAATTTATACTTAGTACATACAGGGGTGTATAATGACAGGCTTTAAAAAGATACTATGTTATCTCAAAATATCTTTGACAATGTCAAAATGTTTTAGTATATTATAATTGTTAATCCCTAACACGGCTCGTCAAGTTGTATGACATGTATTATGTTTACCGTACCCGTAGGGAAACTCATTGTTTTCATAATAAATTGTCTTTTTGTGAAAACATATAGCCTTTGTTAATCTGGGTTATCCTTTATCCAAATTTAACACTCGGATAATTTCTATTGTTGTTTTAAACATACATACTGTGGCTCTTACATATTAACACATTGCTATTATTTTTTTAAAGGCGCTATATATTTGTATGAATGTCAAAAATTACACAATTAATTATTAGCCTCCTGTGCCTGATAAAACTAACAGATAGACAGAAACCCTTACATTGAATAAAAAGTAAGTAATTTTTTTATACACATATTAAAGACATTTAATTATTCTCATAACAGACAATAGTCACTTACATAAGAACTTATATACTAAAGATACAATTTATCATGTCGTGGGTCATTGAAGAGCTTCAAGGATCAATTATCGAAGTATAACTTGGGTGGACTTTCATTTACGCTGGTAACTGGGATCACTCAAGAGATGGTCTTTTAGTCTTAATTTAAATATTGCCAGGCTGTCTGCACTTTTTATATTTTGTGGAAGTCTATTATACCGCAGCACTCCCCCAACGCTCAATGTTTTTTTACCGTTATTGGTTCTAAACTTCGGTACAATAAGATTGTGAGGGCGTCGTGAAGTGCGCTTCTGAATTTGATTTATTTTAGTGAATGTAATGTTAGTGTGTATATAGTCATTTAGAATTTTGTAGATTAATAAGCTGGTATTGTATTGAAATAATTGTTTTACATTCATGAGTTTTGTTTCACTGTAGATTTTTTGTGTAGAAGTTAAGTATGGGTAATGAAAAAGCAATTTAATTACGTCAAGAATAATCTTACAATTCATTGCAGGCAAAAGCATTATCAAATTCTACTAATATCCAACAAAGTTACAGATTATGACTTAAAAAGTCATAATCCAAAGATGAAATCTGCTGCGAACATAAAAATCTGTTATTACACAGTTCATTACCGGCATTTTCACTATGTCTTTACTGTAGTAAAATCCGTCGAAGCACAGGAATCAACAGACGACCTTATAGGTAAGAGTCACGCGACTAAACTTAATACTAATTAAATGTTTATAGTGTGTAAGAGCAGTGTTGGCCTAGTGGCTTCAGCGTGCGAAGACATAAGTTAGATCCCCGGCTGTGCACCAATATACTTTCTTTCTATGTGCGTATTTAACATTCGCTCGAACGTTGAAGGAAAACATCGTGAGGAAAGCGACATGTCTTAGACCCAAAAAGTCGACGGCTTGTGTCAGGCACTGGAGGCTGATGACCTACTTGCCTATTAGATTGAAAAATTATCATGAAACAGATTCAGATATCTGAGGCCCAAACCTAAAGAAGTTGTAGCGCAACTGATGTATTTATTTTATATAATACTAGCTGACCCGGCAAACATTTGTTGCCATGTATAATTTTTCTAGGAAACATTTTTTTAGTTCAATAAAAATTATCTACAATAATAAAAAAATAGGGGTTGATCGTAGAGGGGTGGAAATTAGTATTATTGTATTTTTGTATAAACAATTTTTTTTACTAAAAAATAAAAATAAAGTTTTGGGGTGGACACCCCTTATCACTTAGGGGTTTGTAAGATATATAGTAGCCGATTCTCGGACTTACTGAATATGCATAAAAAAATTCATAAGAATCGGTCGAGCCGTTTCGGAGGAGTATGGGGACGAACATTGTGCCACGAGAATTTAATATATTAGATGTAAAGCAAAAATTTATAGCAAAATGACTTATTTTACAAGGGAATATCAACATTCCCGACAAAAGCCTTTGTATTTTCGGGGTCCAATTTGTTCTCAGTACAAATAACGTATGCCATTGAAAGTGACCTCCAAAGGGTTGACATGAAAATATTGACCTGGAACTTGATAAATAGTGACAAATTCCGATCTGATAAGAATTTTATGGGCTCAGGAAAACTCTTTTTCTTACAGTTCTGTTAAGGGAAGATATGCCAAATGATTTATTTATTTCCGTTGATATATGTTTTGTAAAGATAAGTTTCTTGAATGCCGTTTTTATAGGTAAACACCTGAAGATAACTTATATATTCAAGTATAGTATAATAGTCAAGGCATATAAGTTATGGTAAAAATACTATATATATGCTTCAGTCGAATAATGAATCTTCGTTTGGTCCCACACTACTCTACTATACGTAAACCTAAAAAATATATACAGGATACAAATAATCAATAACATATCTTTGCTACTAGCAATCTACTCGTACATAAAAAAAAATTAAAAGAAATTTAAAAAGTTTGGTCCCTGCCCAAGTAACACGTAATCTGTATATTCACTGAAGTAAAGACTGATTTACGTTTTAAAGTCAGACTATCACTTTAAATCAGTTTTGACTTAGTTTAAATGCTTTTCAGTAGAATGTGGTAAAATTTATAATGCATGAAGCTATTGTATGGTCTAAAAAATAAGGTTAATTGGCTTATAATCATACTAAAACATTAATTACTTTTAATATACAGCACCTTAAACAGCATTTACACTAACACAAAGGTTAAGACCTTATATTAGTAAATAAGAAAACCTAATACATTAAATAAACGTTGTCGAAATACTTTATAGTGAACTTAGATTTATTAACACATTTTTAAGATTAAACGCATTTTTATAATCTTTTCTTATGCTTATTTACAGCTAAGCATTAGCCAAACATTTACTAAAGTTTTAGCTCTGTTATCTTCTTAATTTATTGTTACTTTAAAGCTTTCAGCACTATTTAGATAAATAAAAATTTAATTTTATTACTATAGGTCATAATTTGGCCATAAAACCATGAGTAGTATGATTATTTTCATTTGTGCGTTAGTATATATATTATATACTCATTAGTAATTTTATGTCGCACGTGTCACGTTGTTGTCATGAATAAACAGTGGAAAAAGACTAAGAGAACAGGTGGAGTAAAGAGAAAGGTAAAAATGGAATACTCAAATTTTATATCTGGTTTAAGTAATGAAAAACGTGTTCCAAACAATGATACTCTTGATACACAAAATACAGAACAATCGGTAGTTGTGTATGAGCCAAGCACCGTTCAAGAAGTTCTAGCAAGTGGTTCCGTAGTACATTCAAGATTTGAAATGATTATTGAAATCTGGTAATCCTGACATTGCGAGCTGGGTTTCTCTTTGGGCTTCATAAATAGTGGGGCCGGTATCTATGTCGCTATGCTGCATCATAATTGACAATTCCTCGTCAGCATCTTCATAGGTTAAAAAACCCGTCCGTTTGACTTAACAAGGCAACACTGACCAATCTGCGCGAGGCTTGGAATTTTCATTCCTTACTAATGCAGACTCATTAGGTCTTTTTGGATATCGCAGTTGACGCTGACTTTCCCACCCGCTTGGAACAATAAACAGTTCAGTTGATCCCCTTTCGGTCGTTTGTACAATTTTAAAAGGCATCTGAAAAAAACAATTGAGTTTATTTAGGACTTAATAGAGAAGGTACTTTACCTTAAAACTAAATAAGTACCCGTATAACGCGTGCCCTCAAAACGTATTTACAAAAAGTTCCTTTAATTACAATGTGCGAAAAATAAGATTATAATATCGTGTTTCAATTCGCTAGGTATTTTATGTAGTGGCACGCTTAGCGTAGGAGTATACCTACCTTAGTAGGTAATCTACCTTATTATTCCTTTCCTATACACACTACAACTAAATTGGTACCTGTAAGGGATCGTGATCACGCCGGTGTTTAAATTAATTCAAAAATAAAATACACAATATTTAGCAAATGAGCGCGCGTCGTCACAGGGACAGGAATCAAGTACTACTAATGATTTAATGAATAGAGCTCGTTCTCTTGGTGCAAGTGACGTCACGTTTTGTAGGCGATTGTTGTTTTATCGACTTTAAGTCGCACGTCCCGTTCGTTCTATTCGGGCACATGATTCAGGGAATTCCCCAACTCATTTATTGTGATAATGATTTTATACTTACACTTGGCAAATTATCTAACTGGAGACAGATAAAATATGAAAGACGTGGAGTAGGGTTATGCAATTACGTTATGTAATTAAGGGATTCTAAATTATTATTTCGGTACCCTGATTAACACTATAGCAATCAATTTTTATGACGTATAAGGGTAATAAACATTATAACATGCCTAAAAAGTGTTACTAAAATGCTAAAGATATCACTTAGATATTTTTTATGTAGGTTGAATGACTTAAGCTATTTTTTTATATATACTATAATAAGACTGACAACATTAAAAGACACTAGTTGAAAGTTTAGAACATTAATATAACATGACGCCATTTGCTTTCTGTTTTCTCGAACATAAAAAATAAAATTATAACACACATATGAATGAAATACTACTTATTATATTTTTCTTATAAGCGAAGTATCGATAGAAACAATTTTATACGTTAAAATTAATGAAATCGTTAAAAAATTACAAAAGGTCAGCTGATGTCGATTCTAAATTTGTCCCTATTTTTTATTAAAAAGCATTTCTGTGACGGCGCGTGAATTATAAGCCACAAACATATATATATTTTCACATAAGACTAATACCCCCAACTCATTTGCATTCAAAACAAAATAAAATTGATGTTTGTCTTACCTTATGATAACTTATTTTCAATGAAGACACATTAAAACGTCTCCGCACAACACCAATTGCACTGCAATACACTAAACGAAATATATATAATCAATTCGGACATATAAGTTTCGATAAGTTTTTTCAAATATTTTTATACAAAGAAAATAAAACGTTCAGCCTTAGAATAAAACGTAACTTTGGCATTGTAATTCAAAAAGCTGTATAAAAGCTGTACTAACATCTAAAAAAATGCTTTTTACATTAGAATATGCTGTCTCACAACTTTACTAATGTCTGTCTTCAATAACATTATAAGCGCTGGTTAGCAGCACTAATAATATTTAAAAATGCTCAAAGCCGTATTATTTGGGGCCCAAATTGAGCTTATATGACACTTATAAACTTATAAACGGCTGATATAGTGCTACATATGCTGCTCATATACTGTTTTGCACGTAAGTCCATGCTGTTGTACGCTTCTTATAATGTTGTTTTGTGTTACTTGGGTGTGGCAGTGTACCTTTAACGCTGGCAGCATTTCCTCGCTGTATTGCGATACTTATTCGTTGAGCGAAGAAAGCAGCTCTGGGGTCACCGGTAACTGCTAGCTACCACGCGGCAACTTAATTCTTTAATTAGCGCCTGTGCACTTGAAGCCCACGGCTCAAGAGCCTCTACTCCAAGGGGAACAAAAACTAGCAATTATTTATTTATTAAACAAGTAAACAAAAGCTCACAAAGTATGCAAGTTTATTACCAGTGTAATGATTAACTAACCGCCTTAAAATAATCAGAAAGGAGATAAGTGTGACGTAAGTGAGTGTAAGTGTAAGTGTGTGACTTCCTCTACTGCTTCATTTAAAAATAATTTAAAACAACTGTTGATGTCTGAATCCTTGTATTTTTCTTCTTTATTGACATTGTGCGGATTTATAAATTTTGTGCTGTCATGTTTTGTTTTAATTTATTTTGCTTTGCTCTGTATCATATGTTTGTGGATGGATACATCCAATGTGTTTATTTTATCTTTTATTTTTTTAACTTTTTTATTATATAGAGATGTATCTGTTTTTTTTTCCCAAATATTACCTTCAAACAACTGTCAAAAACTATGTACCTACTGATAGATTTAACGTACCTACAGGAGAAATTTTTCGAAGTCTGGTTTCCGAATCTAACACTTAGACTGTAACGGGAGATAGATATTGTAGTATACATAAATATCCCTTACAGAACTACGCTCACATAATAATATCATCGTTTACGAAATTGCATTCTGAGAGCCGCTGAAAACTTAATACAACTATTCATTGATTTCATCTGGGGACTACATTCAAAAACGCACCCTAACACATAACATTACAGTTTAAATTATTATTATGGTACAGGGAGCTGAAATGATTTATGCATCGGTTATGTCAAAATGGACCTTAGTACTTTAAAGATAAGATGTACATTTTTGGTGTAGGAAGCGCATTCCCGGGCGAATGAGACTGTATTCGCTCTCGAATAATCGATATTTGACGTCTGGCCCGGCAGGTGCCTGCAAGTAAGGCTGGTTACAATACGACGACAATTTGGCTCACGATTAATAAATCTACTGATTATATATATGATCGTGAATATAAAACTTTGTTAATGTTAAGATTTTTTTAATTTCAGGCATCAGTGCGTTGTATGTTGATAGTAAATATGTTTGTGTAGGTAACACTACATTATTGTAGCGGCGAAGACAAAGAAAAGTAGACCGAGGGGCAAGTGGAATGCGGCGTAAAAATATGGAAGCATCGCTTACCGATAGTCTCTTCACCTGTCTCCGTGGGAGAAGACCAGACACAAGAACCGTGACCTCGCGTCGGCGGTCTTTGTCTGCAGTGCGGGAGCATGAAGAATATTCCCCTCATCCTAGACTTAAATATGGCAAGAGGGACCGAGTGGTGTTTAGGAAATGGGTGCGGTAAGGACAGAAAATGAGAACAGTGAGTACGTACTTGGATGGCGCGAACAATTATCGACTATTCAATATTTTACTACGCACTAAAGCTTTCATATGTTCTACATGTAATTCTAGTCTTGAGATATATATATATATTGTATACAATTTATATATATTTTTCTGAAGTTTTAATGCAAAATGTCTTTGTCATTAAAAGTGAATATTATCTAATGATACAATTAATAGGATAAAATAACGACTACTATACTACATTTATATTCATTATATGGGTAACCAACGCGGTCTGTAAGTGTACACTTACACAAATAAGGTTTAAATTGTGCATGTATTATGGATCAGCTCGTTATTGTAGATATGATAATAGTATAGAGCTATTCTCCAAGATGGCGGTGAAATGTTTCTTTTTCCTCATGATATTTATTTATTGGCAGAAATACATACATTATCTTTACTTATGAAATGGTACTAAACTAATACGATAATGTCGAGAAAAAAATAGTATATAACATATTGTATTTGTCAAGTATTCGTGCAGCTTATATGCCAAAATGATGCTTAAAATCTTAGTAACTGAACGCAATTTCCATGTACTTTTTTGTCATATTTGTTGTAAGCTTGCAATTACAATCTTACCATTGACATCGTAATTACCAAGTACTTTTCCATGAATTTATAAAACCATACACTTTTTAGTCGTTTTAAAATCGCAAGCGTATCAGACGAACATTAGGAAAATGTAACAGGCACTCGCATGAATGAGCTGCGTTGCTCACTGTACCGTGCTGTATCTAATTGTGGAACACTGTACGGGGTATCTGGAGCAGTAAAATGATTACCTAGTCTATCTTCACAGTACGAATGAGATTTTTTTAAATTTAGAATTTGGAATATTTTCTTTTTTTATACAACTTTTGTAATATGCCAACAAAGAGGTTTAATTACTTAAGTTGGCATTGGAAAAAATGGTAATACATTTGTTTAATTTAAACATTGATTGATTGTTATGTTTTAATAAACGATGTAGTTCATAATTAATACAATAGTAAAAAATAATCAATAGATAATATTTTTTAACACTAAAATACTAATTTATCTATATAAACTTTCCTTTATCTTACCAACCAACTGTAAGCCAAATCTCTTTGTTTGCGATCAGTCTCCTGCTAAAGAATAAACAATGACCCTTTTTCTCCTTAGTTAACAAATTCTTGGGCGTTTCAATGAAAACACTAATGAAACTACGATATGTGGCAGGTACAAAACTCAAAAGGCTAATCACCTATTTCCTGTATAACAATATCCACACTGAAATCAAAAAACTAATGTATCTTATAATTACACATTACCTTAATTATCGTTAATCAAGTGCGTAGCGTTTTTTTGAAGATGTTATAATTTTTTCCATACTAATGAAACAAGTATACGCCGTGCCGTTGTTGTCCCATAACATATTCATTCAACACATGCTTTCAGTATTCTTTAAAGTACTTTCTTTGACTTTGAAGCGTATCTTCTATTTATAAGTTTTTAATCTGTTCGAAGTCCTAGTGAATAGAAAAACGAAACTAAACTTCTTTTTTCTGATTATTTATTTATTAACTCTTCGTTGCATAAACATAATACAATTGACGTAATTAAATGAAAAGGAGGGCAACTGGCGGCGCGGATCAAACGATTTCAAATTAATTTCGTAAATCTTTGTGGTTCCAAAATAAAAATAAAACACAATACACATAACAAATATTGATCTCATAATCACCTTATGACAGGAAATGAATGCAGAATTCAGGAAAAAACAGTAAAAACCGGTTATAAACTTGCCGTATTGTAAATAGGCCGTAAAGGAAAATTGGCAAAGATAAGGCAATTGTACTTTGTAGGGATAAAGTAGTTCCTCTTTGAAGCAAATTATTAATAATAATAATAGCCTAAATTACAAAAAAAAAATGGTGCGTGTACTTATGTACGCGCGTAAGCAGTTATACTTCTTTGGCTTTATATCTATAATCAATATTAAGCGTTAATAATTTAACAATATTTAATATTTAGAATATTATTCAATTATTAATTAATATTAATAATAATAATTATTATATTATATTATTAATTCAATTTAATAACTAGGTTTGTTTCATAAACTTTTAACTAAGTATAAATAGGTATTTGTGTAAAAGCATTGCTAAATTTCTTTGAAAAAATAATTAAAACTGCTTTATTTGTTTAAAAAGTACTACAAGTAGATTGTCTAAAGCCCCGTATTCATGGTAAACATTTGTTTAGCAACAGTTGCTAAACATTGTTGGTGAGCGGCGAGAATGTTGCTAGCAACTATGTTTAAATCAATACAGGTTGTCCACACGCCAGTCTGCGTTAAAATGTTGCCCGAGGAGGTAGTGTTGTTGTGTTCTCTGTATCAGATGTATAGAATCTCTAATAAAAAAAAGAGAAAAAGATGGTGGATTCGAAATTATCTTTTGCAAAGAGAAAATTTGATGAGTGACCTCAGAATGACAGATGGATCATTTTGTAACTTTACGAGAATGTCGAAAAGTGATTTCGAACATCTTCTAGAAATGATTGGTCCATCAATAGCCAAAAGGGAAACAAATATTCGTCAGCCAGTTTCACCTCAAACGAGGCTGGCTATTACATTACGGTATCTTGCAACTGGAGATTCATACAGTTCTCTTTCATACACATTCAGAGTATCAAAACAATTGATTAGCAAAATTATACCAGATGTATGTCAAGAACTAATTAACTCACTAGCAGGATATGTCAAGGTACAAGAACACTATTTGTGTAATCAAGTATTTTATTAATTAAAAAACACAAAAAAAAAACAGTGTATGCTATTGCGTTGATTCATCACTGAGATAGTTAACTAAGTTTAGTATAGCCGAATCTTCTGTTTCGTCTCGTAATGCATCTAGTCTATTTGTTTCGTGTCTCTCAATTTCCCTTATTTCAGTTTCCTGAACATTATTTGGTGTTGATGATGGATGAGAAGATGCCGTTTGATATCCATATGTATTATATCGTCCCATTTTTAATTCATACAGTATATTATTAATATGGTACTTTGCCTGTGTCACGGCTTGGTCATCTTTAACACTTCTTAATTCAGCAGCAATATATTCACCATATATATCAAATGGATCCTTCTTCTCCCTTTCATCCATCTTTTTTTTAGCACTTTTCAAAACCTCTAATATTTCATTTGATTCATCTGTCTTATTTCTTTTCCTCGAAGATGTAGATGTTGTAGCATTCGGCCTTGGTGATTGAGATGGCTCTGACTCCATACCACTTTCAAGTGCATTGTTTTCATCTACCTGTAAATTATTATCTTATTATATATTTATTTATTTTTTAGGTTCCAAGTTCGGAACAAGAATGGAAACAAATAAGTCGTGAATTCGAAATACGATGGAATTTTCCACATTGCATTGGGGCCATTGATGGGAAACACGTTATGATTGTGGCGCCAAATAATTCTGGAAGTGAATACTACAATTATAAAAATCAGTTCAGCATGGTACTTATGGCAATTGCAGATGGCAATTACAACTTTATTTACGCAAATTATGGAGCTAAGGGTCGGTCGTCCGACAGTGGAATATTTCAAGAAACACCGTTTTATAATGCATTGTTAGAAAACTCACTTAAACTGCCACGGCCTGAACCAATAACACAAGGCGGAACAGAAATGCCGTATGTAATTGTAGGTGACAGTGCTTTCGCGCTAACGGAGAACATCATGAAACCATATCCTGGCATTCATGAACGTGGGAACAAAAAGCGTATATTCAATTACAGACTATCAAGAGCTAGGAGGATTATAGAAAATGTTTTTGGCATTTTATGTGTGGTGTTCCGTGTATTCACTAAACCTATTCCGTTAAAACCAGCCAATTGTGAACTCGTGGTAATTGCTTGTGTATATTTACATAACTTCTTAAGACGTAACTCAGTTTCCAGATCCATATATACACCTCCACAAACTTTTGATTTTGAAGACTCTGAAGGTAACCTATTAGAAGGTTCTTGGCGAAGGGAACTAAGTTCGTTTCCTATGATTGATTTGCAAAGACGGGGCAGGCCTGCATCACAATCAGCTCTTTGTATTAGAGAACAGTTTGCCGATTACTTTATAACTCCAGAGGGAAGAGTTCCATGGCAAAATAATGTAGCGTAATTGTAATAATTTTACAGACAATAGTATAAAACAATTATATACAAAAACAACTTACTGTTTTATTCATAGTATCCGTTTCACCAGAAGTAGTTGCACCACATAACAAAAATTCCAATGGCTCGTAATAAATCCATTTACATTTTTCTATTGCGCCGCTGCCTGTAGTTTTTTTTGCCGACATCTTTTTTTTCTCTCTAGTAAATTGAGTACGCAGTACATGTATTTTAGTTTCTACGTCTTTTTTGGGTATATTTAGGACTTGAGAAATTTCTTCGAATGCATCGTTCTTTTTGTTTCTATCTTTGTATTGTTTTATAGAACAATCCCATAATAATGGTTTTGATTGAAATAATTCTATTAATTGCATTATTTTATCATTGCTCCACACTACTGCCATGTTTATAAACTGTTGCAAACTCGTCCACACACGTCAACAATTGTCGCTAAACTGATGTTTACGCTTGTCGGGCGAGAGCTTGTCAACATGATGCTGTCAACTCTGCAACACGCAGTGTTGCCAGCAACATGTTGACAGCAACTCCGCAACACGTTGATTCAACTTTGTTGCTCAACAAATGTTTCCCATGAATACGGGGCATTATTCCCATCTCGCTCGCGCACGCTCGGCGCCCATACTGAATTTTGTGTCACGGTGCGCGCGCATCGTAAAATTTCACTCTCATAAATTTTTCATAACGCGCCTAAAGAAGTATAACTTCAAAAATATATATATAAATTACGGTAAATTACAAAAAAAAATAATATACAGCTTACATTGTTTTATTGTTATCCTATAGCCTAGCTACCTTCAGTACCGTCGATCGGAACCCCTTTACGGGTTATGGCCTCCTCCAGCTTTTTTCAACTATCTCTGTCTCCGGCTTTCTTTCTCCATTTGAAGCAAGTTATAATAATTTAAATGGATTGTATTGACACTTATACTCTATAGCTCAATTGGTTACAATAATTAGTCCTTTGTGTTAAGTGTGAATTCTTGAACCAAAATAAATTTTCGTCTTTTTGCGTTTTCTATAAAGTGTACTATGGTGATTGGTGAGTGTTCTGAATAATTGTTTGGTTTGATGACCTTCCTCGGTTCAACACCGTACGAGCCATATCAATTCAAAATTTCATCAACATAACCTTGATGGCTGGAATTCTTCCAAAGTTGATTTCAGAAGGCATTTTCTTTTGCGAACTAGCGAACTATGGAATCGACTACCGGTGGGGGTCTTCCCTGAGAGATATAACCTCCACATATTCAAAGTTATAGTGTACCCTCAAAGGCCAGCAACGCACTCACTAATCATGGGTGTCCACTAAAGTCAGCTCTTGGAGTATGGTTATACTGTTGTAGGTTTTGCCGATGTCAAAAAAATAACAATTTTCTATATTTTTATGATACAAACGATAATATGTTAACATTATACAGGCAAGATAAGCTATTAATTATTGTGTCTATGATGTATGTGATTAAATAGGTTTTAATGCATCTGAAAATATGTTATTCTTTGATAGTTTCCCCCAGGCCTAGGCCCGATCCCCAAGCACTACTGAAATAAGAGGGTAGTTTACAACGCATAAGGGAAAACTTTACGTGTTCTTTGTGTTACCCTTTATTTGGGGAAGCAAAGTGCTGAAAAATAGGGTAAATTAATTGAAATTGCAAATACCTGAATCGAGGAAATGTTTATTGAAAACACTGTAAGCCTCTTTGTCTCAATAGGACGTCATAAACTGCCCTTCCCTTTTGTTGTGGGTAGGATTTTCATTCTAGTCTAGGTAATTATAGAAATACCTGAGAGCGTACTTATATAATTAGAACATTCTGTACTATTTTTAAGTCCTAATTGTGTATTCAATAGGTAAGTATCTCAATACAGCGAGGAATTGCTGCCAGCATGCATACTGTCACAAGAACCAAACTTTTTAAATTGTTTTTTTTTTTAAATTAAGAATACTGTATATTTGTGGGTTGGAAATAAATATTAAAATTTTCTTCAAAAGTAAGGTTAGTACTAAGCTGTATAAGTAGCAATAAATCAATCAAAATCATTTATTCATATAGGTAAAACAATGCACACTTATGAACGTTAAAAAAGAGATTTACATTAAATGCTACTAATTTTATATTTATGCAAATATATATGGCGCGTTTTCGACCGGAGGCACCGGTTGACCTGAAGTGATGCTGTGCCCGCGCGCTCTCCGCCCTCTATCTCGAAAACGGTTCACCGTATAAAGTTTTTTGTAAACAAAATTTGTAAAGAATTTTGTATTCTACAATATTGATAATAAATACAAATAGCAAAAAACCCATAGGAAATGAGATACTTCCTAAAAAAGCGCAAAAAACCGATTTTTGTGACCTTTCGACCTTGAAATTTAATAGTTGCTTACACCCTACCATATGTAGGTTTTGAGACAACTTTTAGGGTGTCAATATACAAGTATTAATTTACAAACTTACAGATGGGTATCTCGAATTCCGAGGTGAACTTACTATAATGACTGGACTATTACACAATGTTCCACATGACATCTTAAGTAATTAATAGCAATAAGGTTATGTGGTTTGAATTGGGCCCAATAATAGCTGTGGCTGTTAGCTAACGCATACTGTTAACACGCCTTGTAACAAACTTTATTGAGGTCGACATTCAAGTACTTTGGCATATCAGCCGAAGCCTGATAACTTTTGTATTGAGTTCATTATATAAGTTTAATATACGTTTTTAATATTATGCTTACTGCCATCTATTTTTCTATCTCAGATTACGAGATAAATGAAACTTGTCGAAGATCATTGATCATAACCCCCCCTCCCTTCTACTGCGATCTCATTTTGTCCATTCTAAAAACATGTCCAGCACACAACAGTTATACTCTTCGTAATGTGATAGATTAATTTTAAATAGTTTATTATAAATTTAATTAATTAATTATATTTTTATCTATATCAAACCGTGAATCATCTTAAGTCCGTAATCAAGGTTCAAAGAACCAATTAATCATTTAGAAAGCTACAATTGAATGATTCGTTTCCATTTAAAGCTAGCAATTACTAACATGGGGACAACTAATTAAGCAAAGGGTCCAAAGTTCATTTAAATTTTACTTTGATGCGCCCGGTCAACTCATTGAATATGTATTTAGAAATAAACGATTTTCCGTTTAGTAATTGGTCTATTTTCTCAACGTGATTACTATTGGAGTGGATTAATTAAAAATTGCATTAATTAAGTACGGTTAGCTAGTTTTTATTCAAACCATTAACATTAATACTTTAGAATGGTATTTAGGTATTTGGAATATACTGTACTACAAGTTGCGATAGCCACACTGATCGCGATGTTTGTGTATCCAATTTAGATGTACATATAGTAATGATAATAAGCCGCATATTTACTTAAAATGTACACTAATTTTTTGAAGTTTCACTATTTATGAGTTATTATTAAAGTATAAAAGAAATCGACAGAAAATAACAAAAGCATGGTGGCGTATAAGAAACTAGATCAAATTACATATACATGGATTTTTTTTTACTGATAAACTCGAATTAATTTCTAAGACCTAAAGAAACAAAGTCCTTAGACCAAATTTTGTATGAAATAAGTATCGCAATACAGCATACAAGCATGGAAGAGCTTTTGGGCGTTTAAAGAAGTCATAAAAAATAAGAAAATAAGCATGGTAATTTAAAGAAAGCCCTTCAATATTTATATTATAGCTGTACTTACATATGCGCCCACTAATGCAACCAAACATACAAAGCTAAATACAGGTGTGTCAAAGAGCGATGGAACGACATATGATAGGGAAGAAAACATAGACAAAATTAAGAATACAGCATTAAAAAAACAACAAGGGTAACAGATGCAATAATAAAAATAAATAAACTATTATGTGAAATGGGCGGGGCATCTGGCAAGAGGAACAGAAAAGTTGAGCAAAAAAGTAACAACTAATCTAATGCCCAATGTGGCACAGGCGTTTTAGGTTACGTCAAACGAAGTCGTTGCTAAGAAGACAAAGGAAGCTGGAAACTAAAACGCTTCAACAAATGCAAAAGGGGGCTTCATGTTACTATAGTATTAACGAATAACTGTAATTTATTACTATTGTAAATAAACTAATTGTACTGTAATAATAATAATAATCTTTATTTCTTCTCTCACATATACATTATACATACAAGGTTATTATGATTCAACTAAGATGATAACATTAGGAAGTGTATGTGAGAGACTGGTCTCTGTAACAGGAGACCTGAGTGACAGATAGCCAGACATATAGACATAGTGAGAGATAGACTGTAATTTTTTGTAGCATAAAAATTGATCTATTTTAAATCTAGACAATATTTTTAATGAAAGATATTTCTGCAAGTGCAAGCCACATTCCAGACATAACATTGTTTCCAGGAATTCTTATTCAAAGAGAGATTCCTAAGTTTAATGCCTCTGGAGAATTTCTAAAGGTGAATTTCAATTACAAACCCTCTTCGAAGTACAAACAAGAAATTACACCTTAATTACGATTTGATTGAACTATTTGTACAATCAAAATATAATTACATGGACATTGTAATTACTTTTTGATGGGACTTTGTTAAAATTTAGTTTTTAAAATATGATTTCCGTAAAATTTTAATTTATTTAATGGCACTATAAATCTAATTGGATTCTTAGTAGGAGTATAGATAAAAATATATATATTTATGATTTATTATTCTATTTAACATAATAATACTATTTTTAGTAACTGCAATTATGGCATTTAGCAACCCAGCATTAATTCTGATTCAAGATTCTTAAAATCAGCTTTTAAGTTTTTTTGATGTTTCATGTTGTAATTGTACAAGTCTACATTGCTATCAGTAATAGAAAGAACTTTATTAGATCCTTGACGACGCTAACATCGTCCAATTCATAAAACTCAAGTGGTTAGAACATGTGCACCAAATGGCGGACGGTACCGGAAGGTACTTACAACCGAGTGGCAAGGGAAAACCCGGTAGACCGAGGCTGTATTGGTGGGATGGAGTTGTCAAGGACGAAACAATGTGGGTTGGACGCAAGAAGCACTAAATAGATTGGGATGGTGAAATGTACTGGAGGAGGCTACGGCCCACAAGGGTGTAGCCATTGTTAATGATGATGATTGTGTACTGTTATTGTAACAAACCATTAATAAATCAATAATAACTTCTCAGTCATTGGTAAGTTGTGAAGATATGACCGTAAAGAGTCATGTAAAGTATAATTTCAATTGAAATTGCCGATGAAGCTCACTTTAAGTAAAATACCATGTAAGACAGTCGTATGTCATATATTACTAGCTGACCCGGCAAACGTTATTTTGCCATGTATATTATTTCTAGGAAACATTTTTTTATAGTTCAATAAAAATAAATATCTACTATAATAAAAAGTAGGCGTAGTATGTGTTTTTTAAAAACAAAACAAATTGTCTACAAAATAAGAGTAATATTAAGGGGACCACCCTTAACATTTTGGGGGGATGAAAAATAGATATTGTCAGATTCGCAGACCTAATCAATATTCACCCAATATTTCACGAAAATCGATCGAGCCATTTCGGAGGAGTTTAATTACAAACATCGTGACACGAGAATATATTAGGTTTAGTGCGTCTTGAAATAATAAGGAAGACTAACACCAGTAAAGAGATTAATTTGGCTAAGACATATTTCAAGCGAGTGCAATTGGTATCAATAAAAGGTAACTTGTTTGCGCTAATCAATTTGTTTTTATTCTAAATAATTACTCGTTTTCTTTGCTCTGTTCGTCCTTAATAAGAAGAAAAGCATTACCCTAAAACATGAAAGTTTTCAACTCGAAAAAGCCCATTATTTCTTGCAAAAACATAAAGCTTTGGAGTGTCCGAAAATTAAACAAAACTCAAACTCATTTCGCGTTAAGTCTCTGTATCAGAGACACCTGACTGGAACATCGCCGTAAAACGTAATTAATCAAAAAGTTTTTATTTGGGGGGGTGGCGTTTTCCCCCACAGCCGAATACCACTCCGTTTGGGGGAATCGCTAATTTGAAACGAAACTTTGAACAATATTGCATTGGTTTGTTTGTTAAGACGAATTGTGATGGATAAGAAGCTTTGATGTAATAATAAAGTTTGTCACTCTAAGCTTTCAGATAATTAGACAAATATATGTATTATTATTTAAAAGCTATTTAATAAGACTTTGAACTTGACTTTGACTTTGAACATTCTTGAAAATGTTTTTATTTATCAAGTACTAATATTAGTAATATAGCCTTTTATTCAGATCGACTTAGGTACACACATAAACATAGTTTTTTCAACCTTCTAAATATGATGAACTATTATAATATGTGGATCTTGCTTGGCAAAAGCCTTTTTCCATTCATATCTTTGTAGGGCTGTTCCACATCACTCTTGCCACTTGTCTAATGTCGTCATCCCGACATTTTTTGTGGTCTTCCTCTACTCCCTTTGCCTAGGGTACCATCGAGTCACAATCAAGTACTAATTGCCTAAAATCCATAAGAAAAATCAAGAATGTGTTTGAAGAAATATCTCGCTATTTTGTGTGGTAACCCAAATGTGTAATCCAGTGGCACTACAACCCTATACGGTATTGACTCCAAATTTTATGCGTTCCTTGGATTAAATTCCAATCTATTATAATAATAATTGTTAGGACAACTGCGACTTATAATACTTACTATAAACACATTTTTATACAATTAATATACAAACACATTAATATACAAACTTAAGAAACAAAGTGAGATTAACTCAGAGCAGAGGCTTAGATGATATTAATATTCGGAAGAGCGTCCGCAGGTGTATCCAAACTTACTGAATAACTTGACTATTGTCTTTATGTCACTGGCGTCATGCCAAACTGTTTTGATAAATGTTATTATGTAGACACTATCAAGGGATATATAAATTTCTTAAAAAATACTGCTGCTGAAAAAGTATTTAATAACAAAATATTTGTATTCATGGTATTGTTTTAAGATAATTAAATTTTTTGAGTAATTTATGTATACAAGCTATAAAGATCCTATTTGGAACATTTTTTGGATGTCCATATATACAGGGTATGCCGTAAAGAATGTATGAAATGGTACCTGCTGGTACGTCGTGGCAGTTCCAAGAAATATGTTTAATTTTTTTTAATCATTCGGTTTTAGAGATATTCGACATTTTCACAATGTCACACTTTGCGGTCTCTATGTGAAAGAATACATACGTACCTATGTGTAAATATATATGTGTATATAACGATCCGACCAGATCATCTAGTATATGGTAGGAGGAGCTATGTCGAATTGTAAACCTTCTCATCCGGACTTCTTAAAGTAAGTTAATAATAATGACGAAATGTCAATATCTCTTAGGTACTTAGCTGTTAGCGTGAGTTAAATCGTATGTACATACTGTGGCTGTG
Source organism: Pieris melete (assembly GCA_963693345.1). Taxonomy (NCBI): domain Eukaryota; kingdom Metazoa; phylum Arthropoda; class Insecta; order Lepidoptera; family Pieridae; genus Pieris; species Pieris melete. The sequence continues at coordinate 866,617 of CAVNZK010000032.1, read as the reverse complement.
CTCCGATGAATTACTGCGTTATTAAAATCATAAACTCAGTACATATGAAGAAAACGGATGCAGGTCCGAGATTTCTACAATATTTTTCTTCGCCAAGTAAGTGTTTTCATTTTGTTCATAACTTATGTGCTCCTATTTCGCCAAGTTGAGTCTAGCTCTATTCTAGTCTTGAGCTATGTAACGGTTCAAGTTCCTTACAAGTATAATGTAAATTTTAATAATTGGTGATTAAATATTGACTGACGATTCTACAGCCTTGATTTAAATTGTAACCTATTAATATAGTTTAATTTAGTTATAATTTTTAACCATCAAAAATAATTTTTCCATGTTTCCAGTAATAAGTTCCAATAAAAAAGATCATTATTAATAAATATGATAACAGGATTCATCAGATCTTCTGTGTCACTCACGACACCACCAAAAATCCTCAAGCCAGAGAGAGATGGAGTCCATTGGAGGTGTATACTCTATAATAGGTCCTTAAAAAGAAAAAAAAAAAATTATTTATTTTAAGTGTGTGTATATTTTGTAAATGTTTCAAGGAATAAATGAGGCTTAATCATTATTATTTTATTACTATTATTGTTAGTATTATTATTATTATTACCTATGTATTATTTCCTGAACAGAGCAGATTTTGGTTGCGTATATAGAAATCTATTGGCACAGGCTTTGAACTTATACCTTAGCGGGTGATTACTAGGCATACCATAAAAATTCATTTTCAATATAGTCGCACAAGTCATATATTTTATTTCCAACACACAAATATACAGCATTTCCAATATTCTTAAAATAGTAATAATAATAATTTAAAATTGATAAATGGAAAATTAAACCAAATTTCAAAAGTTTGGTTCCTGTACCTTTAACGCTGGCAGAATTTCCTCGCTGTATTGCGATACTTATTCGTACCAGGCGCCATCTTAAATCTTTAATTAGTGCCTGTGCACTTGAACCACTCGATATAGTTAACAAAAAAAAAAAACAACAATCCATTTGTTTCCGAATTAATACCGTCGGAAACATCTGACGTATAATCGTAGGGTAAAAACACCAATTACCGGCCAGTCGGTGATTGACGTTCGCCCCGGAGCGAAAGTGCTTTGTCCGGGAAATATTTTTTTCGCAACCCTTTTGTATTGCCGGCGATTAGGAAAACTTTTGTCTTTGTTTCTTTAAAGATAACGAAAGTATTGACGCATATTTACGTGTACTTAGTATTCTTATTTTAAGTCATAAAATAAGAATAATAATAAAAAAAAATATAATTATTATATTTTGACATATTTCGTGTTAATTTGATATAACTGATTATGCTGATTTGATATATAGCTATAAAGTGTACTATGGTGAGTGTTCTGAAGAATTGTTTGGGTTGATCCCTCCTGCCTCGTTTCATCACCATTCGAGCCGTACCAATTCGAAATTTCATCAACATCACCTTGATGGCTGGAAGTCTTCCACAATCCGTTTCACAAGGAATTTTCTTTTGCGAACTAGCGAACTGTGGAATCGACTCCCGGTGAGGGTCTTACCTGAGAGATACGACCTACAACTATTCAAACTTAGAGTGTTCTCCTCCCTCAAAGGCCTGCAACACACCCACTAAAAATGGGTGCCCATGGGCTGTGATGACAGTCCTTTTTAGTGTTTCGTAGGCTCGTTTGCCCCCCTATTATATAAAGAACTAAATAAGCTAATAAGGTTTTTATTTGTAACTCAATGACCTAATTCCATATAATCAAAAAACCATATATCAGTCGACTCAAACATGTATATTATCCGCAACCTACACAAAGGCACTTCCACTCAATAAAACAAAAGAAAACCAAAAGGATTGTTTTAAGTTACACGTCAAAACTCACTTACGTTGTTTTTCCAGTGTCCCAACGGGTACCTACGTTACGGTGATATTAACTGTCAAACTTCAGATGCGACTATCTTTGCCGGGCCCTTGGGAGTACTTCAACTGCTTTTGTAAATTATGGTGTATGGTAGAATGGTTCTATTTGTTTTAGAGACATTAGGGTCATTATGAGATTAAAAAGTTTTTTTTTTGAAAACGAGCTTACGAGATGGCCCCGGCTCTATAGCCCATGGGTTCCCATTAAAGACTTTACTACCTTTTTTATTAATTTACTTATACCTCTACCCTGACACGGAACAAACTTAAGTATAGACTTTAATTTGTTGCGACTATATATTTTTTTTTTAATAGAACAGGGGGCAAACGGGCAGGAGGGTCACCTGTTGTTAAGTGATACCGCCGCCCATGGACGCTCAATGCCAGAGGGCTCGCAAGTACATTGCCATCCTTTTAAGAATTGGTACGCTCTTCTTTTGAAGGACTCTAAGTCGAATTGGTCCGGAAATAGTTCAGTGGGCAGCTCCACAATGTGGTGACAGTTGTGGAACGTTGAGGTGATACAGGTGGAATTTCTGCCTCGACGTCCAATAATGAAACTCAGCTGCAGGTACTCCTTGAACAATTATTTCATGGGATGCCGAACCATCATCAATAACAGGCTGAAAAACTGTCATTTTTATTTTTGCTGAAGTATATGAACTATCTGTTCGCATAGATTCTGTGTTCGCGGTTTGTGATTAACTGGGACAACGAAGGTTTTGTTACAACCACATTTGTCTTCTACTTTCGTTGGTACCTGCATACCCCATACGCCGGACAGTCCATCAGCACGTGCAGTGTAATTTATTACATTATATGAATGCCCTAAGAGTACTAACGTACATAACGTTGGTAACTCATTACACGATACAACAAGGAGATTTATTAATTTTATTTACTCACACTTCGTTGCAGAAACATAATACAGACTAAATGAAAATTAGTGTAAGTGTCCAAGAGCGGGCGGTATCACATAACATCTGCTGAGTCTCCCGTTTGCCAGCTGTAACATAAAAAAAAAGAAAAAGAAAACTTTAATCACGATACATTTGAATTTGAACGATACTTGTACCAATATTGTCGAGTATTTCAGCTAATTGATTATTTATGCTTTTTAAATTAAGTGTTAAGTGTACACACTTAAATTGCGATTTAATACTATAGAGCGTATTATTAAACACTTAATACACTTCACAGAATGGGTAATGCATTCGATTTTTACTGTACTGATACACTTAGTTATTTATTTATTTCGTTATCCTACAGCTAACAAAAATTATATACAAACAATTACACTGAAAATGCAGCCAGAAATGGAATACATACTATTTAACTACAAAGATTTACAAAAGGAAAGGAGCAATAAAAATTATTGGTCTAGTGGTTAGTACCCCTGACTGCGAAACCACGGGTCCCGGGTTCGATCCCTGGCTGAGACGAACATCGATGTGATGAGCATTTGGTGTTGTTCTTAGGTCTTGGGTGTTTAATTATGTATTTATATGTCTATTTATCTACAATATGTATGTATATCCGTTGCCTAGTACCCATAACACAAGCTTCACCAGCTTAGCATGGGACTAGGTCAATTGGTGTGAATTGTCTAAAAAAAAATTCTTAAATTTACATTTTTTCATTATGTGTTATTTAGTGTTTTCTTTCTATTTGTTATGCTATCATAAGCAGTACGCAACAAACAAGTCGGACGATAAAGAAATATTTCTCTTTATCATCCGACCGTGAGGAAACCAGCATGTCTAACCAAAAATACGTCAGGCTTTTGTTCAAAGCACGATATCAAAACGTAGAAAGGGTTATACGTATATTGGAATAATACCTTTGTAATAACGCACGCCGTTAATTTGTCAAAATCAATACCACACAAAGATCGTTTAGCCAAAGATCAAAGGGAACCGTACCCAATAATTATATACTTCCAATACATGGAAGATACAATACGCCGAGCGGCCTTGATAATTTGATATTAGCTCGCAAGTACAATATCGAAATCCTATTACGGCAGCTTATGGGGAAGTTCAGCCTATATCAGACATTACATCCTTATTCTGAATAAGCTATAACTTCATAATTTAGTATGTGAATCTAAAGGCAGCCTTGTCGAGCAAATTTTCCAAACAGCCTCTCCATTTAAAAGAAAGGAAGAGGGGACGATAAGTAGAAAGATAGGCATACCTACGGTCTGACGAAAAGATGATGCGAAATAATGCCGTTGTCAGAAGGTTTTTTTATTATTGTTATTTTGTGTGTTTCTGTGTGTATTTTGTGAGTAATAAATGTTATGTTTATGTCTTTGTCTATGTATAAGGCACCCTTACCATAAAATTGGTTGCAAAGGATTTTTTTCATCAATTATTTATAATGGTTTGTAAGTAGAGGTAGTAGGGCCACTAGGTATTGTATTGCATATCCACCTTCGTAACATACATACACTATTAAAACATTTTTGTACAAACCTAATGGTTAGTTGGTTAGTAATCTAGCTTAGCAACTTAGACCAAATCTAGGCCCATTGAACAAAATACGGATTATTGATCTGAATAATCAAAATATTAATAAATAAATATTGTTATTAAACATAAGAACGAGCTTCTGAGTTCACAAAACAAAAAAAATTGTCGTATTGATAAGTTGTGTTTAAAAAAAATAATGATTGATTATTGTGATTTATTTATTTACACTTCGTTGCATATAAACGAAACACAATACATAAAAATTATAAGGGATGCAACGAGCATTACCCATTATGTGTAGTGTATTAAGTATTAAATTAAATGCTCTATAGAATTAAATCGCAATTTTAGTGTGTCCGCTTAACACTTAATTTAAAAAGCATAAATAATCAATTACCTTAAAAGAAAATGAATATGCTTAACAATTTTTTTTAATTAAAAAGGTTAAGTAAAATGTAAATACTGTATTTTTTATTGTTATTATTACTAGTTAATTTTTGGTATTTATCGTCCTAATTGTATAACCGATAGAAAAATAATAAGTAAAAATATTGCTTATTTATTAATAACGCAGTAAGTATCAGAATAGGACTTTACTACAAAGTAACAGATAGCCCTTGCAAGACGATTTCAGACGTCTGGGTGGAAAACCTCCAAATCCCATATCCAATAGGCTTTGATATAATAGAAAATGTATTATCTGTGTAGGTTTTAACACCAAGTTGGAGTATCGTTAGAAGTTAGAGGATTGGGCATCATCAGTATTTATCCTTTACAAGTCACCAACATATGTTTTAAATATTTGCTTCGTAATAATATGTACAAATAATCCATGTTGGCTATTAAATATCTTACATCTTTTTTTTTAAATTCCCTTGTAATGAGGTCAACAAAAAACAGGAAGTAAATTTACATAAACGTAAGTTACTTAACTTATACACAACAATTATAGTACGATAACGCAAATTCTAAGATTTATCGGCTTTTTTACTAAAACGAATGTCAAAAAAATCTTTAATAAATAAATTATATAGTTTATATTACGTTAATTTTAAACAAGTTTTGATTTCATATGTATACTTTATTGATCGTTAAAATTAGTTTAATTATTTTCATAACAGAACCGATTTCTCAGATCTAATTGGTTTTCTGTCTTCCAAATTAAATTATTGTGTGTTATCTAACAATACCCATTGCCAGTATAGCTAATCTAATATATAAAATTCTCGTGTCACAGTTTTCGTAAACTTTGTGTGCATATTGGGTATGTCTGAGAATCGGACAACATCTATTTTTCATCCCCCTAAATGTTAGGGGTAGTCCACCCCTAAATTTTTGTTTTATTTTTAAGATATTTTTTTTGTTTTTATTTTTTTATGATACAGCATTAAAAAATACATACAACCCCAAATTTTCACCCCTCAACGATCAACCCCTATTTTTTATTATAAATGATATACATGGCAAAACGACGTTTGCCGGGTCAGCTAGTACAATCTAAAAATATAAAAGATTTTTAATATTGACATGGGCACTTTAGCTGTTGTTAGGTTAGCTAATTAAGTAATAACTTAGAACAGAAGGTCCCTTAAGTAGGGACTGAATAAATTAACCGACTTGGATACATGGATCTCAGAACTTTGTATTGTAGAAGAGTTGCAAGACTTGTTTTTTTTCAAGTTATGTTTCATTCCGGTATTACATTATGATATATTCACTGCAAATGTTACAATGTAATACTATATATTAATATGGGATTACAACGTTATATCTTTACTAATATCATAAAGAGGAAAGATTTATATGTAAGTATGTTTGTAACGAATTTGCTCAAAAGTACTGGACCGATTTTAAAAATTCTTTCACCATTTGATTGCTACTTAACCACTGATTAATATTTTAGTTTCAAGAAAAAATAAGGGTCCCTACTAATATTACAATAATGTTACCCAAGGTGTTAAAAATGCCTTTAAAATATATTTAGATAGATAGAGCAAAAAAAATGTTTCACAATATTAAAGAACATATATATACAAAAAATGTTTAAAAAATAAATGTCCACCCATGCAAAGCCGTGTTGGGCAGCTAGTAAGATTATAATATGTAGGACTGTAGGTGTAGAAAACTGGATCGAAAATGCAAAATATATTTTTCCTTGGTTTATACATTAATAGTATTCTAAATTTTAATCGTGGCACTTCTAGCTTCTGCTATGTATGACGTATATGTTGACTTAATGTCTGCTAGTAGTGCCCTAGAGTTTTGAATGAGAGAAAAAAATTAAGAAACTTTGACTAGTCATAATTCTTGATTCTATTGTATTAAAAAAATTGTATAAAATCCGGGTAAAAACCCCTCCCGGATTTTCTACAATCTTTTTTGTTCTACACCTTCACCTAATTCCGTAATCACGAGCTTTGCTTTGTATCAAAGAAACGATTATATAAAGGAATACACGTACAGCCTTATAACTAAAGCTTAATTGAAAGTTCAAGTTGTGTTAGCAGGGTATTTGGAGGGATTACTTCACTTTCCCACAGAGTAGGTATTACACTATTAATCTGTACATAACTTAGTGAATAAATTATTACAAATCATGTACATAATATGATAAACGTTGGGTGTAACGTGTAGGACGTATCCGAGGTACTATGACGTAAAGGAAGCGCAAATTAAGTATAGTTTAGATGTTCATTAGCGATAATTAACCTGCCCATTTGCATTAGTATATTTTGGTTTTATTTTAAAAGCTAAGGACTTTTCAATCATTTGATACCACCCTATAATTATTTGTCTTTTGACAAATGATTCTGTTTGTTTCCCAGTACCCCGTTGGCCATGATTTAGTACGAAGTAAGTAGCGATTATATTTGAAGGACCTTTATAAAAATACAGTTTTCTAGACAGATTGATCTTCTATAGAAGTCTCTCTGGATCTCCTTTTCTCCAAAGAAGGTCAGTTGACCAGGGTAAATTCTATGCATCATCTATTGGATGTTCCAATACAGAACATAAAATCCATGATTGTCTGTTAAATTATAATTATTATATATGTACTTGTAAGCAAATTCTTTCATTAGTAAATTTGTTGGATTTGTTGTAATCACTACCAGTGTCACCAGGTGGTGATTGTGTTTAAATTCCAGAAAAAAATATTAATGAAACTGATGTAATATATGTCTATTGTCTACTTCGCAGGGTATACAGGACTTCAAACGGACAAATAAAAAAAAACTTAAATAATAATAAAAAATAATCAATTATTATTATTATACAATCAAGTACACACGGATAAATATTAATCTTCAATCGCATCCTATTTAATAACAATAATACAACGCAATCTCTCCGGATACATTTGGGGAAATCTCAATACCAAATAATTCAGATCGAATAAGGAATTTGATGACTCTATCAAAGCTTAACAGATCGCTCGATAAGTCGTCCGACCAGTTGCATGAACACTTCCGAATTTAGTCAACAAATACCTATTTGCTGGAGCTTTGGAAGTTTGTCATTTCGTGTACATGACGGAGGGTTAGTTCCGATTCGTACTGCGCCTGTCTATATTAAATTATTATAATTAAAGCACTTCTATAGATATAGTAATTACTCAGAGGTGCTGGCCCATTATACGCCCGTTACTGGCAGAAAAATTATCTAATAAATAAATAATTGTGTGTATTTAAAAGCTTTTTTCGGTTTCACTAACGGTGACACTTATGAAAGTGTATATGATAACCTCAAAACTCGAACACCTAGGTAACACATTCGAGGCGATGTTAGTCTTAGGATGGCCTTGTTAAATGTACAAAGCTAAGAGCAAGGATATAATAACTTTTGGACAGGCTTAGGAACCACTTAGGAACCACTAATGATGTCTGAAGCTTTCGTTTCTTAGTCGTTCAAAGGCACACGAAGGCTTCAATAGCTAAAAACAAGTCCATACTATGCTTACAGAAGCTTAATCGTTTATTTAAACCTAAACATAACAATCAAATGAACCGCATTTACAATTTTCCCTGACCTACATGGTAGTAATAAAAAATAATAAAAAGAAAATTAAAACAAATTTAAAAAGTTTGATCCCTGTAGCAGTGTTAATTTAACGCTGGCAGCATTTCCTCTCTGTAGTGCGATACTTATTCGTTGAGCGAGGAAAGCACCAGCTTACATAGTTTTTCTTCGTTGTGCGAATTTTCTGACTGATCTCTTGTTTTTACGATAACTAAACAGCATAAAACAAATGACAAGCTAAGGTCAAAGTCCAAATCTGGAAAACGATTAATGCGTAAGCTCCAACTGGAACAAAATCAAGGGTGTGAGAGGGAGGCTGTAGGAACGCGAACGATATTAATTATATTACACGGCTGTGACGGCGACAACTTTCCGCGGCTTTATTAACTCTCACTACCTTGTAATTGTGAAACGATCTATGTGCCTATATCCAGCACATTATCCCTTAAAAGTTAATTACTAAAGCCTTTTTGGTATAATAATTGCAGCTCCTTAAAAACGTTTTTAAAACAAAAATCTTGGCGATTAAATAGTAGCGGAGAGTTTATTGCCAGTTCTTCCTATTTACGCCCTCGATTTGAGAACTGGCAGTAAATGTTTTTTTGACGTTCATAAGTGTACATTGTGTTACCTACATGAATAAATTATTTTTGTCCGTTCGTCCGTTCTACTATTTGGCAGTCAATGTAAAATTACAAGCATTTAATATGTATTTCTTTATTGACGTTCATAAGTGTAGATTGTTACCTAAATGAATAAATGAATTTGAATTTTACCGAACCGAATAGTCTGACGTTAGAGAGAAATGATAGTAGGAGGAGTCGATCGCCTTCCCGTTGGTCTGACCAAATTAAGACAATTATGGGTCTCCCTAATGCCCTGACAAGCCGAGGATATACTAGTTTGGAGACAGAAGTACAGGCACTACCTTCAGTAATGAGGACGAAGATGAAGACTAAAGCTTATTCAACCGGTGGCCTAACAGTTTTAATGCATGCAATTGACGCTTGCTTGTACATTGGATGCATCGTGAGCGTGAGGCACAGAACGCTGATAATTGCTAAAGACGGAAACATATAGAAAGCGACATGTAGCGTTTTTTTGTAAATAATTTGCTTCAATTTCTATTTTGAATCGCTGAACTCGACTAAACTTCTTAGCTGTTCTTTTCTGACCCGGAAGGTTTAAAATATAATTAAATAGTTTTAGAATAAGAATTTAATACAAATTTTCACTTGGATTTTATAAGCTACAATTTAGAAAATTCTTTTTTTATGTAAGAGGGGGCAAACCCATAGACACATTCATTGCCAGATGGATCGCAAGTACGTTGCCGGCCTTTACTTGGCTTTATATAAATAAATAACTAAAAATGTGTTTATTCATTTTAAGTACATATGCATTACAATGTGTAAGATTTGGGAACCCTTTCAAGTAAAAAATACCCGTGTCAGGGTTTTTAGGGTAATTACATCTTTTATTTCATTGTATTTACTTTTGTTATCAACACGCCTGAGTGCATGAGTGAGTGTGTTGGTGCAAATGTGTGAGTGAGTGAGTCAGTGAGTGAATGTATAAAGTGTGTACCTACATACTAGGTCTCAAAAGCGTCTCTAACTCATAAGCCAGTCTTAAAGTTTTTTTTGTATAGTAGACGGTGAGCGGATAGATATGAAGCAGACTATTTAATTTATAATGACGTAAAATCGTAAAAAGCCATTTGAATAGAATTTGTTACTTGACGAATATCAATCTTAACTTCCGTCTTCGCAAACACCAATACGGTTTTAATTAAAAAGTTTGGCCTCTTGTATTAAATAGGCGACTTTGGTTAATTTCACCCTCCCGAATTGCTTTTGAAAACACTTTCAACTTTGTATTACTTAATTATTCAGAACTAGCGACCAGCCCTGGTTTCGCACCTCAAATATAATATCTTGAGCTGTTACGATTTTTTGCATAGGCTTATAATAACCTCGTCTGAAAAAGTTTCTTTCTTGGTTCTCTTTCTTTTTGGTAAGATTTTATAGGTTTTTATAATTAAACTACAATGAACGGTTTGGTGAGCGTTGATACACCATTAAACCAAGCCTCGATATATCCTTGACTGAAACTTAATAACGAAAAAGGCACAAAATTGCAAGTTAGATAAGGAAATAATAATAATATACATATAGTTCACCATACGCACAAACGATACTGTATAGTTAATTTAGGTAATTAACTAAGGTAAATTGTCTAATACTTGAATAATTTTAGTTTTTTTTTACTAGATTAGGTGTATAAATTAATATTTTGATAGCAACCCTGAACCTTTTTTTTTTAAAATTCAAATTATTATTGTGAACTAAGTAGGTACGTCTTAGCGGTGTTGGCCTAGTGGCTTCAGCACGCGAAAATTATCCTTGAGGATGTAGGTTTCACCAACGGACTTTTTGTCTATGCGCGCATTTGCCATTCGCCCGCACGGTGAAAGAAAACATCGTGTGGCCATTTCATTCCTTAGACCCAAAAAAAAATTGCCTATCAGAAAAAAGACATGTACAACCTCTTAGGCCTAAATGGTGTTTTTAGGTAGGTACTTCTAATTTATTATCATTTTACTCAAAAATTCAAGTCTCTGGAAAGTCTAAGATTTCCAATAACTAAGATACTCTCAATGCTACGTGCCTTACAAAACGACAGCTATAGTACTTGACATACAACAGACTAAGTGATTTTCATTCTACCTTTAAGTTCGTGGAAATATAGAATACTAGATAGGTACTCTTTTATTTGCATTTATTAGAAAACACAACATTTAGTCAAAATGGGTTATATCGTTGTATCATCGGATATGAAACTGTTTAAATGCATCGTTTATTTAGTATTTTTATAGTGAGTCGAATCCAGGCTGTGCAAAGGAATTTTAATGTTCCAGTTTGCACATCATTAAACAACTTTTAAAACTTAGGAAACGGGTATGTCTTTAAAAAGCTTCTTTTTGATATTTTTTTTCCTGCCTCGTAATTAGCTACTACTTATATATATTAATTATTGTGTTACTCAGTTAACCTTTTAATTGGATTTTAAATATTTATTTATATGTATTTTAAATTTTTTATTTAGATTTTACTTTATTTTAGTTGTAGTAACTTGTTATTTTGAGTTTCTTTTTTGTTAATTATTTATGCACATTAATAATAAATATGTCTTGTGAAGGCTGATCACTTACATGACTTAAAGTCCTATGTAATCCAGGTGGGGCAGAGGGCATTTAGTTCAGAGAAACAGCCTTATAGGTCCTGGACAGCCAACTAAATTTCACAAATTCCACCTTCCTACGGCTCTGGAATGATGCTTTGTTGCCAGATTTCCTTTTGCATTGAGGATTCCTGTCGAGGGCTTGCTTGCACCATCAGCGTTTGTAGACCTGTCAACTGGCACCTCATTGCTGATGTTTAGAGGTTCGCTCGGGCCAGCCGTCACTGATGACTTACTCTCTTTAAATGAAAAATGATTTAAAACAAACGTGTGTGTACTTATATACACGCGTTAGAAGTTATACATCTTAGGTGTAACGAGATAAAAATCTTTTCAAAAATTTTATCTTTCGCCTTATTCTACGCTTGTAGAACGCCAATTTTTTTTTATTCTACTAATTTTTCCCTAACACGCCAAAAGAAGTATAACTTTAAAAACAAATACCCAATTCTGCTAATCTTTATAAACGCTCTACTGTTTTTAGTTTCATACTAAATAAATGGTAGTTTGTTGCTTCCATTTCCCTAATTCCCTACACCTTTGTCTCAATTCCTGTTCAATCGGGGGTTATACGCGATAACGCGCCCCCTCTGACGCAGCAAATCCCATTCCCTTCTATTGCCTGTTGCCTTCTATTTGTACCGGAGCCTGTGACTTACCTTTTCGTTCGTTCATATATCACTGCCTCATTTGATGCATAGTCATCAAGCTTTTGTTGTACTTATACTCAACAAAACATAGAACTTCATGCATGTACATTAAATGTATATTGTAAATGAAATAGTTTAATAATTTTTTGCCTCTATCGTTTTTTACTAATTTCTTTGCGTTTCATTCCGTAATATTATAATATTTACATATATTTTGTATAATAACTTACAAATATAGAGTATTTACAAAATTCTAAATTTATAGTAATAATAACAATATTTCAAAAAAGAAAACTAAAATAAATTTCCAACGTTTCGTCCCTGTGGCAGTTTTACGCTGGCAGCATTTCCTCGCTGTATTGCAATACTTATTCGTTGAGCGATGAAAGCACCAGCTCTGGGGTTACCGGTACTATCTACTAGGCGCTAACATAATTCTTTAGCGCATTTGCATCCCCAGAGTCTCTACTCCAATGCTCAATCCAATACTGTCTTTTATGTTTTTATGATTTATTCCCCTACATTAAAATCTATATAAAAACGGAGCAGTTTAGGGAAAATTCCTTTTATCTCAAATAGATAATTTCCTGTCCTTTAATCGTACCGAATCAAATTCATCCAAATCAAAAAACCCTTTGCAAATTACGGAAACGGAAATATTCGGGAGGCTCAGTAAAAATAATTCGTTTACGTCGACCGGTTAAATTAAGTGAATGCGTTTTAATTTACCCACATTAGGACACGAGGATGAGATAAAAAGCCTGTCTTCTCTTATCAGAGGCAAGGGTTTTTATCGTTGATTATATATTAGTCATTACTCATTATATGTATTATATAGATATATGTGCTTTGTTACTTCCTCATGGTTTTGTGGTGACTGTATATACATATGCGATTTTTTTGTAATCATTATCAAAAACAGAAAAAGTTAACTGTACGATTTGTTGATGTGAACTTCTCGTTATTTACTTACTTACTTATACATATCCACTCACGAAATGCGTGCATTCAAAATTTATAGTATAGACGAAACTTGGACTGTTCCCTAAGTGGAATATTTTAATGGTTTAAATAACAAATAATCATATCTATAAAACTTATAGATTCCGTAGATTTTGTGAACATATAAACATACATATTGCGAAATTAACTACACGTGCTTAAATAGATCACCAGTGAACTGATGTTGCTAATTTAAAACCCTACTTAAAGCATAAACACAAATCACGTGAAACAGTAAAACGTAAAAGCCTTTCGTAACAATTTCTACGAAAAAAACAAAACAGGTTATGATACGCCCAAAACATTCCCTCAGGAAAGCTCTCCATTTACCTGATCTTTCGTTATACCTCCGGGAACGTACATTTCAACCAAAAAACCTCCGACGGGACTCATAAAAAGCCTACATCCAATTTAGACAAGGGGTGAATATAGAAATGGTTATATTAGGTAGGCTTTAAGGGAATCGTTAGGCTAATTTGCCGGGACTGATTGCAAATATAATATGCTTTTAGAATTATAATTGGTCTACGCTCTTTGGATGAATTCATTGGATTAAATTTTAATTTTAATTACCGATTTAACATCGTAATTAAGAGATTTTCTTTCGAGGTTTTTAAATTATTTCATTAATTTTACAGCTTTCAATCAGTGCTTCATTAATTAAAAAGATTGTATTCGTATTATAAAACGTACTTCCAGTTGTTAACCCAGCCTACGAGGGTTTTCTATCATAAACTTCCATAAAATGTTAATCATTACATTATATTGTGCAAACGTTGGTTTTCTCTATATTCCTACGGGGTCATGGACTTTTCCAGCGCAAGACAGAAAAAGGATTGATTCAATAAACATGTGATGTTGGAGAAGGATGCTCCGCATACCATGGATTGCTAAAAGAACTAACCAATCTTGCGTCAACTCTTAACATTATCCTGCAGAAGAGTTCCTACTTACTTTGGTCATATTGCCCTTCGCGAACCAGATAACCTGGACAAGCTGGTTGCGTCGGCAAAGTGGAAGGCAAAACGCCACGGGGCAGATCACCAACCCGCTGGTAAGATCACGATTCTCCCCTGCTGCGCTAAAAGAAGCTACACACCGAAAAAAGTGGAGTAAATCAGTAGCAGGGTAGCAGGAAAGCGACGAGAAGGTATAATGTATAACGTATAATATGTCATTAAGATAACATACTTTTGTTTAAAAGTCATTACGAGTTGTAATAATTTCTTAGTGATAACATTTAGACGTAGTCTTGGAAACGCTCTCACACTCTGTAACGTTCTATATAACTTTGTAACGTTGGATGTATTTTTGTTGAAATCTCCACGGACTCTCTTTATATAAAAGCTTCATCAAGATTTTCCTCACTTAGAGTTTTATTCGCAGGACTGAGTATACATTTTAATATTCTGGGGCCCCCAAATTATCTTTATATTTCAAGACAATACAAATATATCACGTATTGTAATTTAGATGGTTTTATTTGCCTGGGATTTTTGTAGTCATTTTATTTTATTGGTAACATTAATCCACATATGTATTTCAAATTTGTACGATCCACATGCCTTAGCACAATTTTAAACAAAAATAAAAATAGACCCTATGCAAGTGTTTCTTGCCTCATATCATTGAAATACGAAATTAATAACTGCAAATTTGTGTTGTAGTTAGTAACTTATACTCGATAATATGCAAGAAATAATATAGGCAATCTCGTACATAGTGTCGTTTCCCGCTTAGCACTCAAAGAAAAAAGACGATTTTTTTTGTCTTGTCTTACTGTAATGAAGCATTCGAAATGTCAAGCAACTAAACAATACGTACAATAACAATTATTAAGTTGTTGTCGTACTATAGTCAAACTTTAACAAGATTTCTTGGGGCCTTAAGAAACGTAAGTTAGCCTCTGTACGTTCAGTTATTACAAGTATAATAGAGCCATTGAATCTCACTACTGGATATTGGAATTCAAATAAAGGCTAATGCAAATGAGACGACGAGGTGATAATCGTTTAGAGGGCAGATAAGGGGCAGGTTAAAACATTTAAATGATATTCCATTCTTTGCCTTATAAAGGCCGGGTACATAGCTAGGTGATCGAATTTCGACGGCTTTGTTTATGTGAAATCTCTTAAACTCTAAGCAATATTTTTTCCGTCTTTTACCTATAGAGGTGAACCATACCTAAATAGATATTAAAATTATTGCATGTTTTCTTATGGCGTTGTGGCGGTGATTAATATTGTGTTTTATACTATAGTTACTTAGTAGTTAGTTACTTAATTTATTAACCTCCTATATTTCCTTTAAGAAGAGAGGCCGGCAACGCACTTGCGAGCCTTCTGGAAATCTGAGACCATGGGCGGCGGTATCGCCTCCTGCCCATTTGCCTCCTTACCCAAAAAAATACCTAGTATTCACTTCAAGGTAGTATATATTTAGTATAGTATAGTTTTTAACACATTACTGGGCTGATCATAAATTCTGTTTAAACTACCAGTAACTGGTGGGTACAACTTTTATACTGAACTTAAATATTTTTTTAAAATAAGTATTTATAACGCGTGCTTTATTTTCACTTTGTTCTTATAATTTTCATACCGAACACCTATAAGTCTGTATATTAAAAGCCTCCTAGGACAATTTAGTGGCAGCATTCCCGAGGCCAACAATTGTTTATTAGTTCTAAATAGGGTGTCAAGAGACGGAACAAGATTTAAGGGAAAACGAGGCGTTGCATTGTCACTGAATTAGCATAGAAATTATTTTGAAGTTGGGGTTGATCATAATTAAATATTCAATCCAAGGGTTGTGGTTAATTTTTGTATTTAGATTTTGTGACAATTTACTGACATGTTGAAGGCACATGTGTGTGTCTAGTAATAAAGTTGTAGGGAGATTATCTTAAATGTAAGGCGAACCAATCAGTTTTCAGTGTTGCAGAAGCTAATTTCAAAATTTAAGGGAATTCTAAATCTAACCTGATTGTGTATAAAGATGTATCACCCTTTTATATTTAAACATCAGATTCCTTTATATCTTTTACATATATATGTATATTTTAATCAGATTTTCGATACTTTTAAATTGAAAAATTAAAGTAGCCTCTTATAGCAATAAGGGATTCAATGCAGCTGTGTAATGGACTTTTCTTAAATGTGTGTATGCGTTTAGCAATTGCTCGCATGGTGAAAAACATCTAGAAAAGGAATACCTTAGACGTACAAAGTCGATGACGTGTCGGGCTTAATAAGCTTTCTTACTAGAATTAAAACAGACAGAAATCAAACGCCGAGTCCAAGTGCCGCCGCTATCTATCAGCAAAAAAAATATAATTTACTAAAGAAGTAGTGAAAAGTTATTTGGGATTCTGAGAAAGCAATACAACGCATATCTGTATTTTTTTTGGTTTAGATAATATATATTTACAAACTCAAACACAAATAACTTTATTCATATAGGTAACCTTTAGGACTTTATTCATAAGAACACTTATGAACGTCATCAGAAAAGATGTTATATTGATTATAAATTTCACATTTTACATTTACTACTCGTTCGTTAGTCAAGAGCGTAGAGAATTTTTGTGTATGTATCTCGTCTTATACATAGATACATAAAGATATACATAGATTTGGATAACTTTAATATTGCTACACGACAAAATTCGACCCGTAGTACTCTTCAATCATCAATTTCAACAACCAAACCGCGAACGTGAACTCGGCTCACGCTGCGATTGGGCGATTACGCATCATCGACCGACCGCTGCGTAAGTTCACGTGTGAATTTACGAGAGTTGTAGGGTTTTATGAATAAAATTGCAATTCAAAACCGTATTTGTAATATATATATGTCACCGTAAAATTGTAAACACCGTTAGATTGTAATCTATCTCGCGAGATTGTGAACTGTCGAAAGATAGTGAACCTCAATGTACTGCTTACAATTTAACGTATTATTATTCGGTAGATTGTAATCTATCGAAGTGAAACCGTCAAATTACAATTTTACGGTGACATTTATAATATTTTTTATTGGTACTTTTTGACGTGAAACTTCTTTAGGCGCATGAGGGTAAATTTTTTTACGGATGAAACGCAATAATAATAATATTAGCGTCACGAAGATGTGCAGCGTTTTTGTCGAAGAAAAGGGGAGCGCGATTGAGACCGATTGAGAGAGAGTGAGAAGGGAGAATTACTTTATAGAAATTCTATTTTTATTTAGGAGCAAACGAGCCTTCCGAATGCCCAAAAAGGGGAAGTCATCGCAGCTCATGGACACCCGTTACAGAAGATGCGCGGGGAGGAGTAGGTTCTCTTTTTAAACATTTTTTTTTCAACAATTCACACTAATTGACCGAGTCACACGCTAAGCTAGTGAAGCTTGTGTTATGGGTACTAGGCAACGGATATACATACCTATTATAGATAGATAGACATATAAATACATATTTAAACACCCAAGACCTACGCACAACACAAAATGCTCATCACATCGATGTTTTCGCGATTCGCAGTCAGAGGTATTAACCACAAGACCAATGAGTGGTGGTCGTATCGCCGGGGAAGACGCCCAAGAGAGTCGATACCATAGTTCGCTAGTAGACAAAAGAAAATATGTTAAGTAACTTTATTGTGAACTTTGCACCGTTGCTTACCATTTAGATCCTGGTACAGACAGCGGTCGCTTTGTCTTAGAATCAATCATCAGAAAAACATCGTTATTTATCATTAGTAAAGGATTAAAAAGGATTTTATGCCGCATTTATTTGTTTCCAGGAACACAACATCTTAAAAAAAACTATTCTCATATTATAACTGTCTCCATAGAGTTTATATATAAATAACGTGTACAACTATGAGATAATACCCCTGCTAATATAGGAAAAAGAAGGGCAAATTCAGTATAAAACTCGTTGATTACACGTATTCATTATTGGAAAGTTATCTTAAAAGAATCTCATTAAGCCTCGGGAAGTTTGATGAAAGTTGTGCAACTATCGCGTACTGGCCTTTGATACGACCCACTATTTAGTGGATGAGTTTTACTTGTGTTATGGTTCATGTTAAAAGCTTGTAAATAAATAGAGTTGTCGAAATATATTTAATAATCATAGTAGGGTCCTTCAAAAAAAACGTACCAATTCTTAAAAGGCCGACAACGTACTCGCGAGCACTAACATTGAGATTGTGCGCCTTTGTGATTGTACCTTTTTAGGTCAAGACTGCTCTATCTGTTTGATCAATTTTGTAAAGTAATCAGTTTCCTGTGTCGTTGATTATTTAGGTATAAGGCAAGCCGGTTTCCTCACGTTCATCCTTCACAGTTCGAGTGAATGTTAAGCAAAAACAAAGAAAATCCAATGGTGCACAGCCGTGCATCGAACCTACGACCTCAGGGATGAGAGTCGCACACTGAAGCCAGTCACTGCTTTATACCCTCTATTACCGATGAAGTTTATTACATAGTTTGTTTCGCTTACTTAACAGTAGTCGCTCTCTCAAAACGTCGAAGTTATAGCACCAAATACTTTATTAACGAATGATTTATAATGCTATTAAGTCTCTTGTAATTTAAGGCAAACATTAAACAAGATCAAAGCTCCACCCGGGACATCATTAAATGATCACACGCGAAACTACAGGAGTATTTTTTCAAAGAGATAAGAACTATTATGGCGTGCTATCACTACACACCTTAAAGATTTAGATCTGTATCAAAATCAAATTTTAAGACTTAGTAATCATATCAGAAGTGATATTGTAATTTAATTTCTCATTTATTTACACTAAATACACACAATAATATACCTATACCTCGCTAATAAATCTGAACGCTTAGTTTGACGGGCGGCCTTGTTGGAAACAATTTCTTCCAGGCTCCTGGAAAAACCTCAAGGCTTTAAAAGTCAAAAGTCATAATCATTTATTTATATAGGTCAATCTGATGCGGAGAAACTAAAATTAAGCTTAGAAATAACAATTTTCAAGTTAAATTACATGTATGTGAAAGCAATAAAACATTCCCCATTAGAACAGTCGTTAGAACTCTTCATAACTCACAACTTTCGGGATCAACTGCTAATGACGTGAAACAAGCGTTAACAAGTTTCCATTCGCGTCACGTCGTGTCACGTAACCATCACGTATCCGTCACGTCAGCGTGACAAGTAAACACGTTGTTACGATAAACTTATCCAGCTTATCCCATTGGCTATAAAAGATTAATCACAATTTTGTTATTCGTATCTGCTAACTAGAATCCCGCTCCATGAATTGCGTATATAAATTATCGTTGACATTATCAATATCTATGCGACTATCATTCTCGAGTCGTAGGTGTGATCCCCTGCTGTGCACCAAGGGCCTTCCAATCTCACAGTACCTCGTTCACCAAAGAAAAGTAAATCACCGAACCTTAAAAGTTTGGTCCCTGAGCGCCTGTGCACTTGAACCCCACGGCCCAAGAGTCTCTACTCCAAAGGGAACGAAATCGAAGTTGGAGGTAAGTCTCTTACATTTGAGCCATTATTATTTTCCGCAGCGTGGTGAGGAAAACGACCTGCACTCTTTTGGTAATGGAAGTCATGGTGTCCAAGGCTCCTTACTTCAACTACATGGACACTTATGGGGAGTCCTTCTATATTATATCTAGTATGTGGCTCGCGTGCCACTCTCATACCTAAGGTCATTACAGATTCAGAAATCTGAGGCCAAGACCAAGACCTAAAGAGGTTGTAGCCACTGATTTACTTATGTTTTTACTTCAATTAAGAATTACATTTGACAATAATCATCCGTAACTTAATAGTTAGTAAGTAGAAAATTGGACAAAACATTCACGAATTCCAATAATTTTCAAAAGCTTCAAAGCTTTGCTCAGCGTACTCTAATATCTAATATAGCATAAAAACTGGGCACTGTGAATACACCGTTGTACAAGGGTTTCACAATTTTCTCAAGTACTCAGCTATCGCAAAAATCAATTTTTCTCAAGCATCTAATGCCGTCTTAGGTACGCTTTTCCTCAGACGATTTCAGAAGCTAGTTTACTTCGTATCTAATTTAAAATTTAATAAAAGCAGCTTAAACTAAAGCGGTGCACTTATAAGATCAAAGACATAATATTGTATGTCTAGACTCGCCACTTAAAATCAGGTATTTCGAAATAACAAGGAAAATATTTAAAATTGTTTTATTAAGAATTGCTATCGCTTTATAGTGATAGAAAATTTAATTTCTTGTATAAACAAAATAAGCTGACGTGGCTAAGGTACCTTGTGACTCAGACCTAACGTTTTGGGTTTGATTACTGTCTAAAAACATGTTTTTCTGTAAGGATCTTTATAAATAAAATATTCTTTACACTAATCTCTCTTTCCCTAACTTTTTAATTAATAATGAAGAGGACATGTATATTTGTTTGTAAAGAAGAAACGTTTTCAAATATTCTCTAACCATTAGAATACTACATTATTTGTGAGGCTATATTTAATAATTAAAAAAAAAATCAATCGTGAAACCACAGGCCGCTAGTACATGTTATTATTGCTGAAAAGTTCTAACTCCCTTCGGTCATACAAGAAAAGAGCGCTTACTTAAACTTCACTGGAAATGCGAGTGAAATTTCTATTTAGAATCAGCTGTCAGGTGTTCAACTTTGTGCTTCTTTGTTACGGACTGTGGCCAATAGCTAGAGTAGATACGGCGAAGGCATGTTTGAAAGATTTAGTAACTGGTTACATTGGAATAGATTTTGTGTCAACACCTTTTACGCGCGTATTGCGTCACCTGTGACTGATTTATATCATTGCAGTGTCGGCTTTACAAGGGTCTCATCTTTAATTTGGTTATAAAAAGGTTTTTTGCTCGTTTTGTTTGACGGTATGTGTTATTAATAATATGTTCTTACTATAATGTTTGTATTAAGTTACTGACAGAATAGACAATAAGGTTACACATAAAAATAAACCAGTATTATTTATTCCCAACACACAAATATATAGTATTTACAGCATTCTGGACCTTTATAGTAATATTAATAATTAAAATTGATAAATAGAAAATTTAAACAAATTCAAAAAGTCTTAATCAATATATTTTTTTAATGTAATAACATCATTACCGTTTATTTAATTTTATATAACGTGAATACGATACGTTTCTAAAAGCTGTAATTCATAGTTTCATTCATGAACACTGTTTGAACGATGCGTTCATGTTTTCGTGTATTTTTACAAATGTTATATAGAGGAAAACTTTTATGTGTAACGAATAAACTCAAAAACGAAATTTCAAATATAACGAATATTTTACACCAAAAATTATACATAATTCACAAAAAATTCTAAGCAATAAATGTTTATGAAACCTATACGAATTATAATCATCAATCAAATATCTCTAGAGCGGCAATTTGGGATCTAACTTTTATAATTTTCTTAACCTTATGTAATAATAAAAACAATTAAAGATTTATAAAAAGAAAATTAAAACGAATTTAAAAATGTTGGTCCCTGTGGCGTGAACCTTTAACGCTGGCAGCATTTCCTCTCTGTTTTGCGATACATGTTCGTTGAGTAAGGAAAGCATCTTTTTTTTAAGTCCTTCCGTTTTTAGCAAGTATTTAAAAAAATAATAATTGCGTTCAGCTAGTACAATAAACGCGGCACACAGCTGCAACAAAGTGATTGTTTCAGTTAGTCGGCTGGCGGGGCTTTAATTCCTTCCCCAACGTATAACTTGTAAACTATTTCTATGTTACTGTCTACTAACTTATAAACCTTGTATTTTTAAAAGTAGGCTTATATCTATCAACCTTTAAATTATCCCCAAATCACTTAAAAGTATATATATGAAACGCATCAACATATGTATATAAAATAATCAAAAAACTTTATTAATGACAGAAATGGTTGTGACAAAATTTTTCTAACTCTAATTCCCTCACTAGAGAGTCCCTGTGTTATGGGTAACTAGATAACAATTATTCCTAAATTATTATCTGAATACCTTTTGATAGTCTGATACCATTATGACAATCTTCATCATCATCATCATCGAACTGTTTGTAGCCGAAGATTACATCATAAACTGTTAGCCAATAATTATAATAAGAAAATCTCCAATAAATATAATAAAAACATATTTTCTTTAGTTTACGAAAATAAAAATAAATTCGCTTTAAGCATAGAAAGGTTTTTCGACGACTTAAAGCATCGAAATATTGAGTAATGCAAACGATTATTATTTATCTTTAAGATAAAACTACACAACAATACAACTTGTGTCATAACAATCAAATATACAATATTTACAATTTTCTTAACTTACATAGTTATAGTAAAAATAATTAAAGGGTAAGTTAAAACCAAATAAAAAAGTTTGCTTAATTTATATTGGCTTGTCCAATCTTTGCACGGCTGGTTTTTTTTTATATTTTGGTTTTCTTACTATACATTTCTGACCAGGGTAATATACCATAGCTTCATTATTTTTTATATATTTAATGAAAATAAATGTCTTAAACCATCAAAATACAAAACTATCCTCATTTGTTTAATAGTCTCGATACAACTAAAAACTTACCCTTCTCAAATTTCAAATTAAGTTTAAACCCTCTAAACTATTTCCTTTTACCGTTTAGACCATATTCTATATCTATAATAGATTAAATAGGCTGCTCATTGTTCACAATCTAAAAATACGATTAAAGGACTTTTTTATGTAATAGGAGGCAAACGGGCAGGAGGCTCACCCGATGTTAAGTGATACCGCCGCCCATGGACACTCACATTGCCAGAAGGTTCGCAAGTGCGTTGTGTTTTAAGATTGGTACGCTCTTTTCCGATCGATCCTAAGTCGAATTGGTTCGGAAATATTTCAGTGGGCAGCTGGTTCCACATAGTGGTTGTGCGCGGCAAAAACTGCCTTAAGAAACGCTGAGTTGTGTTATTTAAGAATTTACTATACATAAGCCAAATACACTTTTAATAGACACAGCCACCTGTTACTGAAATACGAAAATAATTTAAGATAAATGTGATAAAAGTTCAAGTAGCGTAGGCGCTAATTAAAGATTTAAGTTGGCGCCTGGTTAGTGGTAGATAGTACCGGTGACCCCAGAGCTGGTGCTTTCCTCTCTCAACGAATGAGTATCGCAATACAGCGAGGAAATGCTCCCAGCGTTAAAGGTACACTGCCACAGGATCCAAAATTTTTAAATTTGTTTGTATTTTCTTTTTATTAATTTTTAAAGTTATAAAATACGTCATTATTACTTTTTTACTACCAAAGTACTGTTAGAGCAATATTTAAAATAAATGAGTAAAGGTTCTATATATGTATTTGTGACATCTAATCAAAGATTCGAAATCACAATTATTCGAAACAGCACATTTACCATTGATTAGATCCTAAATAAATACGACACGGTCTGTTTGTTTTGAGGCTCTCTCGTTAATTACACGACTATAGTTCTGTTTGATGATTGATCTATTGTCACAATGAACTGAAATAACGGGGGAAGTTTTGACGTTCGATGGAGTAGCTCAGTGGTATCATGGGTAGTCCAAATATTAGGTATAAAAATAACAATTTAAATGCATAATCAATAAATTATGTTTAATATCAGCTACAGCTAACAAAAAGAACGGCCTTAAATCGCCTAAAAAGATCATCAGCTTTGTACCAAACCGTATCATGGTTGATTCGGTGCCACGATATGTTACCGATACAAAGACAAGTCATTTATGTATGTGTAGATGGTGATTAGTTGCTCCAGTCTATAGGGAGGATCCTGGACGTGTTTAAACATATATAATAAATGTATATATCCTTAGTGGTCGGATTTACTTCGTTGACGCGTTTGCAGTTTAAATGCGTTAAAATGCAGTTAATAACAGTTTCAGAGGCACAAATTGTTGAGAAGTTTCAAAAAATCTATGTGTACATAAAAATCAGTGGCGCTACAATGTTTTAGGTCTGGGCCTCAGATTTATGTATATATTTCATAATGAAGTATTTTCTTAATAGACAAGAAGTTGACACGACAGTTTATCGATCTAAGGCAGAAAAGTTTCCTCATGATTTTTGCTTTAGCGTACGAGTGAAAGTTAAAAGCGCATTTAGAAAAAAAAAAATTGGTACGACCTCAGGGTTGAGAGGCGCTTGCTCAAGCAACTAAACACTGATCCACGTATGTAGCCTATGTAAGGTTGTTAAAAGCAATTTATGTATTCCAAATATAACAATATATTAGACATCAAAGTCAATATAATGTAGCAAAGCATAAGCGGAAAGCACTTCAACCTTACGAAGCACCCTATTACCTTGTAATAAAAGCGAATTTTCCTTGAAGAACAGATTTGTATTCGTTCAACGGAACCAATAAAGTGCCGACTAGAATACAAAGGACTTCACATAAAATTCAATGTAACATATAATGGTTCTTCTTGAAGTGGTCAATAGATTGTCTTCATATTGAATTCATCCTCTGACACAATTTTATTCAATAGCAATAAGTAAAATCTTATCTAATTAAAAAAATCTTGTATGTACACTCCTTAGAAATTATACTTCTTTGGCGTAATAATTTTCTTCGAGCACTTTAGAGGGACGTTTTCCCTCATATCAAAATGATATAATATATACTAATCATGATATTTCACAATAAACACTATATTTTTATCAGATTGGAACGGGTTTTCTCGTGTAGAAATCATTATTTTGGTTTAATTAAACACGACTCTGAAAAACTCTACGCCATGACAGACAATGCAACTTGTCGATAAAACAGAGCAAGCACCAACTAGCATCCTAGACTGTTTTACCGACGTTTGAACAGATATTCAGTGTGTCGGTTTTTTGTGACGGTGTGCGCATCGTATAAATTTACTCTCATCATTTTCCCCTAACGCGCCAAAAGAAGTATAGATTCAAAAATAGTCTTGTTCATGACGTGCACTACACACAATTGACCAGAAAAAGAACGCGTTTTGGCTAAAACTCCCAATATACATATTGAGCATTCTGATATACGACTAAATCTGGATATAGTACATAGTTGGTCCCCTCACACTTTGAAAAATCAAATTTCCTTTAGATGTTTTTAATAAAATATATTATAGGCAAATAGTCACGCTCATTTCAAATAGTCACGCGTCTAATAAGTGGAGTCGATGTTATTTATTTGTGTTTTTTTTTATAAATAAATTTATGTACTTGTGAACTTTTGTGTGTAGTTTTTGACAAATATATTTACGCTATATAAAGTGTAGGTCAGGAAGTAGCCAATTGATTTTTTTTTTTTAATTTAAAGAAAAAACTTTTTAACCGGATTAAAGTCATGTATTATTATAAATTTACAACTATTTAACATCCAACACCTTTTGTCTTCAGTCACCGTGACCACGCACGCTGTAAAGCACCCGAAAAGTCGGATAAATTTAAAATTATGTTAAATAGTTGTAAATAAAAAAGTCATGTTCGACTCCACTCAATACCTTGTCCTACCGACCACGGTCGCTCGTAAAATTTTATTGCTTTAAGTACGTATACACTGCGTTGTAATAACAACTTTAAGCAATTCGCGTAAGGTTGATTTTGCAATAATATATGCTTGTAACATATACTGTTATAGACATACTGTTATAGAAAGGGACAGAAATAGTGTTTCGGGACACTTTCGAGCGTTACTTTTATTCGAGACTGTGCATCTTGGGTTTTTTGTATATCAATGCTGGCGCTCCATTCGTTTAGCTTCCAATCTATGAAAACTAAGTTAAAATGGCTTAGGCAATGACCAGCTGATTGATTCTGGCATAAATATATGTACGCGTTAACAAACATTTTGCAAGTTATTTCATAGTTTCACTGTGATCCATAGTTGTTCGTTGATGATTCGGAAACGTTGACGCTACAGGTACCTAAATCATAATTAAAAACAGGTTAAAAGGTAGAATAGAAGTAACAATTACATTTTAGTCAATTCTTATATTTTTTTATCATACTCATTACATTATTAAATATATATCATTACGTTATCAAATTAATATTAATTATAATGTTTCACGCAAATAATCATTAATAGGATAATAATTGATTTCCAAAAGTAGTATATTAAGTCGATTTTTAAAAATTCTAGTGGAAAGATCTTGTAAATGTGTTTGGTAAATTATAAATAAAACCTTGATTGCCAAAAGTTGTTTTTCCAGATTAATTTTTGGCATAGCCAATTTCTCCCATTCCCGTTGACTAACGTTTTTGTTACAAAAAAGGACATATCTAAAATATATATACAGGGAAGAGATAAAATTTTAAGCTTCTTGACCAAAGCTATGTAACTATCAAGATAGTTTGCTCCACAAATTGCTCTAATACATTTTAATCTGAGCAACATTTGTTATATATATATTTCCAAAATATTTTGATAAGTAATTGTCGCGCTAAGCCGAGACCGCCGTGCTACGGTAGTTCTAATAAAGTAGCTACGAAATACACTGCTAAGTTGTTCTTATCTACAAAATATGTAATAGTTGCAGTTTCGCGCAACTTTCTTCCAAAAAAGCGAAGCGATTGAAAAGAGTGGCGAAGGGTTGTTGTATATATCGACGTTCAGAAGAGTACATAATTGATTTATAATAAAAAACGTGTTGCACTCGGGGGCTGCCGCGGTAAAGCTATTGCTTACACAGAAGTCACCGATCTCAGAGAGATGTGAATACGCAGTATGCGTTCTGTCCCACTCTAACGCACCTGCGTTACATCACATATCACGCCAGACCGATGTGAGACGCAGTATGCATTCTGTCCCGCTTTAACGCGTATTGGCCGCACCTTTATTACGTCATCGGGTGTTAGGTTTATTTTCGTTACGGAATTTCTTGATTCGTTTGCCGCGCTCAAAGCCCGCGATAAAATCAATGCAATAGCTTAAAAGTTTTACAAACAATTCTAGTGATTAAAACTATATATGCATATATTTTTCAGCTTTTGATTTACTGTGCTCGTTTTGTTTTTTTGGTGCTGATCGATTCTTGGACTGGATTGATTGATTAATATCGCCACAGAAGCAGTGTTGGCTTAGTGGATTTTATGTCACCACCTAGTTGTATTTAGGACAAATAGTTATCACGACATACAGAGAAATCTGAGACCCTGACAAGGTCGTAGCGCCACTGATTTTTCAATCTAATCCTCCTACAAAATCACTTTTCTTCTTATTCCTTTTGTTTGGTTAAGTCATTCGCATTGTAATTTCATTTTCGTATAAATTTATATTTAAACGTTTCTATTTATATTTGTCTACAGTCGTCTAAAGATAGCGCTTTCATACAGGCTTTATATATAACACAATTGTTACAAAAGAAGACAGTATAAACATATTAACGAAAGAAAAATTTCGGCTTTTGTCACACAATGGGTGCGAATACGGCGTAACAGTCTTTACCAAAATGGGATATGAAATATCGTACATTATATTTTTCCCAACATATTTATTTTTTTATATCAGCTTTCTAGTCGATGCCTTATCCGAGTCCTATGTCGAACAGAGAATGACTTAAGGACATGAAGTAAGACTCGGTATGAACTATGACAAAATCCAGTACGTTTTTGAAACATCGTCGTTGTTTTTGTAGCCAGTCTCATGAATATTGTGATAATAGGAGTTATTTTTGTTATTTATTTTACTTTACTATATTCATAAATACTTAAGGGTTATTAACTAAAAGTCTAAAACTAAAAAAAAAATCAGTGGCACTACAACCTCTTTAGGTCTTGGCCTCAGATTTCTGAATCTGTTTCATGATCATTATTTTAAATCTAATAGGCAAGTAGGTGATCAGCCTCCAGTGCCTTACACACGCCATCGACTTTTTGGGTCTAAGATATGTCGGTTTCCTCACGATGTTTTCCTTCACCGTTCGAGCAAATGTAAAATGCGCACATAGAAAGAAATTCCATTGGTGCACAGCCGGGGATCGAACCTTCGACCTCAGGTATGAGAGTCGCACACTGAAGCCACAACACTGTAACTTACCTAACCTAACTTAAAATCTACTCAAGAGAAAAATACTTTAAGCAACGAATGTATGTAGAATGTAGAATTACATCCTAAAACATACCGTTTTCCTAACCGTGCATGTTACAATACACATCTGGATTTTTGTATATTGACCTGGGGCCTAACTGTGAAATTCAATAGCGATATCAATCCCGCCGATACGCCTACAAGTTCGGCATAGTTCTTTCAATATTCGTAGCGCTGATGTCAAAACCTTGGGATCGCGCGGAACAAAAAACTCATAATTAAATAAATAAATTGTGATCGCCGTCAGTATCGCTTTGGAAGTTATAGAGTAAGACTTAGGGCTAACGAAAGTATAATGGAAAAATCTAGAAGATATTAATCCTTGTTTTTAATATATTAGAAACAAAATTTGTTAAATTTCAGACGGCATTTAATAACTAAAATAAAATTGTATTTCACATCTGAGAATAATCAATTCATTACAAATGAATATTCTGATTTTGAAATTGTTGACACATGAAACAATCGTTTTTGACTCTCTCCTTTATTTCACCATTAGGTCTCAGTAGTTTAATGATAAAAGGTGGTCAGACTGCTAACCAACATATTTCAATAAGCAATGAAACAGACGCAAAAATATCATGTGATGCATGACCCAAGCATCAACTAAAACCGTTATTTTTTAAATTATTACACTGGCCATAGTTGTGGTGTTACACAGATGAATACTTCTACATCTTCTTAAAACATAAATTATCTTAATCAATTAAGATTTTTTCTATTCCTTCCAACCAGAAACAATTATTATTCAGGAGCTTTTAACTTGTATTTTAGATTTATCTTCTATCTAATCATCTTAGTATAATACCTTAATTTATTTTACTTAAAATACTATGTCCACAGAAATCGGAGCTACTAGGGAATCCTTTAACAGAATAAAACGCTCATCAAGTGACACAATGTGCTTTATTCATAGACAAGGAGCATTATTCGCAAATTATGTACAGCAAAGCCTTTCCGGGGCTTTCGATACACTTAACAAAAATACATTTCCTCTAGAAACATCGATGGCCCCAAAAGCACATTTAAACACAAATATTTCAAAGTGTAACCGACTTCATGGCAGTCAACATCAGTAAAGTGAAACATTAGCACTTAAAATATATCTCACTCATTTATACCACTATCCCTGATTTTTCCACATTACATGACAATCATGAAAAACGAAAAGCACTTTCCGATTAGCTTTAAATTTCCTCACATTTCAGAATGGATGGCCACTTTCTGCAATATAATATAGCACAGTTTGCGACCATAAAGTTTGTAAATATTGGGACAACTTACACTTTTAAAATATAGTTACTACTTAAATAAGCATGACAAAATAGTATTCATTCAAAAATTAATCGTAAAAGACATCATTATGCTTGCTATAGAGGTCTAAAATTAAGGTGCAAATAAGGCTCTATCATACGCACAATAATCGTTGGAAAAGGGACAAAAACTACTAAAAAGTTGTTCCTATGTTAAACAAACTTAACTTCAAACATAACATTCTTATTCTAAAAAAACCCGTTAAAATAATGAAACCCCAAATGACGTAATGACATATATTAAAAAAAAACAATTAATTATTTAGATAGCTTTAGTTCACCGATTCGTTAACATTTACATTAACCGTGGTTTAGCCAACCGTTTAAGAAACGGCTTACGTCTGCCGTAGAGCTTTTACCAATTAACATAATGAGAAATAAAACATTAAACTAACATTAAAATTATTGTTTGTTGTTGCCCAGTTTAAAAATTCACTAAAATTTGAAGGCACTTAGATGAAAAGGAACTTGAACGTCAATTAAAAATATAATTGTTAAAGACTCAGATGGTTGCATGGGTCCAAAATGTTTATCAAACTTATGTCATTAATTCTCTACACTGTTGAACTGTTAGGAACAGCACAAACTTCGATTCATATAAGTTCGCCTTAGTATATCTTTAAATAAAGCTTTTTGACGGATTATTATGATCAATAACTCTATAGTGATTGTGTATGTACATTGTACATTAAACATATGTGAAAAGATTGAAATAAAACCATTATTAAGTAAAGCCTACATTTCTCTACATCTTTCCATATAATTCATTTCCAGTTTCTATAGAAATAATGATTAAAAGTTATTCGCAATAGTTACGAATTGTTTTTTGGTTCATTGGAAAATTGGTCCTTCGGTACGAAAGGGACATATTAAATGTACGTTTGTATGGTTGTTTGCAGGTATTTCCAATACCATAGAGTCCTCTAGAGGAAATTCAATCTGCAACAACGTCAAAGATACGCAAACACTGCAGTGTGTGCTTTAGAAGCAAAAGGCTTTTATATTAATTAAAATAGGATAGCAATTCACTGAAATTATTAAGGCTACACCATACATTTACCGTTTAACGTTGTTTGCACTTAAATTATAATGACATGTTGACAGATTTCTTAACAATAGACAATGATTTTGACTTTCGCATTATTTCTAAAGTGCAAAATCTTGATATGAACTTAAAAAAGTTGTCTATTTTTTTAGTAAGCTATATACCAATTAAGCCTAGGCACTTACGGCAAATGTGTTTTGGCATTAGTTACAAAAATCACCAATTATAATTTATATTAATCTGTACACGATATGAAAAAGGAACAATTTTGTCCTATCTAGAATTTATGGTATAAACTTAACCTATATTAGCGACTTAAAAAGATACATTCGTACCGCAGTGATATTATATATGTATTGCAGTATATGCGTTAATTTTACAGGTAATTCTGTAAAAAAACATAGTATTTCTTATACCGTCCTTGCATACATGTAAATAGTTATTGGTACTTCATTAAAATGAACAAACAAAATTCCGTAACTTCCAAAATTATTAAAATAAACGATGAAAACAAAATACAACCATAAGGAAATTGAAACAAAACTTATACATACAATTACCGGGAACCACCCTATTATTTAAAACAGCTCAAAAGAGGTTATATTCGCCATCATAGTTATTTAGACTAAAACAAAATCTACTTTTTCACATTCGTTAAGTTATCAAGTAATTCCAAAATATTACTAGTTATTAATATTCGTTGAAAAATATGTTTAAACAAATAAATTGTATTATGAACCGCAATTATTTTTTAATCATGGCTTATTTCGTCATAGTCGTAGAATAGTGACGGATCTGTCAAATAGTTAACTTTACAGGACAGCCATTTCATAATTATATAATCATGTTAGTTTTTGTCATAACAAAACAAAAGGGTTTGTTTTGAAATAAGATAAAAATAACAACATTAAATTACACAGTTTTCTAGAATAATCTCATTTTTCTATCAAATCCGTCGTCACTTTACCGTCTGCTAATATGAAATTTAAAATATAGTTTTTTTTTTAATGTAGCCAAAATATTAAATCAATGTAGTATCCAAATATGATAAAAAGTGGAATTTGGATTTTGATCGAATCCGACATTGTTCTACGATCATGACGATTTAAGCTTTGTTTCTCTAGAAAAATAACTCGACTCAATGCACCAAACGACGATATGTATAATGCCATTTTTTATAAGTAAATTGATAATATCATTTCACAGTAAATGTGGTAAAATCAAATAGAGTGAAACGTGATCTCGGCTTGCTTTCAGTAAACTGCTGACGCAATACGAGAAGTATTGCTTTAGTTTGCTTAACTCCAGGGAATTTATTTTCAAAAAGTTTCTACGTACGTCTATACTACAAATATATGAAGCATTGGAAATACTTTAGAAAGAGGCTGATGATGTTATTAGTATTATTCTTATATGAAAATCCAAGAATTATCGCAAGAATTTATTATTTAGCCTCCCTATATGCAATTGAACACCTAACATATTGACCTTGACCTTTGTGCGGTGAATGACCTCAAATGTATTTCTTGACCTATTTTTTAATATATTATGTTTTAATTACGCAGGCAAAATTGTTTCCAAATATTACTTGTATACAAAATAGCGATGTAAGTAGATTAAACTAAATAAGAGAGTGGTACCCAGTAAACAAAAAATAGAAAGAAACTTACAACTAAAACAACAATAAGAAAAGCAAATTAATTCTAGAAGGCCTAACATATTGACTTATTTGTCACAGCACGACTTGATTACAGTATCGTAGCTCTCACTAAACAACGAACAAACCACTAAAATAAAAAGATCGGCCTCAAGAACGAACGCGTGAACGCAATGCTTAGCGATTTTTAAATCAAATTTGAGGTCCGATTTCAAATATGACTTCATAGAATGTGAAAAAATAAAATAAGAAAATCTCACGGTTCAAAGGTCAGCCTTAATTGGCTTGTTTTTTTAACCTTAGGTTACATTTGTCATAGGTAACACGAAACTTAGTCAAATAAAACGAACTTGCACCTCACTGTACTTATTGAAACTTAAAAGGAACAAGTCATAATAAATTTAAAGTGTGATAGCTGCCTCTTATAACAATTCTCCTAGAACTTAAATCATTCGTTCATTAGACATAAATTCGTCACACACACGTTCGACAAATTTGTTCTATAAGTTACAATTATTTTACTATTTCATTTATAACATCTGCTATTTTTCTGGACTGAAAAAATAACAGTAAAATATTCAAATCACTTTGGTGATAAGACGGTCGCTTTGTATTCACAATTAAAAATGTCAACACGGGCTTTTTGAATTCATTCTACTACAGACATAAGAAAACAGTTATATGATATGAAAAAAAAATCTCCTACGTTAAATGTAAAACTGTTCTTCCAGTTTGACTAAGGTAAATTTAGTTATATAATCTGTTTTGCGGAACTCATTTGTTTAGTTAGCCAGTGAGTGTTACATGCGCCATTATCTTATAAGAAAGTGAAATTAAGTTGATTTATGGCGATACAACATTTATTTCCCTAAACTATTTCTATTTGGTTCATGGTTCAATTCTGTTGAACAAAAACTAAATTTGACTAAGTCTGAAATTTAAGTTAGTGTACAACA
Organism: Pieris melete; assembly: GCA_963693345.1. Lineage (NCBI taxonomy): Eukaryota > Metazoa > Arthropoda > Insecta > Lepidoptera > Pieridae > Pieris > Pieris melete. The sequence continues at coordinate 833,255 of CAVNZK010000032.1, read as the reverse complement.
GACTTTCATTCATTAGCATTATCTGGCGTGCGTCTTTAAATATTAAAATTGTGTGTATGTATTTGAATAAATAACGAAAATTTTCACTACCAAGTCGTATCTCCATGGATCAGACACATATCTGATTCTTAGATTATACATTACTTTTGCAAGAAAAAATTTCAAAACCAACTCGGAACAAACACCGAGCCGTGTGGCAAGATTTATATTGCGTTGTAATTAATTATAGCGTGTGTAATAGTTAATAAGCTGGAATATTTATATTAATTGAGAAACTGTGAACCAATTTCAATATTTAAAGACGCAGAATTACAAATATCGTATAAAATTTACCAAATAAAGCTCAGTAGCGCACACAGCACCTTATATTGCATAAAGGTGGATGCCATGAAGAATAAATGCAATATGAGATATCGTACATTGTCCTGTCTCACTGTTCGTGACACTGATGGCACGTTCCCTTTGGACGGGAACTGCCCAGTGCGGTAGAATTCTTCTAACATTTTGTCTTTTTCTATGAATCGATCGTACAACCAGTTCGTCATGGCTTCAGGGTCTGAAGGTACCTGTCGATTAAAATATTGTTAAACTTTCAGATATTTCTTCTACGTGTGTGCAAGTGTAATTTCCCATGACTGGTGATCTCCCACCGTTTCCCTTGAATACTTTACTACTATGTAATATAACAAAAACCTTAGCCACTGCAACGCTTGGCCGGTCTCCTAGTTAATTATATAGGGCAATTATGATCACAGCTTGTGCCTAAAGGTTTCTTGTCGTAAAGAAACCATAACGCTAGAATCTTCGTTCTCTATTCTCTTAATCGTCTTGTAAATAGAAATAAAAAAACGATATGAGATAATACAGTATCTGTGATGGGCCATTACAGATACAACTATAATATGTCAAACATGTATTGGATTTGCTGTAACACAGATACGGTGCACGCATATATGAACTCTCTGCTACACTCTGAAATACATACGCACACACACCCATTCAATCATTCACGCATAGTTAATGTTTTATATGACATATGCGAGTCATAGTTCGCTATGTCGCGACTCCAAATTTTACCCTAAGCTTGTTAAAACCAGCATTATCTAATCTGACATTAAATTTCGTTACACCGTTCTTAAAATGTACTATTATAATTCTAATTAGATTTAATAGGCGACTACTATACTACTGAATATGATTTAAGTGTTTAAAATTACCTCAGTGCTAGGATATAATCTATAATGTATATGAGTGGAACAGGCTTCACGGAAGCCACACACCACGTCAATCAGATGGAGAGGAATACGATCTGGGTACGCGATCGTCACATCTAGGATCCACTCAATGCTGTCTCCAGAATTGGTGTCTAGAATCTTGCTATTGCTGTGCTTGCTATTGTTGACGTTGTTTTCTGAAATCGTATTCAAGTGTCCATTTATTTCATCTTGCATAATTATGTAAAAAACTTGTGGTCGCACACCTAAGAATCAATGCGACTTTGAGAGGTAAAACAATTTTTGTTTCTAGATGATCTACTAATTTTCATAAAAATTATGTTTTATAAAAGGCGAACATCTATTCAAACGAACTTTTAGCTTTTTGGTTAGAAATAAATTTATCGATGTTTCAATTGAAACATCTATTATTATCTATTATTTACAAAAGTGTATGTTTCATTTGTTTTAAACAGTTTCATATACTACTTAATCCAATCTCACAATTCGGAATTGATAACGGTAAGTAGCAGTTGAAATACCCCATAAAAGATTTAATAAATTTATTCTGGAATGATTTAAAATGTAAATAAAGATGGCGTGCTTTTAAACCACAGACAAAGTAAGCGATGTGCTAAATCAAAAATAATGTGTGATGTGTGTGTGATAAATCGAAAAGAGAATGAAAAGGTAAGTTGTAATGAGTTTGTGTAGTAGCAAATTAGACTAATGGTTAATTAATTTTACGAAAACAATAAAATATTAAAAAAAAACTGAACTAAATTATTTAACCCGAAAAGTATTATTTATATATACGAATCTTATTACTAAACAATAATATTAGAAAAAGGTTTAAATTATATTTTAGGAAGTTTCATAGATCACAAATCATTCTCCACTTTCTAATTAACCCTATGGATGTTCCAACGGTAATAGAATATTGAAATGTCAATTAATTGGCATTTTACTTTGAATCTGTATTTTAGCATGGTCGTTGTGTAACGTTTTTGTGGGTCTTTATGTTATTTTTATTATATCTATTAGATTGATATAGTATCCAAGTTCCTAAATTATAATATAAATAGAAGTGTGGTAAGTGATAAAACGTGTTATTTTATGTAATAGGAGACAAACGGGGAGGAGGCTCGCCTGATGTTAAGTGATACCGCCGCCCATGGACACTCACATTGCGAGAAGACTCGCAAGTGCGTTGCCGGTCTTTCAAGGATTGGTACGCTCTTCTCTTGAAGGACCCTAAGTCGAACTAGTGGGCAGCTGGTTCCATATAGTCGTGGTGCGCGGCAAAAACTGCCTTAAAAAAGTTCAGTTGCGGAACGACGGACGTCGAGATGATACGGATGGTATTTTGTATTCTGCCTTGACGTCCGATAATAAAACTCAGCTGCAGCCCGAACAACTCCACTAAACACTCTCCATGGTAAATGCGGCCTTGCGCTAATGTTTGTTTCAACTTAAAATCAAACAATTAACTTGTTATCATATTCACTATACAATAAAGATATAAAAATTGGTAATACCTTTCTTATTATCACTTTTAGATGTACCAGCTTGTTCCCTGTGGGGTCCAACTTCTTCCATGATCACTTTCAATGCTCCAGCCCGAGGCAAAGATACATATTCTAGCTTAGGCAAATTGTTCTTCTCGGCGAACCTATAACAAATCCAAGTAAAATATTAGGGTAATACAAATCCAGTTTCACTACTTAAGAATAAATTGAGCGTGACCGTTTTCTATTTCAGGCGAAATAAGTACAAAGCCTTTTCTTTTCATTGTGGTCGGGAGTAATTCTTCGAAATCTCTTGGTATTGGATTTTGTCGCCGATTTCTTTGATTATTTTTCTTTATCTAGTTAGTAGTAATAGAATTACAGTGTTGTTTGCTTCAGCGTGCGACTATCATCCCTGAGGTCGTAGGTACGATCCCCGGCTGTGCACCAATGGACATTTAACATTCGCTCGAACGGTGAAGGAAAACATCGTGAGGAAACCGGCTTGCCTTAGACCCAACAAGTCGATGGCATGCGTCAGGCACAGGAGGCCGATCACCTACATCATCATGAAACAGATACAGAAATCTGAGGCCTAGACTTTAAAAAAGGTTGTAGCGCCACTGATTTATTTTTATTTATAATCGAGAATCGCTGTCCGCTATACGTAGTTACAGAGAAAATGGCCTATAGCCACTTTGCTTTATTAAATATCACCTATCATCAGATGTTATTATACTAAATAGGATATTAATTTGTTACACATTAAATTGGCTCCGACATCTAAGACTACTAGGCTATTCAAATCCCTATAGAAGCTTACTAGAAGCATACTCATTACATTCTCATACAAGTAATATATTTTTAATTAAAATCAGAGTCCGTGTTTACTATGTTATTATGTATACATAGAAGACGTAACTAAAACAAACATGACAATTTATTGTTATAATTGTTTTAATTGGCTAGAAATGTCTTTCAAAGGTACAACAATGTATTTGTTTTGTTTGAAAGAAAGCTTTGAATTTTAAATGCTGAAAGCTATTTTCAGAGACTGGTACATACATACCTCATCAGTTGTGTCAAAATACCACAAATCAACTGGTGCGCTACTAAAGAAAGCATTGTTGAAGACTGCTTGCGTAAGACTCTTAATATTTTTCTAGAATAGGGGACAAACGGGCAAGAGGCTCATCTGATGTTAAGTGATACCGCCGCTACGCCGAGTCGGACACTAAATGCTAGAAGGCTCGCGATTGCGGTGCCGGCCTTTTAAGAATTGGTACGCTTATGACAGTAGACCTCTGAGTTCTCTAGTCGACACGTGTCATTTTCAGATTTATTTATGGATTTTGCAGTGATTTACGAAAACTAAAACGGTTTAAGATGCTCTAAAAAGTTGTTCCCAAACAATCGAACTTCTAAATTTTTACGGGCAAAGTGGTTTACAGCGTGAGAGAGTATTTAGACCATAAGTTTTAACAACAATTATAAATAACTTATTATTATTACATTATGGTAATTGTATGACATTTGCATGCGTATTTTTATATGGCTGATTTGTTTTTTTTTATAATTAACTAGCTGGCCTGGCGAACATCGTACCGCCTAACAGTCTATTCTTTATTTCTTTAAAATACTTATTCTGCTATTCGGGACACCGGTCTAGCTAGTAAGATAAAAAAAGAAAGTTGATAAGACAACAAATACATTATGTCAAAAATAAAAATTTACCTTCCCGGAACCCCTCCACTAACACTTGAACTCTATGATATGGTATTAAAGTTCAAATTGACTTTTAAGTATTATTACGAATATTTTGTATGGGAATATAGAAAAGTTGTTTTTAGACTTTTTCACTCATTTTTTTTTAAATTTTTCTCTCCGTAAGAACCATCCTCATTCTTCAAGGAACATTATAAAAAAAATCAGACAAATCGGTCAAGCCGTTTTCATGTTATGTCGTGACAACGGAAAACGGGTTTCATTTTTATATATATAGATTAATCTGAATGTACCACTTTCTTTGCACAGAAAAGATTTATTTGTAGAACTACTTTTACGGGTGAAAACATTAATACATAAGGCTGATTACCTACTTGCCCTACATTAATGAAACAAATACATAATCTTGTATTATCAATATAATACATTGAATGGATCAAAATAATAGAACCCCAGACCTTTGGCTAATCTCTCTCCTCTTGTGCAAGAAGCCACCCTCGGGGAACAGCACCATGAATTGTCGCCCCAAAGGTATGTAGTATTGGTGAATGTGTTCTCTTAGCTCTTCAAGAGACACCTCCCGTTTTGCCTTGCCCTGGAAATAATATAACAATTTAATTAAAACAATTCATTCAAAAAAATTTAAGGGAAAAAGGCCACCGTAAATGAAAATTTCCGAATATATATTATACTAGTAGACTCGGCCAACCGTTGCTGTGGCTAAGATTTTTGTTATATTACATAGTAGTAAACTATTCAAGAGAAAGGGCAAGAGAACACCAATGCACCATGCTTTTTTGGTGGTTATGCCATTAAATTCTAGCTTATTTGAAACGTTGGTACTTTCAACACAGCGCCATCTGTAAGAATTGTGACTATCAAATAATAAACAAATATTATGCAATAAAATAATATTGCGGGTATAAATTGAGATGTAAGCTATCCTATCTTTTAAGTTGGATCAAACTACACACGGTGTGCAACTTTGATTGATATCGGCTTGGTAGTTTAGGAGTCCATAGCGGACAAACAACGTGAAACGTAATTTATATATATTAAGATAATTGAATAATTTTATTGAATTCCCGACAATATTTTTATGATTCGAATGATTGTTACCCTTATACGTTTACAGAATTTAAAAATAAACAAAGGACGTAATCATAAATTAAATCTAATGACCATTACTATAAATATTGTTCTAAAATTAGGCGTGTGTCTTTAACACAATTGAACTTCTTTTAAATGCGAATTTATCATAATATCATAACTCGATGTTTCGAATGCTTTTTAGCCATACAAGTAAATCACAACGTCTAGTTTTAAATAAAAAAATAAGTAGAAATAAAGTTTAAATTTCTATGAAACGTGTTTGGGATATTATACTAAAATTTAGATATGTGAAGACAGCATCGATCCCATACAACACCCTTATATTCTCACCCTAAAAGTAGCCACAATATGGCAACTATTAATGTGTACGTCACGGGCCATGAACTCCGGTAATGGTTATTAGCACTCGATGAGAATGCACTTCACGACCCTTTGTACCTACGTACTCTACATCAAAAGAATTCAAGTACAATGTTATCACAGAAATCGCCAATCGTTACAAGAATAGAGGCTTATAAAGAGTACACTAAAATTAATGTAAAATGAGAAAACATGATTCGGCTTCTATAAATTCTTTACAAATTACATTTTGAAAGAAAGAAAAAATTGTCTATTACGTTATAAATAGATAATATAGATTATAATAAAAATACCAACTCCTCTGTACAGATTGCCGTTGATGTAACGAAATTTCATATAAAATACATGTTATATCTGTCTGTATTGGCCTAAAGGCGTGCAACACTCATCCCTGAGGTCGTAGGTTCGATCCCCGGCTGAGTATTTTTCTAGGTGCATTTAATATTCGAACGGTGAAGGAAAACATCGTGAGGAAACCGTCTTGCCTTAGATCCTAAAAGTCGACGGCGTGTGTCAGGCACAGGAGACTGATTACCTACGTATAGAATATGTATCTACTTATGTAGTAATTTTACAGTTGAGTTGGATATTCTCTTCAAACACTTAATATGTTTAAGTTTCTTCCAAATGCTTCGCAACCAAAGCAATAGTTAAAAATTTCAAAAAACATTTTTCTTTACCCATCTGCAATCAGCCTCTTGGCTTTTATCAAATTTTATGATATGATTTTGAGACAATTAGATAATGCAAATCTAATAATTTGTTTTCCCTACGTAACTCGCAAACTATCAATCGTGGGCAAGACTCGCCCTTTTCAGTCATCCGAAACACGCAGTCCGCCGTTTCCAAGAGACCCGAAGCTAGGGGGTTGACGTGTTGCTGAAGGTTCCTTTTGTATTAATAGGTTGTTTCTTTAATGCTCGACAGTGGTAATTGCCAAATATTCAGATATTAAAAACATAAACGCAAAAACAAATGAATAAAGGGGCGTAATATACACAAAATTCCACAAAGTTGCCCCAAAATGTACATATAATTTACGAGTATAGTTGCCGCAATAGTGCCCTTTTGCCTTTAATATTCAAGGGTTCGTAGTAAAGGTATTGAATCTCAAAACGTTTCACGACAAAGATAATATTTTTTATATACATTTGTAAATTTCTTAAAATGCCGGCTACGCATTTTTGCTACGTGGGTAGGCAGTGTGGGCAGGGTCACCTATAGATCATAATGTTCTCTTTCTTCAAAACTATTATATAACATGTCATTGATGTACAAGTATTAAACAAAATTTCTTTAAGAGCCTTCACCAATCGTACAACGATGTTTTATCACGTTAAATATATTTAATTTTGTTTTATTTAGCGATTACGATTATTAAAACCTAACTTTATTTCACATCAAAGATTTCAAGGCTTGTCAAATACTACTAGCTGTACTATCTATCGATATATATCAATGTAATCCTAGAGAGTACAGGTGAACACAATCAAGCTTGGGCGCTGCGCAAACTTGCATCTAACACAATTTGGCTATACTAATTGTAGAGGCAAACTTCGTGCAGCGAGAAATCATATTACCGCATACCGTCATACTGTCTGACTAGCTGTGCTCGCGTTAATTCAGTCGTAGCATGATGTTATGCCTTAATAAACTAACCAACGGGATTGATTACCCAGATGTTGACAGGTCACGGTGGATTCTTGTCGTATCTTTACAGGTTCATGGTTAGACAAAATGCTGCCTGTCCTTGTAGCAATACAGCTAAAGAGACGGTGTTACATGTCCTGACCGTCTGTCTAATGTGTGGACAGGTATAACACTAAACAGATACGAATTTAAAAGACATAATGTTCAACAATAAGATGGATCTTTCTGGAATTTGCTGTAAATGTTATACAAAAAGTTGTTAAAAGAAATAGGTAGTAGTGCTTAATGATCTGGGTTACCAATACCATTTACTTAAGTTGTAACGTACGTTAGTTATTTACAACCTCCGACGACAACGTAGGAGAATTAGCTATAAAATATATTTAAAAAAATATATGGACTACCAAGCACTTTTCAATTCGAATACGTAGTTTCGCGCGAAACTTGGGGAAGTTCTCAAAAGAAAATAATTTTTGCTGGCTTGCAAGATTAATACTTCGGTATTATTGGTTATAATGTCTATATTTGATTAATGCTTAAAATCGGTGCTTTAAAATATATTTAATGTCATATGGAACTATAACATAGGTATACATCAGTAAAAGTGTATTTTACATTTATGATGTGTATTAAAACACTAATGTTTAATGTGTTAAAGATAAAATATATTTGATGACATTATTTTAGACATTATAAAAAGTGGCGGAGAGTTTATTGCCTGTTCCTCTCTTCTGTTCTACGCCCTTGATTTGAGAACTGGCAGTAAATGTAAAATAATAAGCATTTAATGTATATTTCTTTTTTGACGTTCATAAATGTACATTGTGTTATTTAATGAATAAATGATCTTTGACTTTGACAGCTCAGCCGGAATGGTCCTTTTCCCGCGACTAGCGCAAGGGCGTCTCCTGCGAGACTCGGACCTCGGCTTGGGCCGTCGCGAGGTGGTCAACCGCCTGAAGAGCAGGACGAAAGCTCATTGGAGTGAGCGAAGTACGAAGTAAAGGTCCACGCCTTTCCCGGTGAAGGCGGATTTTTACTCTAATCTTCTTTAGCTTAATTGTTGACAATGAAATGTAAATTAGTTGTATAAACTAGCTTTCGTCCGCGTGGATTTAATCTGTTTAGCATGATTTTTTGCAAACTCTTCAACAATAATGTTATATTTCAGTAAATTTGCATAAAGTCATAAGGAATTATACTCCTAACCTTCAGGAATAATTGGTGAAAACCGTCCAAAATCCTTTTTAATTTATATCGTTTCTACAGACACGGCCTTTGTTCTATTATATATAAGCATATAGTACAACATAATGGTCTCATATCACCAAATTGGTCGATTATTAGGTTTTAAAAAAGCCCAATATAGGGTACATCTCCAAGTGAGAGGTCATTGAACCCGTGGGAACAATGGCAGGAAGATCGATTGCTTTCACAAGTTTTTCAAACTTTCACCGCGTTTCAAGGTAAGTGGTAAGTAATAAAGGTTGTTTCGGTCTCGGAATATTGTTAAAGAAATTGTCTAAAAACTAGAATCAGTAAAAAGAAGCATTTGAATACACTGTGAAATATGGTCTCAAAGATGAACGAAGCGATCGATTATGTTACGGATTTTCTTAGAAAACTAATCGAAATTAATCTTAGCTCTTTTTGTTACCTACTGCAGAATTATTACAGGCATAATTGTGATTTATAATTTATTATCAAACATCTCTGACTTTACATTTAGTACACCATATGGAAGGACCACAAAGCTACCCTAATGATGGACTGAAGGCTGTCGAGGGTTTATAAAATAAATAAAAATAAAAGAACAGCCTATTTTCGTATATAATAAGGATAACATTAAGTTAATGTTATTATATTAATATTACAAAGTTGAGTCCTTTTCCTAATTCTTCCATTAAATTAATTAAGGATCTTTTTGTCATACCAAACGCGGGCAATGTAGCCGGTCCAATTCCAGTATCGATGATACTCGTATAACCCATTAAATATTTGTATATTATTTTAACCTTCTATATACTTCAATGTTTACAAGACATAGTAAAAGTGTTCACCCGCTGTCTCAATTATGTAAGTATTTCGCAACTACCTAATACATAACTGTATACATATAACGATTGTATTTATTTAACAAATTACCTACCATGATAGATAACTCCAATGCGGTACCTATTAAAAAATATAACATTAAACAGAATTAGATTAAAATATTTAAAAAAAAGACTTAATATTCCTAACAGTATATAGGAACTGACATAATATATACGTACTATCACAAAATGTGTATGCATTTTTCAAAATCACAAGTCTAGTTTAATTAGGTAGAGCGAGGGGGCTGATGGCTGGGCATGCGTCGTACTCGTGGTGGGTTCTCCTTGTGATCGAACTTACATCCGATATATATGTTTGCGCGTTTTTACTATAATTAAGTGCGTGAGCCTACTGCTGGATATAGTGTACCACAAAGAACGGTCCGATGGCCCGTCGATACACAATTTTATTCTAAAATAATAAGTCCGGAGTACATACCTCATTTCGACATATCCTTAACGAGAAGAAAGGCACGCAATTGTCAGTCGTAAGGATATGGAGAAATTATATTAGTTTGGGAACTGTTGGTTACACTGATAACCCAGTGATACCTTGCCTTACAGTTCACAAAACGCACGAAACTACAAAATTATAACATTGAGGACGTAACTATTTACGTACTAACAAATGTCATTGGCAAAAAATAATAAAGAAAAACGCGTCCAATACAATCCGAGTAACAAATCAGTAAGTGAATCAAAAATGTGACAATCGGCCGTGTTAAAATATTTTAGATTACCTGTATGAAACTAAAATTATGTATTTCGAACACTATATGCCTACAATTCGCACTGAAAACTAAGGCATATTTAAAGTTAGATACAAAATCTCACCTATATCGATATATTGATAGAAATAACTAACTTAATAAGCATTCAAATCACATACATTAAATCAACCAAAACCTGGAGATTTATTTATAGGTTTAGAAAGCCTAGAAATGTATTTTATTGTGCCGCAAGTCAACAAGGGCCAATGAAACAAGATTACTTGATTACGGGGTCAAGCCTATTTGCCAACTTGATTGTATGATTTCTTTTAACTGCTTTTGGAAATAAGAAGCCCCGATACAAAAGGTCATTGTACTCTAGTTAAACTTACGTTCTGGCCCTTTTTTGTTCTGTACCGCTTCGCTACACTAAACGTTTTTAAAATGCTTTGCAGCATTTACTGACGTTCAATCGTTCGTACGATGACAGAAACATAGTAAAACACCTTGTCTTAGACCCAAGGCAACAGCGTGTGTCAGGCACAGCCTAATCACCTCGTTGTCTCGTAACAAAATTATCACGAGACAAATATAGAAATCTGAGATTAGGATCAAGGGTTATAGCGCCACTGGTTTGCTATAAACATAAAGAAACGGAAATATTCAGTTAAAAAATAATAATACAAAATATATGTATAATATAACAATTATTATTAAAATAAATATAACAAAAATAGTTTGTCAGGCAAACAAGGAGCAGGTTTTGCTGTTAACGAAAGGTTTTTTAATAACATATTAATATTGGTAATGCAATCTTTTTAATGAAAGGGTAAATTATATGTTGGTTATGTACATATACTTCGTTCAGTAACGAAATTTAACACAACATGTTACATGGTGTAAAACATCATGTTAATTTAATTAACCAACCAAAAATAAACAAACAAGCGACGTGGAACACGTCCGGTCTGCACGAGTGCCGATATGCAAATGAGAGGCATCGGATGCGCACGCGCTCCATTCATGTTTTATTGGACAACGCATTGTATATAGAGTATTCTCTTAGTATGATTTATGGAGATGTCCCGTGCCAAATGTGTGTCAACTGTGTTATAGCGGTAAGGCAAGCTAAAAACTCAACACTACTTCTTGTGTATCAACTCAAGTGATATTAATAAAATTTTAAATGTGTTGTAACAAATTTATTTATTTACTTATAAAAGCTTGCTAACGCTCGGCACATTGGTACAAGGAAAATGAAATACAATATTTAATGTGACAAGTACAAGCACCTTTGTTCTAGGCAGACATAACGAACACTAAGAGATAAAAAAATTATAAAACTAAAAAACAATGGATATCTCCGTGTACAAAAACGCGTCTAAAGCCCCAAAGTGCGAAACAAGTGTGAAGAAGCGCACCTGCGCCGGAAGTACGGTCGACCGATGCGCACGCGTCTTTCCGGTTTATGAATCGTTACAAATGCCACGTGGCAAAAACATTGTTGATTAAATATTTGTACATTGGTAGTGAATCAAATCATTTTGTTTTTGTGTACTTATTTTGTTCCCTCGTGTATTATAACTTTTCCGAACCTTTTCCTATATTTTGCTATAAAATACGTTTTTTTAATAAGAGATGCCTAGTTATAGTAGTTTATTTCATGGTGTAATATGTCACCAATTTTTTTTTGGTGTAGCAAATATTAGGAGGGCTAATAAGTTCGTAGTCTAATGTAAGACAATTTTATTTGATATCAATTTTATAGTACGATTTGTCTTTAGCCTTAAAATAGCCTCAGTTTCGGCGATTACCTCTTCATCAGCGCAAAATTTAATATTTTTGTCGTACAGACAACGTACAATTTTAGTTAGAAAATATCACTCTTTTTTGACAGTAATAAACAGGCGCGTCAGGCATAGAAGGCTGATCGCCAACATGTGCATTTCCGATGCGCCTTATATTATATATTATTATATACACACGAGTATTAAACCTTCATAATATCCAAACAAATCCTGTGTAGAGATAGCGAAAAAATAACCGCCGCCCTGATGGGAAAATTCGGGGATCAGACGCAGGAAATGAAGAGAAGTTTCTCTCCAATTGCCTGGACCAACTTTGGCCCTGGGAAATTAACTCGCGCACTTTCGGGATAATCTTTATTTATCTTCGTGTCTTGTAATTAAGTTTTTTGAAGCGATCCCCTCTCGATGCTGTATTATTGGATCAAAGTTTACTCCACTCGGTAAATTCGAGCTGCTCGTCGTGATTTCTTATTCTTTGAAAGTGAGTTATAGTTTTGTAAACTAAACGTTTAGTTGTGATAAAGCCAATAACACGCTTGTTACGACCCATTTAAATAAATCAGTCGCTACAACCTTTTTAGGTCTGGGCCTCAAATTTGTATCAGTTTCATGATCGTTTGTCAATCTAATAGGCAAGTAGGTGATCAGCCTCCTGTGCCTGACACACGCCGTCGACTTTTTGGGTCTACGGCAAGCTGGTTTCCTCACGATGTTTTCCCTCACCGTTCGAGCGAATGTTAAATTCGCACATAGACAGATAATCTATTGGTGCCGGGGATCGAACCTACGACCTCAGGGACGAAAATCGCACGTTGAAGCAACTAGGACAACACCGCTTTTACATTCTATGACCCATTTATTCGCTGTAAAATAATTACTAAAACTTTTTTAATTAATAATTGAATAAAGTAATAACAATAGTATAAGAAGGATATAACAAAAATATACATAAAAAGGCTTTTGTGTTAATCATAATGTGTGCTGAACGGAAGGCTGCTTAGGTGTGTTAAACAATGGTTTTCACTCCAACGATTAAAAATAAAATAAAATAAATAAAAAATATATACATGAAAGATAAACTAGGTGATAACGATGATTGCATTTCAACTCGAAGTTTTGAGTACGCTTCTGAATTCATAGCCAGCCAGACCGTAACTAGTGGCGTTACAACCTTTTTAGATCTGGACCTTAGGTTTTTGTATCATGCTTATTTGTCAATCTATCTAAATCTAAATCTAATAGACAAGTAGGTGATCAGCCTCCTGTGACACGCCGTCGCCTTTTTAGGTTTAAGGCATGCCGGTTTCCTTACGATTTTTTCCTTCGCCGTTCGAGCGGTTGTTAAACGCACACATAGACAGTAAGTCTATTGGTGCACAGCTGGCATCGGACCTACGACCTCAGGGATGAGAGCTAACGCTGACGCCTCTAAGCTAAAACTGCTGTCGACAGATATAACATATATTATGAATTACTGAAATTTTGTAACATAAACGGCAATTTATTTATTTATTTTTGTCGTATCAAAGGTTCTCCGGTTCATGGTATGGTCGCTTATAAATATATGTTTAATATGTTATGAAAAAAATTGTATAATTTATTCATTCTAACTAATAAATATCTGATATTTAATAGGGAGACTTCTCAAAACGTTATTAATAAAATTACTCATTCAACTCATGTTGCTAGGTCTACCAATATACTACTATATATACTACATACTAAATATATATATATACTATATTTAAAGAACCTAGAATAGTTTTTAGTGATGCAACATCTTTTTTACTTTTTACTCTTATGCCTGCGGTTAATTTTTAATTAATAAATTTAATTTTTGAGTCCAGGCACAACAAGTTTCCTCACTATGTTTATATGTACAAGCTTTAATTAAATATTGAGAGAAAAGTCTTTAATATATACCAAACTTATAAATACACCCCAAACGTACACTTCAATCTTAAAATATAATTTTAACACTACCTTTTGAATGAATATTGCTAAACCTCTCTTGGGAAATAACACAAAACTAGACACCTCCGCGGACCAATAACAGAAAAGGCGACTGTTATTTAACTAGCCCCTGACTTTGCTTATTGATTGATCCTCTACCTTATTTGTTGAATGTTTAGCATGTTTAACCATGAGGGTAAAATACTGAATTAAACCCAAAACATGTACTATATTGATCATTATTACAATCAGTATCAAGCACAAGTAGTATGAGATTTTTTTTTAAATTTTAGTATCATTTTTTTTTAGAGATTGATTTAGAGCAGTATTGGTCTAGTGGCTTCAGCGTGCGACTCTCATCCCTGAGGTAGTAGGTTTAAACCCCGGCTGTGCACCAATGGACTTTCTTTCTATGTGCACATTTAACATTCGCTCAAACGGTGAAGGAAAATATCGAGAGGAAACCGACATGTCTTAGACCCCAAAAGTCGACGGCTTGTGTTAGGCACAGGAGGCTGATCACCTATTTGCCTATTAGATTGAAAAATTATCATGAAACAGATGCAGAAATCTGAGGCCCAGACCTAAAGAGGTTGTAGAGGTTTTTTTTTAATTTTTTTTTATGTTTCAGGAAGCAAACGGGCAGGAGGCTGACCTGATGTTAAGTGATTCCGCCGCCCATGGACACTCGCACTTCCAGAAGGCTCGCAAGCTCGCTGCCGGCCTTTTAAGAATTGGTACGCTCTTTGCTTGATAGACCCGAAGTCAAATTGGTTCAGAAATACTTCAGGGTAGCTGGTTTCACATAGTGCTAGTGCGCGGCAGAAATTGCCTTAAGAAACGCTCAGTTGTGGAACGACGGACGTCGTTGTGATACGGATGGTATTTTGTAGTCTGCCTTGACGTCCGATGATGAAACTCAGCTGCAGGTATTATTAATTATATTAGGTAGCAAATTTCTCGACTACAACCACATTTCTAATATATTATTCTAAATAAAGTATTTAAATATAAACATTAAACTCCACATCTTTTTGACATACCTATATGTCCCGTTCGTAAATTAATTGGCAATTACCATTTATCAATATCGTCCAACATTGAGAGCGAAGTAATTATCAATGAAGTAGGCTTTACAGGCATCAATTATAATAATTGACAACTTTGTATTAATCAAGCGATTGGAGAACCGCAATGGGGAGGGTCAAACAGACCGACAGGGCTTATACATATATGTCTATACGTTTATAGTTTTTGATACAGATACCAAATCAATCGTTTAATTTATTAACATTCTATACGAAAGCGGAACAAAAGACTCGCAATTGTATTTTCTCTGTTCTGCTTCTTCTTTGATGACAGAAATAGAAATGACTTTTATTTTTATGTTCTCACTAGAATAATTTTGTGCATATTTCGCTATAAAGTATAGTGAGACTAAACAGGGGGCAAACGGGCAGAAGTCTCATCTGATGTTAAGTGATATCGCCCTTGGACACTCACATTGCCAGAAGACTCTCTAGTGCGCTGCTGGCCTATTAAAAATTGGTACGCCCTTTTTTTGAAGAACCTTTTTGTTTAAGAATAATTTAAATTAACTATTAATGTCCTAATCCTTGTATCTTTCTTCTTTATAATAGCTACTAGTACGTTTGTCGTTCTACGAATTTGTAAATTTTGTGCTGTCATGTTTTGTTTTGCTTTGCTTTATATATTTTTTTTTATAAACGAAATTTTTGTGGATACATCCAATGTATTTATTTTATGTTTTATTTTTTAACTTTTATTATTGTATCTCTATACATCTCTATGTATCTGTTTTGTTGCCCAAATAAATAAAATAACACTAAATGTAATTGGTTCGGAAATACTTCAGTGCCATTAATCTATTTCTTCTCGTTCACGGTGATTTGAGAATTGGCAATATATGTAAGTTACCTTAATGAAATATATTTCTTCTTTGACTCATCAAAGTACCGTTCACAAACGATCATTATATCCATGACATACTTTTTCTGTTTCAGGGTTATTAAACCAAAAACTCCACAAGGTTCCAAGTCTCATACCTTAAAACCTGTGATTAATAAAATAAAGTGTTCGCCTCTGTCACATCTAGTATTAATAAGCTCCCCGCAGTTTCCGGCCCAATAATTGTGAGCGATAATTTAACTTCGAATAGATCGACTTATCCGTAGAACAGAGTCCCATCTGCAGGATTGATAGTTTACAGTAGAGGTAAGAGAAGTTGTTGACTTGTGTAATTCTTAAACAGTGCGACTTGACATTTTGATTTTTTGGTATGTTGTGACAACAACCCAGCCTAGTTAAATGCTATATAGTGTATATTTCTTATCCTCTTATTTCACGAGATAGTGAGTTCCATATAAACATAGGACGTTTTATGGCGGAAGAGCGGGGGTCCGTAGTGAACATTGTACATTGTTTTACGGAGACGTCTGAATAAAATGACGTTCTATATTAACATGGGTAATTTTTGGTTGGAATTACCCATTCCTTATGAGTCCTATGTAAATAAACATCTTTAAATTTTTAAACATAATTTTCGCTATATGATGAATACCCTCCCATGTAACTAAATAAAAAATAAAATTATTATTAAAAATAGCTTATTAGTTTAAAAAATGTCAAAATAGATATCAAAACTATTAGAAAGCATCACTTTGAACGGCATCACATCACAGTTAGGTACGGTAGGTACTTAAAATTAGCATAGTCTAAAACTACAGACAGGTACAGATCTATGTACCTATAGGAACATTACAGGAGACGCGTATGGAGAAATTTAAACTTCGCAATAGTTATAAAATCAACAATATGCTCAAACAAACATACTTTATAACAATAAAATTTTACGTAAGTATACCTAAAACAATTTTGGTGGCATAAAAGTTATAACTTAAATGGGATTTCGTATCACAGCATGGTAACTAGGTAACTGTCTTAAATTAGCAGTCTCAAACTTATAAATGTACGTAAATATTTATCATTACAACAGAAAATACTTATATGGAGATATTCAGCCTCAATAATAATTATTACTAATCAGTGTTACATTGTGACCTAGACGTGGATGTTATACATATTGAATAGCAATGCAATTGCACGCAGGCCAACATTAAATAACTTATTTAATACTTATTACGATTAAAATTGTTTCGCTAAATCGGTAAAAACATAGCAAAAAAGAAAAAATAAATGTCTAAAATGTTTCTTATTCCGATACATCATCATCCGATTTTTAGAAACATTAAAAGAGGTGTGATGTGGCAAAGAGTTATAGTATGGATGATATTCGAAGGGAATAGCTTCCGAACGGCACATATCGATTAAATCTTTATATTTAGCGGCAGGAACCATAATAGGTTCAGAATAAGCAGGTTTTAGTTCAGTTTAATTGTCTGACCAAAAGCGAAACTCTTTGACCCCTCGGTCACATTAGTCTATATAAAATCTAAGAGGCAACTGCTGACATCATTTGCGCCACGTTTTGCCACAGATTCATCCCACATATAGCAAACGGCCTTCCGTTTACCCATGTCCCAACTGTGAAGTTAAATGAAGATAACTTTATCTTATAGTAAAATATGTTTATATCGCCATGAGGACACTGCAATACTTTTTCAAAATCAAACACAGCAGGAACCATGTTTCCATTTGACTCCTCAGCGTCTTTCTTATCTTGGCTTTTTAAATTCCTTGCCACCATCTTAGTAGTCTGGTGTTGTTGCAAAGTTTTTTTTTCTTGGTCTGTTGGATTCTTTTTCAATCGAAAAACGAAAAACATTCGTCGCACTGATCCTTTTTGGGAATATGAAAAGCTAGATTGAAGTTTAAGTTGACAATGTCACGATATTGGCGTTGCTCTGTAGCCTTAGAGGTGTATTTCTCGGAGTCGATCCATTCAAGATACAATTTGAACATTTTGGCAATACTTAAGTCTCCTTGTAGGTAGAGCTTTTGGCTATTCTTGCGTATATAATGCGATTCAACAGGGACAAATGCCCGAACATGGTCACAAACACTTTGTTTCATTGCGTCATCTATAACAATCTTATTATTAACGTGGCGACCCCGTCTGTTCTTTAAAATAGCACTTCCATCGTACTTCTTCCATGCAGTTTTTAAGATATGATTTGAAACGGCAAGAGTATTAATAAACATAGTTTGGCATACTTCGGTTTTTTCGCTGTGAGATTCGCTAGAACCTGTTATCAGCGGCAGATAATACTTAAAAGTATGCTTTCTATTATTAGGAGTGTCTTGATTCAGGCATCTTTTGTTCTTCATTTTATTGTAATATTTGAAGATGAAATTCTGCATAGCTAGATTGAACCCAGTTACCAAAATTATATGAAGCATTCCTACCGCTGTTGGTGAGATATTTTATCAGGACATTTGTAACGGCATTTACATGATGGCCCCATCGTTTTTTCGTCTACGGCTTTTCTTTTTTTCGTGACATATTTCTTACTTAAGTTCTTAAGGTCTGTCCATTCGGGCGCCTCTGTCGTTTTCTAGTCGTTTTAGGAGTCACGGTGGGTTCACATTAATTATACATTAATGGTGAATTCTCGAAACTAGAAGGCACTTCCAAAGAAAATGTACTAGGTTGATTGCTGTTAACATCTTTGGCAGACGGATCAGACACATTTAGTATTGAGCTATCACCGGTAATGTCTTCGGTCCCACCATCTTCATGCAGAACTTCTTCCCATATATCAGCTAGTTCTTGACTGATTTCTTCTGCACCGGGAGGCAAAGGTGAGCTTGGTTGTCTAATGTCGTTGTCATCAACGTTCATAGCTGAATTATACAAAAATACTGTATAGTATTATTATATAGGTATTCATAAAACATTATAAAGAAATGAATTTAACAAACCTTAAATAAAAAATCTTTATAATATTATTATTTAACGATACTTTTAAATGAACAAAGTCCTAACTGATGTCATTATCCCAGTAACAACGTCCCATCTTAATATCAAACCGAGAAATCATATTACAAATTCCGTAGAAAAACGTCCTATATTCATATGACACGCTTAAAATACCAATAATGTGCGTATAAAATCGTCCTTATGTTTCATAAGACTTCTACTTTTTACTATTTATTATTACAGAAAGAATGAATACTCTGTGACTAAGCATTATGCCAATTGCTTTTTCGCATGATTTTCGCACTACAAATGCGTTTCTATACCTCTCCGGCAAGAAACGTCCTATATTAAAATCAATCGCCCACAACGCTTTACTGAGACAAAAATGCAATATTAAAGCAATACAGATATGAAGTTTGTTAATTTAAGAATTTATTAGTGTGTATCGCGAAATAATACAGCTGAAATCGTCAACATACCAGTATTTACACTTTTTTCGTATAATCAGCAGGAACATTTGAAAATGGTGCACTAAACTCAGGCCTTTCTGCATCAGTTTTTTGTAGCATATCTAATATTTTCTTTGAACGTGACATCTTTAAAAATATGTTTTTACATGCAAAGTACTTAATTTATTTTGTACATCAAACCTAAAAAAAATCTGAGCGCATGACACAAATATACCATCTCTCCAACGAACAGCGGCCGGAGTGACAAGCGGACGGGGCGCCCGGGCCGCCCAAGCTTCCCGCGCGCCGTTGCTTGATCACTTCGTGCGTTTTTATACGGGGTTAATGTCAGATGGTACGTTATTCGATTCTATATTTCCGAAACTAAACAAGATACGAAAATTCTAAAAACGTACGTCTGTAGAGTTCGTATTCCTTATCTCGTTTAGCTATTAAACTCATTTTTGCTCCATGATCACATCGGACTCTGTTCTACGGATAGGTCGAGATGATTGCCAAGTTTTCGAACAAACCACGCTCGGAGAGGGTCCCGAAGCGTAAAGTACTGAAAGTTCACGTTTAATCGAATTAGAATGTCATAATTTGGTGTTTGAGTTTGAATCCAAACTTATTTAATAACTATCTCGTGGTCGCGGCTTTCTTCTTTGGATAAAGGGTTTGTACCCAAGTTAACCTCTGTTAATTATAATTGTTTACTTTAAACTCAACTCTTTTTGCGATTTGCTGTGAGGGTCGTGCGGGGGGTTGTCAGAAGAAATAGGTAGTAGTAGAGTAGTCATATAGTAATAGAAAGGAAACATTCGGGTTACCAATACATTTATCTAAGCTTTTTAACACCTCCGACGACTACATAGTCGGGGAATAATCTGGAAACGTTTTAAAAAAAACCTCAAAATAACTTTATTCATTCATATAGGTAAATAAGTACACTTATGAACGTCAGAAAAGAAGTTTAATTAATTGTAAATTTACATTAACTACCAGTTCGCAAGTCAAGGGCGTAGAGCGGGCAAGAAGAACTATAAATAAACTTTCCGCCACTATTTTTAATCGCTATGTTTTGAGTCATACAATTTGTTTGACCTGGAGCAAATCAATCCCAAGGATTGGGATCATTTAACTATTCGTCAAATTTATGAAAAGCTTTATTGATTAACTTACGTTTTACGAGGGCTTGTTATCTGTTATATTATACACTATGGAATCGACTCCCGGTGGGATACAGCTTTCAATTGTTTAAAGAAGGAATATACTTCTCAAAGCCAACACACCCAATAACATGTATCCATGGGTTGTGATGGCCCTTTTACGCGACCCGTGGACTCAATTGTCATCCAATAAAAAAACAACTGTTATCAAACTCTCAGCAGTTTTAAATATAAGGTTTGAATAAGTAAGTAATTCCTTTTTGGGAAAAGGGATACTATTCTTTAATTAAATCCCAGAGGCTCTTTTATCTCTGCCTTTTAATAAATTTAAGAAATGTATTAAAGAAGAGCTGTGTAAAAAGGCTTACTGTAAAGTTAACGATTATCTAGTTGAAAGGGCCTGGAACTAGTGATAGACAGGCTACTTCTAATTAATTTACGATATTTGTTTTAAAATAAGTATTGTTTGAGGATTTGCTATTTTAAAAGAGTACCGAGAGTTTTTTACGCCGGCTTTTTCTCTCGGCCTAAACCCTCTATCTTCTTTGTCGATGAGTAGGGATTAATAATTTTATGACGTGGAATAAGTGATACCTGTATCTTGTGTTCCATAATAATCATGTTTATTTTTTATTTTTTACTTATCGCTAAGTGTAAGTTATAAATAATACAAGACTAGAAGAAAAGATAGATTCATTTACTGATCGAGCTTGCTCAGGTCCTGCATAATCCTTAATAGAGTCTGCGCGGAGAGTGGCGGCGTGGCGGTTGAAATATCACATACTTTTATTTTTTTCTTATTAACTCAAGAAATCTAACTAGAATGATGTAACAGTACCACCACGCCGGCAACGCACTCGCACTTTGGCATTGAGATGTCCATGGGCGGCGGTATCACTTAACATCAGGTGACCCTCCTTCCCGTTCTATAAAAAAATACATCTGTTCCATTCATGTAAAACAACTATTAATTCTATCAAACTCATAACCTCTAAACACCCTAAGTATTGATAGTATTATAAAGAAATCGGAAGCCGGATAGAGTAACCGGATACGGAAGTCCTCTAAGTGACATAATTGTGTCAAGCTACACGCACGATACGTTGTCAACCTTAGCGAAATTATATACGCCGCCCATATAGTTATAAATATATTTTTCGTCGCTATATTTTTTGTACACATTTATTTAGATGTTTTTATATAACACTGGGCAAACGGACAGGAGGCTCACCTGATGTTAACTGCCACCGCTGCCCATGGACACTCTCAATACCAGAGGGCTCGCGAGTGCGTTGCCGGCATTGGTTCGGAAATACTTTAGGGCACTACGTGGGTTCTACGGTGGCGGTGCGCGGCTTAAAATAACTGTCTTAAAAAACGCACAGTTGTGAAGATTAACAGATACTTGATTTTATATTTACCTAATATGAACAAATTACTATTTATTTAATGCGGTTAACCAAATTTTTAATAAGCGATTCATGAATAATTTTTAAAAGTTATGATATGTAAAGTCAGAATCTATGTTGTTTTAAAGTAAGATGTTTTTTTTTATAAGATGTTTGATGCTTTTGCCATGTGTTCATAAACTGAAAACATAATAAAAAAAAAAATGTTGTGTTAACTATCATAATAAACTCATACACCTAATTAAAAGGCCGGCAACGCATTCGTAAGATTTCTGGCATTGAGTGTCCATGTGCGGCGGTATCACTTAACATTAGATGTGCCTCCGTTTGCCCCATACAATAAGTCAAAGACATGCCGGTTTCCTCACGATGTGTTTCAAATCAGACAGAAAATCCATTGGTGAACAATTACACAAAATGAAAAATTTACTAATTTTCGTCGTGTTTCGTTGTTGTCTGATAAGTTTTATGCAGAGGAGAAAGCGGAAAATTATTTTCTCTGGTTAACAAAGTTTACGATCTGAATGAGCTTCACAAGAGGCCGTTGATAAAATTATCGAAGCAAAACAGATTATACTGTCAGTACAAACATCGATCGGTAGGGATAGCATATAACTTGATTATTTATTTATTCACAAAAATACATACACTGTAAAGTACTAAGCCAAAAAAAATATAATACATAAGATACACAATATCTTTACTGTGAACCCACTCTGCGAACATATAAAGATGTCGATAGTGTCGGAGGCAGCATTCAGTAAGTGCAACGTCTTTGTTAACGGGGGTCTGTGCAACATTCTGGTTCTTGGTATCGCAAACAACTGTGGCTCTTGCTGTCACACATATCCCCCATACAAAGAAACCCAGTTCTTGGGGAACACTTGGGTTGTTCACCACCCCCAAGACTAAGTAATTATGATTTTGTATGGAACTTTAGGTCTTCAAACGAAAAGACCTCTAGGTCTTTTCGTTTGAAGTGCCAAATCATATGTGGCGGTGAATGCGTGATAATTATATATTATTCAACAATTTACCGAAAACAAAATCTAAAACAGCACTTTTTGTTTATAATTGTTACGTATTTTATATTTAACTAGCTGACCCGGCAAACGTTTGTATTGCCATGTATATTATTTCTAGGAAACATTTTTTTAGTTCAATAAAAATAACTATCTACTAATAATAAAAATAGAGGTTGATTGTAGAGGGGTTGTGTGTATTTTTGTATGATAATTTTTTTTTTTTTAATGTATTTATTCCATATCCTTATTCTATCTTTACAGTACCTAATTACTAATTCGATAGAACGACACAATATTTACACCCACACCAATTAACCTGGATAAAAAACATTAAGAAAAATATATATTTATATACCTAAATCAGCAAAGCAGAGATGCTTCAGAACATGGTTAGTAGACAGTAGATACCACAAGCATTCTGGAGCGTTTGAAATCTCGTCATCACTTATAAAATCTGTGATTCCCAAATGGGGAAAGATTTCTGCATTTGAAAAAACCGGTGACTGACACACTATCGTAATTATATAAATCCGAGAGCACAGCTGTATTGCGGTCGTACGATCTCAGGATTGCAAGCTTAACAGGACAACTTTGACCGATCATTCTGTCGGTATACGAGATAGTGTATTCTAGAAATAGCTGACTGTACACAAAACCGCGAGTTACGTGCCGATATCATGTCCGTAACCGGCGACCGCGGCTCGAAATTACGCGAATAATCCGCCGCATACATCGAACTGCTATTCCACCTGGGCAGCACGGCATTATTTGCTGACCGATGTAATTAGTTATTACTTCTAATTTGTGATTCAAATCAATTGTTTTCATATCGTCGTTGTAGAATGATAACCTCGTATATCCAGAGAACCAAACATTACAGGAAACGAAAGAATGTTTAATTTAGGCAATGTTCGTGTTTTTGTCCATAGTTTTCGATAAAAAGGACTTATTTATCAATAACATAAATACATCCTTACTTCATGATTATACCAGTTAAATGACATAAGAGTCTAAGAATAAAAAAATAAATAGTTTTTTGACTCACGAGGTTATCATTCTACAGTGACGATGTCTTATAAATGTTTTTTAAATGTAATTAATGAGATAAGTCAAAGCATTTTCTTTATATATATAATTCTACTGTACGTGTGTATACATACATTAGAATGTTTTTTTTGTATGCGTTTGGGTGGCGACCTGGATGGTTTAGATTCACAAATCAGTCCGGCAGATGTCGCTGCAGTCGGTGTCTAGGTTAATTATCTATACAGCAAATAAATAGCTGGTATATATATAAATCTTCTGTGCATGTGTTCGTAATTAAACTCCTAAGCGGCTGGACAGATTTTGATGACATTTTTAATCAAGCGGTGTCGAGAATGATTTACATTATTGGATTTTTTTTGTATGTAAAACGTGTGTAGTGTGTACTGGACAACGTCTGTCGGATCCGCTACTATGGATTATATAATTTTAAATAATCTGAGCGTAATTAAAAAAAATATTAGATGGTACATATTAAATGAGTATAAAAAATTTGTTATATATGAAAAACTTCACTAAAATCAAAAGAGAATAAAATCCAATACCAATTCGATAAATTAGTATTTCTTAGTAATAAGACATAGTTGGAAAACATTATTGACTTTATGTACCTAAAAGCCTGTGAGACATTTCTCAAAATTCTTAACCTATACGTAATAAAATAAACACAAAACATTTAGCAAAACTCATCTCACGAACGAACTTATCGACTCAACAATAACAAGAACCAAACCGAATACATGTCATTGTCTCTTCAATTACAACATCCTTTGAGCCTATAAAAACCTTCGTTACACATCAAACAATTCAATAACCAACAAACCGAGACGCCAAATGGAAAATTCAACCAATGAAAGAAATTCCGCACGATGCACAACGACCGCTATAATTTGACCCGCGCGTTATATCCTCCCCGTCCACATTGTTCCTTATTTACACCACCGAACGGGTCAACATAACTGGTCGAATTTACAATATAGCAATTTATCAAACGAGGCGTATTGTTGCGTCCCCTCGCGTTACCTTTCCCCATTGCATTCTTTATTCCAGACGATTGTGACCTCACAATTAATATGCATAGGGGTGATATTTCTTTGATTCTTTCAAAACGAATTTTTCTTATTAAAAATCTATAAATATCTTGAGCGCAGGTGATGTTTTCATTAAATATTTTCAGCGTGTTTGTATCTTTGCATAAAAGTATTATGGTTTTGTCGTTTGATAATTTTTGGGGAAAACGCTGACGTGAAAATTTATTACCATTGTTGATAATTTGATATTTAATAGAATTTATATTTCGTAAAATTATACCTAAGTGTAAAGGGTATCAAGGTTTTCTTAAAAGGCCGGCAACGCATTCGCGAGCCCTCTGGTATCCATGAGCGGCGGTATCAATTAACATCATGTGAGCTTCCTGCCCGTTTGGTGCCCTGTTCTATATTTTTTTTTTTTATAGAATAGGAGGCAAACGGGCAGGAGGCTCACCTGATGTTAAGTGATACCGCCGCCCATGGACACTCTCAATGCCAGAGGGCTCGCGAGTCGTTGCCGGCCTTTCAAGAAGTAAAAGAATAAAAACTTGTTTCTAATGTTATCATATATTATAAATACAATTTTATAACAATGTTTTCTAAACCTGATCTTCCATTATTGTTATATTAATATCGTTAAGCTGGTCTGAAGATTCTGGAATTAATTGGAAATACCACTTACCTAATAATTTTAATTCAATATCAGACACGAATTTTTAATGAAACAGTGTAATCAAGCGTGTTCACATAGACAGTCAAAAACCTTTTCATAATTTAATTTATTTTTAAATTTAATTTATTAAATATATGGACAGACTTCTAGTATATTTCTTTAAATATAAAAAACTAATCTACCAGAAAAATCCCTGTAAAAATTTCGCAAATTACCGCTTCGCGAAATAAGAAATGGGAGAATAACGAAAATTTCCCAATAACACCGGAACAAATAAGCCGAAGACAATATTACAAAAGGAAAGAATAAAGGCGAGGTTTCAATAATAAATTATCAAAGGACCTTTCAGTCAGTGACTGAGGTGTGAACCGTCTTCCTTGTAAGTCTGGTACAAGTTATAGGCGGGAATTTTGGTAAAATAATGAACATAATATCATAGTTATACGATATTTGGATAAATATGAGTATGAGCTTCCAAAACTTCATCGTCTCCACTTCTTTTTTAGTGCATTAAGCCTTTTTTTATGTAATAGGCAAACGGGCAGGAGGTTAAGTGATACCACCGCCCATGAACACTCTCAATGGCAGAGGGCTCGCGAGTGCGTTGCCGGCCTTTTAAGAATTGGTACGCTCTTTTCTTGAAGGACCCCAAGTCTAATTGGTTCGGAAATACTTTAGTAGGCAGCTTCAGCTTCGTTCCACGGTGGTGCGCGGTTATTAGAAAACGCTCAGTTGTGGAACGAGTATTATGCTTTTGCAGTTTAAATAGAACAAAATTAGACGAAAATATTGATCTAGTATATTGAAATCAAAAATAATTCAACTAAGTTTATTAACACGTACACAAAATACTACTAACAAAGAAAAAAAGGAATTTTCGAACTCAAAATCGGCATATAAACATCTTCAAAGAAAGCTAAATGCTACGTTTGTGACGAATATATGAATGAACTCATTATAATTGGCTACAGAAGACTTTTTCAACTTAAGCTATACTCTTGAATAACACGCGTAAGATTCTAATTTCAATTTATAAACGTCAAAAAAATCAGGAAAATATCTCGAATTTCGCTTTTTCACTTCATTTAACATGAACACCAAATTTTTAAAGGGACTAAATACAGACTTTGTTTCAAATCATAAAATATAAAAATAAGGCTTGTCCGATTTTTGATATAATAGAGAAGGAAATAGATAAAACAAAGGATACATCATTAAGATTAACAATTAAGGTAGCAGAAGTAACAATAAAAATAAATAAACTAAAGAGGAATAGAAAAGTAGAGCAAGAAAGTAAACTGGTGCCCAAGGTACAATAAACGCAAAAGAGGAAGACTATTCAGAAGTTTAGAAGGCCGGCAAAGCACTTGCGAGCCTTCTGGCATTGTGAGTGTCCATGGGCGGCGGTATCACTTAACATCAGGTGAGCCTCCTGCCCGTTTGCCTCCTATTACATAAAAAAAAAAAAAAAAGTTGGATAGACCAGATTAAAGAAACAGCAGGTTCTACATGGCAGAGAGTGGCACAGTGCAGACAGGAATGGTGGGATTTGGAGGAGGTCTTTGCAAAGAAGGGGACACAGATACCAGAAATAATGAGATGATAGAGTTATAAATATGTTTAAGTGTAAAAGTATATGAAATTAAATTTTTAATAATATAAAAATAATATTTTATTAAATGAAATAATTAATAAAATACAAATATTATTGAAGTATACTTCTTTTGGCGCTTCAGGGAAAAATTAGGAGCGTAAATTTTTACGACGTGCGCACAGACCGTCACAAAAAACCGACACCCGGACACTGTCACAAAAAACCAACACCCTTACATTAAAAGGTTATGGAAGTTAGCATAGTCAACATTTTAAAATAACAAATGTCCATTTCTTTAATTATCTAGAAATTTTATTTTGTGATATTTAAATAAAATTTTATTTAACTAGATAATGCGTTATTATAAAACTTTCAATGTATTAAATACCTTTTTTCTATTGTTAGTGTTGTTTTTTCTACAAACGTAGAATAAGGCAAAAGATAAAAAAAATTAAAAGATTTTTATCTCGTTACGCCAAAGAAGTATAACTTCTAACGCGTGTTCAAATACACACACATGTTTTTTTATTATTTTAGGGTCTTACTGGTAGCAATTTAAAAACCGTGCACAGTCAAGGCACGCACACAAATAACGCACGAAGTCAGTAATTCCTTTACTACAAGGCGTTAACTTAAAGATTTCAAATATACAAGTGTATATTTTTATAAAGAGATATATAATATTCCAGTATCCACAAGTTGTTTAGTGTAGGTTACAAACTGAACGTTTGCCAAACACAATCTACAACAGTTTCGTAGTGCGCTAACTTTGTTTCATATTTTCTTTTTATTACGAACGCTGAGCATGCTGCGTTTAATGGAGAAAACTATTGCATATGGTGTCTTTATCTTTATTGTATTAAGTTTTAAAAATGTTTTTTTAATAAAAAAAGGGTTTAGTATGCGATGATTATGGATTATAGGTGAACAGTTGTACATAGCAGTTATTAATACAAACTATTTACGTAACTCAGTCATGTATCCTATACCTTCAGCTTTATTTAATATAACTACAAAATGATTAAAAATTAATATAAAGAAAAACTTGTATACTTATATTAAATCTAATATATAAAATTCTCGTGTCGCGGTGTTTGTAGTTAAACTCCTCCGAAACGGCTTTACCGATTCTCATGAAATTTTGTGTGCATATTGGGTATGTCTGAGAATCGGACAACATCTATTTTTCATCCCCCTAAAGGTTAAGGATAGTCCACTCCTAAATTATTATTGTTTAATTTTTCATTTTTTTTTTGTGATACAGCATTAAAAATACATACAACCCCTAATTTTCACCCCTCTACTATCAACCCTATTTTTTATTATAAATGATATACATGGCAAAATGACGATTCAGCTAGTATATTATAATGATCAATGCATCTTATAATAATTTATTATATTTATATTATTTTTTGTATAAGTAGGTAATAATTGTTGACTGTGATCCGTGGTCTGCGTGAATGAATTTAGAGATAAAAATGCATATATATACGCGATTCCTTCCGGTTTCGTTTCCCGTACCACGTTTTTATGACTATTAGCCAAATTAGTATTATATACTAATGATTAGAGATTTCTATACAACCTTTGAGACATAGCTATGTTCCTTAATAGAGGAAGTTATACCCGAATATAGAGGAAGCTAGCTGTTCAACTGCATCTCAAAAGCCCCACTATTTTCTATATATTAAAATCTTACTAAAAACATTATTGAGTTTTTTTATCGACACTTTTTCTTTTAAAACTTATAGTTTATTTATATATATACTTTATTATATAGTTTATATTTCAGGTAACTGTACTGCTTGCCGGCAGAAGATTCTTCCTGCTATAATTAAGGGATTGAAGGAAACTCCGCAACTTTGAGAGAAGCGAGAAATGAATAAGACAATAATTAGAATCTGTATAATTGTTATAAAACAGTGTTGTTCAACATTTCCGTGCCATGCCCCCCCCCCCTTACAATTCTTATGCCCTCCTATGTAACATACATAAATATCTAAAATTGAATTGCTCACTTAAGTAGTAATTACGTCGTGTTTACGTAGTGAGTATATTATATATATTATGAATAGCCTCCCTTAACTATCAAATTGTCCCCCTTTGGGGCGTGGACATTGGGAAACACTGTTATAAAACAACATCTTAAATACTATTTACACCCATTCACAAAGATATAAAATAACTCTCGTGAGCTGTCGGTGTATCGCATCTTCAGCTAATAAAAGTTGCAACAGCCATGTATGCCGTGTCAGCAATGTTTATGTGAAATCTGAATAGTAACTAATGTATCCTATGTATGTGATTATGTGTAATGTTAAAAACCCTTTAAAGAAAAAATAAAGTGAAATGAACCGAGAACAAAAAATCACATACAAAATTGCACACTCAATATGAACCTAATTTCTCTCGGAAGAAAATTACTCTTGAAAACTTCGCAATATTTTTCATACTTTTATAGCTTTTTTCGTTTTCACAAACGTTTACTTAAACTCTTTTATGTAACACACGTACGACATTCAACCTTGTTACATCGGCATACGATTTAAAATCAATCTCCGTAAAATTACTTCCATAATATTACAGAAAACCAGCAAAATCGTGGCGCGTTTGAAAGAAAATCATTCTTATTAAATATTTTCTTCTCAATAAAATCGCTCGTCCGCGCGCGTTAAATACCTGACATTCCTCACGATCATAAGCGTGGAAAATTGGAAATAAATGAAAAATACTAAGAAATATTGAGATTTTCTCCCTAGCTGCCAACAATTCACATAGCACAGTATTATTGCGTCAGTAGGGCTACAACGCTTAAACTATTTCAATTACAAGCATTTAAAATAAATATATTTACAACGAGCTTGGCGTCATTCCATAAAAGTTATTTAAAAAAACTCTGATATTCACCGTCAAATATTTCTTCTTTCAATAACTAACATAGTTTTTATATGAAAAATAAACTAACAATATATACCTATGGTCGAATTCACACCTCTCAACCTTCTTAATGTCAGATATCTTGCGATTGTGTTACTGGTGTTTAAAACGACTTTTGAATGTTTTCTAGTTTATCTTTATTAACGTCATACTTTAAAGGAAGACTTAACTTAATATCAGAAAAGTTCCAATTATGCAAAATGTTAAATAAATTAATGAGAAAGACAATATGAGCTGTTTGCGATTCAAAGCCGCTGTTTAATAAACATTTACTGTGTTTAACTATTCTGTGCTTTAGTAATAAAATCGTTCAAATTAAACCATTAAACCGGATACGCTAACAAGGATCTAATAAACTTATAATTGTTATTAACCGTGAGATCGTTTACAATGTTCAATTGAACTACACAAATTATTTCCTTCTTAACACTTTCTTCTGTATTAAAGAATTTCTTTAGAAAATATATTGTATATTTGATAATAGATAAATGTTAAATTATCGTAATAAAATAATTTATTTGGCACTAAAACTTCGAAAACGTTTAATTTTAAGTCACCGAAATCGGGTCAAGTAGAAGTATATTATTCCCTTCAAAGAGCGTTTAAATCAAATCAAATTTTCAATAATTCGTATGGATAACTTTAAAAACTTAATGAAGACTTATGAACGTGGGCGAAGAAACTAGATAAACTGGCAATAAACTCTCTGTCAATAGCTAAGTTTTTTACAAAGTATTTCTAAGCTTCTGCTACTATATATATCATGCTCATTATAATTTGAGTTAATTATAATTATTAAAATAAACCTAAATGTTTCACCTCTATCAACAATGCACGTTAAAATAGGAGCATATTTTTACGCTTCTGGAATAAAATTCACAGAAAACATGCAAAAAAGTTTTTTGTGTGTATTTATATATATTATATGTGGGCTAGCCTAAATATAAAATATGTTGCAGATACAAAAGAAACATATCTCTTGTCCTACGTCAATATTATTCCTATTATATACTATTCAAAGTATATAGTAAATAAATTACATAAGGATTAGGTATAGGACTTATTACCATGCAATAAGAACCACTTTAAGTCTAATTAAGCGTTTTATACATATGTTTACACCCCAGCTCGTAATCCTATTAGCGAGCGACGATAAAATCTCAGGCAGCTTAATTGAATAGAGCCTTTGGAGGCTGTATTATATGACTAAATTTAATTAGATAAAATCTTTATCCTTGTCTATTAATTAGCGAAATAGAGGAGAAATCGTTATTGTTCTATGTGTTTTACGAGTAAAAAATAAACCTTATAAAAAACGTTACATTATTAATATAACTCGACGTTTAGAGTGCCTATATACTATATGTTAAGAAGTTTTATTAAAAAGAATGATTTTGTATTAAATAACAGTTTTATAAGATTGAAAATTTTTAATAAATTAACAAATTACTAATTCTTGAAACTCCTACTCATAAAACTCAATTCCATAGCAGGATAGTTTGCACAGTATAAGAGGAATAATATTGTCTTTGATTGACATAACCTTTACACATTTAAAGAAAAAAAAAACTGTTTTTAACGGATTAAAGTTTATGTATTATTATAAATTTACAATTATTTAACATAATTTTAAATTTATCCGACGTTTCGCGTGCTTTACAGCGTGCGTGGTCACGGTGACTGAAGACAAAAGGTGTTGAATGTCAAAAAGTATCACAACTGCAGAGAAAGTTGCATTATCTGTATTTATTTCCCCGGAGTTGGTATCGACTAAAAGATGGGATGGGTGTCAATCAAAGACAATATTATTCCTCCTTTACTGTGCAAACTATCCTGCTATGGAATTCCTTACCAAAAGATATCAAACGAGCTCAGTCTTTAAATTTATATAAAATCTTCTTTTTGAGCATTTTTCTTCTGTCTCGTAAGAGTCATTAACCATTTTTAAATTGTCGTTTATATTATTATTATTTTTTATGAGTTTACTTTATTTTAGTTATAGTTAGTGTTACATGTTATTTTATGATCTTTTTCTTAATTAAAATTATTTAAGTTAGAAATATTAAAAAAAAAAATTAACAGCTCTCAACACATCTGCTCATAGTCTAGCTGATTGATTGCAAGATAAAGACTTATAAAAAGAAAAAAGTTAAAAATATTAAGTAAAAATAGGGCTTTTAGTTAATTACATTTTCCTTGTACTGTTACTATAATCTGCTGCACACACCTATGCCCTTGCACTATAAAAAATGCTATAACTTTTTTCTACATTGTACATTCTTTAATCGCACAAGAAAACTCAACGCCTAGTATTGAATAAATTAGATAAAATTTCTCAATATTAGGGATAACTCCAGCATCAAACGTTTGGAATACTTAAATATTTCCAACTCCGTACAAATAGAATTGACCCCAGCAACTTCGTAAAACTCGATTATGTCGTTCATGTGATTTTCGCCTTTAAGCCAATGGGCTAAAGGCGAAGATCCGTCGAGTGGTGTGTAAATAATTCGGATGCCCGAATAAATAAAGCGAAAGTTGAAATGAAGATCTAAAAATATCGAGCAAACTCGGTTAAAATTAACTTTATAATTAGGTTAATAGGTATATAAGACTGAAGTGTAATTTCTAAGGGGTTAAATTTTTAATTATTAAATTAAAACATATTTTCAAAAGTTATATTTAAGAAACCTTAAGCAAATTATATTTTAATATTTCTTTCTATCAAATTGGGTAATCAAGTGATAAATGAGTTACTTAACGGTGCATTTCAGATTTAGTTTCATATGGGGTATATACATTAGAGGGTACCAATTCTTTAAAGGCCGGTAACGCACTTGCGAGCCTTCTGACAATGTGAGTTTTATCTATCCCTAAACATCAGATGAGCCTTCTACCTGTTTTCTTCCTATATCACAAAAAAACTTACCCACAATAAGAAATTATGAAGAAAAATACTTTGGCATCTAACGCAGTAGAAATGTTTAAAAAAGACATATAATTTAAATAAATCCCTTTAAAATTGAAGCAAAAGAGTATTCATCTCATATAACTTTACATTCATTTAACATTTAAAACATTAGAATACTAATATATAGTGGATAACGTAGCGTTATTGGAGAGTTTGAAATTGCGTGCTGTTTCGTCAAATTTCCATAAATTGGGCTTCGAATTGCTACCGCATCTACCATATTCCCAAGCTACTTTTTCTGTTCTCAGACCTCAAAAGAATGCTTGAAAATATTTGCGTCGATGAAGAGGTATTCACCGAAAGCCTATTTTTAAGACAAATCGTTCTATAAAAATTATATCGAAAAAATTTATGACCGCTATAATCGTTGTATCGCTCTTGAAGGCATCTACATAATCGAATGAAATTCTATAAAAAAAGTATTTCTATATCAGCCTCGGAACTTTTTAGCCCACCTAATATTGCACTAGCAATAATATGGTCATATAATATCACTATAGGAACGACACACGAAGATACTATATTCCCAATGACTAAGTACCAATAAATCTAATTCGAACATCTATGTTTTGCTTGTTTGACTGATCGGATATTTTTGTCTACTCACATTTTTGTTGCTGTTTATATACGTACATCTGTGCTCATACTAATATTAGTTTTACATATTGTTTCTCAGCCAGTGAATTATATATGGCATTTTTATGAGAAATAAAGTTATTCTTACACCTAATAATATTTTACAAAAAAAAATTACAATTTATATCAAGTATGTATTTCATTCGGTTACTCTAAAGATATTCAATTAAATTCCGTCAAATTAAACATAATACTTTATAGAGTGCAATAAAGCAGAATTCTTATCACGACTGACATCGCATATTTTTAAGGCCCACTTAAAAGGGTCGTGAAATGGCAAGCAAAGCTACCGTATAAAATTATAGCTACTATTAACTTGGTAGTCACGTGCGTCTCATTTGACTCGTCCACCCCAAAACCCCAATATTAGGACGAAAAGGCCCTTTTACGGAACTTATTACATCTGAGATGAGAAAAAATAATTTAAAATTGGAATTCGCTGTGTCACTTATTCGTATCTACATACAAAATTATGATTATGATAATATTTCGATTAATAAAAAAAACATGTATGTGTACTTATGTACACGCGTTAGAAGTTACTTCTTTGGCGTAACAAAATAAAAATCTTTTTAAAAATTTAATTAAAAAACAAACATTTTTCTTTTTTCTTTTGCAGAAAAAACACTAACAATAGAAAAAAAGGTATTGAATACATTAAAAGTTTTATTATAAAGTATATTTAAATATCACAAAAAAATATCATAACATAATGAAAGAAATGGACATTTGTTATATTAAAATGTTGACTATGCTATATATTATGTTAGTTTTTTGTGACGGTGTGCGGGTGTCGGTTTTTTGTGACGGTGTGCGCATATAAAAATTTACTGGCTGGGTA
The DNA here is from genome assembly GCA_963693345.1 of Pieris melete. Taxonomy (NCBI): domain Eukaryota; kingdom Metazoa; phylum Arthropoda; class Insecta; order Lepidoptera; family Pieridae; genus Pieris; species Pieris melete. The sequence goes on along the minus strand of CAVNZK010000032.1, from coordinate 798,436 downwards.
GCCAATCTGTTATGATTTTACCCAGTTAGGGTAGCTTTGTTAAAAATAATATCACAGCAATTTATCATATATTTATTCCTAGTGGTACCTAATGGTGTCTTTCCTATTAACATAAGCAAAGTCAAATCATTGATTTCAATTAGGTCTATTGAAAAGGCACTTTTGAAAGTCAAAATTATAAGTTAAAAATATTAAAAAAAACAAATTTAGTTGCCTTCCAAAAGGTAGTTTCATATGGAGAAGAATGGGCAAGAAACTCCATACATTCTCTTTTAATATAGTTTTTACAATATTTTGTATACATTGATATTAATTATATGTGAAGACTCAGAACAAGGGCTCCTGGTAGTTTTGTACGGATGGCGTAGTCTTGCTCTTTCGTGAATTTTGTAAACGTTGTTGACATTCATAAGCATGCTCTAAGAAGCATCTAAATTGAATAAACGTATTTTGATTTGATTTGATTTGATTGACATGTACCTAGAACAAAAAAAACTACTATACTAAAATAAAATAGCCGCATTATTTGTGGATACATGGTATTTGGTAAACGTTTTTTTAACATTTAATTAATTATGTAAATAATGATTTAGATTAAATGTATCTCTTAATTAAGAAGTTCACGGAAAGATGAAAGTCCTAATTATTTCTACATATAATTTTCCAAGAAAATGTCGGAACATTTCTTAGAAGCAATTCCAGTAGAAATCTTCGTATAAAAATCTGCACAATATATTTTAGAACAGTACGGCTCATTAGTTGAAAAATTCGCTCAGAAAAATTATAATTAGCTCTGTGCTCGGGGCGACTTGTTCACACGCTGTATCAAAATATCATATAGCAAACATTTTATACTCCGTACTATTAGAGTAAAGAATATTAATTAATGTCCAAATTAAAAAAAAAAATGTTTTTTTTTATAGAACAGGGGGCAAACGGGAAGGAGGCTCACCTGATGTTAAGTGATACCACCGCCCATGGACATGGACACTCTCAATGCCATATGGCTCGCGAGTGCGTTGCCGGCCTTTTAAAAAGTTATTAATATTATTCACAGAAGATCATTTCTACCGCATTCAAAGAAATCCCATACAATAATTATAAGTTGCAAATATTTTTAACTTACTACTTTTGATTTAATTACAAAAATATTGCTAAGTATAATTTTTTTTTAATTTTATTTATAAGTACGCCTTTGTAAACAATCGAATATACACTATTTAAAATTTTAATTTTATTAACCTACATAGTAATACTAAAAATAAAATTAAAACAAATTTAAAAAGTTTGGTCCCTTTAGCAGTGTACCCTAACGCTGGCAGAATTTCCTCGCTGTATTGCGATACTTATTCGTTGAGCGAAGAAAGCACCACCTCTGGGGTCACCGGTACTTGGCCTGTGCACTTGAACCCCACAGCCCAAGACTCTCATATTTAAGCCATTTATTATTTTACCATTAGTACCAAAATAAATAATCAATTTTAAATAGTCAATTCAAGTCAAAATTCATTTATTCATATAGGTATCACAATGTACACTTACGAACGTCAAAAAAGAAATATACATTAAATGCTTCTAATTTTACATTTACTGCCAGTTCTTAAATCAAAGGCTTAGAACGGAAGAGAAGAACTGGCAATTAACTCTCCGCGACTCTTTTAAATCGCCAAGTTTTTTAATAACAAAGATTTGTACTTTATCAGCAGGAGGCATGCTTTGCCCTAAGAAACACAGTACACAATATCGCGGTGTATACTAAGTCATTATTACTAAACATCTTAATCTCGAGGGATCTTGTTACCGGGCCGGAAATTAATGTTACCCAAAGATGTGCATACATAATACCTGTGCCAATCAATCTGCAACCCTCTCGTTACCAACCCCTTTAAGGTTATTGGAGTAATCCTGTCTTGGTGTAGTTAAACTAACTATTAAATACGGCTTCACTCGCACCTTTGACTTATCAAAAAGCTTTTGATACGCTTTTTAATATGTTCAATGCGATAAATAAATATATTACAAGTTAGACTGTATATGTAAAAATAATATTTTTTTACACTTCGTTACCTTATACAGTAACATACATATAAAAAAGCAGGTTACATAAGTTATTAGGCAACAATTTCTTTCAGACAACTCTAGTATGAAACAATAAAAAGGAAACACCTACAGAGGGTAAAGTACAAGAAGTGCGTAATTAACAAAAACGAACATAAAATGACGTGTAACACTCCTTATAACTAAAAAAAATATTGGTTGTTTGTAAAGTAGGTTTACGATCGAGATGTTTACATGATAACGTCTTATTGGTAATATAAGTTTTTGGGAAGTAAGGAATTAATGAAGACAACAATTTTTTCAAATTTTAAATTACATCTATCGTTTTATTCACACTTTTGATGATAAATTTCGGGTGTAAAATGACAAGTTTACTTATTCGACTATGATATACATTTTTCTTACAAAACTTAACCGCACGAGAAAATCTCCATTCGTTTGTATGCCGCTAGAGTGAGATGAGACGGGAGATCGGTCCGTCTCTCTCTCGTTATACCTGCGATCGCGCTCGTGAGGTTTTGGTGTGACACAAGTTTCTGAACATGTCACCCGACTAAAACGATTTTAAAGACGTTATCACGTCAATAAAGTAAAATCTAAAAAAAAAAAAATTAACAAAAATATAAAAGCTAACCCAATGGTTAATGAGTCACAATTAGTATATATAAGTTGCTAATTACAAAGCAGAAGATAAATGATCAAAAAGAAGATTTTTAAAGAAATTAAAAGACTGAGCTCATCTGAGTTCCAAAGCATGATACTTTGCCTAGTAAAGGAGTGATAGAATTCAGTTTTATGATTAGGAGTTTCAAGAATTAGATTGACACGGGAGGGCAAATGAAAACTACCGCCAGAGAGAAACATAACATTTTTCTTTAAGTAACTAATGCCTGTGAACAGGTGCTTCCGGAAACTGGACTGCAAGGTTTCCGTTCAGTTTTTAATTTAATACAAATAAAGAGCGGACAGTAGGTATCTCCCTCATTTCTAGTTTCTTCTAACTATGTTTACTATAGTCATTTTGTATGATGATTTGATATTTCAAACGAGTACTGAGAGTTTTTCCACGCCGGCTTTTTCTGTCGGCCAACGGCCAACGGCGACAGGCCTTCTTGCCGATGGGTAGGAATGTCTACCGAAGCAAATTTATTGACGTGGAATAAATGATACCTGTATCTTATATTCCATAATAAACATATTTTATTAATTGATTTATTTTAGACAAATCCAATCGTGTTAGTACAATAAGTCCCCTAATCGATAAAAATGTCTAAGTTATCATTTAAACACCTAAACTGAACCGCTTTCAAACTATAAACATTGCTTCTTTAATATAAATTCAGTTTATTCGGCGTTGAACACATTGTTATAACAGCTCTAACATAAATATCATTTTCTCTCATCTCTCAGACATCAATAACATTTCAAATCATTTAAAAACAATTAATGTAGTACGACCCTAAACATTTTATTTGGCTATAAATAGGTTCCGATATTTTTTATTTAACTTTGTCAACACTAAATTTGAAAAACGTGTTAAAAATGACAAGCGTTGACAAGTATATTAGCAAGGTTCAAGAAATTGTTTTTCATTCATAAATTTTTAAATATCTAAGTCTAAACTAAAGAAAATCAGAAGGGCGTTGTACATAATGTATTTGTATAACGTTTCTTGACTTTCGCAAGGACGAAATATATAGGCAAAAACATTAAAGGTTATTCATCAAAGCGACTGGCGATGCAAACAAATAATAAGGCTATACGACGAACAAGAATCGTTTCACGGCTGAGACAATATAAGATGAATAATCACTCTCGACCTTTGTTTCAAGAACTTAATATAACAATATGTAAAGGGTAACGGCGGTGGTAAAGCTTATTTGAAGCTTTTGAACTTTTTTCCAACTGGTATGCTACACAGAATAAAATGAGAAGTTATTTAAAAAATCAAATATTATGTAATACACAATTCATCGGACGTCGAGGCAAAATACGAAATTTCACCCGTAACACCTCGACGTCCGTCGTTCCACAACTGAGCGTTTTTTAAGGTAGTTTTTTGCCGCGCACCACCACTATGTGGAACCAGATGCCCACTGATGTATTTACGAACCAATTCGACTTAGGGTCCTTCAAGAAAAGGGCGTTTAAATTCTTAAACGGCCGGCAACGCACTCTCAAGCCCTTTGGCTTGTCACAGATTGTCCATATCGGCGACGATCAGATGGCGATCAGATGGCGGCGGTATCACTTTACATCAGGTGAACCTCCAGTCCGTTTGCCTCCTATACTATAAAAACATAAAAATAAAAAATTCTGATAAATTATTCGGTATTTAAAATAATTTAAATACCGAAAGGGTCACATCACAAGCGACATTACAACTCCGAGAGTATAAGTTCGTTTTTTAGCAAAACTTTATTTTCTCAAAGCTAGCATAAAAGGCTAATAGCAATGGCCTTATAAATTAAAATATATTTGCACGAAGATTACAAAGTATTACAAAGTAAAAATTGATAATTATTATAGTAATATTTTTTATACGTAATAAAGCGAAACTTTTCCCAAAAAGTTGCAATGCTTCACTACAATCTTTTACTGTGTAATATTAGTAATATTAAGAAAACTTACGATGATTCATGGAGGTTCGTCGTTCAAATTTATTAGTCTAATAACTTTATGATATTGATCATATATTATTTTAGTATTAAGAATTTTGAACAAAAAATTATTTAAACAATTTTTATTTTACATACAGTGACAATGGAGTACAGTCCAAAGTTACTCAAGTTATAGCATAAGAGGAAACTCCTTTGATACCGCTTCTAATTTTGTAAATTAAAATTAATACCTCGCTAATACCTGTAGAAAATCGGGTTCATACCTTTACCTAATTTATAACCACAAAATTTCACCCGCTATAAACCTATTATAATAAATATCATAAGGCATTTTATCTTTAGGTATAGCATTTATTAGGTATGCGAGGGCTGCCAGTTGCCAATAAAAACATTTCATAGGTCGCATTAAAACAGTGGCGAAAGTAAACGCAGAATAATCAATACGGTGCCCCGCGCAGGTACAGCGCGCCGCCCGCCCCGCCGCCCGCCTACCCGCTTACACTTGCCATAGATTAAGAAACAGACTTGCTGAATCTACTACACCTGTAGGTTTTCCTTTGTTACAATAAGTACTAAGATGCTCATTGTTCAATGTCCATTATTTATGCTTCGTAATAAATAAATACAATTATATAAATATTTTATGAAGATAAAGCAATTATTCCGAAATTAAAATATGTGTATTAAGGAAGTCATTACTAAGAAACCGCAAATATACTTAATATAGTCTTATAAGTTGTTATAAGTACAGCCGTAAACACAAGCACTATTTTAAGATTATTTTTTTCTATTAGAAAGAGGCCAAACCGAAAGAGGTTTATTAAAGATCAAAAACTTATAGCCATATATCACAGATGGATCAGATGCTTTTCTTTGTATTAAATCTAGTCTTGATATAAACTTAACCTAACTTGTATCACAAGGTTCAACATAAAGGGCAATAGTCTATGACCAGCCTCCAGTCAGCGTGTTGTCCAAACCGATTGATGCCGGGTCGCAGTGCTGAAATGAATTTCTGTTTCATCTACGATACAGTTTATTTCTCGTAACAAATACGATATAATATTATTTCCTTTCCTATGTTATCGACAAACATAACATAAAAATACATTAATTAAAGTCAATAGACAAAATGGGAAGACGGACAATGAAACTAGGAAATTATATAATGATTAACAGTTATTTTTTTAAAATAAAACTATGGGAAGATGATGTGCGAGCTGGCCCTAGGTGGCTACGTAAAGCTAGAAACAAAGAAGAGTGGAAGCTCTTAGAGAAGGCCTATGTCCAAGGAAGGCTGTATAACAGAAATAAACCGATTAATGTTTAGTGTTTATTTTTTATCTTTTTGTCTTAATTTATTAGCACTTCACAATTTTATATACGCTATAAGTAATTACAGCAATAAAGGGCTTTATTATTATTATAACAGGTATTTTACTGGTAACAATTCCTTTTGCTAGAAATAATACAAGATGATAAAAAGCACATTAAGCTATTTAAGGAAAGAAAAATCCTGAACTAAACTGATAATATCAGGTTCCCCGTGGTATTATTGGTATTCAATGCACAAAAGCTATCGTATAATAACGTAAATATTTTGTAAATCAAGTACGAAGAAATACATACCTTTTTTAGACTTATATCGAATAGATTTTAGAATAAATAAAATAATAGAATATCGCGCAAAACCGAATTGGTTATTGCATTCATTGTTATGTATTGTTATAGTAATATAAATAACCAGTGGAATACACGTCATACTAAAAATATATTTAGGTATTAATTATACTTATGAATAGCGAAATCTGTTGATAGGCTACGACCTTGGCTTAATTACGGGCTGTCAAAGGTGATAGATGAGATAATAACTCATCCGTGTGAAAGTATTAACGTTTGGTGTTGGCCGTGACGTGACATATATTCGTGTTTCAATATACACAATGTAGATATAGCATATCCTCCTGTATGAATAATAACTTTGAAAACCAAATTATTGGAAATGAGAAATAAAAAGTATTAATTTCCTTGCCTTAGGTGCCTTTGTAGGACGAGTATTTTTTTATGAGTGACTCAACTTATTATTGTAACATTACTAGCTGACCTGATACGTTGTTTTGCCATGAAAATTGTTTCTAGAAAACATTTTTTTAGTTCAATAAAAATATTTATCAACTATAATAAAAAATAGGGATTGTATGTATTTTTGTATGCTGTATCACAAAAAAAAAGTTTTTTTGGGGTGGTGTCCACTTTGGGATTTGAAAGATAGATAGTAGCCAATTCTCTGACTAATAAATATGCATCAAACATTTCATAAGAATCGATCGAGACGTTTCGGAGGAGTATGGAAACGAACATTGTGACACTATAATTTTATATCCCCACCCTATCCCAATATTTTTTAATTTTTTTTAGACAATTTTTTTTTGCTTTTTATTTTTTTATGATAAAACTTACAAAAATACAAACAACCCTTAATTTTCACCTCTCTACGATCAAACCCTATTTTTTATTTGTTTATAAAAACCTATTGACTTTGAGGTTTATATAGAGAAAAATTCACAGAACAACCTAAAAAGTTTTCAATCCAGAAAACCGAACAGTCTCTGGGGAAGCGTATCAAAATGTTCCATGTTGGTATGTACTAAACAGGTAGGCTAAGTAAAATAACATTAAAGAGAAACGAAGTTCGCGGGGGCAGCTAGTGTAACTATATGCCTTCTCCATCTTTTAACTACGGCCATTTAACGTAGAAGAGGAACGTAACTGAACGTAAATATCCAAACATTAAGCTCTTCATAAAATATACATTAGGTAAGAGTTCGCTTCCACTATCGACTCCACCTACACATAAACATTCAGATACAAATAGACCAGGAGATGAACGGATATAGTTCATTCGTTTGCGCACATTAATTTAAATTTAGAGTTTATTAATTTATTTCGTAATCCTACAGCTTACATAAATATATAACAAGAAACAATTATACTAAAGATATAGCCTAATTGCATTTAGTGAACATGGGCGGGGTCACTTAACATCAGGTGAGCCTCCTGCCCGTTTGACTCCTATTACATAAATCAAATTTGCCCCCTAAAGTAAAAAATAAAGCAAATTGGCAAATAAAAAAAATTATCCGTGGCACTACAACCTCTTTAGGTCTTGGCTTTTAAAATCTAATAGGCAAGTAGGTGATCAGTCTCTAGTGCTTGACACACGCCTTCGACTTTTTGGGTCTAAGAAAAATCGGTTTCCTCACGATGTTTTCCTTCACCGTTCGAGCAAATGTTAAATGCTCATATAGAAAGAAAGTCCATTGGTGCACAGCCGAGGATCGAACCTACAACCTCAGGTATGGCAGTCGCACGCTGAAGCCACTAGGCCAACACTGCTCAAAATGGTAAATATGTTATTTTAATTCCTAACAAGGATTCCTTTCAGTCATACTGAATTACGTAACATCAGCTTCATATTAGTAAAGAAAGATTAAAATTAAAGCGAACACAGATTAACATTTGTATATTTATAAGTGGTTAAAAATATACAAAGGCCAGCGCTTACGCTAGCTCGACCCCGGTTCACAGATGGTGAAATATGAGTGGAGTTGAGTCGGTAGCTTATTGAATTATCTACTTATCTCTCCATTGTTTCGAGGCTTAATGAATGGACCTCTACGTAATGCTACGTGGGGCTACGCGCTACGAATTTCGTTGCTTTATGATGACTATATGGCGTGTGACAAGTGTGCCCTAATTCTGTAGTAAGCGCTGTAATGTAGAAACAGCAACATACTATACTATTCTTTACTCAAAAACTAACAAAAACACGAAAAGTTTTAGTACCAACAAGAACGGTAAGAATTTACCTCGTTTTTTAAAAGGTATACCGGCTTTCACTCCAAAACAAAAAAAATCGTAGGGATTTTTAAATTGGTTTACACTACCTGGTCTTTGTTTAAAATATTGTTAATTGTTTTTTTTTTTAAGTTATACTTCTTTAGGTGCGTTATTAAAAATTGATGAGAGTGAAATTTTGCGATGCGCGCGCTCTGTGACACAAAATTAAGAGAATGAAGTTGCCCACGGAAGATGCTACGGCATTGGTCATAATTTAAAAACACAACAACCAAAACAAAAATAGATTCGAATAATAATAGAATTTATGTTACTGTAAGAGAATAATAATAAAAATTTATTTATTTAATTTTTCAAATGTAAACTGAACTTTATTGACTATAAGGACTCTTTTTCCAGCCTTTGATTATTTAATTGTAATGAATTATTTGCATCCAATCAAAAACTATTTTTAATAATGCCAAAGAAGTAGTCACTTCTTACGCGCGTGCATAAGTACACGCACCCTTTTTTTCTTAATTTTTGTGTATCTGAATAGACAACGACATTCCTATAATAAAATAGAAAAATGTCCCACAGAAAGAATAATAACACAATTTTCAACGAACACACATAAAGTCTACTTAAATCACTTTACCACATTATAACATTTCTAATTTACCATTTCCATTAACGTTTTTAATTCTCATCTCTCTTTGCGTGTGAAACGAGGCCGCAAATGGATGAGTTACACCGAAGCCTCATCGAAGGCGTCATTATGAGACACAGCTGCACAATTTTCCACCTCAGCAAGTGATTAATTAAGCTTTACGACTGTACAGTTTCCTAAGATTGAAAGATGAAATAAATTGGACTTTAAGCCTGCGGTTTGAGTTGAGGAAACAATTTGACATCATTATCTATCGTCTGGCTTCGAGGCTATTTTGGGTTCATTAAAAGTAAACGTCAGTTTATTAGGTTATGATTTTTATAATACATTATTAATAGGCTTTATATATACATACATTGAACTTAATAATATTTTCGGCATATAATGTCAAAAAATTAAACACGGTAGTGTTTTTATCTGGACATTTGTGAATTTTTAATAATTTCTTAAATCTTTCTATACCTATATATATGATATTAGATACAGAAATCTGAGGCCCAGACCTAAAAAGGTTGTAGCATCACTGATTATTTTTTTTATTATTATATATATCCCAAATCCTACACATTGTAATGCATATTATGTACTTATAATGAATAAACACATTTGTATTTATTATTATTATATATGATACATATTATATGTTTACTAATTTTAAAAAACATTTTGTTTAGTTTAGTGAGTTTAGGATAACGTTTTGATCGCTATTTTATTAATATACAACTAATATTTACTTGAGAACTCACTAATATAACTATATTTCACCAAAATATCTAAAGCTTGTCCTAAAATCTCCAAATTGTGAATAAAACAATTTTTCCCCGCGAGCTCCAAATATAATCCCTCCAACCCCCTCCCCTGGGGACATCCTGGGCCCCATCTAAAATATCCCCTGTTCAAAACTATTCTGGATTAATCCCCCAATTGAACAGAGGTATTTCCTGAGACAATAATCGATTCTTATTTACCGTATTGGGGATCGGTTACAATTCCTTTTCATGTCATTCGAGCGAAAACAACAAGGCTTTTTTAGGATAAAGATGTTCAAAGGGAATTGTCAACGTATCGATATATTTTAAATATGTAAAACGTCTCTGAATTTAAATGATGATTATTCTATATTACCTGTTCTCACGACATTGTTTTTGGAGATGGGAATGCTTTTTAAAGACCTCAATGTAAAAATAGACCCTTTTTTTTTGACACGTTTCAATTATTTATTCAACTGTTTCCTCCTTATTTAAGAACTTACTATAGACAAGGATGAAATACTTCACATCACTCTCGTGCAATCATAGTATTGAAGAGACGTGAAAAAACATTATTTTACGGAAAATTGATTTTATAAATATGTCATACTTCATCCGTCGTTTATGGATTAAAGCTAACATACATTCAACTTTGAAGAAGGAATACATAGAATTACGAAGATTTTTGTACAATACGTAAAGTATTTAGTTTCTTTAACAAAAATATAGAATTCACATAAATCATATATATGTAAATGATATACTTAAGTAGGTATGTGACATTACAATAAAGCTGCTCAAATATCAGCTAACTGATATTTAGCTCACGTATGCATCCTCAGGTAGGTGTTCGCCATATTTTTGCGTCAACACCGCATTTATATGATAATGCGGCATTCGAAACTGATCCGAAACTTGCCGGGATGAGTCCCCGAAAAATTCCCAACTCGTAAATCTAATTTCGACGATATTTGCTCGCAATTTCGCGTTTTGTTTGAGTATTGCTTTCGTTATATACTTTATAAAATGGCACCAAGCTTTTTGGGTGAAAATATAAAACAAAAGACGGAACTAGGACTTTTTGTATTATTGTGATTGGTCAAAAATATACAGTAGACCAATAAGAGTCATAATTAATGCGCCATTTGCAACTCTTCGCAGAACAAAACACTAACTAAGATGCGCTTCATAAGATATTTTAATAGTTTTCATAAACTTTGACTGTACTTACTAATCCCGCTATGATGACTTACCTGAAAAAGAAACATAGTTTATAAATTTGATATTTATAAAACTTAAATATAAGTTGTTGTACAAATAAAAATACATGTAATAATAATTTTATTTCGAATACTATTATGTAGTGTGACACAGTCTAACATTTTATTTGACCAGGCTTCATCAAGAATTAAGTGTATTTACTACTAGATAAAAAAATTATGTCTTGCCAAACGATAACTACCTCCGTAGATTAGATTGGAATGAATGTATTTAGTTTTCATATTAAACAGATAATTTTATTTTTAAACACTTGGTGTACAGGTGTATATGCGCAAATCAAAGATTTAAGTTGGCGACAGGTAGACAGTACCGGTGACCCCAGAGCTTTACACGTTCAAACATACATGTACAATACAGGATATTCAGGTACCACAGAGACAAAACTTTTTAAATTTACTTTGGTATTTATTATTTTTATATTTACCGCTCAAGTGTGTTAATTATTAATTATTTTATAAATTATGGTTTTAATATAAATACATTAATATATTTTTCGTTTCAATGGGCGTCTTTATCGCTAACAAGCGATTTCTTCCAAGTACCCCAAAATATGGAACAATAAAAAAAGAAACACCTACAGAGGGTAAAGTACAAGAAGTACATAGATAATTAACATAAAAAAAACAAAATAACATGCAACATAACTAAAATAAAATAAAGTAAAATCTAAAGAAAAAATAAAAATAATAATAATATGTACAACCAAAAATATAAAAGCGAATCCAAAGGTTAATTGAGTCACAATTAATATTAAATAAGTAGTAGATAAGTACGAGGCAGAAGAAAAAGGATAAAAAAGAAGATTTTGAAATAAATTTAAAGACTGAGCTCGTCTGATATCAATTGGTAAGCAATTCCATAGAAGGATTTTCACAGTAAAGGAGGAGTGATAGAATTCAGTTTTATGAGTAGGAGTTTCAAGAATTAGATAAAATAATCAATGAAAAATACGTTTTGATATAATGAAATATATACAATAATACGCTGATCAAATCTAGAATTTAGTAAACGCGTCCATGAATTTAATATAAATAAAAATGAATATGTAACAGCTTTAACATCGCAATGTTTTTGGAACACAACATTGACGCCTCGCCCCTTCGCGCCTTGAAGACACGACCGCATCACTTCCCCGAAAAGGGGTACGGTTAATTTTAAAACCTACCTACCTTCGAGGGCCACCGGATCCGCGATAAATTACATTAAACGGAAAATTAATTAAATCCGAAAGCGGACACGCCAAAACCTTTTCGAGGGAATTTAATAAAAATTCATAACTTTTCGATTGCGAACCTCCTTGAATTTAGGACGTAATTACAGTTACAATTTATTTTTATTTGCTGTTAGATGTTTGGAGCTTTATTGTGTACGGACTCTGTGTTAATAATTCGTTTCTAATATAAAATGTCAAGTTATTAGGAATTCTATATCCACTTTCCACAAAAAAATATTTTATTAGATTCCAGATGTTTATAATTATTTATTTGACTTATTAACTTTAAACAAATAAATAGAAGCTTCAATTATTCATACTTAATGTCAAATTAAAACTAATAACAAGTTTGAGACACTTAAACATGTAAAAATAATATAAAAACATCATTATGCCAACCGGTTTGGCACTCGATTGTATAGATAAATAAATATATGTATCATAAATTAAACACGCCATTTGGATAAGCTTTAAAACAATGGTAGTAAAACAGAAAATAAAACGAGTATGCAAATATGATTTGTGAATAGTAGCCACATCTGCTACGCAACTGCTACGCGGCGCTCAAAGATACGATGATTTCAAATATCACAAACCAGTATTCAATTTGTTTAAGTGCCGAACTCGACATCAATAAAGTTCAATCTAAAAGCGATGTTTTTGACTCAAATAAAGTATTCAAGGTAAAAACTGTCGAGTAATAAACGCTATGAATTTCTGACTATTGCTGTTATGAAATCAAAAATGGATTTTTATTTCTGGTTGCGATGTCAAATAACAAGTTATCATATTTTTTGAATGTTAAAACTTTTATGCGACAATATATTTTTAATCGCTTTCGTGTTGTAGAGCTCAATTTAATAGAAAGTTAAAAATTAGAGGTGATATTTTTATATTAGTTCTGAAGAGTCAAATTACGACGACTACAATTGTCAATCTTAATGAAATCGATTGTGATGCCTATTCGAAAGCAGGAAAATTGTCTAATGAAAAGATATTTGACTATTTTGACTCAACGCCGACTTCCCATAATTAGTATACTTAATTAAATATGTAACTGGTATAAATACCAATTAATTAAAAAAAAAAAATGTGTGCGTGTACTAGGTGTACACACGTAAGAAGTGCAACTTCTTTATGACCTTATTTTTCGAAAAATTATCTATATGCAACTTTTATAATTAGATAAAGTTTAACAAAAGGCTTTTAATATCACAGACTTGAATACAAATAATACAATTATTTCATTTTACCTTATTACCACTAAGATTATTGCAGAATTTCATACATTGTAATAGAATTTTTAGCATCATTGTTATCGTTATTATACATTTTTGTTATTAATGGTTTAGAATCTCTTTGAATCAACCCTGGTAGGGACAAGAAAAAGACGTGCGTAACGGTCAAATGTGACGCGTAACCGAAACATGTGACGCGTAACCGAAAAATGTGACGCGTAACGAAAAATGTTACACAAAATTTTTTCCAACCCCGATAAAGAAGTTTCACTTCAATTATTCAATATTTTGAAATGAAACAAAACTAAAGCGATTATTTTAGTTAATAAAAGATAACTCTGTCTACAAGGTTCTAGGAATAACCACACTTCCTGATATAATAATAAACTCAATCTATTGAACATGTTAAATTAAAAATACACTTACATTTAACGACCGGTTATAAATGTACGGGGATTACCGGTTCATCAATAATACGAAATCAGTACTTCGACCCACTAAGTCCCATCGATTTGCCCATAAAATTAGACAAACGAGACATTTATTACCATCGACAAATCTTCTATTGTTTATTTTAAAATTAGCTGATAGCCGTTAATATAATTAGAAATTTATTAGTTTACTGGCATAACTGAATCAACTAATTTTATAATGATTTTATTGACAGGTAAGAGAATTTTAATATCGACTTATTTTAGTGTTTTTGTAATATTGTTTAATAGTAACAGTGACAGTGTGAAAGCCTTTATGATTGAAGCAATGAAATTGTTAGATACTCATTTATCCATTTTTAACCCATCGTCTACATTTGTTATTTCTTTATGTGAAGTTAAGTGATAATTTCACATAAAAAAATAACAATAATATTTGTAGTTTTGCACTGTTTGCGCTTACCAAATATTATTTGGATGAAGGAATCACTTAAAAGCGATAAGGGCTTTGTTTTCTCAATGTTCTGGTATTGGCACGAAGTTACATAAATAAATAAACTCTTTTTTATTAACATTTGCAAATAAATAATAGTTGTTATAATATTCATTTTAATTATTAATAGTTTTTTCTCACTTGAAATACATATTGGCCTAGCGTCTTACGAACATAGTCCACATGTCCTGAGTTTGCTTCCCAGCAAAACAACATCTACTGATGAAAGTAGTTCTTTTGTATTATTATAGAAAGCCAAACTCGGTTATTAATGAAACACAATGTTCCTCTCATTGGTTGTTAAAAACAACCTTAATATGTAAACTTTGTTTTCTAAACAAATACAAAGTCCAAACTACAGATAATGACATAAAATCATTGTAATAGGTTTGAAAAACCGGAAGTAGAACACAATGACATAAATCGTCACTAACCTGTTATCACTGTCATTACACACCATATTTGTTTTCGTATAATTATCCTACCACTATAGTTTGAGGTCGGCCCGCACTGCTACTTTACCAACATACATAATATAATTGCGATTTACCCTATATACAGTTTAACATAGCTTTCCTAAGTCCTCATTTAATCTCGTAATCTTATCCCCATAAGTAGTGGAAAACACATTTTTGCGTCTCCTTCATTAATTTTTTTTAAGAAAGCAGAGATGCATTTTGTGTCTCAAGTACGATATTTATTTTTGTAACCGAGTAAGAGCAACTATCTATAGTGAACAAAGAAAGAAAAATCAATGGCTGTACAGACGAGGTAACACTACTCTTACGTAAATACTAAATACTTCTACGTATGTATGGAGTTTAATGGAGTCGTTTTCTATTGATTTGTTTTTTTTTGTGGAACAGGGGGCAAATGGGCTGAAGACTCATCTAATGTTAAGTAATATGGATATCCCACGCATGGATGATATGGATATTCAATTGGTCTTATCTAGAACGAGTTTAAATCATATTAGCTCGGAAATACTTCAGTAACCTAAAAAACGCGGCGCTTGTTCTGCAGTGCGAGCCTAACAGCACATTAAAAGCAATTCCATTAAGCGACAATGCTTCATTTGTGCTTAACGATGAATATGGACAGCCCCACTAATTAATGGAAATTCATGACGAAATGAGAAATGACAGAAATAATTATTTATGTAAACTTGCGGGCTTAAATATTTATAAACAGAGGCATATACTCTGGTTAAACTGGTTTTGAATTATTTGCTGAAAATATAATAAGGAATATTATTGTATATTAATTATCCAATTACATGAATCGGGTATAGCCGCGTTTGGATTATTTCATATGTACCATACCTTACCGAGATTATTGCCAGTTCTTCTCTTCCGTTCTACGCCCTTGATTTGAGAACTGACCGTAAATGTAAAATCAGAAGCATTTAATGTATACTTCTTTTTTAACGTTCATAAGAGTACATTGTGTTACCTAAATGAATAAATGATTTTTGACTTGACCTTATATACTACCTTTATCATAGCTATTCTCCTTTATGTTCACAAGTGTCACAAATTAAATACTTTGAAATATTAAAACGCGTTTCCAATGAATCGTGTGTTACATTAATTGTATTATAAACTCATTCTTTCGTATCTTAAAGCGAGCTATCTCGGTTTTAATACATTTCAAATTTTAATTAGTAACTTTATTCAATTAGATAAATGTATTTATATTTACTTAAACATCTCATTTTGGTTAAATTTTATGATCATATATCAATAGTACAATAATAGTTATTCAAAATCGGCGTAATAATAATAATTTATTTGCAAGAATATGGTACAAAAATGTTACGGTGGTACAATATAATGTTTGTATATTCTGCCACACGTAATGGCGTGCAAATTTGTCTTTAAAGGAATTTTACATATAAGTTACATACATTATGAGTCTAATCATTATAGTAAATTTTTATATTATTGGTTGTTATAAATTATCACATCATAGTCATGTAAATATGAAATTATTATTTCCGTTAAATACTAGTATGAAATAATTTAAGAAGTTCCAAACAGTGATCAATCAATTGAAAAATACCACAGCAAAATGTCGTCGGAACTCGACAAAAATGCCTGTAATCTCACCTCATTACTCGCACCTGTGAGTAAAAAATTGTAATGACACGCGGGGCGTCGGCCGGGTGTTCGGAATCTCTACTTTTCGTTTATTGTTTCGGAAATAAAAGTTCATTCGTAATTGTCGCTTTTAGAGTTTGCACATTTTGTTTATACCAAATCGTGTTTACTACTAGACATTAAACATAAAAAATGTGTATTTATAATAAAGACTAAGTATCTATGAGTAATTAGAGAAATAATTAATTCCTGGTAATTGATCAAAGCTTAATTATACTAGTTTTATTTGTTCCTTAAAAAAAAACTTTAGGTATAGAGCTATTTATTTATTTATTTCGTATTCCTAGAGCTAACTTTTCTATACAATAAAAATTAACTATACTAAACATATTAGCCAAAGATAGAAAACATAATTTATTTATTTATAACGTATAAAACCTAAAACAGTGTGTATGCCTTAAAAAACATACAAGAAATATAACCACACAAATTTAACACACATACACATCAATTACATTAGAACATAAGCAATCAAGGAAAAAAACATTAAACAAATATATAACCAGCGGCACGTAAGTCTAGCGCTGGCCGATACGTGGAGGGGATTGCTGCGCATGTGTACTGTCGCGCGGGGGACAAAATGTGACTGGAGAGCCAATCGACGCTCTTCATTCCGCTAGCCCCCCTCAGGTACCTTATTTTTTACTTCTGCGCAATAACGGTCAGCGCTAGAGTTTCGTGCCGCTACTTATACACAAAATAAAAAATAAAAAAGAATAACATTAATATATAAAATATATAAGGTTCGAATTCGGCTGTGCTGTATGATGGTGTGTATGTGGGGTGTGCTCATGATGCAGGTGATTTAGCGCTTGGATATTTTTAATACGTATAATATATTCAAAAAGCTTGATCTAAATAATGTTTTAGTTAAGGAAATATAGTGAATTTCGATTTAAAAATAATACGGTCCATTAGTGAATGTACAGGCGTCATCTGTTCGAAGGCACTTTAGCTTAACAGCTTACAGCCTCATTTGCATCGAGCACAGTTGGCCAACTCTAACATGGCTTCAACTTGAAGCTAAACTAAATATTCAATACTACTCTGTAATCCTTTTCCAATGTTAATCATTTATGTAGCTAAAGTTGCGTCAACGCCCTGATTAACATATTAAATTTATATTATTACTAGCTGACCCGGAAAACGCGTTTTGCCATGTATTGGTATTATTTGTAGAAATTTTTTTTTAGTTCAATAAAAATAACTATCTAAAGTACTTTGATATTTATGATTATTATTATGTATAATAATCTTATTATTTTTATTTCTATTTATTATTATTATATATGGGGGGTCCATACATACCACCACTTTCAGACCCTCACAGCACAGCGGATTTACATATTACTCAGTGAAATGTATTTAATAATTCTTATTGAATTTTTCTTTTGGTAAATGTTTGAACTTTTTGTATATATCATGTATTCCATCTTTGGTTATTCTATAGACTAATTGTATTTTTTTAATTAAAATTTGTTATAACTTCAATAATATTACCAAGAAAGAAATATTCAAGTCTTAAACAGTTATACTCTGTCGGAAAAAATACAACATAACGTATAATTTAAAAACCTCTCATGCTTATGGCAGTATAATCAAAATTAAATATAACATTCGCGCTAGTAGCCTATAATTACTATTAAACTAAGTTCTTTGTTCAGTCCCCCTAATAAGACACCGTGTTAACTTCCCGAAATATCTTAAATGCTTTAACGCCCTTTTACAAAGTAATCGTATTTACTCAATTTCGATTACATGAAGTGTGTCACTTCAAAAGACCTTGTTAACATGATGGCAATTACCTAAATTGAATGCCTATATGTATATTGAATTTTTTAATTGAAGATTGTGAAGGTTTTTTGTTACCAAGGAAAGATATTGTGCTCTTTCAGAAACATAAAGGGATCTTAGATCATTGGAACCACTGAGCTACCTCGAAATACCTAGTGTTTGAAGTCGTGATGTTGCAATCGTCGAACATTTTGATACCGCTATTCAGCGTTTGATGTCATCGTACTAATTGTAAACAGATTGTGAATAACGCTGCTTTATATTGTGTATTGTAAAATAGACACACATTTTAATTCAATTCACGTTCATTAATTATGAAAACTCAGCATTGCATTATCAATGTTCATTAATTAAAAATTGTTTTTAATTAATAAAAGTTAATTTATGTTAAGATGAGTTTATCTTTTATTCCTATTACTCTGGGTCCTGAGGTTGTTCGATATTCGAATCCCGGTTGTGTACCAATTGAATTGTTCCTAGCTTGTCAGCAAGAATCGTGCTGCATTGTACACTGAGAAGTATAATTATGATAATAACCTCTCTTAGGCAAAGGCAACTCTTAGGTCAAAATTTTGAAAAGTGGGTAAGACTGATTATGACTGACCGATTGAGTCTATATTGACTATGAAAATAATCAAGAAACGGTTAAATACTTTTGCAAAACTGGTTCTTGTGTAACATTTCATACTAATTAAACTGTACCTACGTAGCGCTACGCTCGTTCTACGAATGTGCTACACAAGTTGCTACGTAAAACATACTTATACAATTAAGTGAGGAACTAATTAAAACTGTTATTATCTAGAGACAATAACTATGCGTTAAATACGTGGACATTATTAAAACCATGCATTTTACTTTTGTTTTCTCCTTCACAGTCGTTGGGTTGACTTGGAAATGCTGGGTTCGGTTCCCGCAAAATTAATGTATTGGATGGTAATAAGCTATGAAACATTTGGCCCCTATAGTTTTAATTTTTTACATCCCTTATAGTTCAATATATTGATAATAATAATAATAATGTTTATTTACTTTTATAACAATGAGTATTATTATTTATTGATAAATAACCAATACAAAAGTAAAATAAGCTTAAAATATTTCAAATATTTTACACGACAGTCCAAACATGTCGTATTTTCAGTTTATTCATATATCATTTGTCTTCACAAACACTGGTATTACCTATCACGGAATTTCCTTTCAAATCGTCATAAACTCAAAGTAATACGGGTCAAATTCGCGCCAAAGGTTTAATAGTGGACAACACAATACAATTTTATTGCTATACCATTAAGGTCGATAGTCGCGTAAATAAAATGTCCAAATGTCACAGCCCGAGGCACCACCGTTATTGGGAGTTTTCGTTTCGTCCTTTGTATGAAATCTATTTCAGTTCGATAAAGTTCGATGAATTTTCGATGAAAAAAGTGTAAACAGGAAAGTTCATCCGAATCTGTGATTCAAATCAGCAGCGATACGGATAAAATGTAAAATTTGGAACCTTTTACAACAGAATTCGGGTTTCCCGTAACTTAATTATAGATTTCGTAAATATTTTTGTATTTAAATAGCTTTTGATGATCTTTTTTGTACTTTTCAGAAAGGTTTGAAACAGTTGAAGGATTGTTAAAAAAGTACTATTGTGTAGTTCATTCGGTATTCAAATTAATTGGCTCAGTTGTTTTGTTTTAATTAAATGCTGAAAAAGGTAATGAAAGCATAATTTTTGGACATTATTATTATAATATAATAAAAACTCGTACTTTCCCCACTATAGCAGACATATTTATATCTTTACAATATCCCATGCTATTGTTTATTATGGAATATAAGATACAGGTATCACTAAATTAAACTAATCAATAACACATAAACATTATTTTGCCTTGAAATACTTAGACAGGAAAGAGTAATCTTCAGTCGAGACTGTATCTGTCAAATTCAATACGTTTTTGACATTCGGGAGTCACACTTAGCGCTTAATCTTCACTCTGAATCTCATCCTAATGCTAAATTACTGAGTTGAGTAACTTTCACTTTATATAAGAACTAGCGGACCCGACAGACGTTGTCCTGGATGATATTTCAAGCGATTAGGATATTAAACAAAGTATGAAAGTACCAACTGCTGCGCCGGGCTGATTTGTGTATCGAAACCCAAACGCAAACGCCGTTTAAGAGCAGTTCAGTGACATACACACGTACAGTAGAATTATATATATATATGTAAGCTATCCTATATTTTAGGTTAGTGAGCAGTTTGCAAATTTGATTGGAATCGTTTAAGCAGTTTAGGAGTCTATTTAGACGAATAAAGCAAAAACTGCATGTAACAAAAACCATTAAAATAGTGCAAGCTAGCATACATTAATTAAGTAGCTTAACACACATTGTTCAAGTAATTTGGTGCAAAATCAATTAAGGCGAATTGGAAGCGCATCAAACTTCCTGCAAAATCCGCTTAAACCTAAAAAACTGTACCGTGCATCGCTCCAGTATCTGTTTTTAAACGTGAAAACGTTTGCGAATTTTTATTCTCGAAAGGGAAAAAGGGAAAATAATTAAAATACCCTTTGACATAAGTAATACATCAATAATTCAAAATTATCAGTCATTTTCTAAACAATAATAAATGAAACAAAAAAAAACGGGCGCTACAACAATGTTAGGTCTAGGCCTCAGATTTCTGTATCTGTTTCGTGATCATTTGTATTTTCTAATAGTCACTTGACCCGCCTTCTATGCCTGACACACGCCAAGACATTTTTTCACCATACAAAATTCGACTATCACAGCCGGGAATCGAACCTATAACCTCAATGATCATTCTCGCATAGTACCACTAGGAGAATACAGTTCACTTGCGTATTTTAAAGTCAAATATATATAACTTTGTAGTACCTACACCTAGTATAGTATCTAGTCTCCTACAATGGTAAATTTGTCAATATAAAACGAGTAATAATAATAATATAATGCATTCAATTCGCGATCCGTTAAAAGTGTATTACTCGGTAAATCAAAGATTATGTGACATTGTTTTACAAAAACCTTTAGTTTTAATATAATGTATATTATGATCTTGTGTAAGCTTTTAACATTAAGCTTTTTAAATTATTGGATACGAATGATTAATTACAATACTCATTAAAAAAACAAATCCTATTTCACCTAAGTCGCTGGCATTAGTTAGAAGAAAAATGAAAATCGGAAAGTCTAATAAAAAAACCTGAGCCCTTTGAGTTATAAGCCTTTGAGTGAGTTAACGCCTATAATGCCTTTGTTCCTGAAATTTTATTTTTTTCCTTTGTAAAGTTTCAGGGAAGTTATCGAACCTCAAATAAAAGGCGTCGAAAAATGAAAACGAGCTCGTGCGCTCATCTGTAAATATTCTGCTTATCATCACTCGGGTGTTGAGAATTTCGAAGCATTTAAAATTTCAATATCTAACAGATACAATCCGACTTAGTGGTAAGTAGTGTCTCGGATTTACACTGTGAGTAAGCAGTGTTGGCTTAGACGACTCTCATCCGTGAGGTCGTAAGTTCGATCCCCGGCCGTGTACCAATGGACTTTATGTCTGTGTTAGCATTTTCGTTCGTACTGTGATGGGAAATATTTTGAGGACAGAAGCATGAATTAACGACATGTGTCAGACTAATAGAATCATTTAGGGTTTTAGCGCTACAGGATTATAATTATTATATCGGGGGGGTCCTGGGTTGTAATTCCAGGAAGCAATACTTTTTTGTACGCACATAATATAGCTTACCTAAGTATTTGTATAAAAATGCTTAATGTATAAACATAAACGTATAAATACTTTAAACAACAAACTTTTTACAAATAGTTTAACTTCAAACAATAAAAAAGGCGAAAATAACCTTTCAACGTAGACTTTTTATCCATTACTAATAACTCAATGCTACATCGAAGCTGTGTTTCTGTTTTATTTTAAGTGATCTTCCAGGAAGAAATGTAAATTATTAGCGGAAAACATCTGCGTAGGATAAAAAAATGCTATTCTGATAACAGGGCAACAAACATCGAACTTTATCCACAATATATAAGTATGTGTGGCTCTCATATTGCCATAGCAATATAAATTGAATTATTATATGACTCAAAAGGTTATTAAAAAATAGGCACAATCTTCACGATCTCCGATACATCGAATTTCTTGTATTCCTATTATAATTACGAGCAAATTTTAAATTCAAACCTTTTTGTTGCATCTCATATACTTATATAAAAACTCCTAACAATCCGAAAAGCTTTAGAAATCATCGTCAGTTAAACCAAGAATCTAGAATGTTGAATTCCGAATAGATTCATCAAACTGCCGCGGTAAAGCTGCATTTTTTCCATCAATTTTGCGCGACCATTATATCGCTTAATGGACGAGCCGGTTATCAGGTTGGCGCAGCTTCGGCTCTTCCGCCTAGACGCAGCCACGTATTTTCAGCACTTAGGGCCCCACTACTTTATCAATCTATAGTAGGAAAGTTAAATTGTGATGTGTGGAAGACTGCTTTAATTTTACGGTTCTTATAGCAGTCATTTTTAATATATATATTCCGTATTTCATTTTAACGATTATACATTTGCGAAAGTTAAATAACTCCCCTTTTCTGCTATATACACTTATAGTATATCAATTAAAATATATAATACACATATATAGAAACCACGTTACCCAAATTACCCAAATTATTAAAAAAAGTCGATCCCTAGAAAAGCTTGGATTACCGTTGCTAGAATGTAAATAGCGTTCTAAAAGAGCAAGTCGTTCCGGTGTTCTCACGTCTAATGTTCTTTGTTGGACAAGAACTATTAATTCGCTGGACAAAAAAATTCACAACCATGATTTGAACCCACAACCTCAAGGTTTAGAGGCTGCATGGATTATTACATGTTCAAAACAAAAAACAGAGGCCACAAATAAAATAATATAACTATGACTACCAGTTAGCTAATTGGATTTCACGCAGGCTCAATAATCAATATTCTATTCACCGTCAGGACGATAGCTCCCTTGTATTTAAATCAAAATTGAATTTAAATAAAAGGGCCCCAAATTGATGTTCATTTCAAGTATATTCACTGTTTTAGGAGTAAATTTAATTGAAGTTTAGATTGCATTCCATTCAAGAGCCATATAACTTTTATTTCACTATAAAAATTTTATATAAAATGTATTGTGTCAATTGTATAAACTTAATTAAGTCACCAAAAACACTGTAATTTCCCTTGTGTTGTGAACAGTGGAACTCAATTGCTATTAAGCGCAGTTAGAAGGCTCGTCAAAAAAATTAATAAAACTTCCGTACAAATTCGAGTATAATATCCAAACTTATTGATAAAGTTATCTTAAAATATATAAATATACCAGCTGACCCGGCAAGCGTTGTTTGGTGATTATTTCTAGGAAACATTTTTTTAGTTTAATCAAAATAACTACAATAATAAAAAATAGGAGTTGATCGTAGAGGGGTGAAAATTAGGGGTAGTGTGTATTTTTGTATGCTGTATCATAAAAAATAAAAACAAAAAAAACCTGTCTAAAAAAATTGTGTTGTGGACACCCCTTATCACTTAGGGGTTTGAAAGATAGATTGTAGCCGATTCTCAGATTTAATGAATATGCAAAAAAAAATCATAAGAATCAGTCAGAACATTGTGACACGAGAATTTTATATATATATCAGATAACGAATATTTCTGAAATAAGACAAGTGCATTAATAATAAATTACTCATAAGAGTGAGGGTAAATATGGATTCATGCATAAATTATGTCACATTCCGTGAGAAATACAACTAATTTAAATACTAACACAGATGATATGATAGACGAAAACATTATACATGTCGGAGCAATAGCGCTGGTGTCAGCGGCCATTGTTATATGTCACAGAGCTCGAAAATTAACAAGTCTAATCAGTGCTCGTGTTTTATTTGAATTATTTCGATTATTCGAAACGAGTACACGAAATGTCACGAAACTTATTTATCACAATTCCGGTTACTATAAATACCGGTTGGCGCGGTCCTCAGTTCGATGAGCGGTGGAAACAATAACTCTAATATCAATTTTAAGCGGCTGATGCCAGCAACTAAATTTTGACGTCAAATATGCTTTCAAGGTTCTTGTGATTGCGCCTAGTTCCTTTTCCCCTCTACTTTGTCTGTCTTACCCTGTATTTCCGTCAATTGTCTTTGTCATTCCTTTTCGTCTTATCCTACCTTTAATGGGTATAAACGCGAATATAGTATATTATATATATCTTACCCCTAGCATGAACAATGGCAGATGGACAAACAGGGTAAGAAGATGAAAATGGACACCAGGGAAAAGAAAGAAAAGTCACCCTCTTGTACGCTGATGAACTAAAAGAGATGAAAACTGCTCAAGATAAAGAGAGATGCAGCCAGTTGGAGGAGGCCCATACTCTATAAGAGGTCCTATTAAAATCTTTATAAAGTGTGTGTATCTTTTGTGAAGATAGATAAATGTTTCCAGGAAAAAATGAGGTATTCACGTTTCGAGTGCGATCACAGCCAGCCAGAGACTACAATTATGTTAAGTCTATTAGATTAGTACTTGCATAAACCAAATTATTATCCTTTATACAAACAAGTAATGGCCGTATACAATCGTGTGCTATAAAAAATAAGCAATTCTACTAATGTAATGGTAAACTATGAGCAGTAATGCTCGCTCGGCGCTTAGATAACATCTATAATTACTCCTGGTAAAGACCGGCCGGCGCCAATGTTTAGTATCGGCAGTAATTTGAACTGTAATTAATATCAGATACTTTTTAATACTTGTTTATTTAAAGCAAACATTATTCATATAAACACAACAAACACGCTTGGGTTATAAAGATAAATGTATCAAAAGACTACTTTATTAACACAATAATCCAATGGTGCATATAAAAAAGATGCGTGCGTACAAAGTACACATGTCCGAAGTGAAACTTCTGTGGCAAACTAATTTTTAAGTCTTGTACATAATTATACAAATCTAAAACTTTAGATTTCCTAGACTTAGAGGGAGGGAAAAAGGAAGTTATATTAGGAATTTAATGAATTTTATTGTCATTAAAATATTAAGTGTCGAAAATTATAACAAACTAGCAAACCTGGCGAACTCCGTTTCGTTTCGATGACTTCGTTTTATGTAATATTTCGTTTGGTGATCCCACTTTTCTGTTGGAATTTTTCCTGAATTTTCTTTGCTATAAACCTCACGGAGCCTGAAACCTTTCCAACGAATGCAAAACCGTGGAAATCGGTTCGTGCGTTCTGGAGTTATAGCGTCAGGAAGGAAAACTCGACTTATTTTTATATAGTAGATTATAAATTTAATTCTTTTAATTTATTTCTCGATTATAAAAACACGTGGCATTTTAATTTCTATAGGGTAATTCGCCCTTCTTACTCTCTCCCTTTTCTTCGACAAAAACGCTGCACATCTTCGTGACGCTAATATTATTATTAATGCGTTTCATCCGTAAACATTTTACCCTCATGCGCCTAAAGAAGTTTCACTTCAATAAATTATAATAATCAGAGTATTAATTTTATTATCTTTTAGTTATCAGTTAGTATTATAACACTTTACCAATGCTTAGAAAGAAATATCCTGCGTACTAAAGGGGTTAAAAGGTAAAATACTCCATAAATTGCTAATGATTCTTGGTTTATCTTAATAACACAAATATGTACCATAAATTATGTATGGACTCAAGTAAAACGCAATGTTTTATGTAAAATATTATTAAATGCAAATAAAATATTCAACGTTCTATTAACAATAAGTCGGAACTCAGCCAGTTAGTGAATCTAGGTTGTTAGTACGAGCAGGCTCTCGTGTAGATTACGTAACAAGCGTTTGCAGAAAACATTATGTATGTCACCTTGTATAACTGTTTATTTAAGCGCCATACTTGATTTATTTTGCGTAGGTTTTAAAAGCAGTTTTGGCCTATTGGCTTGGCTACATACTAATCATGTACGAGTATGTGAGGTTTTACTAAGCCCAGTTAAAATAAAAATTTGTTTATTATGGATCATAAGATACAGGTATCACTTATTCCACGTCATTAAATTATTAATCCCTACTCATCGGCAAAGAAGACAGAGGGTGTAGGCCGAGAGAAAAAGCCGGCGTAAAAAACTCTAGGATCTCTTTTAAAATAGCAAATCAGTTACTAAGTTACTAAGCCCCATGTCGCTAATAGTAAATAAGGAATTGAAGACACATAATCGATATTATCTAATTAAGCAGATTATCGAAACAAATAGAGTAGAATCAAACCGAACTGAATTTATACAACCTTTGGTTTGCCCAGGAACGATCAGGCTGGTTTACTACGCTGCCCTCTGCCCTACTTGGGGACGTAAGACTTTACGTCAAGTCAATCTAATTAAGCAAAATAATAAAACCTTAATGAAGCTTTTTTAAAATATTTTTTTACATTTCTTAAAAAAACTATTATTCAACGCTGTGTAGATTTTCTCAATGAAAATACGCAAGTGTTTCAGGCCTTTTTCTTGTATTTATTTTACAATAGAATTTAAAAAAAGAGATTCCCACTTGCATTTAATAACTTTGAAAGCCGAAACCTAGACAATGTAGCAATCAGTCCGTTTATTATAATGTTCTGTAGTACCAGATGCCTCAAGGCCACTACACATGACGTCTGAGAGATATGTTATTGAATAACAAAACCGCTAAGGGCTGTCCCCCGACACCAAGAGCGACCCTCGGATTATGCAAATGTTATGAAAATCTGCCCTTGTATGAGTGCTTTGGAGTTGGGCTGCTCTCCTGGTACTGATACATCTATTATCCTAATCCCAAATCTAACTTTAAATGTGATTTTTGATTATCTAATGTAAATAAAAAAATGTACAGAAAACAAAACCACGAGCTGCAATTAAATTTTAGTTAAAAAAAGATTTTAAAAAGTTTAAATTTATCATTTATAATTGACATTGTTTCATATTTTATATCTGTCAGTTTATATGTTGGATTTAATGTCTCTCTGTATGTCTAAGCATTTTCTATGTTCCCTGCGAGTGTCTATATGAGTATCTGTACTAGTATTATTTAAGAATAAATACAAAAATAATGTTGAACACCAGCGCTGTATTAAACTTCAGGTACCAGCCGTGCGTAAAAAACAAATTCTTTCACAAAAGCCCCTCATCCAAGGGATCTAAGTTAGTAATTAAAAACGTCATTCAAATCCTCTAAAAAACATCGAGTAAAGCTCAACGTTAAATTCCAGTGTGACGTCCAACGAATATTCAAAAGAATTTCCAATTACTTCCATAAGACCCGTGGGAAAATCTGCTTAAACAAATGAAAAAACGACTAGGCTTTAAGACAACGCTTTGTAAAAGTATGTATATCACGAATAGGTCAGTCAACTTTGTTTCATAATTTTGAATCATGTTGCACTCCTCTATGTAAAAGGATTAAAAGATTTGTAAAGTACAGAACACTTACGCACTAAAGATTAGAATTTTTACAAAAACAGTAATTACAATCCAGTTTATACTGAAGCTCTTTGTATCTGTTTTTTTACGAGTAGGTGAACACTCTTCTATGTGTTAGAACGTGTCTTAAATTTTTGAGTCAAGGGCATCCGGTTTTACTTTTAAAACTACCTAGCAACTTTTTAGAAGCTATAGATCAATATATGGAACATTTTTGTTATGCTACCATACAGAGACAGTCCGGTTTTCTGGAATAAAAAGTACTAAATAATTTTAGTCCCTTTCATTTCCCAATTTTTCTACCCATAAAAGCCTACATCAGAACGAAAAACAAATCGAATTGATCCAGTCGTTTTCGAGTTTTGCGCAACTTATTTTTGTTTATTATGACATAACAAGCACATCAATGCAAATCTTGACATGAAAGTTAAAATAATAATTGCAATAAATGCAGGTCCTCTATGATGTTTCAATGATTATGGTAATGCAAAACTTATTCCCCCTGTGTTTACATATACAAAAGAAACAAAAGCTAATCCATAAATAATGAGGAGGGCCTCAACCGTCATTATTTCAAAATTACCCCTACACGTTCCAATTGATTTAATATAATTTTTGTGTTACAAATGTGCTGTTCCCAGAAACAAGATATTAAAAGATTTTTTATATTTGATGGTACATTCTTCATGAACATTTTTCATATATTTTTTCATACAACATTTTTTAGATAAATTTCAGTAAAGGATAATATAGTATACTAACGGTGAAAGAATTTTTATAATCGGCAGAATCGTGTTTTTTGTTACAAACATACACAACTCATTATTAAATAAGTATGAAAGTAATAACATTAACAAATTAATACTTTCATCTGTACATCTGAGACCCGAGTTCTTGCAGTCTGAAAACTTCGCTACAACAGCATCGTACGCACCATCGATCACACAATGATTCAACAAATTTATGTAGATATTTGGTAAACGTAATATGTTGTTAAGTATATCTGAGGAACCTCTCATATATTCATTCACTCATTGCCTATCTCTGTTAACATATAGGCCACAACATTATACAAGACACACTCTTTGTGTACAACTTTCCATGTGTATGTTATGAGCTACATGCATAATCGCAGAAATTTATTTTAAATAAAATGTCTAGGCAGCCTGCCTAATTTAAAGCCATTACAAAATAGCCAATCACAAGATGTAAACTTAAGGTTATTAATTAATTCTGATATAACTATCATGCATAAAATATTCATAATTTATAATATTCTAGTTTGATTGATGAAAAGAAATTAATATACAAGAGGGGCCAATTCACAAAATCAATGCTGCAATTATCTTATACATTTCTCTTACCTCGTTAAAGTCGAATCTAAACAGATATATCATACTCCACGGAGTTATTTGGACTGAAATCGCTTTATAAGTAATATTTATTACGCAAACTGCTCCGTAATTATTTAAGAAGCTCACAACCACTCCCTCCCGTTTCGAACGTGGCCGAGAATTATTTAAAACAGTAAGTCATATAACTAAAAAATCTAATATTCTAAAGGTATATTACATTTTAGTATGTTTCTTTCAAATTTAAAAAAAAAATATTAGGTTAAAAATTCTGAGGCCATGGCCTACTAGTTCTTTTTAATTATCATGTCACTCATTTACACATAAAATAAACCTTACGTGGAAATTGTTTAATACCTCCCAAAAAAGCCAGTCCTCGCAGGTGCATTTGCATTGAGTCCATTCCACAGTTCGCAAAAGAAAATGTCTTGTGAAGCAGACCTTGGAAGACTTCCAGACATCAAGGTGATGCTGTTAAACGGCTCGTAAGGTGTTGAAAAGAGGCTGGAGGGATCAACCCAAACTACTCTTTAGAACACTCTCCATAGTACACTTTGTAGAATACGCATAGACGTAACTGCATATAGAAAGAATCAAGCCGATTATTGGAGATTGACAATGTACTCTGACTGAAGTGACTGAACACGTGTATTTTACTGTTCCTATCAGACTGTGCTAAGGGTCTATTAGAATACGTGGATGAGTAAACTTGGTGCTCGTATATTATGGTATGCAGGTAATTTAATATAATTAGTGTGCGTTACTTATGAATACTCGAAATTTCCTTACGCGAGCTGAGTTATTTTAATATATATTTAGCGATACGGAGTGTTTAAAAGTTCGGTATCTTGCTTCAAAGAGGAATTTCAAAATTTGAAACAGATACTAGGTTCATAAGATTACGTTAATTTAGTAACTTTTTTAAAATTATTTGAAATACTATTCAAAAAAATATTATATCGCAGTAAATGTTGCCAATTTATAGGCACTTAATTAAAGGGTTGCCATAATAAATAAAAATACGCCCGTACAAATAACGAGACGCAAAGAAAATGAATTTGTCTGAAAGTTTGTTTTACAGCGGAAGCGGCGTTTGAAAAGTTTTAATATGAAAACATGAAAGGCAAAATACTTTTAGGTTTTATAATCGACTTTTTTTCATTCAAATCAGTAAGCAAAAAATATTTCTGGCTCTTCAGTCTTCACTATTAAACGCTCGGTTTACTTATTTTGGTAGATTATTTATATTTATTCAAGAGAAAATAGACCTCTATAAAATATAATATTAACAGTTGTAAAATTATAAAATCAATTATATCCAACATGACAAATTACAAAGTTTGTTTTGATAAATGACATTTCTTACTAATATTATGTCTTTCATTTGGTTTAACAATTAACATATTATTAAGTAAATGAGTCATTTAAAATGACCATTGACCCGGTAACCAGCAGTCAGCACTATTGGTAATCGTTATAACATTTATTTAGAACTTTTTAGTTTTTACTTTTTACATTAGAATTAATTTAAAAATGGTTAAAAAAGCCACTCAGACAGCGACAGTACCCCACGCTCCCTCGCAAGCGAGGAAGTGAACGATCATCGAAGGCTGATGATTTACATCATCGCCCGCCTCACGCTCAGGGCACCGCGCCACGTCTCCTCATCATGGCTGGAAATTTCCCACGTATTGTGAGAAGTTGCGTGAAGAGCTTACTATAGAAATGATCCTATGAAGTAAGGTCTTGTCGTTTAAAAATCATCCAAAGAATATATGTAAACCAATAAGCAAATCGCTAGCGCGTTTTAATGGACAGAGGGCGCCATCTATCGTCGATATATGGCGTTATGTTAAGGAAAATCTTGTGATTACCGCCACCTAGTTGTATAGATCTGTACTAAAAGATGTCGTCATTACGGCATAGTAAAGAATAATCATTGCTTTATATGTAATATACTAGCCGTTTCCCGCCCGAATTAAAATAGGAAATAAATAAAATTTTATGTTAAAATTTTTTTATAATTCTTCTTTTTAACTTGAAAATTGAAAATTTTCGAAAATCGAGTTTTTAACAGATGTTGACGTTTTGAGGTTCTAGGAAGCCACCCCGAATGTTTCCGTGGTGAAGTCCGTATGGATAAATTTTCATAAAAGTAAAACAGCAATAAAAAAATGAAGGAACGTTGGAATTCAAAAAAATAAATAGGAAAAAACCATCTAGGAAAAATTTCGCATCGAATGGTGGTAGTTTCATGTCGATAGGATCAGTGGTTTAGGCGTGAAGGAGCCTCAAACGAAGACCATTTTTCTTTTATATATATAGAAGACAGAAAATACGCACATACAGATTGCTGTTTCGATTCAACAACGTAAAAAATGCTATAAAATAAAGAAAATTAAAATGAATTGTTCAATCTTTTTAGAGCTCACTCAGCAAAGTACACTCGGCAGCAATCCTTTTACAGAGATGAATTAACGTCATACATTATAGTAAAGCACCATTCGACACTTGCCCACAGCTCGTCATCCGCCCTTAATCAAGAGAATCTCGGCGTTCATTTGTCTAACGCGAGCTGTCACAGTGCAAAATTACATACATTTGTATGGAGACGCGATGCAAATAAGTCGTGAAAATTAACCCATCGATTCGGAACCCTTTCTGCGTATTGTTAATTAGACACAACATTAGGGGACCATTTTTGAATTTAACATATATATAAGGTAATAAATAAGATATTTTTAAAGTTATACTTGTTTTGGCTCGTTAGGGAAAAATGATGAAAGTTTTTTATTTTCCATTGTTAGTGTCGTTTTTTCTACAAACGTAGAATAAGGCAAAAGCTAATTTTTTTTAAATGATTTTTATCTTGTTACGCCAAAGAAGTATAACTTCTAACGCGTGTACATAAGTACACACACGTTTTTTTTATATTATTCATTTACTACTTACATTTACAAGCTATCTAAAAAGATTTAAAAATTGGATGAGATTGATGTTAATATTTATCTATTTCTTTCTTATAACAAAACTCGTGACCAGTACCTGACCCGTCTTTAATTTTTGGATATTAAAACGATATTCAGCCTTCACCGCGCAAATTATTTACACATGGATATACTAGTTTAGGCACAGCCTGTTCTCTACATATGAAAATGGCGTTTTGTCGTACTGGCTACTATGACCTCAAATATATCCTCTCTGGTTAGGAATTCCGAATTAAATTTTTTACAGCTTTCATTTTTTTATATTTACTCGTGCATTTGTTTTTCGAAAACCATGATTCATTTAATTTTCCCGTTTTATTTTTTTCTTTGCGTCACTCTATTTATAAAACATGAAATATCGCGTTATTTACGGGTACGAGTTCCACCGAGTACAGCTCGAAGCATTAATGATGTGTATGGCGGTGGTGTCGCAAACGAAAACACAATGCGTTTTTAGTTCCAACGGTTTCGTTCTGGAAATTTCTGCCTGTAAAACAAGCCCCGTGTACGGCCGGAGACCAAAATTGATAACGAAGAATAAGCCTAATATAAATGAATAACCCAAAGAATCTTTCATTTTTTTTAACACTAAAATATTTATTTAAATAACTTACTAATAAACGTATAAAAATTTAAAGAAAATCGCCTGTATGGACCGAGGGATCTTTCACGGCTGGAGTAACTGCATGTTGCACCACGAAGTATTTAAAAAATTGGTACGCCATGGCTATCAAACCATGTCTCACCTTCCCAGAAGTTATAGATCACTGCCGTGTAATATTTTGTAGGGGAAGGTGACTAGATTTCTAAAGGCAAGGTTTCTTTATAGGGAGAGTATTTAGACCATAAGTTTTGACAACAATTATAAATATCTTAACTGTTCTTATTATTATGACATTTGTATGCCTATTTTTATATAGCTGATTGTGCTGTTTAAAATAAATCAATCTGAATGTACCAGTTTCTTTGCAAATGTAAGTAATTATTTAAAGTGTAATTTCCCACGAGAATGTAAGTGCGTGCTCCTATTTCACCATGCCTCCTGCTGATAGAGGACAAATCTTTGTTTTCAATTTATTTTATTAAGATGTCATGTAGAACAAGGTGTAATGGTTGCAGCTCCTTACAAACGTTGTGTAAACAAAAACTTGGCTCTTAAAAAGAGTGGCGGAGAGTTTATTGTCAGTTCTTCTCTTCCGAGTTACGCCCTTGATTTGAGAACTGGCAGTAAATGTAAAATTAGAAGCATTTAATGTATATTTATTTTTTGACGTTTATAAGTGTACACTGTACATTGTGTTGCCTACATGATTAAACGATTTTTGACTTTGAAATAAACGAGTTATTAACGTCGAATATTTTGTCTTTATCACGTTCACGTAATAGCAACGGCATGACACCAATTAACCAAATATTTTTTAGAAAAACAAAACTATGCGTAATCAATAAATATTAAACCAGTTTAAAATAATAAACAACTTAACTCAAAATCTAACATTATTCCGTGTCCAAATTTTCAATCACACATAATCTTCAAAGGGTTGAAGTAGGGGTGGTTTTGACAATATCAAATGATGCACCGCATGTGCGGATGGCAGGCAATACAAACTTTAATTACTACATACATATGTTATTACACGATCAGACGAGTCCCTCAAAGAAAATCGTGCTGTATACGAGATATGATAATTGTCGAAGTGATACTTTTTATTAATAATAATAATAATAATAATAATAAAATATTGCAGATTATATGATAACAACGTTTACTTCATATCTCTGAGAGCAATAAAAAAGAACTGAAATGTTCAAAAGATACGAATTATTATCAATTAAACGGGATTGAAAATATCATGAAAAACCGATTCATACTTGAAAAAAAAACGAAACCAAAAAGAATATACAATATAAAAGAACAAGTACTTAATAATTAATGTAAAGGCCAGCAATGCACTCGCGAGCCGTTTATCATTGAGAGTGTCCATGGGCGGCGGTATCACTTAACATCAGGTGAGCCTCCTGCCCGTTTGCCCCCTGTTCTACAAAAACAAAAAAAAGTACAAAGATAAGGCGCCTGCGGGGGAGCCCTAACAACTTGCTTGCTGTATTAGCGGGAAGGCTGGATTGCCCATGGGTTTCTTGTGGTCTATTGCAATGGACTGAATGTTACCTTTTTAATTTTATGATTTATAGCTTTCTATAAAATATTTAGGATAATATTGTAACTAACACATTAATAACCCTATGGACTTATGAGTGTCCGTTTGAATAAAAAAAATATTATTATTATTATTAATAAAAAAATATTAAATTATTATTTACATACCGACATGACTACAAAGCTTTCTAAGTTCCGTTAACTGCAAACTTACCTGAAATAAAAACATTAATTTAAATTATACCTTCATATACAATTAAAATCAGATACCAATCGATTAATTTAATAATTTAAACATTTGAAGTATCTATATTACAGTTCGTAAAACAAACATGAAACTAATATAACACGGCAAAGCAAATAAAGCCTAGTATTAATCTTAAAATTAAAACAAGCCCGTCTGTAACGAGTAAACACAGCCACAAGCGACCATTGCAGGACTTAATTAAAATACATTCACCACAGACAACATAGACTATGGAACAGATACTTCAATTTTGTATTTCGTATTTTGCATGCGATCGTCTGAATATATATTTGTATACTTGTGTTAATATTTTGTTGCGCTTCATAACATATACTAGTGGCGCTACAACCTTATAGGTTTGAGCCTAAGATTTTTCGTGTTCACGTATTGCGCGTATACATGAACACGCCGTCGACTTTTTGGGCCTAAGACAGGCCGGTTTCCTCCTGTTATTCTACTTACTCATAGACAGAGAGTTCTTTAGTGCACAGAACATCAAAGTACGACCTCAGTGATGAGAGTTGGAAGCTGAAGCCACTAGGCCAATACAGCTTATAAAACAAAGTTTCATTATAGGCTAAACTGTGTGAATTGGCAAGTTGGCATGGCTAAATTCTGACACGTAAAAAATACCTATCAATATTTAAGACGTCAAAATTAAATTACAGCACAAAGGCTCATTGGTCTAGTGGTTACTACCACTGACTGCGAATCCATGGGTCCCGGGTTCGATCCCCGGCTGAGACAAACATCGATGTGATAAGCATTTGGTGTTGTGCTTAGGTCTTGGGTGTTTAAATATGAATTGATATGTCTATCTTTCTATAATATGTATGTATATCCGTTGCCTAGTACCCATAACACAAGCTTCACCAGCTTAGCTTGGGACTAGGTCAATTGGTGTGAATCGTCCAATCATAAAAAAAAGTGAAACAAAAAAACGAAAATTTTTATAAAAACTCCAAAGTAATTTACGTAATATGCAATGTTCCGTAAATTCTTTGAGATTAATATTTCGGTCATTCGACAAGATAATTTTTAGCGCAATTTGGAAGCTCACCTGTTGTATAATGTAAAACAATTCATCATCCCTGATGAATTATTGTAAAAGCCCGCGGCCTACGTGAATGATCGATCAAAACTTTTCGTTTTTTCCCGGAAATAAAACATAATTACCGTAACGTTTATAGCTTTTGGAAATTAGTTTTTCTCATCGGAAGTGTTTATATGTGCTCAGTTATATATATACAGCTTACAAAGTAAACAATTACATAATTTGAAAAGAAAATTATATTAAGAAATAATTTTAACATGGTTAGTACGGAGTCTAAAACAAACTTAGACGTACTTTTGTTTTTTTACGATGTTTCATTGTTTTTATATTTTTATCTGTTGTTTTTAATTGCAATGTCTGTGTTATCTACTGTAGACACAATTTATAGCTCACTAAGCAAATTTTTGTAATATTTTATTGTTTGTTTTTAAATTTTAACATTAACTTATTAGGACCTCATCTATATTTTTATTTATTTTTTAGCAGTTCTGGCCTAGTGGCTTCGGCGTGCGACTCCAATCCTTGAATTCGTAGGTTCGATCCTCGGCTGCGCACCAATGAATGGACTTTCTGTATATTTGCGGAAAATGTCGTAACGAAACCGGCTTGCTTTAGACCCAAAAAGACTGACTGACTGTACGACGGACTGTATCAAGCACAGGAGGCTGATCACCTAAAAAGGTTATAGTTAAATTACAAAATATGATACAAATATTTAAAATAAAATCACTCCTGTGATAAGGATGCAATTTTACTATTATAGTTTATATTTATATGTGACAAATAAAGCTCCGTTGTTAGAACTCCACAAACTCTGACAAAAAAGACGCCATCTTAGCGACACGTGACAGCTGGGCACAAAGGGGCTTTTACAAAAGACGGTGACGTCATACGTTGATTGAAAGTCATCACTGCTCTACATATGTCATTCACCTACACTACCCGCAAATTAATTTTCATTTTTCCGTAAATTTTTATAGTTTTTCCTACAGTAGCCTGGAAGATTTCGCTTATAAGGCGGCCCGTAACCTTTCTCGATTATGTTATTATTTAAAACAAACACCGAGTATTATAACAACGGTTGTATAGGAAAACGTTTATTTTGTAATGTCTTCGTTTAATTTTTTGAATTAATTGTATGTTTTTAAACTCTTTAGTTTATAACAAATGTTTTGTACTGTGGTGTATCCCTTCAGGCATTAAGATTAAACCCCTTAGTGGTGATTTATGAATTTGAATTTTCTTTTTGCGTGTTGTTCCCACGAGAATGTAAGTGCGTGCTCCTATTTCACCATACCTCCTGCTGA
Organism: Pieris melete; assembly: GCA_963693345.1. NCBI lineage: Eukaryota > Metazoa > Arthropoda > Insecta > Lepidoptera > Pieridae > Pieris > Pieris melete. The sequence goes on along the minus strand of CAVNZK010000032.1, from coordinate 761,269 downwards.
TAGAGACAAATCATATAACAAGAAACAAAAAATTATATTCATTATTAACCATAAACAAAAAAATATATTCATACACGAATACAGTGATCGGCTTTCATCAATGGATGATCAAAATAAATATTACCAATGTCTGCAGTCTTCAAATCGGCCACAAAATATTCCAAGAGAGCAAGAATTCAAAAGCACAACGACGTAATTACTAAAAGACTGTATTAAAATCCAATCAAACCGGTTAATACACCTGTCTCCGACATTTAAGATACAAAAGAAAAGGATAGCTAACTCATACGAGTCTTGACAGTCTACTTAGTTTATACACGCCGCGGGCGGTCCAGGCATGAGCTTGCAATGACATCTAATTTGCTCTGAAACAGCATAACTAACTAACGGTAAGCATACGAAGTTTTAACTCGCATTTTATCTCTTATATCGGAGCTTTCTACTTCCAAGCTTGTAATTAACCTTTAATACAATATAAATTTATATTGAGAAAGGGATGAAGTATGTACAAGCATGATTTCTTTTTAATCAAAGGATATTTAGACATTTAGCTATTTTCTTTTTAGTACAAGAGCCAAACGGGCAGAAGGCTCACCTGATGTTAAGTGATACCGCCGCTCATGGACACTTACACTCCCAGAAGGCTCGCAAATGCGTTGCCGGCCTTTTAGAAATTGCTTTGTTCCTATATTGAAGGCTTTAAGAAAATTTAATGGCTGAATAGTAAGTAACTAGATTTTTATTATTACATTAACATATTGTTGTCAAACAGGATTGGGTGATAAAAGCACCATTTAATGATTAGTCATATGTATGGTGTCAGTATAAAATAAGATACCTACATATATATATATATATACGTATATGTAACGCTGTAGTCTGTAAAACAAATGTACTCTGAGTATTAAGTGGAATTATATATGATATATCATACGAGATGGACGTGTTTCCTTGATCCCTACAACGAACCTTACATAATATGTAATTTATTTATATATATTTTTGGTTAAAAAAAAGTATTTGTATTGGAAATGGTTAAAAAAAGTAGCTTATAAAACTTGGCGAATAAATAGAGACCCTTTGGGTCAAGGTTTTGTTTTTGCTTCTTTTTCTTGTCTGTTTTTGATTTCCAAATTGATGTCAATGTAAATATAAAACGCTTTAACTATTTATTGACGTTTAATTAAATATATAATATAGATTTGATAAGTAGCAAATAATTTTCTTAATCCTTTATAGATATGTCTACGTATATTTCTACTGTATATTTTTATAGGTAACAAATTTAAAATCACAAACTTTACTAACGTCAATTATGCTTTTTAACTCCCCCAAATCAAACAAGTCCAGCCAGGTTGAAGTTCTCTCATACTCCCCTAGAAAAAGTGAAAAGGAACGTCCACAAAGCCCTAGGGAAGAACCCCACGTGACATCGGAATGCATTCATTAAAGTGCATTGTGCAACTCCAGAATGCGAGCAATATTATACGCGTTGTCTATGAGTTATATCAAAAAGGTCGGCCAAGCGCAGAAAATGTTTTTATACAGTGAAAAGTTTACTTCCAGAGACAGCGATAACTTAGGCTGTATATCTCCCTATTCACAGTTGGAAAAGCTTCATTTGCAAAATAGTAATACAATAAATTCATAATATTGTTACGAGCTAGATAGGATAGAAAACGCTGTTGCTCTATTCAAGCGTTTATTATTAAATAAATATAATAAAAATAATACACGAGGAATTTAATAGTAATTAGAGTAATTCTGGAATGTGATAGAGCCTCTCCTGAATTGGTCATAAATCAGTTTCCTGAAAACGTCTCTAACTTGTGAAAAAATTGGGAACCATTTCGTAACAATATCTAGTATTTCTTACTACTAATGCACACATGCATGGGTAATGAGGCAGACACAATTCTATGTCTGTTTTTGTGACATACGACTTTACCTACCAAACCGAAACACTTTGAACTGAGACTCCAAGTTATATTGGTCGTCAAACATTTGTTAAATTTATATCATCACTTGTATGTATATATAAAAAAAAATAAAAAAACTTGTATTGTAACAATTTCAAATTAAGAACTTTTGTCCATGTAACAAGCTACAAAGATGATTTATCCTTCCGTGTAACACAAATGTTTAGCTTATGAGCTTATTCAAAACACAAACGCCACTTAGAGTTTAAAAAAAATTAAAAGAATTATAGTAAGCAGCGTATTATTTTTGCAACAATAATAAAATAATTGCATCCTAACCAAACCAAAATTATTATAGCATACCTTCATTGGGACACATACCTACTAAACGTACATATTTATTTCAAAATATACTAGAATAAACATAGCGTGTGTTTCTTTTACTAACGCAACAGTAATTTTAATGCTCTCGTATCCATAACTTTGTGAGTAATATCAACGTTATCTAAATTACACATATCCTTGAAACAAAATTCCCTTTAAGCCCTTTTAACAAACAAAATATTGTTATTGATATAAATTATACGATAATCAGTTTGTTTCTATACTAATATATATCTTTATATATGGCTATATTTTGGAAGTATGCTACTATGGGATATATTCTCTACAAATCCGAATCATTTGACACGTCGATCATTCGAACATCAGTCGAACAAAAAATAATTACGCCTCCACCTTCAGGATTTTTAGAAGTTGTTAGAAATAAGTAAGTAGTTTTAATGTTTTTAACGGATTAAAGTTATGTATTATTATAAATTTACAATTATTTAACATAATTTTAAATTTATCCGACGTTTCGCGTGCGAAAGATTTCTTTAAATGTGTAAAGGTTATGTCAATCAAAGACAATATTAAGTAGTTTTACGTCATCATTGATACGACTTATTGCAGAACGAAGAAATCGTCGTTGCGCAAAGTACGGTAGTGGACCGCCTTCACATCCGTGAAGCTGCTTGTTAGACTAGCGCAAGATAATCGGCAAGTTGTTAACAGCCAACCTTTAGCAATAGAGTAGCATCAGAAAAAGATGAAAAATATGTAAGCCCCTTAATTGAGAACTCAAAACGTATAAAGTATAAAGAGTTTACACTGTATTTTGTTTATCTAATGTTTTTTTAAGTGTAAGTAATAAAAATTAATTGTAATGTAATTAAACGGGATGAACACGGGTTCAATTTTTATTGAAGATTTTTAATCGACTCTGATAAAAATCCAATCGTATGCTTAACTGGGAATTGGGAGTTTACTAAAAAATATTGACACATGTAATACACAATTTAACCATTAAACGTAATAGTATAAATTTATATTATAAAAGTATACATAACAGCCTCATATTTTAAATCACGATTACAGACTTAATACAAATAATTGCAACTAACATAACGACCTGCAATTATAACACCCTCAAATGATAAAATTACTATTAAAATGCGACATTTTTTCTTCTCGGTCCATTGAATTTGTCTCAGAGTGCGTTTTCCCCAACTGTATAAAGTAGGAACATTATCCTCAGTATTATAGATGAGTGTAAACAGTATAAAATTATGAGAGACAAGTGTACGTACACCTCTGCTGTATTACATTTATTTTACTATTAATTGTTTAAGCATTTGTTTTTAACTAGAATTTGTTTTGTACTTACTAACCAAAATAGATCTTTGTAATTCAAAGTAAATTAATGATTACTATGATACTATGGATAACAATGCGAAACATTGGTGCCAGCGTTGAGGAGGTTATCAATTGATGTATTTACTTTGGAAACAAAAAATTCTTATCTAATGAATCTAACCTTTGATTAATCCGAACTATTAAGTTTGTTATTGAATTTTTAAACAGGGGAAGGAAGCTGGATGTTAAGTGACACCGCCGCCCATGAAACTCACACTAGTAAGCTTGCAAGTGCCTCCATTTTACAAATCGGTACGATTAACTTGCCTTTGCTTACATAAGATCAATATAATATAATTTCGTAATATAAATAATATGTATCGTTTAACTTTTCTTTAGACATTTCCTTAGCACACTAGTTTTAAATATTGGCGTGAAAAAATAAGAATTACTGAAACAATTTAAATGTATTTCAGATATTTTTATAATCTATTAAAACCCACAACTAATGCCTTAACTTTCGTAAGTAATGTTTTAACTTGAATAAAACATTTATAGGTAGCTTATATGTTTACAAAAATTTTAATGCTAATATATGCCAAACTGCCCTGCAAATATATGCCAACTGATTTTGCAATTTGTCACTTAAACTTGTCACAGAATCTTATTAAATGATTTTAGTATTCTCGTCACGAGACTCAAACTTTATTCCCACAACCGTCAAAAGGGTGTCAACTATTGACAGTGTATAGAGGTAACAGTTGTGCGAAATAAAAGCTCTTAAGAGATATTCTAGATGAGGGGATGTGGTATAATGGACTATTGTTATTATGTGTTTATCCCATAAAATGGGGACACGATGCAACCGTGGGTAACAGCTCAGTTTTTTAGCACCTATTAAAGAATATTATTCATTTTATTTATCATGAAGGAGCTTAAATTTAAAAAAAGTAATAAAGCTAAATGAAATATCTCTTGCGTAATGTTATATATTTTCCAGTCAAATTGTTAACTTTAATAGAATTTTTTGAGGCAATTGATAAATAAAACAAGTATCATGCATTGGATAAACTTTTACATACACATACAGCCTATTTTGATTTGAATTAATTTCCAACATAATATTTCGTATTCAAAATCCTACAGAATATCATCATTTTAATATCACGTAAAATTAATTAAACGGTATAGAAACATTTTCACGTAATTAATAAAATAAATTACGTTAAACTACAAAAGAGATATTTTCCATATGTTACTGAAGAATTGTGTGAAAACTCCGAAAATTGGATTCGAGCTTAAATAAAACCGCATATATTTCCATTCACCGACGCATCACGATTCACGGCTGAATCTACATGGGGCCATACAAAAAGATAAACTCAACTATCCACTCGCTAAACTTTTTAAAACAAACCGCTATACCAATCAAAACCCCATCTATTCCGACAAAAACAAACATAGAAACGCGCAAGAATTTGCTAGTCTAAATTCCTTTATTAGGTTCATACAGAAATAGGTTCTATTCTGCCGTGTGTAAATTCAAAATTGCTTGTACACATTAGTGCAATAAGAGGCTAGGGGGTAGACTACCGTCGGTATCCTAGGATACGGGCTGAGCCCGAGCTAGACCCCAGCATGCAATCGTTTAGCACAAGACAATTTAAACCTTAACTCCTTGTAATAGGTCGCATATTCTTCTGCAAAGAATAATGTTTAGGATAAGTACAGTTTTAGATGAAGCACTAGATATGAATTAGCTTGCAGCGTTTTCAATTCCTTGTTTGGCAATTACGTGCTCAAAAGATGAATGAAGAGCTTTTCGCTTTAGAGTTTTGAGATTTTTTTGGCTGTTTTGTAGAATTTTTAATACAAAAAGCGCATTATGCACATTTAAATTAACGTAACATTGGCTATACAGCTTTGCTTTGTTAATTATTATGGGCTCAGTCGACGTTTATTTTAAACGGGTATAAACGCGAATTTATTATATCATTCACACAAATAAACATTTAGAGTATGTACTTAACTTTTGAAAGAAGTAAATAAAAAGTGCTATTTAACATTTATAATAAAAATAACTAAATTTATTTTTATTCCATCTGAATTTGAAAGTATATTTTTAAACATTTTCCAAGTTCTGTGTACATTTTCCTTAAGCATTCGTTAACATTATTTCAAAATACGAAAGTACCTTTGTGTGCGCGAAAAACATCAAACCCTGTCAAGCAAAAAATATTCTCATCATATTTTCAGAAATAAAATTATTTCTGTGCTGACAGCTTTGAAGAGCCGTACCAATATTTACGAAAAATTACACGAATTTTCGCTTGGGAAAATTAAATTACCAAAGTCACAATCAGGAGTTATTTTGAGCTAGGTTTTAGGTCAAAAAGCCTCTACGTTTAGGGCTACGCAATTATGCCTCTACGGGTTACGCGTTCGTAGCTAATGCTACACAATCAATGTTATACAGCGTTTACACCCTTCGCGTATAATTAACACTTTTATAAAGGAAATGTGAGGAAACCGGCATGTCTTAGACCCAAAATACAGGCCGTGGGTTTACCTACTTGCCTATAAACAAATATGTTAAATAAAAATGATATACATACATATAATTGATTTGCATAGGCAAGTAGATGTTTTGAATTAGTTTTTTTTGTGTAAAAGACCTACTGAGATCGTCTACACATAATAGAAAAATCGATGTGTGCACAGCTGAGATTTAAAGATAAACATCGCGCGCCTTGAAAAAGCAGCTAATAGATATACCTAGTCAAACGTAGTAAAGCATGTAATGAAGAATAATATTAGCCCCGTCCACATTATAGTACATGATCTACAAATATGTTCAAATATAACAGCTCTTAATTATTTTATATGCAAATGATTATAAATATTAATTAATATGTACGAAATACATATATGGATTTCCTGTTTTTTTTCTTAAACTGAACAGCATCATATATATAATGTTATATCTGCAGTATATCTTACAAACTATGTTAATCAAATGAAAATTATGGTAAGCATAAATGTTACAAAAAATTAAAAGGCAAAAATAAAAAACCCGATAAAATTCCACTTCCAATTTTAGATTTTACTTGTATTTTACTAAACAATAAGTATTGGTAATAATATCTGTTGTAAGACTATTTATTTATATTAACATATTTGTTTTTTTATCCATCCAAGCATCCATGATTGGGTTTCTTCTTGGGCTATGTGACTTTTTATATTCTACAAATTATAACACAAAGAAGAAAATGTCTCATTAGCTAGTTTTCTATAAATATTTAAAACATCTTAACATTAAACTGATGGTTTACTTAATAATCCTAGAGCAAGGTTCGGCGTATTATAATTGTATTTAAATTGATTTTCAATGAAAACACCGAAAAAATCCACGCAGACGGAACTTCAGGCAGAAGCTAGTATTATATAAGTAATTCGAATGCAGGAAGTATCGCCATCAGGGAATTACAACCGCAATTACGAGTTTAATATTACTTGTTGCTAAACGCAAAAATTCAGAACCGCGTTAATGTTTTACGAGTAACAAAATGGCGACCAAAAGTTTGCACTCCACACGTGTCAGTGGACTTTGAACTCTGTGTCTATACACACACAGTTGAAATGTGTTTTTTTTTACTTTATGAGATTCCAGGCATATAGCCTTTAATAGTCCGTCTGGGAGTTTTCTCGTAACTTTGTCTCGTAAAATGAAAGCCTCAAGGTTTCACATATACTTGGGGTCCAAATATATGTTTATAAAGGAAAATACAGCAGATGAGGGATTTGGAAGATTAACGAGTCGTATATTCTTTTTCATTATTTCGGGTAAGATAAAACTCATATCTCTATATAATATTAGTAATAATTATAACAGTGATTAAAACCTAAAAACATTTTTTTTAAAACTATAGATTCAAATTATAACGAATAAATAAATAAATAAAAATCTGTTTATTCATTTTAAATACATATGCATTGCAATGTGTAAGATTTGGGAAGCCTTTTAAGTAAGAATAACCTGTGTATGTGTGTGTCCAGCTCTTCCATAACAAACTTAAGTTATAATTTCATAAAATGTATTTATAAATAATTTAATTACATTTTTTATTTTATTTACTTTTCAACTGTTATGAACACGCCTGAGTGCATGAGTGAGTGTGTGCAAATGTGTAAATGAGTGAATGAAAGTAGTGTCAACTACATAGTAGGTCTCAAAAGCATCTCTAACACTGCGTAAGGTATGCTCATAAGCCAGTCTTTTAGTCGTACCTTTACATTGTGGACGGTGAGCGGTTAGATGTTAAGCAGCCTATTTAATTTATTTATTTATTTATTTATTATCACTTCGTTGCATATACATTAATATAGTACATTTGACATAATTAAATAAAAAGGAGAGCAACTGGCGGCCTTATCGCTTTCAAGCGATCTCTTCCAGGCAACCACAATTTATTATATACATATAAGAGAAGTAATAATAAAACAATGAAAATAAAAGTTGGGGAAACCAAATTTTATTTTTAAATGGAATCTCGCTGTTTTCCTTAACAGCTTAGGTCAGGCTGTTTGGGTGATCATAGCTCGGCGGGAATGAGCTTAATCTCGCGACTAACGTAAGGGCGTCTCCTGGAAGACTCATACCTCGGCTTGGGTCGTCGAGGGGAGGGAATACAAATACTTTACCGATATGTAATTATAGGTGACGGTGCGTTTGGATAATACGAGTATAACTTAAAACGCGTTGAATGATGTTTAATTTTTTTCAAAGGCGCACAGTATTCAAAATCCGATAGAATAATCGTTCAACGTAATCACAATGTTTCAATCGTGCTTACATTATCATTTATCGGACCCTTCTATCCCATGTAAATTACAAAATAATTCACCGTTATCTATACATTTCATTCAAGAAAGAAAAATATTTGGTCATTCAGATGTTTCGAGCTTCGCCCGGCGAGGGCACGGTAACCAATTACGGTCATTTATCAAAATGCCCGAGTTCAGTAGCTCAGCTGACTGTGGATTTATTTCTTCGTAGAGTATTTCTTAAACATGGAACGTTTATTTAAAGAGGATTTGAACTTACGTAAACCTTGGTCATATCGTTTTATATTAAGAATTACTACACGAATTTGATAAAGAACAGTTTGAAATTGATTTAAATTAAAAAGAATGGCTTAGTTTCTGAGAAATGTATCGATCATACATACAATTACTCAAATCAGGTATGCCATATTCATTCAAGTGAAATATAAAGAACATTTATAATTTTCAATTCACCAACAAACTATTACAATTCCCGTTGATTTTTGTGTCACTTCTCTGTTTATGACCCGTTGAAGTGTCAAATGATTCAGATTTTAAATAAGGGTGCGATTACCCTAACGATTATGCGTTTTAACCGTGGCTGCGACCGGGATTCCTTTTAATCGTAAGTTGCTAGTACGGTGTAGAAAACCATGACTAGGGTTAGACTTAAACAGCCTAGTTGTCTACAGAATTCAAGCAGTGTATTGAATAACCATTATTAAAATCGGACCTCAGCTATTATTATTCCTACAAAGAGCATTAAAAAATAGGCGTAACTAACGGAAATACTCGTTCAACCCTGTCCCCTTCGCTTTGAGCTAATTTTTCAGATCATGATAAGGGGACCTTGAGGCGACGAGGGTCACTCGGTTGGACATACGAGGGGAGAAATTCATTTTGTACCAATGCTTAATCTTTTATATATTATAGGTAAGTGTACTTTATAGCTTTGCTCGTTTGTTTCTTATATTTTATATTTTTAACTAGTTACCTCTGCCTGATATTCTTAAGTTGAACACTTTGTATAATATAAACACTATATACCCCCCAATTCAGCTGGTCCCCGTGGGTAAAGCGACGAACAAAAAAAACATTAAGAAAAAAAGGCGTTCCACATCACAACAATCAAAATATTGCAGTTTTAACGTAAGATCCTATCATCCAAAACTAGACCATTAGATCTGAACAAAGCATTGAGAAAAATCAGAGAAAAAAAAGAGAAATTGAACAATATCGCGTTTTACCCTTAAAGGGGCCATACGATACTAGACCACTAAAACCTTATTTTTTTAAAACATACTAAAACAACTAATATTAAGAAATTCAAATAAAACAACGCAAATCAATAAACAAAATAATAGTGCATTTTGGAGTCGGTTAACTTTTTCTTGTTTTGGGTATTATGTCCAAATTAAAACGAAATATTTCGATTTAAAACAAGCTCAAAATGCTATAATTCAATTAGTTGTTTAAACACGGATACACAAACATTCTTATCGAAAATACAAATATTTCAACCCTAAAAATTCGGTGCAAACAAACTTTTCCACGTATCGAGGGGACTTTAATACCTACAATCTACATACTTGTGATTTCTTAAATTTACACTGTAGGATTGTAATGTAGGATAAAATATTAAATAAGAATTTTATAAAACAAAGAACAAACCAGTGGCGTACAACCTTCTACCTTCTAAGTCTGGGCCACAGGTTTCTATATCACAAAACAATCATTAATATTTCTTATCAGATATGTGATCATCCTTCTGTGCCAAACCATCGACATTTTTGGGTCTCAATCATGCCGGTTTTCGCACGATATTTTTTTTTGTTGAATGCGCACATAGACGGAAAGACCATTGGAGCAAAGCCCGGTATCGAACCTACGACCTTAGGGATATAAAGGTCTGAAACTGAGAACTGGAAGTTTTATTAATGTCTGTACGACTTCATCTTAACTGAGTAAAAAGGAGACCCGAATAACAAAAACGAAGAAAATTATTTACCTAGGAACCTATATTATACATATCCCTCCAGAATTGCATATAGAACAATATCTGAGAATTACTATACGAATTCGATAAAACTTCAACTGTTTCAAGTTGATTTAAATAAAAAAACATAATCTCGATATGGCTTAGTTTCCGAGAAGTGTGTGAAACAGACATATAGTATTATTTTTATTGGACAAAAATTAAAAAAACAAAATTTTCTTCTATAATATCTCTTTATTATTATAATTTTACTTTTCTTAGAGACAGAAAAATCTAATAATTCACTCATTTACTGGAAGCATCACCAACTTCATCAACCCATAATCTTAGGGTTTTATAAAATAAACACGAGTTGTCACGCTAATCAAACGTCACGCACGAGGGGCCCAAAGTAAATAGCACCTTTTTCGGGATTAAGGAAAATAACAAGCGGTTTAGGGTTATTTTTTGACGTGATAAAAATGATAGGAACAACAATATGTTTCAATACTATTTTAAAATTTCCTAATTAAACCGACTTCAAGGAATTCGTGTTAACTATGTATGAATATACAGTATATCATGTCACGCTTGAAGTGATACACGATACACGTTATTAACCAACCACAAAAACGGAAACGTTCATCTTTTCTTTTATATTCTCGACCACCAGGAGCAAGAATCGATATAGAAAGTAATAGATGACCTTGATACATGGGTTGGGCTTTAAGATGGTTAAGGGTGGCTAAGTCGTTCAAAAAAATTATTGATGAGAATGGAAAGTAGAAGACACTATTGAACTATATTAAAGAAGAATTTTTCTTTCCTTAAAGGCTAACAACGCACCCTCTAAAAATGGGATACACATGGGCTGCGATGAATGCCCTTTATGGGTGTCTATTAGGTTATTTTACCTCCCGTAAAAAAAAAATATAATAATTTATAATACTGCAACTTTTCTTTATTGATTTACTGCATTAATGCCAAACAATAATTATAATATATAGACTAACTTACATACAATAAACAAATCTTAGTTCTGCTTAAAATTATAAACAACTGGCATACATCTCTCAGTCTTCCAAACATGTCACAAATATGAGCTCCACTCAGACAGCAAAACATGCCTCCGGGAAATATAAGGAAATACAATATATTACGTGAAATTAACTCCTGAATCATTTTTTTTTTATACAAAAGGGTCTTGTGTTGAGTGTTGTCCATGAACACTTATCAATAGCCAGAAGTGCGTTGCCTTTTAAGAATTTAAACGTAAAGTCTAAAATATCTATTAATGTTTTGTCTTTATCGCTCTTGCCGTTCGGCAAATATCAACATATCTCTATCTGCTTACCGCATACAAGCAAACACACTTGTAAATTACAATTAAATTATTTAATAAATTAATCTATTAGATTTAAATAAATCCATTTCCCTTTGTGTTCTGCAATGTACAAGTTAAAAGTTTCATTAAAAATATATTCTGATATTTAAAAATACATCGAATGTTGAAATCGTGCGTCATGGACACGTTCAGTTACAATTAAAATAATTGAACTGAGGGCGATATCGTATTTAATATTTTAAAGTTTTTTATCACGATTTATATATTGTGATGGTGAAGCGATTCTCAACTCTATGGGTTTATTTTTTGATGGCCAAGCGTGGTACTGGAGCTACTTGTAGTCTTCCTTTGTTTAACCAATTCGACTTAGGGTCCTTCAAGAAAAGAGCTTACCAATTCTTAAAACCATCTGACACGCTACCCACATAAGAGATAGAGTGACAAGTACTCAAAGAATACGCCTTTGAAACAAAATAATACTTAAGATTAAGATAGAAATTACAAACGCCTAAGACACGAGTTGAACAAGATAGTATGAGCCGCGGGCGAATAGACTTCACAGTATATTTTAATCAGTATGTGGCCACTGCCAACTAAAGTATTTCCGAAACAATTCGACTTAGGGTCGAAAGAGCGTACCAACTCTTAAAAGGCCGGCAACGCACTTGCGAGCCCTCTGGCAATGTGAGTATCCATGGGCGGTATCACCTAACATCAGTCGAGCCTCCTACCCGTTGCCTCCTATTACATTAAAAAAGTCACGTAAATATTAAATGTGATTGCATATGAGACAAAAATAACTAATCATATTATTTATGTAGGTAACTTTTGCATACTTACAAATGTCAAAAGAGAATCAAAGAGAATCTAGAGGATCTAGAATGACGTAGATAATAAATACATACTTCTATGTAAATACTAGCTGACCGGGCAAACGTCGTTTTGCCATATCATTTATAATAAAAAAATAGGGGTTGATCGTAGAGGGGTGAAAGTTAGGGGTTGTATGTATTTTTTAATGCTGTATCATAAAAAAATAGAAATTAAAAATTTTGTCTAAAAAATAAAAAAAAAACTGAGGGGTGGACCACCCTTATTATTTAGGGGTGTGAAAAATAGATGTTAGCCGATTCTCAGACCTACCCAATATGCTTACCAAATTTCAGAGGAATCGGTCAAGCCGTTTCAGAGGAGTATGCAGACTAACATTGTGACACGAGAATTTTATATATAAGATACAATGATAAGGATCTTTATCTACGTTACATTATCACATAAAAAATATCACACTTTTTATCATGACGTATAATTAAGTATTCAAGTGATAGCGTTGTTGGCCTAATGGCTTTAGCGTGCGACTCTCATCCCTGAGTTCGTGGATACGATCCTCGTCCGTGCACAAATGGACTTTCTTGCTTTGTGCACATTTAACATTCGCTCGAACGGTGAAAACATCGTGTGGAAACCGGCTTGCCTTAGACCAAAAAAGTCGACAACGTGTGTCAGGCAGAGGAGGCTGATCATCTTCTTGCCTAATGATAATGAAACAAATACATAAATCCGAGGGCCAGACCTAAATAGGTTGTACCACTGATTTATTTTATTTATTCAACTGTTGGAATAAATCTGTGTCCGCGATGAGATGAGATCCTTCGTAATCTAGTGTTTAAAACAATTTAGCGTTCATTTAGCGCTTTTCTTTTGTTTTCAAAAACCCCTGTTTGCTTTTAAAAGTAATTCCGTGTTCATTTGTGGTGCCTCCTCCAAGATTTAATTAAACTGTGTTGTTATTATAAAGAAAAGTCCAGATTTATCAGCTATTATGTGTCAACGTATTTAAGTTAATACAAGCACTTTCTGAAAAAACAGGTCAGTTTTGTATCGCGCAGCCCGGACATACAAATACCACTATTTAAGCCTCGAACTGTTTAAGCTAACGCGGAATATGCTTTAATAGCGTAAGCGTATGAGGGGTGTGCTCATGATGCAGGGTATTAAGATACCCTGCATCATGAGCACACCCCACATACACACCCTCACACACATACCTACACTTTCACCCCTCCACACCTTAGCCGAATTGGGTATTACTTAATTAAATGTATTTAATAATTTTCTTGATTTTTTCCTTTTGTAAATGATTGAGCCTTTTTGTATATATCATTTTGGCAATATCTTTAGTATATTTGTTTTTTGTTTTATATTATATGTAAGGTGTAGTATTACGAAATACCTAAATAAAGTTTATAGACTTGAAGCCCATTAAAACCTAAATTTCTTTCAATTCTTTGTTAGCGAAGTCAACAAAAATTATGATAAAATTAAAAATAAATAAATTATCAAAATATATGATATTTTTATACATATTCAGTAAGTCTGAGAATCGGCTACTATCTTTCAAACCCCTAAGTAATTAGGAGTGTCCACCCCAAAAATTTTGTTTTTATTTTTTAGACAATATTTTTTTTTATAATACAGCATAAAAAATACATACAACCCCTAATTTTCACCCCTCTACGATCAACCCCTATTTTTTATTATAGTAGATAGTTATAAGTGAACTAAAAAAATGTTTCCTAGAAATAATATACCTGGCAAAACGTCGCTTGCCGGGTCAGCTAGTACTTATATAAAACGAAATATATTCTTACAATATTTCAAAGGATAGGTCACAGCCAGAAGGCTATTTATCATTCAAAGTCGTGTCCTAACTCATCTAAAGAATTATTATTCCTGTCTTGTACGAATCCATTCGCTTTAAAAATTCCCCTCACACTCTTGTTACCGGTAATTTTAAATTCCGCGCGATTTGATTATTGAAAATACTATAAGTTAAAGTTCATAGAGATTTGAATATCGTCATGAATATGAAGCAGGCTTGGATGGCGTTTGACCTTGTTTTCTAGAATATTAGATCACAAGGTTCGAAAGAAAACGTATATACTCGTGATTATTTCTACACGAGAAAACATTAGATTTTTATGTTGGCTTGAGTTAGTACCTGTTACCCCTGAGATCTTGCATTCAAAACCCCTTGAAGACAACTGTGACTATATATTAAGACTCAAAAACCGATAGCTGTTAGGCACACAAAAGGCCAGAATTGGTTGCAGCTGCATTGACGATCTTAAGTATATAATGAGCTACTATTATTAATAAGTTATATTTTAACTTACATATATCATCTATATGAATAAAAATAAATTGTTTAATCACTAAGCACAAAACTCGAAAACGGCATAAGTCGAGTATTTTTTTATTTGTTCCTTGATCTCTGAGGCAGGGTTTTATGGAAACAAAAATTGAAAAACGTAATTTAATTTACTACTCCTTAGGTTTTTATTCCGGAAAAGCTAACAGTCTCTATGGGGTAGACCAGTAAAATATTCCATTTGTTGGTATTTAGCTACTAAAAAGGTAGGCTAAGCTAGGCTAAATTAAGGCGAAACGAAGTTCGTGGGGGCAGCTAATTAATAATAATAATATTAGAATCCATTGACATTGACATTTCACACATTCCAGAATGTTTACGAACAATCTCATATAAAAAATAGTCAAAGGAAAAACAAAACAGCAACGAGGAATTATCCAATATTACAATAGTTGTTTACCATTTGGCGACCAGCGTAATTTCCATATTCCGTAGAATAATATCATCTCTTTGATATTGTATTTCGTGAAGGAATCTTAAAATAGAACATTTATTTTCTTGTGCCGGAGATTATTTGATGATCTATAAACATGAGTATAATTTGATTCGACTGTTTTATCTTTTCTCCTCATTCGTTATTACGTTTATTTTTATTTAGATGTACTGTGAAGTCCTTGTCTCTGCCGAGAATAAAAGGCAAATTAGAATGGCTAAAGATGCTAGGACACGTTTAGGCAACATCTGGAAGAAAAGAGGAATTGGTATCAAAACCAAAATAAGACTGATAGCTCTAGTTCCCTATCTTCGGCCTTACAAAGCCCAGAGGCGATGAGAACTTGGAGAAACTGATCGTGGCTGATCGTGGACAGAGAAGGCAAAAGATCACGATAATTCTATTCTTCAGTCTCTTAAGTGAGATATTTCGTTAGGGAATTATAAAATATGCCTATATTACCCATTATTATCGTTTAGGTTATAATAAACATAATAGTATCAAAATTCGTTTAACGTAACTTATGAGACCACAGGATTATACAATGCAGTGTTGGCCTAGTGACTCCAGCATGCGACTCTCATTCCTAAGTTACTGGTTTCTTTAGAATAATTGAAATTTATTAACATAATTCACTCGATAAAATATTGATTTACATTATTAATCCCCACTTTAACTCGCAACAAACTTTTTAATACACGTATCTCACAAAATGGAATCTCTTTAAGTACGCAACTTTTGATCGATCACAAATCTTGTTCCCCTCCTGTCAGTGGAATTATGTTACCCCTGGGATGATCCCAGGGGAATATGATTCTTATGTCGAGGGGATCAAGATTAAATTCGATTAAAACTGAAAATGTATTTTGTAGCCAGGTGTTATAAAAGAAACACTTCGACTCAAAGAATGGCACATTGTTACTTGATGGATTTGGATATGATTACACTCCATTTTATTATTTTATATGGCGCAAATATGAACATAGCAGCTCCTAGTGTTAGTGACGGCGGAATCATATAACATCAGGTTAGCTTCCTATACGCCCCGTTTATACATTAAAATATATAATATGTTAAGTAAATGTTTTTAAATATAAAAACCGAGCGTTAGGTTAGGAAGTATTTGCCCTGCACCACCACTATGTGGAACCAGCTACTTACTGAAGTATTTCTGAAGGGTCCACAACTTAGGGTCCTTCAAGAGACGTACCAATTCTTTAAACCGGTAACGCACTTGCGAGCTTTCTAGCAGTGTCTGGTAGGCGGCGGTATAACTTAACATCAAGTACGCCTCTTTGCCCCCCTTCGCCCCTGTTCTTTAAAATTAATTAAATAGAAAAAATGCCGTTTTATAATGTGTGTATGTACCTACTGCATACATTATTTAATTTTATAATAATGTATGCAGTGTATAAAACAAATATATTAATAAAGAGTTTATGTTTGTAATGGGAACCGTCTGTCGATGACTGTGACGACTCATTGGTCTAGTGGTTAGTACCCCTGACTGCGAATCCATGGGTCCCGGGTTCGATCCCCGGCTGAGACGAACATCGATGTGATGAGCATTTGGTGTTGTGCTTAGGTCTTGGGTGTTTAAGTATGTATTTATATGTCTATCTATCTATAATATGTATGTATATCCGTTGCCTAGTACCCATAACACAAGCTTCACCAGCTTAGCATGGGACTAGGTCAATTGGTGTGAATTGTCTTTAAAAGAAAAAAAAAAGAAAGAAATGACTAAGTTTTACAATGAAAATCCTGAGAAACAGCTTCGTTTAGCACAAGGTGTAGTAATAATAACTAGTATTATGTATGTAAACTTTATATCACATAATATGTAATATAAAGCTCCTTTAATACGATTTTTCTATCCAAGCTAACGTTAGTTAAAAGATGTCCTTACTAATATCAAGAGTTCGTTAAGTTGATTGAACTTCTAGTCAAGTCAAAATCATTCATTCACAATGTAGACTTATGAACGTCAATAAAGAAATACTAGTTCTAATTTTACATTTATTGCCAGTTCTCAAATCAAGGGCGTAGAACGGACTAGAAGAACTGGCAATAAACTCTCCGCCACTCTGTAGTTATATTTTTGTGTTGATATGAGAGAGGTTATAATCTTAAAGCGGTGTAAAAACAATTTTAAGTGCATCCTTTATATTCATTACAAAAGCTTAACCCATACAGTCAAGTCAACCGGAAGAACGCATGCTTGCCCTTGACCGCACGCCTAGGGCCACACCGGGAGCGTAGCTTACGCTTGGACCTCTCTAGAAACGAACACTAAGGACCCTCTTGTATAGGCCTTTATAAGCCTTGTAAACTCAGCCTGTTTTATATGGTCGGTGTACCTTTTAAGTACACTGATATATATTGATAAACTTTATTTTCATTTTCTATTTATACAGCTTTTATTTACAATTAAGTATACAGTATTTACAATTATTGTGTTACATATCCATTGCACTCCCTTTGCCCAGCATACCCAATACCAGTACCCCTCTTACCCAACTACGTTATATAAGGAAACGGACAACAGAGACTCAGAAGCTTTTGATCGGATACCTCATATCGGACCGGTCAATTCTCAACTAGTTAAGTTTATAATATAATACATTTTTCGTGCACCTAATATCGGGCCGATTAAATAAGTATATTTAGTTAAGTTCATTATTGTAAAAGTAATAATTAATTAAAGTAATTCAACACATTTTGTTTTTGTTTGGGATTCGCCGCTGGCCGTCACTTAATTATTGTCTTAACCCACAAAGTAATTAAAATATTTAAAAATTATATAAAAGAAAATCAAAACAAATTTAAAAAGTTTGGTCCCTGTAGCAGTGTACCTTTAACGCTGGCAGCATTTCCTCGCTGTATTGCGATACATATTCGTTGAGCCAGGAAAGTGCCCGCTCTGGGGTCACCGGTGGTACTATTAGGCGCGTACTTAAATCTTTATAAGCGCCTGTGCACTTGAACCCCACGGCCCAAGAGTCTCTACTCCAAAGGGGAAAAAAAAGAAGTTGGAGGATAAACTTTACTACATTTACGTTGTATGTTTTGATTAAGCTTCTTTAACGGATTATTGCATAATTTTAGGTAGAACACCAACTTTTTTCCCTTTAGAATGTCTGTTAAATTGGTCATATAAATGTCTACGACTTGTTAGTATTACTACATTACAGTCTATGTGGGAAATTAACATTCGCTCAAACGGTGAAGGAAAACATCGTGAGGAAAGCGACTTGTCTTAGATTCAAAAAGTCGACGGCCTGAGTCACTTGTTATCTACTTGCCTATTAGATTGACAAATAATCATAAAACAGACTCAGAAATCTGAGGCCTAGACCTAAAGTCTGTAGCACCACTTTTTAATAACTCGTACATAATTCGGTAGCAACAAAATCGTAAGAGCAATTTAAGTATAAGATTTTGTATTACACAGATATAAAAAGATGTATAAGAAACGTTAAGTCTTTTTGTAAAGGTACATTTAATCACCCCCGTACCTCTGAACAATGGGGGACATTAATTGATTGATGCTACAAAGGGGAGAATTATTGGAAAAAGGCATTTACAATTCCACCTTCGGCCCCCACAGAATCACCCATTGTTGATTTATACATTTCACCTAAGATTACGACGGCTAATTTACAATCGTAAAAGTCTTCTGTAAATGTTACATAATTGGAATCTATTTGTATTATATTAACTCTCACATTAATGCTTTGTATTTGAGAATCAAGATTCATGTATTTCCCTTTTAAAACTTATTCATGAAACTACACATAAGAGTACTCATCTGTCTCTTCTAAACACAATTTGTTAGAGAAAGAGTCCGTGAAAAGAGTGCAATTAAACTTATTTAATAATTCAAGTATGTATATTTTTAATAACGTGCCTTGTGAGAATGTTAAAGGAAGACGAAACGATAGCGCGTCTCGCTTGGTTGTGATAAGTCAACAGCATCTCTAGTCCATACATAATATTCAGTTTAATTATGTTATAATACAAACAAAAAATACAAAGAATGGCAAACCTGATGTTAAGTGATACAGCCCAGACATTGCAAGAAGGCTCGCAAGTCCATTGCCAGCCTTTTAATAATTGGTACGCTCTTTTAAGGACCCTAAGTCGAATTGGTTAGGAAGTACTTCAGTGGGCTGCTGGCTCCACATGGTGGTGCGCGGCAAAAACTGCCTAAATGGATGGTATTTTGTATTCTGCTTTGACATCCGATGGTGAAACTTAGTTCAGAAAGTGACTGGTCGTCGAAGATTGGAACCGCTCTTTGTTGGATACTGGCAAGCTGAAGTAGCTGGTTTGTATTGTTACATGCTGGCCAGGGACGGCGGCGCTTTTCATATTTTTGAATGTATGTCAAAATGTTTGTTTGTATCTTGCGTTTGTCCTAACTTTGAGCTCCATATAAAAAAATGTGTGCGTGTACTAGGTGTACACACGTAAGAAGTGAAACTTCTTTATGACCTTATTTTTCGAAAAATGATCAACTATATGCAACTTTAAAGAAATTGGTTAAATAAAGTTAAATTAGATAAAGTTTAACAAAAGGCTTTTATTATCATAGACATGAATGCAAATACAATTATTTCATTTTAACTTATTACCCGACTACTATGTAGTACTAAGATTATTACAGAATTTCATTAATTGTAATAGAATTATTAGTATTACCATCATTGTTATCGTTATTATATATTTTTGTTACTAATAGCTTCGAATCTCTTCGGATCAACCGTGGTAGGGACAAGACAAGTGTGTAAATTTTTTTCCAACGCCGATAAAGAAGTTTGACTTCAAAAAGCAACATGGCGCGTAACCTGCTACAAAATTTCTCCCATACGTCGATAAAGAAGTTTCACTTCAAAAGATGGCGCGTAACGGAAAAATGTGACGCGTAACGAAAAAATGTTACACTAAATTTTTTTCCAACCCCGATAAAGAAGTTTCACTTCAAAAACAGTTGGTCTATTACAATCGACGCACGCGATGTCTTTTGCTATACATTCTTACCACCCTGAAGTGAAGAACAAAACAACAAACAAGGTTCTCATTTTTCGCCAATGTTTGTAAAGCCAAATCCTTCAAGTTACCTTCCCAATTTCTGAAGCGTCAAATAATATTTTTTTATAGCTGTGGATTATTCTAATCGATTTCAAAGTTTATTTACGAACAATTCACAACTAAACAAATTGAAAGAATAAGAAAGATCGCAATTCTCCACGGGCTCTGATGGATTGCTCCCTCTACTTTAAATTTTTCAAGTTAAAAGTTTTCCTGAACTCTGTGTGAGACGTATGTTTACTTTCTTAGAACTTTGAACGTTTTCACTGAATAATAACTAGAAATCCGTGAGGATTTACTATTCGTCTTTGTTTGTTGGTGTAACAAAATAGTTCGCTAAGAAAAACAATATATCGGATAAAACATACAGTATTCATTTGGCATGCTGCTATCAAACGGTCCAATTGACGGAAACGGATTTTTACTCTAATTTTCACAGCTCAAGAAGAAACAAAGAACCATTCTTAAATAGAACATGTGTAATCATAAAGTGCAGTCCAATAAAATTTGGCACTTTTCTACTGGTTCCAACTTCAAAGGCTGCAATGCAACCTGGAAGTACCTGAGGTTCCGCAAAGAGTGACTCAAAGTCCAAATAGCCCAGAATATAAAACCATCTTATGATCATCGTAGTTTGAAATACATATCAAAGTACAGTAGAACCTCGTTAAGTCGAACCTCGATAAGTCAAAAACCTCCAAATCTCGAAAAAATGCTTTGTTCCCTTCCCTTAAAACACCAAAACCTCCATTACCGACTTTAAGAACTTGCCGACAATGTGAGTACACTATTGTATCTTAGAAAACATTTTAAGAGTATACAATAATAAATATTTGACTCATGGAAACACGTGTTTGCTTGCTTTGTGTCAGGTGTTCAATTTTGATTCCCTTTGAAATTTAGCTAAGCCAGTCATTTGTTTTCGACTTAAATACGTCAGAAGTAGTTTGGTTCTACTGCAATACACATCAATTAGTACAACAGTTAACATGAGTGCTGTGAAACGTAAACTAAAAACTTTGAGTCTTGCTGAAAAATTAGAAGAAATCCTCCATAAGTTGAAAACTCTATAACTCGAATTTTTTGGCGTCTCCCTTGATGTTCGACTTATAGAGGTTCTACTGTATAATACTGCAGACCAGATTTATGGAGCAATAAGCCTGAAGCAGACAAAGTAATCAAATATAAAAGCCTTATTAGGAAAATCATTACCTAAATACGATTTTCAGATTAATCTTCCCATTAAGACCAAACCAAGGAAACCTAGAAAACCTTTGCGGTTACAACTAATTTAATCCGCTTTAAAATTCCAGCTTTGTATCCAGAAAGAAACCATTATTCCAGCCACTGATTTTCAACCGCCAACTTCTTACAAATTAAATTTCTGCCTTTGTTTTTGACTCAGAGGTCTGGAATGTACTCTGAAATTGCGAAGGTTTATACAAGAAACCCTTGCAAAGGTTCTATAAGTTACCGTGATTGAGATTATTTTAAATAAATATTTTTTATTCTATAACAGTGGGCAAACGGACAGTAGGCTTATCTGGTGTTAAGTGTTACCGCATTGACACTCACTTCAAGCCACAAGGCTCGCAAATGCGTTGCCGTTATATTATCATTTGTACAACCTTAGTATTTCAAATTTATTTTATAATAATTTTGTCAAATCAAATTTATTTTAACCCCATCGAATTCATAATAAAACAAAAATATGTATCAATAATTCAATGATTTGAAAGAATGCTATATATAACAGACACTTAAAGCTCAGCTTATTGATATAAGCTTTTAGATGATTTTCGATGAGTTTATCTCAGAGGTCGGCACTCGTGAGCCCTCTGGCAGTGAGTGTCCATGGGCGGCGGTATCACTTAACATCAGATGAGCCTCCTGCCCGTTTGCCGTCAGTTCCACATGAATAGCGTATGAATTAGAACTAAATATATAAACTCTTTATACAAAACCTTTACAAATTTAAAAAACTTTTAAGAGTACATATTATAATTAACAACATATCTATAAAATACCAATAAAAACATACGAGTATATATGTCTATAAAAATCCTTAAAGATCAATATAAATTAATAGAAAAATAGGTAATTACAAAACATCAAAAAGTATACTACTAGCAATTATTTATATCTGTGAAGGAGCGTCTAAGAAATTATTATTGTTCATATTGTTAGAAACTAATATTTTTATGTTATATGGTTTATTTTCAAATAACTTCACAACACAATGTACATACTAACCTACACTATTCTCACTAAGGGAATGTAATTCTTTGAGGAATAAAGTCTCTTTGAACCGAACTTCCCGAAAACTACTATTACAAATAGAAACAATGGTGCTAACGTAACGTAACATATCACATAACTCTACATACGCCCTTTGGACCAGAGATGCTTGTCCAATCACGACAAAAACGCACTATCGTTTGGCCTTTCATTCTACATTCACCAAGGTACATTCTGTCTAGTCTGACATAGCTGCTCTTTCAACATTGAATACAAACAAACCCAAGAGCGACGTTGTGTACTTAATGAGACTTAAATCGAGTCTCGCGTCGCAGGAACAAGTGCATCTTTCAAAGAAAACTTATGTAATGACGTTGTACCTCGCGTTAACAGGTTTTGTAAAAACGCAATATGAAAGCGTAATTAGTAACAGTATACGGCGAAGCAAATTTCCTTATGAATATAAACTCCTTTTAAAATGAAGGTGCACTGAAAATTTGAAACAAAAAAGTTTAATTTTGTCACTTGAACTACTAGACAATCATATAAGTATGTGTTCTAACTTTAATATATAACAATAATTGTTACCTCGCAAGTAAAGGCATACTGTGTAACTTTCACGAGCCGTGAAGAAATCATTTTTTTTTTAATGAAGATTAAAGAAATGCATAGCTTATATATTCTATGTAAATCTTAGAATAAACAAAAATAAAAGCTATATCTTTCGTTATTTAGTTTACATATATTTTGGACTCTAAAAGAAATTGTGTCTAATAACATTCAAATGTAACTCAAGTATAAAATAGACCATATCTGTTTTTCAGCCAAAAGACACAAAAAATCACATTAATTACGCGGAATATAAAACCTTTACAAGGAAAACATACGCTCGGTTTTTTGAATTTAAAATATTGTTCACATTTACAAGGGACGTGGACGGAGAGAGCAAATAAATGTTTGCTTTAGTCGCTCCAAGAACATTTTTACATTGGTCTCAGTAGTACAAGTTAGTGTAGATTGTACGCAACGACTACGTTAGTGGAAAGATAACGCGGGAGTTTGATGTTTTTAGGGAATAGAACTAAGATGATTGCAGGTTTTACGAAGAAATTCTGTCAAATGCCCTCATAAATGTATACGGTACAGACATTTCTAAAATTGTATTGTAGTAGAGTTTTGCTACGTACTGTTACATCCCTAGATTGCTAGCCATAATGCTAACTCATCATCTGCATCATCAATGCATACTTTTAGAGAATTATGATCATGGTGACTTCAGTCAGTCTGCGTGTATCATTCTTAGAGAGCGGTTGTCTAATTTTTGTATTGTATCTATTATTTTAATTAAATCCTTTTTTTAAAAAGGCATTTTAATTTCACGGCCTAACATTTGGTGGCAGCGGTGGGATCCGAAAATCCCCAGTGTCCGACATCGCTCTGCAGACTCGCTCTTTATCCGTGGCCGTATCAGTTTTATATATGTGCAAATTGTGAAAGTGCAAAAGTGTATAAAAGTGCTTAAAAGTGTATAAAAGCGCATAGAAGTGAACAGTGTATTTCACTCCGCTAGAAAATTACTTTTAAACAAAATCTAGAAAATAATCTATTCGTTTCGATATTTTATAAGACGAAATATCAATCTAAACAACAGGCAAGGAATAATCGTCGCTAATTTCTCGGAATGCTACTGCACGTCGTCTCGTTACTATCAATCGCCCACGCAGTAATTCAGTAAGTCGCTGGTCATTGTTTATCTTTAACATTCTTTATCTATAAGTTAGGGCTCAATCATTGTTATATGTATCCATATTGAATTAATAAATATTTCTGTTTCTCGTTTGTAACTTGCTTAATTGTTTAACTAAGTTACTTATTATGCCAAAGGTGTCAAAACTTGAAGAAGGTAAAATTACTATTGAAATTCCTGAAATCGAGCAAGGTACAAACGAATTTAAGGACAAATCACCTGTTAGCTCTCCTCGCGTTACGAGAAAGACTGCTGCAGCGCTCGCCATGGCTGAATTAGAATTAAACATAATTTTTAAATTCATTAAATCATACGATGGGAATCGTGAGACCCTGAACTCATTTTTGGTAAATTGCGATAACGCATTCGAACTTGCATCAGAGGCTCAAAAGGCCGTATTATTCAAGTATGTTTTAGCTCAACTAAATGGTAAAGCGGAAATTGCCTGCTCTATTAAAGAATTTACAACTTGGGAACAACTCAAAGAGTTTTTGAAGACTCAATTCAGTGAGAGGAAACATTATTCACATCTTTTAATGGAATTGCAAGAGAGCAGGCAAGGTCCACAAGAAAATGTCAGCCAATATGCTTTAAGGATGGAAACTTATTTATCGCAATTGCTTACAGAAATATCTTTGTCTACATCAAAAAATAAAGAACTTCCAGGCAGAACAGCTGCTATGGAAGACCTATCTCTTCATCACTTCCTAATGGGGCTACAGCCTCGTATCTCAAATATTGTTAGATGCAAATCACCAAAATCTTTAAATGAAGCCATTAATTTCGCGATCTCAGAAGAACGTATACAATTGACGCTATATCGGCGTCCACAACCTGATCAAAAACCTAACAATAACGGCAATAATAATAACAATAGGTTCAAATCAGGCCCTTCAAGGGCTAATATCAATTTCTCTCCGTCCCAAAGGCCTGTACCTAATGCTAACTTTCAAAGAGGTCCAATCAGTAATAACACTGCTTTTTGCCGTTACTGCAAATTAACTGGTCACGATATAACGCAATGCAGGAAACGGGAATATAACAACAAATTACGCAGCCAACAGAATGGCCAACCTAATAGACAACCTCCACGTGTAAATTTCTTAGAGCAGCCCGATGAAGAAACGGGTTATGACGAGGAAGATCAAGCCCCTTTAAACGAATAAATGTCTCGTCCCGGTGTCTCACGAGACAAAACATTAAAAAAGACACCAAACAATACATATCTATTTCAAACTCCAGGGACCACTCGGGTAACCAGCCCCCAACAAGCGCCCATTCGCTCAAATCTAGGGACCACACGGGTAATCAGCCCCCAACAAGCGCCCATTCCATAAAATTCAGGGACCACTCGGGTAATCAGCCCCAAACAAGCGCCCAACCTCACATTCATAAGAATAAAATTCATAGAGACCACTCGGGTAACCAGCCCCCAACAAAGGCTCAATCGATTTCCAAAGAAATATATGAAGTGCATATAGACACAACTAAACGATTCCTACCACATATTTTAGTCCAATCCGAAATCTCGGATATCCCATTATCTTTATTAGTAGACTCTGGTTCTGCTATATGCCTACTCAAAGAATCAAGCATCCGAAGCAATCAAACATTAATTAAAGAAACCATTAAACTCAAAGGTATTGATCCCAATAATGAGTCAACTATGACTGTAGGTCATTTTCAATTTAAGTTAGAGGTTACAAACACCAAACGTTTGCCATTTAAATTTCATGTTGTTCAAAATATTAATTTGCCTTATGACGGTATTATTGGTACGGATTTCTTAACGGAATTTGGTTGTAAAATTGACTATACCCGTGATGTGCTAAAGATAGGTAAATACGAGATTAAATTAATATTTTCCGAACCATTCTTCATCATTCCCCCTCGTTCAGAAGCTGTCATACAGTGTACAGTTCATAAAACTAATCTTAAGGAAGGGCTAATTACGGATCAGCACATCTCAGAAAATCTTCTCATATCTAATTGTATTGTTAAGGTAAGAAACAACAACCGTGTAAATATAACCGTAGCAAATACCTCAGAGTCTCCTGCTAATGTAAAAACTAACTTAAATCTTATTATCATACCCTTAGATTCCATTTCATATCCTATAAACTCAATAAGTCGTGATATAACTCACCGTACAGATGAAGTCATTAACTCATTAAGATTAACTCATTTAAATATAGAAGAGAAAAATGCTCTCATTGAATTGTGCTCAAGTTTCTCCGACATATTCTTTCTTCCTAATGATAAACTTACCCATACTTCTGCTATTGAACATCGTATTAAAACTAATAGTGACATTCCTATTCACACTAAATCATATAGATTTCCGGAATGTCACAAGAAAGAAGTGGAAAGACAGATCAATAAAATGTTAGACCAAAACATTATAGAACCCTCTTCTTCTCCTTGGAGCTCACCAATTTGGGTAGTACCGAAAAAATTAGACTCTAGTGGTGAAAAGAGTTGGCGTATTGTGATAGACTATAGGAAATTGAACGATGTCACAATCGGAGAAACTTATCCAATTCCACAGATATCGGAAATACTCGACCAGTTGGGTAAGAGTAATTATTTTACCACTCTGGATCTAGCTTCTGGTTTCCATCAAATCCGTATTTCTCCTGAGGATGCATCCAAAACCGCATTTTCAGTCCCTCAAGGACACTTCCAATTTAATCGAATGCCGTTTGGGTTAAAAAATGCCCCCTCAACCTTCCAAAAACTCATGAACACCTGTCTTACAGGCCTTCAAGGTTCCAGGTGTTTTGTTTATCTCGATGATATCGTCGTCTACTCCTATGATTTAACCTCTCATATCCATAACCTGAAATCGGTATTCCAAAGAATTCGTAATTACAATTTAAAAATACAACCTGCAAAATGTGAATTTCTTAGAAAAGAAGTGACATACCTAGGGCATATCATCAGTCAAAATGGTGTTCAACCCAACCCAACCAAAGTCAAAGCTGTCGCAGATTTCCCTACGCCTAAATCCTCTAAAGATATCAAATCATTCTTAGGACTCGTCTCATACTATAGACGGTTCATTCAAAACTTCTCCAAATTAGCCAAACCTTTGACCAATTTACTTAAAAAGGATGTACCTTTTTTATGGGAACATGAACAACAATTGTCATTTGAAACATTAAAAAACAACCTTGTTTCTGCCCCTATACTAGCGTATCCTGATTTCTCCCAACCATTTCTCCTTACCTGTGATGCATCCAACTATGCGATATCAGCAATATTATCACAAGGCGTCATAGGACAAGATCGTCCTATAGCTTTCGCATCCCGTACATTAAATCGAGCCGAAGGTAACTATAGTGTAACAGAGAAAGAATGCCTTGCTGTAATTTTTGGCACAAAAGTATTTAGACCCTATATTTATGGGTATCGATTTACAGTTCTAACAGATCACAAACCATTAGAATGGTTATTCAAATGTAAGGATCCAGGGTCACGCCTTATAAGATGGCGTTTAAAGTTAGAGGAATTCGAATACGATATTAAGTATAAAAAAGGGAAAATCAATACTAACGCTGATGCTCTATCTAGATTCCCCGTAAATCCTGTTCAACCTGAAAATATAATTGAATCAAATCCAAATATAGAAAACGCTTCTACACGAGATTTAGATAGAGATCTGATGGATTTATTGACATCACCACCTTCTTTTAACCCCGACGAACTTATTTCAACTCCGGATCCGCTTCAACCCGACGAAAGTATTGTATTATTACCCGAACTCAATTCTCCCCAACAAGAACCTGATTTGGTTCCCTCGACAGACTTAATCTCGCCCACCAGCGCTGAAAATCCTTTGAGAGAAGAAACTAGTACTATTGTACCTGAATTAACGCAACCAATCACTGACCATGCTGGCGAGGGCTCAATTCCATCTTTAAGGTTTTCACCTGGGCTCAATTTACCTGATGACAATTACTCTACTTTCCTTAAGACTATGAATAAGAACGATAAGATTTTCACTACGAAAATATTAGAGTACAATGACGATATAACGAAGTCAAAATGTAAAACTATCATATTGCCAAGTTCAATTGACCTTGATGAATCCAACCCATATGTTCAGGGTATTCTTAATACCCTACCTGAAGATTCAGATGTAATCAATAAAGATAGAGTCTTAAACTCATATATATCCTTTAAAAACAATAACAAAACTTACTTTTTATTATTCTTCAAAGTTCATCATTTCGATAAGTCATCCTATGTAGACATCTATAAAAGTCTTAAAACTCTAAGGGATGAATTAGTGGCAAACCCTGATAATAATAATGTCACTGATATAGCAATAACAGATTTCAAAAATCCTTTTGACACGCACCAGTTTGTTAAAATCTATAACATGCTTCTTTTTCTTTTTAACAACTCCGAGATAACTATACATATTTACAAAGATAGAATTATATATCCATCTCTCTCTGAAATACCTAAGATACTAAAAGATAATCATGATATTCCAATTGCTGGACATCTCGGTTCCAATAGAATGCTGAAACGCATCCAAGAAGTGTTCTACTGGAAAAATATGCGAAGTGATATTGAACATTTCGTAAAGAAATGCCCTCAGTGCCAAACTAATAAAGCACTTAGACAAGTAAACAGATTTCCTATGCAGATCACCAGTACTTCAACTGAGCCGTGTCAAAGAATTTCTTTAGATATTGTAGGACCGTTACCCGAATCAGGTCCGGCGAAGCTTAAATATATTTTGACTATTCAGGATGACCTCACCAAGTTCTCCTCTGCTTATCCAATCCGTAGTACAACGGCTGAAGAAACTAGCGAATGCTTGCTTCATTTTATCTCAATATTTGGAATTCCGAAAACGATTCTTACTGATCAAGGCACTAACTTCACGTCGGAATTATTCAAGGAAACTTGTAAATTCTTAAAAATAAAAAATCTATGGTCTTCTCCTTATCATCCACAAACCCAGGGTGCTTTGGAAAGGAGTCATTCAACTCTTAAGGAGTATCTAAGATCCTTCGTAGACGAGGGTCAGTCAAATTGGCCGCGATTTGTTTATACGGCTATGCTCACTTATAATACATCAGTCCACTCAACGACCCACTATACTCCTTACGAGTTAATGTTTGGCAATAAACCGGTAATTCCGAATTCCGTCTACGAAGAAACACCAGGTGCAACATATCCAGAGTATGTGCGCATGCTCCAATGTAGATTAAAACATTCACGAGATAAAGCATTAAGTTTTATTAGGAAATCAAAGGAGTCTTCAAAAGCTTACTATGACAATCACACCCGTCAAGTAAAATATAAACCAGGAGATTATGTTTATCTCAAAAACCATTTAAGAATGAGAAAAGCACTCTCAGCCCTCTGGAAGGGACCATATAAAGTAGTTAGGATAAATGGAAACAATACACTCACTCTATTGATAAATAGACGTCATGTAACGCATCATTTTGATCAAGTTAAGTTAGCTGAAGTTGCGGCAATCGATGTATAAAGAATAACACAGTTAATAGAATAGTATAGATAAATTAATTATTTACCTTAAATATTATTTCACAGTTCAACTCTTGGAGAGCCCCAACGCGACCTTGTCAAGCCAATAACTTCAAGCTCGGGCCTCTATTATGATTACTTAGGGAAACTTAAAATTAATAATGTTCAACTACAAATAATAATGCCAGTAGATATTTCACATTTTAAACCGCACTTGCAAAATATCGAAGACACCCTAGTGGTTATTGAAAATCTATGTAATAAGACTCGTATCATAGAAGTTATGTCAGAATGCCATAATTTGTTACTTCCTTTAACAGCACGATTCGAAGATATGAATAAGCAATTCTCTACTATCTCACATCTTATTGACAATAGAGTTAAACGTGGTGCCTGGGTAGGAGGTGTAGGAACCATCCTAAAGCATATATTTGGCACCCTGGACGAAAATGACGGTTTAAAATATGATGAAGCTATAACATCCTTACAGCATGACGAAAAGCGGTTAGTTTCTCTCGTGAAAGAGAATATTTTAGTTAGTAGATCGGTATTAAAAAATTATAATGATACCATATATAAATTAAAGGAAAATGAAAATAAACTTAATTTAGCTGTCGACAAGCTCTCTCAAAAAACTAAAATCATTAATGAGAAAATAAACGGATTCAAAGTACTCTTGAATGTAAATGAGATATTTAATATTTTAGAGACATCAATAATTACCCTATCATTCCAATTGGAGGATGTTATTAATGCTATCTTATTTAGCAGCCAAGACATACTCCATCCTGCCGTGATAACATCTAAACAGTTATATGAAGAGCTTGCTGATAACTATAGACATCTATCTAGCAACTTAGAGTTGCCAATAGCTTTAGATATTAATTCTATACATTTAATTCTAAGTATATCTAAGTTAATTTGCTATTACATTAATAATAAGATTATATTTGTTCTTCAAGTACCACTTGTTAATATTAAGGAATATATAATGTTTCATGTTATTGCTCTGCCAACGCCACATAACCCTAAAGAGCCAAATTCATTTTCTTTAACAATTCCTAGTAATAAGTATATAGCAATGACCACCGACAAATCCCAATACTGTGTTTTCAATAACTTGGAAGTTTGTAAAATGGTGAATCCTGGAAACTTTATTTGTGACATAGA
This sequence comes from Pieris melete, assembly GCA_963693345.1. Classification (NCBI taxonomy): domain Eukaryota; kingdom Metazoa; phylum Arthropoda; class Insecta; order Lepidoptera; family Pieridae; genus Pieris; species Pieris melete. The sequence goes on along the minus strand of CAVNZK010000032.1, from coordinate 730,125 downwards.
AAATGTATATTCCACGGAAGCAAAACCTATTTGTGAAAGTGAACTATTAGTTAAGGTGATAAGTGAAAAACCGTTGCAATGTGATTCAACGATTATAACAGGAAAACTTGACATTTGGCAACCCCTAATGAATAACAAATGGTTGTTTATACAGTCAAATCCACAAAGAATATCCATAGACTGTTCAGGATCCAAATTATTTGAAACAAACATTCTAGGTACTGGAACACTCCATATACCAAAAACGTGTGTAGGATATTTCAGAAGTACTACTCTTGTACCAAAGTATAATATTTTAAATATCTCGTCACCCATTAATCATTTCCCTGATTTTAATCTTATAAACGACACATGTTGTGATTTAGTTAAGCTTAGTGATAAGACTGATAATGTATCTCCTGTTCACTTAAACAGTATAAATCTAGACGATTTGAATTCAGAAAATAAGTTAAAATTAAACTCAATCCTTACCGACCTAGGTAAGTTAGAAACTTCTAAGCAACCTCATATTGTGGAATATGGGACACATTATTCAGCAACAATAATTGTAACTTTTGTTTTAATAATTTCATTTTTATTATATTTAGCTATTAAGAAATTTTGTAAATCCTTTTACAACCGCCCTCTTCAATATACAGTAAATCTTAATAAAACCATGACTGAACCTCCTACTGAGGATATAGAAAGTACAGAAAAGGAAAATCCCGAAATAGAAATTGTTCACCAAAGTGCTCCAATTAGAACTAGAATATAAAAGAGCCTTTAATTTTCTCACCAAAGGCTCTATCTTAAAGGGGGGAGATGTTACATCCCTAGATTGCTAGCCATAATGCTAACTCATCATCTGCATCATCAATGCATACTTTTAGAGAATTATGATCATGGTGACTTCAGTCAGTCTGCGTGTATCATTCTTAGAGAGCGGTTGTCTAATTTTTGTATTGTATCTATTATTTTAATTAAATCCTTTTTTTAAAAAGGCATTTTAATTTCACGGCCTAACAGTACGCAGTTTAAAGGTAATTTTAAACACGTACCACCACCATGTGAACCATAATAATCAACCTATTATGTTTGAACAATTATACTTAGAATCACGTAATTGCGTAGAATTGGTTTTTAATGTGTGTTTACTGAAACAAGTCCATCCATGCGATTACCACAATAACTGAAATATTGTAAGCTTTTATAGCGAAGAATTGGTTAAAATAAATAAAAGATAAAATATGTTTACTATGGAACATAAGATACATGTATCACTTATTCCACGTCATTAAATTTGAAGGCATCCCTACTCTTCGGCAAAGAAGACAGAGGGTGTAGGCCGAGAGAAAAAGCCGGCGTGAAAAACTCTCGGTACTCTTTTAAAACAGCAAATCATCAAACAACACTTATTTAAAACAAATATCGCAAATTAATTAGAAGTAGCCTGTTTAAAAAACACCCTTTGTCGCTACTCCTCTTTTCGAAAACACTCTTCTTAAAGCCACAGCCAGCATTGGAATACTTGGCGTTGACATATCGAACGACGTTCAGTTTCGCGGTCACTTGGAGGGAAAGGCTAAATTAGCCTCCAAAAAGCTTGGTGTGCTCAGCAAGGCGAGGCGGTACTTCACTCCGGGCCACCGCATGCAACTATATAAAGCGCAAATTCGGCCCCACATGGAGTACTGCTCTCACCTCTGGGCGGGGGCTCCCCAGTACCAGCTCCTTCCACTTGACCGTATACAACGCAGAGCGGTTCGAATCGTCGACGACCAATCCCTCTCCGAGCGGCTTGATCCTTTGGCGTTGCGTAGAGATGTGGGGTCACTCTGCATCTTCTACAGCATTAACATGGAGAGTGTTCAGAGGAGTTGTTCGGATTAATACCTGCAGCTGAGTTTCGTCATCGGTTCCACAACTGAGCGTTTTTCAAGGCAGTTTTTGCCGCGCACCACCACTTTGTGGAACCAGCTGCCCACTGAAGTATTTCCGAACCAATTCGACTTAGGGTCCTTCAAGAAAAGAGCGTACCACTTCTTGAAAGGCCGGCAACGCACTCGCGAGCCCTCTGGCATTGAAAGTGTCCATGGGCGGCGGTATCACTTAACATCAGGTGAGCCTCCTGCCCGTTTGCCCCCTATTCTATAAAAAAAAAAAAAAAGCACTAGTCCCAGGCCCTTTTATCAACTAGATAATCGTTGACTTTATAGTAAGCCTTTTTACACAGCTTTTCTTTAATACATTTCTTAAATTTATTGAAAGGCAATGATAAAAGAGCCTCTGGGATTTTATTAAAGAAGAGTATCCCCAAAAAAGAATTACTAACTTTAGATAGTCTAGTACGGGGAAATTACAGCCTGCGTTTGTTCCGTGTATTAAAGTGTAACTAAACACTGCAAAAGAACCAACGTGGCCATACTCATATCAGATTACCATAAGACTATTTAACTGACATTTGAGTGCTTAGGTACTTTGTCCATTTGCCAGAAGAGAACCGAATAGTCTCGACAAACTGATAATGGCAGGAGAAGGAATCGCCTAACCGTGGATCTGATCAAAAACATATGGCTCATCCCTAATGCTCTGTCCCAAGGGGAGGAAAAAAGTAAAAGGTTAATCGTATCGGTTAGAGCATTTAAAGAGAGATGTGACCTTCAGTAATGAAGACTACGAAATAGAAGTGTCTATGGAGGTACTATACAAAAACAGCCACCTTTATGCAAAAACCTTTGTTCATATAATTTGAGCTTCAAACGTTTTTATAATTTCAATCTCGATTACCGCTCGTTTCGTTTCGATACAAACTCATACTAAGCGTCCTGAACACGCCTCTGTCGTCTTTATTAACGTAGTCTACATATTTTCTTCTCTTGAATTAAACTCAAAGGAATCTCGATGAAAAGTTTAACTGAGCTGATGTTCTTTGAAAGTGTACAAGTCCTCTTCCATTCATTTTTCTGTAAATACCATATTTTGAATAGGTATGACGAATTGTGTGGAAATTTTTTGTACGTCTAGGGCTAAATATAAAAGGATTTATCTATACTAAAACTATGTTTGTTTAAATTCAAAAAATATGGAATAGAAAGAAATACTAAACATTGTTAAATCTTTTGTACGTATCAAGTCCTCTTATATGCAAACAATTTACAATTTTTTCACGCTCATATACACGCAAAGAACTCACTCATGAATGAAATTTAATTTCTATAATATCCACTGTGGGTATTATCTACATATTACATATTAATTGTGTCAAACAAAAAATCACTTTGCATCGCAATTCCAATTTCAAATTATCAAGTCAAAGGGACCAATAAATTCCATTCGCATAAAACAGCTTACAATTTTGGAAAACACTTTAACTCTAAGCCAATCCACATCAAACGCTTCTCTTACGGCGAAGGGCGTGGCAGATCGTACAAAGAGCCGTGAGGAAAACCTCAAGAATCTGTCTGATACACGGTATTGAGAAAGCTTTATTAGTTTAATGACTACAATATTACTCAAGTAAATTGAGTTTCTAACAACATACGTTTTTATTCTATGACCATATATTAACAATTTATTTAATTAACAATTGGTTTGGGTGCAGAATTTGATATACCTTTAAAGCCTTTGTTTGATAAATATTGGACATACAAAAGATGGACAAATATCCCTTATGAACACAAATCTAATGTAATATATAAGATTCTCGTGTCACAGTTTTCGTTGCCATACTCCTCCGAAACGGCTTGACCGATTTTGATAAAAAATTTTGTGCTTATCCGGTATCTATGAGAATCGGCCAACATCTATTTTTCATCCCCCTACATGTTAGGGGTAGTCCACCCCTAAATTTTTTTTGTATTTTTTAGACAAAATTTTTAATTTCTATTTTTTTATGATACAGCATTAAAAAATACATACAACCCCTAATTTTCACCCCTCTACGATCAACCCCTATTTTTTATTATAAACGATATACATGGCAAAACGACGTTTGCCCGGTCAGCTAGTAATATAAAATATATATCGGTTAGGTCTGCGAATCGGACATCTATTTTTCATCCCCCTAAATGATATTTCTAATGCACTTAAAAAAATGTTTCCTAGAAATAATATACATGGCACAACATATAGAATATATACTTATGTATAAAATTTAATGTTGTTCAATTTACCTAAGTATACATACTAATGATGGTACAATCTTGGCTTCAAACTACGGCATCTGATTATTTTTTAAAGGAAAAATGTGATCTTGCGTCTGTGTATACCACAGTTTCCAAAAAAAACGTAAAAATACACACTAAAACACCAGACATTCGTTACTTAAATACACCCTAAAAATAGCGCCTTAAAAACAGGCAAAGAAGTAAATAATCAAATAAACGAACTGTACAACTGACTTCCATTTCCGATGACATCGCAATATATAAAAGTTTCAAAGCCTTACGAAATGCCTTTTCAAAGGTATAGACAATCAAATTACGGGTTTGACCACTTCACACAAAACGTCTATCCTAAAGAGATTTTCCTCGCCGTATGTGCGCCCTAAGATTTGCTATTACGAGGGTCTATGATAATGGAATTTCAATCAGGCGGGGTCGGGGTATTGACACTGTTGAGACCACGCTTTGTGGATCGGCCTCCTGCGGCTTGGAACTCCGTACCTGACGCCAAATGGATTTAGTTCGGACGTGTCACCTATGGGTACAAAGGGCCGTAATGTTGAGTGTTGACACTTTATTAAAAACGTGAGGTTAACGCTGAAATATGTTATTTGGTATAGAGTATGTATAGTTGATGGATGACTATGTACAACAACAGTTGTAATATATAGGTACTTAATTAGTCATTAATTTATTTTGTGTAAAATCGTAATACATGATTTCTGATCGTGTCCACATATTATAATATATGGACGTTATTGATTATTTAAATGTTATTCATTCTTATAGGATGTGTTTGTTTTAATTGTGTTCCGATTAAAAAAAACTGAGATGAGGCGAATGTAATTTAAATTTTTAAGTTTTACACTAATTATTAATTTCGATTAAAACTACAATAATTAATTAAGTTTTTAATATTAATATATGTAAATAAAATTGATAAATTTCATCTAATTCTATAATTGAATTAAATTAATCTCTTATTTAATTTTCTTGCACATCAATTTTTTTTCAACTCAGAAAATGATCAAATACACACAAATTAAAGTTTATATGCTTCCTATCTCATTTTATCGCACGTTAAATCTTATGAATTTATGTGTCTGTCTCTTTTTACCGTCGCTTTTTGGTTTTATCTACTTTGAAATCACACCAATGCTAAAGAAGTTTTCACTTCAAAAAGGTCTCCATTCGCAAATGAGTGCTTCTCCAAAAGACTGTTTGCCTCGTTTATCGAAACATTCAATACATTTTCAAGCATACAGTAGCGGAACCTGAGAAATTTTTTTAAAGGTAATACTGTAATGATTTAGTATAAACATAACTTCTGAAGCAAGAACTAGTGCAATATTAAAGGTTTGTATTTGATAGCCATTTCAGACGTATCGTATACCTACAAAATTGTGTATCTTGCTGCTGTAATATCACTACGTGAAGGACATTTTCGCCTGACACTGATGAATATGGTATAAAGCACTTACTGATTGGCATCACGAACTTCATTTCGGCTGTAATAGGAGAGCCGGGAAATGCCGAATTCGGAATATTCCATTAGATTCACAAAGAGTAATCTCGAGTGGAAATTAGGTGAGCTGCGTGATTAAGTGTGCTATGGAAAATTGTAGCTAAGCCGGATTCCGTTTTTGCGGTGCAAGCAGTAGGACGAAGTTTTACACGATATCGTAAACCATTGACCATGTAGACCAGAAAAAAATATAATACTAAAAACTTAAGTATCGGTGGACAAACAAACAAATTTTATAATCACTTTATATACTCAAAATTTTACTGAGTTTCAGAAGATGTAATTTAATAATTTTTCTTTTTAAGCAATCATGTAAGCATGATTAATGTCTTAGAAAATTTGCCTACTAATTTATTATAACATAGTACTTATACAAGCATAGCAATCTTAATGTTAATCAAAAAATAAAGATATATTATTTACTTTTTACCATGATACCGGCGCCCATGGACACTCACATTGTCAGAAGTCCCGCAAGTGCGTTGCCGGTCTTTTAAGACTTGGTACGCTTTTTCTTGAAGGACCCTAATGAATTGGTTCAGAAATACAAAGGTGGGCAGCTGGATTTGTATACAGGTGACAGACGGAAAAAACCATAACTAAAGGCCGGCAACGCACTTGTGAATCTCTGGCAATGTGAGTTCCATTCAAAAAACAAAGCTGAAGGCTTAATCTGAAGTAATAGTAGATTATATAGAGGTTATGACCACTGTTTCAAATAAACAGAAATATCGTACGACTAAATCATAAACCTGCTAAAATTTGTGTTGAATTTGTTTTGAGAACTTTTTGAAGTCTGATTAGTGGCTTTTGTGGGTCTGTTGATTTTCATAATGCAAACCGGAAACCCGAATAAGTATATTTGTTCTTGTGTGAGAATAATTACTCTTTGTGGTGAAATATAATGTAAATTTAGGATCACAATAAATTATAACGTTATTCTCTTTTGTTAACAATACGTTTGATTTCGTGATTACATTAAAATGTGTTCTAAATTTGAAATGTCAAATAAATTTACTGAATATGTGTTTTAGTGCAAAGTTCAGATAGGGCTGTCTTTGTTTTTTTTTATCAGGCTCATCTGATGTTGCCCATAGACTAAAAACGATGATAGCATTGTAACCTTTTACATAGTGCTATGCTGAAATATAGCTCTTAAACACAGAAGACATTTTCAGGTTTAGAGGAAAAGACTGGGAAATCTATTTGATTATTAAAATAAATTAAACCACTTCCGAAAATTTGCCTGATATCATCATACACCTTCCATTAATTCAATCCTTATATACCTACCAAAATAATAATCCAGTGGCGCTACCCATTTTTTTTAATAGAACGGGCAAACGGGCAGGAGCTCCACCTGATGTTAAGAGATACTTGATGGACACTCTCAATGCCATAAGGCTCACAAGTGCTTGCTGGCCTTACAGGTAATGGTAGCACGCTTAAGCCAGGCTCATATATTTATTTATTTATGCTTTATTACCTTACAAACATACACATAACAAAAATACAAAAAAAAAACATGTTACAAAAGTTATAAGGCAACGGGCGGCCTTATCGCTAACAAGCGATTTCTTCCAGGCAACCCTAATGTGGAACAATAAAAAAGAAACACCTACAGAGGGTAGAGTACAAGAATTGCAAAAATTATTAACAAAAAAAATAAAAACTCAAAGTAACCCGTTACTATAACTAAAATAAAGTAAAGTCTAAAGGAAAAATAACAATAATAATAGATAGAACTATGTATAGACAAACATTTAAAATACAATATAATACAAAAGGTTAACAGTGTCACAATAATTAATATATATAAGCAGAGGCAGCTAATTACGAGGCAGAAAGAAAATGATCAAAAAGAAGCTTTTTGAATAAATTTAAGGACTGGGCTCGTCTAATGTCATATATTTATATATAAAAAAAAAATGAGTGGCGCTACAACCTTTTTAGATCTGGGCCTAAGATTTCTGTATCTGTTTCATAATCATTTGTTAATCTAATAGGCAAGTAGGTGATCAGCCTTCTGTGACTGATACGCCTTCGACGTTTTCGGTCTTAGACAAGCCGGTTTCCTCACGATGTTTTCCTTCACCGTTAGAGCAAATGTTAAATGCGCACATAGAAAGACAGTCCATTGGTGCACAGCCGGGGATCGAACCTACGACTTCAGGGATAAACACAACACACTCTCATACATATACATATTTATATATATTTATACAATATATAAAACATTTAATTATCTTAGAGCTAATAAATAGAAATAAGAAATACTGTTATTTCATACTTATGTATTTTGAAAGCTTCTATTACCAAACCACGTAAGCACAGTCTACAAACTATAAACACGTCCTAATATGGCGGAGTAAATTGGTATCAAGATGCTGACCTGAGGCCATCATTTGACCATAATATACATAACTGAGGCTTTTATCGCTTTTACCTAGTTAGCTTTTAGGTTCCCTCCCTTCATTTATATTCCGTATAGTCAATGACTGATAAAAACATTATGGGATACGAAGTAGTCAAGTAGTACCCACTATCAAGATAGTCATATCTAGATAGCTTTGACTATATAATGACACATAACCGAAGGTCCAATTGACATCAGAATCAAAGATGGAATACAGAGACATCTCAGGTACTTGCCTCAAACAAACAATGAAAGTGATGAAAAATATACACTTGTATAGGTACTTACGCATTATTTTTATTTACGCGAAAACGATAACTAAATCCCAGAATTGTAATTTTCTGTCGTTGTAAGGAATAAAGTGATAAAATACAAGACCGATTAAAAAAATCACCGTTATAGTTTTAACTACATTACATTTAATATATAGGTAGGTTATCTATTTACAGCAAAAAAATACCAAATAATAAATATCAATGACTTATGCACTCTTATTAACTATAAAAGATCGATGGAACAAAGTATAATAGGGGAGAAAAGAATAGACAAAATAAATAATACAGCTTTAAGAAGAACAACTAAGGTAACAGATGTTACAATAAAAATAAATAAACTAAAGTGGAAATGGGTGGGGCACATGGCAAGAGGAACATAAAAGTGGAGCTAAAAAGTACTAAACTGGTGCCCAAGGTACAGCAAACGAAAAAGAGGAAGACAACTTAGAAGATGCACCAAATTAAAGAAACAGCAAGTGGTACATGACAGAGAGGAATGGTGGGATTTGGAGGTGGTCTTTGCCAAAGCATGGCATAAGATACCTAAAAGAAGATTGAAATAGAAATGTGTTTAAATGTAAAAGTATCTGAATTAAAGGCTATTATTATTACGTACATAATAAACTCCTTACAATTTGTAATACTATTTAAAAAATAAAAACATCGTACAGTACTTATCAACCCTGTCGCAAATGTATCGTATATAAAGAACCCACAATCCAATGTGTTTTGCCCAAAGATCTTTTCACATGACCCTAAACCTTGTGGTTTGCTAATGGACTTCCATTCAAGTTGTCCTAGTGAAAATTTAATTTAGAAACCTAATTGAAATCCATTATCTTGTGATAAGGGAATTCTTGGAAAGGGAAATTAAAATTATAATAAACTTTTGTTTTACTCCTTTATTTATTGAGCTTTATAATTTATCTACATTATTTCTAAAGATAGATTCATTGTAAGCGTAATTAAATAATAATTTCTTGTACTATTTTATATATTTATTGAAGAAACATATTAGATGCTGCAGCCACTGTTGATCCGTCACAATTGAAAAGTAGAAATATATCAAATTTTTAAATTGCACATTTTTATTTCTCATAATCTAGTTTACCTATTATTTGTGTTTGTATTTGTTTCGTTAGTGTGCCTTTTTAAAATAAATAAAGAAATAAACATGTCATAAGAATTAACTGCATTAATATTATCTTTATCATTTCAACTAATCGAAAGCAAATGTATTACCTTAGTGTCTTAAGCTCTCTTCACAGAGGTAGGTTCGAACTTCGACTGTGCACCAGTGTACTTTTATGTGCGCATTTAATTCTCGCTCGAACGGTGAAGGAAAACATCGCGAGGAAACGGTCCTGCTTTAGACTCAAAAAGTCGAGGCATGTATCAGGCACGGAAAGCTAAGTAGGTACTTAAAAAAGTAAAAACATTTATTCATATCGGTAACATAATGTACACTTATGACTCGTCAGTAAAGAAATACATATTAATGCTTCTAATTTTACATTTACTGCCAGTTCTCAAATCAAGGGCCTTGAACGGAAGAGAAGAACTGGTAATAAACTCTCAGCCACTATTTTTAATCGCCATTTTTTTTTACACAACGTAAAGCTAGACCAAGCGTTGTAGTATCACTGAATTATAAGCTAAGGTTTTATTAAAATATCAATCAATTTAATATCATCTATATCGGCAACGTATATTCGTGATATAAATCTTAACATTCATCTATATTTTTGAAATAAAATTGCACCAAATCTATATTTTTTCTTTTAATATTGCATCCTTTAAAAAATTGCATTTGCAATTTTATCGTGAAAAATATGGAGAAACAAAAACTGTATAAATCCGAATGAGATTCCATAATCTACTAATAATTTTTCATTACTAATACACTCGCAATAAATACTTGGCACAGCGCCAGCGTTGCAACTTGCGAAAATTCCCAATAGCCCAATTCGCGTAAGAAAGCTTCGATACTATCGAAGATATTTTTCATAATTGCTTTGTATAAAAAAAAATTATATTAATTGTTTGTTTCTTATAGTAAATCAATATTATTGTTAGTAAAATTTGTATTAGAGTTTTTTAGAGATTCAAATCATTACAAATATTATAAAGAGGAAAGATTTTTGTATGGTGGTAAAGAATATACATACATATCTCGGACACATTTTGTGACATAGTCGATACTTAGCATGTTATGATAGGCAAAATTCAAGGCAAGAGACAGGCTGGTAAAACGAAGAGGTAATGGTTGCGGACTGTATGGGAGCGGACCAGCATCACATCCGCCCAGGAACTTTATAGACTAGCCCCAGTTTCCCGGCAATTCAAGTTGTCAAAATCCAATCTTTACCAATAAAATGGCACCAGAAGAAGAAAGAATATACACAAAAATGTTTAGACTATATTTTATGCATAACTGTATCTATATTTATAACGAAAATATTTTTAAACATATCCAGCCGTAAAGTTTTAAGTTTTAAACATGCTTTAAGACATTATATTTGTCAGTGAAGTATATTAAACGTACTTCCATTGTATACAAAAGGTGCGTGCGTACAAAGTACACACGTCAGAAGTGAAACTTTTTTGGCAAATTAATTTTTAAGTCTTGTTTATATTTAAACAAATCTAAAAATTTAGATTTCCGAGACTTAGAGAAGGGAAAAATCGGTCTCAATCGCTCTTTCCCTTTTCCTCGACAAAAACGCTGCAAATCTTCGTGACGTTGAGTAAAAATTTCACCCTCATGCGCCTAAAGAAGTTTCACTTCAAACATTTTTTTATTGAAATCTAAGGGAAAATAATTGATCTGTATTAATTTGCGTATGCACTTTATGTACTAAATATAACGCGAATAACTCCACAATTTCCAAGCGAGCGGGACCTCACTGCTTGTAAAACTTTTTCAGTTTCCTTTGAATTCACTGCGGACTGGTTTCTACGTCTAGATGTTCGTAAATAATACATATTTGCTCTTACTTCCTGGAAATAGGTCAACGTGCCTTTTTAATATCATTCGAAGCATTAATTTGATAGAAATACGATCAAAAGAAATTCTTATTTAAATTTTATTGGAGTATAATTGGTAAATATTACAGAGTTGTGCGAGTCGTTTGAAATTGTACACAATTTACATAAGATAAAATAAAGTCCCCAGACAGCGTCTTTTTGTATGTATGAATGTTTGATTCTGATAAAGGTACCATCATTGACTATGGTATGTAAACTGAATGAAATTAAACGATTAGTTACACATTACACTCAGTCATTCAATCATTCAATCAGTCGTATTGTAAACAGTAAAAAAAAATGTAATAAAAAGTAATAATAATGTTATGGAATTTACTACTATGTATTAAGTTTGTTGTGGAAGAGCTGGGAACCCTGACACAGGTATTTTTTTATTTAAAAGCGCTCTCAAATCTTACACATTATAATGAATTAAACACATTTCTTTTTATTATTATTGAAGTGGAGAAAAAACTTGCCAAAGCAGAACGCGGGCTAAGCTACGAGCGGAATCTAGTTACTTCATATGTGATTCATACTCTCAGAATTCATATAATAAATGATCATTTAAGTAAATAAGTTTTTCATATATCGTATCGGAAACTAAGATCTATACATCACTATACTTTCTCCAATAACTTGCCTAATCCGGCATTAAATATTGTATCTGAGTTGCATCAATCTTTAAATATATCTTTAGTTAGTAAATCTGATATTGGCTGATTCATAATAACTGAAATAATGTTTATTGTTTATTTATTTGCAAAGTGTGAAAGTAAATAGTACAAAACTTTTAGGGATTTCTATAAAAAAAAATAATGTTAATATCAAGTTTATGTGTTAAGAAAGTATTTTGATATATTTTAGTCAATAATTAACGTGAATATATAATGATAATAAACTTTATTCATAACAATATGGTGTCCTAAATACAAAAGACTAGATAAAGGTAAAATAAATTTGCGATTGTCTAGTTTCCGCATTCACTGCTTTCAGTGCATTACAAGCACTTAATGTTACTACAGTTTACATACTTTAGTAGTAAATAAAATAATTGCCATCCTCTATTTCCTTATGTTTTTACTTATAAGTATGTTAGGAACAAAGACTGGAAGGTAGGAAGTTTACGTTCTAAAATACATATAAAATACTCACACACACACGAATTCACATATACACACACACACATAATTAGATAATTTTTATATATCACTTATATTCCTTTTCCTTTCCATTCGGTACGGTCCGTGGTACGGAAGGTTACATCCCTTGGTAACCACATTATTTTTTTACAAAGAATATTATTTTTATGCATAACCTTGCTTTATTAATAATGCCAGGCGCTATAAGAATTGGTAGAACAACTTCTTCTTCGCAATCGTTCTTAACAATGAACAAAAACATGCGGAAATAGCAATGGCTCTGTATTCTCTATTTATGTCTTTTAAATTTCTTACCTTTTTTTATTTTAATTGATACTTTTTAAATTTGTAATGTTATATATGTTAACATACATATTACATATTGTGTCAGAACTTATTTATTTATATATAAAATACAAGTGTTTTTAAGAAATACGCAATAGTCACATAAACAACAAATAAATTATGTCACATATCTATATGCCTTGGCATAGGCATCCTCCAACTATCACTGCCTCCCATTAGACGCGAGTCTAACCGAATACGGCCCGAGTATGGTACGGTCTTTTCCATTTTCCAAACATGCGTCTATCATAAATGCAGATTAATATTACCACATTTTTTTTAAATAGAATATAGCTGTTGGCCTGAAGGATCTTAACAGCTCAGCTGGGGCTGTTTTGGTGGTTTGGTCTTTTCCCGCGACAAGCGCAAGGGCGTCTCCTGCGAGACTAGGACCTCGGCTTGGGCCGCCTTGGGGTGGTTAATTTAAGGGCAGGATGGAAGCTCACTGGAGTGAGGGAAGTGCCAAGTAAACGGTGAAGACGGTTTTTTAAAATTCCCCACTGTAATTTCTATACACTATATAGCTAAGGTTTAGCGCTACCGTAACTGGCGCTTCGCCAAGCGTTTCAAGCTCAACCATTGTTCCACTTTAGCGTCAAAATTTCGTGTTAGGTCATGGCTGGTAGCTTGATATCTATCCAAATTACATTATAATACTGTGTACTAAGCTTAATTGCCTCCGTGGCTTAGTGGTGGACACTTCGATGTTGACGACTGATGAGCCATTTCTGTAAATATAGGATTTAGTTTTCGTCAGTATTTCCCTCGTTAGAAAGATATTAGAATTGTTTTTTTGGTGTACATTGTGTGGATTCGACCGAATGGTTCATCCTTGTATGGCGTAGAATTTTTAAATAAGCAACGTAGAATTCCTAGAGCGACCACTTAGGGTACAGCTTAGTGCATTTTTAACAAGAAAACAAGGTGTATTTTAATTTTTTTTTTAAATAATATGAATTTAGAAATATAATGTCCTGACATTTCGTTATAACGTCATTATCACAGCAAATAATGCACAGCAAGGTTTTTAAAACGACTCGGCGAGAGACATGGAGTTGCTGAAAATGTCCACCGAGTAATTTTCATCACAGTTTTATTGCAAATCCCGTATGACGTCGTAAGCAAATTTTCAATTAAATAAAATCACATTAATAAGGAAAATAGAATCATAAAGTACGGTCGGGCAAAAATTGAAAATGAAGTTACACTCATTTGCCCTGGCCCGACACTTGGTGCCAGATGTCGCGCATTTTAATGAAATAGGACACGCTTTATAATTTTTAGCCAAACCATAATACGAAGGGTTTCATACTTTACATATATAATTTACTCAAGTCAAAATTTTTATTTAGGTAACTTTATATGTTTTTTTTTAAATTAATGACTAAATTTACATTTACTGCCAAATCAAGGGCGTACGCGAAATGGCAAGTTCTCCGGCACTTCTTTAAAATATTTTAAATTTCCTATTAAATGTTGCGCAACGTGATTTTTTTTATAAGAAGTAATTGAGGTATAGGGATTTTTTTTCATGAAAGATTATGGAGACCTAAACGTGCCTCTTATCTATGTTCAGTTCCACTCCTTCCATTCACTTCCCACTCTTGACCAAACCTTGCCTGCAAATAGTTTTATTTCATCTTCCCTCTCTCATCTCATCATTCCCATCTCTTAGCCTGTAAGTACCTACTGTTCACCTTTTTTTTTATGTTTACCAACTCATTATCATTTGACTCTACTTCTCAGCGTGCCTTAAGGTGTGTCCTGTCCAACTCCACTTGTCCTTTCGAATACGTATTTACCTACATTCGTAACAAGATAAAAATCTTTTTAAACATTTTATTCTACGTTTGTAGAAAAAACGTCACTACCTATAGAAAAAACTAAAATGTTGACTATAGCTAACTTCAGGGTGTCGGTTTTTTGTGACGGTGTGCGCATACATCGTAAACATTTACTCTCATAATTTTTCCTCAACGCGTCAAAAGAAGTATAACTTCAAAAAAAAACAAAAAAGAACACAAAAGGTCGAGCAATATTTACCTATCATAAAATGTTAAGCGTGGAAAAATGAGAGAAAATTTTTAATTACGCTTATACAGTATCATAATCTAATCGATTATAATAATATTTTGTATTGAAGTTATAACTACTTCACGAATTAAGGTAAACAAAAGCTTGATATCGAAATTGGGTTTAAAATTTAGTTCCGCAGTGCAACGTTGTATTTCTTCCCGAGTAAGCGATTGAAGTTTATTAGTTTTGTCCATAAAAGGGGCAGAGGCAGTAAACCTGCAACGGACTCTACCGGAACATACAATGTTTTTAATACTCAAACTGTGGTATACGGGGCAGAAACTGCGCGTTTATTTACGTATTAATATGGGAATGGGTTAAAACATTTAGGGACTACAGCAACAAAAATATACGTATACTAGCTGACCTGGCAAACGTCGTTTTGCCATGTATACCATTTATAATAAGAAATAGGGGTTGATCGTGGAGGGGTGAAAATTGGGGGTTGTATGTATTTTTTATTGCTGTATCATAAAAAAATAAAGAATAATTTTTTTATCTAAAATTTAAAAAAAAAAATTGAGGGGTGGACCACCCTTATTATTTAGGGGTGTGAAAAATAGATGTTAGCCGATTCTCAGACCTACCCAATATGCTTACCAAATTTCAGAGGAATCGGTCAAGCCGTTTCGGAGGAGTATGCAGACTAACATTGTGACACGAGAATTTTATATATAAGATATATCGTCTGTCAGACGTACAGACGTTGTCCTGCATGACATTTCAAGGGATTAGGATAGTAAACAAAGTATGAAAGTACCGACTGCAGCGCCATCTGTCGGGCTGATTAGTGAATCTAAACCAACCAGGGCACCACCCAAACGCATAAAAATCAATTGAAATCGGACCAGCCGTTTAAGAGGAGTGACATACACACGTACAGTGGAATTATATATATAAAGATACATATATTGCTGTTCGTTTGTCTTGCTAAAACTCGAAAACGGCTGGACCTATTTGGTTAATTATGATCTTGCAATATTTGTGGAAGTTCAGGAAAGGTTTATATGGTGGGATATCCAAAATAAGAAGTTAATAAAAATACTGGAAAATTTAATTGCCGGAAAATATTTGATGTCTTATGATATTTTAGAAACAAACAATTGTCCCTTGGTTGTAAAATATTTATAGGTGCCTTCAGAAATCTGTATTTCGTAGCAGTAGGGTAAGGTCCGTTCTCATTGGTCTGTTTTAAAACTTTAGTATTGTTGACACAAATATATATGTAGGTGATACGAAGTTCACAAGGTCATCAATTAACATATAGTATGAACCCGTGCTGCCAATTTGTATGACTTAAAAGTTTCTAGTGAAGTTATTGGCTTTGAAGGAACTTAATTCATATAAAAAGTTGCATCTCTATTAATCATAACTTCCGTGCCTTGTACCACCATAAACCGAACATCCAGTTAAAACCAGTAATCACATCTAAACCTAGACTCTCACGCGTTGAAATAAAACTTAAATTCCATTGAAAATTTAAGAAGAACGTATTACTTCCGCTAGTTTGTTTTGTTAATAAATCATCAATTTTTCTTATCGTGACGCCACATCCGGTGAGAGGTGAATGACTTATTGGTAATGCTTAATGAACTAACACATATTAACCAGACACGCTATTGCTTTTTAATAAACACGAATTGTTCTAGAAGCTCAGGTACTCACTCGATACTCTTCCAGCAGAATACGCCTAGTATTAAAACGGAATAAAAAAGTACTTCATAAGTAGGGATTAGAATGAGTTATAATAATTATGTCAAAGTCAAATCATTTATTTCAATTAGACCACCTAAAATGGCACCATTGAACGTCAAATAAAATATAAAGAAGATTCTAGTTGCCCCTTCCAAAAGGTTCGTGTGGAGAAGAATGGGCAAGAAACTCCACACTTACTCTTTTAATGGATCAGGTACTTTAAGATTTATATGTTATTTTGTATGTTGCTTATGTCTTCTGTCATCCATTGAAGTTACTGTCTATCTGTGTTTAGATTATTTATTTAAAATTCGTTAGGTATATTAAAATAGAAACAACCTTATGTTATTTTATTAGGAATGCAACGGGCGGGCTTATCGCTAACAAGCGATGTCTTCCAGGCCGCGCTAGTAAAGAGAAAAACTAATAAATAGAAATACTAAGGGTAAAGTGCAAGAAACAAAATCAAAATTACAAGTTACACTGAAATATTATACAATTACCAAACTTAAAAAAAAAACTAAAAGCAAATCTCACGGAATTAGAATAGAATACAAACTATTGCGCACTTGTTTAATATTTTAACATATAACTATACTATAATATAACTATACTAAACCGCCAAAATATTATTCTCGCCAAATCTCGTCTTGCCAAAATTTTACATGAAAATTATAGTACGTAATTGTATGCCTCGCAATCTCAAAAAGTTATCCCATTACATTACTAGCCTTAACTTAAGTGACACTACACTATTAGTCAGAATATGTGCCTTAGCCTGCGGGGGCACTATTATCTAACGTGTGTTAGTAAACGTATCGTTTTTAATATATAAAACTAGCTGAGCCGGCAAATTTTGCCATGTATATTATTTCTAGGAAACATTTTTTTAGTTCAATAAAAATAACTATCTCAATAATAAAAAAGAGGGGGTGAAAATGGGGTTGCATGTATTATTGTATGACGACGAACAAGTAAAAATAAAAAAATTGTCTATAATATTTTAAAAAAAATGGGTTATGTTAATGGGCTAGGGTTGAAAGATAGATAGTAGCCGATTCTCAGACTCAATGATATGCATAAATTTTTTTATAAGAATCGGTCGAGCCGTTTCGGAGGAGTATGGGAACGAACATTGTGACACGAGAATTTTATATATATAATAATTCTATTATATATATATATATTAGAAGATATAAATTCTATACGAGTATACGTAAGGATTTTCTATATTTTATCCGTCTCATTTCGTAACAATTCTCAATTTTACGATGCAAGAAAAGTCATTCTAAATTCAAAATTGAACCTGCCTCGAAAATTCTCGTAAATATTCGAACCGGGAATTTGTCACGAGCGAAGTAATCTCGGTAAAAGATTAGCGAGAGGCAACGCAACGGTTTAAAATCTTTAATAATTAAGTGACAAAATGTAAATCTTAATACTGTTGGAGCCTGTTTCGCAATCTCTTTGTACCAAATGGAAATACCGAAAAACCCCAACGCGATCCGATGTTTTCCGGATGAGGGGTTTTCACAAAAAATACTAAAACCACTTGGATATACAAATATATTCAAAGAAATGGGGCAACCGACGTTTTTAACTAACCGGATATTCTACGAACCCGAATTACATTTTTTATATATGTAAAGAAACAATTATATTTCGTAGATAAGATCGTTATTTATCTGTTATGTGTTAAAAGTGACGTTTTATTTAATTTGTAATATAGAGAGATTGTTAGTCTGTGGAAACAGGCGCGAGTTTTGGCTTGTCATTTGAATTTTTACTGTTTATTTAAATTACAACTTTAAATATTGTTTTTATGATTATTTCAGGTAATTCATTAATAATTGATTTCTTTACTTGTCTTCAAATGCCGCCCATGGGCGTGCGTTGCCGGCGTTTCAAGATACATTGGAGTTGCGTAATAACGATCGTAACATATTAAATAGCCTTCCTAATAAATGGATTATCCAAACAAAAACTAGCTACAACTAAGAGTTGCCTGGAAGAAATCGCTTGTTAGCGATGAGGCCGCCCGTTGCCTTATAACTTAAGTAACTTGCTTTTTATTTATATGTATGTTTTTATTTAAGGTAAAAAGTGTAAAGAAATAATTAAAAATCAATAGTAACTATAGTCTATTTATAAATAATTACTTAATTAAGCTGAAATAAATAAATCCAATCAAGAATTATTTTAAATATAATATGTCAACATAAAACAATGAACGCATTGGTGATTCATGGCACGGAATAGGCTAATTAGCACGAGAATACTCCGGGATACAAATAACATCCGACTGGGTATAGTAATGTTTTGAGCGCTATACAAAAGCGTTGCTCTGTCTCTTTTCTCCACAACTAAATCATAATTAGACAGAAAGAGACGAAGTGCTTTAGTTTAACGCCACCACAACAATCTGTTGTTAATATATATATGCGATGCCAATAGGCTTTACAGTAAATAAAATTAAAATTAGATCCGATATTTCATTCAATTATAAATCTGTTTTTGTTCTACTTACTGGCACTTTTCTTTGGAAGATTTGCTTTTACAATAGAGAAAAAATTAAACTTTCTAACAAATACATAATCAGTTAATGACTTCTTTGTGGATGAGTTTTATCATCGGACGTCGAGGTAGAATACGAAATTCTACCCGTATCACCTCGATGTCTGTCGCTCCACAACTGAGCGTTTTTTAATCCAGTTTTTACACTATCCCCACGTATGTATTTCTGAACAAATTCAACTTCGGGTCCTTCAAGAAAATAATGTATCTACCAATTCAGCCGGCAACGCACTTGCGAGCCCTCACTTGTGTGCCTATGGGCAGCAGCATCACATCAGATGAGCCTCCTGCCCGTTTGTAACATAAAAAAGGTTATTCTATCATTCCTAAAAGTAGATCTATGTACTCACCGCTTGTATGAAGAAGTCCTTGTGTAGCATGCTGACGATGCCGAAGTTGGTGAATTTGAAGACGCGGTCCATGATCCACATGAGATTTGAGAGAACTCCAGGTCGAGGGTTCCATGTAGACATTAGCATTGGTACATCGGCTGTACTCTGATGGTTGGCTAGGACCAGTGTTCGACGATTCGTGCATACTGTTGGTTCGTCCCCACTCTCAACAACTGTAGACAAAGAATAAGAGTAATTAGTCACAGGGTAATATAAAATACTAGCTGCCCCCGCGAACGTTGTTTCACCTAAATGTGATTTTACTTAGCCGACCTTTTTAGTACATACCAACATGGAACTACCCGAGAGACTGTTCGGTTTTCCGAAAACTTTTTAGGATCTTTCTATTATAAAAATTTAACCACTTCGACAAAAAAAGCAACTAACGCTACCTTAGATTTTCTTATATGAATTTCATCTTCGTCTTGGTTTTATCATATAGATCATGTAGCAGAATTAAAAAATAGCGTCCATCTGCTTGGTGACCTTCGTGGGTAATCCGTACAAATTTCTTGATGTCATTCGAAGTTCTTAAACGAGTGGAGTGTTGCCACTAAAACGATTAGACTGCCGCACTCTAGGGAGTTAGCTGTACTAATGTTATTAATACTGGAGCGAATTAGTTTTACACCCTTGGGTTATAAATTTAATTATTGAACTTTTCCAGGCTATTGATAAATTTCTTTTCTTTTTTCTAAACGTACATTATTTAGATTTTTTCCAAAAACAGCTTAATTTTTTTTGAAAAAAAATCAAAAACTATAAAAAAAAGTTTAACATTTCATGAACAGGCAAGAGCCTTTATCATAACTTGGTTGTTTTAATACTTAAATTTTTTCTGTATTGTTCGCGTTATATTTATGGTGTAATAAATATAACGCGACCATATTGTTTTATGAACGGACAATTTAAACAAACATTAAATTACATCAGACCTTTTACGAAATCATAATTGTTTTACGTCTAGATCAATCTTTAATTTCGAAAAATTACAGATAAAATATCCAAACAACCGAAGTAAGATATTGAAAATACAACAAAAGGCCCGGAGTTTCTTCCAAGTATGAAATATTTATTTGCCAAGACCGCTTATACAGGGTGTTTGGCGAACGTGACGCGTTACATCCAGATGGATTTTGATAAGGGTTCCTTAGTCACAGAGATATATTGGAAACGTTGGTTAATATTTACCCAAACGTAAGGGAATAAAACATGTCTGTACGATGTAAGTGATAAATGAATGCTTCCCTTCTTTCGCAACAGCCTTTGTTTTGTTTTTATACAAAATATAAACGCATATTAAATTTATCAACATACTAGGTATTTTGTTCTTGTCTATACTAATATTATAAAGAGGAAAGATTTTTATGTAAGTACGTTTGTAACGAGAGCAGTGTTGGCCTAGTGGCTTCAGCGTGCGACTCTCGTACCTGAAGTCGTAGGTTCGATCCCCGGCTGTGCACTAATGGATTTTCTTTCTTTGCGCATTTAACATTCGTTTCATTAACATATGTTAATGAAACAGATACAGAAATCTGAGGCCCATAATGTCCTATTGTAGATTTAAAAGCGCGCATTAAAAAGTTATATATAACACCCTAAAACTTTTATAAAATAAAAGTATGTTTTTTGAAGCAAAATTTTAAAATGTTTATCTACCAAGACTTTATATTATAACTACTGAATATAATAAGTCATCTTTAGTAAACAATGCTTTCATATTAAATTAATATAACTAAGATTGAAATATTTAAAATCAATGACCAAACGTCTGTAACCGCCTCCGAGATTTCTAAATTAAATTCTACTCTCATAAAACTTCAAACCAGATGGCTTATAAATCTTGAGAATTTCATATAAAACCTTAAGAATATTTTATGAAAAATTCGTTTTAATCAAGTTCATTCATGCAAATATTTTTAATACTCAATGTGCAAGTCTGTCAAAACTACTTTTAACTTTTTATTCTTGATTTTTTTGTCAACCTGATATTAAATGATACCACCGCACATATACACTCAAACTGTCAGAAAGGTTACGAGTGTATTTCCGATCTTATAATTAATTATATTCACATGACATATGCGGAAAAAGTTGGGTATGTATCGCATGGTCGTCGAACGGCAAATAGTCCCTCCGAATAATTCGATGGAGCCGGCTGCACGCACGAGAAAACATGACTCATGCGGCGTTACCTCGCTCTGAGGCGTTCCATTTAAGGGTTGAAGTGCAAGCGAGAGCGCGGAACGAGCGACAAAGAGGAACAATCGGCCTCCGCGTTCGGCAGCGTTCGTTCGTTAAAAAATTGATATAATTGTATTTATGCGTTCAAAAAAATGTAACTTGATCAATTCAATTGTGATTTCCATTTACCTCCTCGAAATCCATACAAAATATCTATCAAACAAATAAAATTAAAATTCTCTTTTGAAATTGCAACCATTCCATCACTATTGTCGTTGTCACATTCGAGTATTTTTTTTTTTTTTTTTTTTTTTTTTTATTCTTGCAAGTAGGACTATATAAATCACTTTTACAATGTCTTCCTAAACTAGATGAAGTCGACATTTCCTAACTGACTGCTCTGAGAAGAAATGTCGAAACAAACTCGGGGGTCTTAGTCTCTTTTATAGTCCAGATAATACAATAATAAATTAATAAGTTGGTGTAAACAAATACAGAGTATTTACTGGACTGGTCTTTGGAAGAAAGAACCAGATCGATCTGAGCAAGCCTGTGCCAGCAGACGGCTAGCATGCCCCGAATAGCTCATGCAGCTCAACCATTTTTGAGGGAGCTGCACAACCCGGTACACAACAATACCGCCAGTGGCACCATAAAATATGTGGGGCAACAACTCACTCAGATCGCCAGCCCAAAATAACTAGACTAAAATGTATCAAATTATAAATCAAGCAAAAGAGTTTATGATATACCCGCATAATGTTTACACTTACAATGGATACAAAATGTATTTTTAAGGTGTACCTTAAAGCAAGGAAAAAATAATAAAATTAAAAATATAATCGTAATATAAACATTATTCACTTGGCATGTCAAAGTGTAAAATATTGTATGCAAAAGCACAAAACATGTCAGTATTGTAGAAAAAGAAAAAATGAATATGCACTAAGCACAAAACATGTCAGTAATGTAGAGAAAAAAAATTTAAAAAAATGAATATGCACTAAGCACAAACATGTCAATAGAATAAAATAAAATGCATATGCAAAAGCACAAGACATGTCAGATTGTAAATATGTACAACATGCAAAACGTATCGTCAGTAAACCGACTTTACAGACAACCGATTTTTTTTTAATAGAACAGGGGGAACAGGGGGTAAACGGGTAGAAGGCTCATCTGATGTTAAGTGATACCGCCACCCATGGACGCTCTCAATGAGGGCTCGCGAGTGCGTTGCCGACCTTTTACGAATTGATAAGATTTTTCTTGAAGGACCCTAAGCTTCTACCCCAAACAACATCAGACATTACCAATAAAAGTAATGGTTCATTAAAATTCAAAAGCTAAGCGGATTTGAACCCCATTCCTACGTCACAATTTAAAATTTCAATTGAAGTGAAAAAAATCACATCATTAGCATAAGAAAAAATCTCATGCATTTTTCTCTACTTAAAATAAATAATGGCAATTTAAGATTCAAATTACAAATGCCCGAAGCGGCGGTCCCGAATTTCCTAAATAAATAATCTCGCTATCTGAATCGCTATAAAAATTATTAACATTTTCATAGTCGTTTATTCGAAGCGCGATTTTATTTCAAATAATTTTTCTCTAGTAAAAGAAATGGAGCGATTCATTTTCGCTCCGTTACAGTTTTATACAAATCGACGAAGTCCGTGGTTGGTCGTTATAGAAAATTCTTTTGGGATTTTTTAATAACAACGAAGAGTACATAATTTTCACAACAAAACCAATTCATGTCGCACAAAACTCAAGTTTAAATTACTATATAAACCTCGAAGTTTTTTTCCTAGTGTAGGTAAGTTTCTTTATATTTATACTAATACTAGTGGACCCAACAGACGTTGTCCTGCATGATATTTCAAGCGATATTAAACAAAGCATGAAAGTACAGACTGCAGTGCCATCTGCCGGGCTGTTTTGTGAATCTAAACCATCCACGGCTCCACCCAAACGTATACAAAAAAAATAATTCAAATCGGTCTAGCCGTTTAAGAGGAGTTCAGTGACATACACACTCACAGAAGAATTATATATATAAATATATCTATACTAATATTCTAAATAATAAAGAGGAAAAAATATAATTATAAAGAGAAAATTTTTGTAATGTTTTCACACAAAAACTAGTGAACTGATTTAAAAAACTATTTCACCATTAGAAAGCTGCATTTTCACTGACTGATATAGGCTATATTATATTTTCAAAAATATAGGGATCCCTGATAAAAATGCAATAATATAACCCAAGATTAAAAAAATATATCCACATAAAACTGTCAACGCAGCTGTTTTGCTGCCACAAAACAAAACTACATCGAATGTTGTGTATATTGCAATTCTGACACTAAAGTTCTACAAATAAATATCTTCTATAATATTATAAAACAAAGTTTTGCATTTAAAATTTTTGTTTTTATTCCGTTTAAAATCCGGGACTGATTAAAAAAATAATTTCTTACTTGTAGAGTATGTTAAACGCGAATGAAACTGCGGGGCATTGCTAGTAGATATATGTGCCACAAAGAACGGTTCCGTAGCCGTCGATGCACAATTTATACTAAAATAATAAGTCCTGAGTTACGATGTATCCTTACCAAGAAGAAAGGCACACATGGGAACAAAGGTAAGACTGATGCTGATACCTCGTTGTGTGCACCTAACAATAGTTCACAAAAACGCACAATATACTCACTAGAAAGTTATAAATTGAGGACGTAACTATTGACAAATATTATTAACAAAAAAGAATTAATTAAAATAATAATGCGTCTAACATAACCCGAGGAAAACTAAGCAGTGACTAACCAAAAAACGTGACGATCGGCCGGGTAAAAATATTTTAGTTCACTTGTGCTTTGCCTAATTACGAAGAGTACTTCCAAATTTCGCTTGACAGATACCAGTGGAGTCAGATAACATATACCGACAGACAGACAGACCTAAGGGTGCGTACAGACTATGTAACATGTTATATAACTTGTGTTTTATAACACGTCCACAGTATGTAACCTTGTTATTCAACATTATAACATAAAACAATACTGTACACATTAGAATAACAATGCAATATAACAATGTTATATAACCATTGTCGTTTGTCGTTCTCCAGTGCTATCCACAATGTCGACACGAGAGAACGTTTTGCTGGCTGCGGCAGCGACTGTTGTTATTTTAAATAACAAAAGAAAAACAAAAAAACGTAGATCCTGGGTTCGTCCTAGAATACATATCAATAACATGTTATTATAACATGTTTTATAACATTCAGTGTCCACATTAACTGAAACATGTTGTATAGCAATGTTGTATAACATGTTATATTATATAGTCTGTACGCACCTTAAGAGATATAAATCTGCGACTCGTAGTATTTACTGTCAGTATTTTTGATATAAAAACAGGATATTATGCTAAGTAGAAAATCAACGCATTCTCAGAAACTGAATGGCACACGAAACTATCCAAAATGTATAAATTCACGCTGCGGTCGCCGACCTGAAGTCCGCCGAGAAAGGGTTTAAAATTAAAAACTCTTATCAATAGCTGAAACCTCTTTAAAACAAAGCACGCAATCCGAGACATCTCAAAAGACGTCGTCGCTTTAATAAAAACAAAATGAGCGAAGAAAATCCGAGACTAAATGCAACGTTTAATTAATAAAGCAATCTCTTTGAAACATTTAATTACAGGTATCGTATCTCATTCAAATTTAACTTAGGAGATATTGTATTAACGAAACTGATACCTTTGCCAATTATTTTGAAGGCTTTGTTTTACGAGTATTGTCAATGGGCGGTTTTTAGTTACGTTTTATAAACATGTATTTGATTACGCACTTCAGTAGCTGTTTAAAATAAACTAGATGGCAACATGATTAGAGACTCATGGCAAATATTAAAGACGATTTTGTTCGAAACACTTGTACTTACGACGATTAATTTGTCTACACCACTTAATCTTACAGATAAGCCTTGACTCTTAGGAGTTTTAAGGGTATCAATTTTCATAAGAAATTAATGGTTAACTATAGTTATTAGATAGCAAACAAACATATATTTTTTTTAAACTACTTTTTTATGCATTTGTATCGCTCCTAAACAAAACTGCTATGGTTACATTAAAACAAACCACAGTGGTTTTCTAACATATGTAGCGTATGTAACATAATGATTTTATTATATTACTAGCTGGCCTGGCGAACATCGTACCGCCTAACAGTCGCTTTTTTTATAAATACTTTTTCTGCTATTCGGGACACCGGTCTAGCTAGTAAGATAAAAACAAGAATAATAGTTGATAAGACAACAAATACATTAGGTATGCCAAAAAATAAAAAATTACCTTCCCGGAACCACTCCACTAACACTTGAACTTTATGGTATGGTAATAAAGTTCAAATTCACTTGTAAGGATTATTACGAATCTTTTATATGGGAATAAAGAAAAATGTTGTTTTTAGACTTTTTCACTCATTTTTTTTTTTAATTTTTCTCTCCGTAAGAACAAAAAATTAGCAAACTCGGTTCTGTTGCTCTCGAGACTTGCTTTTAGCAACACATTCATTTTTATTTTATAGATTATGTAAAAAAAATAAAAAAATATAGTTGCGTACGGAAGGAATTTTTCCTACTTTCGTAACGCTTTTTATTAATGTAGCTATGCCATTGATTGTGGGTTGTTATAGCCTATAGTTTTCCTCGATAAATGGATAATCAGAATTTTACGATCAAACACGTGAAAACAAACTCTTCAATTTTATATTATGCTTTCTGAAGACGAAAAGTAACCCATATAGGCAAATATAGATTATACAATTTATTCCTTTTCAGTGGACACACATATTTCTATTTTTTATTTCTCGGTCTCTAAGTTTTGATACCTTTTGATACTTATAAACAGTAATGTGATTTTTGCGCGTCATCAAAATAAAAATATGTTCCTTAAACGCTTTCATCTAAAAGTTATGTCTTTTGAGTGAAAGCTGCTTGAATGCTTTAAAGCTCAGTTGACCTAAAAATACAGGTCATAGTACTATATTAACCCTAAATCCTGGTAACACAATGTAAGGTTATGAACACGCTGAGCTCAGCGGGATGACAATCGCTACATTCACTTAACAAGAAAGTCTTATTACTTTTATCTAGAAGATTTTAAGATTTCAGCACATTACTTTTTAAGTTGGGTAGGTTCTTGCGTTCCAGTACTGTGCGTTCAAATCCCGATGCAAATGAATTTCTATAACTGTGTTTATATAACAATATGTGCCTATTTTACTTAAGTAAAGTAGTTTTTTTTGTTTTTGTACATGGTCTTCTCATATAATTGTCAAATCAATGTATACAAAATATTGTAAATCCTTTTTTTGATGGGACAGGTAGCAAACGAGCACGATCACTTAATTAGTTAACCAGAGGATTGTGCGTTGCCGGCCTTTATTTATTCGATTAAAACGAATTAATAAAATAAACACGTATTGTATTGAATGTATTCTACTTAAATGTAAACCAATAACGAGATTATGCACTAGGGAAAATCGTTTGGAAAACTATAAAGCTCACAGTAGCGCAAGGTTATGGCTTACAGTTACCGTGTTTGAAGGTACGGTGGCACTTAGGGTGACCATTATGCCAGGCTGTATACATTTCCTCGTCATTTTAGTAATGAAATTTAATTAAAGAATGCAAATAAGGAAATTAAACGGAAGAATAAACTGTATCTATGAGAAAAGAGTTGTGGCATTTTTATCTGTCACTATACAATTGTCAAATTGTCATTATACAATTACCAAACATTGATTTTCAATGTTTGGTAATTGTATAATTTTTTTTTGTTCATTATATTTTTGTTGAATTAGTTATGCACTTCTTGCACTTTACCTGTAATATTTCTTTTTTTTTAGTTTTTTCCTTACAAGGGTTGCCTGGAAGAGATCGCTTGTTAGCGATAATGCATCACTAATAATTTATGTTATTTATTATTTATTGAGACCTAGTATGTAGGTACACACTTTCTTCATTCACTTACTGGCTCGCTCACTCACTCACACATTTGCACCCACACACTCACTCATGCACTCAGGCGTGTTGATAACAATCGAAAAATCAAAAACAAAAACAAACAAAAGATGTTATTAAATTATACATAAATATATTTTAAGGAATTCATAATTAAGTTTGTTATGGAAGAGCTGGGAATTCTGACACAGGTATATTTTACTTAAAAGGGTTCCCAAATCTTACACATTGTAATGCATATGTTCTTAAAATCAATTAACACATTTTAATTTTTTATTTAAGACGGTGAGCGGGTAGATATTTGGCAACCTATTTAATTTATTATAAGTGTTGGAAATAAAGGATAATATAAATGTTCAGTATGAATTAAAATGGGTTTATTTAAAAATAACTTAAGTAAATATTACTTCGCTTATGACAAGTTACGCGTGTATATTCGACTTTATCAATTTTCAAAAGTTTATCCGTAATTTATAAAACCATGGAGTCAATAGTGATGCATGTCACGTCTTCGTATTGTAACATAAGCCAACCTTGTATGAAACTAGCGTTCTAGACTACATGTACTGAATATTATTTATTCCTATCATAATTGCTTCTTATTTATATTACCTCGATGTCCGTCGTTCCACAACTAAGCGTTTTTTGAAGCAGTTTTTGCTGCGCACCGTCACTATGTGGAACCAGCTGCCCACTGACTTATTTCCGAACCAATTCGATTTCGATTCTTTGGGTCCTTCAAGAAAAGAGGCCTGCTATGCACTTGCGAGCATGATGTGAGCCTCGTGACCGCTTACTAGCTGTGCCGCTAACATCGTTTCGCCATGATATATTTTTTTACCCTACCTTTTTAGTAGCTTTAGAAAAAATATGGAACATTTAATTATATGCTCACAGCTGTCTCGTCTTTTTTTCCCTTCATAAAAGTCCTCAGAGTTCAAAGAATAAATTAAAAAAAAAACTCGATAAAACCCAGCCGTCTTTGAGTTTCGGTTTTAGTTTTTTTTTTAATTATAAAGTTCACAAATAGAGTGCCACGTTACATGAATTACAATCTAGCCTTTACAATAATTATGGCTTATAAGTAATAATGTTCATTAACAGTCTTAGTGTTCTATAATGATTAGACACTTTCTTCGTGTGTCCTAGATACCGCACTTGCACTTATATTCTCTACACTAGGTTTTTTAACCCAAAAGGTTTAGTTCTCATTAGGCGTTTTTTCCTGTAAAACGGTTTTAGTAACAACAGAATAATTGTTCTACAATCTATGATTGCACAATAATTGTCAAATATTACTCCCTATGTATTTTTCTCTAACCTACTTTTTCTTGAAAACAATGATAACGCCAAGAATTGAAACCAATACAACCTTAACGCTTCAACGTTATAATTACTCCTGAAGTCACTTTACTGTATACAACATAATTAGCTGAGTTTTTCCTCCAAAGGGTGGGAGGGACCGGAAGCGCCCCCAGGCGATGTGCACCGCTCCAAACATTTACTAAAAGAAAATACACTCAAAGAGTTTTCCGTACGCTGTCGAGACGTTCTTTTAGAATATTAGAAATGAGTTTAAAATATATTTTATCAGGAAATATTTCAATTTAATTAGGAGATATCAAAAGAAACATTTAATTTAACACAGCTACGTTTGTAAAAAAAAAATACGTATTTTTTTAAAAGTTTAATTAATATAATAAAAATAGTTTAATATACAATTCTCGTGTCACAATGTTCGTTCCCATACTCCTCCCAAACGGCTTAACCGATTCTTATGAATTTTTTTATGTATATTCAGTATGTCTGAGAATCAGCTACTATCTATCTTTCAAACCCCTAAATGTTAAGGGTCCCCCTAACTTTTTATATTTTTTAGCCAAAATTTGTGTTTTTATTTTTTATGATACAGCATACAAAAATACATACAACCCTTAATTTTCACCCCTCTACGATCAACCCCTATTTTATATTATATTAGATAGTTATTTTAATTGAACTAAAAAATGTTCCCTACAAATAATATACATGACAAAACAACGTTTGCCGGGTTAGCTAGTTTGATATAAAATATGTCAAATTCGTCATAACATCATACAAGTTTTTGGGGAGAAACGGATGGAGGAAGGAAAGAATAGATCCAAATTAAAAGTTCAGGAGGAGGCCTTTATGCAAAAGGGGCCCATACTCCTGAATACGAAGTAATGTAGACTAGGTATATAATAGCAAAATTAACACCAATTAATTAATTACAATCATTAAATAATTGATTTGTAATTTTTATGGTACGGTTTTAAAGTGGCTTAATTATTATTAAGTCAAATTCAGCTACGTAGTTCAAGAGCACGAATTTTGTTTCTTAAACAAAGAAATAAGTTAATTATTATTTTATAGACTGACCTCGAAGGCTAATGCGACTTTATTGGAACTAACCACGAGTTTTGACGTGATAACGTCTTTAAAATCGTTTTAGTCGGGTGACATGTTCAGAAACTTGTGTCACACCAAAACCTCACGAGCGCGATCGCAGGTATAACGAGAGAGAGACGGACCGATCTCCCGTCTCATCTCACTCTAGCGGCATACAAACGAATGGAGATTTTCTCGTGCGGTTAAGTTTTGTAAGAAAAATGTATATCATAGTCGAATAAGTAAACTTGTCATTTTACACCCGAAATTTATCATCAAAAGTGTGAATAAAACGATAGATGTAATTTAAAATTTGAAAAAATTGTTATCTTCATTAATTCCTTACTTCCCAAAAACTTATATCACCAATAAGACGTTATCACGTAAACATCTCGATCGTAAACCTACTTTACAAACAACCAATTTTTTTAGTCCATACATTTCTCCCATTAACAGAAATTCTGGTTAAGTTGGACGTTCCATCTACGCTACTTTCAAGATACATAAAAGAAACACATTCAAGCAATTGCGTCAATAGTAACGCAAATATCGTAGTGTATGAATTGTTAAATCAGTCTCCCTCAATCTTAAGCGCCATGAAGGGTGACAATCGACATTAGAGAATAAATAATTCAAAAATTATGACTAAGCCTCGCGTGTGTCGACAATCGACAAACCAAAGACATGTTACAATCTATTCATGAATATCTAGAATATTGTTTTGATTGTTTTAGTGTTAACTCACTTCTGTAATATATATTTATTCAAAACAAGTATTAAATTATATTTTGTTGTTTTTGGCCGTGTATATAAGTTTATTTTTATACGATGTAAAAAACTTAGGTCGGAAACATATTAAACTCAAACTCAAAATAACTTAATTCATATTATATAGGTAAACAAGTACACTTATATACGTCAGAAAAGATTTTAAATTAATTATAAATTTACATTTACTGCCAAGAAACTTTCCGCCACTCTTTGGAATCGGCAAGTTTTGAGTCATACAAATTGTTTGAACTGAAGCAAATCAATCCCAAGGATTAGGATTATTTAAATAATCGTCAAATTTAAAAAGCTTTATTGATTAATTTACGTTTAACGAGGGCTTTGAATTAAAGTAGGCTTTCTTTCTGTGTACAGTTTGCAACACTTTACACGACAATGATTTGACAAGTCAAGCTAGATAAATGCCATTATAGTCATCTAGTATACGCAATTCAAACGCAATAAGATCGTAATTCCCTAAAACCTATTTAACAGTAAGTTTCCCTTTTCCTCATTTCCATGAATATAAAGAAGGTGGGGACACTGAGTACACAAGATATATTAAGGTATCCA
Source organism: Pieris melete (assembly GCA_963693345.1). NCBI lineage: Eukaryota > Metazoa > Arthropoda > Insecta > Lepidoptera > Pieridae > Pieris > Pieris melete. Next base: position 698,541 of record CAVNZK010000032.1, on the reverse strand, counting down.
GAAATTCGGTTTATTCAGGCCTCAATCGATTTTGAACTATTCACCTTAATTACATTTTCGTGAAGTTCATATAACATCAATTATGTATAGAGCCATTCTAAATCTAACATCAGACACCTAAGTTCTTTAGTGAGATAGTATCATAAGTTTTCTACTTGTAGTGTTACCTCAACAAGTTAGTTTATTGTTTTATTGATAGTTACAAGTTAGCCTGTATTAAAGCGATTTTATTTTTACCAATTCATCTATATATTAAGTACTTTTGACGTGATAACGTCTTTAAAATCGTTTTAGTCGGGTGACATGTTCAGAAACTTGTGTCACACCAAAACCTCACGAGCGCGATCGCAGGTATAACGAGAGAGAGACGGACCGATCTCCCGTCTCATCTCGAGCGCTGCCAGAATCATTCCGTGCGGTTAAGTTTTGTAAGAAAAATGTATATCATAGTCGAATAAGTAAACTTGTCATTTTACACCCGAAATTTATCATCAAAAGTGTGAATAAAACGATAGATGTAATTTAAAATTTGAAAAAATTGTCATCTTCATTAATTCCTTACTTCCCAAAAACTTATATCACCAATAAGACGTTATCACGTAAACATCTCGATCGTAAACCTACTTTACAAACAACCAATATTTTTTATATTTTTATATGCAAATCTGCTGTTAGAGGCTAGTACTAATACATATAAAAAATTCTCGTGCCACAATGTTCTATCCCATACTCCTCCGAATATACATGGCAAAACAAACGTTTAAACAAATTTTAATATAATTTTTCATTCCATGTTAGGAGATTAGAATGGCTGCTTGAAGTAACTTGTAAAATAAATAGGTAGACAAAAAGTGAGGCGGAGAGCTTTTTGTCAGTCCACGTAAGTTATTTCTCAGTCCGCGAGCCCTCTGGCAACATCAGGTGAGCCTCCTGCCCGTTCTATAAAAAAAAAGGGTGCGTGTACTTATGTACGCGCGTCAGAAGTTATACTTCTTTGGCATTATTAAAAATAGTTTTTAATTGCATACAAATAATTAATTACAATTAAATAATCAAAGACTGGAAAAGGAGTCATTAAAGTCAATAAAGTTCAGTTTACATTTGAAAAATTAAATAAATAAATATTTATTATTATTCTCTTACATTAAACAAATAAAACCCTATTTATCTTTAAAACATTTTTATTTCATTATACTATTTATTTTTAAGTGACTCTAATGTCTTCATCAGAATTTTGGTTGTAATTTTAAATTAATCATTACTTGGTTGTGCATCTACGAGGCTTCTCCAAAACTAAAACTACTACTTGCTTTCTGCAACAAATAAGAGAATATTAATTTAAGCTCTGTCCATGCAAAACTTAAAAAATTTTATAATTCATATTATAAAATTTTTAACACATTTATATTAATATAATTATATAAATGTGTTAATAATATAATTTGTAGCACATGCTACAGACCTGGATAGCAACTTTCTTTTATTCTATTTAGAGATAGAGATAATTTAAATATAATAGCGGTGTCTTCCTTGTATGTTTCTTTGGAGTTGTTTGGGGATTCTTGTTGTTCAGTTCGACATGATTTTCTTTAACCTTTCTTTAATCCTACAAAATAATGAAATTGTTAAGTTATGTTGTCACTGTTGTGCACACCTTTGTTTGGCTTTTTTAGTATTCAAGTTATGTCAAAACTGATTTATTACCTTGTCATTGTTGGCTTTATTTGCTTTTGGGATATCAATTGTTTCCAAAATGATTTTATTTGTAATATCCTGAAATATATAAATAACATCTATTAATTTAAGTATCATGGTGAGTGGTTCGCACTCAGGTATTAAGGTGTATTATACCCACTGTCCATTATAAGTGGGAATGGGCTCACTTCGGGCTGGACAGAGTTTCGGTACTACAAATGCAACATGGATGTTTTGAGGTATTACAATATCTCTAACTACCCTGTAGGGGAATAAAGTACTGTTGTGAGCATATGCCTATGCTTGACAGGTTGAACCTTGAACATCACCATACATCATATTTATCATTAACATTCCTACCTCGACACCATCACAATCAAATTTATTTAAATCTACTTCAAACCATTGCGGTATCATCTCTGCCATATCCATTGTGTCTGGAGAAGGTGATGGTGGCTTTGTTCCACCTCCAGTTTTTGATGTTTCACGGCGATAAGATGACAACTCTTTTTTGTATTCAATTTAGTGCACTTCCACTGATTCATCAATTGTTTTTTGTCTCTTGTCCTTATATTTGCTAGATTAAATCCGAAAAATTACATGTTTTGATTAAATATGATCATTATATGTATATATGATATGGTCATTTTTTTGAGATGCAGGTATTTCCTTCATTTTCTCCTTATTAGTATTCGTGCTTAAATCTTTGTTCTCAATTATTGATATATAGGGTCGTAGAATATTTCTAAAAAGTTGCTGTAACAAACGCAATAAACAAAAGCAAAGAATAATGGTTCATGTTTCAGTTTTAATCAACAATAATACTCGATAATACATACGGATAGTTAACCTCAATTGTATTGAAGCACTCAGGAAGGTTGGCACAGTTTTTTCACAAATATTTTATCATATTAATTAGTATTGATTTAGATATTCAACTTAAATCACTTCTGATTATAATTCAGACGCACATATAAAATTCGCACTTGTATAATGAAAATAACTAGGTATATCTATTATTGTATACAATAATTAAAACTCCTATATTTGTTTAAAAGGTAAATGTCATTGTCAGATGTCAATGTCATGGTCATTCAAAATTCTCGTTAAGCTGCTAAGCTAAGAAATAGAATATTTGTGAAGTTAGCTTCACGCATATTCTATTTCTTTTTACTTTTAGATTGTATTATTCCCATCTCGCTCGCGCACGCTATATCACACAGCCACTTTTGTGTCATAGGTGCGCGCGCATCGTAAAATTTCACTCTCATCAATTTTTCATAACGCGCCTAAAGAAGTACAACTTCAAAAATCTGGAAGTAAATAGAGAGATTCTTTTGTACATAAAAGTTACTTGGTTTAGTTCAAGAAGACGAAGGCTAATATACATTATAGACTGAGGTAATGGAGTAGACAGTGAATGTTTATTTACACGAATATTCACGGTACATTTATTATAAGTGCATCAAGTGGAAAACTGCAGAGTGAAAATGCATGTTTCGACGTAACGTAATAAACTCAGCATTGAGAGAATGAAAATATACATGAAATTTTTCAATCATCTGAAAATTCTGTTTATTTATGCTTTTGAGTATATTATTTTTGAAATTATTGACTATACTTCAAGTTCTAATTAAAATCAAAAGTCAGAAAAATGGGCATTTTGATATTTCAAAGAAAGCTTTAATTGAAGTAAGCATTAACAGGAGTTTACTACTACGATAAAAAATTACTAGTAAAATCTAAAAGTGAAGGGTAATATTTTTTTTAATAGCTTGTTACATAAAAAATAAAATATGTTTATTATGGAACATAAGATACAGGTATCACTTATCCCATGTCATGAAATCCCTACTCATCTTTTTTTACTTTTACTCTTCTTTTAAAATAGCAAATCATCAAACAACACTTATTTTAAAACAAATATCGCAACTTAATTAGAAGTAGCCTCCTGTCTAGCACTAGCCCCAGGACCTTTTATCAACTAGATAATCGTTAACTTTATAGTTACGCCTTTTTACACAGCCTTTCTATAATACTATAGATATAGCATTATATATAATGTGGTGAACTTTAACAAATAAATACCCAACAGTCGTCACCTGTAATTTTTCTAACCTCATTCTAAAACGATTTTCTTTATAAAAATCTATACGTGTATTTTGATCTTCAAGATTTAAACAAAGTGCTTTAATCAACCACGCTACGTTTCATAGACACAATATACTTGTATGTAATAGTTTCGTCAAAGGCTAAATTTGGGCGTAAGCAGTTTAGGTATCCCAGGCAACAAAGCCGGCAAGATGTAGTAAACCATCAATTATGTCAGTCGGATGCCGAGAACACCGCAGGATTCTGAGGATTATTAGCAACATTGTGATCATCATTGGACGCATAATTAGCGTTACAGAGTATTAATTATTATGGTGATTATATTGTTTATACTTAAGCATCTGGTGGAACGCGATATTAGTTTATATTAAACTAATTTGCGATATAAATCACGTCTTTCGTTAAACGTTATAAGGCAGTTTTTGCCGCGCACCGCCACTATTTATAACCTGCCCATGAAAGTATTTACGAATCAATTCGACTTAGGGTCCTTCAAGAAAAGAGCGCACAAATTCTTAAAAACCTAGCAACGCACTTGCGTGCCTTCTGGCAATGAGAGTATCCTTGGGCAAAAAAGTCACAAGATCGAATTAATGCTAGTGAAACCGCGAGCCACATATAAGATTAAAAGGCTAGACTTTACATTATATCACTGTTGGTTAGTTGTGTCCTTTAAAAAAAAATCAGTGGCGCTTCAACCTCTTTAGGTCTTGGCCTCAGATTTCTGAATATGTTTCATGGTCATTTTTAAATCTAATATGCAAGAGGTGATCAGCCTCCAGTGCCTGACACACATCGTCGACGTTTTGGGTCTAAGACATGTCGGTTTCCTCACGATATATTCCTTCACCGTTCGAGCATGTTAAATGCGCACATAAACAGAACGACCATTGCACAGCCGGGGATCGAACCTACGACGTCATGTATGAGAGTCTCACACCGAAGCCACTAGGCCAACACTGTTCAGTTGTGTACTTTTAGACTTTTTATAATTTTAATTCTCGTCACCCCATCGCAAATACGCTATTTGCAAAACCAATTTTTAACAACTATTTTCTCATACTATATTAATCTTGTAATTTAAAACTATCCCAAGACTCAGGTACACTTGGGCGCGGACAAGCCTGTCTCTTTTATTGCATTCGTCCGTTCACTAAACTCTAGTGCAAAATTCTAATAATTATTTCCTAGACGGTGCACCCCCTAGATACTATACGCTCACCCTAAGAATAAGCTTATCTCGTAATGAGTTTGTTGCATGCGCAGCGCTATGAAAATGGATTTTAATAATTTATTGGCGAAGTACTGTAAAAAGGTCATAATTTATATGAAAGTACGTTGTAATTTACCGCAGATTTTTAGCAGATTAATACACAATTTAAAAGGTTCAATGTTCTTTTAATTAAAGTATTAAATTGATTCAACGTAAGAGGATAGAAACTACTCTAACATTTGTAAATTTTGTATGATTGATTACTATTTAGTACAATTTTCACGAGTTCGTTTAGTTTAATGCTAGAGCTTATTTAAAGAAAATAAATGTATGTGTATTAGTAAAAGATAGACGGAACGATGTACGGGGGAGAAGAAGAGAATAACTAAGACAGCAGATGTCACAAAGAAAATAAATAAACTTAAGTGGAAATGGGCGGGGCATGTGGCAAGAGTAGCAGTAAAGTGGAGCAAGAAAGTATTAAACTGGTGCCCAAGGTAAAATAAACGCAAAAGAGGAAGACTATTCAGAAGGTGGAAAGACCAAATTAAGGAAACAGCAGGTTGTACATGTACATGACACAGTGCAGACAGGAATACCTACACGAAGAAGATAGAAATGTAAATGTGTTTACGTGTAAAGTATCTGAAATAAAACGCTTTTATTATTAACTATATTAGTCATAGTGTTACTGAGATATAAACATCGATAAATTTCTTTGTTCAGTGAACACATCGCAGAAAGCGGCATTTCTTAGAAAAAAAATTCGTAATACTATAATATATATAAAATAAGTCATCGCACAAGGCTCTCATCATAAATTATACCTTACATTGAATGTCTACTTCTTACAAGGGTCCTTCTAAAGGCTGTTATTGACATAAGCATAACTTATAACTAATGAAATTAAAAATAAAATCAGTGGCGCTACAACCTCTTTAGGTCTGTGCCTCAGATTTCCGAATCTATTTCATGATCATTTGTCAATCTAATAGGCGAGTAGGTGATCAGCCTCCAGTACCTAACCCATGCCGTCGACGTTTTGGGTCTTATACAAGCCAGTTTCCTCACGATGTTTTCCTTCACCGTTCGAGCGAATGTTAAATGCGCACATAGAAAGTCCATTGGTGCACAGCCGGATATCGAACCTACGACTTCGGGGATGAGAGTCACACACTGAAGCCACTAGGACATCACTACACTTATGAAAATACGTAAGTCAAACTTTTAAATCCAATAAGCTAAGCGGGATAATATTTCCTGTCTCACTATAAACAAAGGCAAAGCCTACATTATTTATTACTCTCTACTCAGAATCTAATATTCAAATGCATAAATTGTCTCGACATAGCGAGGGCAATAAAATATAAAAGTTGCGAAAGTTTTCTTTTAATTTCAAAAAGATACGTTTATTATAAATTTAATACTTCGCTTTTACACCTACACAAATAATAATAAATTTTATTAAAATAAAGATCAATAATTTAATGTCACTTGACACTAAAATTTTCTAGTCTAGTGGCTTCAGCAAACGACTCTCATCCCAGAGGTAGTAGGTTCGATCCCGGGCTGTACACCGGTGAAGAAAACATCATGAGGAAACCGGCTTGCCTTAGTACCAAAAAATCAACGGCGTGTGTCAGGCACAGGAGGCTGATCACCTACTTGATTTTAAACTGAAAAATACAGAAATATACCTCATATTCCAGACCTAAAAAGCTTGTAGCGCCACTGATTTTTTTTTAAATACTTTGAAGACTGTTGAAAACTATCTTGTATTGTAAAATTTAATGACACTGGGGAGTAGTGTAAATTAATAAAATACTATAAATAACAAACGAGCCTAGTAAAAAATTTTTATGAAATTGTAACAAATAATTTACATTAACATTTCCTAGGGTTCACAATCTTCTATCTCTATATATATAAAAGAAAAATGGTCTTCGTTTGAGGCTCCTTCACGCCTAAACCACTGATCGTATCGATATGAAACTACTGCCGTTCGATGCGAAATTTTTCCTAGATGGTTTATGGCTATTTATTTTTTTGAATTCCAACGTTCCTTCATTTTTTTATTGCTGTTTTACTTTTATGAAAATTTATACATACGGACTTCACCGCGGAAACATTCGGGGAGGCTTCCTAGAACCTCAAAACGTCAACATCTGTTAAAAACTCGATTTACGAAAATTTTCAATTTCCTTAGCGGGAATGAAACATAAAATTTTATTTATTTCCTATTTTAATTCGCCCAGCAAAGCGGGCGAGAAACGGCTAGTAACATATATATGAAAATCAATTTTCAACTACACACTTATAGGATGAACCAGATATCTAACTTTTCGGATTTAATGTATTATACAGCTATAAGTATTATTGTATAGTACTGGGCTCTCAGGTGTCAAGTGATACTGCCGACCACTCACAATATCAGAAGGCTCGCAAGTGCCGCCCTTTGAAGAATTGGTACACACTTCTCTTGAAGGACTCTAAGTCGTTTCGGAAATATTTCGAAGTTCAGCTGGCTCCACATAGTGGATTTTTTTTTAATGAACAGGGGGAAAACGCGGAGGAGGCTAGGCTAAGCGATACCGCCACCCAAGGCCACTCCCAATGCCAAAAGGCACGCGAGTGCGTTGCCGGCCTTTTAAGAATTGGTACGCTCTTTTCTTTTTAGAAAACCCTAAGTCGAATTGGTTCGGAAATACTTGAGTGGGCAGCTGGTTCCACATAGTGGTGGTGCACGGCAAGAACTGTCTTGAAAAACGCTGAGTTGTTAAACGGCGGACGTCGAGATGATACGGGTGGAATTTCGTATTCTGCCTCGACGTCCGATGATGAAACTCAGTTGCAGGTATCAATCCGAACGTATGGTGCGGCAAAAAGTGCCCTAAGAAACGCTTAGTTGTGGAACGACTTAAGATGTGAAGTATACTATATCATACGATTACTTTTTCTCTGAATATTTAAAAAGCAACGAAACGCGTGATTTATTACTTTACAGGAAAGTGACCTTTCAGGATTGGTAATAGACATTTTGAGAAGGGTCATCATATATTATTTACGACAAGAATCACATGTAAATAACGTTGTTTTTTGAGATAAACATCGACTGTATTAGTAACACTAAACATTAACATAAATTGGATATAAAATAGACTTTTTAAATAGGTTTCCAATCCAAGCCTACTTGAGCGTGCGACACATTGGACTTACTTTTAAAAACTTCAACTTTAATACGTCTATGTACTATTATTTTAGAGCTTTGCTTACCTTTGCTGATAAGAAAAAGAGCGGGGGGGGGGATAAATTGCAGTAAATCTGCTTACGTGATTCTTGAATGGCCCCAAACCTGTTGGTCTCCATAATTACTTATTCAATATTTTTATGAAACTTCAACCGGCCCCTATGTTGTAATATTCTTTAGTTTTGATTATCTCTACACGATTCATTGTTTTCCTAAATTAAGCTCTAACAGTAACCATATACAGGACAAAATGATTACCTCTTTTTAGAGTCGGTTAATAAGGCATTTATTTTTCCTTCTACAATAAAAATTTAGGATATCTATGCCCTAGAATCGAAAACTAGAAACGTGACCTCATTTCTGATAAGCAATAATTTCTAAATTAACCCATTTGTGAAACAACAGTTTTATGGGGTCAGATTAATTTAGTTTCACGGAATCAGCTCAATTTCACCGTAAAATACTATTTCTAGTATCAAATTCGTTTTGTGTATAAAAACTATAGTTTTTATAAAATATTAATAAAGCCCGTTTTATTTCCAATCGTGACAAAAACAAATTATAATACACAACTTACATTATTTTAAATTTTTATACATTTTATTTTCTGTGAGGAATATGTGTAATTACTTTTTTTAGTACAGGTCGGTTATCGAAAGCTGGCGGGTTCACAGTACTCACACTAATGCAATTTCACATACAGTATGTTTCAAAATATGATTTTTTTGCCATGCTATACATTTTAGTCCACTCATACACGACGGACAGTCTATTCATGATGTATTTATGATTGTATTTCAGTTTGACATCACGTCTCGCGCTTATTCACAGACACTACACAAGCACAAAGTGTAAATGTGTTGAAGCCGCCAGCTTTAGTTAACATACCTATATAGTAGTTTTATTCTAGGAGAACATTGTCTTCACATATAATTATTTAACTAATGGATACAAAATATTGTAAAACCTATTTTAAAAGAGTAAGTCTGGAGTTTCGTGACCATGCTTCTCCACACGAAACTACTTTTTGGAAGGGGCAACTAGAATCAAATCATTAAATACAGATTTGTCTACGATCAACCACAGTAGACATTGAAGCTGCATTTCCATTCGCTTAATTAATCAATTGCACACAATCCATAGATAATCACAGACAATGGAGCGTCGTAACCACCTACACACTCTATATAGGCCGCAGCCCACACGTGATCATCAATCGCGGCCCATAGTGGGGACAATGTTCTTGCATTTGTCCGCAATTTCTCCTTAATATATCATTGTAAACTTCACGCTTAGCTTAGGAAATGCTTTGAAGGAATATAACTGGGCGTAATCGTACTATAATATTAGTGCGTGCTCCTATTACGCAATATATATATAGGCTGTCAATTATTTTTTTATTAATTCTGTCCTTCCATGTCACGGACATCTTATTAAACAAAAAAACATGGCGATTAAAAGTAATGGCGGCGGTTAATTAATTTACAAACATACATGAACAAATTACAATTCAATAATAATTTTTAATGTATTGAATTATTGTCCTTCCAGCCTTCATCATCTGATATTAAGTGCACATGGATACTCAATGCCACGTGACTCGTGAGTGCGTAGCCGGATTTTTAGGAATTGTTACACTCTTTTCTTGAAGGACGAATTAACATGAAGTTCTTACCTCTAGGCGTGAGCTCCCGAGTACCAGCATTAATCGGAGGGCAGTACTAATCGTTCGATCGTCCTCAGGGACGAAATATTTTTCGTCCTCTTCCAAAAGATGGTATTTATTACAAAGATATGTCATAAATCTGACCTTAAAAACGGTTAGATAACACCATAAATAAACTATGTAACCATTTAATTCGCGTTTTATTTTTCACGGAAATTTGCAAGCGGACGTTTTACCTATTTAAGAAAATATTATTTAAGTAAGTACATCGTATATTAAACTAAACAAATATTTCTTTCGGTCAAAATTAAAAAATAATAAAAAATACATTGAAACTTGAAGATTCGTAAAAAATAGGCCGAAAAATATAAATAGTTCCCTCAAAGGCCTGCAACACACCCGCTATAAATGTTTATGGGCTGAGATGACTGCCATTTTTGTCCGTCCCTCAGGCTCGTTTGCCCCCTATAAAGAAAAGGAGGCGCTTCATGGGTTTCGCACACAGGCGCTGCCGGGGGTCGGCGCGGCGCGGCCCTGATGTTAGGCATAATTTGCGGTTTTTGCGATGGCGCGGAGTAAAATACTGTCTTGCCTTGCTGAGCACACCAAGTTTCTTGGAGGCTAATTAAGCCATCCCTTCCAAATTACCACGAAACTGTCCGTCATTCGATATGCAACCGCCCAGTATTCCAATGCTGGCTGTGGTATTAAGAAGAGTGGACAAAGGGTGTGTTTTTCGCGTAAAACAATTATATGGCATTAAAAAAAAGTAAAACTTTTATCACTGTTAAATAGTTATCAACCTCGCGCCCATGATTAATAACAAACTCAGAACATCGAGTTATATAAACAGTGTTATATTTCCGTTACGAACTACCAACACTACAATTCCTACCATAATCACTCGCTGAAAACCTTACAACATTCAATCAGTTTACTTTCTGTGGCACAGTATCACCGACGCTAATCGGATTAGGTTCTCACAATACACCACCACGGCTATTCAGCTCATCAAAGCCATACGAGTGGTTAATTGTATGGTAAGATTTGATACACAGTATTGTAACGGTACACGGCCTTGATATTGATAGATTTTATTTTTGCTCTCAAACATCGCACATATATGAGATCAGATACTTATGAAAATATGTTATAGAAAGGATATAATGTGAGAAAATAACATGACATATATGACATAACAACAATAATAACAAATCAAGAAGGCTCTTCACAATCGAATGGCCCGAAATAGCACACAACTCACGAGGGGATTCTTTGTATTGTATAGTATGTAGGAATAAAGAAAATAATCTCTATATATATAAAATTCTCGTGTCACAATGTTCGTTCACATACTTACTCCTCCGAAACGGCTCGACCGATTCTTTTGTATTTTTAATGCATATTCAGTAAGTCTGAGAATCGGCTACCATATATCTTTTAAACCCCTAAGTGATGTCCAACCTAAAAAAATTTTTTTTGTTTTTTAGATTTTTTTTTTGTTTTCATTTCTTTACGATACAGCATACAAAAATACGTACAACCCTTATTATGAGGTTTATGTAGAGACAAATTCACAGAAAAATCTTAAAAGTTTTCATTCCGGAAAATCTAACAGTCTCTGGGATAGCATAGCAAAATGTTCCATGTTGGTAGGTACTAAAAAGGTAGGCTGAGTAGAATCACATTAAGGAGAAACGAAGTTCGCGTTGGCGGCTAGTAATAATATAAAATAATTAACACGGTAAGGTTTCTAAAACGACTCGGCGAAAGGTCTCATGCTAATAACCCCCATTACAAGGCTTAGTATTTTGGACCTCCAAATGTTTTTGTGCCGTGATGGAAGCATAGTTGCGTTGCACATACGATCTCCATAAAATTTTCATTATTCACAATTCATCTAAGGAGATGTAAATACATATTAAATTTTGACCTATTTAAAAACGTATGATATTTGGTGTACCTACGGGTTAGTTAGCGCTGAAACTAAATTTTACGCTAACTCGACTAAAAGCACTTTTCAACTTTTCGTTCACCATTCATGCCTCGTCATTCCCGTTCCCGGCAAATTTAATCACGAATGCCGAGCGTAAACCATAGAGGATTGCATCCATAGATTATCTTAATATTTTAACAAAAGCAAAAACTATCTACGTAACTTTTCAAATTCATACCTAAAGAAATCCTTCGTTATTTTTATGAACTGTTAAATGTATACTGGCAAGCCTTATTAGGTCTGGACCTCAGATGTGTTTAGCTGTTTTGCGATCATTAGTCAATCTATTAGGCAAGTAGGTGATCTGTGCCAGACATACGCAGTCGACCTTTTTGGGTGTAAGGCAAGTTAGTTTCCTCACGATGTTTTCCTTTACAGTTCGATCGAACTGCGCACATAAAAAAGTCCATTGGTGCACAGCCGGGGACCGAACCTACGACCTTAGAGATTAGTGGCTGAAGCCACTAGACTGCTCTACTGTCCATATTAAAAATGTTGTAAGGGCCCGTGGGTGGTAATTGGTGAATTCAATCTGGATGTCTGTACATGTAGGTGGTCTCTGTCAGTCCACAACGAGCGCATCCTGGTATCCAATTGATTAATTGCGTCGGTCCGTTGACCTATATCTGTTATTTCATTTCTTTTCACTGCTTTTAATGTATGTACGAATCTAGTTGGTGCCGTTTTCTATTAGTAGTTCTTACGTATAACAAAATATTAATTTAATTCGTATTCCTACAGCTAACAATAATATACAACAAAAAACAATTATACTACACTATAATATAATTCGATTGAAAAATGAACCTCAACAGAAACGATGTTAAATTGATTCTTAATATACATTATCACCAGCTCACAAGTTAAGGATGTAGAGCGGGCAAGAAGAACTGGCAAGAAACTCTCCGCCACTCTTTTTAATCGCCAAGTTTTGTGTCATACAAATTGTTGAACTGGAGCAAATCAATTTTTGAAGTTTTGAATGTATTCAGTGATAATTCTCTAATTTCGCTTGAGAGTTTTTTGTAAAAACGAATACAATTTCCACGTAAGAAGTGGGTTATCTTCCGGAATCTGGTTGGTCGTACGCTTAGATTTGTTCTGTTTTGAGTATTATGATGCATAATAATTCTATAAAAAGCTAAAACCCTTTGAAATGATACTTGACTAAAACTATTCAAAATATCTATTATAATTAAACTCCGGCCCCAATTATTCAGAGCACCATAACATTATTTATTCGCCGAAATTCGGTTAACATTATGAGTTAATTTACAATGCGAGGACAAAAGTTAGCCAAAACTAATAAATCCGTATGAATATTTCAAGTGAAATCAACGGTTTTCACGAAAATAAGTGTAATTTTGTCAGTATCATTAATTTTAGTGCAGTATTTAAATAACATTTCGAGAGAGATTTTTAGTTCTCACTAATCTGTATAGTGGTGCTTTTGACTTATGTACTTATTCAACAAAGAGCAGTGTTGGCTTCAGCGTGCAACTCTCATCCCTGAGGTCGTGAGTTCGATCCCAGGCTGTGCACGAATGGACTTTCTTCCTATGTGCGCATTTTACATTCGCTCGAACAGTGAAGGTAAACATCGTGAGGAAACCGGCTTGCCTTAGACCCAAAAAGTCAACCGCGTGTGTCAGGCTGATCACCTACTAGGGTATTAGATTGACGAATGATCATGGAATAGTTAGAGAAATCTTAGGCCCGGAACTAAAAAGATTGTAGCGCCACTGATTATTTTTTTTATTTTATTCATTCAATTATTGATTATATTGATTCAACTTTTGATTATATTTGATTGATTATATCATAATTTTTTAAACACAATTTTAAAATTTAATGACAATTTTCTGTTTCACTATGCAACGCTGTGCATGATTATATTTTATGAATTTTGGAAATAGCAGTGTTGGTTTCCTGCCCACTGAGATATTTCCGAACTAGTTCGACTTTCTTAAAAGGCAGGCAACGCACTCGCGAGTCATCTGGTATTAAGAGTGTCCATGGGTGGCGGTAACCTCCTGTGCTAAAAAAATACTTACAAAATCTATTTCACAATTTGACGAAATTTCGAATTTCTATTTTACACTATACATCCATTGTTAGGTAATGAATGGGTCATAATGATCTATATCTCCTAAACAATTTCCAGAGCATTACATCGCCGTAATGCTTATCCTAAATGTACAACTTATGATATACGAGGTAATTTAAACTTATAAGATGAACAAGCTTACGTTTATAATTGCTTAACTAGTTACTTAAAACCAGTGGCAAGCGTTAGTCTTGGCGTCAGATTTCTGTATCTATTTCGTGAACATTTTTGTGAAGGAAGAATATACTGCCACAGATAACTTCTATATATCAGATTGTAGATGCCACCACATTTATTTTAAGGAAAATAGGTAGAGTCTGGCTAATGAAAGAAAATAACGAAAAAGCGCGGCAAATTAAAAAAAAAAATTGCATGGTATCCCTAAAAGTTTGATATTTTAGTGTTTGAGGTACACCAAATGAAAACCATAATAGAATTCACTAGCTTTATTGTCCACTGACTTACATGGCGGTTATAGGGCGACTGATTGATCCACGTGCAAGTGGAATTACGAAATAATGATACGTAGACAATATTACAAATGGAATTGCGAAATTTCTATAAAGACAATTATTACACCTCTACATACACCCCCTTCTTAAAAAAAATGAGTAGATACATATAAACACAAAAAAAATTAACTACTGATTCTTTTAAATACAAAATATGACAAAATGTAAATGTTATAACTATATACGTAGTATAAATGAATTCCATATTTTTATTTTAAATCTAAATACAAATTGGTTTTGCAATTAGCTGAACAATCGCTGAATTTGCAATACTAAGTATGTTGCTTTGTGGATTAAACTTTCTTGATACTTGATTTTATTTTATACATTGATAGTAACTGTATTTCTATGAAATGAAATACTATACGTATTTAGCCTTTTACTATTCATACTTAAAATGACTAGCATTGCATGGAAAACTAAAACTATATTTATTATAAAACACAACTTTATTCGGAATAATCAAATCTTGCGAAAGAAACAATATAATCTATCAAATAAAACATAGTTTATACCTGTTAACTATTCGGAAAAAATATATAATAGAAAAAAAAAATGAGTAATTGCATGAAGTATTAAGAAAATAAATTATACTAACCTAAGAAATTCCATGACATTCTGTGTTGCCATCCGAAAGCCAGATTCTTTCATCTGTGAGCGTTTGTCACAGGAGGCAGATGAGCTACTGTACTGTGTGTCAGCCTTTTAGAGAATACAAATGATCACTAAGCAGATGCAAAAATCTGAGGCCCAGACCCAAAAGGTTGTGATTATTATGATAGCAGTTCGCTATTATTGGCGAGTACTAGAGTATTAGACATTTTAAATTCGCACCAAATTTACGCGCAGAATCGATAACATTAACAATTGTAATTCAGGCGCTGTGTCCCTAGCGAGTACCGTGAATAAATCAGGGCTGGCACCTCTGATCCCTTAAATAAGTATGCCTTCGTGAGTGAAATATCGAGTGCGTCACCTTACGATGGCGTCTTAGGTACTCTCTATACATGACATTTTGTCGAATTAGACTAGAACTATGAACAATTGCAACTGTACTAAACTACGGGTTTTAACTGTAAAATCACTTCTGAATTGAATATTTTATTTTTCTTTACTTTGCGAATTAATTTTACATGAAGTTACAAAATGTATATTTGAAAAGCAACTTATGTTTTTATTTTATTTATTTTCAATTTATTTGATAACAAACACAACTACCAAACTTTACATTTTCTCAATAAGTGAATGTCATTTTTTAAGGCTTTTGAGGTAACACAAGTGATAAAGTGCGACCATGTAACGGATTTAAATAGATATTTTAATAAAACTTATATTATGGACTAGCTAACTTCCAGCATCGCCCGGCTGGATTATGATTTAATTGATTAAGGTCCTAAAACAACATGTATGCTTAAAAATTACAAGAATATATGACGTACGTATTTTTGCATACCAACACACACTGGGCTTTTTTTAGAAATTGCCTTTTCACGTCACGTCACGGAATTATTTCCAAACCAATTCGTCTTAGGGTTCTTCAAGAGCATTCCAATTCTTAAAATTCGGCAACGCACTTGCGAGCCTTCTGGAAATGTGTGTGTGCATGGGCTTATATCACTTATCATTAGGTGAGCCTCCTGCCCGTTAGCTGATATATAAAAAACCAAGTTGGCATATCTTTCTAAATAATAATAAGCATATCGGAAGTACAAAAAGTTAAAAATCATTAATTCATATAGGTAACACAATGTACACTTATGAACGTCAAAAAAGAAATATACATTAAATGCTTCTAATTTTACATTTACTGCCAGTTCTCAAATCAAGGGCGTAAAACAGAAGAGAACTACTGGCAATAAACTCTCAGTCACTCTTTTTAATCGCCAAGTTTTTTTTTCACACAACGTTTGTAAGGATCTGCATATTACGCCATGTTACACATGACATCTTAAGTAATAAATAATAATAAAATAAATTAAAAACAAAGAGTTGTCCTCTATCAGCAGGAGGCATGGTGAAATAGTAATATAATTCTCGTGGGAACAACACGCAAACACATAGTCAAAATAACTACAAAAGCTTATATTCGCTTGAAGTAAATATATTTAATTTGCAATAACAACGGACGTGAAAGCGTACAACATCGTTTTCCTAATTCCTGCTTTAGGAAATTAGAAGATTTTAATTCACTTAATGACAGTATTATTTATGTAAAAAAAATATTAAGTAAATATTGACACTTAACTTCACACACATACCAATGTTTTTCTGAAATATATTAACAATTGACTACCTTTTTTCTGTTACAGGAGGCAAACGGAAAAGCGGCTCACCTGATGGTAAGTGATACCGCCGCCCATGGACACACGGACTGCCAGAAGGCTCGCGAGCGCACTGCCGGCCATTTAATTGGTACGCTCTTTTCTTGAAGAAGACTAAGTCGAATTGGTTTGGAAATGTATATAATAATTTACCGCCATTAAGCTCCATAAAAGCAATTGAATTCAAGATTGCTCATATGTAGGCAATTGACATACGACAAAATTGCTCATAAGGGCTAAGTTGGTAGTCTGTTTAGATGAGCGATGAGAAACATATTTTACGTGCCAAACGTGTCTGGAATAGGAATTTGGGGTGCTTTTACTATACTAATATTCAAAAGCAAATGATATTCATACACAATATAATCACGATTTAATCTGTATATGAAATATTCCCTGCATTGGTTCGAAGTCTGACCATACGTTTTATATTTATGCGCGTAATTACTTATTATATATCTGTGGTCATACATCAGACAATTATAAGTACATTCGTTCGTATATCGAGTGTATATCGAGTATCATAGGTGAGGGGTACCGGCTTCGATTCCCGGTTCGAGGGCAAGTTTTAATTTAATTTAAATTTGTTCTCGGCCTTTGGGAGGGTTGTGCGGTACCGGGCGAGTGCTTAAACCGTACATGGAGGACACGGTCGAAGTTCTAAGGCAAGCACGAATTATAAAAAATCTTATACTTGACGCTGGCTAATGCACAAACCATGCCAGAGCCATAAAAAAAAATATCGAGTATTTCATATTTTATTAATGCCTTCAAGATGTCTAAATAATATTTAATTGGTTGTCCTGTAAAGTAATAAAATCGCATGTATCATATTCTGACCTATGGCCACAGATATATATATATATATATATATTTAATTAATTACTATTTGCTTGTACAAAAAGGACAGAATTGTAAAGAAAAGGGCGTGTCTTAAACCTAATAATCAACTTATAAGAATGAAATAGACGCAAAAATTTATCTGTCCGATAAACCTTGAAACATATTTCTATATATTAAACTAATTATTATTATATTACCTTTCTAACGTACTAGAGCACATGGTTTTGTTATTCTATACAAAGTAATAAAAAACGTATATTCATAAATATATGAGCGAATATAAATCAATATAAGCTGACATATTATGAGTCTATTAATGATACATTAAATCAGTTCAATAAACCTTTAAAACGTACGTGATAATAATAGTTACGATTATGAGTAATCCTTTTAAATGCACAGGTCATTGACCCTTACATATTAAGAATATTTCAAAATAAAAGTCTATTACAGCTAAATATATTAAATTTAGCACTGCTGGCCTAGCGGGTTAAGCTCTGAGGTCCTAAGCTCGTAAGTTCGATTCCCAGCTGTGCACCAATGGACTTTCTTTCTTTTTGGGCATTTAACGGTGAAGGAATATATCGTGAGGAAACCGGCTTGCCTTAGACCTAAAAAGTCGACGGCGTGTGTCAGACACAAAAGGATATCCTACTTGCCTAAGACAAATCATCATGAAACAGATTCACACACCTTCATTCACACATTCGCCTTGATCTGAAAAGGTTACTGTAGTACCACTGATTTTTTTCAAATATTAAATTCATATGAGAAAATTAAGAAGCAGGCGCCGCGGGGGGTATATGTAAATCAGTTCCCCACTTTAAAAAGTTTCAGTTGGAGAATCATAATAAAATGGAACACAGGATCTTCTTATGCTTTCCATGATCACATAACTGTGCCTGTCCAATGACAGGACAGGAATAGTTTAATTCGCAACATATATGTTATCCCTCTCCGTACGAGTCAACACAATAATATTTTGGTGCGAATGCCCGAAAACAAGCACGCTTTTCGCTCCTTCTGATACATACTCAATTGTTAACAACTACAAAAATTAACTCAAGTAATAACAATAACAATGGGACTTAACATAGATGTTGTCAGTTTTAAGGTAAACAAAATGCAGCCTGTCCTTGCAACAATGCAGCAAAGGGTATATATACCCTTGATTATCCACTGTATGGATTTGATAGGTTCCTACAACACCGAACAATTTGAATGAACATAACCACTACCAAAGAAACAACGTTGCTGACAAAATTGCTGTAAATAGGTCAAGTTTTTAACAGAAATAAGTAATACTTAATCAAATTTTGCTTATAAGATAATATTACTTTATATGCCCACGAAAATATAGTAGGTGAATTAGCATAAAAAACAAAGTTATGGGAAACATCTAGCAATCAAACACTGGAATAAAATAATACTTGTAAACAGAAATGATTCAACAATGAATCTAATTCTTGAATCCCCTACTCATAAAACTGAATTCTATCACTCCTTTGAAACTCCTTACTTCTTGATAACAGACAAGCTGTCTTTTAATTTATTTAAAAATCTTCTTTTTGATAATTTATCTCCTGCCTCGTAATTAGCTACTTAAATATACATATAATAATTATGACATTAACCATTGGAGTAGCTTTTACATTTTTGTTTTTAGATTTTACTTTATTTAAGTTATAGTTAGTGTTACATGTTATTTTATGTTCTGTTTTGTTAATTAATTATTTATGCAGTTCTGGTACCTTCTGTAGGTGTTTATTTTTTATTGTTCCATACTAGGATTGCCTAGAAGAAATTGCTTGTTAGCAATAAGGCCGTCCGTTGTCTAATAAGTTATGTCATTTTTTTAAATGTATGTTTTATATAAATAAATGATTTAAGCATATAAATGTCAACCATGATATCGTGAACTCACCGTGCAAATAATAAAATAGTTTTAATTTTTAGGACGGCGTTATTTCACCGGCTTTTATCACTCGTGATTCATGTAAGTTATTGTCGATGACGGTACAGTCATTATTAAATTTAGTACATCTCCCGCAGTGCTATTGTTTTGTGTTTTAGTAGTGCAACGTCAAAAAACTGTAACAATATGGACAACTTTAATTCTCCTTAATGTGATTTTACTTAGCCGACCTTTTTAGTACATACCAACATGGATCATTTTGCTATGCTAATTTTTCCCTATATAAACTTCAGAGTTCAAGTCATAATTAACAAATAATAAATATGGGTTGATTGGTGAAAATTAAGGGTTGTATGTATTTTTATATGCTGTATCATAAAAAATAAAAATAACGATTTTTGTCCAAATTTTTTTTTAAATTCACTTAAGAGTTTGAAAGATAGATAGTAGCCGATTGTCAGACTTACTGAATATTCATAAAAAAATCATAAGAATTGGTCGAGCCGTATCGGAGGAGTATGGGAACGAACATTGTGACACGAGAATTTTATATATTAGATTATTCTGTTATCAGCACGTCTGCATTAGTATAAATATCAATTCAGAATGTGTAATTTTGTATTTAATACATTTGCACATATAGTTAGAGCGTCCTTGAAGATCTAGCTTTGAATTCTATAAATACTATAAACAAGGTCTCTTGCAACTAAAATCGATACCTATATTGTCACACATATAACATATTAGACCACAATCTGTTGTGTGATTTCTACTTTAACAAATAAAACACGCTCAAATTGTCACACTGACATACAAACGGAACCACAGAGCATAGACCGACAATCACCGGGCTATTTCCGCGCACAGATGGCTTTGTGATGAGCGGCTAATCTCCGCCGACGACTATAATGCGCAGTTAAACTGTGTAATAGCGACATAACATATTCTTTTACAGTTCACACAACAGTTAATCTACAGGTGGAGTCATTGTAAAGGTGTTCGCAGTGGGGCAAAAGTTCTCAGATATTTTGTAACCTTGAGATTGTACTATAAACGAAATTGTTTTAGTGTGTAGCACTTGAAGGCTAATATGAGTTGTATTCGAGACGAATTTGAATAAAGTTATATGTGTGTTGTTAGTTTTGGTATCCTACCTCGGCTGACTTTATAGGATAGGCGGGCAAACTAGCCTTCACACACCACTCATTTTATTGGGTGCGTTGCCGGCCTTTTGGGGAGGGGATCATTGAATATTTTCAGTAAAGGACTAGAAGCCCAAAGTGAGAGCCTCACGAAGGATGCTCTCCTAGTCTTTATCTCCCGTTAGTTGGATGTATGCGAACTGGTGGGAAAGTATTTGCAAAATTCATTGACACACATAACCTTCTTTTTCTAGTTTCTTTAGTAAAATAAATAATTTAAACTACACCCGTGACATCGTGTTCATAAAAACTTGAACACAGAACTAACCAAGACACGGTTAGATAGTAAAAAGTTGACTTTATTTCGTCTTATTTACGGAGCCGAAATCCCGATGGCGATCGTAAAACTACGACTGAATAATCAGTCTCCGACAACTTCCACTGGGCGATATCAACTTTATGAACTAGGATGCAAAACTTTTGATATTTGAAATGCCCGTTGTTACTCCAAGAAACATCGAAGAGCAATAGGTGTTTTTTTTGGTGAACAGGGGGCAAACGGGTAGGAGGCTCACCTGATGGTAAGCGATATTGCCGTCCACTCTCAATACCAGAGGGCTCGCGAGTGCGTTGCCGGCCTTTTAAAGATTGGTACGCTCTTGAACGACTATAAGTCAAATTAGTGTTTAACGTAGAACACGTTAAATAATAATCAATAATAAATATAAACAATAATCTCTGCTAAAACCGGGTAAGATTTAAAAAACTCTTGCTTAACAGTTGATATGTCAACAAGATAGCAGACAATAAATTAAGTTGATTTTTTTTGTGTATCTAAAAATTAATTAGGTGTCAAAATTTTATAATAAACGTTGTTGTACATGCGTGCTAAATTGTAGTGATTATTCATTCAACCTTGTCAAAAATTAAACGTTTCCGTGGAATTATACAAAACCAAATTACACAAACAATAACTTAGATGTAGATAAGTAAATCGCTTATAAAACAGTTTTGACGTCTTATGGTCAAATTAATTATTTATTTTGAAATAGTACACAGATACCGGCAAACATCTTGAACAAATGTCCTTGCCTGCGCAGAAGCGATTTTTAGGTGTCACTGGGACACACTTGGTTTGTGTCCCGCGATGCGCAAACTTTCCCCCACTCCCTTGTTTAATGCTCAAGAAGTTTGCCGGTATCTGTACTTCTGCTTATTTTTCCGTTTATCAGACTTTTGACTGTGCCTAAAAAACGTTGTTTTTTTTCTCTTCACCGTTAGAGCAACTGCAAATACGCTCATTAAAAAATTATAATTAAATTTGTATTAGTATCTAGTATTATTAAATTTGAATTCAAGTATCAAAGCCGTTTATTCGCAGTATCGTTGAATATGCAGAAGTTAGGACACACGAGACTTCCTCAGCAGATAACTAACTCGGGGATCGACAACGTGGAGTTTTTATCACAATTCCTGGAATCTTACCAAGACACCCTTGAGAACGCTATCCTTACAACGTGCTTATGGCAGTATTGCCACATTTCAATACTAGATATAGCCATTATAGAATAAAGTATATTGCAACTATTTCATATATTAAATATAAAATTAATAACGTCGTTTTTATGATGTAGAATATGCATTAATATTGTGAATTTAATATGGTATTTAAGGCTTCCTTTGTATTTAAAGGGATGACAAAAACGCATGGAAAGAGCCTAAGTTAAAAAAATAAGAAACCTCTAATAATATATAGGCTAGTTGTTAATGACATATACGTATATATGATGACGACTTAATGATATAGTTTATATACCTGTACATATAATTAGTAAATACATAACCGAAGACAATAAAAATAATATTTTTTAAGCAAAATGGCTTTAAACAAGTCGAACTCGTAATTTTTACCGTTTTAAAAATTATGTGTCTCTTTTCTTCACAGCGTTAACAGAATTTGTCAGAAAGAGACGACATAGTACTTTATTTAAAAAAAACGATTGTATGTGTTAGTGTACTTACTACACCGATTGTATGTGTTAGTGTACTTATAAGTTTTGTTAATACAAAAATTACAATATTCATTCACACAAGTTCAGGAACTACTTAAAAGCAGTACCTCTTACCTCCATCGGACCAGCACAAAAGCGGCGCAAAGCAGGCGGAAAATAATAAACGGCTCAAACATAAGAGTCTTTCCTACAACTTTGATTATGTTCCCTTTGGAGTAGAGACTCTTGGGCCGTTGGGTTCAAGTGCACAGGGGCTAATTAAAAATTTAAGTAGGCGCCTGTTAGATAGCACCGGTGACCCCAGGTGCTTTCCTCGCTCAACGAATAAGTATCGCTATACTGCAAGGAAATGCTGCCAGTGTTAAAGGTATACTGCCACAGGGAACAAACTTTTTAAATTTGTTGTAATTTTCTATTTATCAATTTTAAATTATTATTACTATGTAGGTTAGGCATATTGTAAATAATAAATATTTAAAATTTAAATATACATAGAAGCATTACATATTGTCATAGTATGCAGTTATGCATCCAATCCTCCAAACAGCTAGACGTACTTACGTAATTTTTTTCCATCTCACAATGTTTCCTTGTAGTGAAAAGGATAGCATGATTTCACTCAAATCATGTCAGGACCTGTTGGATCAAGAAAGACGTGTCCGTTGCGGTACAAGTGATACGTCAAAGGAGTACCATAAATACACACGAACAAAGGATCACATAGAAGTATTGAGAGGGTAGTGATGTTATCTAAGTATCGATAAAATTAAACTATAATTCGATAGATTACTTAAACAGCTATTAACAAAAACTGTATTACTGTTCATTTTATTAACTGCGCCAACGAAATACTAATGAAACCTAAACTCTATAGTCTAATCACACTGTTAATGCGTCAGATCATACAATAATTTTGTAAATGCGTCAAAATATAGAAAATTATTTTATGATCTGATAAAATTGAAACGGTATTTTTATCTAAAATAGATTTATTTAAATTAGAAGATTCGATTTCTTGATATTTATATTAACTTGAAGGTAATTGCATCAAAACAAAACCAATAAATCAAATTTACAACTCAGTTCACCCGCTCATTCATTAAAATTTAATAGAAATATGACGTTGCTTCCGCTTGAAAAATCGATCAATAAAAATCATAACGGTTTTTATGTTATTAATGAACAACTATCTCTATATATATAATTCTACTGTACGTGTGTATGTCACTGAACTCGAATTAAACGACTGGAGCGATTTAAATGGATTTTTTGTATGCGTTTGGCCCTGGGTGGTTTTGAATCACAAATCAGCCCGCAGATAGCATTGCAGTCGGTACTTTCATACTTTGTTTAAGATCGTAATCGCTTGAAATATCATGCAGGACGTCGGTCGGGTCTGCTAGTTCTTTATAAGATTGAGATTGTTAAACATGAGACTCTTAAGCCGGTTAATAGGTCGTGTGTTCGTATGTCGGCTGTGCGCAATTACCACCATAGTGATATTTTTATGACACAAAGCGAGATACTACATGTGCTTCCTAAAAATCAACATGACCTGAATTAATTGTAAGTCACCAACACCGGATACATAAACATAATACAATGTTACGCACGGATTTGATAATCATTTAATCGAAAAACAGACATTTAAACCAGTTACACTCTGTTTTACTAAGCTATGGCCATACAAATATTTTAGCCTTCTAAATATCTATAGATCAGATCTATAGAAGATAGCCTATTCTGTTGGTTCTTCACTACGTTCGAGAAACGAACAATTATCGCAAACATAACTGGGTTTATATTACTAAGTGATCGTAATGTCTTGATTGTAAAACCTCCGGTGGTGGATTTGAATTGCACTAACAGAACTTTGTCACATCCATCAACGCCGTGTAATTTAAGACCAGACAATGAAGCCAATCCCTTACGCTACCCTTACGTTGTAAATGTACGCTCGAAGGAAAGGCCCTTACAGGTCTTACTGTCAGGCGCAAAGGCTATGCGAAGACAGGTGAGAGTGGAGGAAGTTGTGCGGCGCCACTAACACAACCTTCAGAAATGCAACTGAAGAAGAAGTTTCTATATTCTATATTTCACTTGACACGCTCATTATATTCCTACGATTTGCTTGTCATTGCTCACTTATTAAATCAAAGTGTCAGTTAGATTTATTTGAATAAATAAATTAAAACTAAGTACTAAATAGATGGTATACAATATACAGTAAAATAAGCCAAAGTAGCTATCAAACAAGCCAGTATATAATCTATTTTGAGGATATTAAATTGTGAACGAGCGACAAAACGATTTACACATGATAAACATAACCGTATCGTTTCGTACGTTATAAAATTATCGATATCACACGAACCTCCCTACGACCGTTAAATATCCGGGGGTACAAAGGAGCTATTGTGTGGAGAGCAAAAAATAAGGGTTTTATAAAAACTTACCGAGAAAAAGGACTAGTTGATTCCTATCAATGATAATTATGGTCAGTGTTAATTTTGAACTTACAAATTGTTTTATTTGAGAAATTCAAACGAAGTTAAGTATTTTAAGTAATAAAGTATAAAAGAAGTCTGCCGTCTCTTTTTCTCAAATTTTGTTTACGCTGTGCTGAAAAGAGATACTAGTCTACAGAGCACACTAGTTAAAACGGTGCAATAATTATTAAAGTTTCATAAGCTTTGATCTTTAGGAGGCGACTTAGTACTGTCTAATACTCAGAAAAGTTTAACAAAAAAGTATTACACTGATGCCCTGTTATCAGGGCTTCTTCTTAGAAGAGAATTTAGAAGGTGGATACATAAAGGTAACACCAGGAGGCATACAGAAATGCATGTTTTAGAGTTATTACTATGACATGGTTCTATACGGGTTTATTGAACGTCATTTGCTAAGAGTAAAACCAGTGGCGCCAGAACCATTAGGTCTTGGGCTGAGATTTCTGTTTCGTGAGCTTTTTCCTAAGAAGCAAGTAAATGATAATGTAAGGTAGTAAAGCATGCCGGTTTCATTTGTTTCTCCACAGCCGTTCGAACGAACGACCTCAGAAGCGCAGGCTGAAACCACTAGTCCATCACTCACCTTGCTAATAGAAGTAATAAAAAATTTACGGATCGTACACACGAGACCGTCAAACAAATTAACATGTTAAAAATAAAATGACACTAAAATTATTGTTCAACAATTTTCGTTTAAAAATAGCGAGAATTTTATCGAAATAATTACATCCAATTATATATTTAAGATGTTTCAGTATGCACTTGTTTGACAAGTACAGGAATGCAGTCCACGAATTTTGACCTTTTGCAGTCTTCATACATTCTATATGGAAGTGACAGTTCCTTGGCTTTATTAACATGTACTTTCCTTTGAACACTCCTGTTAAAAATTTTCGACTGTAAGATCTATTAACATTCTACAAAGGACTGGTGGGCCTCCATACAATTGTTTTAAATACCGCCCAATTCCATTTGTTATTTTCTATTTCTTTATCAACAAAACCATGTACATTTTATGTGCTTAATATGTCTAATCTGTCTATCTCTATAATCTGTGCTCTAAACATGACACAACAACAAGATACTTTATATCTTGACGTGACAGTCTTGAAATATCAATTTGTCGGGCGATTCTAGATAGATCGATTTATATGAATATAAAACCTTGGTTCTCAAATATTATGATAAATTTATTGTTAAAATAAAATAAAAAAACTCAAAATGTGCATCTTGACTAGAGCTTTTTGGCAGGTTAATTAAATTATACATGTTTAATTATAATTTTAAAAGCACCTATAATCACGAATAAATAATCTAAAATGTTTTGTAATTTTGTCAAATAGCCTGTTATTGTTTTTTTTTTTTCAAGATATTTTTTCAAATTAATAGTGCAATTTTGATAGAGTGTTGGCCTAGTGGCATTAGCGTGCGACTCTCATACCTGAGGTCGTAGGTTCGAACCCCGGCTGTGCACCAATGGATTTTCTTTGTATGTGCGCATTTAACATTCATTTAATGAAACAGATACAGAAATCTGAGGTCAACCTAAAAAGGATGGAGTGCCACTGATTTTTTTTAATAGTGCAATTTTATTTAAAGTATATCAAAGAATATGTAGGTAAAGTGCCGTTTGCAAATTACTTAATAGCAGCACCCGACATCGTTCGTCTAAATAACGACATGCCGTTCTATAGGTCTCTTTGGTACAAGTCATAAGATATCAATAATACCTTCAAAAAAAATCTTTGCGGTAGGTAGGTATATAATGTCGAATTAATTACATTTGTATAACTAGACGAGAGCTTATCGCAAACCATAAATCGTTAAACTTTGTATTAATTAAAATTTGTTTAGAAATGAATTGGATGTTTTAATTTATTCTGCCAATTTGATTGTTTACAGTCATAAAATCGCAAGTACTACAACATAATAAAAGCCTTTGCTCAATTTTCTTCCTATTTTTTTTTTAAAAGGGGGCAAAAGGACACTCTCAATGCCAGACTCGCCAGTGCGTTGCTGGTCTTTATTGAATACGCTCTTTTTAGGATCGAATTCGAATTGGTTCGGAAATACTTCAGTTCCACATAATCGTGCGTGGCAGAAACTACCCTAAAAACGCTCAGTTGTGGTTAGACGGACGTCGGGGTGATACGGATTCTACCTCAACGTCCGATGATGAAACTCATCTGCAGGTGTTAAGCCTAATTTTAATATTAACTGTAAACAACTAATATAATTATAATCATTTAAACCATACACAACAATTCTGTACCACAGCACTTAGCGACACTTATTAAAACTATTAAATCGCCATACAACATTTCCTTACACCACAAACCGAACAATGGAACCAGTCTCCAACGATACCAGATGAACCGTTATTTCCCACGGCCGTCGATCGATAGGTTTTGGATATTACCTTATCATCAATCATTATCCGTATCGTTTTCATTGAGAAAGTAACTTTTTCTTGTTAATCCCACTTTATAAGAAATGTACGAGTATCATGGCTCCAATCTATCTAGGTCGTTAGATTATAGAATCCACAACAATCTTAGATATCATATTAGGTTGCAAAAAATCTTTTTTTAAACAGAATTTGATTTATTTACCTATTCAATAGTCTTCGAGAGCGATACAACGATTACAGCGGTCATACAATTTAACGATGCTATTGTTATAGTACGATTTGTAGCCTCAAAATAGGCTTCTATTTCGGCGATTACCTCTGAATCAGTGTTCAATTTCTAACCAGCGAGCATTCTCTTGAGGGCTAAGAACTGGGAAACGTCGCTGGGGCCAAATCTGGAGAATATGGTGGATGCGGACGCAATTCAAAGCCCAATTTATGGAATTTGTCTGGATAAATTACGCAAATACTCAACAAAAACATACATACACTTATGAAGGACAGCTTGTAAAATAGATCTTATTTATTAAATTCAAAGTTAATAATGTACATGAAAAAATAAAATACCCAACAATATTTCACTTTGAAACCAATTTTCCTTTTGTTTTATAGTTGAATTTTTATTATCTCTCTAATGCTTGTCACATAAAATATTGTATTTACTTTCCTTGTGCCAATGTTTCAGCGTGCAAGCTTTTATAAATAAATATTTAACATAATATTTGTCAATAACCTGTCCATAAACATGCCCATTTATTCCGTAGATTTTCCTGTGTGAACGAACACAGACACCCCAAATAAAACAGAAATAAACATTTCTGCCCCTATTATGATTAAAAGGGCAGACAAGTGTATACAGGCTTCATTAGATTTAATGTTTTCTTTAGGGCCATTTTTCTTTTATTATTCTTGCTTATTCTAGTAAACATTATTAACGTTTTTTTCTAAATGGGACAACAACAAAGCAAACAGCAGTGGCCACATTTTTAGGGCTGGGCCTCAGATTTCTGTATCTATTGCATGCTCATTTGTCAATCTAATAGACAAGTATGTGATGAGGCTCCTCCTCGATGTTTTCCTTCACCGTTTGAGCGAATGTTAAATGCGCACATAAAATCCATTGATGCACAACCGGGGATCGAACCACGACCTCAAAAATGAGAGTCACTCACCACATACCTGATTCTTGCAGGAATGCTGATGCTTCCTGGTCCTTGCAAGCATTGCGACCCGACCTCTACAAACCCCAACTCTACAAACCAGGGTGAATCGGCTGATGTGAGCATAGCTCTTGCTGTACCAAGGTCCAATTCCACATCATTCAAGATCATAGGCGGCCGTTGCCGTGTCCTCATCGCTGTGAGTCCCACCTTACCTTCCTCCACAAGGAAGGGTAAGCGTAACGCATCCCACGAAAAAACACCGAATATGTCTCAACCTAAGGCTGCATTAAATTCTACAAATTCAGTCAAATGACTTTTTAAATTTAACTTACCTATTAGGACATAAAAAGATCAATAAACTGATGCAGAAATCTGAAGCCCAGACCTAAAAAGGTTGTAGCGCTACTGATTTATTAGGTAATTGTGTATTTAACGTTAAAATTATAAGAGGTTTTACTAAGAAAACAGCACATAATAGAAGCTTACGGAATCAGTTTCGAGAAATCCACACGAGATTTCTCTCAGCCACGATATCCATTACGGGCGCATAAGCGCATTGGATGCTATATAACTCCGCATATAAATCAATGTAAAGCGAAATTGGTCGATATGTTGCACTCGTGGGATTGCACAATTCGATTTCCTTACAAATAGGGTTATCACGTATATTGGAAATAACTTGTAAGTATTTTTAATATAAGAAATCAAAGTAAAAACATATTTTTCTCGAAAAATGATAGAAATATCTAAAGCTAGGTAATTTCATACTTTTTCAATGTGTGACTAAAGCCTGCGAAGTGCCCAGGAGGCTTCTGTGCTTTTGGAAGGAGTTAGGCCTGCTTAGTTAGCCAGGACTTTACGCACAACGGACCTATTGAGAGTCTAAGTGCGTAAACTGAGTACA
This sequence comes from Pieris melete, assembly GCA_963693345.1. NCBI lineage: Eukaryota > Metazoa > Arthropoda > Insecta > Lepidoptera > Pieridae > Pieris > Pieris melete. The sequence goes on along the minus strand of CAVNZK010000032.1, from coordinate 668,773 downwards.
CAAACCAATAACCGATAATATAACCAAGTTATATTATCCAATAGTATAACCAAGCGTTGATAAAAATAAACATAATTCGATTTTTTCTATTGAATGTTCGTTGCTTTTTATCCCATCTATCGTTACATCCCTACTAATATTATAAATGCGAAAGTAACTCTGTCTGTCTGTCTGTCTGTTACCTTTTCACGCCTAAACCGCTGAACCGATTTTGATGAATTTTGGTATAGAGATAGATGGAACCTTGGGAAAGGACATAGGGGACTTTTTATCCAGATCCCGACCCCGATCCCGGAATTATGAAACCTCCCGTGAAAACGCGGGGTGCAGTTATGTATCGCATAATTCAAATACTCCTAGCCAGCTTTTAGAATACTTTCTGCCTGACATGTCCATCAGGCCCATCGGCCTATACACTATGAATGTGTGAGTGTGACGATGCATGGTGTGGTGTGGCGGGGCTGGCGGGCGCGGGCGCGCTGCGCGGCGCGGCGGCAAAGACGTGCGGGGGACGCGGATGGCTCGGTGGGAGGAGGTGGCAGATGTGGAAGGTGATTTTGTTGAGTATCTGTCCGTAGACAATGTCATGGACACTGAGCAAGTGACATCGTTCCCTGTAGAATTTCTTAACTCCTTAGAATTATCGGGGGTGCCTTCCCATAAGTTGAGGCTAAAAGTAGGTGTCCCGGTCCTGTTGATGCGAAATCTTGACGCACCAAGAATGTGTAATGGCACACGTCTACAAATTACACACCTGGGACGCAATATTGTGAGAGCAATAATTATGACAGGAACAGCAAAGGGAGAAGAAGTGTTAATTCCCCGTATTCCAATAATCCCTACCGATTTGCCATTCCAATTCAAAAGAGTAAAATTTCCCCTGAAAGCAGCATTCGCTATGACGTTAAACAAAGCTCAAGGACAGACACTCAAAGTAGCTGGTGTTCATTTAGAAAAAAACTGTTTCTCCCATGGGCAACTGTATGTGGCGTGCTCACGAGTATCGAGTCCACAAAACCTACATGTTTTGACCAAAGAAGGAAAAACAAAAAATGTCGTATACAAAAACGTATTAAACTAAGTTAAGTCAGGGATCAGGGTCAAACTATGTGGAGTCCTCTTAAATTGTGATTATGTGTGTGTGTATATGTAAATAAATATTAACTAATTATGAGAGTCGCGCAAGCGGCATTCGCTGGACGGGGCGCGGTGAAAAGGCCTAGCTGTTACCCGCCCTCGTCCCATAGCGAATACTGGGCCCTGGTGGTTTTAGTGGGTATGGGGTCATCGCTTTACGACCTTGACCCCCACACTCCCCGCGCCATTTAACAATTTGCCCAGGCGCGGGGGCCCGTAAGCGGGTTTCCCCAGGTTAAAAAATAAAAAAAAAGGGATCAGGGTCAGGAAAAGTCTACCTATGTTAATCTCAATAATTCAATGTGCCGGCTTCATTAGAATCGTTTCATTATAGTTTCAGAGCCTATTCAGTCCAAACAAATTTACACGAAGTAGTAGTTCTACGCAGACGAAGTCGCGGGTAACAGCTAGTTAATACATATATTTCTTAATCACGTAATGGCGGCGTCCAACTCATTTCACATAGTAAGTTACTTTTAAAATAAAAAATATATCCTTAATTCGAGTACATTAGATTACATCAAGTCCATGTCACTGTAGGCCTCCTTTAAATCTTCCACTTGTCTCTCATCCTCGCCAATTTTCGCAATCCTTCCCTACTATCCTTTTAATCCATTTTATTTTTTATATTAAGTACTAGCTGATCCGGCAAACGTCATTTTGCCATGATTATCATTTATGGTTATTGTGCCTCACTCGACATAGATAGGTATAGTGTGTCGTGGACTTTTTTGTAGATATTTACAATTCTCAAGATCTACAATTACTTAGAACATTTTATGGTTCTATCTTTAATAGTTTAGGCAGGGTACGCAAAATAAGTAACTTTTTTGGTTGATTTTTTACACCTTGTGTCCGAAAAACCCTAATATCTTACGGAACCCTATTTTTGTTCAAAATTAAATATAGCCTATATTACTCGTGGATAATGTAGCTTTCGAATGGTGAAAGAATTTTTAAAATCGGTCCAGTAGTTTATGAGCCTATTCATTACAATCAAACAAACAAACAAAGTTTTCCTCTTTATAATATTAGTGTAGATAATGGCAACCCTACTCCCAGCCATACATCCGGCCAGGAGGACCATTTGTTACGCAAACTGAATTTGCATGTGTTGTGTAAATCTGAATTTCTATTGTGATCGCGATTCTCGAATTCGAAGGAAGTTACGAGGTTATTTCAAGTAAAAGTATAGCAAAATTAAAGTACGGTCAGCAACACTACCCATTACATTTACGAAGATATTTTCGATTTTTGTGCTTTAATCTAAACCATCACAATTATATATAGATTTAACGATATTTTTCTTCAACTACGACAAAATATTGGCTCATTTGGAAAATCTACTGGTTCTCAATTAGGCTTCGGTACTTCATGACCCGAACGCATGTCTATCCAGTAAAAGTCTTGAAGGTGGTGAGATACCCTAGTATTTTTCAAGAACTCGGTTTTATTGTACTTAGGGGATATCTACGACGGCCAAGGTTGTTTGCGATACCAAGGGCCAGAACCAGTCTGTGACCAAGACTTTGCGACTCACCTACTGAATGTACTTTTTATGAAATCTCGCTGTTGGCCTGAAGGGCCTCGATAGTTCAGCTCAGGCTGTTTTGGCGAGCTGTTTCGGCTACAATGGGGGGCGCGCCTACTGAACGCACACCGACACTACCGACTATATATGTCCGCAGAGTGAGTTCACAGAGTAGCGACATTATCGAAAAAAACACATCTTAAGCAACAGTTAAATTCGCAACAAAATAAAATTGGGATTAAATTTAGCCGCTACTTTCTATGGGTGAAAGAATTTTTGATGTCAGTCCAGTTTTTGAGTATCTTTGTTACAAAAGTACAAATTTACTTTATAATATTAAAATAATAAAGTATATTTTTAAGATTGTAGAATATAATATGAAAGTTATAAAGTGACAATTAACACCCCTGCAAGTTACGGCTTACGAGTGCGCTGTCCATATTAAAAGCCTTCTTATAGGGCGTGGCAGAAAGTAATACTTTAAAATTAATACATCTAGATCATATAAATAGGAACAAACCGTTAAATGGAACAGGTGTTGAGCCAGTTTCGAAGATAGAAATTCACTTACCTGAAACAAATAAAAATAAATTAGCATTAACACAGATATACCTCTTTCTTCATTCATTAGCAACAACAATAAACATCTCTAGTTTTCACAATTTTATGCTTATTCAAGAAATAAGAAAATCAAATTTAAATTGTATAATGTATATATATATATATAATATATATATATGTACTAGTTAACAATTGTAAGATTAGAAATAAATAAATGTATAATATATTTGTGACAAAAGTCACAGTAGACCAGATTTTCGCCCAGAATAAATATCATAATTTAATTAAAAAATCCTTAAAATCTCAAATATGGAATGGCAAACATCGAGGTGAAATCTCATTTGAAATATATATATATATAGAAAACTTTAAAAAAATAATAATCTAGAATTGCATAATTGCATATCTCATGTCAGAGTGTATAAAACATATTTTAAACACTTAATTCTATTAACGGTAAAAATACAATCGTTTATATCCAAGAAACTACGAGTAATAAAGAATAAAAGTCCCGAGAAAACCGGAACCCATTTATAATTTTATCCTCTTAAAGCTCTAAGGAAATAGGAATATGAAGGACAATAAATATAAATCTCCCTGTGACCCAATGAGCCGGCACAGGAACAATTTTACAGCCTTTTTATAGATCCGTAAAAGGATGCGAAGACTGAAAATGACGCTAGGAAACAGGCGATATAACGGAGATTTTATTAACACACGTGATATCAATGCCATGCAAATGGCCATGCGTCATACTCGTGAATGGGTGCTACTTATGGTGACTGGTCGGACTTGAATTCGTATATATTAGTTATTTTGACTATGTATTTGCGTCTTGTTCTCACGAGAATGTAAGTGCGTGCTCCTATTTCACCATGCCTCCTGCTGATAGAGGACAAATCTTTGTTTTTAATTTATTACTTAAGATGTCATGTGGAACATGGTGTAATGGTTGCAGCTCCTTACAAACATTGTGTAAAACAAAAAACTTGGCGATTAAAAAGAGTGGTGGAGAGTTTATTGCCATTCTACTCTTCCGTCTACGCCCTTGATTTGAGTAAACTGACTAAAACTTTACAGTAATATAGCTTATACATCAGAATGACACATAGCCTACAATTTATAAAGATAATATTGTCCAAAATATCAATTAAGTAGGAAAAAATCTACAATCTGCGAGCTGCCAAAACCGCTAGAGTTACGCATTGTATGATGGAAAGGTTTATCTTAAATAGTCAATATCTTTAGAAGTTTTTTTCTACGCCACGCTGGTATAAGCTACTCGAAATTCTAATCCTACGCAGACGAAGACTACTAAGAAGCCCTATCCTTTTCTTCTGTGTACAGGAAGTATTAATCAATATCAATTAGAAAGTCCAACATTAAAATAACTAAACCACATAGGTTTATAATCTGTATTTGGTTTTATAGCTCCACGAGCAGTCCACCTCATAAATCCAACAAGAGCCCAGTCTGCCATACATTGGACGTGTACAACTTCAGCCCTATATGTCTCGCAACCTGAGAAATTTATACGAAAAACCACATGTGCGACTAGACCTAAGAATTTCTTTTAATAATAATATAATAACTGTAAAAGTATAAATATAGGATATTTATATACTTACTAGCTGATCTGGCAAACGTCGTTTTGCCATGTTTATCATTTATAATAAAAAATAGGGGTTGATCGTAGAGGGGTGAAAATTAGGGATTGTATGTATTTTTTAATTCTGTATCATAAAAAAAATAAAAATATTAAAATTAGGAGTGGACTAAACCTAACCTTAACATTTAGGGGGATGAAAAAAATATGTTGTCCGATTCTCAGACCTACCCAATACCCACACAAAATTTCATGACAATCGGTCAAGCCGTTTCGGAGGAGTTTACCCACAAACACCGCGACACGAGAATTTTATATATTAGATTAAGTTATTTAATAATGTAACTAAACATAACAATCAAATTAGTATTACAATTTTCTTAACCATATAAATAATAAAACAAATTTCGAAAGTTTGGTCCCTGTGGCTGTGTACCTTTTTAATTTTAGTTGAAGTTATTACCATTCATATTTCAGACTAAACTTACGAATCATATTGTGATTCACATGATTTTACTAATGTTTAATAAAACTTCATATGAATCACATTCAACCAACACATGCAATATATTTATATAAAATTTGCCTTGTTTAATTTACTTTATTACAATCGAAATGAACATTATCAAAATATTATAACATGTTTCACATTTCAAAAGTGATTGAATAAGATGACAAGACTGGAGCGTCAGGATTTGAATTTGGTTACTTGTTGGCAAGTACTTGTATTTAGTTTTGATTTGTCATAGTATTAGCAGAAGGAAATGTTTAATTGTTAGAGAATAGTATGAAGAGTTTTCAGAGGAGTTGTTCGGATTAATACCTGTAGTTGAGTTTCATCAACAAACTCGGTCGTTCCACAACTGAGCGTTTTTACGTTTAGTAGCCGCGCACCACTACTATGTGGAACTTAAGTATTTTTGAAACCAATTCGATTTATGGTCCTTCAAGAAAAGAGCCTACCAATGCTTAAAAGGCCGGCAACGCACTCGCGAGCCCTCTGACATTGATACTATCCATGGGCGGCGGTATCCCTTATGTGAGCCTCCTGTCCGTTTGCAGAAATGAAGTGTTATTGCCGTACTACACAATTTCAAATTATATTTTTTACTTCACCTTTCTGGCTCTTAGCCTTCCTTTGGCAAGGGTTTTCTGGAAAACTAATGCCTGAAAGTCTTATAGGCTATAATGTAATGGTAAGTAATATATATGTGTTGCGTTTTAGCTATATATAAAGTATATAATATACATGTACTTTAATTTTATAAACAACATTTTATTTCATACACAAGCCGCGCGAACAAAGAAAAACTTTCCCTAACTTCGTCTTTCTCTAAATAAGTCACAATACGAATAACAAACAAAAGAACAACCTATATGTGATGAAATCAAGGTTTAATTAAAGCAAATAAATTAACAAACATCGAGCAATATAGGTCCATTAACTTAATGAGAACTGTGAGTGTGGGAGTAAATAGCTAATAGATAACGTTATCAGTTGAGGTCAAACATTCGACAGGATACGATAGCCATTGTTATGACTGTAAACGAAATACTAGGAAAATGTTTATAATATTCCAGAAAAATATAAAACTATCTCGTCGAAATATATAATTTTTATAATAGATTTCAGGATTCAGATTTTTATAAAGTATTCTCATTATTTATTCATACAATACGTTACTTGCGTTTTTTAAGGCAGTTTTTGCCGCGCACCACCGCTATGAACCAGCTGCCAACTGAAGTATTCCCGACCCACTTCGACTTAGGGTCCTTCAAGAAAATCTACCAATTCTTGAAAGGCCGGCAACGCACTTGCGAGCCTTCTGGCTTTGTTAGTGTCCATGGGCGGCGGTATCATTTAACATCAGGTGAGGCTCCTGCCCGTTTGCATTGTATTAGATAAAAACAATTGAAACTACATATTTAAGAACTATTTTCTCCTATTGTCTTTTTACTAATAAAACCGAGTAATATATGTGAATGAATATAACATATTATTTAGGTGAAGCTATTTTCGTTTACTATATTATTAGTATATCTCAGTCCCTACTGCAGCTAGGCTGCATAGAATCTGGCCATAATTATATTTATTAAATTTCATAGTTCCTGAATGTAATTGGGTTTTGTTATACAAGGGAACGTACATAAAAAACCTAATTAATTGTATGCAAATCAACCTGGTTGAGTGAATCGACGTTTTAAATTTGCATAAATTCCGTTTAATTTACATGAGTAATGACAGTACATTATTTAGATCAGAGTGTAACCAAACAATTATTATACACGCTTAATGATGAACAGAGATGATTAATTAATGATTAAACTAATGTATTTCAAGTGATTTTATGTAGATGTCATTCATGATTAAATTTCCCTACCAGAAGTATAGTTCGGTGAATATAACACATCGGTGAACAAAGCATATAATTTCCATTAATTATTAGATTTATCGTTCATCAGAATTTGAATTCAGAACTAAATAATTTATTGATGCAAACATGAGTAATGTAATACTATTTTTAAAATAACATTTAAGGATTCCCAACACAAATAGTACAACAAAGATAACGCTTGCGGTTTCACTTTTAAAAGGTCAAAGTGCAATCTTTATCGCCAGGCGTTATTACACATAATTTAATTAAATAAACATATTCAGCAGGAGTCTCCCAGAGGTAGTGTATTCTGAAACTTGGCGATTAAAAAGTGTGGTGGAGAGTTTATTGCCAGTTCTTTTTGTCCGTTCTACGCCCTATGAGAACTGGCAGAAAAAATTAGAAGCATTTAATATGTATTTCTTTATTGACGGTCATAGGCGTACATTGTGTTACCTAAATGAATAAATGACTTTGACTTTTTTCAAATCCTGTTCATATTATGCTGATCACTTGTTCTGACGGCAAATGCCGCGAAGGAACCGGGATGTGTTAAATCAAAAATTTGAACACATGAGTTTAGAGAGTTTAAAGATTATAATGTGTTTATTGGATTTTTTGTAGAGCTACTAATAATTTTGAAGTGAAACTTCTTTAGGCGCATGAGGGTAAAATTATTTTACGGATCGTCACGAAGAAGTGCAGCGTTTTTGTGGAATAAAAGAGAGAGAGCGATTGAGGACGATTGAGAGAGAGTGAGAAGGGTGAGTAACCTTATAGAAATTCTATTTTTTAAATTAAAATTTTGTAAAGAGAATTTATCAAATATTATTATTTTATGCAAAATAATTTATGGAAATCTCAAATGATGAATTGTAAATTAAAATGCCACGTGTTTTTATTAGGTTTTTGTGATTTTTCTCTATATAAAGCTCAGAGTTCAAGTTATAAGTTCTTAACTAACAAATAAAAAATAGGCGTTGATCATAGAGGGTAGGTATTACATTGTGACACGAGAATTTTATATATTAGAAAATCTAGACCTAGACTCAAAGAGAGATGTCTCTTCTGTAGGGCCCTATTTAAACCTTTACTAAGATTTACTAAGCGTACTCATACTACCCAGCACTTTATAATAGGTATTTGGAATGAACAATAGTCGAGCATTATTCGCCGGGGTTCGTGTCAATGTCAGTAAATCAAAATGGCCGCATTTGAGCTATCGCAGCCGTTGCCCTGTGGCTGGCGGACATAATACGACACCCGCCTGCAAATGGTGCTAGGAATACGATTTGTCATCTTGAACAGGGCTGCTAGCTTAAGATACTTCCGGGGTTGGAAGCAAATTTGGATAACTTTTTAATCTATGGAAAATCTCATCAATACTGGAATTAACTTTATTTTAACTTCAGTCAGTAGTAAATGCGTTTCTGGCGATCGCGTTGTTTTTTACTGCAATTTTCGGATTTTCAATTTAAATACATTATACAGATATTCTTTTTGTTATATATATAAGACAGATGCTTTTTTTGAGACTTTTTAGACATTTAATAAAAACCAATGGCCCTTTGTATACTTGTATTTTTCATACAAAAAATCTTGTTTGTTTAAGCGTAGTTCCTCTTGTGTGTGTGACTTCTCAATCGGATATTAACTATACTCAAACTCAAAATAACTTTATTCATATAGGTAAGCAAGTACACTTATGAACGTCAACAGAAAAAATGTTAAATTGACAAGTTCACAAGTCAAGAGCGTAGAGCGGACAAGAAGAACTGGCAAGAAACTCCCTGCCACTCATTTTAATCGGAAAGTTTTGAGTCATACAAATCATCAAATTTATAAAAAGGGTTATAGATTAATTTACGTTTAACGAGAGTTGCGAATTTATTCAGTGATAGTTTGTTGTAAACACGAATACAATTTCCATATAAGGAGTGGTTTATCTTATGGAGCCTGGTCGGTCGTACGCTTACGCTAACCTCACCTACTATTACTACCAACACTAAACATTTGTAACAAGACCCATTATTAACCTATATTGTTTTATTTTCAGAGTATAATTCAGCAGTCCATAACTTCGATTCTGATTCCGCCATTATTACCACGTTAACAACAACGCTTAAAACAGCCATTTAGATTTCATTAGATGATGCCGGCAATATTAAAATCATAACATTTAGAGATCAGTTTCGACTATCGGATATTAAGTAGAGTTGCCACGCCCTTCGTGAAGTTCGGCGACTAAGATAGTGAATTAGATTTTTAATATAGACATTATTTGATAACCCTACATCCTCGCTACACCGTAGCCGACTGTTTAAACATACTCTATTTACTCTAACTTCGTCGCGATTGTGTTCGCTTTTAGAGAATTTTCGCTGTTCACGTACTGAATCGATTACTGAAGAGGGCAGCAACAACAAAAAATCTACAGTAATTCAGTGGTTTGATTCTTACATCTGTCTCGGTGATAAAAATAAATGGAAAAAATAGTACACAAAAGTGTGTTAATAGAGACTGTAAGTAGTATTGACACTTTTAATATGTTATATCCTTTTTAGTATGGTCTAAAATTACTTATTAGTCTTAAGTTAGACTACAGTGTTAAATGATGTTTCAGCGCGGAGACAATTTATTAAAAAAGTTGGTGATAGGAAAATAATAATACTACAAAAATTATATCACAAAACAGGTAAAGAAGATGGTTTTACTGCTACAAGTGACGGCTATATTATATGCCGCTTTCTATGTCTGTAGTCCCCATGGAAGTACGTAAACTATAGCAGCCCAACCACTTTGCGCTACAGACATGGAACACGTCTGCTGCACAGCATATTGCTGAGCCAGGGCTAGTAACAACCTCAAACACAACACATACAAATTATACACTTAAAATTTACCTTATTCCTTAAAAACAATTTTTTTTTAATTATTATCATTTTGTGTGTTTCGTATGTAAGAAAATGTTATTTTTATGTTTAACATTTCATTTAAATAACTCGTATCTAAGGCTGTATACATTACCGTAATTCACACCATTAAGTAAATCACCTAATAACTCGCACAATATTTCGTTAATATTTCGTCTCATAAGGTACAGGGGCAAAAGCTAGTTTATGAATAACGTTATGATTAAATCATCCGCGTCGGTTAATGACCCGAGGGAAAACCACATAATTCTTAAGCATTGTTTGTATTTACTAATAAATATTCAACACCCGACCCACTTGCACTTCATCGAATATTTTCCTCAAGCAGTAGCGGCGAAAAGTGCATAATGAGGTATACATATATTAACTTTTAGTAAAGTAATTTTTAGCAAATTGACACAAAAGTTTAGTCAAGTCTTCAATACTCTGCATCTTCTACAGCATTTATCATTGAGAGAGTTCTGAGGCTTGTTTGGATTAATACCTGCCGCTGAGTTTCATCATCAGACGTCAAGAATAAAAGATACCATCTGTATCACCTAGACGTCTATCGTTCCACAACTAAGCGTTTTTTAAGGCAGTTTCTGCCGCGCACCACTACTATGAGGAATCAGCTGCCCACTGAAGTATTTTTGAACCAATTCGACTTAGGGTCATTCAAGAAAAGAGCGAACCAATTCTAGAAAGGCCGGCAACGCACTTGCGAGCCTTCTGACAATGTGAGTGTTCATGGGCGGCGGTATCACTTAACATTAGAAGTGTCTCCTACCACGTTACTCCTGCCCCCGGTAGGTACTAAAAAAACTATTAAGTCAGTCGACAACTGAAAGTTTCGCCATACAATTTGTATAGTTTTCTTTCGAATGCTATTCTAGACTGACCAAGGTTTTCATACAAAACATATTTTATTATGGCTACTAATTTTACGTATATTTTTTACCACTATCAATGACTACTTAGAACTAAACGACTCCTTTGAAACTGTGTGAAATGTAATTTCTGTAAATATCACTGATGCATTACTCATCAATTACTCTCAGGAGTTATCGACATACATTTTTTAATTACAAAATTTTAAAACCTATGAGAGATTCGGATGTAATATAGTTTTCCGTTTTTTTCGACAGTAAAAGCCTATACACGCTTTGTTTGAGAAGAAAGATTGCTGATTATACATTAACATTTTAATATATTTCCTAGTTAAATTCTTAAAGAAACCAAAATAAATTTCACGTAAAGTAATTTACTTGATGATGGTCCTTTGCGCAAGTCATTAAACTGCGTATAAACAATTCTTGGAGGTGCCATAAAACGCAATGACCTAATCTAAATTGATTCAATAGAAATGAACAATTGAGAGCATGAGAATAAGGGGAAGCTTCTGCGACTTCCACTTCCTACAAATCCTTGGGATTGAAGGAAATTATGAACACATATGTTAGAAGTATATATACATCTTCTAAGATATATACATAATAATACTAGCTGGTGACCAGACTTCGTGTGCGCAGGATTAAAATAATATTTGTCCAAAATATGATGAAGCGTGAAAGACATATTTTATCTACTTTTAATACCAGAAGCGATAAAAGTATCTAATTTAATTTAGGAATCAATTTATTACTACCAAATGTGCATTTGAAACCAATTATAAATTTTAATTGTACATATAATTATTTCGGTTTTAATGGATTACACATAAGTCATAGATATATACTGTGGCGGGCTTTTTGCACGATTATTTAAGATAAACATTTCCAACATACATTACATATGTGTAACCCTAGCGGTTTTGGCAGCGAACGCTAGAATAGCTCACAGATGGTAGTGTTTTCCTACTTACTTGAATATTTGGACAATTTACACAATATCTTTATAAATTGTAGCCTATGTGTTATTCTGATGTATAAGCTATATTATTGTACAGTTTCATTACAATTCATTCAATAGTTTTTACGTGAAAGAGAAACAAACATCCATCTATACTTACAACGTTTCGCGCTTATAATATTAGTAGGACATAGACCCATACAATGCAATGAAATTTTCATTTTACACCGAGCTCTAATTGCTTGAATACCTATTTTGAACAAAACATTCGGATATGATCTTGAATCTACATAAAAATAAACTAATCAATAGTGTATAGTTAATTGTAAGTAAAAGTGACGTAAAAAATCATTCAATCACATAGGTAACATAATGTACACTTATAACTTGTCAGTAAAGAAATACATATTAATGCTTCTAATTTTACATTTACTGCCAGTTCTCAAATCAAGGGCGTAGAACGGGAGAGAAGAACTGGCAATAAACTCTCCGCTACTCTTCTTAATCGCCATTCGTTCGATTCAAATAATACTATTTTTCACGTATAGTGCATTATAAAGTGGAAATATTATTTTAACAAGAAGAATTAAATTATGAATTCAGCACACATTTGTGCTTCCGGTAACATGTTGAGCGACACAGTTGCATTTTCACAATACTGCATTTCTTACTAAATGAATTTCTCAAGCAACCCTTTATTTATAGCCGAAATATTTAGGCAATATAACATTAATTAATAACATAAATGTACTTTATGCATAAGCCAAATTAAGTTAAAAAAATGAAACTTCTTTAGGCGCATGAGGGTAAAATTTTTACGAATACGTCACAAAGACGTGCAGCGTTTTCGTCGAAGTCAAGGGAGAGAGCGATTAAGACCGATTGAAAGAAAGTGAGAAGGGTGAATTACCTTATAGAAATTCTATTTTTAAAATTAAAATTTTATAAAGAGAATTAATGAAATATTGGTATTTTATATTTTATTCAAAATAATTTATTGAAACGTGCAACGAAATTTATTATTTATTAATTTTCGACACTTAATATTTTAATAACAATTAAATTCATTAAATTCCTTACATATTCCCTCCCTCTAAGTCTCGGAAATTTATATATTTGTATAAATATGAACAAGACTTAAAAATTAGTTTGCCAAAGAAATTTTACTTCTGACATGTGTACTTTGTACGCACGCACTTTTTTTTATATAACAGAAAGCAAACTGCCAGGCTACTTATCTGTGTTAAGTGATACCGCCCATAGACACTTAATTGCCAGAAGGCTCACAAATGCGTCGCCAACGTTTTAAGAATTGGTACGCTCTTTTCTAACCCTAAATCGAAATATTTTGCACAGCCATTTGATTGCTACTTTTATGTATTTGCTTTAATAATAATATATTTCGAGTTCCTTTATAATGTCTCTGGTCAAACCGAAATAAATCGTAGACAAAATGTAGTTTAATAAATAATGTTGACTATTTATAGATTGCAATAATCGTATCATAATTGCCACTTCCCGACTTGGGGTCGACATAAGATCATTCACCTTATTGCAACTATGACCTTGTTCAACGATATTACTATAATATTGGTTGTAAATAGCGTTAGTCTAGAGCTGCAATTTAAAGGTTCAAACACGGTCTTCTGAGGACACCGGTTCTAGTTGTGAATGTATTTCATTTAACCGCCACCAAGTGGTAAAGAAAAAATCACCTCGTCTTAGAAAAATAAGGTGAGTCACGCTGCACGCACTTCTCACCAATTTGCCTATATAGAAGAGATTTAACAAAAAGATCCAGAAATCAATAAGATGACGTTGAAAACCATAATTTAACAACATCCATGATCCATGGAGACGGAAATGTAAGTCTTCTACTGCTAACTGAATTATTTGAACTGGGTTAAATTAGGGAAGAATTGTCGAAAATGCGCATTTTCTGTAGGTTAGTCAAATCTTTACAAGAATATATCTATATACATATATATAAAAATGTTATGTTGGTTTGTGTACGCTTCAAAAACTTAAAAAAAGTTTTGCACCGATCGAGCTGTAATTTGAGCATGATATTATAATTCACATCAAGGATTGTTTTTTATCTATCATTTGTTTTTTTTTTCACAAGTATTGCAAAATTTAAATTATATGAAATCTATTCTTTGTTTTGTTTCTCATCTCTCAACCATTCAATCACAATGTGCCACTGCAAAGCGTACAGCTAGTTTTTGACGTGATAACGTCTTTAAAATCGTTTTAGTCGGGTGACATGTTCAGAAACTTGTGTCACACCAAAACCTCACGAGCGCGATCGCAGGTATAACGAGAGAGAGACGGACCGATCTCCCGTCTCATCTCGAGCGCTGCCAGTCATTCCGTGAATGTATGAAGAAAAATGTATATCATAGTCGAATAAGTGAACTTGTCATTTTACACCCGAAATTTATCATCAAAAGTGTGAGTAAAACGATAGATGTAATTTAAAATTTGAAAAAATTGTTATCTTCATTAATTCCTTACTTCCCAAAAACTTATATCACCAATAAGACGTTATCACGGAAACATCTCGATCGTAAACCTACTTTACAAACAACCAATATTTTTTATAATATTATATAATTTACGATAATGCGTGAAATATATGGGATATTTCCTTGTATTGCGTTTATAAATTTGAACTTTATTTCCAAACAATACACTGCATTTTGCAATAAAATAGATCACGGTTGTAGATTTTAGTTTATTTATGTTTTCGTGACTGTACGACTCAAACGTTGAAAGGAGATAGGAGCTTGAACAATTTCTGTTGTAGTATTTTGATATTTATGTAATACATATAAGAGTGATTTTTGCCTGCTAATAATACAGCCTGGGGTGATGGTATTGGTGTATTGTGCAAGGCATAGGGCGGGTTTCATCTGTATCTAGGTGCATTATTACTTTGTATGCATTGATAACGTTGCAACGATTGTGATACAGGTTTTGTAAGACCTAGGTCGTAGGGAAAGGTTACTTAGATCTAAATAGCATTGCTAGGACATACTTAGAATATTATCCCGTTACATTTCTAGTTAATTAAATTTTAAGCATTGTTTATTATGTTATTTTGATAGACAAAGTGTGTGCTTTAGGTTATTTACTACTGAACTGATAATAAAACTAGTTTTTTCTTTGATATTAATTCAACCTACCACTCTACCACACTACCAGACTCAGACTAACAGGCCTATATAGTCTGTCTCACTCTACCGCGTACCGGCTGCACCGGCCGCGCTTACTCTACGTCATCGATCTCGACAATAAGATGTGAATGCGCAGTATGCGTTCTGTCCCACTCTAACGCACCTGCGGTACGTCACCGATCACGCCAGACCGATGTGAGACGCAGTATGCATTGTGTCCCGCCCTAACGCGTATTGGCCGCACCTATATTACGTCATCGTGTGTTAGGTTTTTATTTTCGTTACGGAATTTCTTGATTCGGTGGTTGCGCTCAAAGCCCGCGATAAAATCTATTCAATAGCTTAAAAACACCGTTGAAGCCACCTTATGATGTGTCTGATAACAAATTCCGCTAAGGATGTACACAAATTCTCGAACTTACCATTGGGGCATTCATTTCCAACAGTTACGCTCACCAAAACAGCCCGAACTGAGCTGTTAAGATCCTTCAGGCCAACGGCAAGATTCCGTATGAAAAGCCACTGAGTCCACAGTACACAATCCTCGACACATTTGTGGAGAGATTGTGAAAATTACATATACAGAAATATATCACCGAGGTTAGATTTCTTCTATTGCCATATATAAAAATCAGTGGCGCTGCAACCTTTTTAGGTCTGGGTCTCAGATTTCTATATCTGTTTTATAATTTGTCAATCTAATAAGTAGGTGATCAGCCTCCTATGCCTGACACACACCGCCACCGTTTTCCTTTACCGTTCGAGCGAATGTTAAATGCGCACATAGAATGAATGCAGGCTGAGGCACTGCCGTAGATCGAACCTACGACCTCAGGGATGAGAGTCGAACGCTGAAGCCACAAGGCTAACAATTGCCATATATTATCATTGGTTTTAAAGAAGTTGTGATTCAAGTTATGAATACATGACGGAGTAAAGTCTGCGTTATCACCAAATGGTAATCAATTATTTTTAAAAATAAATTTCAGAACCAAATGCAATAAAATTTTGAGCGTAACTTAAGCTAAATTCGCGCATATAAACCCCTTAAGGTATATAACGTTGTTTTCCCGTACTATTCGGCGGGAACCAAACGAGAGCAAAGATCTTGTAATTTAAGTTGAATGACGCTTACGCACGGATAGCGTGACGTGCGAGCGAGACCACACTATTGCATCTCATCCGCACTTACCACAACAAAAAAGTAACCTTTTCTTTAGAAGATAAATGACCGTTTAACTGGTATAATAGTAAGTTAGACGTGTAAAATAACTTTCAACTTTTCTTATTCGATCTATCAAAGACACTCGTGACCCGTGATTTATAGATCTTAAAAACATGATTTATATATTAACGCCCGTATAATATCAAAATAATATGATATTATTTGTAATTATTATTATGGCATATTATCATATTATATATGAAGTTAAACAAATCCAACCCGATTAATGAAATATCATTCTTCAAAATTCTAAAGTAGTTGTTACTCGTTCTGTTGTTTTTGTACTTATGTCCGACGTCAGATCAAGTGGGATGAGGGAATAGATTACTTCCTCCTATAATCCCAATAGATGAAGTTGACAATATCTAAACGTCACTTCGACAAAGCTTCTAAGCCCTTGATGCGTAAAAGCATCTTCCACTACGCCTTCGCCAAAAAAGCCCCGATGCTGATGATACCATCGCGTTACCTGTGACCCGCGCGGTAAAGCAAATTCAAATAGAGTAAAAAATCCCCAACACCAGATCCCTTACTTCGTTCAATCCAGTAAGCTTCAGCCCTCCAGGAACCCCACGCTCACCCAAGCCGAGGTCCGAGTTACGCAGGTCGTGGAAAAACTAACCAACTCTTCGTCTAACTCTGCAGTGATATATGAGTTATATGTAAAATCAATTAAGTGCGTATAAGAATTGAATTAAAGTCTATCTAGTCTATCTAGTCTAGAATTAAAATCAAGTTATGAATTGATAAATACACATATTCAACATAACTTCAATGACCTTGAGAAATAACAAACACAGCTTCTTACAAAACTTAACACTCTATCAAACCCCCTGGCTTACGGGAAACCGTGGGTTAAACAAATACACAAACAATATGGTCAAACCTACAAAGAGACTTGAACTATAGCAGGAGTGTAGCCATTCTAACTCTTCGTTTATTTCAGAGTGCTTGTGTTCATGTAAGTGATCATATTGACCTGGTGCCCAAGGTACAGCGAACGAAAAAAAGGGAGACAACTTAGGAAGCGGATAGACCAAATTAAAGAAACAGCAGGTACATGGCAGAGAGTGGCACATTGCAGAGAGAAATGGCGGGATTTGGGGAGGTCTTTGCCAAAATCTTTGCTTCCAATTAATTTGCGATATTTGTTTTAAATAAGTGTTGTTTGATGATTTGCTGGTTTAAAAGAGTACCGAGAGTTTTTTACGCCGGCTTTTTCTCTCGGCCTACACCCTCTGTCTTCTTTGCCGATGAGTAATGATGCCTACAAATTTAATGACGTGGAATAAGTGATACATGTATCTTATGTTCCATAATAAACATATTTTTTTTTTTTTTTTTTAAAAACGGCACACCGACACACAAAAAGAAGATTGAAATAGAATCGTGTTGAAATGTTAATGTATCTGAATTAAAGGCTATTATTGACCTGGACTTGGAGAGAAAAAGCATACGAAACAGCCGATATAGCACCTCATACGGAAGTCAATAGAATTCGAACTAAAACGGTCGCAATAGGTACAATGGGTGACAATAATTCACTTCCATTTCCCTTGCACCGTCACATCGCGAACACGTGAGATGGGGAGGAAATTGCGTACTGTATAAATCATGAATATACGACACGCGAAGGTATGGGTGCGAAACGAATGTTCGGTATTCGGCTTTATGCCGCCGGATAACGAACATTCGCATTTTCGTTTCGATGAGATATATTTTTGTTGATGACGAGATAATTTTTTTTTTTAATTAAATATAATTATTATCATATGTGATGTCGATTAAACAATAAAATAAATAAATTTCAGAACAAAATTATCGATATCGCTTTTATTAATGTTAAATAAACCGTATAGTTTAAAATATCAATAAAAATTCGTTACATTACAGTAACATAAAGTATTAGAGATGCAACGGGCGGCCTTATCGCTAATAAGCGATCTGTTCCAATCAACCATACTAAGGAAGCAAGCAGTGGATAACTAAATTAACAAAAATATCATCACAATACTCCTAAATTGAAATTTTAAAAAAACATAACAAAATGCAATAAAATATATTGTATTAAATAACGTATTTACCTAATTATAATTTAAAATTCGTTTTAAGGCCGAATATTAATTATCCGGCGAAATATAGAAGCACTAGTTTGTCATCGTCAAATTTTTAATATGAAAGTTAACTTTGCTATAAAATGAAAAAAACTGTCAATTTGATGAATCTATCTACTTTAGTTTAAATAATCTGTTAAATACAATAAAATATTAAATAAAAACAAAAACAAACACGTTTTGTTACAGCAGATCGCTGCTACTTTGCCCTTCGTAAATATTTCCGATTACGACTTCTTAGAAAGTATAACAAGCTTGTTCTGCACAAAACTCTGCTGCGACCAGTGCTCACTTAAGGTGAAACCTGGACCCTTAGCAGGAAAGACGAGATTTCTCTCCTTATTTCCGAGCGGAAGATTCTTAGAAGAATCTTTGGTCCTGTTTGCGACGACGGTGTTTGGCGTATTCGCTACAATGAAGAACTTCATATCATCCTTGAAGACGCCAACATTGTACAATTCATAAAGTGCAGCAGGCTCAAGTGGTTGGGACATGTGCACCAACTGGCGGACGACAGAACCCAAGGTCCTTACTGAACTCACAACTTGGGGGAAGAGAAAACCCGGTAGACCGAGGCTGCTTTGGTGGGATGGAGTTGTCAAGGACCTCGAAACAATAGGGGTTCGAAGTTGGATGCCAGAAACACTATATAGATTGCGATGGCAAAATATACTTGAAGAGGCTAATGACCAAGGGCCACAAGTTATATAGCTATTGATGACGATGATAGATTTTGTTAGTAAATATTATTCTTATTTATTAGTAATCTTACAGCTAATATACATATTATAGAACAAAACACTAAGTCAATATACATATGAAACAGAAAATATAAGTAAGTAGGTACATGAATACACAAAAACATTAAAAAATTAAAGAAAACTGTAATTTAACATTAAACAAACGACACTTAATATTATACTAATTGTCGTTAATACTATTTAATATTTCAATGAATATAAAAAAAAAAGACAATACTAAGAAATAAATATCTTAAACCATAAATATAGAGAACTACTATATAGTAGTTCTCTATATTTATGGATTATATTATTATTTTTTTATTTAATTTCTTTATTTTACAAAAAAAATATAATACAATCATAATAAGTTACATTTGAAATCCGCTGTGGTTTGTATAGTAGTCTATATAGTAGTAACTAATATTAGTTTAAAGGTCTCCATACAACTGAAAACTTACCCTTCTCAAATTTCAAATTAAGTTTAAACTATTTCCTTTAACCGTTAACTTGTACACTTTGCGTGAGAACGCTTCTGATAACTTTATTTTGACAGAATCAAAAGGGGCCGCGACGATTAAGCGTCTTTTAATTTTTTTCGTTACAACACATCAGATTACGCGCGGGGATTAGACGCTATTAGAAACAGTTTAACATTAGTTTTTGGTGTACACGAGTACTTCACAGTTTGTTTATTCATCATTGTAAGAAATAATAGTACCTAGCAACCAGTTAATATAATAAACTATGATTCATTGGCGCTACAACCTTTTTAGGTTAGGCCTTAGATTTCTGTATCTGTTTTATAATCTAAATGGTAAGTAGGTGATCAGCCTCTTGTGCCTGACACTGACTTTGAATGTCGAAGGCAAGAAAGTTTCCTGAAGATGTTTTCCTTTTACCGTTCGAGCGAATGTTAAATTCGCACATAGACAGTACATTGGTCCACAGCGGGGGATGGAACCTACGACCTCGCGGATGAGAATCGCACGCTGCAACCACTAGGCCAACACTGCTCTGATGATAAGATGTTGATGTAATTAATAAGGCCGTAGGGGAGTATTTTCCCGTACGTATGACAGTTAATGTTGGGTGTGGTAAAGAAATAATGAAAGAAGAAAAAATGCCGTGAAAATGAAAGCGTTAAGAAGTAAGTATAAATGTAAATTGCCTGATAGACGATGTAATAGCAAGATACATGAGCAATGTGTGTGTAAAGGACAAAATGAGGGGTTAACAAATAGTATAAACTGTTGATGGTGAATCGGGTAGCGTAGGCCTTGTCGTACATGCCTGGATCAATTCCAAGAGATACTAGAGAAGGTACAAGTTAAAAGTACTCATAAATGACGCTGCGTGGTGAATGTCATGAAAAAGTAAGAGAAGTATGTCAGTACCGTAGCAAGTGGTATGTATGTGGATTTGTGGATAGTATAATAACAACCAACTTAAATCTTTAAGTTGGCTCCTGGAAGATAGTACTGGTGACCCCAGAGCTGTTACTTTCCTGGCTCAACGAATAAGTATCGCAATACAGCGAGGAAATGCTGCCAGCGTTAAACTGCCACAGGAACCAAACGTTTTAAATTTGTTTTTATTTTCTACTTTTAAATAATCAAAATACATAATTATAAATTATTATAAATTTTGATTATTATTATTTCTATTACATATAAAGTATCTGCCTCCGTGTTACGCACGTTATTTAAGAAACAAATATGCCTGTTACTTAGTAAGTTAGTATGATCCAGTAGTATGAATTTATTCGTTAATACAAGAGAATGAAATACAACACTCTTGTAACAAAAACCCACTAATGATTAGAAGAAATCGCGCAACGTCTGAAGGGACCCGAAGCCACGACACGTCAAAACCTCTCCCATTTGACGAAGGGGACTTAAACGATCGGTAGAGTATTGATTTAGAATTACCTGAGTGTCGGGGGAAACTCGTACGACCTTCTATTTTCTTGGACGGACCAAACAAGTATAAGCGGTTACAAAAAAATGTTCTGATCACAACATTCTTTACAAGCAAGGGGATAACTAGGTCTTATGATAGACCATCTCAGCGGGGGAACAGATCATTCGTGGCCGTAGAGGACCGTGACTTTAACGGCTGATCGCGTGGCTGGATGCAGACAAGGCTGCCGTGTCCTGGCTCGGACGATAGCTGGAGGCGCGAGGTTTTTGTGGGTATGCACAGCAGCGAGTCCCACATAACCCTTCACCATCAGGCAACCGTGCCGCGGGAGGGTATGGGTAACGCATCAAAAAAAAACATCTCAGTTTGTACCCATAGCGTGATCGCTTATGAACATCACACTTGGTAGACCATTGAAAAACACGTGAGAGCCGATAGGAAACAATTGTTTTAAGACCAATTTCATTATCTTCCTTAACGCAATTTACGCAATTTGAAAACTTATCTCTATTACAAAACTTAAAGTAATATTCCAATTAAGCGATCGTACTATGTACTACGTAAGGCAATAATTCATACAATTGCAGACATATTATGTTAGGTATATTGTAAGGCATAATAGACCGAGAGAATAACGAAATCTTCAATATCACCTTTAAACAACGAAAAGTTGCGTACCTGGGCCACGAGTTGCACCATGCCCGCTTCCACCTCCTTCAATTAAATTAAAAGTTAAAAATAGGAATAATTGTTAAGAAGATAACTAAAATTATGTTCAGGGATAGAGAAGGCTAGGAAAATGCTTTTAACTCGAGGGAAATAAGTGTTGATGAGTCATTCAGTGGGAGGAAGGCGTCTTTAGAACTTATAACTAAAGCTAGGTTTATTTTTATAACTACTATAACATCCGTAAAAGCCTTATAAGAATTACTTTTACTCGTAATTTATTAATCTACATTACAGGTTGATTAATACGAGAACTTTCTAAAGCTTTTGAAAAAGGGCAACAATTTAGCTTCTTGTTTGTGTTAGGTATGAATTATTAACATTAAGTAAACAATTATTTAGAAAACTTAACGTAACTTAACGTAAATAAAAGTTTCAACTAAATGCGTTAATAGATAGCCAATAGTTTGATAAAAAACCAACACTTAAATCGATGAACACTAAGACGTCTGGCTTCCAAAATTGCTGTTCGACATATTTTACCAAAATTAAATTCAGAATTTGAACCTGTACAGTTAGGCTTCGGTGTGAAAGGAGGGTGTGAGGCAGCCGTCCATGCCCTACGCTCTTTCCTAAGTCACGGACAGCCAGACGTGTTGCTCAAAATTGATGTGAAAATGCATTTAATTCGGTAAATAGGGATACCCTGCTGACTGAAATAAAACAACATATACCGGAAATATACAATTATCTTCTTCTCAGTTACGCTGATCCAACTAAATTGTTATATCGTTCTAATGAACTTTCCTCAGAAGTAGGTTGTCAGCAGGGTGATCCCCTTGGGCCTGCAATTTTTAGTTTGGCTATAAATCCGATAATCAAAAATTTAAATTCTAATTTCAATGTTTGGTATTTGGACGACGGAACCCTAGGAGGTGATGTGGATACTGTGTTTTCGGACCTTCTTTTAATCAAAAATAAATTTGAAGCCATTGGTTTGGAGCTTAATTTTAACAAATGCGAACTTTTCATAAATAACTGCGACTTAAATTTAAATGATGTAAAAAAAAAATTTCAAATTTTGGCTCCAAATATTAAAATAGTTAACAGGAATTCCCTTTACCTTTTAGGTTCTCCAATTTTTAATGAATCTATTTCTGATTATATTCATTCTTCAATTACTAAATTTCAAAATTCTGCTGACCGTCTCCTTGAAATTAGTCCACATTATGCACTTTGCATCTTAAAATTCTGTCTTTTCCTCCCAAAATTTACATATGTGCTCCGTTGCTGCTCCTTTTGGAATCACCCAGATCTTTTAACACCATTAGACGACTTAATCAAAATTAGCTTAGAATCACTTCTTAATATGCAGTTGAACGAGCAATCTTGGACCCAAGCTTCCCTACCCATCCGTTATGGTGGTTTAGGGATTCGCAAAATTTCCAGTGTCGCTTTGCCTGCTTTTCTATCTTCTGTCCATAGTTCAGCAAATCTCATAAGTAAAATTTTAAGGGCTTCCCCTTCAAACTTTGAGATTGCTGGCTTGGAAGAAGCTAGAAACGCTTTCTTGATTGCATGCCCAGGTCAAAATTTTCCATTATCTCTAAATTCACAGAGGAGCTGGGATGACATACACTGCAAACTGACTTTTGACGATCTTTTGAGTTGTAGTACAGGTTCGGCGCGTGCTAGGCTTTTGGCCGTGGGTACGCATGAGGCCGGCTACTGGCTTCACGCTTACCCATCGTCAAATACAGGAACTTTTCTTGAGCCTGACACGCTTCGAATCGCAACCTGTCTACGGCTTGGGGTTCCGGTCTGCGCTCCTCATATATGTCCCTGTGGCAGTGATGTCGACAAGTTAGGACATCACGGCTTGTCATGCCAAAAAAGTGCAGGTCGCTTCTCGAGACATGCCGCACTTAACGATATCATACGCCGTTCCCTTGCCACCGTCAACGTGCCAAGTCTACTTGAGCCGAGTGGTATTGCAAGGGACGATGGCAAGAGACCGGACGGTATGAGCTTGATTCCATGGAAGATGGGTCGGGTACTGGTATGGGATGCAACCTGTTCAGACACGCTGGCCCCTTCCCATCTACATGGAACCAACTACAGAGCTGGTGCGGCTTGTGAAGCGGCTGAAAAAAATAAAGCATGCAAATACAGGGGTCTGGGCTCAGAATATGATTTTGTCCCATTCGGTGTCGAGACCCTTGGTCCGTGGGGTCCTAGCGCTTTAAGGCTTTTTAAAGAAATTTCAAAAAGGTTAGTCGACATCACAGGAGACCGAAGATCTGGCAGCTACCTCGGACAAAGAATTAGTCTAGCAATTCAAAGGGGGAACGCTGCCAGTATCTTCGGAACCTTGCCTAAAGGGACTCCTTTTAATGATATATTTTAGTTTATGTTAAGTTTAGTTATTTATTTCAATGTATATTATTTTATTATTAGTTTTAGTGATAATTATATGTTATATATAGTATGTTAATATTATAATAGGGAATTATGTTCAATAAACATATATATTCAATCGATGAATAAAGTGTGTATATTTTGAGTGACATTATAAGATCTTTGTCTGAGATTTCTGTATCTGTTTCATGATCATTGTCAATATAATAGGCAAGTAGGTGATCATCCATCAGTGCCCGACCTACGCTGTCGACTTTTGGGGTCTAAGGCAAGCCGGTTTCCTCACGATGTTTTCCTTTTGAGAGAATGTTAAATGCGCACATAGAAAGAAAGACCATTGGAGCACAGTCCAGGTATCAAACCTACGACCTCAGGAATGAGATACGCACGCTATAACCACTAAGCCAACACGTGCAGTGTGACATGATAAAGAAGTAAAAACTTTAATTTACCAAAACATCAAACAAAAATCAAAAGATGCATGTACTGATTAATTACCAAGAAACAATCACGCAACACACTTATTAGAGTACT
Source organism: Pieris melete (assembly GCA_963693345.1). Classification (NCBI taxonomy): domain Eukaryota; kingdom Metazoa; phylum Arthropoda; class Insecta; order Lepidoptera; family Pieridae; genus Pieris; species Pieris melete. The sequence goes on along the minus strand of CAVNZK010000032.1, from coordinate 644,001 downwards.
TTGACCTTTTCAAAGCATTTTCAATGAAATCAAATACATTTCTTGAAAATATTTCAGTTCACATGCAAAGCTAATACGTTCTCAAAGTAAACACTACACGCTCAGTTATGCGTCAAATATTCGTTTGAGTTCGTAGAAAAGTAATAGTTAATTACAAAGAATAAATACATTTTCTTAGTTACCAAGAAGTGGACTAACGTTTTTAATCTAAATAAGGTTTTATAACAATCAGTTTAAAAAAACAAAGACGAATAAAGTCGACGGCTTTATAATAATAATTACAATTAGAAACTGTCTTTTTTAATAGAGTTTTCTTTTTTTGTATACGGGGTTTTAAACGGGCAGGAGGTTCACCTGCTGTTAAATGATACCGCCGCCCATAGGGACACTCAATCCCAGAGGGTTCACGAGTGCGTTGCCGGCCTATTAATAATTGGTACGCTCTTTTAAAGGACCCTCAGTCGATTTGGTTCGGAAATACTTTAGTGGGCAGCTGGTTCCACATAGTAGTAGTGTGCGGCAAAAACTGCCTTAAAAACGCTCAGTTGTGGAACGACGGACGTCGAGGTGATATGAGTGGAATTTCGTATTCTCCTCGACATCCGATGACGAAACAGCTGTGGGTATTAATCCAAACAACCCCTCTGAACACTCTTTATAGTAATATGTGTAATTACAGGTGTGCAACCTTGGTTTTGTATGCTGGCAACTCTTGGTTCGAAATTCAAAATCATTTATTCATATAGGTAACACAATGTACGCTTATGAACGTCAAAACAGAAATATACTTATATTATATATCGATGATAATATAATCCTATTAAACCATGATGTGTAATACTGTATACCGCATCGCAAATATGGAACCAAACATTGCAGTGTTGAATTCTCTTGAATATCGTATGTCTAGGAATAATTAATTTAGGTTCTATTTGGAGTAAGCAAACGAAGGTTAACAAAGGCAGCCAATCAAACACAGCTAAACTTAGCAAACGTATTTGGACGAGCTTAGACTCCCAGACAATCTGCGGAGACGCAAAGTTCCTCATTTACACCGAACAGTTATCATCTTAATATATATAAATTGCGCGTCACGTAGTTTGTCCGCTATGGACTCCTAAATTACTGCAGACCGTGTGCAGTTTGATCTAACTTGAAATATAGGATAGCTTACGGCGTAAACTATTTGTTTATTATTTGACAGTCACAATTCTAACAGATGGCGCTGTGTTGAAAGAACCAACGTTTCACATAAGCTATAATTGAATGGCATAACCACCAATGAAGCATGGTGGTTCCCATGACTGGTGTTTTCCTACCGTTTCCCTTGTGTAGTTAACTACTGTGTAATATAACAGAGACCTTAGCCACGAGTTGACTGAGTCTACTAGTTGATATATAGAAGTTACTATTATTAGCTTTATTAATGAATCCATACATAAATTTGATAGGTAACCTTTATTAATATGAGTATAAGTTGTGTTAGTATAAGTTGTAAACAAGTAATTATGTGCCGTTTAGGTTAAAAGCCTCCACCATATTTTTTCCATTTCTCATTTTTTTCTCAAAGCATTATTCAGATCTAATTAGTCTTGGATGATAGGGATCTTACGTTGCAAGTGCAATTATTATTGTGACGTGGAGCGCTTTTTTTTCACTTTTGTTTGTTCTGTTTTCCATATGTAATGGTGGGTGGTGGTCGCCTTCCCCATTGTATATTATAATATTCAAATTGCCGAAAAATCAAAGTGTAAGTATTAAGAGGGAGAAAGTTCATTTGCGATTAATTCATTGAATTAATAATCATGATACTAATAACCTAGATCTTAGACCATTTAGTGATAATCCAAGAAATTAAAAAAAAACACACATCGGGAAAGCGAACAGTTACAATTTAACAAAACTTTATCGTTTTCCCTATATTAGTAAAAATTCAACTATTAATGTCTAGCGTATTGTACATTGCACAGTACAAATGCAACAAAACTGTGTTCACTTTTAAATGCAAATCTTAAATAAAGGATAGTATTATAATTTTGTCTTAATGAAACTTCTACAGCCTTAGGTTTCGCTATAATAGGATTAATAAACGCGGACGACTTCGTTTCAGTATCGTAATTCTGGCAACAATAAATTTATAAGGAGTCAGCGAATCAAAGCAATTACACAATGGTGTGAGTAGCAATCGCAAACAGCCGATGATCGCTGGCAGACCGAGAGGGGATTTGATATGACCGAACACGTACCAGCAGGCTTGGCCACAGTCTCCGCGGCCCTTATCAATTAGTAGCATTTATATAGGCAAACTAAATTTCAACAACACTTCGAAACAGTATTTGGGTGGGTAACCATTTATTTATGTACACACTCGTACATTGGTACATAAGAAAAATACAACATATAATGTGATAAACATTTATAGGCAAACATAACAAACTACAACGATTCGTAAGTTATAAAGTTCTTAACTGTTCTTAGAAATCATTGTTTTGTAGTAAAAATAATATATACGTATAGTTAATTTAAAAAGTAGTCATTTAAAAAATTACGAGTATTGTTACTGTATAATAGTTATAAGTAATTCTTTTTTTTATGTAACTGGATGAAAACGGATAGCTTACCTGATGAGTGATACCGCCGCTAATAGAAGGGCTCGCTTATGCGTTGCGGGCCTTTTAAGAATGGGTAGGCTCCGTAGGCTCTTTCGTATTTTGCCTCGACGTCGAATACAATATCTGACTGCTTATATCAATAATTATTACGGCGTTAAATTGCGTGCCACCTCTGTACACTTAATTGACCATTAGAGATTTGAAATACTTATTCAAATACAAGGTACCTAACAAAGTCGTCTCATCACATAAAGCACACGACTCTCCCAATCCAGGAAAAGCTCTTTATCCTGCCAAGAATTATCGAACGAGAACAGAAATGCATGAAAGTTTGCAAGCATTGTCAAAGTTTTAATTGGCTCGCTATGGCTTTGTCGGGGCTGGTATGGTTTAGTCAACAACTTCTCTATCGACATTTCCATTGTGAAAATGTGAATTGCACTAGTGTTCAAGCCAATAGAGAAATCAATCCCATTTTGATATTATAATTTTAAAGAAAAAACTTTTTTTACCGGTCACCGTGACCACGCACGCTGTAAAGCACGCGAAACGTCGGATAAATAAATTATGTTAAATAATTGTAAATTTATAACAATACATAACTTTAATCCGGTAAAAAAAGTTTTTTCTTTAAATGTGTAAAGGTTATGTCAATCAAAGACAATATTATTATATTTTTTTAAATAAAGCAGTGTTGGCCTAGTGGCTTCAGCGTGCGACTCTAATACCTGTGGTCGTAGGTTCGGCTCGGCGGTGCACCAATGGATTTTCTTTCTAAGTGCGCATTTAACATTCGCTCGAACGGTAAAGGAAAACATCGTGAGGAAACCGGCGTGCCTTAGACCCAAAAAGTCGATGGCATTCGTCAATCACAGAAGACTGATCACCTACTTGCCTATTAGATTAACAAATTATCATGAAATAGATACAGAAATCTGAGGCCCAGACCTAAAAATGGTTGTAGCGCAATTTTTTTTTTTTACAAAATGCACAATCTGAAATCTTATAACAGAAACGTCTCACATCGACGTCACGCCCTATACCAATAAATCCTACTTTCTCAAAGGTTATTATTTAACAAAGTTCGACGATAATTTCCCAAAGTATAGACAATTTTTGTTAGTAAATCACTAGCGACGCGTGGGGCCGTCATATGGACACCCCTCGTAACGCCAGAGTAATTTGAGCCCCGACATCTTGGGTAACATTTGTTAGATTAAAAATTGTTATTTGTTTATGGGATAATAAGTTTAAAGTGAATTATAGTATTTGGATGTTGTTTTACTTATAACAAGAATATGGAAATAATTCTAATTATGTAAAGTGTCTGAGTAATTTATTCTGTTATGTTTAATTTTGTTTTTTAATTTCATACTCATATTTCAAATGATATAACTAAGCTTTTAAAGTAGAAATATATTTATACACGAAAATTCTTTACGAAATTAAAAAGAAGTTAATTGGTATGAATAGCTTGTGAAAGTACTTTTTACTGTTCATATAACAAGCAGACAACAATGCTTGTAAATTTGTTTTTGTTATGTGTAACTTAAGGACGAGAACATAATTTTTGATATACATAGATTTCCAAAAAGAAGAGTTTCAAAAATATAAAAAAAACTTAATAAATACATATCTATTCGTATTAGTAGCTGATACCTGTACCTAATTACGATTTTTTTAATAAATCAGCCTACTACCAAAAGTACAAAGCTTTTATGAGTATTGAGTAGGTACTGTTCATTATTTTGTATTCAAGAAGAATTCGAGTGAGATGTGCCTGAACTCCCGGCTTGGTTGGAACAGAATTTGGAAGATTCTGTAGATTTCGAACCTTGGGAATAAATATTAATATGTTATAAGACTATTATTTATAAGACCATTTAACAAATTGTATAAGAATATAACGCAAATATCAGATACAATAGTAAAAGTTTATAATGCACGAGATTAAACCAAGACCTGGCCTCTGAGGTCAACCATTACAATCTACGTCTCAAATTACACTGGTCTCTGTAACAGCTGTCGCGTACAAAACTGCAGTTACAAGTTACTTCTGCACTTGTATCGTTTGGTCTGGGCTGCTTGCGTTTTTAAGGGTAGAATTAAGCTCTCGTAGCTTCGAAGAAATCACAAATTTCCTAGTCAATCTAGAAATTTCTAATTGAAGCAGTATTTAATTGGATTTATAATCAAAATAGAAAGACAGTTAAAAATAGTTTAATTATTAAATCGCTTCTAAGCACTTGGTGCTTAAAAGGTATGTTAGAATCCAGATATTATAAAAGCATGACGGGCAGTTCATCAGTATGGCAAGAATCAAAATTTAGACTTAGCTCCGATTGACAAAGCCCAATACAATTTTTGATTGTAAGTCATACATTTTAATTATAAATCAAGATATATCAGTTAATATGAGCAGTGTTGGCCCGCACACTCAGTCGCACTGACTCTCATTCCTGAGGTCGCAGGATCGATCTCCGGTATGACCCAAAAAGTTGACGACAAACATTCATGAAACAGATACAGAAATCTGTAACCCGAAACGAAAAAGGTTTTTAATTTTATTTTTTCAGTTATTACTACGCTTTTTTACTAGTTTAATACGAATCTCTAAACAGGGCTTAATAAACTCTTTTATCATTCACATACTTCGTCATACAAATCTAAGTATTAAGTCCCACACATTAATTCCCAGGACTCCTCAAAAACCAATCCGGGGTATGTTTTGTCGTCGCTCATTCAGAAAACATCCCATTAAATATTTTTTCTGCCGAATCTAATGTCGAGGGTTGCATCCCATATGGGACTGTGGTGAAACTTGGTGCCAATTTGCTATAATAACCCTTAAAGCTCGTACTTTAATGATAAAAATCGCCTGATGATATAATAAGTTTAAGATGGACCAGCTGCCAAAATGCAATGCGATTTCAGCCCTTCGAAAAAGCAATATTTAGTAATAATAAATATTCGTATCATGGGGATTTCGAAGGGTTTGAATCAAAAACATAAAACCTGAAATTAAAAGCTATAAATTATAAAAAAATTGTATTAGAGTAAAATAAAAATAAAATTAAAAAAAATCAATCTGCGTTTTTTAAACAGATCGTTTCGCAAAAAAAAAGGGAGCGTGTACTTTTGTACGCGCGTAAGAAGTTATACTTCTTTGGCATTATTAAAAATAGTTTTTGATTGCATGCAAATAATTAATTACAATTAAATAATCAAAGACTGGAAAAGGAGTCATCAATAAAGTTCAGTTTACATTTGAAAAATTAAAAAAATATATATTTATTATTATTTATTATTACTTTTACATTAAGTGTAAATATATTATTATTCGAATGTTGTTTTTAAATTATGTCCAATGCCGTAGGCAACTTCATTCTGTTAATTTTGTGTAACGGTGCGCGCGCATCGTATAATTTCACTCTCATCAATTTTTCATAACGCGCCTAAAGAAGTATAACTTCAAAAATCAAACAGAAAGAGTTCGTCTACATAGATAAAACAATGATGTCTGACTGTTTTTAAAAAGAATTCTAAAAGGAGAAAGATAAATTTATATATATAGGTACAAAGCATTTAGACTTATATTTAAAGTCACACAACAAACAATTTTTTTTAACAGTTTTTAGCCCTTGCCTATACATCTCTAATCGTAACGTTTTTTAGTTCAGTGGGCTGAGGTAATCCCGATGTAATATGTTCTGAATTTGCGAGCTTGACTGGCTCTTATTTAATTTTAATTTATACTTTGTGTTTCATTCTTGCGTAAAATCCCTATTGTAATGCTAACGGCGCTACATGTGAATCTTTTTTAAATAAAGAACCAGAGTGTAGCTAAATGTGTCGGGAAATATTTTTGCACAAGGTAAAATTAGAACAGTATTACTAGAATTTTAATTTCAAAATATTTTCTAACACAAATAGTTCTAGGATTGTATAAACAAAATACACATTCGTTCCCGCTGTGTATAACTATTTCAATACCTGCTTACATGTTTAAAATTCATGTCACACAAATAATAACTCTTAAAAACGATTCTTCGAAAGTATTTCTTTTACACGTGACAAAAAACGCATTCCTATGTGTTGGATTCTATCACATACTTCATCATAATAAAGGCAAAACCCAATTAATTATAAATTTAAATCAGCGTTTACAAAAATAGTTCAACAACAAGCGAAAAAAACTCCATTGTCGACACATATTTGCATTAGGAAAAAATCATTCCCGAACTTACAAGTAAAATGTGTACAGAAGCACTTTTACAAAAAGATTCCCACAGAGAGCTAAAATATCTTACATACCCGCAAAGACTACTCGATTCAGCGTCCATTCAGCATTTACTGTCTAGTATACGAGACCCCATCCCCCTCCTCTTTCAAGGAGCATCTTACACAAATGGGAGACAAATTCAACTTTCCGCGGCTCTTGCTAAACTGGTCGCGTAACAATAGAGGTGTGAAAGGGGTTTTAAGCAAACACTCTTTTGTCGGGCTCATGGTTGGTAGGACGCGTTGTGCAAATAGATTATGATGTGAGAATCGTAGTCTGCCGTCAACGTAATGCCGGCCTTGAGGAGGTAATGCTACGTGCGTTGACACGGTTCTAAATGGTGCTTATGCGCGACTTGTGGGAACTTGGGAATACGGGAAACGGTATAATTACAGAAATTTTCGTACGCGGAATAGAGTATGAATAGCTGAGGGAACGAACGATTTCTATGGGATTTAAATGTATATATACAGGCTTTAAAAATAAATTACTTAACGATTAACAATTTAATCCTACTACGTTCCTGCCTATAAGAGTCGTAATTGTGGTTTGTTTCACGTTCCTCACAAACCCCAGCACAAAACTCAGTTTTGTATCAACGACAAAATTTAAGCCCTAACTTGTTTAAGCTATCGCGGAATATGCTTGATGTAGAGAATATCCATAGCACAAAATCACCTGCATCAAGAAGAAAGAAGAACATACCCCACATACACGCCCTCACGTACATACCCTCCCTTGAACACCATTGTAGTTTATTATTATATATTATTTATGTTAGTTTTAGGATTACGAAATAATTAAAACATTTAATTAATATGCAGAAAGTTGACCGTTATTAAATATTCTTTATACAAATTTAAAAAGCGCCAAGTTGTTAAAGCCTAACAAATGTAAAAGTTCGATAAGCGGATATCGAAGAGTGCAGTTTTTCATACATTTTACTTTTCACAAAGTTTGATACTTCGAACAATTCACGCTTCGAAATTCACTCATTCACCTAACATGGGAATGTTCCCTCTAAAAGTTTTAATTCGCTCACGTACTGCACATAAGCGCTCAGACATGGCATTAGCAACAATAGGGCGCAGGGGGCGACCCCATCCAGTTTGTGAATATGGTGTATGTCAGTTACCTACAATTATAAGGCCTTGTGCAGATGTAGAGGGAGAAACGTCGCGATTTTAACCTACAATTTGTAATGGTATTCGCTAAAATGTGTGTAAAAAATCATCGCAAAAAGAGTGGCACAGTAGCCGAAAAAGTCTAATAAACTAGTTTCAATTTTTTGCGATTCTTGGTTTTAGTAATAATAATAATAAAACTTTGTTCATGACAGAAATATGGTTGGCACAAAATTGATCTAACGCTAACCCCTGTGTTACGTGTAACTACGTAAGATTACATGTTTCATCTTTAAAACAATTTATTTAAGAATAGTAGTCTTAGTTATCTAATCAAACGAAATTCGTATAAGACCTTAAGTATACGTGAATGTATGGGTATCAGAATGGGCCTGTGTGCACTTTGTATTTGGGAGTGTGGCCGAGAGTAATAGCGTGCGCTGTATTTGTGTTAATGTTTGGAAGCTCAGAGTTATGCCAATGTATGTATATTTTATTACAATAATTAGATTTGTATATTAGGTGTAAGTTAAGCGTGCCTCTTGCTGCTGAGGTTATATAAAATAAAAAAATATCCCTCATAAAAAAGGCAAGCTTTGCAATGCATCATAGGTCTAAAGGTCTAAGAAAGATATACTAGTATAAGCTTTGATATAATTTTAACATGTATTTGCAATTAAAAACGTCTGTTCAAAGCCTTCCAAACACACGCGAGTATCGGTTTTATAGAAGTTTTAATTGCTGTTGGAGTTATCATAAAACTTTATTGTCCCTCACTGCAGGTATCGTTGACAACGCTTTTATGACAAATTTGATTTACGACGACGCATTTGTTAGAACAATAGGCTTTTATTTAGCAAACATTTTTACTAAACATATATCCAAGCATACGGAAGTTATTATGTAATCTAAATACTAATATTTCAACGTATTTGTTAACCTATACGCATACTTAGCTAAACAATTTTAATGGGTGGTTTAAAGAGAATTGATGTTGACACCTTGATAGAAATAATTCCTAATTAATTCACAAATATAGACATAGATATAATATTTATTCCTAAAGAAACACAACCACAGAAACGCAAAATAATAATTGTAATAAACAAAAAAATTGTTTTTAAGGAACAAGATATATTTTAACTGTGAAATAAGTGTGTGTTGTACTTGTTACCCAAGATGATTATCACAAGATGGTAATGGGCTAATTTATTAAATACATAATCAAAGAAGCTAGCACCTTCAGATTCTTGAACCCTGTGCTACGGCTGTTTATCAATGGACTTTTATGTACATGTATGCGACGTAACTCGTACGAAGAAAAACATTTTTTTAATTATTTTTACATTTTTATTTAAAAAACACAATCCACACCGAGTAACTTTACACACAACACAAAAGACAAACATTTATTCGGAAAAACAAAATTACATAATAAATAAATACAAAAATTCACTAACTACTACAGACACTAACAAATAATAGAACTTTTGTCAGTTCACATTCAACGGACACTAAATATGTAATTCGTTAACTAAAGATGTGCACCGAATCATGTGCCCTTTTTTAGTCCAAGCTACCTTTTTTGGTCCAGTAGGACGTCGCCTTTTGACGTACCCATCAGGCACATTGAAGCTAATTTTCAGCAATAAAATACATACTTTAGGTATATTATTTGCCTAAACAGTTTGTTCAAAACTTTCAGGAATTATTTTTGATTTAGTCCAATTATCAAAGACTTTAGATAGTCATTCTTTTTTGGGAAAAGGGATACTCTGCTTTAATAAAATCCCAGAGGCACTTTTATCTCTGCCTTTTAAATAAATTTAAGAAATGTATAAAAGAAAAGCTATGTAAAAAGGCTTACTATAAAGTAAACGATTATCTAGTTGATAAAAGGGCCTGGGACTAGTTCTAGACAGGCTACTTCTAATTAATTTGCGATATTTGTTTTAAAATAAGTGTTGTTTGATGATTTGCTATTTTAAAAGAGTACCGAGAGTTTTTGACGCCGGCTTTTTCTCTCGGCCTACACCCTCTGTCTTCTTTGCCAATTAGTAGGGATGCCTTCAAATTTAATGACGTGGAATAAGTGATACATGTATCTTATGTTCCATAATAAACATATTTTATTTTATTTATTTATCGGGAAGTGCTACACACTACAACTGAACAGTACAAAAAAATATTATTTGCAAAAGAATTCATCAACATATTTCTTAATAGATTATACGGAATGTAAATTTAAGGCAAGCTAAAGCAAAATCGCTGAGACAGCGTAAGAGCAAGCTAAGTTTATGAGCGGAGGCTTCGTTTGCAAGCTATTAACTGTTCAAATAGTCACTCCGTCTGCGAAGAGCTGACATAATATTTAGTGTAAACGTCGCGTGCCGGCCCCAAATTGTTCTGTCATTTTTACTGTACAAGGGAGCACTTAAAGTTATTGTTTTCGTGCATAGCCTTAAATATCGCTAAGAGTTTGCAGTCAATTGTAATTGAAAAATTCAACAGTATGGCTAAGTTTTGTTTGAGGCTGGTGAAAGATAGGGGTATAGGATTTTTAGAGGGGGCCTACGCCTCGTATGCGATTAGTGGATTAGATTATAGAACAGGAGGCAAACTGGCAGGAGGCTTTCCTGATGTTAAGTGATACTCATGGACACTCTCAATGCCAAAGGGCTCGCGAGTGCGTTGCCGGCCTTTTAAGTATTGGCACGCTCTTTTCTTGAAGGACCGGAAGTCGAATTTGTTCCGAAATACTTCAGGGCAGCTGGTTCCACATAGTGTTAGTGCGCGACAAAAACAGCCTTAATAATTAAGATAATTCAGTAAAAAGGAGGGCTAATGGAGGCCTTATCGCTTTCGAACGAATTCTTCCAGCCAACCACCGTGGGACAAAATTTAGATAAGGTGAGAGAAACAAGTGCAAAACTACGTAGATTTAAGGTTTGGTATATGTGTCAATACTATTTAGTTTTAAATTGACTGATAGAGTTATATGATAACTAGCTGACCCGGCAAACGTTTGTTTTGCCATGTTTATTATTTCTAGGAAAAACAATTTTAGTTCAATTAAAATAACCATAAAAAATAGGGGTTGATCGTAGAGGGGTGAAAATTAAAGGTAGTATGTATTTTTGTATGCTGTACCTATCATAAAAAAATAAAGTTTTTTTGGGTTGGACACCCTTTATCACTTAGGGGTTGGATGGATAGCCTCACACTTACTGAATATGAATATAAAATTTCATAAGAATCGGTCGAGCCGTGTCGGAGGAGTATGGGAACGAACATTGTGACACGAGAATTTTATATATTGTTTATGCGGTCGCAAAATACTTGAAAAATACACGAAATTCATGCGGTCTGAGCTTCGTACGGATGCTAGTTAAGCGTTAATGGAGCAACCCAACATTTTGCTTTTAGTTGCACAGTGCAGTTACAGTTTTTACGTCTTCGTTATCTATTCAAGTATAGTTTCGGTACAATGACAATTAAGATGCAAAAAAGATTTCTGAACATGAGGAACCTGTCATCGTATCTGTTTATTTTATCCCTTCGGTTTAAGATAACGTTTTTAAACATAAAAAGAGGGTTGAAATGGATTCAGTAAACAGTTAACTGTTACTTAGGATAAATTAAATTTAGGTAATAATATAGCATTTTCATGGTTCAAATATTAATTACGCCTAAAATCCATTGCCAATCGTACGTTACAATTAGCAGGACGCACCCTAGTCTTAGAACAAGCCAGCGGTACATGGAAGGTCCACAATTTTTAATTACGAAATAAATGATAAATTATAAGCAGTGACGTCATGTCGAAGCTAAGTTCTGAACCGATCATGAACACAAAACAGTCAGAAAATTCATCTAAAGTCAAGTCCAACGATCACATTTGACTGACGCAATCGCGTCACTTGAAGTACAGCCAAAAGAATAGGATTTCGAGTTGAGACTTCACGCGAACTCCAGAATTCAATACTCTCTCTCTCTACTAATTCAGTTGTCTCTGCCAAACGAGTATCATACGTAAATTTGACAAATACTTAAATGATCCTAATCCTTGGGAGTGATTTGCTCCAGTTCAAACAATTTGTATGACTCAATACTTGGCCATTAAAAAGAGTGGCGCAAAATTTCTTGTCAGTTCTTCTTACCCGATCTACGCCCTTGTATTGCGAACTGGTAGTAAATGTAAATTAACAATTAATTTAACTTCTTTTGACGATCATAAGTGTACTTGTTTACCTATATGAATAAATATTTTGAGTTTGAGTTTTGAGTTAGCTTGTATGTGCAGGGCAATCCGAATATCTTGAAAATCTCAGCGTAAAATCTAGAACATAACAAGCACACGTGTTCCCAAACTGATGGTAAACAGAATCGCAAATTCACTTCACATAGACTCGAAACGATAACAAAGGACTTCCACACAGACTTGATAAACCCGCGGTGAATGCCTGTTTATTAATATCCTTCATACAAAGAACTGGAGAGCTGCATTGTATAGTTTTTTGTTTCGTGTTTTCGAAAATTGCATCTATATTGAAGGGAATAATGAGGCTAATTTAAAAATTCTTCAATTGAAAGACAGGTTTTACCGTTTCCGTTATGAACGTTTTATTCAGTATTGTACAAGGTTTAAGTGGGTGTCCAGACCCAGCAAGAGAAATTCACAATTTAAAGAAAAAATTTGTAACATCTTAGTGACTGGTTAAATGTATGCAAATTGCGCCCGCATTAATAATTTTTTTTTATATAAAAGGTTAATCAACCGTAGCAGATAGAAGATTTTTTTTATGTAACAGGAGGCCCATGGACACTCAACTGCCAGAAGGCTCGCGAGTGCGTTGCCGCCCTTTCAAGAAATGGTACGCTCTTTTCTTGAAGGACCCTAAGTCGAATTGGTTTTTGGATATTTCCAATACATTTTTGGGTCTAACGTATTCGCGATATTCTCTGTCGCCGTACATCAAGCATAAAATGATCACCTAATTAATCTGTCGATTAATATCTGTAGAATCTTTTAAATGAGTCGATTTTAAAATACGAAGCAATTTCAATTTATAAACCGATTTACCAAGAAATTATGAATGTATGAAGGCTTTGCTGGCTCACAATATGCCGGAATAAAAAGTAGGCTATTGCGCTCGAGGATAATGTTACTTCCCATTGGTGAAATTCAGAATCGGATCAATAGTTCCACAGATTATCTCTAATTATTGCAGCTATACCACTGATTAGATTACTCTTTTAATTTTTTATATTCGGACTGTGTTTGCCTAACGTGACAACCAACTCAAATTATTATTTAAAAAAACATAGACATGGTTTCTGTAAATGTATCGGCAATGTGTGAGGCACATAACAATTACCTAGGCAAGTAGAAGAAATATAATGAAAGAAATAAATGTAATCTGAATTCTCTGAATTATAAATTCAAAATCATTTATTCATTTACATAACACAATTTACACTTATGATCACACACATATACTCAATAAAGAAATACATATAAAATGCTCCTATTACATTTACTGCCACTTCTCAAATCAAGGGCGTAACGAAAGAGAAGAACTAGCAATAAACTCTCCGCCACTCCTCTTTTTCCTTTTAATCGCCAAGTGTTTTAAACTTATCTATACTGTATTTTGTTAACGCTGTGTTGCACCTAAAATTATTAGATAATTTACAGAATATAAACAGTTTTTAAATTAATTTATAGACTGTCTTTGAAAATCAATACAATATGTGTTGGCTTATAAACGGGTAGTACGTGTAGGTACTTATGTCACGGGTTTTCCCAGTTTAAATATCCTCTATACTCAAACACATGACATATTGGATTTAGATTCTACAGAGGCATGCTACATATTGTTTCATAACTATTACTACTTCCAAAAACTAACACAGACACAGCGTACGCTTATAACGACTCTCCACACTCTCAAATACAAAATTATACGCACACACAACCTATTCACATACTTATTAACACATCGTTAAGGCCTTATACGAATTTCGTTTGATTAGACTACTTCTCTTAAAAAAATTTTTAGATGCGTGGGGACTACTGTTAATTTTGTCAAAACCATGTTTCTGTCTTGAAGTTTTATAAAAACTGTGGCGCTACAGCCTTTTGGGTCTTGGCTGTTCTGTATCTATTCCGTTATTATTTCTTTTATCTAATAAACAAGTAGGTCAGTCAGCCTTCTTTGTCTAACACAGGACGTTTAGGGTTGCATGCCGGTGTCACTACCTCTAATAGACAGAAAGTATATAGATGCAGCCACTTTCCAACGTGGAGACTTGAGACTGAAGCTAACCAAATTGGAACCCAATATAAAATCTTTGTGCAGCAAGCATCAAGCGCAAGGATCTCACTAAATTAATATGTAAAAATCTTTATTAAAATTATTTGGAAATTGAATTTCAGATTTTCATTCTTTTGAAAATTTACTTATTGTTTTATTAACAATTTCCTAGTGATTTCCTTCTAAAACCTATCATTGTCTGGAAAGACTGTTCTAAGCCTTGATGCTCAAAATATCAGATCATGTATAATGTTTATTGAAGTGAAACTTGTTTATCGGGGTTGGAAAAAAATTTAGTGTAACATTTTTTCGTTACAGGTCACATTTTTCCGTTACGCGCCATGTTGCTTTTTGAAGTCAAACTTCTTTATCGGCGTTGGAATGAAAGTAAGCCATTTAAAATAACGATAACAATGATAGTAAAAATTATACTACAATTATTGAAATTCTGTAATAATCTTAGTAGTAATAAGGTAAAATGAAATAATTGTATTATATGTATTCATGCCTATGATAATAAAAGCCTTTATCAAATTTAACTTTATTTCTATAAAGTAGCATATAGATCATTTTTAGAAAAATAAGGTCATAAAAAAGTTTCACTTCTTACGTGTGTACACCTAGTACACGCACACATTTTTTATTATTGTAGCAATCTAAGTCTCAGTAAAGAAAAATTCTATAGTAGCTAGTTTCCTTATCTGTATTCATAATTACAAGTGTAATTCTGTAAATCAATGGTTACATTTTAATAAGTGCCTGATAACAATCTGAATATCAAACCTAACACTTGAATGAACATATTGTTTTGATTCGACGAGCCAAAAGCTGACAAAAGAAAGAGACATACAACCAATACGAAAGAGAGAACAGATGTCAACAATGAGCTATAGTTCGTGCAGTAACCTGATCAATGGATATGCATATACAAACATAAGAATTGTTATTAAAACCGGTGGAATAGGATTTTGAACTTTAACACAATGAAATAAGGTTTATAATAAAATCAAGTGCCTTTTAATGCAGGTGTCTGGTGTCATTGACTCGGTTATCGTGAAATATTTGTTAAGTTCAGGAGGTTGGGTAAGGTTGTATTGATAAGGTAAATTAATTACCAAAAGTGTAATGTTCCAACAAATTACGTCATATAATCAATTTTAAAAAATCATTGGCGCTGCAACCTTTTTATCAATCTAATAGCCAAGTAGGTGATCAGCCTCTTGTGCCTGACACATGCCGTCGACTTTTTGGATCTAAAGCATTGTCCTCACGATGTTTCTTTCACCGTTTAAGCAAATATTAAATGCGCACATAAAAAGTCCATTGGTGCACAGCCGGAGATCGAAGTTACAACCTCAGGGATGACAGTTGCACGCTGAAGCCACTAGGCCAACTGCTTTTGTCATATACGATAGTAGTAGTTTGCAGCTCCTTACAAAAATTTTGTAAAACAAAAAAATGGCGATTAAAAAGAGTGGCGGAGAGTTTAATGCCAGTTCTTCTCTCCCGTTCCACGCCCTTGATTTGAGAACTGGCAGTAAATGTAAAATTAGAAGCATTAATATGTATTTCTTTACTGACAAGTCATAAGTGTACATTATGTTACCTATGTGATTAAATGATTTTTTATTTATTTTTTAGTTAGGTATGAGAAAAAATCGTTTCTGCAGTACATTAGATACTTTGTTACATGCAGGTAATGTAGAATCGAAAACTAAAAATATACAAGCGAAAATAGCAAACCAACCAAAAACTAGTAAATAGTAAAACGTAATATACGATTTTGTGGCTTCATAGCTGCCGCACATGGTGATTTCCAGCAACTTCCCAAACGATTTACCACATATCCCCAATGGTTTTAATTAAATAAAATTAAAACCTTTGGTGAATCAGAAATAAAAAGGGCACTCATCTGATGTTAAGTGATCCCGCCCATAGACACTCACATTGCCAGAGGGCTCGCAAGTGCCTTGACGGCCTTTCAAGATACCAACTCTACAACGCACAGATTAGCCTCCTGCCCATGTGTCCCTATTCTATATAAAAAACATCAAAGTTAAAATATCACTTACGTTAATCTTGATCTAGATCGGATAGTAATTAAGCTTCTACTCGATCGAGGTCACAGCCATTATTCATAGGGCAAAACCGATCATTTACTTTATCTATTTTGGGGGCCACTGCCACTGGGGCCAAATGTGGAGAAAACGTTGGATGCGGATTTTTGAGGCGCGTTATGAAAAATTGATGAGAGTGAAATTTTACGATGCGCGCGCATGACACAAAATTAACAGAATGAAGTTGCCCACGGAAGATGCTACGGCATTGGACATAATTTAAAAACAACATTCGAATAATAATGCAATTTATGTTACACTTACTGTAAGAGAATAATAATAAATATTTATTTATTAAATTTTTCAAATGTAAACTGAACTTTATTGACTATAATGACTCCTTATCCAGTCTTTGATTATTTAATTGTAATTAATTATTTGCATGCAATCCAAAACTATTTTTAATAATGCCAAACAAGTATAACTTCTTACGCGCGTACATAAGTACACGCACCCTTTTTTTTATTAACGTATATTTTCATGGGTCGACTGAGATGTTAAATCTGTCTTCGGCACATATCTACAAATGTAAATTCTAACATTCAACGCTCGTTACTAAACAATGAATGAAATACAATTAATAAAGCTTTTTTGAATAAATTTATATTAAAACTAGTTACAACAATTTGCCAATCTCGCCCGTCCCGGCTAACATTAACAAGGTATTAGAAACCAAATTACCCTAAAAGGAACAATTACTAATAATACTATCTGTTGCTTGGTTTTATTCTCCAGTCACACGATCCTACAATTTAAACCCTTTTACAAAAACAATGCAATCGCCAAAACAACATCCATTGATTCACTCCTTAGTAAGATTAACGAAAACAATCAATGTACGAAGCAATATAACGCTTATAAAACATAAACGTATTTGAATTCACCGATGGGAATCGAATTTGCCTTACAACTTGACTATTAGCAAAGCATTACATTACACAAGAATTTCTATTGTGTTATAGATAAAATATGTAATAGATAAGCCGATACCTATTTAGATACGTTCCCACGATGCTTAGAGCTCTGTTACTTATGTGTTGGAGCTTAAAGCTGCTTGCTTTCATCATCAGGCCTAGGGAATTCACAAATTACATAAGCATTTTTAAGGCATCTTTTCCGTCGAGTTCACCTTCTATTTTTGTCAATGTCAAGTGCCTTAAACAGTATCACTAAACAACGGGTGATCCCAAAGATATTTAAGCCACTAATTTGTGTCTGTACGATAGTGTAAAATTTAAAAAAAAATAGTTTTCTATTTACACTTATATAATTCTTTTTCGTCTTTGAATATCTTTTCCTTCATTTTAATATCTATAGTTGATTGATAAAATCAAATTCTTTGTTTGCCAATTTAATAAGCATAGCTTCTCATTAGCTTATTACGCATATACTCTGTATATTTGCACCCAATTTCATGCCATAAAGTCCATCAACCAACCTAAATACCAATCCTACTAAACGCCATAATCATTCAAGCCTTCAGGTCATTAAAAACATCAAACTTTATGAGTTCCATCCTAATCTTATTAAATCTATTTTTTTATCATCCATATATATATTAGATTGATGTATAACTAAGTTTGATAGCGTTAAAAACATTACAACACACGTACAAAGACATATTTTCTTTTTATAAAAAATAATAACGATTCTTTTCAGAATCCATTCAAATTTAAATAATATAATATGATATAGTTATATAATATGATCATATGAATAACACAACGTCAGTAATTTAATGATTCCATATTTACAATATTATTTAAATATTATATTGGACATTCAAAAGTCGAGCGGGCCTGATGGCATCCCTGTATGCTTAGTTTTCTTTGGCCCTTATGCTCCTTTTCCGGTACCTGTACTCGCTTGGTACTGTTCCAAACTCTAAAAAATTCGCGAGGCCTCTGGCAGTGTGAGTGTCCATGGGCCGGCGGTATCACCTAACATCAGGTGAGCCTGTTGCGGTTTTGCTCCCTGTTCTTTAAAAAAATATATTTTCTGTTAACATCATATGAAAGATGTATGACGAACGAGACTCAGCAATATACTTAAATATACCAAAATGGATATCTTAAACTTAAAGTAGACGAGCATAACATCTAACTAATCTCAGCTATTAATCTTTGAAAACGCATACAAACTTCGGTATACAAATTTCAATACAATACAACAAAAAGTATCACGACTTGACCCACTGCCTCAAATACATTAAGATTTACGATCACCTAATGTATTTGTTAATAATGGTGATTTATTGAGCGATTGTTAATAAAAAGAAGTACCACCACGCCTTCACGACCCAGATAGAATTACGATTTAATGTATTATAAGCCCAGGAAATGTTTCAGAGGAACCATCAGGACTTCAATGGTAAGCACGCCAAAATTAAAAATTTTTCAATGCGATTTTTTAGATATTAAACAACATTTTAAAATATTTGCATACATCAAGGATAGAGCAGTGTTGGTGTAGTGGCTTCAACGTGCGGCTCTCATCCCTGAGGTCGTAGGTTCGATCCCAGGCTGTACATCAATGGACTTTCTTTCTATGTGCGCAATTAACATTCGCTCGAACAGTGAAGGAAAACCTGAGCTTGACCCAAAAAGTCAACGTCGTGTGCCGGAGGATGAGCACGTACTTGCCTATTAGATTGACATGATCATGAAACAGATAAAAAAAATCTAAGGCCGAGACCTAAAAAATGTTGTAGCGCCACTGATTTATTTCATTTATACATGTTCATATTCCCTTATTTCAATCAATTAAATGTTCAAAACCATTTAGGTTTACATACTATCATCATACATATGTCTACACATTCCATTCTTCCTAAATAATACGACACAAAATTGGACTGATTTAAGGCATTAAATTTCGATAATTTAGTTCATAATTGAACGAAATAATATTACATGTCAAAGTTTGCTTTTGTATTTAGGAAACCGACATTATTTTTTAAACGACATTTTTCAAAATCTGTTATTTTAATTGAAGATGAAACCATTCAAATGAATGTTTATTGTTAAAATACCTTACAAAATGTGCACGCTTCTACTCTTTCTTTTAAGTCCATAAGTACTTTCTCTCAATAAACTCTTAATATATGTAGTTACCACAGAGTATTATTACTGTAACTATCACAAGAGCAAAAATTAAACATGGTATTTTATTTTTGTGCAAAACTTTAAGACAAATAACTTTTGTTTTGTAGTCGTGTCATCAGTGTAGGTGCTGATATTGTGCTTTTAAAACCGCCTTCGTTAAAGAATTGAACAAAGTATGAGACAGGTAAAACAGAAGTAAAAATTCACATTATGTAAATAAACAAATAAAAAAGACCAAACCACTCAACTTATTACCGTCTTAAGCCCGATATTAGATTACTGAGGAATCCCAAAACGTGCTGAGAGAAACCTTCGCCAAATATAGAAAGATCAAACGCCGAGAGCCTTATTACTAAATAAAATAAACAGCAGACGCTGTTAGTCTAATTGTATTGAATTATAATCGCACGTCTTATGTGTTTCAAACTAGCAAATTTTGTGACAAATATTAACTGATATTGACTAGTCAAAACTGATTTTGACTGGTTTGAAGAACTTTAACAGATCAAAACTTATTTTATAATCACAAAAAACTGCGTCAGGATGCTTCGCATGCTTTATACCTTTATATTATAGGTAATGATTGGTAGCGATTACGAAATCAATTTGTTTTATACGAGACATATTTTTTTTTATGGGACTGGAGGCAAACAAGCAAGCAAGGCGGCTAGCGTATTGCAGATTTTTCAGCGAATGGTACGCTCTTTTCTTCTAGATTTTCTATGGCTACGTATATCATTAGAAAATATAATTATATAAATAGTATTATTAATTGACCAAATTTAATTTATGCATTGTTTTACACATGCTAAACACTGGAACATGTGTAATGTGACCAGGCCTCTGACTTTCGTGGTACAAAAAAAAAATCTTAAAACATTAAAATATTTGAATGTTAAATTTTACCACGTTAACGACACTTCGACAGAAATTGTAGGTCTCATATTTTTGTTCATTAGTGCGATTGGCTAGTCAGTAATAAGCGTGTTCTCAGTACCAACATAAACACGGCCCGACTAAAACGCTCTCATTTCACATTCCACGCAGATACAGTTACGGAATATTGGAAATACGATTATGGCTCACTTCAACCGACTTCAAATAATGTGGATCATGTCAATTTTACCAAATACACTTCCTTTTCGGCCTGATAAGAGATTGGTTTGATTTTAAGTATTTTTCAAGATTTGTTCCTTATTATTATAGAACAGGGGTCATACGGTCAGTCACCTGATGTTAAGTGATTCCGCCGCCCATGGACATTCGCAATGCCGGAGAGAGTTGTGTGAGTTGCCGGCACTTAAGAATTAGTACACCCCTTTGTTGAAGGACCCTAAGTCGAATCAGTTCGGTAATTCTTTTGAGAGAGAGAGAGAGAGGATTTTGTACAATTATGGTGAAGCAAAATTCCTAACACAATAGTAAAATTAGTTATACAACACGAAGGACTACCTAATAGGCAATATTTCGCAATAATCGAAATACATTTGGAGCAGAAATTAATTTTTATTGAAATGGAGCCCGCGGTTCAACGAAATGAAACAGTGATTTTTGGATGTAAAGGCACGGATATACTAGACTCATGGATTTATATCGTTAGATAGGCCCTTATCGCAGTGAGACCGCGCCGTGTTGTCGCACAGTCTAAGTGAGTGAGACTCACTAACCTGGGATCAGTGCACCCCTAAACACAGTGTTAGCCGGACGTGTTGTAAAGGACGTTTGCGAGCAGTTTAGTGTCACAAAATGCCATCGTGTGCCTTTCTAAAGTGCAACAACAATTCTAGAAACACAAATAAAGCCAGAGGTGTAACATTTCACTCGTAAGTATTGCGATTAGATTTAAAAACTTTTATTTTTCCTTCCGCACTGTCTAAAATAACAAATTTAAATGGCGAGTGCACGAAAGAGAAAGTAGTGTTTGCAACTAATGTAGGAGAAAATGAGATGAGACTAGTTTCGACCGTACCTTCTACACAAATTGCACTGTTTTAGGACGCCATGTTGATGCACATTGCGCACATGATTTATATATTATAAATGTACTACTACATATTTACAAGTACTTGTATGGTACAATATAGTAATATTAAGTAAACATCTAGCTGTTTTGCACTTTCTTAGTCGCGTTCTAGGCGAAACGATTCAACGAAACGCAGTCAGCTGCGCATCATAAAAATCATAAAATTTTAAAATACCGTCACATCTCTTTTTTAATTTTTAAAAATTGTAATTGTTTTTCTATCTAGTAAGTTCTCTGTTTCTTGTCAACTATAATATACAATTACTTTATAAGCTAGCCTAATATATTACTAGTTAGTTTATTTTAATTTTTATTGACTTTTCCTATTGTATTTGTCGAACCTTTTTGTAAATATTATGTATTCTATCTTAGTCTATATATATTTTTTTTGTTATATATAATTTATTTTAACTGTAGAAGTCTTAATAAGAAATAAATATATTAAACCTTTGACTAGATGACAGTGAGAAAACAGCCTATTGCAACGGTTCAATGATTTGAGTGGAAAACAATTACAGCTCGTATCGCATTATAACCTGACATGTATCGACATGCTATTGACATGCTTATCATTCGTTACTGATAATGACAACAGTATGGTTTATAGGTATTTGAACCGTCACGAATGGAGCCCCCTGGGGTTATACACAATGTCTGTATGTTTGTTTATTAACGTAAGCACCACACTTCGCATTGGCAAGCTAGTAGCATTTGCTGGATTTAAGATGGCCCGCAGCTGAGTTTCATCATTAACGTCGAGGCAGAATACGAAATTCCACCAAAGCCGGCAAAAAACGCCAGCCCTTTGATATTGAGAGTGTCAATGGACTTCTCAATCGTCTTAACATCACGTGAGCCTACTGCCAATTTGCCCCTATTATATAAAAAAAGAAGGGTGGTTAAGTAGGGCATTATTCCTGCAAGAGGAAAATGCCGTATTTCCCGACGTTAAAAAGGAACCACAGGTAATGTGACCTTTTAATATTTTATTTTTATTGAATTAATATGCTGTGGTCTCTGGCAGAATGACCAGCGCTGTGGAACAGTCTGCTCCTCAGCATAATAATTACAACCACATCACACACGCATTACACACTAAAAACGAACCTTGTTCTTTAAAGGAAGAAGAAAAAAAAGATTTTTTTTTATATCTCATATATTTTATGTGTGTGTGTTTTTGTTAGTAATAAATGTTATGTCTATGTCTTAATCAATTAAATACATAAACATGTTAAGAGCATGCTCATTTGACTCTCAACATCCGCCCGAATAGGATGGTCATCGGAGTAGGAAATAGATAGCTGATGTTCTACATGCGCACGAGTATTCATTCGTCTAAGCTTGGAGTGATACAGATAATGTGAAATTAGTAAAATGAATTGTATTGAATCAAGTAATTATTGGTGTTTAATTTCCTACCCGTGATACCTTTATTATTTATAAATTTAGAATTAAAATCCTGGTGTCTGGAGAATATACTAAAATACTTAAAGCTAAAGTATTAAAACATTTTTTTTTGCAGCAACTCCATGGAGATCTTTCGCCGAGTCGTTTAAGAAACGTTGCGGTGTTAATTATTGTTTATTTAAGCTATTATTATTATTTTCTTTATTCCTACTTAATTATGTATTTACAGTGTGTATTTGCGGATGTTTGGCGGACCCCGACTTCGACGACGTGAGTGCGATATTGCGGGCTCCTCGATTGTAAGGAAGTTGCATGGATCTGGTTAGCTCTGCGCTTTCTAAGGTTCTTATGTCATTTTCACACGTACATATCCTTTCTATAACATATTTTCATAAGTATCTGTCTGTGCTAAAAAAAAAATATTTAAATTTAACTGGAAACTGTCATATAAACTATAATGAATGTAAAAAGCGCAAGAGACTCTTGGAAATAGTACAAAAGGTTCGATACACTGTGTTCAGAATGCAACCGATACCTGTCGGCAAAAACACGCGGTAACCTGCGCGAGCGCATGGCGTGCACACGTACGCAGCGCACACACACAAGGCTGTTTTGCGGTTAGACAAGGCAGCTAAATAAAACCTTGTATACATGACAATAGATATTTGTGTTAATACTTGAATTGTTTTAAACAATTTGCACACGTACTTAAATAAATAAATATGGCATTTTTAGCTCTGGGCCTCAGATCTGTATCCGTTTCATGATCATTTGTCAATTTAATAAGCAAGTGGCTGATCAGCTTTCTCTGCCTGACGCACGCCGTCGACTTTTTGGATCTGAGGCAAGTCGGTTTCCTCACGATAGTTTCACGGTATCATACTGTCTTTGGGCGACAGTGAAGTTACTGCCCATTACATAAAACACCATTTGTAAACCTCTAAGCCTTTCCTTATTACAGGGATATCACAAAACACATGAAAAATTAGCAGGTTGCAGTTTGTAATTATACAAACATTTCTAACAAATGAAAACCTGCTGTTTTGAATATTTAGAACAAAACCCCGATTTTTGTTTAATTCACATAAACAATGCGAACATTCTAGATAAAAATGTGGAAATACATGGCATATACACGTAATACTTACAGCTGCAATCAGACTTTTCAATTAATATTAATGATGAAATAAAACATTTAGTTATAAATCTCTGTATGATTTAAAATTTAGTTAGTTTCGTACGAATGCCGTAGATAGTCAAAGTATAAATAACTATACATATAGGTAAATCATGAACTTCAGAAAAGAAGTTAAATTAATTATACATTTACTACCATTTCGCAAGTCAAGGGCGTAGGGCGGGCAAGAAGAACTGGCAAGGAACTTTCCTCCACTCTTTTAAATCGCTAAGTTTTGAGTCATACAAATTTTTTGAACTGGAGCAAATCAATCCAATCAAGGATTAGGATCATTTAAATATTCGTCGAATTTATAAAAAGCTTTAATAGATAAGTAAAAGAGCAGAGTTGGCTTAGTGGCTGTGTGTGACTGACATTCCTTTCCATGTGCGCATTTAACACTCTCTAGTACCATCTCTTTAGCTACATTGAATATAGAAAAATAAAGCTTTAATGGTGATGGGGCCATGGTTACTGCGATACTAAGGATTTCACGACACTAATTATTTTACGAAATTACTTTCGCATATATCGAAACTACTTTCGCGAAACTGAGATCCCATGCATGCACTAATTTCGTAATGTAATACCGGCGTAAATGTAATAAAAAATTTCTCATTTTAAAAACTGAACACACCATGTGTCACCAGCCGAGCTGTACGACCTTGTACCTGACAGACGGCCGTGCATACTAAGCTTTTTTCGACGAGGCCACAAATTTACGTGTCAATATTTAATAGCGTTTTTATTTAAATATTTGCATACAAAAGATCTATAGTAGTTATTTCGTAACACCTAAAATCTTGGTTTTGTGAAAGTCATGACCAACTGCACACCTCGGCAAAAGAGAGGTAGACCCAAGGGATGGAAGCATCACCAAGAAGGATCGGTAACATCACAGGTAGGAAAAGGGTCCCCAAAGATTGAGTGGCAGGCGTTTGACAGGACAGTCACATCTGAGTTATCAATGCAAATTTTTTCGCCCTCTCCAGTTAAACCACGCAGATTTATAGATTGATCAAAGTTATGATAAAGCCACTTTTAGATATAAATATGTAGACGTACAGAAATTCCACTGAAAAATCGCATAAAGATTTAAATATGGATAAGCTATTATGAAATCTAGAACATAAGATAAAATCACAAATACTTGAGACACCCTTAGCTCCGTACGTAATTTGTGTCAAGTTCTGTTCCAATAAAATATTATGTAAGTACTAGACCTGACATGGTACTGTCGGCTCAGACGAGAATATAATCATATTTTGGTAGAATTATTAGATATACCTCTAGAACTAGTCTACGACCTCGTACTGTATGAACTTGGCAAACAATAAACAAACAATAAGTCATTTAATCATTTAGGTACAATTTGTACACTTATGCATGTCAACTCCCCATCTTACAGCGGCAATAGTACCTACACATTGTCATCGTCTATGAATTCCCGAACAGTGTAATATCCTCCCTTTGTTAGGGTTTTCTTGATGCAAAGCTTAAACTCATGTATCGGAAGTTTGGTAACACGGTCCGGAAGATTCCGAGGAAAAGAAGAATCTAGGAAAGAGTGATATCTCATATATTAAGACCGGCATTGTACCCATTAAAATAGGTGTCCATGGGCGTGGGACTGCCCATTTTGGGTGTCCCGACAGGTCCTGTACCTTCGTATCTTATAAAAAACATCAATGAACAAGTCACATGAGCGTAGACACTTTCCTAGATTCAAGATTGTCTTGTGCAATCTTCACTCACAATTTATTTCAGTCAAACTTAGAGTTTACGAGTATATAGTTTGACATTTATTATTTAAGCCTTGATAAAGGCTTAGGCCTGTATTCATAATTTTACAAAACACAAAATGCTTGAAGGAAAATAAGGTATATTTAATATTGAAGGTGGTCGGAGTATTTCAAGATATTTGATAATGCTACCGCAGTTTTGTGGTCCCTAGTCTTATGAATATTAAATGTCCGGGAAACGTCATGAGTTTTATTTAAGTGGTCTCGTGCTTTTTGGCATAAATTTTGAATGGAAAATAGAAAATTGTAAAGTTTGTTTTTAGGAACCAAAAATCGACAGACTTCTAGTATGAATCGATCAAACCCAACTTAGGCTCAGTGTTAAGTTCTTCTGATGTCCACAACAATAACTGAGCTTTCTTTTTGGCACAATAAGAGTAAGTAAAATTGGAGTAAATAAATCATATTTTTATGTATAGATATGTCTGACTCGAATCTACGACCTTAGGGATGAGGGTCGCACGCTGAAGCCACTACTAAAACACATTCTACATTAAAAATAACATGCCTCTAGGAGCTTTTATTTCTTAATATCATCGTAAATATTCATAAAATTGTTCTTTTAAGCATTGACTGCATCAAAATGCGAAATCATGTCAACGACCTGTTTTATAGGTCAGGTAGGAGTCATTAGGGCATCTACTACACCTGAGAACGCTGACAACACGTATGCTTAACACCATTTCATCGGTCTATAAACGATCGAAACTTTTACTTAACTAATGAGAACTTTTCTATTTTATTTCGTATTTGTAGTACAAAATACTTTTTGAAGTTATAGGGAAAAATTATGAAAGTAAATTTTTAAACATGCGCGCGCACACCGTCACAAAAGCCGACACCCGCACACCGTCAAAAAAAATGGACACCCTGAATATCTGTTTAAACGTCGGTAAAACAGTCTGGGCCGCTAGTTGGCGCTTGCTCTGTTTTATCGATAAGTTGCATTGTCTGTCATGGCGTAGTGTTTTTCAGAGTCGTGTTTATTTAAACCAAAATCATGATTTCTATACGAGAAAACCCGTTCTAATGTGATAAAAAACATATTATATATTTATTGGAAGTGACCAATCGAAATGGACAAGAAAAATGCTATTCGAAGAAGGAATCGTCTCTCTAAAGTGCTCGAAAAAAATTATTACGCCAAAGAAGTATAACTTCTAACGCGTTTTTTATTTCTATAGAACAGGGTAAACGGGGGGCTTTCTTCACACACTCAATCCCAGAGGGTTTGCGAGTGGGTGGCCGTTTATTGTATTATTATATAATAAAGCTATATATATAAAAATGAAACCCGTTTTCCGTTGACCGATTTGTCTGATTTTTTTTATAATATACCTTGAAGTACGAGGATGGTTCTTACGGAGAAAAATAAAAAAAAAATTGAGTGGAAAAAGTCTAAAAACAACACTTTTCTATATTCCCATATAAAATTTTCGTAATAATACTTAAAAGTCAATTTGAACTTTAATACCATATCATAAAGTTCAAGTGTTAGTGGAGGGGTTTCGGGAAGGTAAATTTTTATCAACTTTCTTTTTTTATCTTACTAGCTAGACCGGTGTCCCGAATAGCAGAATAACTATTTAAAAAAAAAAAGAATAGACTGTTAGGCGGTACGATGTTCGCCAACTAGTAATATATATAAACTAATCTTAATTTTGAGTATATGTGTATTCTTAATTTATTTAAATTTTATAGTTTCATTGTTTCTTCTAGTAATTTTATACGCAGTAATAATTTGTGAAGGTCAATCCATTAAAAACAGTGTACATTTGATAGAATTAAGGATTTTAATGAATGATAGACTTGCGTTAATTATTCTATATAAATACTATATATCCATTAAATTTGATATAAATCAGTGAAATAAAGAACGTTTTTAACAGGCCTAATTGAAATAAATCATTTGACTTTTAATAATAAAAGCCTTCATTAAATTACATAATTTTAGTCTAAGCATGCATTTTAAGTATTTTTACAGCACACCAGTTATCAGCAACCGGTTGGTCAGATTGTCTATCGACATAGGCCTACCCTTGTTGTTTCCACTCGTCATATAATATCTATATTAGCACATACTGAAATGTATGATGAAAACCGGTGTATTTTCCTTATCATCGCTGTACATGTGCTACTTTGACGCCATACATTTACATTACACAGCACCCAGTACATTGAGATTTTTATACCGCGAGCACTTTCCATGGTATTTTAATAAATAATGAGGCGTAGAGCACGCGCGTACTTCAATGGTCGAGATACTGTCAGCAAAAGAACCGGATTTTGCACAAGTTCGACCTTATTAATTTACTGAATCGAAGAACTTAATGTGTTGAAAGATTTCAAATTTACCCGAAATGTCATACCGTGAATGTAAAAATAAATAAATAAAACATAAAAAGTTTTTTATGTCTTGGTTTTCTCAGAGTAAAAAAAATATTCGATTTTCTAGCTGCATTAATATCTAATTTGTTATTAGTTTGCATGTTATGGGTGAGTTGCATCCAATTTGATAATGTAATTTGACAATTCTTATGTTTTTATTTTTCTAATTTTGAGCATGCCGTTCTAGGCCCCTTTAACCAGTACTGATTTTACTCTTTAACTTGTGTGTATATTATTTTAATAACCATTTGAAATGTTAAGTCAAAATATATTTCTAATTGAAGGAAAATGCAAAGTGATATCCACAAAAAAAATTTCTTTTAGTTCATTAGTGTTTAGTTATCTTTTTACTAGTCATTGGACCTTTCTCAATTTGTTTTTTGTATGTATATGTCCAGTGGCTTGCAAGCGTGAGCGCTTCGGAGTTGCAACACTTGAACCGCTAAACAAGTGAGTACGAATTCGTCGTAGCCGATTTTGCTGATACTACATAACAGGTTTTAATCGCACGACTTTTAAAACCGTATCCGGCTCAACTTGTATGAACTGAATAGGCTATTTAAAATCTTGTCGGTAAAGATTTATCAGGGATTTAATGTATTAAACTCATTATAAAACGTATGACATGAAAAATATAATTAAAATTTATTCTTTGTATAATAAGAGGCAGGCGGAGGCTCACCTGATGTTAAGTAATACCGCTGCCCATGGACACATTGCCAGAAGGCTCTCAGGGGCCTTTTAGGAGCTAGTACGCTCTTTTCTTGAAGGACTAATACATCAGTGATTCCACACAGAGGTGGTACGCGACAAAAACTGCCTTGAAAAAGTTGTGGAAACGACGGACGTCGAGATGATATGGATGGTGTTTTTTACATTTTGGCTTGAGGTCCGCGGAATGGAATAAACATACTACATGTACAGCTATGTATGTATGTAACGAAGCTACAGGTGTGTCAAAGATCGATCGAACGATGTATGATAGGGAAGAAAAGAATAGATAAAATAAATAATACATCATTAAGTAGAACAACAGTAAAAATATTACAAAAAAAACATGAACTTAATGGAACATGGATCATTTTCTTTCGCCAAACACGTTCCAGCTCTTCTTAGTAATCTAATTACTCTATTTCGACCATAAACAGTTGTTGCTGTATTGACACCCTATATTATAATATATATTATAAACATTTATTTTAGTGATATCTTGTCAAAATTGTGCCTCATATTCTCTTTATATCGTCCCATCTCCTGCTCTGTCTCCCTTAATCCTTTTTCCATCTCAAACCAAAAACATTTCTTTAATATTTTTTAAGGATTTACTGTAAAACGATACAAATAGACCTATAAATCCTACTTTTATTATCAATACAAAAGTGTATTTTCTATGTTTATAATGAATTACTTAAAATGGGTCTAATTGTTTTGCATTTTGAACAATTCAACTCTATACTATACAGGACTCCGAAAATATATCCAAACACAGGCCGTTAATGAAGTATCCATTTTTCTGGTATCAACATGAACTACGGCAAATTATGCTGTGCATACCTTTATTGGTTTATTAAATGGAGTACCCAGTAATCCGGAAACCTGCCTTCTATAAAAGGAGATAATAGTTTTAATATTATAATTAACTGTTCATTGATCAATTGTTCCCTCGTACGTGATTCGATTTTTTGAGCTGAAAAATGTTTTATAGACAATGTGTGGATTATAAATTCGTTTAATTAGGTTGGCCTAGTGCGACTCTCACCCCTGAGGTCGTAGGTTCGATTCCCGGCTGATCTCCAATGGACTTTCTGTCTATGAGCGCATTTACCATTCGCTCAAACGGAGAAGAAAAACATCGTAAGGAAACCTTGCCTTGCCCATGGCTTGCCTTGCTTGACGTGCTTTTAACGCACAGGGGTCTGATCACCCAATCGCCTATTAGGTTGACAAATGATCATGAAACAGATACAGAAACCTGAGGCGTAAACCTAAAAAGGTTGTAGCGGTTAAACAAAAAAGGGTGCATGTACTTATGTTCGCGCGAAAGAAGTTATACTTCTTTGGCATTATTAAAAATAGTTTTTGATTGCATGCAAATATTTAATTACAATTAAATAAT
Organism: Pieris melete; assembly: GCA_963693345.1. NCBI lineage: Eukaryota > Metazoa > Arthropoda > Insecta > Lepidoptera > Pieridae > Pieris > Pieris melete. The sequence goes on along the minus strand of CAVNZK010000032.1, from coordinate 613,532 downwards.
CAAAGCCTGGAAAAGGAGTCATTATAGTCAATAAAGTTCAGTTTACATTTGAAAAAGTAAATAAATAAATATTTATTATTATTCTCTTACACTAAGTGTAACATAAATTCTATTATTATTCGAATGTTGTTTTTAAATCATGTCCATTGCCGTAGCATCTTCCGTGGGCAACTTCATTCTGTTAATTTTGTGTCACGGTGCGCGCGCATCGTAAAATTTTACTCTCATCAATTTTTCATAAAGCGCCTAAAGAAGTATAACTTCAAAAACTAATGGAAAATTGATTTTAAAGTGTGATGGGAGCACAACTATGGAAATCCAACAAGCCTGGATAGCCAAAACACGTTCTACTGAATGAAGGGATGGGATGATGGCAGGCCTGGGGTATTTAGACGGTACACGAAATTTAAATTTAGTTAAAAGGTTGGCGAAATCCACCGAAACGTAGATATTTTTCGATAGTTCTTTTAAAATACTGTCATTTGAAATTACAAAGTACCAAAACTGAATATTGAAATCACAATCCTTATTTCCCTATAAGCTTTTTGGATTTACCTGTGACCATTATGTATTTATTTACTGTGTCTTTAATATAATTATATATAAAATACGGCGAATGTATGCATAAGATTATAATGTATGATATAAGAAAGCGTATTACATAATATGTATATCATTAAATTTGCAAATTCTCACGCACACAATGCATTTAAATATCTTACATAATGGAAACAATACTCCGACGGAACTTTTCTTATTAACTTGGACAAGTAAATTTTATTATTACTTTTTTAGTTATTATTTTTATATATGTGTAAACCACATAATATAAAAATAATAACTAAAAAAGTAATAATAAAATTTACTTGTCCAAGTTAATAAGAAAAGTTCCGTCGGAGTATTGTTTCCATTATGTAAGATATTTAAATGCATTGTGTGCGTGAGAATTTGCAAATTTAATGATATACATATTATGTAATACGCTTTCTTATATCATACATTATAATCTTATGCATACATTCGCCGTATTTTATATATAATTATATTAAAGACACAGTAAATAAATACATAATGGTCACAGGTAAATCCAAAAAGCTTATAGGGAAATAAGGATTGTGATTTCAATATTCAGTTTTGGTACTTTGTAATTTCAAATGACAGTATTTTAAAAGAACTATCGAAAAATATCTACGTTTCGGTGGATTTCCCCAACCTTTTAACTAAATTTAAATTTCGTGTACCGTCTAAATACCCCAGGCCTGCCATCATCCCATCCCTTCATTCAGTAGAACGTGTTTTGGCTATCCAGGCTTGTTGGATATCTAGATTGAGCATTCTGATAAACGAGCCAGGATTTCCATAGTTGTGCCCCCATCACACTTTAAAATCAATTTTCCATTAGTTTTTGAAGTTATACTTCTTTAGGCGCTTTATGAAAAATTGATGAGAGTAAAATTTTACGATGCGCGCGCACCGTGACACAAAATTAACAGAATGAAGTTGCCCACGGAAGATGCTACGGCAATGGACATGATTTAAAAACAACATTCGAATAATAATAGAATTTATGTTACACTTAATGTAAGAGAATAATAATAAATATTTATTTATTTACTTTTTCAAATGTAAACTGAACTTTATTGACTATAATGACTCCTTTTCCAGTCTTTGATTATTTAATTGTAATTAAATATTTGCATACAATCAAAAACTATTTTTAAATAATGCCAAAGAAGTATAACTTCTTTCGCGCGAACATAAGTACATGCACCCTTTTTTGTTTAACCGCTACAACCTTTTTAGGTTTACGCCTCAGGTTTCTGTATCTGTTTCATGATCATTTGTCAACCTAATAGGCGATTGGGTGATCAGACCCCTGTGCGTTAAAAGCACGTCAAGCAAGGCAAGCCATCGCAAGGTTTCCTTACGATGTTTTTCTTCTCCGTTTGAGCGAATGGTAAATGCGCTCATAGACATAAAGTCCATTGGAGATCAGCCGGGAATCGAACCTACGACGTCAGGGGTGAGAGTCGCACTAGGCCAACACTGCTCTACGTAGACACAGGTGAACCTAATTAAACGAATTTATAATCCACACATTGTCTATAAAACATTTTTCAGCTCAAAAAATCGAATCACGTACGAGGGAACAATTGATCAATGAACAGTTAATTATAATATTAAAACTATTATCTCCTTTTATAGAAGGCAGGTTTCCGGATTACTGGGTACTCCATTTAATAAACCAATGAAGGTATGCACAGCATAATTTGCCGTAGTTCATGTTGATACCAGAAAAATGGATACTTCAGTAACGGCCTGTCTTTGGATATATTTTCGGAGTCCTGTGTAGTATAGAGTTGAATTGTTCAAAATGCAAAACAATTTGACCCATTTTTAGTAATTCATTATAAACATAGAAAATACAATTTTGTATTGATAATAAAAGTAGGATTTATAGGTCTATTTGTATCGTTTTACAGTTATAAAGCCTTGAAAAATATAAAAGAAATGTTTTTGGTTTGAGATGGAAAAAGGATTAAGGGAGACAGAGCAGGAGATGGGACGATATAAAGAGAATATGAGGCACAATTTTGACAAGATATCACTAAAATAAATGTTTATATATATTATAATATAGGGTGTCAGCAACAACTGTTTATGGTCGAAATAGAGTAATTAGATTACTAAGAAGAGCTGGAACGTGTTTGGCGAAAGAAAATGATCCATGTTCCATTAAGTTCATGTTTTTTTTGTAATATTTACTTTTGTTCTACTTAATGATGTATTATTTATTTTATCTATTCTTTTCTTCCCTATCATACATCGTTCGATCGATCTTTGACACACCTGTAGCTTCGTTACATACATACATAGCTGTACATGTAGTATGTTTATTCCATTCCGCGGACCTCAAGCCAAAATGTAAAAAACACCATCCATATCACCTCGACGTCCGTCGTTTACACAACTTTTTCAAGGCAGTTTTTGTCGCGTACCACCTCTGTGTGGAATCACTGATGTATTAGTCCTTCAAGAAAAGAGCGTACTAGCTCCTAAAAGGCCCCTGAGAGCCTACTGGCAATGTGTCCATGGGCAGCGGTATTACTTAACATCAGGTGAGGCTCTCATTTCAAAATATTTAGTAACTTATCTATGGGGCTGTATGGAATAAATTTTAATTATATTTTTCATGTCATACGTTTTATAATGAGTTTAATACATTAAACCCCTGATAAATCTTTACCGACAAGATTTTAAATAGCCTATTCAGTTCATACAAGTTGAGCCGGATACGGTTTTAAAAGTCGTGCGATTAAAACCTGTTATGTAGTATCAGCAAAATCGGCTACGACGAATTCGTACTCACTTGTTTAGCGGTTCAAGTGTTGCAACTCCGAAGCGCTCACGCTTGCGAGCCACTGGACATATACATACAAAAAACAAATTGAGAAAGGTCCAATGACTAGTAAAAAGATAACTAAACACTAATGAACTAAAAGAAAACATTTTTGTGGATATCACTTTGCATTTTCCTTCAATTAGAAATATATTTTGACTTAACATTTCAAATGGTTATTAAAATAATATACACACAAGTTAAAGAGTAAAATCAGTACTGGTTAAAGGGGCCTAGAACGGCATGCTCAAAATTAGAAAAATCGAATATTTTTTTTACTCTAAGAATACCAAGACATAAAAAACTTTTTATGTTTTATTTATTTATTTTTACATTCACGGTATGACATTTCGGGTAAATTTGAAATCTTTCAAGACATTAAGTTCTTCGATTCAGTAAATTAATAAGGTCGAACTTGTGCAAATTCCGGTTCTTTTGCTGACAGTATCTCGGCCATTGAAGTACGCGCGTGCTCTACGCCTCATTATTTATTAAAATACCATGGAAAGTGCTCGCGGTATAAAAATCTCAATGTACTGGGTGCTGTGTAATGTAAATGTATGGCGTCAAAGTAGCACATGTACAGCGATGATAAGGAAAATACACCGGTTTTCATCATACATTTCAGTATGTGCTAATATAGATATTATATGACGAGTGGAAACAACAAGGGTAGGCCTATGTCGATAGACAATCTGACCAACCGGTTGCTGATAACTGGTGTGCTGTAAAAATACTTAAAATGCATGCTTAGACTAAAATTATGTAATTTAATGAAGGCTTTTATTATTAAAAGTCAAATGATTTATTTCAATTAGGCCTGTTAAAAACGTTCTTTATTTCACTGATTTATATCAAATTTAATGGATATATAGTATTTATATAGAATAATTAACGCAAGTCTATCATTCATTAAAATCCTTAATTCTATCAAATGTACACTGTTTTTAATGGATTGACCTTCACAAATTATTACTGCGTATAAAATTACTAGAAGAAACAATGAAACTATAAAATTTAAATAAATTAAGAATACACATATACTCAAAATTAAGATTAGTTTATATATATTACTAGTTGGCCTGGCGAACATCGTACCGCCTAACAGTCTATTCTTTATTTTTTTTAAATAGTTATTCTGCTATTCGGGACACCGGTCTAGCTAGTAAGATAAAAAAAGAAAGTTGATAAAAATTTACCTTCCCGGAACCCCTCCACTAACACTTGAACTCTATGATATGTTAGTTGGTAAAGTTCATATTGACTTTTAAGTACTATTACGAATATTTTGTATGGGAATATAGAAAAATTTTTGTTTTTAGACTTTTTCACTCATTTTTTTTTAATTTTTCTCCGTAAGAACCATCCTCGTACTTCAAGGAATATTATAAGAAAAGAATCAGACAAATCGGTCATCCTCGTACTTCAAGGAATATTATAAGAAAAGAATCAGACAAATCGGTCAAGCCGTTTTCATGGTATGTCGTGACAACGGAAAACGGGATTCATTTTTATATATATAGACTAGCTGGCCTGGCGCCGCCTAACAGTCGATTCTTTATTTGTTTAAAATACTTATTCTGCTATTCGGGACACCGGTTTAGCTAGTAAGAAAAAAAACGAAAATTGATAAGACGACAAATATATTATGTCAAAAAATAAAAATTTACCTTCCCGGAACCCCTCCACTAACACTTGAACTTTATGCTATGGTATTAAAGTTCAAATTGACTTTTAAGTATTATCACGAATATTTTGTATGGGAATATAGAAAAGTGTTGTTTTTAGACTTTTTCACTCATTTTTTTTTTATTTTTCTCCGTAAGAACCATCCTTATACTTCAAGGTATATTATAAAAAAAAATCAGACAAATTGGTCAAGCCGTTTTCATGTTATGTCGTGACAACGGACATTTTTATATATATAGATTTATATATATATTTATATATAGCTTTATTATATAATAATACAATAAACTCGCAAACCCTCTGGGATTGAGTGTGTGAAGAAAGCCTCCCGTTTACCCTGTTCTATAGAAATAAAAAACGCGTTAGAAGTTATACTTCTTTGGCGTAATAATTTTTTTCGAGCACTTTAGAGAGACGATTCCTTCTTCGAATAGCATTTTTCTTGTCCATTTCGATTGGTCACTTCCAATAAATATATAATATGTACTAATCATGATATTTTACAATAAACATTATGTTTTTTATCACATTGGAACGGGTTTTCTTGTATAGAAATCATGATTTTGGTTTAAATAAACACGACTCTGAAAAACACTACGCCATGACAGACAATGCAACTTATCGATAAAACAGAGCAAGCGCCAACTAGCGGCCCAGACTGTTTTACCGACTTTTAAACAGATATTCAGGGTGTCCATTTTTTTTGACAGTGTGCGGGTGTCGGATTTTTGTGACGGTGTGCGCGCGCATGGTAAAAATTTACTTTCATAATTTTTCCCTATTACTTCAAAAAGTATTTTGTGTAGTACAAGATACGAAATAAAATAGAAAAGTTCTCATTAGTTAAGTAAAAGCTTCGATCGTTTATAGACCGATGAAATGGTGTTAAGCATACGTGTTGTCAGCGTTCTCAGGTGTAGTAGATGCCCTAATGACTCCTACCTGACCTATAAAACAGGTCGTTGACATGATTTCGCATTTTGATGCAGTCAATGCTTAAAAGAACAATTTTATGAATTTTTACGATGATATTAAGAAATAAAAGCTCCTAGAGGCATGTTATTTTTAATGTAGAATGTGTTTTAGTAGTGGCTTCAGCGTGCGACCCTCATCCCTAAGGTCGTAGATTCGAGTCAGACATATCTATACATAAAAATATGATTTATTTACTCCAATTTTACTTACTCTTATTGTGCCAAAAAGAAAGCTCAGTTATTGTTGTGGACATCAGAAGAACTTAACACTGAGCCAACCTTGGGTGGGCGCTGGCGTAATATGTAAAAAATATTAATAGTAATATATAAAATGCATTTTATTTTAATTGTTTCAAGAGCAGTACAGAAAATGCTTTATATATTTGTAATTAAAAATTAAATTTACTATGTTACATATACCTGTTTTCAGTATTGTATGAATATCGGAATTTTTTAATCCGGTTTTAAAAATTCGATATTTTGAATTCTGTAAGTTGGGTTTGATCGATTCATACTAGAAGTCTGTCGATTTTTGGTTCCTAAAAACAAACTTTACAATTTTCTATTTTCCATTCACAATTTATGCCAAAAAGCACGAGACCACTTAAATAAAACTCATGACGTTTCCCGGACATTTAATATTCATAAGACTAGGGACCACAAAACTGCGGTAGCATTATCAAATATCTTGAAATACTCCGACCACCTTCAATATTAAATATACCTTATTTTCCTTCAAGCATTTTGTGTTTCGTAAAATTATGAATACAGGCCTAAGCCTTTATCAAGGCTTAAATAATAAATGTCAAACTATATACTCGTAAACTCTAAGTTTGACTGAAATAAATTGTGAGTGAAGATTGCACAAGACAATCTTGAATCTAGGAAAGTGTCTACGCTCATGTGACTTGTTCATTGATGTTTTTTATAAGATATGAAGGTACAGGACCTGTCGGGACACCCAAAATGGGCAGTCCCACGCCCATGGACACCTATTTTAATGGGTACAATGCCGGTCTTAATATATGAGATATCACTCTTTCCTAGATTCTTCTTTTCCTCGGAATCTTCCGGACCGTGTTACGAAACTTCCGATACATAAGTTTAAGCTTTGCATCAAGAAAACCCTAACAAAGGGAGGATATTACACTGTTCGGGAATTCATAGACGATGACAATGTGTAGGCACTATTGCCGCTGTAAGATGGGGAGTTGACATGCATAAGTGTACAAATTGTACCTAAATGATTAAATGACTTATTGTTTGTTTATTGTTTGCCAAGTTCATACAGTACGAGGTCGTAGACTAGTTCTAGAGGTATATCTAATAATTCTACCAAAATATGATTATATTCTCGTCTGAGCCGACAGTACCATGTCAGGTCTAGTACTTACATAATATTTTATTGGACCAGAACTTGACACAAATTACGTACGGAACTAAGGGTGTCTCAAGTATTTGTGATTTTATCTTATGTTCTAGATTTCATAATAGCTTATCCATATTTAAATCTTTATGCGATTTTTCAGTGGAATTTCTGTACGTCTACATATCTACGTATATATCTAAAAGTGGCTTTATCATAACTTTGATCAATCTATAAATCTGCGTGGTTTAACTGGAGAGATTGCAAATTTTTGGTTTGATTGGAAATTGGAAAGATTTGCATTGATAACTCAGATGTGACTGTCCTGTCAAACGCCTGCCACTCAATCTTTGGGGACCCTGTTCCTACCTGTGATGTTACCGATCCTTCTTGGTGATGCTCCCATCCCTTGGGTCTACCTCTCTTTTGCCGCGGTGTGCAGTTGGTCATGACTTTCACAAAACCAAGATTTTAGGTGTTACGAAATAACTACTATAGATCTTTTGTATGCAAATATTTAAATAAAAACGTTATTAAATATTGACACGTAAATTTGTGGCCTCGTCGAAAAAAGCTTAGTATGCACGGCCGTCTGTCAGGTACAAGGTCGTACAGCTCGGCTGGTGACACATGGTGTGTTCAGTTTTTAAAATGAAACATTTTTATTACATTTACGCCGGAATTACATTACGAAATTAGTGCATGCATGGGATCTCAGTTTCGCGAAAGTAGTTTCGATATATGCGAAAGTAATTTCGTAAAATAATTAGTGTCGTGAAATCCTCAGTATCGCAGTAACCATGGCCCCATCACCATTAAAGCTTTATTTTTCTATATTCAATGTAGCTAAAGAGATGCTACTGAGAGTGTTAAATGCGCACATGGAAAGGATTGTCAGTCACAGAGCCACTAAGCCAACTCTGCTCTTTTACTTATCTATTAAAGCTTTTTATAAATTCGACGAATATTTAAATGATCCTAATCCTTGATTGGATTGATTTGCTCCAGTTCAAAAAATTTGTATGACTCAAAACTTAGCGATTTAAAAGAGTGGAGGAAAGTTCCTTGCCAGTTCTTCTTGCCCGCTCTACGCCCTTGACTTGCGAAATGGTAGTAAATGTATAATTAATTTAACTTCTTTTCTGAAGTTCATGATTTACCTATATGAATAGTTATTTATACTTTGACTATCTACGGCATTCGTACGAAACTAACTAAATTTTAAATCATACAGAGATTTATAACTAAATGTTTTATTTCATCATTAATATTAATTGAAAAGTCTGATTGCAGCTGTAAGTATTACGTGTATATGCCATGTATTTCCACATTTTTATCTAGAATGTTCGCATTGTTTATGTGAATTAAACAAAAATCGGGGTTTTGTTCTAAATATTCAAAACAGCAGGTTTTCATTTGTTAGAAATGTTTGTATAATTACAAACGGCAAACTGCTAGTTTTTCATGTGTTTTGTGTTTATATTATTAACAGCGATATCTCTCTAATAAGGAAAGGCTTAGAGGTTTACAAATGGTGTTTTATGGAATGGGCCGTAACTTCACTGTCGCCCAAAGACAGTATGATACCGTTAAACTATCGTGAGGAAACCGACTTGCCTCAGATCCAAAAAGTCGACGGCGTGCGTCAGGCAGAGAAAGCTGATCAGCCACTTGCTTATTAAATTGACAAATGATCATGAAACGGATACAGATCTGAGGCCCAGAGCTAAATATGCCATATTTATTTATTTAAGTACGTGTGCAAATTGTTTAAAACAATTCAAGTATTAACACAAATATCTATTGTCATGTATACAAGGTTTTATTTAGCTGCCTTGTCTAACCGCAAAACAGCCTTGTGTGTGTGCGCTGCGTACGTGTGCACGCCATGCGCTTGCGCAGGTTACCGCGTGTTTTTGCGGACAGGTATCGGTTGCATTCTAAACACAGTGTATCGAACCTTTTGTACTATTTCCAAGAGTCTCTTGCGCTTTTTACATTCATTATAGTTTATATGACAGTTTCCAGTTAAATTTAAATATTATTTTTTGAGTACAGACAGATACTTATGAAAATATGTTATAGAAAGGATATGTACGTGTGAAAATGACATAAGAACCTTAGAAAGCGCAGAGCTAACCAGATCCATGCAACTTCCTTACAATCGAGGAGCCCGCAATATCGCACTCACGTCGTCGAAGTCGGGGTCCGCCAAACATCCGCAAATACACACTGTAAATACATAATTAAGTAGGAATAAAGAAAATAATAATAATAGCTTAAATAAACAATAATTAACACCGCAATGTTTCTTAAACGACTCGGCGAAAGATCTCCATGGAGTTGCTGAAAAAAAAAATGTTTTAATACTTTAGCTTTAAGTATTTTAGTATATTCTCCAGACACCAGGATTTTAATTCTAAATTTATAAATAACTAGCAAACTCGGCGAACTCCGTTTCGCCACCAGATGGCTCCGTTTTATGTAACATTTCGTTTGGTGATTCCGCTTTTCTGTTGAAATTTTTCCTGAATTTTCCAACGAATGCAAAACCGTGGAAATCGGTTCGTGCGTTCTGGAGTTATAGCGTCAGGAAGGAAAACCCGATTTATTTTTATATAGTAGATAAAGGTATCACGGGTAGGAAATTAAACACCAATAATTACTTGATTCAATACAATTCATTTTACTGATTTCACATTATCTGTATCACTCCAAGCTTAGACGAATGAATACTCGTGCGCATGTAGAACATCAGCTATCTATTTCCTACTCCGATGACCATCCTATTCGGGCGGATGTTCAGAGTCAAATGAGCATGCTCTTAACATGTTTATGTATTTAATTGATTAAGACATAGACATAACATTTATTACTAACAAAAACACACACACATAAAAAATAATGAGATATAAAAAAAAAATCTTTTTTTTCTTCTTCCTTTAAAGAACAAGGTTCGTTTTTAGTGTGTAATGCGTGTGTGATGTGGTTGTAATTATTATGCTGAGGAGCAGACTGTTCCACAGCGCTGGTCATTCTGCCAGAGACCACAGCATATTAATTCAATAAAAATAAAATATGAAAAGGTCACATGACCTGTGGTTCCTTTTTAACGTCAGGAAATACGGCATTTTCCTCTTGCAGGAATAATGCCCTACTTAACCACCCTTCTTTTTTTATATAATAGGGGCAAATTGGCAGGAGGCTCACGTGATGTTAAGACGCCCATTGACACTCTCAATATCAAAGGGCTGGCGTTTTTTGCCGGCTTTGGTGGAATTTCGTATTCTGCCTTGACTATAATGATGAAACTCAGCTGCGGGCCATCTTAAATCCAGCAAATGCTACTAGCTTGCCAATGCGAAGTGTGGTGCTTACGTTAATAAACAAACATACAGACATTGTGTATAACCCCAGGGGGCTCCATTTGTGACGGTTCAAATACCTATAAACCATACTGTTGTCATTATCAGTAACGAATGATAAGCATGTCAATAGCATGTCGATACATGTTAGGTTATAATGCGATACGAGCTGTAATTGTTTTCCACTCAAATCATTGAACCGTTGCAATATAGGCTGTGTTCTCACTGTCATCTGGTCAAAGGTTTAATATATTTATTTCTTATTAAGACTTCTACAGTTAACATAAGTTATATATAACAAAAAAAATATATATATAGACAAAGATAGAATACATAATATTTACAAAAAGGTTCGACAAATACAATAGGAAAAGTCAATAAAAATAAAAATATACTGACTAGTAATATATTAGGCTAGCTTATAAAGTAATTGTATATTATAGTTGACAAGAAACAGAGAACTTAATAGATAGAAAAACAATTACAATTTTTAAAAATTAATAAAGAGATGTGACGGTATTTTAAAATTTTATGATTTTTATGATGCGCAGCTGACTGCGTTTCGTTGAATCGTTTCGCCTAGAACGCGACTAAGAAAGTGCAAAACAGCTAGATGTTTACTTAATATTACTATATTGTACCATACAAGTACTTGTAAATATGTAGTAGTACATTTATAATATATAAATCCATCCCTCAGGTCGTAGGTTCGATCCGGACCAATGGACTTTCTTTATATTTGCGCATTTAACATTCGGGGTCGCTGCGAATTACGACTTCCATATTTTAGTGGGCAACACACCCACTAAACTAGGCGGCCATGGGCTGAGTTGACTGCCCTTATAATGATACAAAAAAAAAAACAAATAAGGAAAATACTAGACATTTTAGTTTAGTCTAGTATATCCGTGCCTTTACATACAAAAATCACTGTTTCATTTCGTTGAACCGCGGGCTCCATTTCAATAAAAATTAATTTCTGCTCCAAATGTATTTCGATTATTGCGAAATATTGCCTATTAGGTAGTCCTTCGTGTTGTATAACTAATTTTACTATTGTGTTAGGAATTTTGCTTCACCATAATTGTACAAAATCCTCTCTCTCTCTCTCTCAAAAGAATTACCGAACTGATTCGACTTAGGGTCCTTCAACAAAGGGGTGTACTTAAGTGCCGGCAACTCACACAACTCTCTCCGGCATTGCGAATGTCCATGGGCGGCGGAATCACTTAACATCAGGTGACTGACCGTTTGACCCCTGTTCTATAATAATAAGGAACAAATCTTGAAAAATACTTAAAATCAAACCAATCTCTTATCAGGCCGAAAAGGAAGTGTATTTGGTAAAATTGACATGATCCACATTATTTGAAGTCGGTTGAAGTGAGCCATAATCGTATTTCCAATATTCCGTAACTGTATCTGCGTGGAATGTGAAATGAGAGCGTTTTAGTCGGGCCGTGTTTATGTTGGTACTGAGAACACGCTTATTACTAACTAGCCAATCGTACTAATGAACAAAAATATGAGACCTACAATTTCTGTCGAAGTGTCGTTAACACTTATTAAATTACTTATAAGTTAAAAAGTGTTAAAATTTAACATTCAAATATTTTCATGTTTTAAGATTTTTTTTTATCATTACACATTAAATTTGGTCAATTAATAATACTATTTATATAATTATATTTTCTAATGATATACGTAGCCATAGAAAATCTAGAAGAAAAGAGCGTACCATTCGCTGAAAAATCTGCAATACGCTAGCCGCCTTGCTTGCTTGTTTGCCTCCAGTCCCATAAAAAAAAATATGTCTCGTATAAAACAAATTGATTTCGTAATCGCTACCAATCATTACCTATAATATAAAGGTATAAAGCATGCGAAGCATCCTGACGCAGTTTTTTGTGATTATAAAATAAGTTTTGATCTGTTAAAGTTCTTCAAACCAGTCAAAATCAGTTTTGACTAGTCAATATCAGTTAATATTTGTCACAAAATTTGCTAGTTTGAAACACATAAGACGTGCGATTATAATTCAATACAATTAGACTAACAGCGTCTGCTGTTTATTTTATTTAGTAATAAGGCTCTCGGCGTTTGATCTTTCTATATTTGGCGAAGGTTTCTCTCAGCACGTTTTGGGATTCCTCAGTAATCTAATATCGGGCTTAAGACGGTAATAAGTTGAGTGGTTTGGTCTTTTTTATTTGTTTATTTACATAATGTGAATTTTTACTTCTGTTTTACCTGTCTCATACTCTGTTCAAATCTTTAACGAAGGTGGTTTTAAAAGCACAGTATCAGCGCCTACACTGATGGCACGACTACAAAAAAAAAAGTTGTCTTAAAGTTTTGCACAAAAATAAAATACCATGTTTAAAGTTTGCTCTTGTTATAGTTACTTAAATAATAGTCTGTGTTAACTATATTTAGAGTTTATTGAGAGAAAGTACGTATGGAGATAAAAGAACAAGTAGAAGCGTGCACTTTTTGTAAGGTATTTTGACAGCGCGCTTGCGAGCCTTCTGGCAGTGCGAGTGTCCATGGGCGGCGGTATCACTTAATATCAGGTGAGCCTCCTGCCCGTCTGCCTCCTGTTACATAAAAAAAAACATATTAATTTTAATGGTTTCATATTAAATTAAAACTACAGATTTTGAAAAGTATCGTTCAATCGGTCGTAGGTATTAAATTATCCTTGATCTATAAATAAAAGAAATCAGTGGCGCTACAACCTTTTTTAGGTCTGGGCCTTAGATTTTTGTATCTAATTCATGATCACGTCAATCTAATAGGCAAGTAGATGATCAGCCTCCTGTGCCTGGCACACGGCGTTGACTTTTTGGATCTAAGGAAAACCTCAGGTTTCCTCGCGATGTTTCCTTCGTGCGAGCGAATATTTAATGAGCACATAGAAAGAAAGTCCATTGGTGCACAGCCGGTGATCGAACCTGCGACGTCCGGCTTGAAAGTCTTTTAAAATGTTGTTTAATATTAAAAAAAATCGCATTGAAGACTTTTTAATTTTGGCGTGGTTACCATTGAAGTGCTGATGAACCATCATCTTAAACATTTCCTGGGATTGTAATACATTAAATCGTAATACTATCTGGGTCGTTAAGGCGTGGTGGTACTTCTTTTTATTAACAATCGCTCAATAAATCACCATTATTAACAAATACATTAGGTGATCGTAAATCGAAATGTATTTGAGGCAGTGGGTCAAGTCGTGATACTTTTTATTGTATTGTATTGAAATTTGTATACCGAAGTTTGTATGCGTTTTCAAAGATTAATAGCTGAGATTAGTTAGATGATATGCTCGTCTACTTTAAGTTTAAGATATCCATTTTGGTATATTTAAGTATATTGCTGAGTCTCGATGTATGACGACATCTTTCATATGATGTTAACAGAAAATATATTTTTTTAAAGAACAGGGAGCAAAACTACAACAGGCTCACCTGATGTTAGGTGATACCGCCGGCCCATGGACACTCACACTGCCAGAGGGCTCGCGAATTTTTTAGAGTTTGGAACAGTACCAAGCGAGTACAGGTACCGGAAAAGGAGCATAAGGGCCAAAGAAAACTAAGCATACAGGGATGCCATCAGACCCGCTCGACTTTTGAATGCCCAATATAATATTTAAATAATATTGTAAATATAGAATCATTAAATTACTGACGTTGTGTTATTCATATGATCATATATTATATAACTATATCATATTATATGAAAATATGTCTTTGTACGTGTGTTGTAATGTTTTTAACGCTATCAAACTTAGTTATTCATCAATCAAATATATATATGGATGATAAAAAAATAGATTTAATAAGATTAGGATGGAACTCATAAAGTTTGATGTTTTTAATGACCTGAAGGCTTGAATGATTAAGGCATTTAGTAGGATTGGTATTTAGGTTGATTGATGGACTTTATGGCATGAAATTGGGTGCAAATAGACAGAGTATATGCGTAATAAGCTAATGAGAAGCTATGCTTATTAAATGGGCAAACAAAGAATTTGATTTTATCAATCAACTATAGAAATTAAAATGAAGGAAAAGATATTCAAAGACGAAAAAGAATTATATAAGCGTAAATAGAAAACTATTTTTTTTTAAATTTTACACTATCGTACAGACACAAATTAGTGGCTTAAATATCTTTGGGATCACCCGTTGTTTAGTGATACTGTTTAAGGCACTTGACATTGACAAAAATAGAAGGTGAACTCGACGGAAAAAATGCCTTAAAAATGCTTATGTAATTTGTGAATTCCCTCGACCTGATGATGAAAGCAAGCAGCTTTAAGCTCCAACACATAAGTAACAGAGCTCTAAGCATCGTGGGAACGTATCTAAATAGGTATCGGCTTATCTATTACATATTTTATCTATAACACAATAGAAATTCTTGTGTAATGTAATGCTTTGCTAATAGACAAGTTGTAAGGCAAATTCGATTCCCATCACTGAATTCAAATACGTTTATGTTTTATAAGCGTTATATTGCTTCGTACATTGATTGTTTTTATTAATCTTACTAAGGAGTGAATCAATGGATGTTGTTTTGGCGATTGCATTGTTTTTGTAAAAGGGTTTAAATTGTAGGATCGTGTGACTGGAGAATAAAACCAAGCAACAGATAGTATTATTAGTAATTGTTCCTTTTAGGGTAATTTGGTTTCTAATACCTTGTTAATGTTAGCCGGGACGGTCGAGATTGGTAAATTGTTTTAACTAGTTTTAATATAAATTTATTCAAACAAGCTTTATTAATTGTATTTCATTCAATGTTTAGTAACGAGCGTTGAATGTTAGAATTTACATTTGTAGATATGTGCCGACGACAGATTTAACATCTCAGTCGACCCATGAAAAAATACGTTAATAAAAAAAAAGAAGCGCGTAAGAAGTTATACTTGTTTGGCATTATTAAAAATAGTTTTGGATTGCATGCAAATAATTAATTACAATTAAATAATCAAAGACTGGATAAGGAGTCATTATAGTCAATAAAGTTCAGTTTACATTTGAAAAATTTAATAAATAAATATTTATTATTATTCTCTTACAGTAAGTGTAACATAAATTCTATTATTATTCGAATGTTGTTTTTAAATTATGTCCAATGCCGTAACATCTTCCGTGGGCAACTTCATTCTGTTAATTTTGTGTCATGCGCGCGCATCGTAAAATTTCACTCTCATAAATTTTTCATAACGCGCCTAAAGAAGTATAACTTCAAAAATCCGCATCCAACGTTTTCTCCACATTTGGCCCCCAGTGGCAGTGGCCCCCAAAATAGATAAAGTAAATGATCGGTTTTGCCCTATGAATAATGGCTGTGACCTCGATCGAGTAGAAGCTTAATTACTATCCGATCTAGATCAAGATTAACGTAAGTGACATTTTAACTTTGATGTTTTTTATATAGAATAGGGACACATGGGCAGGAGGCTAATCTGTGCGTTGTAGAGTTGGTATCTTGAAAGGCCGTCAAGGCACTTGCGAGCCCTCTGGCAATGTGAGTGTCTATGGGCGGGATCACTTAACATCAGATGAGTGCCCTTTTTATTTCTGATTCACCAGAGGTTTTAATTTTATTTAATTAAAACCATTGGGGATATGTGGTAAATCGTTTGGGAAGTTGCTGGAAATCACCATGTGCGGCAGCTATGAAGCCACAAAATCGTATATTACGTTTTACTATTTACTAGTTTTTGGTTGGTTTGCTATTTTCGCTTGTATATTTTTAGTTTTCGATTCTACATTACCTGCATGTAACAAAGTATCTAATGTACTGCAGAAACGATTTTTTCTCATACCTAACTAAAAAATAAATAAAAAATCATTTAATCACATAGGTAACATAATGTACACTTATAACTTGTCAGTAAAGAAATACATATTAATGCTTCTAATTTTACATTTACTGCCAGTTCTCAAATCAAGGGCGTGGAACGGGAGAGAAGAACTGGCATTAAACTCTCCGCCACTCTTTTTAATCGCCATTTTTTTGTTTTACAAAATTTTTGTAAGGAGCTGCAAACTACTACTATCGTATATGACAAAAGCAGTTGGCCTAGTGGCTTCAGCGTGCAACTGTCATCCCTGAGGTTGTAGCTTCGATCTCCGGCTGTACACCAATGGACTTTTTATGTGCGCATTTAATATTTGCTTAAACGGTGAAAGAAACATCGTGAGGACAATGCTTTAGATCCAAAAAGTCGACGGCATGTGTCAGGCAGAAGAGGCTGATCACCTACTTGGCTATTAGATTGATAAAAAGGTTGCAGCGCCAATGATTTTTTAAAATTGATTATATGACGTAATTTGTTGGAACATTACACTTTTTGTAATTAATTTACCTTATCAATACAACCTTACCCAACCTCCTGAACTTAACAAATATTTCACGATAACCGAGTCAATGACACCAGACACCTGCATTAAAAGGCACTTGATTTTATTATAAACCTTATTTCATTGTGTTAAAGTTCAAAATCCTATTCCACCGGTTTTAATAACAATTCTTATGTTTGTATATGCATATCCATTGATCAGGTTACTGCACGAACTATAGCTCATTGTTGACATCTGTTCTCTCTTTCGTATTGGTTGTATGTCTCTTTCTTTTGTCAGCTTTTGGCTCGTCGAATCAAAACAATATGTTCATTCAAGTGTTAGGTTTGATATTCAGATTGTTATCAGGCACTTATTAAAATGTAACCATTGATTTACATAATTACACTTGTAATTATGAATACAGATAAGGAAACTAGCTACTATAGAATTTTTCTTTACTGAGACTTAGATTGCTACAATAATAAAAAATGTGTGCGTGTACTAGGTGTACACACGTAAGAAGTGAAACTTTTTTATGACCTTATTTTTCTAAAAATGATCTATATGCTACTTTATAGAAATAAAGTTAAATTTGATAAAGGCTTTTATTATCATAGCCATGAATACATATAATACAATTATTTCATTTTACCTTATTACTACTAAGATTATTACAGAATTTCAATAATTGTAGTATAATTTTTACTATCATTGTTATCGTTATTTTAAATGGCTTACTTTCATTCCAACGCCGATAAAGAAGTTTGACTTCAAAAAGCAACATGGCGCGTAACGGAAAAATGTGACCTGTAACGAAAAAATGTTACACTAAATTTTTTTCCAACCCCGATAAACAAGTTTCACTTCAATAAACATTATACATGATCTGATATTTTGAGCATCAAGGCTTAGAACAGTCTTTCCAGACAATGATAGGTTTTAGAAGGAAATCACTAGGAAATTGTTAATAAAACAATAAGTAAATTTTCAAAAGAATGAAAATCTGAAATTCAATTTCCAAATAATTTTAATAAAGATTTTTACATATTAATTTAGTGAGATCCTTGCGCTTGATGCTTGCTGCACAAAGATTTTATATTGGGTTCCAATTTGGTTAGCTTCAGTCTCAAGTCTCCACGTTGGAAAGTGGCTGCATCTATATACTTTCTGTCTATTAGAGGTAGTGACACCGGCATGCAACCCTAAACGTCCTGTGTTAGACAAAGAAGGCTGACTGACCTACTTGTTTATTAGATAAAAGAAATAATAACGGAATAGATGCAGAACAGCCAAAACCCAAAAGGCTGTAGCGCCACTGTTTTTATAAAACTTCAAGACAGAAACATGGTTTTGACAAAATTAACAGTAGTCCCCACGCATCTAACAATTTTTTTAAGAGAAGTAGTCTAATCAAACGAAATTCGTATAAGGCCTTAACGAAGTGTTAATAAGTATGTGAATAGGTTGTGTGTGCGTATAATTTTGTATTTGAGAGTGTGGAGAGTCGTTATAAGCGTACGCTGTGTCTGTGTTAGTTTTTGGAAGTAGTAATAGTTATGAAACAATATGAAGCATGCCTCTGTAGAATCTAAATCCAATATGTCACGTGTTTGAGTATAGAGGATATTTAAACTGGGAAAACCCGTGCCATAAGTACCTACCCGTACTACCCGTTTATAAGCCAACACATATTGTATTGATTTTCAAAGACAGTCTATAAATTAATTTGAAAACTGTTTATATTCTGTAAATTATCTAATAATTTTAGGTGCAACACAGCGTTAACAAAATACAGTATAGATAAGTTTAAAACACTTGGCGATTAAAAGGAAAAAGAGGAGTGGCGGAGAGTTTATTGCTAGTTCTTCTCTTTCGTTACGCCCTTGATTTGAGAAGTGGCAGTAAATGTAATAGGAACATTTTATATGTATATGTGTTTCTTTATTAGTATATGTGTGTGATCATAAGTATAAATCTGGTTATGTAAATGAATAAATGATTGTGAATTTATAATTCATTGACCCTAGGGGAAGAATTCAGATAACATTTGTTTCTTTAATTATTTTTCTTCTACTTGCCTATGTAATTGTTATGTGCCTCACACATTGCCGATAGCTCTATGGTTTCTGTAAATTTATCTTTATTTAAGTTAAGTGTCACGCAAACACAGCCCGAAAATAAGAAATGAAAAGATCAGTGGTATAGCTGCAATAATTAGAGATAATCTGTGGAACTATTGATCCGATTCTGAATTTCACCAATGGGAAGTTACATTATCCTCGAGCGCAATAGCCTACTTTTTATTCCGGCATATTGTGAGCCAGCAAAGCCTTCATACATTCATAATTTCTTGGTAAATCGGTTTATAAATTGAAATTGCTTCGTATTCTAAAATCGACTCATATAAAAGATTCTACAGATATTAATCGACAGATTAATTAGGTGATCATTTTATGCTTGATGTAGGTACGGCGACAGAGAATATCGCGAATACGTTAGACCCAAAAATGTATTGGAAATATCCAAAAACCAATTCGACTTAGGGTCCTTCAAGAAAAGAGCGTACCATTTCTTGAAAGGGCGGCAACGCACTCGCGAGCCTTCTGGCAGTGTGAGTGTCCATGGGCCTCCTGTTACATAACAAAATCTTCTATCTGCTACGGTTGATTAACCTTTTACATAAAAAAAAAATATTAATGCGGGCGCAATTTGCATACATTTAACCAGTCACTAAGATGTTACAAGTTTTTTCTTTAAATTGTGAATTTCTCTTGCTGGGTCTGGACACCCACTTAAACCTTGTACAATACTGAATAAAACGTTCATAACGGAAACGGTAAAACCTGTCTTTCAATTGAAGAATTTTTAAATTAGCCTCATTATTCCCTTCAATATAGATGCAATTTTCGAAAACACGAAACAAAAAACTATACAATGCAGCTCTCCAGTTCTTTGTATGAAGGATATTAATAAACAGGCATTCACCGCGGGTTTATCAAGTCTGTGTGGAAGTCCTTTGTTATCGTTTCGAGTCTATGTGAAGTGAATTTGCGATTCTGTTTACCATCAGTTTGGGAACACGTGTGCTTGTTATGTTCTAGATTTTACGCTGAGATTTTCAAGATATTCGGATTGCCCTGCACATACAAGCTAACTCAAAACTCAAACTCAAAATATTTATTCATATAGGTAAACAAGTACACTTATGAACGTCAACAATAAGTTAAATTAATTGTAAATTTACATTTACTACCAGTTCGCAATACAAGGGCGTAGATCGGGTAAGAAGAACTGGCAAGAAATTTTGCGCCACTCTTTTTAATGGCCAAGTATTGAGTCATACAAATTGTTTGACTCATGCAAATCACTCCCAAGGTTTAGGATCATTTAATTATTAGTCAAATTAAATTATGGTACTCGTTTGTCAGAGACTACTACTGAATTAGTAGAGAGAGAGAGTCTTCAATCCTGGAGTTCGCGTGAAGTCTCAACTCGATATCCTATTCTTTTGGCTGTAATCTAGTCAAGTGTGATCGGTGGACTTGACTTTAGATGAATTTTCTGACTGTTTTGTGTTCATGATCGGTTCAGAACTTAGCTTCGACATGACGTCACTGCTTATAATTTATCATTTATTTCGTAATTAAAAATTGTGGACCTTCCATGTACCGCTGTCTTAGTTTCTTGGCTTGTTCTTAGCAAATTGGCAACGGATTTTAGGCGTAATTAATATTTTAATCCATGAAAATTACTGTGTTAAAAATTACGAAATTTTTAACTAAGTTTAATTTATCCTAAGTAACAGTTAACTGAATCCATTTCAACCCTCTTTTTATATTTAAAAACGTTATCTTAAACCGAAGGGATAAAATAAACATATACGATGACAGGTTCCTGATGTTCAGCAATCTTTTATGCATCTTAATTGTCATTGTACCGAAACCATACTTGAATACATGTATAACGTAGACGTAAAAACTGTAAAGTTGCGTTCTGTAAACTAAACGCAAAATGTTTGGTTGCTCCATTAACGCTTAACTAGTATCCGTCCTTAGATTCGACCGCAGGAATTTCGTGTATTATTCAAGTATTTTGCGATCGCATAAACAATCTAATATATATAAAATTCTCGTGTCACAATGTACGTTCCCATGCTCCTCCGAAACGGCTCGACCGATTCTTATGAAATTTTATATTCATATTCAGTAAGTGTGAGGCTATCTATCTTTTAAATCCCTAAGTGATAAGGGGTGTCCAACCCAAAAAAAAAAAATTTTTTTATGATACAGCATACTAAAATTCATACAACCCCTAATTTTCACCCCCTCTACAATCAACCCCTATTTTTATTAGTAGATGGTTATTTTAATTGAACTAAATTTTTGTTTTCCTAGAAATAATAAACATGGCAAAACAAACATTGGCCGAGTCAGCTAGTAATCATATACCTAGTCTATCAGTCTTTTTAAAACTAAATAGTAATGACACATAAACCTAAACTTTAAACCTAATCCAATCTATCTTTTGCACTTCTTGCTCTCACCTTATCTAAATTTTGTCCCACGGTGGTTGGCTGGAAGAATTCGTTCGAAAGCGATAAGGCCGCCAGTAGCCCTCCTTTTTACTGAATTATCTTAATTATTAAGGCTGTTTTTGTCGCGCACTAACACTATGTGGAACCAGCTGCCCTGAAGTATTTCGGAACAAATTCGACTTATGGTCCTTCAAGAAAAGAGCGTGCCAATACTTAAAAGGCCGGCAACGCACTCGCGAGCCCTTTGGCATTGAGAGTGTCCATGGGTATCACTTAACATCAGGAAAGCCTCCTGCCCGTTTGCCCCCTGTTCTGTAAAAAAAAAAACGAATCTTCACCTTAGGTGTATACCTTCTAAACAATCCTATTTTTTACCAGCCTCGAACAAAACTTAGCCATACTGTATGTATTTGAATTTTTTCAATTACAATTTACTGAAAACTTTTAGCGATATTTAAGGCTATGCACGAAAACAATAACTTTAAGTGCTCCCTTGTACAGTAAAAATGACAGAACAATTTGGGGCCGGCACGCGACGTTTACACTAAATATTATGTCAGCTCTTCGCAGACGGAGTGACTATTTGAACAGTTAATAGCTTGCAAACGAAGCCTCTGCTCATAAACTTAGCTTGCTCTTACGCTGTCTCAGCGATTTTGCTTTAGCTTGCCTTAAATTTACATTCCGTATAATCTATTAAGAAATATGTTGATGAACTTTTTTGTACATCATATTTTTTTGTACTGTTCAGTTGTAGTGTGTAGCACTTCCTAATAAATAAATAAAATAAAATATGTTTATTATGGAACATAAGATACATGTATCACTTATTCCACGTCATTAAATTTGATTTTGTAGGCATCCCTACTCATCGGTAAAGAAGACAGAGGGTGTAGGCCGAGAGAAAAAGCCGGCGTAAAAAACTCTTGGTACTCTTTTAAAATAGCAAATCATCAAACAACTTATTTCAATACAAATATCGCAAATTAATTAGAAGTAGCCTGTCTAGCACTACTCCCAGTCCCTTTTATCAACTAGATAATCGTTAACTTTATAGTAAGCCTTTTTACACAGCTTTTCTTTAATACATTCTTTAATTTATTTAAAAGGCAGAGATAAAAGTGCCTCTGGGATTTTATTAAAGCAGAGTATCCCTTTTCCCAAAAAATAATGACTATCTAAAGTCTTTGATAATTGGACTTAATCAAAAATAATTGCTCAATATAATCAGATGAAAGTTTTGAACAAACTGTTTAGGCAAATAATATAAAGTATGTATTTTATTGCTGAAAATTAGCTTCAATGTGGGTACGTCAAAAGGCGACGTCCTTCTGGACCAAAAAAGCTAGCTAGGACTAAAAAAGGGCACATGATTCGGTGCATATCTTTAGTTAACGAATTACATATTTAGTGTCCGTTGAATGTGAACTGACAAAAGTTCTATTATTTGTTAGTGTCTGTAGTAGTTAGTGAATTTTTGTATTTATTTATTATGTAATTTTGTTTTTCCGAATAAATGTTTGTCTTTTGTGTTGTGTGTAAAGTTACTCGGTGTGGATTGTGTTTTTTAAATAAAAATGTAAAAATAATTAAAAAAATGTTTTTCTTTGTACGAGTTACGTCGCATACATGTACATAAAAGTCCATTGATGCACAGCCGTAGCACAGGGTTCAAGAATCTGAAGGTGCTAGCTTCTTTGATTATGTATTTAATAAATTAGCCAATTACCATCTTGTGATAATCATCTTGGGTAACAAGTACAACACACACTTATTTCACAGTTAAAATATATCTTGTTCCTTAGAAACATTTTTTTTGTTTATTACAATTATTATTATTTTGCGTTTCTGTGGTTGTGTTTCTTTAGGAATAAATAATATATCTATGTCTATATTTGTGAATTAATTAGGAATTATTTCAATCAAGGTGTCAACATCAATTCTCTTTAAACCACCCATTAAAATTGTCTAGCTAAGTATGCGTATAGGTTAACAAATACGTTGAATTATTAGTATTTCGATTACATAATAACTTCCGTATGGTTGGATATATGTTTAGTAAAAATGTTTGCTAAATAAAAGCCTATTGTTCTAACAAATGCGTCGTCGTAAATCAAATTTGTCATAAAAGCGTTGTCAACGATACCTGCAGTGGGGGACAATAAAGTTTTATGATAACTCCAACAGCAATTAAAACTTCTATAAAACCGATACTCGCGTGTGTTTGGAAGGCTTTGAACAGACGTTTTTAATTGCAAATACATGTTAAAATTATATCAAAGGTTTTACTAGTATATCTTTCTTAGACCTTTAGAGCTATGATGCATAGCAAAGCTTGCCTTTTTTATGAGGGATATTTTTTTATTTTATATAACCTTAGCAGCAAGAGGCACGCTTAACTTACACCTAATATACACATCTAATTATTGTAATAAAAAATACATACATTGGCATAACTCTGAGCTTCCAAACATTAACACAAATACAGCGCACGCTATTACTCTCGGCCATACTCCCAAATACAAAGTGCACACAGGCCCATTCTGATACCCATATATTCACGCATACTTAAGGTTTTATACGAACTTCGTTTGATTAGATAACTAAGACTACTATTTTTAAATAAATTGTTTTAAAGATGAAACATGATCTTACGTAGTTACTCGTAACACAGGGGTTAGCGTTAGATCAATTTTGTGCCAACCATATTTCTGTCATAAACAAAGTTTTATTATTATTATTACTAAAACCAAGTATCGCAAAAAAATTAAACTAGTTTATTAGATTTTTTCGGCTACTGGGCCACTCTTTAGGCAATGATTTTTTTACACACATTTTAGCGTATACCATTTCAAATTGTAGGTTAAAATCGCGTCGTTTCTCCCTCTACATCTGCACAAGGCCTTATAATTGTAGGTAACTGACATACACCATATTCACAAACTGGATGGGGTCGCCCCCTGCGCCCTATTGTTGCTAATGCCATGTCTGATCGCTTATGTGCAGTACGTGAGCGAATTAAAACTTTTAGAGGGAACATTCCCATGTTAGGTGAATGAGTGAATTTCGAAGCGTGAATTGTTCGAAGTATCAAACTTTGTGAAAAGTAAAATGTATGAAAAACTGCACTCTTCGATATCCGCTTATCGAACTTTTACATTTGTTAGGCTTTAACAACTTGGCGCTTTTTAAAGTTGTGTAAAGAATATTTAATAACGGTCAACTTTCTGCATATTAATTAAATGTTTTAATTATTTCGTAATCCTACAACTAACATAAATAATATATAATAATAAACTACAATGGTGTTCAAGGGAGGGTATGTACGTGAGGGCGTGTATGTGGGGTATGTTCTTGATGCAGGTGATTTTGTGCTATGGATATACTCTACATCAAGCATATTCCGCGATAGCTAAAACAAGTTAGGGCTTACATTTTGTCGTTGATACAAAACTGAGTTTTGTGCTGGGGTTTGTGAGGAACGTGAAACAAACCACAATTACGACTCTTATAGGCAGGAACGTAGTAGGATTAAATTGTTAATCGTTAAGTAATTTATTTTTAAAGCCTGTATATAGACATTTAAATCCCATAGAAATCGTTCGTTCCCTCAGCTATTCATACTCTATTCCGCGTACGAAAATTTCTGTAATTATACCGTTTCCCGTATTCCCAAGTTCCCACAAGCCGCGCACAAGCACCATTTAGAACCGTGTCAACGCACGTAGCATTACCTCCTCAAGGCCGGCATTACGTTGACGGCAGACTACGATTCTCACATCATAATCTATTTGCACAACGCGTCCTACCAACCATGAGCCCGACAAAAGAGTGTTTGCTTAAAACCCCTTTCACACCTCTATTGTTATGCGACCAGTTTAGCAAGAGCCGCGGAAAGTTGAATTTGTCTCCCATTTGTGTTAGATGCTCCTTGAGAGAAGAGGGGGATGGGGTCTCGTATACTAGACAGTAAATGCTGAATGGACGCTGAATCGAGTAGTCTTTGCGGGTATGTAAGATATTTTAGCTCTCTGTGGGAATCTTTTTGTAAAAGTGCTTCTGTACACATTTTACTTGTAAGTTCGGGAATGATTTTTTCCTAATGCAAATATGTGTCGACAATGGAGTTTTTTTCGCTTGTTGTTGAACTATTTTTGTAAACGCTGATTTAAATTTATAATTAGTTGGGTTTTGCCCTTATTATGATGAAGTATGTGATAGAATCCAACACATAGGAATGCGTTTTTTGTCACGTGTAAAAGAAATACTTTCGAAGAATCGTTTTTAAGAGTTATTATTTGTGTGACATGAATTTTAAACATGTAAGCAGGTATTGAAATAGTTATACACAGCGGGAACGAATATGTATTTTGTTTATACAATCCTAGAACTATTTGTGTTAGAAAATATTTTGAAATTAAAATTCTAGTAATACTGTTCTAATTTTACCTAGTAATACTGTTCTATTTCCCGACACATTTAGCTACACTCTGGTTCTTTATTTAAAAAAGATTCACATGTAGCGCCGTTAGCATTACAATAGGGATTTTACGCAAGAATGAAACACAAAGTATAAATTAAAATTAAATAAGAGCCAGTCAAGCTCGCAAATTCAGAACATATTACATCGGGATTACCTCAGCCCACTGAACTAAAAAACGTTACGATTAGAGATGTATAGGCAAGGGCTAAAAACTGTTAAAAAAAATTGTTTGTTGTGTGACTTTAAATATAAGTCTAAATGCTTTGTACCTATATATATAAATTTATCTTTCTCCTTTTAGAATTCTTTTTAAAAACAGTCAGACATCATTGTTTTATCTATGTAGACGAACTGTTTCTGTTTGATTTTTGAAGTTATACTTCTTTAGGCGCGTTATGAAAAATTGATGAGAGTGAAATTATACGATGCGCGCGCACCGTTACACAAAATTAACAGAATGAAGTTGCCTACGGCATTGGACATAATTTAAAAACAACATTCGAATAATAATATATTTACACTTAATGTAAAAGTAATAATAAATAATAATAAATATATATTTTTTAATTTTTCAAATGTAAACTGAACTTTATTGATGACTCCTTTTCCAGTCTTTGATTATTTAATTGTAATTAATTATTTGCATGCAATCAAAAACTATTTTTAATAATGCCAAAGAAGTATAACTTCTTACGCCCGTACAAAAGTACACGCTGCCTTTTTTTTTTGCGAAACGATCTGTTTAAAAAACGCAGATTGATTTTTTTTAATTTTATTTTTATTTTACTCTAATACAATTTTTTTATAATTTATAGCTTTTAATTTCAGGTTTTATGTTTTTGATTCAAACCCTTCGAAATCCCCATGATACGAATATTTATTATTACTAAATATTGCTTTTTCGAAGGGCTGAAATCGCATTGCATTTTGGCAGCTGGTCCATCTTAAACTTATTATATCATCAGGCGATTTTTATCATTAAAGTACGAGCTTTAAGGGTTATTATAGCAAATTGGCACCAAGTTTTACGGTCCCACAGTCCCATATGGGATGCAACCCTCGACATTAGATTCGGCAGAAAAAATATTTAATGGGATGTTTTCTGAATGAGCGACGACAAAACATACCCCGGATTGGTTTTTGAGGAGTCCTGGGAATTAATGTGTGGGACTTAATACTTAGATTTGTGTTTCACGAAGTATGTGAATGATAAAAGAGTTTATTAAGCCGTGTTTAGAGATTCTTTGTAATTAAACTAGGTATTCTTCGTATGAGATAGGATAAAATTTTCGAACCGAAAAGCGTAATAATAACTGAAAAAATTAAATTAAAAACCTTTTTAGTTCTGGGCCACAGATTTCTGTATCTGTTTCATGATTATTTGTCTTTCTAATTTAAATCTTACAAGTAACACATCAGATTACACGCGAGCATTAGACGCTATTAGAAACAGTTTAACATTAGTTTTTGGTGTAAACATTTCGTTTATTAATCATTGTAAGAAATAATAGTACCTAGCAACCAGTAGTTATTATAATAAAAAACAAATCAAAGGCGCCGCTACCTTTTTCAGTTAGGCCTTAGATTTCTGTATCTGTTTCATGATCATTTGTCAATCTAATAGGCAAGAAGGTAATCAGCCTCCTGCGCCTGACACACGTCGTCGACTTATTGAGTCTAAATCGAACCTGCGACCTCAGGGATGAGAATCGCACTAGGCCAACACTGCTCTTATTAACTGATATATCTTGATTTATAATTAAATTTATGACTTACAATTGAAAATGTATTGGGCTTTGTCAATCGGAGCTAAGTCTAAATTTTGAGTCTTGCCATACTGATGAACTGCCCGTCATGCTTTTATAATATCTGGATTTTAACATACCTTTCAAGCACCAAGTGCTTAGAAGCGATTTAATAATTAAACTATTTTTAACTGTCTTTCTATTTTGATTATAAATCCAATTAAATACTGCTTCAATTAGAAATTTCTAGATTGACTAGGAAATTTGTGATTTCTTCGAAGCTACGAGAGCTTAATTCTACACTTAAAAACGCAAGCAGCCCAGACCAAACAATACAAGTGCAGAAGTAACTTGTAACTGCAGTTTTGTACGCGACAGCTGTTACAGAGACCAGTGTAATTTGAGACGTAGATTGTAATGGTTGACCTCAGAGGCCAGGTCTTGGTTTAATCTCGTGCATTATAAACTTTTACTATTGTATCTGATATTTGCGTTATATTCTTATACAATTTGTTAAATGGTCTTATAAATAATAGTCTTATAACATATTAATATTTATTCCCAAGGTTCGAAATCTACAGAATCTTCCAAATTCTGTTCCAACCAAGCCGGGAGTTCAGGCACATCTCACTCGAATTCATCTTGAATACAAAATAATGAACAGTACTCAATACTCATCCAAAGCTTTATACTTTCGGTAGTAGGCTGATTTATTAATAAAATCGTAATTAGGCACAGGTATCAGCTACTAATACGAATAGATATGTATTTATTAAGTTTTTTTTTATATTTTTGAAACTCTTCTTTTTGGAAATCTATTATATATCTAAAATAATGTTCTCGTCCTTAGGTTACACATAACAAAAACAAATTTACAAGCATTGTTGTCTGCTTGTTATATGAACAGTAAAAAGTACATTCACAAGCTTTTCATACAAATTAACTTCTTTTTAATTTCGTAAAGAATTTTCGTGTATAAACATATTTCTACTTTAAAAGCTTAGTTATAACATTTGAAATATGAGTATGAAATTAAAAAACAAAATTAAACATAACAGAATAAATTACTCAGACACTTTACATAATTAGAATTATTTCCATATTCTTCTAATAAGTAAAACAAATTCCAAATACTGTAATTCACTTTAAACTTATTATCCCATAAACAAATAACCATTTTTAATCTAACAAATGTTACCCAAGATGTCGGGGCTCAAATTACTCTGGCGTTACGAGGGGTGTCCATATGACGGCCCCACGCGTCGCTAGTGATTTACTAACAAAAATTGTCTATACTTTGGGAAATTATCGTCGAACTTTGTTAAATAATAACCTTTTGAGAAAGTAGGATTTATTGGTATAGGGTGTGGCATCGATATGAGTCGTTTTTTGTTATAAGATTTCAGATATTGTAAAAAAAATCAATGGCGCTACAACCGTTTTTAGATCTGGGCCTCAGATTTCTGTATCTATTTCATGATAATTTGTTAATCTAATAGGCAAGTAGGTGATCAGTCTTCTGTGCCTGACGAATGCCGTCGACTTTTTGGGTCTAAGGCACGCCGGTTTCCTCACGATGTTTTCCTTTACCGTTCGATGTTAAATGCGCACTTAGAAAGAAAATCCATTGGTGCACAGCCGAGCCGAACCTACGACCACAGGTATTAGAGTCGCACGCTGAAGCCACTACGCCAACACTGCTTTATTTAAAAAAATATAATAATATTGTCTTTGATTGACATAACCTTTACACATTTAAAGAAAAAACTTTTTTTACCGGATTAAAGTTATGTATTATTATAAATTTACAATTATTTAACATAATTTATTTATCCGACGTTTCGCGTGCTTTACAGCGTGCGTGGTCACGGTGACCGATAAAAAAAGTTTTTTCTTTAAAATTATAATATCAAAATGGGATTGATTTCTCTATTGGCTTGAACACTAGTGCAATTCACATTTTCACAATGGAAATGTCGATAGAGAAGTTGTTGACTAAACCATACCAGCCCCGACAAAGCCATAGCGAGCCAATTAAAACTTTGACAATGCTTGCAAACTTTCATGCATTTCTGTTCTCGTTCGATAATTCTTGGCAGGATAAAGAGCTTTTCCTGGATTGGGAGAGTCGTGTGCTTTATGTGATGAGACGACTTTGTTAGGTACCTTGTATTTGAATAAGTATTTCAAATCTCTAATGGTTACGCAATTTAACGCCGTAATAATTATTGATATAAGCAGTCAGAAATTGTATTCGACGTCGAGGCAAAATACGAAAGAGCCTACGGAGCCTACCCATTCTTAAAAGGCCCCCAACGCTAAGCGAGCCCTTCTATTAGCGGCGGTATCACTCATCAGGTAAGCTATCCGTTTTCATCCAGTTACATAAAAAAAAGAATTACTTATAACTATTATATAGTAACAGTACTCGTAAATTTTTAAATGACTACTTTTTAAATTAACTATACGTATATATTATTTTTACAACAAAACATTGATTTCTAAGAACATGTAAGAACTTTAAAACTTACGAATCGTTGTAGTTTGTTATGTTTGCCTATAAATGTTTATCACATTATATGTTGTATTTTTCTTATGTACCAATGTACGAGTGTGTACATAAATAAATGGTTACCCATACCCAAATACTGTTTCGAAGTGTTGTTGAAATTAAGTTTGCCTATATAAATGCTACTAATTGATAAGGGCCGCGGAGACTGTGGCCAAGCCTGCTGGTACGTGTTCGGTCATATCAAATCCCCTTTCGGTCTGCCAGCGATCATCGGCTGTTTGCGATTGCTACTCACACCATTGTGTAATTGCTTTGATTCGCTGACTCCTTATAAATTTATTGTTGCCAGAATTACGATACTGAAACGAAGTCGTCCGCGTTTATTAATCCTATTATAGCGAAACCTAAGGCTGTAGAAGTTTCATTAAGACAAAATTATAATACTATCCTTTATTTAAGATTTGCATTTAAAAGTGAACACAGTTTTGTTGCATTTGTACTGTGCAATGTACAATTCGCTAGACGTCATTAATAGTTGAATTTTTATTTAAATAGGGAAAACGATAAAGTTTTGTTAAATTGCAACTGTTCGCTTTCTCGATGTGTGTTTTTTTTTATTTCTTGGATGATCACAAAATGGTCTAAGATCTAGGTTATTAGTATCATGATTATTAATTCAATGAATTAATCGCAAATGAACTTTCTCCCTCTTAATACTTACACTTTGATTTTTCGGCAATTTGAATATTATAATATACAATGGGGAAGGCGACCACCACCCACCATTACATATGGAAAACAGAACAAACAATAGTGAAAAAAAAGCGCTCCACGTCACAATAATAATTATTGCACTTGCAACGTAAGATCCCTATCATCCAAGACTAATTAGATCTGAATAATGCTTTGAGAAAAAAATGAGAAATGGAAAAAATATGGTGGAGGCTTTTAACCTAAACGGCACATAATTACTTGTTTACAACTTATACTAACACAACTTATACTCATATTAATAAATGTTACCTATCAAATTTATGTATGGATTCATTAATAAAGCTAATAATAGTAACTTCTATATATCAACTAGTAGACTCAGTCAACTCGTGGCTAAGGTCTCTGTTATATTACACAGTAGTTAACTACTCAAGGGAAACGGTAGGAAAACACCAGTCATGGGGACCACCATGCTTCATTGGTGGTTATGCCCTTCATTATAGCTTATGTGAAACGTTGGTTCTTTCAACACAGCGCCATCTGTTAGAATTGTGACTGTCAAATAATAAACAAATAGTTTACGCCGTAAGCTATCCTATATTTCAAGTTAGATCAAACTGCACACGGTCTGCAGTAATTTAGGAGTCCATAGCGGACAAACTACGTGACGCGCAATTTATATATATTAAGATGATAACTGTTCGGTGTAAATGAGGAACTTTGCGTCTCCGCAGATTGTCTGGGAGTCTAAGCTCGTCCAAATACGTTTGCTAAGTTTAGCTGTGTTTGATTGGCTGCCTTTGTTAACCTTCGTTTGCTTACTCCAAATAGAACCTAAATTAATTATTCCTAGACATACGATATTCAAGAGAATTCAACACTGCAATGTTTGGTTCCATATTTGCGATGCGGTATACAGTATTACACATCATGGTTTAATAGGATTATATTATCATCGATATATAATATAAGTATATTTCTGTTTTGACGTTCATAAGCGTACATTGTGTTACCTATATGAATAAATGATTTTGAATTTCGAACCAAGAGTTGCCAGCAAGGGCGGATCCAGCTTTGGCGCCAGGAGGGGGTCACATAGTCGTGGTCAAGTCAAGAACTTATAATTTAAATTTGATAACAATAGATACAAGTAAAAAGTAGGTATTTTATTAATGTACGTAAGAATTGCACTTAAAAATATTTATTCTTTATTGTACACTTGAAAAATAAACACATAATATTGTCCTACATACAGGTTGGTCCAACTAGTGACGTCAATATTTTTTTTTTAGATTCCTCACACCTGGGGGCATACGAAAATACCCCATGTATGTTCCGCGATTTTTTGTAGTTTTCGAGTTATAATTTTTTTTGTGTTTTTTGAATGTTTTCTGCCAGCGAGGTTTCAAAAATTCCTATCTTTTTTTGTTGTAGGTATTTTGCGGTTTTTTTTTCTGTGAAGTGATTGTCTTAAATGTTGTTCAAAAAAAAAAAATCTCAGCTTCCTAAAATTAGTTAAAGCTACTCAAAAAATGTTTTAAAGTTGGAAGTTTAGTTTTTAGCTGGATTTGCCCAAACATTCGACTTCAATTTAAAAATACAAATAGAAGTTTTCATAGCTTCTGGCTAAGTTTAAAAACTCCACAGGGTTCTAAGCTACCAAAATCACAGAAAAAATGGTACTTAATTGGTCTTTTCGTAAGACCAAAATTATTGTAAGAATTACACGAGCTACTTTTTTACGGGTATTAAAATTAGTCAAAAGTGGATCGTAAAATTTCAAAAATAAAAGTAAAAAAAAAACAGTTTTAATGCTTCAATGATTTTTTTGCCTATCCACATTAAAAAGCCAATTACAGCTACATTTATTTTACGGGTATTAAAATTAATTAAAAAACCACATTATTAAGTTTAATTTACCATAAGAATAATAAAAGTCGAAAAAAAACATTTTTAATGCTTGAATGATTTTTAGCCTATCCACCAAAAAAAATCTACCGATTACAACAAAAAAAGTCCGATTAAGTACCATTTTTCTATGATTTTGGTAGCTTAGAACCCTGTGGAGTTTTTAAACTTAGCCAGAAGCTATGGAAACTTCTTTTTTTTTTTTTAAATTGAAGTCGAATGTTTGGGCAAATCTTGCTAAAAACAAAACTTCTAACTTTAGTACCTTTTTTGAGTAGCTTTAACTAATTTTAAGAAGCTGGGAATTTTTTTTACTTGAACATCATTTAAGGCAATCATTTAACAGAAAAAACTGTAAAACACTTACAACAAAAAAGATATGAATTTTTGAAACCTCGCTGGCAGAAAACATTAAAAAAACACAAAAAAATGTATAACTCGAAAACTACAAAAAATCGCGGAACATACATGGGGTATTTTCGTATACCCCCAGGTGTGAGGAATCTAAAAAAAAATATTGACGTCACTAGTTGGACCAGCCTGTATACACGTACATATTACTATCTTCTCTTCAAGACATCCAGAGAAACACTATCACGTATTTTTTTTTTGAAGTGGAATCTCGCTGTTGGCCTTTAGGGCCTTTACAGCTCAGCTCGGCCTGACTATCACGTACGGAATGAGGCAGCCTATTTAAATCACATAACCGAGGTGAATGATTTGTCATAGCAGCTAGAGGTATGTTGAGGGGTTACGCTAAACTCCGCAAAAGTGAGCAGAGGTACGACAAAGGATTCCATCAAACAAAATAGAAACAGACAAAATACATATATTTTAATAACTAAATCAATTTTTCTTTAACGTGTTTTCCCGAAACGCGTTATTACGTTATTTACGTCAACGGGTAAGTTTTTATGAACGTGGAGAAGTGCCAGTCCGGTTAGGCGATCTTCAACCATTGAAGATCTTAGCCACAATTTAATTCTGCGCAACGTAGAGAAAGACCTTTCTGCTGTCGCTTCGCTGACAGGGTAGTGTATCCAATTTTCCTATATTAGGATACATATTGATGTCACAATTTAAAATAAGACTATGTTGTGATATGTTGAAGTTTAGTCGTTCCGATTCCGATTGAGGTAAGGTCTAGCTAGACCCAGAGAGTTTCATAGTCGACAAGCGCGCGCAAGTGTGGCGCGGAAAATTAAAATTTTCGATGCGTTGGTTTCCAAACGTTTGCCATCATACAAAGTTATTATATTATATTAAATTAATAGTCCAGTCAGTCAAGACAATTAATTCATTATAATTCCAAAAGTTTTCAAATTTTGATGTAAGGTCGGGAGTGGTATTAAAACAAACTATAAAATTTTGCAACCTGCTCTGCGGTCCGGAACATTGTTAATAATGCAATAAATGATAATTTGCTTAGTTCTTGAGACCAAAATTCCAAAAGTTCTGCAAAGTTGGAGTGGTGTTAAATATATTATTTTACATCACGTGTCAAATTTGCAACCAATTTAAGTGTACGGAACATTTTTTGTTATTAAAAATTAATGTTTTTCTTTATTAAACTGAAGGAAAACGTTCCAAAAGTTCTGCAAATTTGACAGATATATCGAAAATAAAATAAATAACAAAAAATGTTCCGTACACTTAGGTTGGTTGCAAATTTTATACGTGATATGAAATATTATATCGAAAACTTCCCCAAGTTTGCAGAACTTTTGGAATTTTTTTCACGACCATACAGACATAAAATTAATTTAATTGCAATTTTAACAATGTTCCGGACTGCGGACAAGGTTGCAAAATGAGATTTATTGTCGTCCCAATGTACCATTCACTTGACCGAAGTTTGAAAACTTTTGGAATTATTATCAAATTTTCGATTTCGAATGTCTATAATGACTGGTGTATAATGAAATATTGAAGGTATGCAGTTACATATAATTTGTATGGTGACAAATTTATATACATATGAAATCATTATGTTCAATTAGTGGTCCACCTAAGTCCTGCTCAGGGGGGGGTCATGACCCCCATGACCCCCCCCCTGGATCCGCCGTTGGTTGCCAGCATACAAAACCAAGGTTGCACACCTGTAATTACACATATTACCATAAAGAGTGTTCAGAGGGGTTGTTTGGATTAATACCCACAGCTGTTTCGTCATCGGATGTCGAGGAGAATACGAAATTCCACTCATATCACCTCGACGTCCGTCGTTCCACAACTGAGCGTTTTTAAGGCAGTTTTTGCCGCACACTACTACTATGTGGAACCAGCTGCCCACTAAAGTATTTCCGAACCAAATCGACAGAGGGCGCCTTTAAAAGAGCGTACCAATTATTAATAGGCCGGCAACGCACTCGTGAACCCTCTGGGATTGAGTGTCCCAATGGGCGGCGGTATCACTTAACAGCAGGTGAACCTCCTGCCAGTTTAAAACCCTGTTCTATACAAAAAAAGAAAACTCTATTAAAAAAGACAGTTTCTAATTGTAATTATAAAGCCGCAAGTAACTTTATTCGTCTTTGTTTTTTTAAACTGATTGTTATAAAACCTTATTTAGATTAAAAACGTTAGTCCACTTCTTGGTAACTAAGAAAATGTATTTATTCTTTGTAATTAACTATTACTTTTCTACGAACTCAAACGAATATTTGACGCATAACTGAGCGTGTAGTGTTTACTTTGAGAACGTATTAGCTTTGCATGTGAACTGAAATATTTTCAAGAAATGTATTTGATTTCATTGAAAATGCTTTGAAAAGGTCAAAGTACTCTAATAAGTGTGTTGCGTGATTGTTTCTTGGTAATTAATCAGTACATGCATCTTTTGATTTTTGTTTGATGTTTTGGTAAATTAAAGTTTTTACTTCTTTATCATGTCACACTGCACGTGTTGGCTTAGTGGTTATAGCGTGCGTATCTCATTCCTGAGGTCGTAGGTTTGATACCTGGACTGTGCTCCATTGGTCTTTCTTTCTATGTGCGCATTTAACATTCTCTCAAAAGGAAAACATCGTGAGGAAACCGGCTTGCCTTAGACCCCAAAAGTCGACAGCGTAGGTCGGGCACTGATGGATGATCACCTACTTGCCTATTATATTGACAATGATCATGAAACAGATACAGAAATCTCAGACAAAGATCTTATAATGTCACTCAAAATATACACACTTTATTCATCGATTTAAGTGTTGGTTTTTTATCAAACTATTGGCTATCTATTAACGCATTTAGTTGAAACTTTTATTTACGTTAAGTTACGTTAAGTTTTCTAAATAATTGTTTACTTAATGTTAATAATTCATACCTAACACAAACAAGAAGCTAAATTGTTGCCCTTTTTCAAAAGCTTTAGAAAGTTCTCGTAATCAACCTGTAATGTAGATTAATAAATTACGAGTAAAAGTAATTCTTATAAGGCTTTTACGGATGTTAAAGTAGTTATAAAAATAAACCTAGCTTTAGTTATAAGTTCTAAAGACGCCTTCCTCCCACTGAATGACTCATCAACACTTATTTCCCTCGAGTTAAAAGCCTTTTCCTAGCCTTCTCTATCCCTGAACATAATTTTAGTTATCTTCTTAACAATTATTCCTATTTTTAACTTTTAATTTAATTGAAGGAGGTGGAAGCGGGCATGGTGCAACTCGTGGCCCAGGTACACAACTTTTCGTTGTTTAAAGGTGATATTGAAGATTTCGTTATTCTCTCGGTCTATTATGCCTTACAATATACCTAACATAATATGTCTGCAATTGTATGAATTATTGCCTTACGTAGTACATAGTACGATCGCTTAATTGGAATATTACTTTAAGTTTTGTAATAGAGATAAGTTTTCAAATTGCGTAAATTGCGTTAAGGAAGATAATGAAATTGGTCTTAAAACAATTGTTTCCTATCGGCTCTCACGTGTTTTTCAATGGTCTACCAAGTGTGATGTTCATAAGCGATCACGCTATGGGTACAAACTGAGATGTTTTTTTTTGATGCGTTACCCATACCCTCCCGCGGCACGGTTGCCTGATGGTGAAGGGTTATGTGGGACTCGCTGCTGTGCATACCCACAAAAACCTCGCGCCTCCAGCTATCGTCCGAGCCAGGACACGGCAGCCTTGTCTGCATCCTGCCACGCGATCAGCCGTTAAAGTCACGGTCCTCTACGGCCACGAATGATCTGTTCCCCCGCTGAGATGGTCTATCATAAGACCTAGTTATCCCCTTGCTTGTAAAGAATGTTGTGATCAGAACATTTTTTTGTAACCGCTTATACTTGTTTGGTCCGTCCAAGAAAATAGAAGGTCGTACGAGTTTCCCCCGACACTCAGGTAATTCTAAATCAATACTCTACCGATCGTTTAAGTCCCCTTCGTCAAATGGGAGAGGTTTTGACGTGTCGTGGCTTCGGGTCCCTTCAGACGTTGCGCGATTTCTTCTAATCATTAGTGGGTTTTTGTTACAAGAGTGTTGTATTTCATTCTCTTGTATTAACGAATAAATTCATACTACTTGATCATACTAACTTACTAAGTAACAGGCATATTTGTTTCTTAAATAACGTGCGTAACACGGAGGCAGATACTTTATATGTAACAGAAATAATAATAATCAAAATTTATAATAATTTATAATTATGTATTTTGATTATTTAAAAGTAGAAAATAAAAACAAATTTAAAACGTTTGGTTCCTGTGGCAGTTTAACGCTGGCAGCATTTCCTCGCTGTATTGCGATACTTATTCGTTGAGCCAGGAAAGTAACAGCTCTGGGGTCACCAGTACTATCTTCCAGGAGCCAACTTAAAGATTTAAGTTGGTTGTTATTATACTATCCACAAATCCACATACATACCACTTGCTACGGTACTGACATACTTCTCTTACTTTTTCATGACATTCACCACGCAGCGTCATTTATGAGTACTTTTAACTTGTACCTTCTCTAGTATCTCTTGGAATTGATCCAGGCATGTACGACAAGGCCTACGCTACCCGATTCACCATCAACAGTTTATACTATTTGTTAACCCCTCATTTTGACCTTTACACACACATTGCTCATGTATCTTGCTATTACATCGTCTATCAGGCAATTTACATTTATACTTACTTCTTAACGCTTTCATTTTGACGGCATTTTTTCTTCTTTCATTATTTCTTTACCACACCCAACATTAACTGTCATACGTACGGGAAAATACTGCCCTACGGCCTTATTAATTACATCAACATCTTATCATCAGTGTTGGCCTAGTGGTTGCAGCGTGCGATTCTTATCCGCGAGGTCGTAGGTTCCATCCCCGGCTGTGGACCAATGTACTGTCTATGTGCGAATTTAACATTCGCTCGAACGGTAAAAGGAAAACATCTTCAGGAAACTTTCTTGCCTTCGACATTCAAAGTCAGTGTCAGGCACAAGAGGCTGATCACCTACTTGCCATTTAGATTATAAAACAGATACAGAAATCTAAGGCCTAACCTAAAAAGGTTGTAGCGCCAATGAATCATAGTTTATTATAATAACTACTGGTTGCTAGGTACTATTATTTCTTACAATGATGAATAAACAAACTGTGCAGTACTCGTGTACACCAAAAACTAACGTAAACTGTTTCTAATAGCGTCTAATCCCCGCGCGTAATCTGATGTGTTGTAACGAAAAAAATTAAAAGACGCTTAATCGTCGCGGCCCCTTTTGATTCTGTCAAAATAAAGTTATCAGAAGCGTTCTCACGCAAAGTGTACAAGTTAACGGTTAAAGGAAATAGTTTAAACTTAATTTGAAATTTGAGAAGGGTAAGTTTTCAGTTGTATGGAGACCTTTAAACTAATATTAGTTACTACTATATAGACTACTATACAAACCACAGCGGATTTCAAATGTAACTTATTATGATTGTATTATATTTTTTTTGTAAAATAAAGAAATTAAATAAAAAAATAATAATATAATCCATAAATATAGAGAACTACTATATAGTAGTTCTCTATATTTATGGTTTAAGATATTTATTTCTTAGTATTGTCTTTTTTTTAAATATTCATTGAAATATTAAATAGTATTAACGACAATTAGTATAATATTAAGTGTCGTTTGTTTAATGTTAAATTACAGTTTTCTTTAATTTTTTAATGTTTTTGTGTATTCATGTACCTACTTACTTATATTTTCTGTTTCATATGTATATTGACTTAGTGTTTTGTTCTATAATATGTATATTAGCTGTAAGATTACTAATAAATAAGAATAATATTTACTAACAAAATCTATCATCGTCATCAATAGCTATATAACTTGTGGCCCTTGGTCATTAGCCTCTTCAAGTATATTTTGCCATCGCAATCTATATAGTGTTTCTGGCATCCAACTTCGAACCCCTATTGTTTCGAGGTCCTTGACAACTCCATCCCACCAAAGCAGCCTCGGTCTACCGGGTTTTCTCTTCCCCCAAGTTGTGAGTTCAGTAAGGACCTTGGGTTCTGTCGTCCGCCAGTTGGTGCACATGTCCCAACCACTTGAGCCTGCTGCACTTTATGAATTGTACAATGTTGGCGTCTTCAAGGATGATATGAAGTTCTTCATTGTAGCGAATACGCCAAACACCGTCGTCGCAAACAGGACCAAAGATTCTTCTAAGAATCTTCCGCTCGGAAATAAGGAGAGAAATCTCGTCTTTCCTGCTAAGGGTCCAGGTTTCACCTTAAGTGAGCACTGGTCGCAGCAGAGTTTTGTGCAGAACAAGCTTGTTATACTTTCTAAGAAGTCGTAATCGGAAATATTTACGAAGGGCAAAGTAGCAGCGATCTGCTGTAACAAAACGTGTTTGTTTTTGTTTTTATTTAATATTTTATTGTATTTAACAGATTATTTAAACTAAAGTAGATAGATTCATCAATTTGACAGTTTTTTTCATTTTATAGCAAAGTTAACTTTCATATTAAAAATTTGACGATAACAAACTAGTGCTTCTATATTTCGCCGGATAATTAATATTCGGCCTTAAAACGAATATTAAATTATAATTAGGTAAATACGTTATTTAATACAATATATTTTATTGCATTTTGTTATGTTTTTTTAAAATTTCAATTTAGGAGTATTGTGATGATATTTTTGTTAATTTAGTTATCCACTGCTTGCTTCCTTAGTATGGTTGATTGGAACAGATCGCTTATTAGCGATAAGGCCGCCCGTTGCATCTCTAATACTTTATGTTACTGTAATGTAACGAATTTTTATTGATATTTTAAACTATACGGTTTATTTAACATTAATAAAAGCGATATCGATAATTTTGTTCTGAAATTTATTTATTTTATTGTTTAATCGACATCACATATGATAATAATTATATTTAATTAAAAAAAAAAATTATCTCGTCAACAACAAAAATATATCTCATCGAAACGAAAATGCGAATGTTCGTTATCCGGCGGCATAAAGCCGAATACCGATCATTCGTTTCGCACCCATACCTTCGCGTGTCGTATATTCATGATTTATACAGTACGCAATTTCCTCCCCATCTCACGTGTTCGCGATGTGACGGTGCAAGGGAAATGGAAGTGAATTATTGTCACCCATTGTACCTATTGCGACCGTTTTAGTTCGAATTCTATTGACTTCCGTATGAGGTGCTAAATCGGCTGTTTCGTATGCTTTTTCTCTCCAAGTCCAGGTCAATAATAGCCTTTAATTCAGATACATTAACATTTCATCACGATTCTATTTCAATCTTCTTTTTGTGTGTCGGTGTGCCGTTTTTTAAAAAAAAAAAAAAAAAAAATGTTTATTATGGAACATAAGATACATGTATCACTTATTCCACGTCATTAAATTTGTAGGCATCCCTACTCATCGGCAAAGAAGACAGAGGGTGTAGGCCGAGAGAAAAAGCCGGCGTAAAAAACTCTCGGTACTCTTTTAAACCAGCAAATCATCAAACAACACTTATTTAAAACAAATATCGCAAATTAATTAGAAGCAATGATTTTGGCAAAGACCTCCCCAAATCCCGCCATTTCTCTCTGCAATGTGCCACTCTCTGCCATGTACCTGCTGTTTCTTTAATTTGGTCTATCCGCTTCCTAAGTTGTCTCCCTTTTTTTCGTTCGCTGTACCTTGGGCACCAGGTCAATATGATCACTTACATGAACACAAGCACTCTGAAATAAACGAAGAGTTAGAATGGCTACACTCCTTTTTTTTTTTTTTTTTTTTTTTTATGTAATAGGAGGCAAACGGGCAGGAGGCTCACCTGATGTTAAGTGATACCGCCGCCCATGGACACTCACAATGCCAGAAGGCTCGCAAGTGCGTTGCCGGCCTTTCAGGAATTGGTACGCTCTTTTCTTGAAGGACCCTAAGTCGAATTGGTTCGGAAATACTTCTGTGGGCAGCTGGTTCCACATAGTGGTGGTGCGCGGCAAAAACTGCCTTAGAAAACGCTCTGTTGTGGAACGACGGACGTCGAGGTGATACTCCTGCTATAGTTCAAGTCTCTTTGTAGGTTTGACCGTATTGTTTGTGTATTTGTTTAACCCACGGTTTCCCGTAAGCCAGGGGGTTTGATAGAGTGTTAAGTTTTGTAAGAAGCTTTTTTGTTATTTCTCAAGGTCATTGAAGTTATGTTGAATATGTGTATTTATCAATTCATAACTTGATTTTAATTCTAGACTAGATAGACTAGATAGACTTTAATTCAATTCTTATACGCACTTAATTGATTTTACATATAACTCATATATCACTGCAGAGTTAGACGAAGAGTTGGTTAGTTTTTCCACGACCTGCGTAACTCGGACCTCGGCTTGGGTGGTCGTGGGGTTCCTGGAGGGCGGAAGCTTACTGGATTGAACGAAGTAAGGGATCTGGTGTTGGGGATTTTTTATTCTATTTGAATTTCCTTTACCGCGCGGGTCACAGGTAACGCGATGGTATCATCAGCATCGGGGCTTTTTTGGCGAAGGCGTAGTGGAAGATGCTTTTACGCATCAAGGGCTTAGAAGCTTTGTCGAAGTGACGTTTAGATATTGTCAACTTCATTCATTGGGATTATAGGAGGAAGTAATCTATTCCCTCATCCCACTTGATCTGACGTCTGACATAAGTACAAAAACAACAGAACGAGTAACAACTACTTTAGAATTTTGAAGAATGATATTTCATTAATCGGGTTGGATTTGTTTAACTTCATATATAACATGATAATATGCCATAATAATAATTACAAATAATATCATATTATTTTGATATTATACGGGCGTTAATATATAAATCATGTTTTTAAGATCTATAAATCACGGGTCACGAGTGTCTTTGATAGATCGAATAAGAAAAGTTGAAAGTTATTTTACACGTCTAACTTACTATTATACCAGTTAAACGGTCATTTATCTTCTAAAGAAAAGGTTACTTTTTTGTTGTGGTAAGTGCGAATGAGATGTAATATGTGGTCTCGCTCGCACGTCACGCTATCCGTGCGTAAGCGTCATTCAACTTAAATTACAAGATCTTTGCTCTCGTTTGGTTCCCGCCGAATAGTACGGGAAAACAACGTTATATACCTTAAGGGGTTTATATGCGCGAATTTAGCTTAAGTTACGCTCAAAATTTTATTGCATTTGGTTCTGAAATCTATTTTAAAAAATAATTGATTACCATTTGGTGATAACGCAGACTTTACTCCGTCATTGTATTAATAACTTCAATCACAACTTCTTTCAAATCGATGATAATATATGGCAATTGATAGCCTTGTGGCTTCAGCGTTCCACTCTCATCCCTGAGGTCGTAGGTTTGATCCACGGCAGTGCATCAGCGTGCATTCATTCTATGTGCGCATTTAACATTCGCTCGAACGGTAAAGGAAAACGGTGGCGGTGTGTGTCAGGCACAGGAGGCTGATCACCTACTTATTAGATTGACAAATCATAAAACAGATATAGAAATCTGAGACCCAGACCTAAAAAGGTTGCAGCGCCACTGATTATTATATATGGCAATAGAAGAAATCTAACCTCGATAATATATTTCTGTAAATGTAATTTTCAAAATCTCTCCATAAATTTTTCGAGGATGGTGTACTGTGGACTCAGTGGCTTTTCATACGGAATCTTGCCGTTGGCCTGAAGGATCTTAACAGCTCAGTTCGGGCTGTTTTGGTGAGCGTAGCTGTTGGAAATGAATGCCCCAATGGCTAAGTTCGAGAATTTGTGTACATCCTTAGCGGAATTTGTTATCAAACACATCATAAGGTGGCTTCAACGGTGTTTTTAAGCTATTGAATAGATTTTATTGCGGGCTTTGAGCGCAACCACCGAATCAAGAAATTCCGTAACGAAAATAAAAACCTAACACACGATGACGTAATATAGGTGCAGCCAATACGCGTTAGAGCGGGACAGAACGCATACTGCGTCTCACATCGGTCTGGCGTGATCGGTGACGTACCGCAGGTGCGTTAGAGTGGGACAGAACGCATACTGCGCATTCACATCTTATTGACGAGATCGATGACGTAGAGTAAGCGCGGCCGGTGCAGCCGGTACGCGGTAGAGTGAGACAGACTATATAGGCGTGTTAGTCTGAGTCATGTAGTGTGGTAGAGAGCTAGATTGAATTAATATCAAAGAAAAAACTTGTTTTATTATCAGTTCAGTAGTAAATAACCTATAACACACACTTTGTCTATCAAAATAACATAATAAATAATGCTTAAAATTTAATTAAGTAGAAATGTAACGGGATAATATTCTAAGTATGTCCTAGCTATTTAGATCTAAGTAACCTTTCCCTACGACCTAGGTCTTACAAAACCTGTATCACAATCGTTGCAACGTTATCAATGCATACAAAGTAATAATGCACCTAGATACAGATGAAACCCGCCCTATGCCTTGCACAATACACCAATACCATCACCCCAGGCTGTATTATTAGCAGGCAAAAATCACTCTTATACGTATTACATAAATATCAAAATACTATAACAGAAATTGTTCAAGCTCCTATCTCCTTTCAACGTTTGAGTCGTACAGTCACGAAAACATAAATAAACTAAAATCAACAACCGTGATCTATTTTATTGCAAAATGTAGTGTATTGTTTGGAAATAAAGTTCAAATTTATAAACGC
The DNA here is from genome assembly GCA_963693345.1 of Pieris melete. NCBI lineage: Eukaryota > Metazoa > Arthropoda > Insecta > Lepidoptera > Pieridae > Pieris > Pieris melete. Next base: position 569,335 of record CAVNZK010000032.1, on the reverse strand, counting down.
AATACAAGGAAATATCCCATATATTTCACGCATTATCGTAAATTATGTAATATAATAAAAAAACTAGCTGTACCCTGCCACACTTCGCAGTGGCACATTGTGATTGAATGGTTCAGAAATGAGAAACAAAACAAAGAATAGATTTCATATAATTTAAATTTTGCAATACTTGTGGAAAAAGAAAAATGAAAAAAAAAATAGATAAAACAATCCTTGATGTGGATTATATCATGCTCAAATTTCAGCTCGATGAGTGCAGAACTGTTTGAGTTTTTGAAGCGTACACAAACCAACATAACATGTATATACATATATGTAGATATACTCTTGTAAAGTTTTGTCTTACCTACTGATAATGCGCATTTTCGACAATTCTTCCCTAATTTAACCCAGTTCAAATAATTCAGTTAGCAGTAGAAGACTTACATTTCCGTCTCCATGGATCATGGATGTTGTTAAATTATGGTTTTCAACGTCATCTTATTGATTTCTGGATCTTTTTGTTAAATCTCTTCTATATAGGCAAATTCGTGAGAAGTGCGTGCAGCGTGACTCACCTTATTTTTCTAAGACGAGGTGATTTTTTCTTTACCACATGGTGGCGGTTAAATGAAATACATTCACAACTAGAACCGGTGTCCTCAGAATACCGTGTTTGAACCTTTAAATTGCAGCTCTGACTGACGCTATTTACAACAAATATTATAGTAATATCGTTGAACAAGGTCATAGTTGCAATAAGGTGAATGATCTTATGTCGACCCCAAGTCGGGAAGTGGCAATTATGATACGATTATTGCAATCTATAAATAGTCAACATTATTTATTAAACTACATTTTGTCTACGATTTATTTCGGTTTGACCAGAGATAAAAACGCTGTGTAAAAACATTATAAAGGTACTCGAAATATCTTATTATTAAAGCAAATACCTAAAAGTAGCAATCAAATGGCTGTGCAAAATATATCGATTTAGGGTTAGAAAAGAGCGTACCAATTCTTAAAACGTTGGCGACGCATTTGCGAGCCTTCTGGCAATTAAGTGTCTATGGGCGGTATCACTTAACACAGATAAGTAGCCTGGCAGTTTGCTTTCTGTTATATAAAAAAAGTGCGTGCGTACAAAGTACACATGTCAGAAGTAAAATTTCTTTGGCAAACTAATTTTTAAGTCTTGTTCATATTTATACAAATATATAAATTTCCGAGACTTAGAGGAAGGGAATATGTAAGGAATTTAATGAATTTAATTGTTATTAAAATATTAAGTGTCGAAAATTTATAAATAATAAATTTCGTTGCACGTTTCAATAAATTATTTTGCATAAAATTTAAAATGCCAATATTTCATAAATTCTCTTTATGAAATTTTAATTTTAAAAATAGAATTTCTATAAGGTAATTCACCCTTCTCACTCTCTTTCAATCGGTCTCAATTGCTCTCTCCCTTGACTTCGACGAAAACGCTGCACGTCTTTGTGACGTATTCGTAAAAATTTTACCCTCATGCGCCTAAAGAAGTTTCATTTTTTTTAACTTAATTTGTCTTATGCATAAAGTACATTTATGTTATTAATTAATGTTATATTGCCTAAATATTTCGGCTATAAATAAAGGGTTGCTTGAGAAATTCATTTAGTAAGAAATGCAGTATTGTGAAAATGCAACTGTGTCGCTCAACATGTTACCGGAAGCACAAATGTGTGCTGAATTCATAATTTAATTCTTCTGTTAAAATAATATTTCCACTTTATAATGCACTATACCTACGTGAAAAATAGTATTATTTGAATCGAACGAATGGCGATTAAAAAGAGTAGCGGAGAGTTTATTGCCAGTTCTTCTCTCCCGTTCTACGCCCTTGATTTGAGAACTGGCAGTAAATGTAAAATTAGAAGCATTAATATGTATTTCTTTACTGACAAGTCATAAGTGTACATTATGTTACCTATGTGATTGAATGATTTTTTACGTCACTTTTACTTACAATTAACTATAAGTACACTATTGATTAGTTTATTTTTATGTAGATTCAAGATCATATCCGAATGTTTTGTTCAAAATAGGTATTCAAGCAATTAGAGCTCGGTGTAAAATGAAAATTGCATTGCATTGTATGGGTCTATGTCCTACTAATATTATAAGCGCGAAACGTTGTAAGTATAGATGGATGTTTGTTACTCTTTCACGTAAAAACTACTTAATGGATTGTAATGAAACTTAAGAATGATATAGCTTATACATCAGATTAACACATAGGCTACAATTTATAAAGATATTGTGTAAATTGTCCAAATGTTCAAGTAAGTAGGAAAACACTACCATCTGTGAGCAATTCTAGCGTTCGCTGCCAAAACCGCTAGGGTTACACATATATAATGTATGTTTGAAATGTTTATCTTAAATAATCGTGCAAAAAGCCCGCCACAGTATATATCTATGACTTATGTGTAATCCATTAAAACCGAAATAATTATATGTACAATTAAAATTTATAATTGGTTTCAAATGCACATTTGGTAGTAATAAATTGATTCCTAAATTAAATTAGATACTTTTATAGCTTCTGGTATTAAAAGGAGATAAAATATGTCTTTCACGCTACATCATATTTTGGACAAATATTATTTTAATCCTGCGCACACGAAGTCTGGTCACCAGCTAGTATAATAATACTTCTATATCTTAGAAGATGTATATATACTTCTAACATATGTGTTCATAATTTCCTTCAATCCCAAGGATTTGTAGGAAAAGGAAGTCGCAGAAGCTTCCCCTTATTCTCATGCTCTCAATTGTTCATTCCTAATGAATCAATTTAGATTAGGTCATTGCGTTTTATGGCACCTCCAAGAATTGTTTATACGCAGTTTAATGACTTGCGCAAAGGACGATCATCAAGTAAATTACTTTACGTGAAATTTATTTTGGTTTCTTTAAGAATTTAGAGAGGAAATATATTAAAATATCAATGTATAGTCTGTATACTTATTTACAGTCTGAAGGCAGCAATCTTGCTTCTAAAACAAAGCGTGTATAGGCTTTTACTTCGAAAGTACGGATAAACTATATTATATCCGAATCACTCATAGGTTTTAAGATATTGTAATTCAATGTATGTCAATAACTCCTGAGAGTGATTGATGAGTAATGAATCAGTGATATTTACAGAAATTACATTTCACACAGTTTCTAAGGAGTCGTTTAGTTCTAAGTAGTCATTGATAGTGGTAAAAAATATACGTAAAATTAGTAGCCATAATAAAATATGTTTTGTATGAAAACCTTGGTCAGTCTAGAATAGCATTCGAAAGAAAACTATACAAATTGTATGGCGAAACTTTCAGTTGTCGACTGACTTAATAGTTTTTTTAGTACCTACCGGGGGCAGGAGTAACGTGGTAGGAGACACTTCTAATGTTAAGTGATACCGCCGCCCATGAACACTCACATTGTCAGAAGGCTCGCAAGTGCGTTGCCGGCCTTTCAAGAATTGGTTCGCTCTTTTCTTGAATGACCCTAAGTCGAATTGGTTCAAAAATACTTCAGTGGGCAGCTGATTCCTCATAGTAGTGGTGCGCGGCAGAAACTGCCTTAAAAAACGCTTAGTTGTGGAACGATAGACGTCTAGGTGATACAGATGGTATCTTTTATTCTTGACGTCTGATGATGAAACTCAGCGGCAGGTATTAATCCAAACAAGCCTCAGAACTCTCTCAATGATAAATGCTGTAGAAGATGCAGAGTATTGAAGACTTGACTAAACTTTTGTGTCAATTTGCTAAAAATTACTTTACTAAAAGTTAATATATGTATACCTCATTATGCACTTTTCGCCGCTACTGCTTGAGGAAAATATTCGATGAAGTGCAAGTGGGTCGGGTGTTGAATATTTATTAGTAAATACAAACAATGCTTAAGAATTATGTGGTTTTCCCTCGGGTCATTAACCGACGCGGATGATTTAATCATAACGTTATTCATAAACTAGCTTTTGCCCCTGTACCTTATGAGACGAAATATCAACGAAATATTGTGCGAGTTATTAGGTAATTTACTTAATGGTGTGAATTACGGTAATGTATACAGCCTTAGATACGAGTTATTTAAATGAAATTTTAAACATAAACATAACATTTTCTTACTTACGAAACACACAACATGATAATAATTAAAAAAAATTGTTTTTAAGGAATAAGGTAAATTTTAAGTGTATAATTTGTGTGTGTTGTGTTTGTGGTTGTAACTAGCCCTGGCTCAGCAATATGCTGTGCAGCAGACGTGTTCCATGTCTGTAGCGCAAAGTGGTTGGGCTGCTATAGTTTACGTGCTTCCATGGGGACTACAGACATAGAAAGCGGCATATAATATAGCCGTCACTTGTAGCAGTAAAACCATCTTCTTTACCTGTTTTGTGATATAATTTTTGTATTATTATTATTTTCCTATCACCAACTTTTTTAATAAATTGTCTCCGCGCTGAAACATCATTTAACACTGTAGTCTAACTTAAGACTAATAAGTAATTTTAGACCATACTAAAAAGGATATAACATATTAAAAGTGTCAATACTACTTACAGTCTCTATTAACACACTTTTGTGTACTATTTTTTCCATTTATTTTTATCACCGAGACAGATGTAAGAATCAAACCACTGAATTACTGTAGATTTTTTGTTGTTGCTGCCCTCTTCAGTAATCGATTCAGTACGTGAACAGCGAAAATTCTCTAAAAGCGAACACAATCGCGACGAAGTTAGAGTAAATAGAGTATGTTTAAACAGTCGGCTACGGTGTAGCGAGGATGTAGGGTTATCAAATAATGTCTATATTAAAAATCTAATTCACTATCTTAGTCGCCGAACTTCACGAAGGACGTGGCAACTCTACTTAATATCCGATAGTCGAAACTGATCTCTAAATGTTATGATTTTAATATTGCCGGCATCATCTAATGAAATTTAAATGGCTGTTTTAAGCGTTGTTGTTAACGTGGTAATAATGGCGGAATCAGAATCGAAGTTATGGACTGCTGAATTATACTCTGAAAATAAAACAATATAGGTTAATAATGGGTCTTGTTACAAATGTTTAGTGTTGGTAGTAATAGTAGGTGAGGTTAGTGTAAGCGTACGACCGACCAGGCTCCATAAGATAAACCACTCCTTATATGGAAATTGTATTCGTGTTTACAACAAACTATCACTGAATAAATTCGCAACTCTCGTTAAACGTAAATTAATCTATAACCATTTGTATAAATTTAATGATTTGTATGACTCAAAACTTGCTGATTAAAATGCAGGGAGTTTCTTGCCAGTCCTTCTTGTCCGCTCTACGCCCTTGACTTGTGAACTTGTCAATTTAACATTTTTTTCTGTTGACGTTCATAAGTGTACTTGCTTACCTATATGAATAAAGTTATTTTGAGTTTGAGTATAGTTAATATCCGATTGAGAAGTCACACACACAAGAGGAACTACGCTTAAACAAACAAGATTTTTTGTATGAAAAATACAAGTATACAAAGGGCCATTGGTTTTTATTAAATGTCTAAAAAGTCTCAAAAAAAGCATCTGTCTTATATATATAACAAAAAGAATATCTGTATAATGTATTTAAATTGAAAATCCGAAAATTGCAGTAAAAAACAACGCGATCGCCAGAAACGCATTTACTACTGACTGAAGTTAAAATAAAGTTAATTCCAGTATTGGTGAGATTTTCCATAGATTAAAAAGTTATCCAAATTTGCTTCCAACCCCGGAAGTATCTTAAGCTAGCAGCCCTGTTCAAGATGACAAATCGTATTCCTAGCACCATTTGCAGGCGGGTGTCGTATTATGTCCGCCAGCCACAGGGCAACGGCTGCGATAGCTCAAATGCGGCCATTTTGATTTACTGACATTGACACGAACCCCGGCGAATAATGCTCGACTATTGTTCATTCCAAATACCTATTATAAAGTGCTGGGTAGTATGAGTACGCTTAGTAAATCTTAGTAAAGGTTTAAATAGGGCCCTACAGAAGAGACATCTCTCTTTGAGTCTAGGTCTAGATTTTCTAATATATAAAATTCTCGTGTCACAATGTAATACCTACCCTCTATGATCAACGCCTATTTTTTATTTGTTAGTTAAGAACTTATAACTTGAACTCTGAGCTTTATATAGAGAAAAATCACAAAAACCTAATAAAAACACGTGGCATTTTAATTTACAATTCATCATTTGAGATTTCCATAAATTATTTTGCATAAAATAATAATATTTGATAAATTCTCTTTACAAAATTTTAATTTAAAAAATAGAATTTCTATAAGGTTACTCACCCTTCTCACTCTCTCTCAATCGTCCTCAATCGCTCTCTCTCTTTTATTCCACAAAAACGCTGCACTTCTTCGTGACGATCCGTAAAATAATTTTACCCTCATGCGCCTAAAGAAGTTTCACTTCAAAATTATTAGTAGCTCTACAAAAAATCCAATAAACACATTATAATCTTTAAACTCTCTAAACTCATGTGTTCAAATTTTTGATTTAACACATCCCGGTTCCTTCGCGGCATTTGCCGTCAGAACAAGTGATCAGCATAATATGAACAGGATTTGAAAAAAGTCAAAGTCATTTATTCATTTAGGTAACACAATGTACGCCTATGACCGTCAATAAAGAAATACATATTAAATGCTTCTAATTTTTTCTGCCAGTTCTCATAGGGCGTAGAACGGACAAAAAGAACTGGCAATAAACTCTCCACCACACTTTTTAATCGCCAAGTTTCAGAATACACTACCTCTGGGAGACTCCTGCTGAATATGTTTATTTAATTAAATTATGTGTAATAACGCCTGGCGATAAAGATTGCACTTTGACCTTTTAAAAGTGAAACCGCAAGCGTTATCTTTGTTGTACTATTTGTGTTGGGAATCCTTAAATGTTATTTTAAAAATAGTATTACATTACTCATGTTTGCATCAATAAATTATTTAGTTCTGAATTCAAATTCTGATGAACGATAAATCTAATAATTAATGGAAATTATATGCTTTGTTCACCGATGTGTTATATTCACCGAACTATACTTCTGGTAGGGAAATTTAATCATGAATGACATCTACATAAAATCACTTGAAATACATTAGTTTAATCATTAATTAATCATCTCTGTTCATCATTAAGCGTGTATAATAATTGTTTGGTTACACTCTGATCTAAATAATGTACTGTCATTACTCATGTAAATTAAACGGAATTTATGCAAATTTAAAACGTCGATTCACTCAACCAGGTTGATTTGCATACAATTAATTAGGTTTTTTATGTACGTTCCCTTGTATAACAAAACCCAATTACATTCAGGAACTATGAAATTTAATAAATATAATTATGGCCAGATTCTATGCAGCCTAGCTGCAGTAGGGACTGAGATATACTAATAATATAGTAAACGAAAATAGCTTCACCTAAATAATATGTTATATTCATTCACATATATTACTCGGTTTTATTAGTAAAAAGACAATAGGAGAAAATAGTTCTTAAATATGTAGTTTCAATTGTTTTTATCTAATACAATGCAAACGGGCAGGAGCCTCACCTGATGTTAAATGATACCGCCGCCCATGGACACTAACAAAGCCAGAAGGCTCGCAAGTGCGTTGCCGGCCTTTCAAGAATTGGTAGATTTTCTTGAAGGACCCTAAGTCGAAGTGGGTCGGGAATACTTCAGTTGGCAGCTGGTTCATAGCGGTGGTGCGCGGCAAAAACTGCCTTAAAAAACGCAAGTAACGTATTGTATGAATAAATAATGAGAATACTTTATAAAAATCTGAATCCTGAAATCTATTATAAAAATTATATATTTCGACGAGATAGTTTTATATTTTTCTGGAATATTATAAACATTTTCCTAGTATTTCGTTTACAGTCATAACAATGGCTATCGTATCCTGTCGAATGTTTGACCTCAACTGATAACGTTATCTATTAGCTATTTACTCCCACACTCACAGTTCTCATTAAGTTAATGGACCTATATTGCTCGATGTTTGTTAATTTATTTGCTTTAATTAAACCTTGATTTCATCACATATAGGTTGTTCTTTTGTTTGTTATTCGTATTGTGACTTATTTAGAGAAAGACGAAGTTAGGGAAAGTTTTTCTTTGTTCGCGCGGCTTGTGTATGAAATAAAATGTTGTTTATAAAATTAAAGTACATGTATATTATATACTTTATATATAGCTAAAACGCAACACATATATATTACTTACCATTACATTATAGCCTATAAGACTTTCAGGCATTAGTTTTCCAGAAAACCCTTGCCAAAGGAAGGCTAAGAGCCAGAAAGGTGAAGTAAAAAATATAATTTGAAATTGTGTAGTACGGCAATAACACTTCATTTCTGCAAACGGACAGGAGGCTCACATAAGGGATACCGCCGCCCATGGATAGTATCAATGTCAGAGGGCTCGCGAGTGCGTTGCCGGCCTTTTAAGCATTGGTAGGCTCTTTTCTTGAAGGACCATAAATCGAATTGGTTTCAAAAATACTTAAGTTCCACATAGTAGTGGTGCGCGGCTACTAAACGTAAAAACGCTCAGTTGTGGAACGACCGAGTTTGTTGATGAAACTCAACTACAGGTATTAATCCGAACAACTCCTCTGAAAACTCTTCATACTATTCTCTAACAATTAAACATTTCCTTCTGCTAATACTATGACAAATCAAAACTAAATACAAGTACTTGCCAACAAGTAACCAAATTCAAATCCTGACGCTCCAGTCTTGTCATCTTATTCAATCACTTTTGAAATGTGAAACATGTTATAATATTTTGATAATGTTCATTTCGATTGTAATAAAGTAAATTAAACAAGGCAAATTTTATATAAATATATTGCATGTGTTGGTTGAATGTGATTCATATGAAGTTTTATTAAACATTAGTAAAATCATGTGAATCACAATATGATTCGTAAGTTTAGTCTGAAATATGAATGGTAATAACTTCAACTAAAATTAAAAAGGTACACAGCCACAGGGACCAAACTTTCGAAATTTGTTTTATTATTTATATGGTTAAGAAAATTGTAATACTAATTTGATTGTTATGTTTAGTTACATTATTAAATAACTTAATCTAATATATAAAATTCTCGTGTCGCGGTGTTTGTGGGTAAACTCCTCCGAAACGGCTTGACCGATTGTCATGAAATTTTGTGTGGGTATTGGGTAGGTCTGAGAATCGGACAACATATTTTTTTCATCCCCCTAAATGTTAAGGTTAGGTTTAGTCCACTCCTAATTTTTATATTTTTATTTTTTTTATGATACAGAATTAAAAAATACATACAATCCCTAATTTTCACCCCTCTACGATCAACCCCTATTTTTTATTATAAATGATAAACATGGCAAAACGACGTTTGCCAGATCAGCTAGTAAGTATATAAATATGCTATATTTATACTTTTACAGTTATTATATTATTATTAAAAGAAATTCTTAGGTCTAGTCGCACATGTGGCTTTTCGTATAAATTTCTCAGGTTGCGAGACATATAGGGCTGAAGTTGTACACGTCCAATGTATGGCAGACTGGGCTCTTGTTGGATTTATGAGGTGGACTGCTCGTGGAGCTATAAAACCAAATACAGATTATAAACCTATGTGGTTTAGTTATTTTAATGTTGGACTTTCTAATTGATATTGATTAATACTTCCTGTACACAGAAGAAAAGGATAGGGCTTCTTAGTAGTCTTCGTCTGCGTAGGATTAGAATTTCGAGTAGCTTATACCAGCGTGTAGTAGAAAAAAACTACTAAAGATATTGACTATTTAAGATAAACCTTTCCATCATACAATGCGTGACTCTAGCGGTTTTGCCAGCTCGCAGATTGTAGATTTTTTCCTACTTAATTGATATTTTGGACAATATTATCTTTATAAATTGTAGGCTATGTGTCATTCTGATGTATAAGCTATATTACTGTAAAGTTTCAGTCAGTTTACTCAAATCAAGGGCGTAGACGGAAGAGTAGAATGGCAATAAACTCTCCACCACTCTTTTTAATCGCCAAGTTTTTTTGTTTTACACAGCGTTTGTAAGTAGCTGCAACCATTACACCATGTTCCACATGACATCTTAAGTAATAAATTAAAAACAAAGATTTGTCCTCTATCAGCAGGAGGCATGGTGAAATAGGAGCACGCACTTACATTCTCGTGAGAACAAGACGCAAATACATAGTCAAAATAACTAATATATACGAATTCAAGTCCGACCAGTCACCATAAGTAGCACCCATTCACGAGTATGACGCATGGCCATTTGCATGGCATTGATATCACGTGTGTTAATAAAATCTCCGTTATATCGCCTGTTTCCTAGCGTCATTTTCAGTCTTCGCATCCTTTTACGGATCTATAAAAAGGCTGTAAAATTGTTCCTGTGCCGGCTCATTGGGTCACAGGGAGATTTATATTTATTGTCCTTCATATTCCTATTTCCTTAGAGCTTTAAGAGGATAAAATTATAAATGGGTTCCGGTTTTCTTGGGACTTTTATTCTTTATTACTCGTAGTTTCTTGGATATAAACGATTGTATTTTTACCGTTAATAGAATTAAGTGTTTAAAATATGTTTTATAAACTCTGACATGAGATATGCAATTCTAGATTATTATTTTTTTAAAGTTTTCTATATATATATATATTTCAAATGAGATTTCACCTCGATGTTTGCCATTCCATATTTGAGATTTTAAGGATTTTTTAATTAAATTATGATATTTATTCTGGGCGAAAATCTGGTCTACTGTGACTTATGTCACAAATATATTATACATTTATTTATTTCTAATCTTACAATTGTTAACTAGTACATATATATATATATATATACATTATACAATTTAAATTTGATTTTCTTATTTCTTGAATAAGCATAAAATTGTGAAAACTAGAGATGTTTATTGTTGTTGCTAATGAATGAAGAAAGAGGTATATCTGTGTTAATACTAATTTATTTTTATTTGTTTCAGGTAAGTGAATTTCTATCTTCGAAACTGGCTCAACACCTGTTCCATTTAACGGTTTGTTCCTATTTATATGATCTAGATGTATTAATTTTAAAGTATTACTTTCTGCCACGCCCTATAAGAAGGCTTTTAATATGGACAGCGCACTCGTAAGCCGTAACTTGCAGGGGTGTCAATTGTCACTTTATAACTTTCATATTATATTCTATAATCTTAAAAATATACTTTATTATTTTAATATTATAAAGTAAATTTGTACTTTTGTAACAAAGATACTCAAAAACTGGACTGACATCAAAAATTCTTTCACCCATAGAAAGTAGCGGCTAAATTTAATCCCAATTTTATTTTGTTGCGAATTTAACTGTTGCTTAAGATGTGTTTTTTTCGATAATGTCGCTACTCTGTGAACTCACTCTGCGGACATATATAGTCGGTAGTGTCGGTGTGCGTTCAGTAGGCGCGCCCCCCATTGTAGCCGAAACAGCTCGCCAAAACAGCCTGAGCTGAACTATCGAGGCCCTTCAGGCCAACAGCGAGATTTCATAAAAAGTACATTCAGTAGGTGAGTCGCAAAGTCTTGGTCACAGACTGGTTCTGGCCCTTGGTATCGCAAACAACCTTGGCCGTCGTAGATATCCCCTAAGTACAATAAAACCGAGTTCTTGAAAAATACTAGGGTATCTCACCACCTTCAAGACTTTTACTGGATAGACATGCGTTCGGGTCATGAAGTACCGAAACTTAATTGAGAACCAGTAGATTTTCCAAATTAGCCAATATTTTGTCGTAGTTGAAGAAAAATATCGTTAAATCTATATATAATTGTGATGGTTTAGACTAAAGCACAAAAATCGAAAATATCTTCGTAAATGTAATGGGTAGTGTTGCTGACCGTACTTTAATTTTGCTATACTTTTACTTGAAATAACCTCGTAACTTCCTTCGAATTCGAGAATCGCGATCACAATAGAAATTCAGATTTACACAACACATACAAATTCAGTTTGCGTAACAAATGGTCCTCCTGGCCGGATGTATGGCTGGGAGTAGGGTTGCCATTATCTACACTAATATTATAAAGAGGAAAACTTTGTTTGTTTGTTTGATTGTAATGAATAGGCTCATAAACTACTGGACCGATTTTAAAAATTCTTTCACCATTCGAAAGCTACATTATCCACGAGTAATATAGGCTATATTTAATTTTGAACAAAAATAGGATTTCGTAAGATATTAGGGTTTTTCGGACACAAGATGTAAAAAATCAACCAAAAAAGTTCCTTATTTTGCGTACCCTGCCTAAACTATTAAAGATAGAACCATAAAATGTTCTAAGTAATTGTAGATCTTGAGAATTGTAAATATCTACAAAAAAGTCCACGACACACTATACCTATCTATGTCGAGTGAGGCACAATAACCATAAATGAGAATCATGGCAAAATGACGTTTGCCGGATCAGCTAGTACTTAATATAAAAAATAAAATGGATTAAAAGGGATAGTAGGGAAGGATTGCGAAAATTGGCGAGGATGAGAGACAAGTGGAAGATTTAAAGGAGGCCTACAGTGACACGGACTTTATGTAATCTAATGTACTCGAATTAAGGCTATATTTTTTATTTTAAAAGTAACTTACTATGTGAAATGAGTTGGACGCCGCCATTACGTGATTAAGAAATATATGTATTAATTTAACGATAGATGGGATAAAAAGCAACGAACATTCAATAGAAAAAATCGAATTATGTTTATTTTTATATTTGGTTATACTATTGGATAATATAACTTGGTTATATTATCGGTTATTGGTTTGTGTACTCAGTTTACGCACTTAGACTCTCAATAGGTCCGTTGTGCGTAAAGTCCTGGCTAACTAAGCAGGCCTAACTCCTTCCAAAAGCACAGAAGCCTCCTCGGCACTTCGCAGGCTTTAGTCACACATTGAAAAAGTATGAAATTACCTAGCTTTAGATATTTCTATCATTTTTCGAGAAAAATATGTTTTTACTTTGATTTCTTATATTAAAAATACTTACAAGTTATTTTCAATATACGTGATAACCCTATTTGTAAGGAAATCGAATTGTGCAATCCCACGAGTGCAACATATCGACCAATTTCGCTTTACATTGATTTATATGCGGAGTTATATAGCATACAATGCGCTTATGCGCCCGTAATGGATATCGTGGCTGAGAGAAATCTCGTGTGGATTTCTCGAAACTGATTCCGTAAGCTTCTATTATGTGCTGTTTTCTTAGTAAAACCTCTTATAATTTTAACGTTAAATACACAATTACCTAATAAATCAGTAGCGCTACAACCTTTTTAGGTCTGGGCTTCAGATTTCTGCATCAGTTTATTGATCTTTTTATATCCTAATAGGTAAGTTAAATTTAAAAAGTCATTTGACTGAATTTGTAGAATTTAATGCAGCCTTAGGTTGAGACACATTCGGTTTTTTTTCGTGGGATGCGTTACGCTTACCCTCCCTTGTGGAGGAAGGTAAGGTGGGACTCACAGCAATGAGGACACGGCAACGGCCGCCTATGATCTTGAATGATGTGGAATTGGACCTTGGTACAGCAAGAGCTATGCTCACATCAGCCGATTCACCCTGGTTTGTAGAGCTGGGGTTTGTAGAGGTCGGGTCGCAATGCTTGCAAGGACCAGGAAGCATCAGCATTCCTGCAAGAATCAGGTATGTGGTGAGTGACTCTCATTTTTGAGGACGTGGTTCGATCCCCGGTTGTGCATCAATGGATTTTATGTGCGCATTTAACATTCGCTCAAACGGTGAAGGAAAACATCGAGGAGGAGCCTCATCACATACTTGTCTATTAGATTGACAAATGAGCATGCAATAGATACAGAAATCTGAGGCCCAGCCCTAAAAATGTGGCCACTGCTGTTTGCTTTGTTGTTGTCCCATTTAGAAAAAAACGTTAATAATGTTTACTAGAATAAGCAAGAATAATAAAAGAAAAATGGCCCTAAAGAAAACATTAAGTCTAATGAAGCCTGTATACACTTGTCTGCCCTTTTAATCATAATAGGGGCAGAAATGTTTATTTCTGTTTTATTTGGGGTGTCTGTGTTCATTCACACAGGAAAATCTACTGAATAAATGGGAATGTTTATAGACATATTGACAAATACTATGTTAAATATGTATTTATAAAATTTTGCACACTGAAACATTGGCACAAGTATAGTAAATACAATATTTAATGAGACAAGCATTAGAGAGATACTAAAATTAAATTGTAAAACTAACGGAAAATTGATTTCAAAGGAAAATATTGTTGGGTATTTTATTTTTTTCAATTACATTATTGACTATCAAAAAGAAGGTTTTTAGTTTGCATATTGTAATTTTTAAATTTAATAAATAAGATTTATTTTACATGCTGGTGTCCTAAATTTGTATGTATGTTTTTTATTGAATATTTGCGTAGTCATTTATCCAGACAAATTCCATAAATTGGGCTTTGAATTGCGTCCGCATCCACCATATTCTCCAGATTTGGCCCCAGCGACGTTTCCCAGTTCTTAGCCCTCAAGAGAATGCTCGCTGGTTAGAAATTGAACGCTGATTCAGAGGTAATCGCCGAAATAGAAGCCTATTTTGAGGCTACAAATCGTACTATAACAATAGCATCGTTAAATTGTATGACCGCTGTAATCGTTGTATCGCTCTCGAAGACTATTGAATAGGTAAATAAATCAAATTCTGTTTAAAAAAAGATTTTTTGCAACCTAATATGATATCTAAGATTGTTGTGGATTCTATAATCTAACGACCTAGATAGATTGGAGCCATGATACTCGTACATTTCTTATAAAGTGGGATTAACAAGAAAAAGTTACTTTCTCAATGAAAACGATACGGATAATGATTGATGATAAGGTAATATCCAAAACCTATCGATCGACGGCCGTGGGAAATAACGGTTCATCTGGTATCGTTGGAGACTGGTTCCATTGTTCGGTTTGTGGTGTAAGGAAATGTTGTATGGCGATTTAATAGTTTTAATAAGTGTCGCTAAGTGCTGTGGTACAGAATTGTTGTGTATGGTTTAAATGATTATAATTATATTAGTTGTTTACAGTTAATATTAAAATTAGGCTTAACACCTGCAGATGAGTTTCATCATCGGACGTTGAGGTAGAATCCGTATCACCCCGACGTCCGTCTAACCACAACTGAGCGTTTTAATGGTAGTTTCTGCCACGCACGATTATGTGTGATTATGTGTATTTCCGAACCAATTCGACTTCGATCCTAAAAAGAGCGTATTCTAAAAAGACCAGTAACGCACTGGCGAGTCTGGCATTGAGAGTGTACTTTGCCCCCTTTTCATAAAAAAAATAGGAAGAAAATTGAGCAAAGGCTTTTATTATGTTGTAGTACTTGCGATTTTATGACTGTAAACATTCAAATTGGCAGAATAAATTAAAACATCCAATTAATTTCTAAACAAATTTTAATTAATACAAAGTTTAACGATTTATGGTTTGCGATAAGCTCTCGTCTAGTTATACAAATGTAATTAATTCAACATTATATACCTACCTACCGCAAAGATTTTTTTTGAAGGTATTATTGATATCTTATGGCTTGTACCAAAGAGACCTATAGAACGGCATGTCGTTATTTAGACGAACGATGTCGGGTGCTGCTATTAAGTAATTTGCAAACGGCACTTTACCTACATATTCTTTGATATACTTTAAATAAAATTGCACTATTAAAAAAAATCAGTGGCACTCCATCCTTTTTAGGTTGACCTCAGATTTCTGTATCTGTTTCATTAAACGAATGTTAAATGCGCACATAGAAAGAAAATCCATTGGTGCACAGCCGGGGATCGAACCTACGACCTCAGGGATGAGAGTCGCACGCTAATGCCACTAGGCCAACACTCTAACAAAATTGCACTATTAATTTGAAAAAATATCTTGCAAAAAAAAACAATAACAGGCTATTTGACAAAATTACAAAACATTTTAGATTATTTATTAGTGATTATAGGTGCTTTTAAAATTATAATTAAACATGTATAATTTAATTAACCTGCCAAAAAGCTCTAGTCAAGATGCACATTTTGAGTTTTTTTATTTTATTTTAAAAATAAATTTATATCATAATATTTTAGAACCAAGTTTTTATATTCATATAAATCGATCTATCTAAAATCGACTGACAAATAGATATTTCAAGACTGTCAACTGTCACGTCAAGATATAAAGTATCTTGTTGTTGTGTCATGTTCAGACCACAGATTATAGAGATAGACATATTAGAAATATTAGACATATTAAGCGCATAAAATATACAGGGTTTTGTTGATAAAGTAATAGAAAATAACAAATTGAATTGGGCGGTATTTAAAACAATTGTATGGAGGCCCACCAGTCCTTTGTAGAATGTTAATAGATCTTACAGTCGTTAATTTTTAACTGGAGTGTTCAAACATGTTAATAAAGCCAAGTATTCCATATAGATTGTATGAAGACTGCAAAAGGTCAAAATTCGTGGACTGCATTCCTGTACTTGTCAAACAAGTGCATACTGAAACATCTTAAATATATAATTGGATGTAATTATTTCGATAAAATTCTCGCTATTTTTAAACGAAAATTGTTGAACAATAATTTTAGTGTCATTTTCTTTTTAACATGTTAATTTGTTTGACGGTCTCGTGTGTACGATCCGTAGATTTTTTATTACTTCTATTAGCAAGATGAGTGATGGACTAGTGGTTTCAGGCTGCGCCTCTGAGGTCGTTCGTTCGAACGGCTGTGGAGAAACAAATGAAACCGGCATGCTTTACTACCTTACATTATCATTTACTTGCTTCTTAGGAAAAAGCTCACGAAACAGAAATCTCAGCCCAAGACCTAATGGTTCTGGCGCCACTGGTTTTACTCTTAGCAAATGACGTTCAATAAACCCGTATAGAACCATGTCATAGTAATTACTCTAAAACATGCATTTCTGTATGCCTCCTGGTGTTACCTTTATGTATCCACCTTCTAAATTCTCTTCTAAGAAGAAGCCCTGATAACAGGGCATCAGTGTAATACTTTTTTGTTAAACTTTTCTGAGTATTAGACAGTACTAAGTCGCCTCCTAAAGATCAAAGCTTATGAAACTTAAATAATTATTGCACCGTTTTAACTAGTGTGCTCTGTAGACTAGTATCTCTTTTCAGCACAGCGTAAACAAAATTTGAGAAAAAGAGACGGCAGACTTCTTTTATACTTTATTACTTAAAATACTTAACTTCGTTTGAATTTCTCAAATAAAACAATTTGTAAGTTCAAAATTAACACTGACCATAATTATCATTGATAGGAATCAACTAGTCCTTTTTCTCGGTAAGTTTTTATAAAACCCTTATTTTTTGCTCTCCACACAATAGCTCCTTTGTACCCCCGGATATTTAACGGTCGTAGGGAGGTTCGTGTGATATCGATAATTTTATAACGTACGAAACGATACGGTTATGTTTATCATGTGTAAATCGTTTTGTCGCTCGTTCACAATTTAATATCCTCAAAATAGATTATATACTGGCTTGTTTGATAGCTACTTTGGCTTATTTTACTGCATTTTGTATACCATCTGTTGAGTACTTAGTTTTAATTTATATAATCAAGTAAATCTAATTAACGCTTTAACTTAATAAGCGACCAATTGACAAGCAAATTTAGAATAAAATTTATTGATCGTTTAAAGTAAAATATACACAAGGCTCTTTGAATCATCTTCTTCAGTCGCTTATATGTTGGTTGTGTTAGTGGCGCCGCACAACTTCCTCCACTCTCCCCTGTCTTCGCAAAGCATTTGCGCCTGACGGTAGGACCTTACGGTACATTTACAACGTAAGGGTAGAGTAAGGGCTACTTGGCTTCATGGTTTTGTCTGACATTACACGGCGTTGATGGATGTGACAAATTTCTGTTTGTGCAATTCAAATCCACCACCGGACGTTTTACAAGTGCTCGTTGTCAAGACATTACGACCACTTAGTAATATAAACCCAGTTATGTTTGCGATAATTGTTCGTTTCTCGAACGTTGTGAAGACCCAACAGAATAGGCTATCTTCTCCCTTCTTTCTGGGCAGTATCTGAAGGGACCCCTTATCGATATTTAGAAGGCTTAAATATTTGTATGGCCATAGCTTAGTAAAACAGAGTGTAAGTGGTTCAAATGTCTGTTTTTCTAATAAATGATTATCAAATCCGTGCGTATCATTGTATTATGTTTTTGTATCCGATGTTGGTGACTTACAATTAATTCAGGTCATGTTGACTTTTAGGAAGCACATGTAGTATCTCGCTTTGTGTCATAAAAATATCACTATAGTGGTAATTGCGCACAGCCAACATACGAACACATGACCTATTAACCGGCTTAAGAGTCTCATGTTTAACAATCTCAATCTTATAAAGAACTAGCGGACCCGACAGACGTCCTGCATGATATTTCAAGCGATTACGATCTTAAACAAAGTATGAAAGTACCGACTGCAGTGCTATCTGCGGGCTGATTTGTGATTCAAAACCATCCAGAGCCAAACACATACAAAAAATCCATTTAAATCGCTCCAGTCGTTTAAGTCGAGTTCAGTGACATACACACGTACAGTAGAATTATATATATAGAGATAGTTGTTCATTAATAACATAAGAACCGTTATGGTTTTTATTGATCGCTTTTCAAGCGGAAGCAACGTCATATTCCTATTAAATTTTAACGAATGAGCGGGTGAACTGAGTTGTAAATTTGATTTATTGGTGTTGTTTTGATGCAATGACCTTCAAGTTAATATAAATATAAAGAAATAGAAATCGAATCTTCTATTTTAAATAAATCTATTTTAGATAAAAATACCGTTTCAATTTTATCAGATCATAAAATAATGTTCTATATTTGGACGCATCACGACACTTAACAGTGTGATTAGACTATAGAGTTTATAGTAGAGTAGGTTTCATTAATTTCGTGGGCGCATTTACCGAAACATATGAACAGTAATACAGTTTTTTTAATAGCTGTTTAAGTAATCTATCTAATTATGGTTTGATTTTATCGATACTTAGATAACATCACTACCCTCTCAATACTTCTATGTGATCCTTTGTTCGTGTGTATTTATGGTACTCCTTTGACGTATCACTTGTACCGCAACGGACACGTCTTTCTTGATCCAACAGGTCCTGACATGATTTGAGTGAAATCATGCTATCCTTTTCACTACAAGGAAACATTGTGAGATGGAAAAAAATTACGTAAGTACGTCTAGCTGTTTGGAGGATTGGATGCATAACTGCATACTATGACAATATGTAATGCTTCTATGTATATTTAAATTTTAAATATTTATTATTTTCAATATGCCTAACCTACATAGTAATAATGATTTAAAATTGATAAATAGAAAATTACAACAAATTTAAAAAGTTTGTTCCCTGTGGCAGTATACCTTTAACGCTGGCAGCATTTCCTTGCAGTATAGCGATACTTATTCGTTGAGCGAGGAAAGCACCTGGGGTCACCGGTGCTATCTACCAGGCGCCTACTTAAATTTTTAATTAGCCCCTGTGCACTTGAACCCAACGGCCCAAGAGTCTCTACTCCAAAGGGAACATAATCAAAGTTGTAGGAAAGACTCTTATGTTTGAGCCGTTTATTATTTTCCGCCTGCTTTGCGGCCGCTTTTGTGCTGGTCCGATTGAGGTAAGAGGTACTGCTTTTAAGTAGTTCCTGAACTTGTGTGAATGAATATTGTAATTTTTGTATTAACAAAACTTATAAGTACACTAACACATACAATCGGTGTAGTAAGTACACTAACACATACAATCGTTTTTTTTAAATAAAGTACTATGTCGTCTCTTTCTGACAAATTCTGTTAACGCTGTGAAGAAAAGAGACACATAATTTTTAAAACGGTAAAAATTACGAGTTCGACTTGTTTAAAGCCATTTTGCTTAAAAAATATTATTTTTATTGTCTTCGGTTATGTATTTACTAATTATATGTACAGGTATATAAACTATATCATTAAGTCGTCATCATATATACGTATATGTCATTAACAACTAGCCTATATATTATTAGAGGTTTCTTATTTTTTTAACTTAGGCTCTTTCCATGCGTTTTTGTCATCCCTTTAAATACAAAGGAAGCCTTAAATACCATATTAAATTCACAATATTAATGCATATTCTACATCATAAAAACGACGTTATTAATTTTATATTTAATATATGAAATAGTTGCAATATACTTTATTTTAACCTATAATGGCTATATCTAGTATTGAAATGTGGCAATACTGCCATAAGCACGTTGTAAGGATAGCGTTCTCAAGGGTGTCTTGGTAAGATTCCAGGAATTGTGATAAAAACTCCACGTTGTCGATCCCCGAGTTAGTTATCTGCTGAGGAAGTCTCGTGTGTCCTAACTTCTGCATATTCAACGATACTGCGAATGAACGGCTTTGATACTTGAATTCAAATTTAATAATACTAGATACTAATACAAATTTAATTATAATTTTTTAATGAGCGTATTTGTAGTTGCTCTAACGGTGAAGAGGAAAAAAACAACGTTTTTTAGGCACAGTCAAAAGTCTGATAAACGGAAAAATAAGCAGAAGTACAGATATCGGAAAACTTCTTGAGCATTAAACAAGGGAGTGGGGGAAAGTTTGCGCATCGCAGGACACAAACCAAGTGTGTCCCAGTGACACCTAAAAATCGCTTCTGCGCAGGCAAGGACATTTGTTCAAGATGTTTGTCGGTATCTGTGTACATATTTCAAAATAAATAATTAATTTGACCATAAGACGTCAAAACTGTTTTATAAGCGATTTACTTATCTACATCTAAGTTATTGTTTGTGTAATTTGGTTTTTTATAATTCCACGGAAACGTTTAATTTTTGACAAGGTTGAATGAATAATCACTACAATTTAGCACGCATGTACAACAACGTTTATTATAAAATTTTGACACCTAATTAATTTTTAGATACACAAAAAAAATCAACTTAATTTATTGTCTGCTATCTTGTTGACATATCAACTGTTAAGCAAGAGTTTTTTAAACCTTACCCGGTTTTAGCAGAGATTATTGTTTATATTTATTATTGATTATTATTTAACGTGTTCTACGTTAAACACTAATTTGACTTATAGTCGTTCAAGAGCGTACCAATTTTTAAAAGGCCGGCAACGCACTCGCGAGCCCTCTGGTATTGAGAGTGGACGGCAATATCGCTAACCATCAGGTGAGCCTCCTGCCCGTTTGCCCCCTGTTCACCAAAAAAAACACCTATTGCTCTTCGATATTTCTAGGAGTAACAACGGGCATTTCAAATATCAAAACTTTTGCATCCTAGTTCATAAAGTTGATATCGCCCAGTGGAAGTTGTCGGAGACTGATTATTCAGTCGTAGTTTTACGATCGCCATCGGGATTTCGGCTCCGGATAAATAAGACGAAATAAAGTCAACTTTTTACTATCTAACCGTGACTTGGTTAGTTCTGTGTTCAAGTTTTTATGAACACGGTATCACGGGTGTAGTTTAAATTATTTATTTTCCTAAAGAAACTAGGTTATGTGTGCCAATGAATTTTGCAAATGCTTTCCCACCAGTTCGCATACATCCAACTAACGGGAGAGCATCCTTCGTGAGGGTCTCACTTTGTGTTTTTTTTTTAAATGTAATAGGAGGCAAACGGGCAGGAGGTTCACCTGATCTTAAGTGATACCGCCGCCCATGGACACTTACAATGCCAGAAGGCTCGCAAGTGCGTTGCCGGCCTTTCAGGAATTGGTAAGCTTCTGGTCTTTAACTGAAAATCTTCAATGATCTCCTCCCCAAAAGGCCGGCAACGCACCCAATAAAATGAGTGGTGTGTGAAGGCTAGTTTGCCCGCCTATCCTATAAAGTCAGCCGAGGTAGGATACCAAAACTAACAACACACATGTAACTTTATTCAAATTCTCCCGAATACAACTCATATTAGCCTTCAAGTGCTCACACTAAAACAATTTCGTTTATAGTACAATCTCAAGGTTACAAAATATCTGAGAACTTTTGCCCCACTGCGAACACCTTTACAATGATTCCACCTGTAGATTAACTGTTGTGTGAACTGTAAAAGAATATGTTATGTCGCTATTACACAGTTTAACTGCGCATTATAGTCGTCGGCGGAGATTAGCCGCTCATCACAAAGCCATCTGTGCGCGGAAATAGCCCGGTGATTGTCGGTCTATGCTCTGTGGTTCCGTTTGTATGTCAGTGTGACAATTTGAGCGTGTTTTATTTGTTAAAGTAGAAATCATACGACAGATTGTGGTCTAATATGTTATATGTGTGACAATATAGGTATCGATTTTAGTTGCAAGAGACCTTGTTTATAGTATTTATAGAATTCAAAGCTAGATCTTCAAGGACGCTCTAACTATATGTGCAAATGTATTAAATACAAAATTACACATTCTGAACTGATATTTATACTAATGCAGACGTGCTGATAACAGAATAATCTAATATATAAAATTCTCGTGTCACAATGTTCGTTCCCATACTCCTCCGATACGGCTCGACCAATTCTTATGATTTTTTTATGAATATTCAGTAAGTCTGACAATCGGCTACTATCTATCTTTCAAACTCTTAAGTGAATTTAAAAAGAAATTGGGACAAAAATCGTTGTTTTTATTATTTATGATACAGCATATAAAAATACATACAACCCTTAATTTTCACCAATCAACCCATATTTATTATTTGTTAATTATGACTTGAACTCTGAAGTTTATATAGGGAAAAATTCACAAAAAAACTTAAAAAGACTCTGGGGTTGCATAGCAAAATGATCCATGTTGGTATGTACAGTAGAACCTCTATTAGTCAAACATCAAGGGAGACGCCAAAAAATTCGAGTTATAGAGTTTTCAACTTATGGAGGATTTCGATTTTGAAGAGTTTGAGGTTTATTCTTATAAATTAAGCTAAATTTCAAAGGGAATCAAAATTGAACACCTGACACAAAGCAAGCAAACACGTGTTTCCATGAGTCATAAATTTATTATTGTATACTCCTAAAAAATTTTCTAAGAAACAATAGTGTACTCACATTGTCGGCAACTTCTTAAAGTCGGTAACTTATTTTTGTTTGAACAATAGAGATAATAAATTCCAAATGATCAAGTTGTGAAGGTTGTAAAATAAAACGTTCGAGATACAGAGGTCAAATTTAATTTTTCGAGTTATAGAGTGAAAATATGTACCAAAATGGCTTGGAGGGACTCGGTGATTAATTCGATTAACAGAGGATCAAGATTTCAAGTAATGAAGGTTTTGGTGTTTTAAGGGAAGGGAACAAAACATTTTTTCGAGATTTGGAGGTTTTTGACTTATCAAGGTTCGGCTTAACGAGGTTCTACTGTACTAAAAAGGTCGGCTAAGTAAAATCACATTAAGGAGAATTAAGGTTGTCCATATTGTTACAGTTTTTTGACGTTGCACTACTATAACACAAAACAATAGCACTGCGGGAGATGTACTAAATTTAATAATGACTGTACCGTCATCGACAATAACTTACATGAATCACGAGTGATAAAAGCCGGTGAAATAACGCCGTCCTAAAAATTAAAACTATTTTATTATTTGCACGGTGAGTTCACGATATCATGGTTGACATTTATATGCTTAAATCATTTATTTTTATAAAACATACATTTAAAAAAATGACATAACTTATTAGACAACGGACGGCCTTATTGCTAACAAGCAATTTTTTCTAGGCAATCCTAGTATGGAACAATAAAAAATAAACACCAACAGAAGGTACCAGAACTGCATAAATAATTAATTAACAAAACAGAACATAAAATAACATGTAACACTAACTATAACTTAAATAAAGTAAAATCTAAAAACAAAAATGTAAAAGCTACTCCAATGGTTAATGTCATAATTATTATATGTATATTTAAGTAGCTTATTACGAGGCAGGAGATAAATTATCAAAAAGAAGATTTTTAAATAAATTAAAAGACAGCTTGTCTGTTATCAAGAAGTAAGGAGTTTCAAAGGAGTGATAGAATTCAGTTTTATGAGTAGGGGATTCAAGAATTAGATTCATCGTTGAATCATTTCTGTTTACAAGTATTAGTTTATTCCAGAGTTTGATTGCTAGATGTTTCCCATAACTTTGTTTTTATGCTAATTCACCTACTATATTTTCGTGGGCATATAAAGAAATATTATCTTATAAGCAAAATTTGATTAAGTATTACTTATTTCTGTTAAAAACTTGACCTATTTACAGCAATTTTGTCAGCAACGTTGTTTCTTTGGTAGTGGTTATGTTCATTCAAATAGTTCGGTGTTGTAGGAACCTATCAAATCCATACAGTGGATAATCAAGGCTATATATACCCTTTGCTGCATTGTTGCAAGGACAGGCTGCATTTTGTTTACCTTAAAACTGACAACATCTATGTTAAGTCCCATTGTTATTGTTATTACTTGAGTTAATTTTTGTAGTTGTTAACAATTGAGTATGTATCATAAGGAGCGAAAAGCGTGCTTGTTTTCGGGCATTCGCACCAAAATATTATTGTGTTGACTCGTACGGAGAGGGATAACATATATGTTGCGAATTAAACTATTCCTGTCCTGTCATTGGACAGGCACAGTTATGTGATCATGGAAAGCATAAGAAGATCCATGTGTGTTCCATTTTATTATGATTCTCCAACTGAAACTTTTTAAAGTGGGGAACTGATTTACATATACCCCCCGCGGCGCCTGCTTCTTAATTTTCTCATATGAATTTAATATTTGAAAAAAAACAGTGGTACTACAGTAACCTTTCCAGATCAAGGCGAATGTGTGAATGAAGGTGTGTGAATCTGTTTCATGATGATTTGTCTTAGGCAAGTAGGATATCCTTTTGTGTCTGACACACGCCGTCGACTTTTTAGGTCTAAGGCAAGCCGGTTTCCTCACGATATATTCCTTCACCGTTAAATGCCCAAAAAGAAAGAAAGTCCATTGGTGCACAGCTGGGAATCGAACTTACGAGCTTAGGACCTCAGAGCTTAACCCGCTAGGCCAGCAGTGCTAAATTTAATATATTTAGCTGTAATAGACTTTTATTTTGAAATATTCTTAATATGTAAGGGTCAATGACCTGTGCATTTAAAAGGATTACTCATAATCGTAACTATTATTATCACGTACGTTTTAAAGGTTTATTGAACTGATTTAATGTATCATTAATAGACTCATAATATGTCAGCTTATATTGATTTATATTCGCTCATATATTTATGAATATACGTTTTTTATTACTTTGTATAGAATAACAAAACCATGTGCTCTAGTACGTTAGAAAGGTAATATAATAATTAATAGTTTAATATATAGAAATATGTTTCAAGGTTTATCGGACAGATAAATTTTTGCGTCTATTTCATTCTTATAAGTTGATTATTAGGTTTAAGACACGCCCTTTTCTTTACAATTCTGTCCTTTTTGTACAAGCAAATAGTAATTAATTAAATATATATATATATATCTGTGGCCATAGGTCAGAATATGATAAATGCAATTTCATTACTTTACAGAACAACCAATTAAATATTATTTAGACATCTTGAAGGCATTATTAAAATACGAAACACTCGTTTATTTTTTTTATGGCTCTGGCATGGTTTGTGCATCAGCCAGCGTCAAGTATAAGATTTTTTGTAATTCGTGCTTGCCTTAGAACTTCGACCGTGTCCTCCATACGGTTTGGGCACTCGCCCGGTACCGCACAACCCTCCCAAAGGCCGAGAACAAATTTAAATTAAATTAAAACTTGCCCTCGAACCGGGAATCGAACCCGGCACCCCTCACCTATGAAACACTCGATATACGAATGAATGTACTTATAATTGTCTGATGTATAGACCACAGATATATAATAAGTAATTACGCGCATAGACATAAAACCAATTGGAGTACGGTCATACTTCGAACCAATGCAGGGCATATTTCATATACAGATTAAATCGTGATTATATTGTGTATGAATATCATTTGCTTTTGAATATTAGTATAGTAAAAGCACCCCAAATTCCTATTCGAGACACGTTTGGCACGTAAAATATGTCTCTCATCGCTCATCTAAACAGACTACCAACTTAGCCCTTATGAGCAATTTTGTCGTATGTCAATTGCCTACATATGAGCAATCTTGAATTCAATTGCTTTTATGGAGCTTAATGGCGGTAAATTATTATATACATCTCCAAACCAATTCGACTTATTCTCCTTCAAGAAAAGAGCGTACCAATTAAAAGGCCGGCAGTGCGCTCGCGAGCCTTCTGGCAGTCCGTGTGTCCATGGGCGGCGGTATCACTTACCATCAGGTGAGCCGCTTTTCCGTTTGCCTCCTGTAACAGAAAAAAGGTAGTCAATTGTAAATATATTTCAGAAAAACATTGGTATGTGTGTGAAGTTAAGTGTGAATATTTACTTAATATTTTTTTTACATAAATAATACTGCCATTAAGTGAATTAAAATCTTCTAATTTCCTTAAGCAGGAAATAGGAAAACGATGTTGTACGCTTTCACGTCCGTTTTTATTGCAAATTAAATATATTTACATCAAGCGAATATAAGCTTTTGTAGTTATTTTGACTATGTGTTTGCGTGTTGTTCCCACAAGAATGTAAGTCCGTGCTCCTATTTCACCATGCCTCCTGCTGATAGAGGACAAATCTTTGTTTTTAATTTATTTTATTATTATTTATTACTTAAGATGTCATGTGTAACATGGCGTAATATGCAGCTCCTTACAAACGTTGTGTGAAAAAAAAACTTGGCGATTAAAAAGAGTGACTGAGAGTTTATTGCCAGTAGTTCTCTTCTGTTTTACGCCCTTGATTTGAGAACTGGCAGTAAATGTAAAATTTGAAGCATTTAATGTATATTTCTTTTTTGACGTTCATAAGTGTACATTGTGTTACCTATATGAATTAATGATTTTTAACTTTTTATACTTCCGATATGCTTATTATTATTTAGAAAGATATGGCAACTTGGTTTTTTATATATCAGCTAACGGGCAGGAGGCTCACCCGATGATAAGTGATATAAGCCCATACACACAGATTGCCAGATGGCTCGCAAGTGCGTTGCCGAATTTTAAGAATTCGAACGCTCTTTAAGAACCCTAAGACGAATTGGTTCGGAAATACTTCCGTGACGTGACGTGAAAAGACAATTTATATCAAAAGTTCAGGGTAGGCTATATGTTTATTAAATATGCAAAAATACGTACGTCATATATTCTTGTAATTTTTAAGCATACACGTTGTTTTAGAACTTAAATAAGTCAAATTATAATCCAGCTGTGCGACGCCGGAAGTTGGCTGGTCCATAATATAAGGTTTATTAAAATATCTAATTAAATCCGTTACATGGTCGCACTTTATCACTTGTGTTACCTCAAAAGCCTTAAAAAATCACATTCACTTAGTGAGAAAATGTGGAGTATGCTAGTTGTGTTTGTTATCAAATTAATTGAAAACAAAAATATTAGTTGCTTTTTAAATATAAACTATGTAATTTTTAAGTAATGCTTTGTGCCTATTTTAGTATAGTAGATTTATTCTAGGAGTACATTGTCTTCACATTAATTATTTAACTAATGTATAAAAAATATTGTCCTTTTTAGACCTTTTTTAAAAGAGTAAGTGTGGAATTTCTTGCCTATTCTTCTCCACACGAAACTACCTTTTGGAAGGGGCAACTAGAATTATATAAAGTTATATTTTATTTCACATCCAAAATTGACATTTTAGATGGTCTAATTTGAACAAATGATTTGATTTGACTTAACTTGTAACATAAATACGCAAAGTAAAGAAAAAATAAAATGTTAAATTCAGAAGTGATTTTACAGTTAAAACCCGTAGTACAGTTTTAATTGTTCATAGTTCTACTCTAATTCGACAAAATGTCATGTATAGAGAGTACCTAAGACGCCATCGTAAGGTGACGCACTCGATATTTCACTCACGAAGGCATACTTATTTAAGGGATCAGAGGTGCCAGCCCTGATTTATTCACGGTACTCGCTAGGGACACAGCGCCTGAATTACAATTGTTAATGTTATCGATTCTGCGCGTAAATTGGGTGCGAATTTAAAATGTCTAATACTCTAGTACTCGCCAATAATAGCGAACTGCTATCATAATAATCACAACCTTTTGGGTCTGCGCCTCAGATTTTTGCATCTGCTTAGTGATCATTTGTATTCTCTAAAAGGCTTACACACAGTACAGTAGCTCATCTGCCTCTGATGAAAGAGTTTGGCTTTCGGATGGCAACACAGAATGTCATGGAATTTCTTAGGTTAGTATGATTTATTGTCTTAATACTTCATGCAATTACTCATTTTTTTTTTCTATTATATATTTTTTCCGAATAGTTAACAGGTATAAACTATGTTTTATTTGATAGAATATATTGTTTCTTTCGCAAGATTTGATTATTCCGAATAAAGTTGTGTTTTATAATAAATATAGTTTCAGTTTTCCATGCAATGCTAGTCATTTTAAGTATGAATAGTAAAAGGCTAAATACGTATAGTATTTCATTTCATAGAAATACAGTTACTATCAATGTATAAAATAAAATCAAGTATCAAGAAAGTTTAATCCACAAAGCAACATACTTAGTATTGCAAATTCAGCGATTGTTCAGCTAATTGCAAAACCAATTTGTATTTAGATTTAAAATAAAAATATGGAATTCATTTATACTACGTATATAGTTATAACATTTACATTTTGTCATAGTTTGTATTTAAAATATCAGTAGTTAATTTTTTTTGTGTTTATATGTATCTACTCATTTTTTTTAAGAAGGGGGTGTATGTAGAGGTGTAATAATTGTCTTTATAGAAATTTCGCAATTCCATTTGTAATATTGTCTACGTATCATTATTTCGTAATTCCACTTGCACGTGGATCAATCAGTCGCCCTATAACCGCCATGTAAGTCAGAGGACAATAAAGCTAGTGAATTCTATTATGGTTTTCATTTGGTGTACCTCAAACACTAAAATATCAAACTTTTAGGGATACCATACAATTTTTTTTTGAATTTTCCGCGCTTTTTCGTTGTGTATAAATGTGGTGGCATCTACAATCTGATATATAGAAGTTATATGTGGCAGTTTATTCTTCCTTCACAAAAATGTTCACGAAATAGATACAGAAATCTGACGCCAAGACTAACGCTTGCCACTGGTTTTAAGTAACTAGTTAAGCAATTATAAACGTAAGCTTGTTCATCTTATAAGTTTAAATTACCTCGTATATCATAAGTTGTACATTTAGGATAAGCATTACGGCGATGTAATGCTCTGGAAATTGTTTATGAGATATAGATCATAATGACCCATTCATTACCTAACAATGGATGTATAGTGTAAAATAGAAATTCGAAATTTCGTCAAATTGTGAAATAGATTTTGTAAGTATTTTTTTAGCACAGGAAGTTACCGCCACCTAAATATCTCAGTGGGCAGGAAACCAACACTGCTATTTCCAAAATTTATAAAATATAATCATGCACAGCGTTGCATACTGAAACTAAAAATTGTCATTAAATTTTAAAATTGTGTTTAAAAGATTATAATATAATCAATCAAATATAATCAAAAGTTGAATCAATATAATCAATAGTTGAATGAATAAAATAAAAAAAATAATCAGTGGCGCTACAATCTTTTTAGTTCCGGGCCTAAGATTTCTCTAACTATTCCATGATCATTGGTCAATCTAATACCCTAGTAGGTGATCAGCCTGACACACGCGGTTGACTTTTTGGGTCTAAGGCAAGCCGGTTTCCTCACGATGTTTACCTTCACTGTTCGAGCGAATGTAAAATGCGCACATAGGAAGAAAGTCCATTCGTGCACAGCCTGGGATCGAACTCACGACCTCAGGGATGAGAGTTGCACGCTGAAGCCAACACTGCTCTTTGTTGAATAAGTACATAAGTCAAAAGCACCACTATACAGATTAGTAAGAACTAAAAATCTCTCTCGAAATGTTATTTAAATACTGCACTAAAATTAATGATACTGACAAAATTACACTTATTTTCGTGAAAACCGTTGATTTCACTTGAAATATTCATACGGATTTATTAGTTTTGGCTAACTTTTGTCCTCGCATTGTAAATTAACTCATAATGTTAACCGAATTTCGGCGAATAAATAATGTTATGGTGCTCTGAATAATTGGGGCCAGAGTTTAATTATAATAGATATTTTGAATAGTTTTAGTCAAGTATCATTTCAAAGGGTTTTAGCTTTTTATAGAATTATTATGCATCATAATACTCGAAACAGAACAAATCTAAGCGTACGACCAACCAGATTCCGGAAGATAACCCACTTCTTACGTGGAAATTGTATTCGTTTTTACAAAAAACTCTCAAGCGAAATTAGAGAATTATCACTGAATACATTCAAAACTTCAAAAATTGATTTGCTCCAGTTCAACAATTTGTATGACACAAAACTTGGCGATTAAAAAGAGTGGCGGAGAGTTTCTTGCCAGTTCTTCTTGCCCGCTCTACATCCTTAACTTGTGAGCTGGTGGTAAATGTAAATTAAGAATCAATTTAACATCGTTTCTGTTGAGGTTCATTTTTCAATCGAAAATCTGTGCTGGCGTAAACAAAAGAAAATATCTGTATAATTTAAATGATAATCATATCAACATACCCACACTTACATACTGTATACTTGTATGTATGTATTCCATCATTATAGTGTAGTATAATTGTTTTTTGTTGTATATTATTGTTAGCTGTAGGAATACGAATTAAATCAATATTTTCATTGTAATATGTGTAAGAACTACTAATAGAAAACGGCACCAACTAGATTCGTGCATACAGTGCAGTGAAAAGAAATGAAATAACAGATATAGGTCAACGGACCGACGCAATTAATCAATTGGATACCAGGATGCGCTCGTTGTGGACTGACAGAGACCACCTACATGTACAGACATCCAGATTGAATTCACCAATTACCACCCACGGGCCCTTACAACATTTTTAATATAGTACACGGACAGTAGAGCAGGTTCGGTCCCCGGCTGTGCACCAATGGACTTTTTTATGTGCGCAGTTCGATCGAACTGTAAAGGAAAACATCGTGAGGAAACTAACTTGCCTTACACCCAAAAAGGTCGACTGCGTGTGTCTGGCACAGATCACCTACTTGCCTAATAGATTGACTAATGATCACAAAACAGCTAAAGACATCGGAGGTCCAGACCTAATAAGGCTTGCCAGAATACATTTAACAGTTCATAAAAATAACGAAGGATTTCTTTAGGTATGAATTTGAAAAGTTACGTAGATAGTTTTTGCTTTTGTTAAAATATTAAGATAATCTATGGATGCAATCCTCTATGGTTTACGCTCGGCATTCGTGATTAAATTTGCCGGGAACGGGAATGACGAGGCATGAATGGTGAACGAAAAGTTGAAAAGTGCTTTTAGTCGAGTTAGCGTAAAATTTAGTTTCAGCGCTAACTAACCCGTAGGTACACCAAATATCATACGTTTTTAAATAGGTCAAAATTTAATATGTATTTACATCTCCTTAGATGAATTGTGAATAATGAAAATTTTATGGAGATCGTATGTGCAACGCAACTATGCTTCCATCACGGCACAAAAACATTTGGAGGTCCAAAATACTAAGCCTTGTAATGGGGGTTATTAGCATGAGACCTTTCGCCGAGTCGTTTTAGAAACCTTACCGTGTTAATTATTTTATATTATTACTAGCCGCCAACGCGAACTTCGTTTCTCCTTAATGTGATTCTACTCAGCCTACCTTTTTAGTACCTACCAACATGGAACATTTTGCTATGCTATCCCAGAGACTGTTAGATTTTCCGGAATGAAAACTTTTAAGATTTTTCTGTGAATTTGTCTCTACATAAACCTCAACCTCAGGGTTGTACGTATTTTTGTATGCTGTATCGTAAAGAAATGAAAACAAAAAAAAAATCTAAAAAACAAAAAAATTTTTTTTAGGTTGGACATCACTTAGGGGTTTAAAAGATATATAGTAGCCGATTCTCAGACTTACTGAATATGCATTAAAAATACAAAAGAATCGGTCGAGCCGTTTCGGAGGAGTAAGTATGTGAACGAACATTGTGACACGAGAATTTTATATATATAGAGATTATTTTCTTTATTCCTACATACTATACAATACAAAGAATCCCCTCGTGAGTTGTGTGCTATTTCGGGCCATTCGATTGTGAAGAGCCTTCTTGATTTGTTATTATTGTTGTTATGTCATATATGTCATGTTATTTTCTCACATTATATCCTTTCTATAACATATTTTCATAAGTATCTGATCTCATATATGTGCGATGTTTGAGAGCAAAAATAAAATCTATCAATATCAAGGCCGTGTACCGTTACAATACTGTGTATCAAATCTTACCATACAATTAACCACTCGTATGGCTTTGATGAGCTGAATAGCCGTGGTGGTGTATTGTGAGAACCTAATCCGATTAGCGTCGGTGATACTGTGCCACAGAAAGTAAACTGATTGAATGTTGTAAGGTTTTCAACGAGTGATTATGGTAGGAATTGTAGTGTTAGTAGTTAGTAACGAAAATATAACACTGTTTATATGTATAACTCGATGTTCTGAGTTTGTTATTAATCATTGTCGGCGCGAGGTTGATAACTATTTAACAGTGATAAAAGCCTTAACGTTGTTTTAATGCCATATAATTGTTTTACGCGAAAAACACACCCTTTGTCCACTCCTCTCTTCGAAGACACTCTTCTTAAAACCACAGCCAGCATTGGAATACTGGGCGGTTGCATATCGAATGACGGACAGTTTCGTGGTAATTTGGAAGGGATGGCTTAATTAGCCTCCAAGAAGCTTGGTGTGCTCAGCAAGGCAAGACAGTACTTTACTCCGCGCCATCGCAAAAACCGCAAATTATGCCTAACATCAGGGCAGCGCCGCGCCGACCCCCGGCAGCGCCTGTGTGCGAAACCCATGAAGCGCCTCCTTTTCTTTATAGGGGGCAAACGAGCCTGAGGGACGGACAAAAATGGCAGTCATCGCAGCCCATAAACATTTATAGCGGGTGTGTTGCAGGCCTTTGAGGGAACTATTTATATTTTTCGGCCTATTTTTTACGAATCTTCAAGTTTCAATGTATTTTTTATTATTTTTTTATTTTGACCGAAATAAATATTTGTTTAGTTTAATATACGATGTACTTACTTAAATAATATTTTCTTAAATAGGTAAAACGTCCGCTTGCAAATTGCCGTGAAAAATAAAACGCGAATTAAATTGTTACATAGTTTATTTATGGTGTTATCTAACCGTTTTTAAGGTCAGATTTATGACATATCTTTGTAATAAATACCATCTTTTAGAAGAGGACGAAAAATATTTCGTCCCTGAGGACGATCGAACGATTAGTACTGCCCTCCGATTAATGCGGTCAAAGCTGGTACTCGGGAGCTCACGCCTAGAGGTAAGAACTTCATGTTAATTCGTCCTTCAAGAAAAGAGTGTAACAATTCCTAAAAATCCGGCTACGCACTCGCGAGTCACGTGGCATTGAGTATCCATGTGCACTTAATATCAGATGATGAAGGCTGGAAGGACAATAATTCAATACATTAAAAATTATTATTGAATTGTAATTTGTTCATGTATGTTTGTAAATTAATTAACCGCCGCCATTACTTTTAATCGCCATGTTTTTTTGTTTAATAAGATGTCCGTGACATGGAAGGACAGAATTAATAAAAAAATAATTGACAGCCTATATATATATTGCGTAATAGGAGCACGCACTAATATTATAGTACGATTACGCCCAGTTATATTCCTTCAAAGCATTTCCTAAGCTAAGCGTGAAGTTTACAATGATATATTAAGGAGAAATTGCGGACAAATGCAAGAACATTGTCCCCACTATGGGCCGCGATTGATGATCACGTGTGGGCTGCGGCCTATATAGAGTGTGTAGGTGGTTACGACGCTCCATTGTCTGTGATTATCTATGGATTGTGTGCAATTGATTAATTAAGCGAATGGAAATGCAGCTTCAATGTCTACTGTGGTTGATCGTAGACAAATCTGTATTTAATGATTTGATTCTAGTTGCCCCTTCCAAAAAGTAGATAGTTTCGTGTGGAGAAGCATGGTCACGAAACTCCAGACTTACTCTTTTAAAATAGGTTTTACAATATTTTGTATCCATTAGTTAAATAATTATATGTGAAGACAATGTTCTCCTAGAATAAAACTACTATATAGGTATGTTAACTAAAGCTGGCGGCTTCAACACATTTACACTTTGTGCTTGTGTAGTGTCTGTGAATAAGCGCGAGACGTGATGTCAAACTGAAATACAATCATAAATACATCATGAATAGACTGTCCGTCGTGTATGAGTGGACTAAAATGTATAGCATGGCAAAAAAATCATATTTTGAAACATACTGTATGTGAAATTGCATTAGTGTGAGTACTGTGAACCCGCCAGCTTTCGATAACCGACCTATACTAAAAAAAGTAATTACACATATTCCTCACAGAAAATAAAATGTATAAAAATTTAAAATAATCTAAGTTGTGTATTATAATTTGTTTTTGTCACGATTGGAAATAAAACGGGCTTTATTAATATTTGATAAAAAATATAGTTTTATACACAAAACGAATTTGATACTAGAAATAGTATTTTACGGTGAAATTGAGCTGATTCCGTGAAACTAAATTAATCTGACCCCATAAAAGTGTTGTTTCACAAATGGGTTAATTTAGAAATTATTGCTTATCAGAAATGAGGTCACGTTTCTAGTTTTCGATTCTAGGGCATAGATATCCTAAATTTTTATTGTAGAAGGAAAAATAAATGCCTTATTAACCGACTTCAAAAAGAGGTAATCATTTTGTCCTGTATATGGTTACTGTTAGAGCTTAATTTAGGAAAACAATGAATCGTGTAGAGATAATAAAAACTAAAGAATATTACAACATAGGGGCCGGTTGAAGTTTCATAAAAATATTGAATAAGTAATTATGGAGACCAACATGTTTGGGGCCATTCAAGAATCACGTAAGCAGATTTACTGAAACCCCCCCCCTGCCTCTTTTTCTTATCAGCAAAGGTAAGCTCTAAAAATAATAGTACATAGACGTATTAAAGTTGAAGTTCTTAAAAGTAAGTCCAATGTGTCGCACGCTCAAGTAGGTTTGGATTGGAAACCTATTTAAAAAGTCTATTTTATATCCAATTTATGTTAATGTTTAGTGTTACTAATACATTCGATGTTTATCTCAAAAAACAACGTTATTTACATGTGATTCTTGTCGTAAATAATATATGATGACCCTTCTCAAAATGTCTATTACCAATCCTGAAAGGTCACTTTCCTGTTAAGTAATAAATCACGCGTTTCGTTGCTTTTTAAATATTCAGAGAAAAAGTAATCGTATGATATAGTTAGTATACTTCACATCTTAAGTCGTTCCACAACTAAGCGTTTCTTAGGGCACTTTTTGCCGCACCATACGTTCGGATTGATACCTGCAACTGAGTTTCATCATCGGACGTCGAGGCAGAATACGAAATTCCACCCGTATCATCTCGACGTCCGCCGTTTAACAACTCAGCGTTTTTCAAGACAGTTCTTGCCGTGCACCACCACTATGTGGAACCAGCTGCCCACTGAAGTATTTCCGAACCAATTCGACTTAGGGTTTTCTAAAAAGAAAAGAGCGTACCAATTCTTAAAAGGCCGGCAACGCACTCGCGTGCCTTTTGGCATTGGGAGTGGCCTTGGGTGGCGGTATCGCTTAGCCTAGCCTCCTCCCCGTTTTCCCCCTGTTCATTAAAAAAAAATCCACTATGTGGAGCCAGCTGAACGTCGAAATATTTCCGAAACGACTTAGAGTCCTTCAAGAGAAGTGTGTACCAATTCTTAAAAGGGCGGCACTTGCGAGCCTTCTGATATTGTGAGTGGTCGGCAGTATCACTTGACACCTGAGAGCCCAGTACTATACAATAATACTTATAGCTGTATTTTTGATACATTAAATCCTCTTTCATGATCATGAAAAGTTACATATCTGGTTCATCCTATAAGTGTGTAGCTGAAACTTGATTCTGATATATATGACATTGGGAACCCTAGGAAATGTTAATCTAAATTATTTGTTACAATTTCACTAAATATTCTTACTAGGCTCGTTTGTTATTTATAGTATTTTATTGAAGTGAAACTTCTTTATCGGGGTTGGAAAAAAATTTAGTGTAACATTTTTTCGTTACGCGTCACGTTTTTCGGTTACGCGCCATGTTGCTTTTTGAAGTCAAACTTCTTTATCGGCGTAGGAATGATACTTCTTTATCGACGTATGGGAGAAATTTTGTAGCAAATCGCCACGTTTTTCAATGATAGTAATAATTCTATTACAATTAATGAAATTCTATAATAATCTTCGTAGTAATAAGGTAAAATGAAATATTTGTATTCAAATCTATGATAATAAAAGCCTTTTGTTAAACTTTATCTAATTTAACGAATTTCTGTAAAGTTGCATGTAGTAGATCATTTTTCGAAAAATAAGATCATAAAGAAGTTTCACTTCTTACGTGTGTACACCTAGTACACGCACATTTTTTTAAATTTACACTACTCCCCAGCGCCATTAAGTTTTTACAATACAAGATAGTTTTCAATAGCCTTCAAAGTATTTAAAAAAAAATTAGCTACAACCTTTTTAGGTCTGGAATATGAGGTATATTTCTGTATTTTTCAGTTTAAAATCAAGTAGGTGATCAGCCTCCTGTGCCTGACACACGCCGTTCATTTTTTGGTACTAAGGCAAGCCGGTTTCCTCACGATGTTTTCTTCACCGTTCGTGGGAATGTTAAATGCACAAAGGTCCATTGGTGTACAGCCGGGGATCGAACCTACTACCTCTGGGATGAGAGTCGTTTGCTGAAGCCACTAGACTAGAAAATTTTAGTTTCAAGTGACATTAAATTAATGATCTTTATTTTAATAAAATTTATTATAATTTGTGTTGGTGTAAAAGCGAAGAATTAAATTTATAATAAACGTATCTTTTTCAAATTAAAAGAAAACTTTCGCAACTTTTATATTTTATTGCCCTCGCTATGTCGAGACAATTTATGCATTTGAATATTAGATTCTGAGTAGAGAGTAATAAATAATGTAGGCTTTGCCTTTGTTTATAGTGAGACAGGAAATATTATCCCGCTTAGCTTATTGGATTTAAAAGTTTGACTTATTTATTTTCATAAGTGTAGTAGTAGTCATAGTGTAGTGTTGGCCTAGTGGCTTCAGTGTGCGACTCTCATCCCCGAAGTCGTAGGTTCGATCCCCGACTGTAAACCAATGGACTTTCTTTCTATGTGCGCATTTAACATTAGCTCGAACGGTGAAGGAAAGCATCGTGAGGAAACTGGCATGTCTTAGACCCAAAAAGCCGACGGCGTGTGCCAGGCACAGGAGGCTGATCACCTACTCGCCTATTAGATTGACAAATGATCATAAAACAGATTCAGAAATCTGAGGCACAGACCTAAAGAGGTTGTACCGCCACTGATTTTATTTTTAATTTCATTAGTTATAAGTTATGCTTATGTCAATAACAGCCTTTAGAAGGACCCTTGTAAGAAGTAGACATTCAATGTAAGGTATAATTTATGATGAGAGCCTTGTGCGATGACTTATTTTATATATATTATAGTATTACGAATTTTTTTTCTAAGAAATGCCGCTTTCTGCGATGTGTTCACTGAACAAAGAAATTTATCGATGTTTATATCTCAGTAACACTATGACTAATATAGTAAATAATAAAAGCGTTTTATTTCAGATACTTTACACGTAAACACATTTACATTTCTATCTTCTTCGTGTAGGTATTCCTGTCTGCACTGTGTCATGTACATGTACAACCTGCTGTTTCCTTAATTTGGTCTTTCCACCTTCTGAATTGTCTTCCTCTTTTGCGTTTATTTTACCTTGGGCACCAGTTTAATACTTTCTTGCTCCACTTTACTGCTACTCTTGCCATATGCCCCGCCCATTTCCACTTAAGTTTATTTATTTTCTTTGTGACATCTGCTGTCTTAGTTATTCTCTTCTTCACCCCCGTACATCGTTCCGTCTATCTTTTACTAATACACATATATTTATTTTCTTTAAATAAGCTCTAGCATTAAACTAAACGAACTCGTGAAAATTGTACTAAATAGTAATCAATCATACAAAATTTACAAATGTTAGAGTAGTTTCTATCCTCTTACGTTGAATCAATTTAATACTTTAATTAATAGAACATTGAACCTTTTAAATTGTGTATT
Source organism: Pieris melete (assembly GCA_963693345.1). Classification (NCBI taxonomy): domain Eukaryota; kingdom Metazoa; phylum Arthropoda; class Insecta; order Lepidoptera; family Pieridae; genus Pieris; species Pieris melete. The sequence goes on along the minus strand of CAVNZK010000032.1, from coordinate 530,742 downwards.
AATCTGCTAAAAATCTGCGGTAAATTACAACGTACTTTCATATAAATTATGACCTTTTTACAGTACTTCGCCAATAAATTATTAAAATCCATTTTCATAGCGCTGCGCATGCAACAAACTCATTACGAGATAAGCTTACGTATTCTTAGGGTGAACAGTATAGTATCTAAGGGGTGCACCGTCTAGGAAATAATTATTAGAATTTTGCACTAGAGTTTAGTGAACGGACGAATGCAATAAAAGAGACAGGCTTGACCGCGCCCAAGTGTACCTGAGTCTTGGGATAGTTTTAAATTACAAGATTAATATAGTATGAGAAAATAGTTGTTAAAAATTGGTTTTTGCAAATAGCGTATTTGCGATGGGGTGACGAGAATTAAAATTATAAAAAGTCTAAAAGTACACAACTGAACAGTGTTGGCCTAGTGGCTTCGGTGTGAGACTCTCATACCTGAGGTCGTAGGTTCGGTCCCAACTGTGCACCAATGGACTTTCTTTCTATGTGCGCATTTAACATTTGCTCGAACGGTGAAGGAAAACATCGTCAGGAAACCGACATGTCTTAGACCCAAAACGTCGACGATGTGTGTCAGGCACTGGAGGCTGATCACCTCTTGCATATTAGATTTAAAAATGACCATGAAACATATTCAGAAATCTGAGGCCAAGACCTAAAGAGGTTGAAGCGCCACTGATTTTTTTTTAAAGGACACAACTAACCAACAGTGATATAATGTAAAGTCTAGCCTTTTAATCTTATATGTGGCTCGCGGTTTCACTAGCATTAATTCGATCTTGTGACTTTTTTGCCCAAGGATACTCTCATTGCCAGAAGGCACGCAAGTGCGTTGCTAGGTTTTTAAGAATTTGTGCGCTCTTTTCTTGAAGGACCCTAAGTCGAATTGATTCGTAAATACTTTCATGGGCAGGTTATACATAGTGGCGGTGCGCGGCAAAAACTGCCTTATAACGTTGAACGAAAGACGTGATTTATATCGCAAATTAGTTTAATATAAACTAATATCGCGTTCCACCAGATGCTTAAGTATAAACAATATAATCACCATAATAATTAATACTCTGTAACGCTAATTATGCGTCCAATGATGATCACAATGTTGCTAATAATCCTCAGAATCCTGCGGTGTTCTCGGCATCCGACTGACATAATTGATGGTTTACTACATCTTGCCGGCTTTGTTGCCTGGGATACCTAAACTGCTTACGCCCAAATTTAGCCTTTGACGAAACTATTACATACAAGTATATTGTGTCTATGAAACGTAGCGTGGTTGATTAAAGCACTTTGTTTAAAACTTGAAGATCAAAATACACGTATAGAATTTTATAAAGAAAATCGTTTTAGAATGAGGTTAGAAAAATTACAGGTGACGACTGTTGGGTATTTATTTGTTAAAGTTCACCACATTATATATAATGCTATATCTATAGTATTATAGAAAGGCTGTGTAAAAAGGCGTAACTATAAAGTTAACGATTATCTAGTTGATAAAAGGTCCTGGGGCTCGTGCTCTAGCACTGCCTACAGGCTACTTCTAATTAAGTTGCGATATTTGTTTTAAAATAAGTGTTGTTTGATGATTTGCTATTTTAAAAGAAGAGTAAAAGTAAAAAAAGATGAGTAGGGATTTCATGACATGGGATAAGTGATACCTGTATCTTATGTTCCAGAATAAACATATTTTATTTTTTATGTAACAAGCTATTAAAAAAAATATTACCCTTCACTTTTAGATTTTACTAGTAATTTTTTATCGTAGTAGTAAACTCCTGTTAATGCTTACTTCAATCTAAAACTTTCTTTGAAATATCAAAATGCAAATTTTTTGGATGTTGGGTGGACTTTTTCATTTTAATTACAACTTGAAGTATAGTCAATAATTTCAAAAATAATATACTCAAAAGCGTAAATATACAGTATTTTCAGATGATTGAAAAATTTCATGTATATTTTCATTCTCTCAATGCTGAGTTTATTACGTTACGTCGAAACATGCATTTTCACTCTGCAGTTTTCCACTTGATGCACTTATAATAAATGTACCGTGAATATTCGTGTAAATAAACATTCACTGTCTACTCCATTACCTCAGTCTATAATGTATATTAGCCTTCGTCTTCTTGAACTAACTCAAGTAACTTTTATGTACAAAAGAATCTCTCTATTTACTTCCAGGTTTTTTTTATAGAACAGGGGGCAAACGGGCTGATGTTATGTCATACCGCCACCCATTGACACTCTCAATGCCAGAGGGCTCGCGTCGAAATAGTCGAATTGCCACTGCAATAACCAACGTCAAACTTACGTGGACTGACAATTATTAATTTATTTTACAAGTCACTTCAAGCAGCCATACTAATCTCCTAACATGGAATGAAAACTTATATTAAAATTTGTTTAAACGTTTGTTTTGCCATGTATATTTTTTCTAGGAATCATTTTTTTAGTTCAATCAACTAACTTTCTATAATAATAAAAAAAATAGGGATGGATCGTAGAGGGGTGAAAATTAGGGGTTGTATGTATTTTTGTATGCTGTATAATAAAAAAATAAAAATAAAAAATTTAAGGGGTAGACACCCCTTATCACTTAGGGGTTTGAAAGATAGATAGTAGCCGATTCTCAGACTTACTGAATAAAAAAAAATAAGAATCGGCCGAGCAGTTTTGGAGGAGTATGGGAACGAACATTATGGTACGAGAATTTTATATATTAGTTATATATAGTATAGCCTCTATCAGCAGATTTGCATATAAAAATATATAAAAAAAATTACGCGAATAACCAACTTCAAATTTAATTAAGTACTTAATATATAGATGAATTGGTAAAAATAAAATCGCTTAAATACAGGCTAACTTGTAACTATCAATAAAACAATAAACTAACTTGTTGAGGTAACACTACAAGAAAACTTATGATACACTATCTCACTAAAGAACTGAGATTTTTGTGATGTGAGATTTAGAATGTGTCTATACATAATTGATGTTATATGAACTTCACGAAAATGTAATTAAGGTGAATACTTCAAAATCGATTGAGGCCTGAATAAACCGAATTTCTGGATACCTTAATATATCTTGTGTACTCAGTGTCCCCACCTTCTTTATATTCATGGAAATGAGGAAAAGGGAAACTTACTGTTAAATAGGTTTTAGGGAATTACGATCTTATTGCGTTTGAATTGCGTATACTAGATGACTATAATGGCGTTTATCTAGCTTGACTTGTCAAATCATTATCGTGTAAATTGTTGCAAACTGTACACAGAAAGAAAGCCTACTATAATTCAAAGCCCTCGTTAAACGTAAATTAATCAATAAAGCTTTTTAAATTTGACGATTATTTAAATGATCCTAATCCTTGGGATTGATTTGCTTCAGTTCAAACAATTTGTATGACTCAAAACTTGCCGATTACAAAGAGTGGCGGAAAGTTTCTTGGCAGTAAATGTAAATTTATAATTAATTTAAAATCTTTTCTGACGTACATAAGTGTACTTGTTTACCTATATAATATGAATTAAGTTATTTTGAGTTTGAGTTTAATATGTTTCCGTCCTAAGTTTTTTACATCGTATAAAAATAAACTTATATACACGGCCAAAAAAAAACAAAATATTATTTAATACTTGTTTTGAATAAATATATATTACAGAAGTGAGTTAACACTAAAACAATCAAAACAATATTCTAGATATTCATAGACCACAAGCCCATGAACAAAAAATACCTGTGAAATGACCCAACGTGAATTACGCTTAGAAGGCTGTTACTATATCTGAAAATAGCTCTGAGCACTATGCCGTCATTTCTGAGCGGTACATGTGAGTACGTGAGTGAATGGACTTTCTCATGTACAATGGGGGAATTTCGACTAATTATTAATGTACGGCTTTGTTATAAGTGTATAGATGATTAAAAATAAATGTCGAAAAACCTAGTGCCGTACAAAAGTGATGGTGCCGGAAGTCGGTGCAAATTTTTAATTCGACGACAGTTGCAGAAGCAATATAGGTCATTTATTACTGTACGGCATTTGTGTGATTCCTTTTGGACACATATATAGATACTTTACCCGTAAACGCCGTACATATTCCCAGCGGAGCGGTCGAAAGCCAAGGGTCGCAACATATGTCTGTTTAGCATATAGGTGATGATGATATGAAACAACATAAAATTAAATGATCTTGAGAGTACTTCACAAATAGATAACATTTTCCAGCATGCCGTACATTTTTTGTGGAACACATAGGTGTATGGGGTAAATTACTTTCCTCAGAAAAGAGTCATTTTCCGGTGACTTTTATCTGTACGGCAATAACACAGGTTATTAATACTTTAGACAATCTTCAATAAAAGATAAATGTCGTACACTTTCGATAGTCCGCTACCACCGCCTACCAATACAGGGCGTCCCAAAGTTATGGGAAATGAAGGGAAAGTACCTTAAATATCGTAGATAGGGTATTTTACTAAAAGAAGACTTTATGTTATTTTTAAAAGTTTTTAATTCTGCATTCAAAGATTTTTTTTAAATTACTTGCCTCGTCTGGGAATCGAACCGACTGAAATGTAAAAAAAAACACCCCTACTTTTATGATGCCAATCGAAAGAACGGCCAAAAACTAATAACTCTTCTTAAGTAACATAGTATTTTAAAAGAAAGGAACAGCGTGAATATATCTTTTTAATCAAATTAAAAACATTATCTATCGTATTCGGCCTAAAAAATCCCCTACGAGTCTGTTACTTTAGAAAAGTTATTAGGTTTTGGCCATTCTTTCGATTGGCATCATAAAAGTAGGGGTGTTTTTTTTTAAATTTAAGCCGGTTCGATTTCCAGACGAGGCAAGTAGTTTTAAAAAAATCTTTGAATGCAGAATTACTAACTTTTAAAAATAACATAAAGTCTTCTTTTAGTAAAATACCCTATCTGCGATATTTAAGGTACTTTCCCATCATGGCTCATAACTTTGGGACGCCCTGTATTATATTTTTATTTTTGTTAAAAATATTTTTCCTTTACCTCTCTCTGCTGGTACGATAAGGCTGTAAATATACTTTACAGCCTTATGGTAGTATACTCAGATATGTACAGTTATTAATGACCTTAAGGGACACCTCAAACGTCGTCGAAGTTTTTATCAGCTGTAAAGAATAATCTGGAGTAAAATGTACGGCATCTGGTTTTTTTTGTTTATTTATATTTGTTACATATAAAATAACAATAATCTTTGAAAATATTACTCCCCATATTACTCTAGGAGCATTTGAAAAGTTATCTAAATTTCGGAAATTTCATATATTTTTTATCATAATATTTTTATTTGTTACCATTTATAATGAACGGCTATAAGGTACAACGGTAATATTTAGTAACATTATGTAAAAAAACAAGTTGCCGTACATTATTCTTTGATCTTACAGCAGTAAGAACTTGGTAAATCCTGAAATTTCGATAAATATTTAATTACACAAATATTAACTATAATATTTGGACGGCATAATTATAAAACATTATTGTCCGTGTTAAATAATATTTTGAACATGTTGCCGTACATTTTACAATGACCTTAGGGTATATGGGTGTAGGGGTAGAGTTCCGACCCTTGGCTTTCGACCGCTCCTCTGGAAATATGTACGGCGTTTACGGGTAAAGTATCTGTATATGTGTCCAAAAGAAATCACACAAATGCCGTACAGTAATAAATGACCTATATTGCTTTTGCAACTGTCGTCGAATTAAAAATTTGCACCGACTTCCGGCACCATCACTTTTGTACGGCACTAGGTTTTTCGACATTTATTTTTAATCATCTATACACTTATAACAAAGCCGTACATTAATAATTAGTCGAAATTCCCCCATTGTACATGAGAAAGTCCATTCACTCACGTACTCACATGTACCGCTCAGAAATGACGGCATAGTGCTCAGAGCTATTTTCAGATATAGTAACAGCCTTCTAAGCATAATTCAGGTTGGGTCATTTCACAGGTATTTTTTGTTCATGGGCTTGTGGTCTATCATGAATAGATTGTAACATGTCTTTGGTTTGTCGATTGTCGACACACGCAAGGCTTAGTCATAATTTTTGAATTATTTATTCTCTAATGTCGATTGTCACCCTTCATGGGGCTTAAGATTGAGGGAGACTGATTTAACAATTCATACACTACGATATTTGCGTTACCATTGACGCAATTGCTTGAATGTGTTTCTTTTATTTATCTTGAAAGTAGATGGAACGTCCAACTTAACCAGAATTTCTGTTAATGGGAGAAATGTATGGACTAAAAAAATTGGTTGTTTGTAAAGTAGGTTTACGATCGAGATGTTTACGTGATAACGTCTTATTGGTGATATAAGTTTTTGGGAAGTAAGGAATTAATGAAGATAACAATTTTTTCAAATTTTAAATTACATCTATCGTTTTATTCACACTTTTGATGATAAATTTCGGGTGTAAAATGACAAGTTTACTTATTCGACTATGATATACATTTTTCTTACAAAACTTAACCGCACGAGAAAATCTCCATTCGTTTGTATGCCGCTAGAGTGAGATGAGACGGGAGATCTGTCCGTCTCTCTCTCGTTATACCTGCGATCGCGCTCGTGAGGTTTTGGTGTGACACAAGTTTCTGAACATGTCACCCGACTAAAACGATTTTAAAGACGTTATCACGTCAAAACTCGTGGTTAGTTCCAATAAAGTCGCATTAGCCTTCGAGGTCAGTCTATAAAATAATAATTAACTTATTTCTTTGTTTAAGAAACAAAATTCGTGCTCTTGAACTACGTAGCTGAATTTGACTTAATAATAATTAAGCCACTTTAAAACCGTACCATAAAAATTACAAATCAATTATTTAATGATTGTAATTAATTAATTGGTGTTAATTTTGCTATTATATACCTAGTCTACATTACTTCGTATTCAGGAGTATGGGCCCCTTTTGCATAAAGGCCTCCTCCTGAACTTTTAATTTGGATCTGTTCTTTCCTTCCTCCATCCGTTTCTCCCCAAAAACTTGTATGATGTTATGACGAATTTGACATATTTTATATCAAACTAGCTAACCCGGCAAACGTTGTTTTGTCATGTATATTATTTGTAGGGAACATTTTTTAGTTCAATTAAAATAACTATCTAATATACTATAAAATAGGGGTTGATCGTAGAGGGGTGAAAATTAAGGGTTGTATGTATTTTTGTATGCTGTATCATAAAAAATAAAAACACAAATTTGGGCTAAAAAATATAAAAAGTTAGGGGGACCCTTAACATTTAGGGGTTTGAAAGATAGATAGAAGCTGATTCTCAGACATACTGAATATACATAAATAAATTCATAAGAATCGGTTTAGCCGTTTGGGAGGAGTATGGGAACGAACATTGTGACACGAGAATTGTATATTAAACTATTTTTATTATATTAATTAAACTTTTAAAAAAATACGTATTTTTTTTTACAAACGTAGCTGTGTAAAATTAAATGTTTCTTTTGATATCTCCTAATTAAATTGAAATATTTCCTGATAAAATATATTTTTAACTCATTTCTAATATTCTAAGAGAACGTCTCGACAGCGTACGGAAAACTCTTTGAGTGTATTTTCTTTTAGTAAATGTTTGGAGCGGTGCACATCGCCTGGGGGCGCTTCCGGTCCCTCCCACCCTTTGGAGGAAAAACTCAGCTAATTATGTTGTATACAGTAAAGTGACTTCAGGAGTAATTATAACGTTGAAGCGTTAAGGTTGTATTAGTTTCAATTCTTGGCGTTATCATTGTTTTCAAGAAAAAGTAAGTTAGGGAAAAATACGTAGGGAGTAATATTTGACAAGTATTGTGCAATCATAGATTGTAGAAAAATGATTCGTGTTGTTACTAAAACCGTTTTACAGGAAAAACGCCTAATGAGAACTAAACCTTTTGGGTTAAAAACTCTAGTGCAGAGAATATAAGTGCAAGTGCGGTATCTAGGACACACGAAGATAGTGTCTAATCATTATAGAACACTAAGACTGTTAATGAACATTATTACTTATTAGCCATAATTATTGTAAAGGCTAGATTGTAATTCATGTAACGTGGCACTCTATTTGTGAACTTTATAATTAAAAAAAAAACTAAAACCGAAACTCAAAGACGGCTGGGTTTTATCGAGTTTTTTTTTTAATTTATTCTTTGAACTCTGAGGACTTTTATGAAGGGAAAAAAAGACGAGACAGCTGTGAGCATATAATTAAATGTTCCATATTTTTTCTAAAGCTACTAAAAAGGTAGGGTAAAAAAATATATCATGGCGAAACGATGTTAGCGGCACAGCTAGTAAGCGGTCACGAGGCTCACATCATGCTCGCAAGTGCATAGCAGGCCTCTTTTCTTGAAGGACCCAAAGAATCGAAATCGAATTGGTTCGGAAATAAGTCAGTGGGCAGCTGGTTCCACATAGTGACGGTGCGCAGCAAAAACTGCTTCAAAAAACGCTTAGTTGTGGAACGACGGACATCGAGGTAATATAAATAAGAAGCAATTATGATAGGAATAAATAATATTCAGTACATGTAGTCTAGAACGCTAGTTTCATACAAGGTTGGCTTATGTTACAATACGAAGACGTGACATGCATCACTATTGACTCCATGGTTTTATAAATTACGGATAAACTTTTGAAAATTGATAAAGTCGAATATACACGCGTAACTTGTCATAAGCGAAGTAATATTTACTTAAGTTATTTTTAAATAAACCCATTTTAATTCATACTGAACATTTATATTATCCTTTATTTCCAACACTTATAATAAATTAAATAGGTTGCCAAATATCTACCCGCTCACCGTCTTAAATAAAAAATTAAAATGTGTTAATTGATTTTAAGAACATATGCATTACAATGTGTAAGATTTGGGAACCCTTTTAAGTAAAATATACCTGTGTCAGAATTCCCAGCTCTTCCATAACAAACTTAATTATGAATTCCTTAAAATATATTTATGTATAATTTAATAACATCTTTTGTTTGTTTTTGTTTTTGATTTTTCGATTGTTATCAACACGCCTGAGTGCATGAGTGAGTGTGTGGGTGCAAATGTGTGAGTGAGTGAGCGAGCCAGTAAGTGAATGAAGAAAGTGTGTACCTACATACTAGGTCTCAATAAATAATAAATAACATAAATTATTAGTGATGCATTATCGCTAACAAGCGATCTCTTCCAGGCAACCCTTGTAAGGAAAAAACTAAAAAAAAAGAAATATTACAGGTAAAGTGCAAGAAGTGCATAACTAATTCAACAAAAATATAATGAACAAAAAAAAATTATACAATTACCAAACATTGAAAATCAATGTTTGGTAATTGTATAATGACAATTTGACAATTGTATAGTGACAGATAAAAATGCCACAACTCTTTTCTCATAGATACAGTTTATTCTTCCGTTTAATTTCCTTATTTGCATTCTTTAATTAAATTTCATTACTAAAATGACGAGGAAATGTATACAGCCTGGCATAATGGTCACCCTAAGTGCCACCGTACCTTCAAACACGGTAACTGTAAGCCATAACCTTGCGCTACTGTGAGCTTTATAGTTTTCCAAACGATTTTCCCTAGTGCATAATCTCGTTATTGGTTTACATTTAAGTAGAATACATTCAATACAATACGTGTTTATTTTATTAATTCGTTTTAATCGAATAAATAAAGGCCGGCAACGCACAATCCTCTGGTTAACTAATTAAGTGATCGTGCTCGTTTGCTACCTGTCCCATCAAAAAAAGGATTTACAATATTTTGTATACATTGATTTGACAATTATATGAGAAGACCATGTACAAAAACAAAAAAAACTACTTTACTTAAGTAAAATAGGCACATATTGTTATATAAACACAGTTATAGAAATTCATTTGCATCGGGATTTGAACGCACAGTACTGGAACGCAAGAACCTACCCAACTTAAAAAGTAATGTGCTGAAATCTTAAAATCTTCTAGATAAAAGTAATAAGACTTTCTTGTTAAGTGAATGTAGCGATTGTCATCCCGCTGAGCTCAGCGTGTTCATAACCTTACATTGTGTTACCAGGATTTAGGGTTAATATAGTACTATGACCTGTATTTTTAGGTCAACTGAGCTTTAAAGCATTCAAGCAGCTTTCACTCAAAAGACATAACTTTTAGATGAAAGCGTTTAAGGAACATATTTTTATTTTGATGACGCGCAAAAATCACATTACTGTTTATAAGTATCAAAAGGTATCAAAACTTAGAGACCGAGAAATAAAAAATAGAAATATGTGTGTCCACTGAAAAGGAATAAATTGTATAATCTATATTTGCCTATATGGGTTACTTTTCGTCTTCAGAAAGCATAATATAAAATTGAAGAGTTTGTTTTCACGTGTTTGATCGTAAAATTCTGATTATCCATTTATCGAGGAAAACTATAGGCTATAACAACCCACAATCAATGGCATAGCTACATTAATAAAAAGCGTTACGAAAGTAGGAAAAATTCCTTCCGTACGCAACTATATTTTTTTATTTTTTTTACATAATCTATAAAATAAAAATGAATGTGTTGCTAAAAGCAAGTCTCGAGAGCAACAGAACCGAGTTTGCTAATTTTTTGTTCTTACGGAGAGAAAAATTAAAAAAAAAAATGAGTGAAAAAGTCTAAAAACAACATTTTTCTTTATTCCCATATAAAAGATTCGTAATAATCCTTACAAGTGAATTTGAACTTTATTACCATACCATAAAGTTCAAGTGTTAGTGGAGTGGTTCCGGGAAGGTAATTTTTTATTTTTTGGCATACCTAATGTATTTGTTGTCTTATCAACTATTATTCTTGTTTTTATCTTACTAGCTAGACCGGTGTCCCGAATAGCAGAAAAAGTATTTATAAAAAAAGCGACTGTTAGGCGGTACGATGTTCGCCAGGCCAGCTAGTAATATAATAAAATCATTATGTTACATACGCTACATATGTTAGAAAACCACTGTGGTTTGTTTTAATGTAACCATAGCAGTTTTGTTTAGGAGCGATACAAATGCATAAAAAAGTAGTTTAAAAAAAATATATGTTTGTTTGCTATCTAATAACTATAGTTAACCATTAATTTCTTATGAAAATTGATACCCTTAAAACTCCTAAGAGTCAAGGCTTATCTGTAAGATTAAGTGGTGTAGACAAATTAATCGTCGTAAGTACAAGTGTTTCGAACAAAATCGTCTTTAATATTTGCCATGAGTCTCTAATCATGTTGCCATCTAGTTTATTTTAAACAGCTACTGAAGTGCGTAATCAAATACATGTTTATAAAACGTAACTAAAAACCGCCCATTGACAATACTCGTAAAACAAAGCCTTCAAAATAATTGGCAAAGGTATCAGTTTCGTTAATACAATATCTCCTAAGTTAAATTTGAATGAGATACGATACCTGTAATTAAATGTTTCAAAGAGATTGCTTTATTAATTAAACGTTGCATTTAGTCTCGGATTTTCTTCGCTCATTTTGTTTTTATTAAAGCGACGACGTCTTTTGAGATGTCTCGGATTGCGTGCTTTGTTTTAAAGAGGTTTCAGCTATTGATAAGAGTTTTTAATTTTAAACCCTTTCTCGGCGGACTTCAGGTCGGCGACCGCAGCGTGAATTTATACATTTTGGATAGTTTCGTGTGCCATTCAGTTTCTGAGAATGCGTTGATTTTCTACTTAGCATAATATCCTGTTTTTATATCAAAAATACTGACAGTAAATACTACGAGTCGCAGATTTATATCTCTTAAGGTGCGTACAGACTATATAATATAACATGTTATACAACATTGCTATACAACATGTTTCAGTTAATGTGGACACTGAATGTTATAAAACATGTTATAATAACATGTTATTGATATGTATTCTAGGACGAACCCAGGATCTACGTTTTTTTGTTTTTCTTTTGTTATTTAAAATAACAACAGTCGCTGCCGCAGCCAGCAAAACGTCCTCTCGTGTCGACATTGTGGATAGCACTGGAGAACGACAAACGACAATGGTTATATAACATTGTTATATTGCATTGTTATTCTAATGTGTACAGTATTGTTTTATGTTATAATGTTGAATAACAAGGTTACATACTGTGGACGTGTTATAAAACACAAGTTATATAACATGTTACATAGTCTGTACGCACCCTTAGGTCTGTCTGTCTGTCGGTATATGTTATCTGACTCCACTGGTATCTGTCAAGCGAAATTTGGAAGTACTCTTCGTAATTAGGCAAAGCACAAGTGAACTAAAATATTTTTACCCGGCCGATCGTCACGTTTTTTGGTTAGTCACTGCTTAGTTTTCCTCGGGTTATGTTAGACGCATTATTATTTTAATTAATTCTTTTTTGTTAATAATATTTGTCAATAGTTACGTCCTCAATTTATAACTTTCTAGTGAGTATATTGTGCGTTTTTGTGAACTATTGTTAGGTGCACACAACGAGGTATCAGCATCAGTCTTACCTTTGTTCCCATGTGTGCCTTTCTTCTTGGTAAGGATACATCGTAACTCAGGACTTATTATTTTAGTATAAATTGTGCATCGACGGCTACGGAACCGTTCTTTGTGGCACATATATCTACTAGCAATGCCCCGCAGTTTCATTCGCGTTTAACATACTCTACAAGTAAGAAATTATTTTTTTAATCAGTCCCGGATTTTAAACGGAATAAAAACAAAAATTTTAAATGCAAAACTTTGTTTTATAATATTATAGAAGATATTTATTTGTAGAACTTTAGTGTCAGAATTGCAATATACACAACATTCGATGTAGTTTTGTTTTGTGGCAGCAAAACAGCTGCGTTGACAGTTTTATGTGGATATATTTTTTTAATCTTGGGTTATATTATTGCATTTTTATCAGGGATCCCTATATTTTTGAAAATATAATATAGCCTATATCAGTCAGTGAAAATGCAGCTTTCTAATGGTGAAATAGTTTTTTAAATCAGTTCACTAGTTTTTGTGTGAAAACATTACAAAAATTTTCTCTTTATAATTATATTTTTTCCTCTTTATTATTTAGAATATTAGTATAGATATATTTATATATATAATTCTTCTGTGAGTGTGTATGTCACTGAACTCCTCTTAAACGGCTAGACCGATTTGAATTATTTTTTTTTGTATACGTTTGGGTGGAGCCGTGGATGGTTTAGATTCACAAAACAGCCCGGCAGATGGCACTGCAGTCTGTACTTTCATGCTTTGTTTAATATCGCTTGAAATATCATGCAGGACAACGTCTGTTGGGTCCACTAGTATTAGTATAAATATAAAGAAACTTACCTACACTAGGAAAAAAACTTCGAGGTTTATATAGTAATTTAAACTTGAGTTTTGTGCGACATGAATTGGTTTTGTTGTGAAAATTATGTACTCTTCGTTGTTATTAAAAAATCCCAAAAGAATTTTCTATAACGACCAACCACGGACTTCGTCGATTTGTATAAAACTGTAACGGAGCGAAAATGAATCGCTCCATTTCTTTTACTAGAGAAAAATTATTTGAAATAAAATCGCGCTTCGAATAAACGACTATGAAAATGTTAATAATTTTTATAGCGATTCAGATAGCGAGATTATTTATTTAGGAAATTCGGGACCGCCGCTTCGGGCATTTGTAATTTGAATCTTAAATTGCCATTATTTATTTTAAGTAGAGAAAAATGCATGAGATTTTTTCTTATGCTAATGATGTGATTTTTTTCACTTCAATTGAAATTTTAAATTGTGACGTAGGAATGGGGTTCAAATCCGCTTAGCTTTTGAATTTTAATGAACCATTACTTTTATTGGTAATGTCTGATGTTGTTTGGGGTAGAAGCTTAGGGTCCTTCAAGAAAAATCTTATCAATTCGTAAAAGGTCGGCAACGCACTCGCGAGCCCTCATTGAGAGCGTCCATGGGTGGCGGTATCACTTAACATCAGATGAGCCTTCTACCCGTTTACCCCCTGTTCTATTAAAAAAAAATCGGTTGTCTGTAAAGTCGGTTTACTGACGATACGTTTTGCATGTTGTACATATTTACAATCTGACATGTCTTGTGCTTTTGCATATGCATTTTATTTTATTCTATTGACATGTTTGTGCTTAGTGCATATTCATTTTTTTAAATTTTTTTTCTCTACATTACTGACATGTTTTGTGCTTAGTGCATATTCATTTTTTCTTTTTCTACAATACTGACATGTTTTGTGCTTTTGCATACAATATTTTACACTTTGACATGCCAAGTGAATAATGTTTATATTACGATTATATTTTTAATTTTATTATTTTTTCCTTGCTTTAAGGTACACCTTAAAAATACATTTTGTATCCATTGTAAGTGTAAACATTATGCGGGTATATCATAAACTCTTTTGCTTGATTTATAATTTGATACATTTTAGTCTATAGTTATTTTGGGCTGGCGATCTGAGTGAGTTGTTGCCCCACATATTTTTATGGTGCCACTGGCGGTATTGTTGTGTACCGGGTTGTGCAGCTCCCTCAAAAATGGTTGAGCTGCATGAGCTATTCGGGGCATGCTAGCCGTCTGCTGGCACAGGCTTGCTCAGATCGATCTGGTTCTTTCTTCCAAAGACCAGTCCAGTAAATACTCTGTATTTGTTTACACCAACTTATTAATTTATTATTGTATTATCTGGACTATAAAAGAGACTAAGACCCCCGAGTTTGTTTCGACATTTCTTCTCAGAGCAGTCAGTTAGGAAATGTCGACTTCATCTAGTTTAGGAAGACATTGTAAAAGTGATTTATATAGTCCTACTTGCAAGAATAAAAAAAAAAAAAAAAAAAAATACTCGAATGTGACAACGACAATAGTGATGGAATGGTTGCAATTTCAAAAGAGAATTTTAATTTTATTTGTTTGATAGATATTTTGTATGGATTTCGAGGAGGTAAATGGAAATCACAATTGAATTGATCAAGTTACATTTTTTTGAACGCATAAATACAATTATATCAATTTTTTAACGAACGAACGCTGCCGAACGCGGAGGCCGATTGTTCCTCTTTGTCGCTCGTTCCGCGCTCTCGCTTGCACTTCAACCCTTAAATGGAACGCCTCAGAGCGAGGTAACGCCGCATGAGTCATGTTTTCTCGTGCGTGCAGCCGGCTCCATCGAATTATTCGGAGGGACTATTTGCCGTTCGACGACCATGCGATACATACCCAACTTTTTCCGCATATGTCATGTGAATATAATTAATTATAAGATCGGAAATACACTCGTAACCTTTCTGACAGTTTGAGTGTATATGTGCGGTGGTATCATTTAATATCAGGTTGACAAAAAAATCAAGAATAAAAAGTTAAAAGTAGTTTTGACAGACTTGCACATTGAGTATTAAAAATATTTGCATGAATGAACTTGATTAAAACGAATTTTTCATAAAATATTCTTAAGGTTTTATATGAAATTCTCAAGATTTATAAGCCATCTGGTTTGAAGTTTTATGAGAGTAGAATTTAATTTAGAAATCTCGGAGGCGGTTACAGACGTTTGGTCATTGATTTTAAATATTTCAATCTTAGTTATATTAATTTAATATGAAAGCATTGTTTACTAAAGATGACTTATTATATTCAGTAGTTATAATATAAAGTCTTGGTAGATAAACATTTTAAAATTTTGCTTCAAAAAACATACTTTTATTTTATAAAAGTTTTAGGGTGTTATATATAACTTTTTAATGCGCGCTTTTAAATCTACAATAGGACATTATGGGCCTCAGATTTCTGTATCTGTTTCATTAACATATGTTAATGAAACGAATGTTAAATGCGCAAAGAAAGAAAATCCATTGGTGCACAGCCGGGGATCGAACCTACGACTTCAGGTACGAGAGTCGCACGCTGAAGCCACTAGGCCAACACTGCTCTCGTTACAAACGTACTTACATAAAAATCTTTCCTCTTTATAATATTAGTATAGACAAGAACAAAATACCTAGTATGTTGATAAATTTAATATGCGTTTATATTTTGTATAAAAACAAAACAAAGGCTGTTGCGAAAGAAGGGAAGCATTCATTTATCACTTACATCGTACAGACATGTTTTATTCCCTTACGTTTGGGTAAATATTAACCAACGTTTCCAATATATCTCTGTGACTAAGGAACCCTTATCAAAATCCATCTGGATGTAACGCGTCACGTTCGCCAAACACCCTGTATAAGCGGTCTTGGCAAATAAATATTTCATACTTGGAAGAAACTCCGGGCCTTTTGTTGTATTTTCAATATCTTACTTCGGTTGTTTGGATATTTTATCTGTAATTTTTCGAAATTAAAGATTGATCTAGACGTAAAACAATTATGATTTCGTAAAAGGTCTGATGTAATTTAATGTTTGTTTAAATTGTCCGTTCATAAAACAATATGGTCGCGTTATATTTATTACACCATAAATATAACGCGAACAATACAGAAAAAATTTAAGTATTAAAACAACCAAGTTATGATAAAGGCTCTTGCCTGTTCATGAAATGTTAAACTTTTTTTTATAGTTTTTGATTTTTTTTCAAAAAAAATTAAGCTGTTTTTGGAAAAAATCTAAATAATGTACGTTTAGAAAAAAGAAAAGAAATTTATCAATAGCCTGGAAAAGTTCAATAATTAAATTTATAACCCAAGGGTGTAAAACTAATTCGCTCCAGTATTAATAACATTAGTACAGCTAACTCCCTAGAGTGCGGCAGTCTAATCGTTTTAGTGGCAACACTCCACTCGTTTAAGAACTTCGAATGACATCAAGAAATTTGTACGGATTACCCACGAAGGTCACCAAGCAGATGGACGCTATTTTTTTTTAATTCTGCTACATGATCTATATGATAAAACCAAGACGAAGATGAAATTCATATAAGAAAATCTAAGGTAGCGTTAGTTGCTTTTTTTGTCGAAGTGGTTAAATTTTTATAATAGAAAGATCCTAAAAAGTTTTCGGAAAACCGAACAGTCTCTCGGGTAGTTCCATGTTGGTATGTACTAAAAAGGTCGGCTAAGTAAAATCACATTTAGGTGAAACAACGTTCGCGGGGGCAGCTAGTATTTTATATTACCCTGTGACTAATTACTCTTATTCTTTGTCTACAGTTGTTGAGAGTGGGGACGAACCAACAGTATGCACGAATCGTCGAACACTGGTCCTAGCCAACCATCAGAGTACAGCCGATGTACCAATGCTAATGTCTACATGGAACCCTCGACCTGGAGTTCTCTCAAATCTCATGTGGATCATGGACCGCGTCTTCAAATTCACCAACTTCGGCATCGTCAGCATGCTACACAAGGACTTCTTCATACAAGCGGTGAGTACATAGATCTACTTTTAGGAATGATAGAATAACCTTTTTTATGTTACAAACGGGCAGGAGGCTCATCTGATGTGATGCTGCTGCCCATAGGCACACAAGTGAGGGCTCGCAAGTGCGTTGCCGGCCTTTTAAGAATTGGTACATTATTTTCTTGAAGGACCCGAAGTTGAATTTGTTCAGAAATACATACGTGGGGATAGTGTAAAAACTGGATTAAAAAACGCTCAGTTGTGGAGCGACGGACATCGAGGTGATACGGGTAGAATTTCCTATTCTACCTCGACGTCCGATGATAAAACTCATCCACAAAGAAGTCATTAACTGATTATGTATTTGTTAGAAAGTTTAATTTTTTCTCTATTGTAAAAGCAAATCTTCCAAAGAAAAGTGCCAGTAAGTAGAACAAAAACAGATTTATAATTGAATGAAATATCGGATCTAATTTTAATTTTATTTACTGTAAAGCCTATTGGCATCGCATATATATATTAACAACAGATTGTTGTGGTGGCGTTAAACTAAAGCACTTCGTCTCTTTCTGTCTAATTATGATTTAGTTGTGGAGGAAAGAGACAGGGCAACGCTTTTGTATAGCGCTCAAAACATTACTATACCCAGTCGGATGTTATTTGTATCCCGGAGTATTCTCGTGCTAATTAGCCTATTCCGTGCCATGAATCACCAATGCGTTCATTGTTTTATGTTGACATATTATATTTAAAATAATTCTTGATTGGATTTATTTATTTCAGCTTAATTAATTAAGTAATTATTTATAAATAGACTATAGTTACTATTGATTTTTAATTATTTCTTTACACTTTTTACCTTAAATAAAAACATACATATAAATAAAAAGCAAGTTACTTAAGTTATAAGGCAACGGGCGGCCTCATCGCTAACAAGCGATTTCTTCCAGGCAACTCTAAGTTGTAGCTAGTTTTTGTTTGGATAATCCATTTATTAGGAAGGCTATTTAATATGTTACGATCGTTATTACGCAACTCCAATGTATCTTGAAACGCCGGCAACGCACGCCCATGGGCGGCATTTGAAGACAAGTAAAGAAATCAATAATTAATGAATTACCTGAAATAATCATAAAAACAATATTTCAAGTTGTAATTTAAATAAACAGTAAAAATTCAAATGACAAGCCAAAACTCGCGCCTGTTTCCACAGACTAACAATCTCTCTATATTACAAATTAAATAAAACGTCACTTTTAACACATAACAGATAAATAACGATCTTATCTACGAAATATAATTGTTTCTTTACATATATAAAAAATGTAATTCGGGTTCGTAGAATATCCGGTTAGTTAAAAACGTCGGTTGCCCCATTTCTTTGAATATATTTGTATATCCAAGTGGTTTTAGTATTTTTTGTGAAAACCCCTCATCCGGAAAACATCGGATCGCGTTGGGGTTTTTCGGTATTTCCATTTGGTACAAAGAGATTGCGAAACAGGCTCCAACAGTATTAAGATTTACATTTTGTCACTTAATTATTAAAGATTTTAAACCGTTGCGTTGCCTCTCGCTAATCTTTTACCGAGATTACTTCGCTCGTGACAAATGCCCGGTTCGAATATTTACGAGAATTTTCGAGGCAGGTTCAATTTTGAATTTAGAATGACTTTTCTTCCATCGTTAAATTGAGAATTGTAACAAAATGAGACGGATAAGATAGAAATACTTCTTATATAGAATTTATATAAACTTCTAATATATACAATTCTCGTGTCACAATGTTCGTTCCCATACTCCTCCGAAACGGATCGACTGATTTTTATGAAATTTTGAAATTTTATGCATATTTAGCAAGTCCGAGAATCGGCTACTATCTATCTTTCAAACCCCTAAGTGATAATCCTCAAAAAAAATTTATGCTATTGCATAGATTTTATCGTGGGCTTAGAGCGCGGCGACCGAATCAGTGGCAGTCCTCGAGTGCCACACGATTTTATTTTACCCCTAATTTTCACCCCTCAAAATTAACCCCTATTTTTATTATTGTAGTAGTGTGGATAGTTATTTTTATTGAATTAAAAAAAAATGTTTCCTAGAAATAATATACATGGCAAAACAAACGTTTGCCGGGTCAGCTAGTAGAATTTATAATTTTATATGTTAAAAGAAACGTTTTCTAACGCGTTAGATAATAGTGCTCCCGCGGGCAAAAGCACATATTCTGACTAATAGTGTAGTGTTACTAAAGTTAAGGCTTGTAATGTAATGGGATAACTTTTTGAGATTGCGAGGCATACAATTACGTAATATAATTATTTTCATGTAAAATTTTGGCAAGACGAGATTTGGCGAGAAGAATTTTTTGGCGGTATAGTTATATAATAAAGAATATGTTAAAATATTAAACAAGTGCGCAATAGTTTGTATTACATAGTAATTCCGTGAGATTTGCTTTTAGTTTATTTTAGACAAGTTTGCTAATTGTATAATTTTTCAGTGTCAATTGTAATTTTGTTTTTGTTGATTTGGTTTTGTTTCTTGTACTTTACCCTTAGTATTTCTTTTTTAGTTTTTTTATAAACTAGCGCTGCCTGGACAACATCGCTTGTTAGCGATAAGACCGCCCGTTGCCTCCCTAATAATTTATGTTATTTGTTTTTATTATAATGCAACGATGTTTAAATAATAATCTACCCACAGTACTGATTTTTGGTGAGAATCATAAAACAGAATAAAGTATCTAATTGATGCTCTTAATTATTATAACTCATAATAATCCTAACTTAATAAGTACTTTATAATTCCGCTCTACTACTAGGTGTATGCTGTTGGAAGAGAATCGAGTTAATGCCTGAGCTTCTCGAACAATTCGCGTTTATTAAAAAGCAATAGCGTGTCTGGTTAATATGTGTTAGTTCATTAAGCATTACCAATAAGTCATTCACCTCTCACCGGATGTGGCGTCACGATAAGAAAAATTGATGATTTATTAACAAAACAAACTAGCGGAAGTAATACGTTCTTCTTAAATTTTCAATGGAATTTAAGTTTTAATTCAACGCGTGAGAGTCTAGGTTTAGATGTGATTACTGGTTTTAACTGGATGTTCGGTTTATTGTGGTACAAGGCACGGAAGTTATGATTAATAGAGATGCAACTTTTTATATGAATTAAGTTCCTTCAAAGCCAATAACTTCACTAGAAACTTTTAAGTCATACAAATTGGCAGCAAGGGTCGATTCTATATGTTAATTGAGCCGGTGAACTTCGTATCACCAACATATATTTGTGTCAAAACTTAATACAATATTTTGAAAAGAGACCAAAGAGAACGGACCTTACCCTACAGCTATGAAACACAGATTTCTGAAGGCAACTATAAATATAATAAGACGGCCAAGGGACAATTTTTTATTTCTAAAATAACAAAAGACATGAAATATTTTCCAAACAGTCTTTATTGGAAAATTTAATTGTCGTTTCTAGTATTTTTATTAACTTATTATTTTGGATATCCCACCATATAAACCTTTCCTGAACTTCCACAAATATTGCAAGATCATAATTAGCGAGACAAACGAACAGCAATATATGTATCATTATAAAGGGTTTTTCAACAAGAACTTTGTTTTCTAAAACAAAATAAAACAAAGAATTTAGAGGAAAATGAATAAAATTTTTATTGTATTACAAAGAGAAAAATTTGGCAATTATGAATGAAAAATGATATCTGGCAAATGTCCACCACGACCACGCTGACAGATGTTGATTCTTTCATCAAAATTTTAATCACTTTTTGGCAAAATGGAGGGTCTATTTCGTTAATGACATCACGGATTTTGAGTTTTAAGGCTGCAATCGATTCGATTGGCTCCGTATAGACTCTGTCTTTAACATAGCCCCACAAAAAATAATCCAGTGGTGTTAAATCACACGATCTGGCTGGCCACTTAACAGCTGAATTTCGCGAAATTATGCGCTCGGGAAATTTGGTTTGCAATAAATTGATCGTTTCATTGGCTGTGTGACATGTGGCACCGTCCTGTTGAAACCACATTTCAGTGATATCCATGTCATCAATAATAGGCCAAAATTTAGTGGTTAACATCTCGCGATACCGTGATCCATTGACTGTTACCGCATTTCCAGCCTCATCTTCGAAAAAAAACGGCCCAATCACGCCTCCAGACCACATAGTGCACCACACAGTAACACGTTGAGTATGCAAAGCCTTCTCAATAATTGCTTTAGGATTTTCAGAAGCCCAAATGCGACAATTTTGCTTGTTGACGTACCCTGACAAATGAAAATGGGCTTCGTCTGAAAAAATGATTTTTTCAGAAAAACCAGCAGGTTGTTCCTGAATGAACTGAGCGAATCTGCGGCGATTTGAATGGTCGATCAGCTTTAATTCCTGCACCAGTTGAATCTTGTAAGGCTTCAAAGCCAAATCCTTTCGCAAAATTCGCCATGTTGTGCTTTTGGATAACCCCAATTGTTGAGAACGTCGTGAAATTGACAAATTTTGATCTTCTTCAACACTGTGGCTCACGGCGGCGATGTTTTCTGTTGAACGACCCGGTCGAACACGTGTTGGTGTTGGCACATTTTGTACCGAGCCTGTCGACTCAAATTTCGCGACCAAATTCTTAACAGCGGTCTCAGAAGGACGATTATGCTGGCCGAAAATATCACGAATTTTACGAAGTGTAACTTTAACAGAACCACCATTTTTATAGTGGATTTGAATTATTTTAATGCGATTTTCGAGCGAAATTGAATTCATTGTAATAATTGCCAAAGCACCTGCTACGAATACCGCCAAAAACTAAATGTCAAAACTATCACGTTCTCGGTGTTGCCACAATTGAAAAACAAACTTCTTGTTGAAATACCCTTTATATATAATTCCACTGTACGTGTGTATGTCACTGAACTCTTCTTAAACGGCTGGTCCGATTTGAATAAATTTTTTATGCGTTTGGGTGGCGCCCTGGATGGTTTAGATTCACTAATCAGCCCGGCAGGTGGCGCTGCAGTCGGTACTTTCATACTTTGTTTACTATCCTTATCGCTTGAAATGTTATGCAGGACAATGTCTGTACGTCTGACAGACGATATCTTTGTCACTCTAGTCCCTAAATGTTTTGACCCATTACCATATTAATACGTAAATAAACGCGCAGTTTCTGCCCCGTATACCACAGTTTGAGTATTAAAAACATTGTATGTTCCGGTAGAGTCCGTTGCAGGTTTACTGCCTCTGCCCCTTTTATGGACAAAACTAATAAACTTCAATCGCTTACTCGGGAAGAAATACAACGTTGCACTGCGGAACTAAATTTTAAACCCAATTTCGATATCAAGCTTTTGTTTACCTTAATTCGTGAAGTAGTTATAACTTCAATACAAAATATTATTATAATCGATTAGATTATGATACTATATAAGCGTAATTAAAAATTTTCTCTCATTTTTCCACGCTTAACATTTTATGATAGGTAAATATTGCTCTACAGTGGTGTTTCTCGACCTTTTGTGTTCTTTTTTGTTTTTTTTTTGAAGTTATACTTCTTTTGACGCGTTGAGGAAAAATGATGAGAGTAAATGTTTACGATGTATGCGCACACCGTCACAAAAAACCGACACCCTGAAGTTAGCTATAGTCAACATTTTAGTTTTTTCTATAGGTAGTGACGTTTTTTCTACAAACGTAGAATAAAATGTTTAAAAAGATTTTTATCTTGTTACGAATGTAGGTAAATACGTATTCGAAAGGACAAGTGGAGTTGGACAAGACACACCTTAAGACACGCTGAGAAGTAGAGTCAAATGATAATGAGTTGGTAAACATAAAAAAAAAGGTGAACAGTAGGTACTTACAGGCTAAGAGATGAGAATGATGAGATGAGAGAGGGAAGATGAAATAAAACTATTTGCAGGCAAGGTTTGGTCAAGAGTGGGAAGTGAATGGAAGGAGTGGAACTGAACATAGATTAGAGGCACGTTTAGGTCTCCATAATCTTTCATGAAAAAAAATCCCTATACCTCAATTACTTCTTATAAAAAAAATCACGTTGCGCAACATTTAATAGGAAAATTAAAATATTTTAAACAAGTGCCGGAGAACTTGCCATTTCGCGTACGCCCTTGATTTGGCAGTAAATGTAAATTTAGTCATTAATTTAAAAAAAAAAACATATAAAGTTACCTAAATAAAAATTTTGACTTGAGTAAATTATATATGTAAAGTATGAAACCCTTCGTATTATGGTTTGGCTAAAAATAATAAAGCGTGTCCTATTTCATTAAAATGCGCGACATCTGGCACCAAGTGTCGGGCCAGGGCAAATGAGTCTAACTTCATTTTCAATTTTTGCCCGACCGTACTTTATGATTCTATTTTCCTTATTAATGAGATTTTATTTAATTGAAAATTTGCTTACGACATGATACGGGATTTGCAATAAAACTGTGATGAAAAGTACTCGGTGGACATTTTTAGCAACTCCATGTCTCTCGCCGAGTCGTTTTAAAAACCTTGCTGTGCATTATTTGCTGTGATAATGACGTTATAACAAAATGTCAGTACATTATATTTCTAAATTCATATTATTTAAAAAAAAAATTAAAATACACCTTGTTTTCTTGTTAAAAATGCACTAAGCTGTACCCTAAGTGGTCGCTCTAGGAATTCTACGTTGCTTATTTGAAAATTCTACGCCATACAAGGATGAACCATTCGGTCGAATCCACACAATGTACTAAGAGCAAAAAAACATTTCTATTATCTTTCTAACGAGGGAAATACTGACGGAAACTAAATCCTATACCTTATACAGAAATGGCACATCAGTCGTCAACATCGAAGTGTTCACCACTAAGCCACGGAGGCAATTAAGCTTAGTACACAGTATTATAATGTAATTTGGATAGATATCAAGCTACCAGCTATGACCTAACACGAAATTTTGACGCTAAAGTGGAACAATGGTTGAGCTTGAAACGCTTGGCGAAGCGCCAGTTACGGTAGCGCTAAACCTTAGCTATATAGTGTATAGAAATTACAGTGGGGAATTTTAAAAAACCGTCTTCACCGTTTACTTGACACTTCCCTCACTCCAGTGAGCTTCCATCCTGCCCTTAGATTAACCACCCCAAGGCGGCCCAAGCCGAGGTCCTAGTCTCGCAGGAGACGCCCTTGCGCTAGTCGCGGGAAAAGACCAAACCGCCAAAACAGCCCCAGCTGAGCTGTTAAGATCCTTCAGGCCAACAGCAATATTCTATTTAAAAAAAATGTGGTAATATTAATATGCATTTATGATAGACACATGTATGGAAAACGGAAAAGACCGTACCATACTCGGGCCGTATTCGGTTAGACTCGCGTCTAATGGGAGGCAGTGATAGTTGGAGGATGCCTATGCCAAGGCATATAGATATGTGACATAATTTATTTGTTGTTTATGTGACTATTGCGTATTTCTTATAAACACTTGTATTTTATATATAAATAAATAAGTTCTGACACAATATGTAATATGTATGTTAACAAATATAACATTACAAATTTAAAAAGTATCAATTAAAATAAAAAAGGTAAGAAATTTAAAAGACATAAATAGAGAATACAGAGCCATTGCTATTTCCGCATGTTTTTGTTCATTGTTAAGAACGATTGCGAAGAAGAAGTTGTTCTACCAATTCTTATAGCGCCTGGCATTATTAATAAAGCAAGGTTATGCATAAAAATAATATTCTTTGTAAAAAAATAATGTGGTTACCAAGGGATGTAACCTTCCGTACCACGGACCGTACCGAATGGAAAGGAAAAGGAATATAAGTGATATATGAAAATTATCTAATTATGTGTGTGTGTATATGTGAATTCGTGTGTGTGTGAGTATTTTATATGTATTTTAGAACGTAAACTTCCTACCTTCCAGTCTTTGTTCCTAACATACTTATAAGTAAAAACATAAGGAAATAGAGGATCGCAATTATTTTATTTACTACTAAAGTATGTAAACTGTAGTAACATTAAGTGCTTGTAATGCACTGAAAGCAGTGAATGCGGAAACTAGACAATCGCAAATTTATTTTACCTTTATCTAGTCTTTTGTATTTAGGACACCATATTGTTATGAATAAAGTTTATTATCATTATATATTCACGTTAATTATTGACTAAAATATATCAAAATACTTTCTTAACACATAAACTTGATATTAACATAATGTTTTTTATAGAAATCCCTAAAAGTTTTGTACTATTTACTTTCACACTTTGCAAATAAATAAACAATAAACATTATTTCAGTTATTATGAATCAGGCAATATCAGATTTACTAACTAAAGATATATTTAAAGATTGATGCAACTCAGATACAATATTTAATGCCGGATTAGGCAAGTTATTGGAGAAAGTATAGTGATGTATAGATCTTAGTTTCCGATACGATATATGAAAAACTTATTTACTTAAATGATCATTTATTATATGAATTCTGAGAGTATGAATCACATATGAAGTAACTAGATTCCGCTCGTAGCTTAGCCCGCGTTCTGCTTTGGCAAGTTTTTTCTCCACTTCAATAATAATAAAAAGAAATGTGTTTAATTCATTATAATGTGTAAGATTTGAGAGCGCTTTTAAATAAAAAAATACCTGTGTCAGGGTTCCCAGCTCTTCCACAACAAACTTAATACATAGTAGTAAATTCCATAACATTATTATTACTTTTTATTACATTTTATTTTACTGTTTACAATACGACTGATTGAATGATTGAATGACTGAGTGTAATGTGTAACTAATCGTTTAATTTCATTCAGTTTACATACCATGGTCAATGATGGTACCTTTATCAGAATCAAACATTCATACATACAAAAAGACGCTGTCTGGGGACTTGATTTTATCTTATGTAAATTGTGTACAATTTCAAACGACTCGCACAACTCTGTAATATTTACCAATTATACTCCAATAAAATTTAAATAAGAATTTCTTTTGATCGTATTTCTATCAAATTAATGCTTCGAATGATATTAAAAAGGCACGTTGACCTATTTCCAGGAAGTAAGAGCAAATATGTATTATTTACGAACATCTAGACGTAGAAACCAGTCCGCAGTGAATTCAAAGGAAACTGAAAAAGTTTTACAAGCAGTGAGGTCCCGCTCGCTTGGAAATTGTGGAGTTATTCGCGTTATATTTAGTACATAAAGTGCATACGCAAATTAGTACAGATCAATTATTTTCCCTTAGATTTCAATAAAAAAAATGTTTGAAGTGAAACTTCTTTAGGCGCATGAGGGTAAAATTTTTACAGAACGTCACGAAGATGTGCAGCGTTTTTGTCGAAAAAAGGGAGAGAGCGATTGAGACCGATTTTTCCCTTCTCTAAGTCTCGGAAATCTAAATTTTTAGATTTGTTTAAATATAAACAAGACTTAAAAATTAATTTGCCAAAAAAGTTTCACTTCTGACGTGTGTACTTTGTACGTTTAATATACTTCACTGACAAATATAATGTCTTAAAGCATGTTTAAAACTTAAAACTTTACGGCTGGATATATTTAAAAATATTTTCGTTATAAATATAGATACAGTTATGCATAAAATATAGTCTAAACATTTTTGTGTATATTCTTTCTTCTTCTGGTGCCATTTTATTGGTAAAGATTGGATTTTGACAACTTGAATTGCCGGGAAACTGGGGCTAGTCTATAAAGTTCCTGGGCGGATGTGATGCTGGTCCACTCCCATACAGTCCGCAACCATTACCCCTTCGTTTTACCAGCCTGTCTCTTGCCTTGAATTTTGCCTATCATAAGATGCTAAGTATCGACGATGTCACAAAATGTGTCCGAGATATCTATGTATATTCTTTACCACCATACAAAAATCTTTCCTCTATATAATATTTGTAAAGATTTGAATCACTAACCTCTATTACAAATTTTATTAAAATCAGTTTTTATCTCTAAAAAACTCTAATACCAATTTTACTAACATCAGTTTTTTTGGTTATGTTTTTCAAACAATAATATTCATTTATTAGAAACAAACAATTAATATAAAAAAATGTATATAAAGCAATAATGAAAAATATCTTCGATAGTATCGAAGCTTTCTTACGCGAATTGGGCTATTGGGAATTTTCGCAAGTTGCAACGCTGGCGCTGTGCCAAGTATTTATTGCGAGTGTATTAGTAATGAAAAATTATTAGTAGATTATGGAATCTCATTCGGATTTATACAGTATTTGTTTCTCCATATTTTTCACGATAGCAATTGCAAATGCAATTTTTTAAAGGATGCAATTTTAATTTCAAAAATATAGATGAATGTTAAGATTTATAATATCACGAATATACATTGCCGATATAGATGATATTAAATTGATTGATATTTTAATAAAACCTTAGCTTATAATTCAGTGATACCACAACGCTTGGTCTGGCTTTACGTTGTGTAAAAAAAATGGCGATTAAAAAGAGTGGCTGAGAGTTTATTGCCAGTTCTTCTCTTTCGTTCTACGCCCTTGATTTGAGAACTGGCAGTAAATGTAAAATTAGAAGCAATAATATGTATTTCTTTACTGACGAGTCATAAGTGTACATTATGTTATATGATTAAATAATTTTTTACTTTTTTTAAAGTACCTACCTACTTAGCTTTCCGTGCCTGATACATGCCTCGACTTTTTGAGTCTAAAGCAGGACCGTTTCCTCGCGATGTTTTCCTTCACCGTTCGAGCGAGAATTAAATGCGCACATAAAAGTACACTGGTGTACAGTCGAAGTTCGAACCTACCTCCGTGAAGAGAGTTTAAAACACTAAGACAACACATTTCCTTTCGATTAGTTGAAATGATAAAGATAATATTAATGCAGTTAATTCTTATGACATGTTTATTTCTTTATTTTTTTTAAAAGGCACACTAACGAAACAAATACAAACACAAATAATAGGTAAACTAGATTATAAGAAATAAAAATGTGCAATTTAAAAATTTGATATATTTCTACTTTTCAATTGTGACGGATCAACAGTGGCTGCAGCATCTAATATGTTCCTTCAATAAATATATAAAAAAGTACAAGAAATTATTATTTTATTACGCTTACAATGAATCTATCTTTAGAAATAATGTAGATAAATTATAAAGCTCAATAAATAAAGGAGTAAAACAAAAGTTTATTATAATTTTAATTTCCCTTTCGAAGAATTCCCTTATCACAAGATAATGGATTTCAATTAGGTTTCTAAATTAAATTTTCGCTAGGACAACTTGAATGGAAGTCCATTAGCAAACCACAAGGTTTAGGGTCATGTGAAAAGATCTTTGGGCAAAACACATTGGATTGTGGGTTCTTTATATACGATACATTTGCGACAGGGTTGATAAGTACTGTACGATGTTTTTATTTTTTAAATAGTATTACAAATTGTAAGGAGTTTATTATGTACGTAATAATAATAGCCTTTAATTCAGATACTTTTACATTTAAACACATTTCTATTTCAATCTTCTTTTAGGTATCTTATGCCATGCTTTGGCAAAGACCACCTCCAAATCCCACCATTCCTCTCTGTCATGTACCACTTGCTGTTTCTTTAATTTGGTGCATCTTCTAAGTTGTCTTCCTCTTTTTCGTTTGCTGTACCTTGGGCACCAGTTTAGTACTTTTTAGCTCCACTTTTATGTTCCTCTTGCCATGTGCCCCACCCATTTCCACTTTAGTTTATTTATTTTTATTGTAACATCTGTTACCTTAGTTGTTCTTCTTAAAGCTGTATTATTTATTTTGTCTATTCTTTTCTCCCCTATTATACTTTGTTCCATCGATCTTTTATAGTTAATAAGAGTGCATAAGTCATTGATATTTATTATTTGGTATTTTTTTGCTGTAAATAGATAACCTACCTATATATTAAATGTAATGTAGTTAAAACTATAACGGTGATTTTTTTAATCGGTCTTGTATTTTATCACTTTATTCCTTACAACGACAGAAAATTACAATTCTGGGATTTAGTTATCGTTTTCGCGTAAATAAAAATAATGCGTAAGTACCTATACAAGTGTATATTTTTCATCACTTTTATTGTTTGTTTGAGGCAAGTACCTGAGATGTCTCTGTATTCCATCTTTGATTCTGATGTCAATTGGACCTTCGGTTATGTGTCATTATATAGTCAAAGCTATCTAGATAGCTTTGACTATCTTGATAGTGGGAACTACTTGACTACTTCGTATCCCATAATGTTTTTATCAGTCATTGACTATACGGAATATAAATGAAGGGAGGGAACCTAAAAGCTAACTAGGTAAAAGCGATAAAAGCCTCAGTTACGTATATTATGGTCAAATGATGGCCTCAGGTCAGCATCTTGATACCAATTTACTCCGCCATATTAGGACGTGTTTATAGTTTGTAGACTGTGCTTACGTGGTTTGGTAATAGAAGCTTTCAAAATACATAAGTATGAAATAACAGTATTTCTTATTTCTATTTATTAGCTCTAAGATAATTAAATGTTTTATATATTGTATAAATATATATAAATATGTATATGTATGAGGCAGCATTGGCGGCCATCAGGCTTATGGTACTGGATTTATGGGGTAAAAACCATTACAGCACACACACAGCGATCCTAAACAGGGCAATAGAATACCAACCGCTAATAGCTGCGCCATGCGATAGGATTGTTAATCAACACATGCTAAACAAGAAATACCATGTACAACTGAGAGAAGAGGAATGTGATCGATCGACCGCGAACGAGCTACGTATATACACTGATGGCTCAAAGACAGGGAGCGGCTCCGGTGCTGGCATATTCTCTCAAGATCTCAACATCAAAACATACCTACCCCTAGGCATACACAGTTCGATTTTTCAATGCGAGTGTGTTGCCCTAACCGAAGCAGCCAGAGGCGTAAAGCGGTTGGGAGTTAATAACTTTTGTATTAAGCTCGTATCCGACAGCGCGTCTGTGCTGATGGCGTTAGGGGGTAACACGACAAACAGCAAACTGGTGCTGGAGTGCCACAATGCACTGGAGGCATTAGCCCTGACGAACAGGGTCACCCTACAGTGGATTAAGGGACACAGCGGATCTCTCGGCAATGACGCAGCCGATGAGCTTGCGAGGAGAGGCTCGGAAATGTTGCCGGCAGGCCCGTATCCGCTCCTACCCTTGCCCTTCTCGCAAGTGCGAACATGGATTCGCCAGAGATCTGAGGAACTCCAGCACCAACGTTGGTCATCAAGTGTGGACTGCAGGCAATCCAAACTGGTTCTGCCAGTGACTAACACAAGAATGACTAAACAACTTTTAAATCTAACCAGAAATAACCTCAAAATAATGATAGGGACAATCACGGGCCATTGCCTCCTTAATAAACACCTTTATGTCCTAGGCGCGACAGACAGCCCCATGTGCAGAGGCTGTTTCAACGCAGAGGAAACAGTCACCCACGTAGTCCTGGAGTGCGAGGCTGTGGCTAAACAACGTACAGAAATCCTCGGAACAGTGAGGTCGCTCCGAGAAGCCTGCGAAGTGCCCAGGAAGCTTCTGTGCTTCTGGAAGGAGTTAGGCTGGCTTAGTTAGCCAGGGCTCACGTACAACGGACCTAGTGAGCGTCTAAGTGCGGAAAACGAGTCCACAAACCATACCATACCATACCATATGTATGAGAGTGTGTTGTGTTTATCCCTGAAGTCGTAGGTTCGATCCCCGGCTGTGCACCAATGGACTGTCTTTCTATGTGCGCATTTAACATTTGCTCTAACGGTGAAGGAAAACATCGTGAGGAAACCGGCTTGTCTAAGACCGAAAACGTCGAGGGCGTATTAGTCACAGAAGGCTGATCACCTACTTGCCTATTAGATTAACAAATGATTATGAAACAGATACAGAAATCTTAGGCCCAGATCTAAAAAGATTGTAGCGCCACTCATTTTTTTTGTATATATAAATATATGACATTAGACGAGCCCAGTCCTTAAATTTATTCAAAAAGCTTCTTTTTGATCATTTTCTTTCTGCCTCGTAATTAGCTGCCTCTGCTTATATATATTAATTATTGTGACACTGTTAACCTTTTGTATTATATTGTATTTTAAATGTTTGTCTATACATAGTTCTATCTATTATTATTGTTATTTTTCCTTTAGACTTTACTTTATTTTAGTTATAGTAACGGGTTATTTTGAGTTTTTATTTTTTTTGTTAATAATTTTTGCAATTCTTGTACTCTACCCTCTGTAGGTGTTTCTTTTTTATTGTTCCACATTAGGGTTGCCTGGAAGAAATCGCTTGTTAGCGATAAGGCCGCCCGTTGCCTTATAACTTTTGTAACATGTTTTTTTTTTGTATTTTTGTTATGTGTATGTTTGTAAGGTAATAAAGCATAAATAAATAAATATATGAGCCTGGCTTAAGCGTGCTACCATTACCTGTAAGGCCAGCAAGCACTTGTGAGCCTTATGGCATTGAGAGTGTCCATCAAGTATCTCTTAACATCAGGTGGAGCTCCTGCCCGTTTGCCCGTTCTATTAAAAAAAATGGGTAGCGCCACTGGATTATTATTTTGGTAGGTAAGGTAGGAAGGTGTATGATGATATCAGGCAAATTTTCGGAAGTGGTTTAATTTATTTTAATAATCAAATAGATTTCCCAGTCTTTTCCTCTAAACCTGAAAATGTCTTCTGTGTTTAAGAGCTATATTTCAGCATAGCACTATGTAAAAGGTTACAATGCTATCATCGTTTTTAGTCTATGGGCAACATCAGATGAGCCTGATAAAAAAAAACAAAGACAGCCCTATCTGAACTTTGCACTTAAACACATATTCAGTAAATTTATTTGACATTTCAAATTTAGAACACATTTTAATGTAATCACGAAATCAAACGTATTGTTAACAAAAGAGAATAACGTTATAATTTATTGTGATCCTAAATTTACATTATATTTCACCACAAAGAGTAATTATTCTCACACAAGAACAAATATACTTATTCGGGTTTCCGGTTTGCATTATGAAAATCAACAGACCCACAAAAGCCACTAATCAGACTTCAAAAAGTTCTCAAAACAAATTCAACACAAATTTTAGCAGGTTTATGATTTAGTCGTACGATATTTCTGTTTATTTGAAACAGTGGTCATAACCTCTATATAATCTACTATTACTTCAGATTAAGCCTTCAGCTTTGTTTTTTGAATGGAACTCACATTGCCAGAGATTCACAAGTGCGTTGCCGGCCTTTAGTTATGGTTTTTTCCGTCTGTCACCTGTATACAAATCCAGCTGCCCACCTTTGTATTTCTGAACCAATTCATTAGGGTCCTACAAGAAAAAGCGTACCAAGTCTTAAAAGACCGGCAACGCACTTGCGGGACTTCTGACAATGTGAGTGTCCATGGGCGCCGGTATCATGGTAAAAAGTAAATAATATATCTTTATTTTTTGATTAACATTAAGATTGCTATGCTTGTATAAGTACTATGTTATAATAAATTAGTAGGCAAATTTTCTAAGACATTAATCATGCTTACATGATTGCTTAAAAAGAAAAATTATTAAATTACATCTTCTGAAACTCAGTAAAATTTTGAGTATATAAAGTGATTATAAAATTTGTTTGTTTGTCCACCGATACTTAAGTTTTTAGTATTATATTTTTTTCTGGTCTACATGGTCAATGGTTTACGATATCGTGTAAAACTTCGTCCTACTGCTTGCACCGCAAAAACGGAATCCGGCTTAGCTACAATTTTCCATAGCACACTTAATCACGCAGCTCACCTAATTTCCACTCGAGATTACTCTTTGTGAATCTAATGGAATATTCCGAATTCGACATTTCCCGGCTCTCCTATTACAGCCGAAATGAAGTTCGTGATGCCAATCAGTAAGTGCTTTATACCATATTCATCAGTGTCAGGCGAAAATGTCCTTCACGTAGTGATATTACAGCAGCAAGATACACAATTTTGTAGGTATACGATACGTCTGAAATGGCTATCAAATACAAACCTTTAATATTGCACTAGTTCTTGCTTCAGAAGTTATGTTTATACTAAATCATTACAGTATTACCTTTAAAAAAAATTCTCAGGTTCCGCTACTGTATGCTTGAAAATGTATTGAATGTTTCGATAAACGAGGCAAACAGTCTTTTGGAGAAGCACTCATTTGCGAATGGAGACCTTTTTGAAATGAAAACTTCTTTAGCATTGGTGTGATTTGAAAGTAGATAAAACCAAAAAGCGACGGTAAAAAGAGACAGACACATAAATACATAAGATTTAACGTGCAATAAAATGAGATAGGAAGCATATAAACTTTAATTTGTGTGTATTTGATCATTTTCTGAGTTGAAAAAAAATTGATGTGCAAGAAAATTAAATAAGAGATTAATTTAATTCAATTATAGAATTAGATGAAATTTATCAATTTTATTTACATATATTAATATTAAAAACTTAATTAATTATTGTAGTTTTAATCGAAATTAATAATTAGTGTAAAACTTAAAAATTTAAATTACATTCGCCTCATCTCAGTTTTTTTTAATCGGAACACAATTAAAACAAACACATCCTATAAGAATGAATAACATTTAAATAATCAATAACGTCCATATATTATAATATGTGGACACGATCAGAAATCATGTATTACGATTTTACACAAAATAAATTAATGACTAATTAAGTACCTATATATTACAACTGTTGTTGTACATAGTCATCCATCAACTATACATACTCTATACCAAATAACATATTTCAGCGTTAACCTCACGTTTTTAATAAAGTGTCAACACTCAACATTACGGCCCTTTGTACCCATAGGTGACACGTCCGAACTAAATCCATTTGGCGTCAGGTACGGAGTTCCAAGCCGCAGGAGGCCGATCCACAAAGCGTGGTCTCAACAGTGTCAATACCCCGACCCCGCCTGATTGAAATTCCATTATCATAGACCCTCGTAATAGCAAATCTTAGGGCGCACATACGGCGAGGAAAATCTCTTTAGGATAGACGTTTTGTGTGAAGTGGTCAAACCCGTAATTTGATTGTCTATACCTTTGAAAAGGCATTTCGTAAGGCTTTGAAACTTTTATATATTGCGATGTCATCGGAAATGGAAGTCAGTTGTACAGTTCGTTTATTTGATTATTTACTTCTTTGCCTGTTTCTAAGGCGCTATTTTTAGGGTATATTTAAGTAACGAATGTCTGGTGTTTTAGTGTGTATTTTTACGTTTTTTTTGGAAACTGTGGTATACACAGACGCAAGATCACATTTTTCCTTTAAAATATAATCAGATGTCGTAGTTTAAAGCCAAGATTGTACCATCATTAGTATGTATACTTAGGTAAATTGAACAACATTAAATTTTATACATAAGTATATATTCTATATGATGTGCCATGTATATTATTTCTAGGATTTTTTTTTTTAAGTGCATTAAAAATATCATTTAGGGGGATGAAAAATAGATGTCCGATTCGCAGACCTAACCGATATATATTTTATATTACTAGCTGACCGGGCAAACGTCGTTTTGCCATGTGTATCGTTTATAATGAAAAATAGGGGTTGATCGTAGAGGGGTGAAAAATAGGGGTTGTATGTATTTTTTAATACTGTATCATAAAAAAAAGAAATTAAATTTTTTGTCTAAAAACAAAAAAAAATTTAGGGGTGGACTACCCCTAACATTTAGGGGGATGAAAAATAAATGTTGGCCGATTCTCATAGATACCGGATAAGCACAAAAAATTTCATCAAAAATCGGTCAAGCCGTTTCGGAGGAGTATGGCAACGAAAACTGTGACACGAGAATCTTATATATTAGATTAGATTTGTGTTCATATGGGATATTTGTCCATGTTTTGTATGTCCAATATTTATCAAACAAATGCTTTAAAGGTATATCAAATTCTGCACCCAAACCAATTGTTCATTAAATAAATTGTTAATATATGGTCATAGAATAAAAACGTATGTTGTTAGAAACTCAATTTACTTGAGTAATATTGTAGTCATTAAACTAATAAAGCTTTCTCAATACCGTGTATCAGACAGATTCTTGAGGTTTTCCTCACGGCTCTTTGTACGATCTGCCACGCCCTTCGCCGTAAGAGAAGCGTTTGATGTGGATTGGCTTAGAGTTAAAGTGTTTTCCAAAATTGTAAGCTGTTTTATGCGAATGGAATTTATTGGTCCCTTTGACTTGATAATTTGAAATTGGAATTGCGATGCAAAGTGATTTTTTGTTTGACACATTTAATATGTAAAATTTAGATATCACCCACAGTGGATATTTTTTAGAAATTAAATTTCATTCATTAGCGAGTTCTTTGCGTGTATATGAGCGTGAAAAAATTGTAAATTGTTTGCATATAAGAGGTCTTGATACGTACAAAAGATTTAACAATGTTTAGTATTTCTTTCTATTCCATATTTTTTGAATTTAAACAAACATAGTTTTAGTATAGATAAATCCTTTTATATTTAGCCCTAGACGTACAAAAAATTTCCACACAATTCGTCATACCTATTCAAAATATGGTATTTACAGAAAAATGAATGGAAGAGGACTTGTACACTTTCAAAGAACATCAGCTCAGTTAAACTTTTCATCGAGATTCCTTTGAGTTTAATTCAAGAGAAGAAAATATGTAGACTACGTTAATAAAGACGACAGAGGCGTGTTCAGGACGCTTAGTATGAGTTTGTATCGAAACGAAACGAGCGGTAATCGAGATGAAATTATATAAACGTTCGCAGCTCAAATTATATGAACAAAGGTTTTTGCCTAAAGGTGGCTGTTTCTGTATATTACCGTCGTATCTATCTTTAAATGCTCTAACCGATACGATTAACCGTTTACTTTTTTCCTGCCATTGGGACAGAGCATTAAGGATAATGAGCCCCATGTTTTTTGATCAGATCCACGGTTAGGCGATTCCTTCTCCTGCCATCACTCCTCTTTGACATTACCAGACTATTTGGTTCTCTTCTGGCAATATGGATAAAGTACCTAAACACCCGTGTCTAAGTGTCAGTTGTTGTGGTAATGTAATGGATGGACTTGTTGGTTCTTTCTGCAGTGTACACACTTCAAAAACCGATTCTACGCTATTAAAAATTACGGGTTATGATGGTTCATAAGGTACGTGGTTAAAATTACCTTTAAACTGCGTAAAAAATCAAATCAAAAATGTTTATTATGGATCATAATATACAGGTATAACTATTCCGCGTCATTGAATTTGAATCGGTAGATTTCCCTTCACATCGGCAAAGAAGACAGAGGGTGTAGGCCAAAAAAAGCCGGCGTAAAAAACTCTCGGTACTCATTTAAAATAGCAAATCATCAAACAATACTTATTTTAAAACAAATATCGCAAATTAATTGGAAGTAGCCTGTCTAGCACTAGTCTTAGGCCCTTTTATTAACTAGATAATTGTTAACTTTATAGTAAGCCTTTTTACACAGCGTACTCGCTAGCAAAACTCTACCAAATACAATTTTAGAAATGTTTTTACCATACACATTTATGAGGTCATATGACAAAATGTATTTCATCGTAAAACGTGCAGTAATCTTAGTTCTAGTTATTCACTAAAAACATTAAATTCCCGCGTTATCTTTCCACTAACGTAGTCGTTGCGTACAATCTACACTAACTTGTACTACTGAGACCAATGTAAAAATGTTCTTGGAGCGACTAAAGCAAACATTTATTTGCTCTCTCCGTCCACGTCCCTTGTAAATGTGAACAATATTTTAAATTCAAAAAACCGAGCGTATGTTTTCCTTGTAAAGGTTTTATTTTCCGCGTAATTAATGTGATTTTTTGTGTCTTTTGGCTGAAAAACATATATGGTCTATTTTATACTTGAGTTACATTTGAATGTTATTAGACACAATTTCTTTTAGAGTCCAAAATATATCTAAATTAATTTAAATAACGAAAGATATAGCTTTTATTTTTGTTTATTCTAAGATTTACATAGAATATATAAGCTATGCATTTCTTTAATCTTCATTAAAAAAAAAATGATTTCTTCACGGCTCGTGAAAATTACACAGTATGCCCTTGCTTGCGAAGCAACAATTATTGTTATATATTAAAGTTAGAACACATACTTATATGATTGTCTAGTAGTTCAAGTGACAAAATTAAACTTTTTTGTTTCAAATTTTCAGTGCACCTTCACTTTAAAAGGAATTTATATTCATTAGGAAATTTGCTTCGCCGTATACTGTTACTAATTACGCTTTCATATTGCGTTTTTACAAAACCTGTTAACGCGAGGTACAACGTCATTACATAAGTTTTCTTTGAAAGATGCACTTGTTCCTGCGACGCGAGACTCGATTTAAGTCTCATTAAGTACACAACGCCGCTCTTGGGTTTGTTTGTATTCAATGTTGAAAGAGCAGCTATGTCAGACTAGACAGAATGTACCTTGGTGAATGTAGAATGAAAGGCCAAACGATAGTGCGTTTTTGTCGTGATTGGACAAGAAACTCTAGTCCAAAGCGCGTACGCACGCGACATATGTTTATATGTTAACACCACTGTTTGTATTTTCTAATATACAAATGAATAGTATTTGTAATAAATAAAATGTAGTTTTGAAAAGTTCAGAGATACTTTATTCCTCAAAGAATTACATTCACTTAGTGAGAAAATTTAGAGTAGGTTACAAGGTATTGTTAGCAACAAAAATATTTGTTGCTAACAATATGTACAATAATAATTTCTTAAACGCTTCTTCAGATATAAATTATTGCTAGTAGTGTATTTTTTTGATGTTTTGTAAATACCTATTTTTCTATTAATTTATATTGATCTTTTACGATTTTTATAGACATATATATATATGTGTGTGTTAAGTTAGGTATGTTGTTAATTATATGTACTTTTAAAAGATTTATAAATTTGTAAAAGTTTTGTATGAGTTAAATTTATTTTTTAATCCTAATTTGCATACCCGTTCATGTGGAACTGAGAACAAACGGGCAGGAGGCTCAATTATTTTAATACTTAAAAAAATCTCTATCACGGTTACTTATAGAACCTTTGCAAGTGTTTCTTGTATAAACCTTCGCTATTCCAGAGTACATTCCAGACCTCTGAGTCAAAAACAAAGGCAAAAATTTAATTTGTAAGAAGTTGGCGGTTGAAAATCAGTGGCTGGAATAATGGTTTCTTTCTGGATACAAAGCTGGAATTTTAAAGCGGATTAAATTAGTTGTAACCGCAAAGGTTTTCTAGGTTTCTTTGGTTTGGTCTAAATGGGAAGATTAATCTGAAAATCGTATTTAGGTAATGATATTTCTAATAAGGCTTTTATATTTGATTACTTTGTCTGCTTCAGGCTTATTGCTCCATAAATCTGGTCTGCAGTATTATACTTTGATATGTATTTCAAACTACGATGATCATAAGATGGTTTTATATTCTGGACTATTTGGAATTTGAGTCACTCTTTGCGGAACCTCAGGTACTTCCAGGTTGCATTGCAGCCTTTGAAGTTGGAACTTGTAGAAAAGTTCCAAATTTTATTGTACTGCACTTTATGATTACACATGTTCTATGTAAGAATGGTTCTTTGTTCCTTCTTGAGCTGTGAAAATTAGAGTAAAAATCCGTTTCCGTCAATTGGACCGTTTGATAGCAGCATGCCAAATGAATACTGTATGTTTTATCCGATATATTGTTTTTCTTAGCGAACTATTTTGTTACACCAACAAACAAAGACGAATAGTAAATCCTCACGGATTTCTAGTTATTATTCAGTGAAAACGTTCAAAGTTCTAAGAAAGTAAACATACGTCTCACACAGAGTTCAGGAAAACTTTTAACTTGAAAAATTTAAAGTAGAGGGAGCAATCCATCAGAGCCCGTGGAGAATTGCGATCTTTCTTATTCTTTCAATTTGTTTAGTTGTGAATTGTTCGTAAATAAACTTTGAAATCGATTAGAATAATCCACAGCTATAAAAAATATAATTTGACGCTTCAGAAATTGGAAAGATAACTTGAAGGATTTGGCTTTACAAACATTGGCGAAAAATAAGAACCTTGTTTGTTGTTTTGTTCTTCACTTCAGGGTTGTAAGAATGTATAGCAAAAGAAATTGCGTGCGTCGATTGTAATAGACCAACTGTTTTTTTTTATATGTACCTCAAAATTAGGACAAACGCATAATACAAACAAACATTTTGACGTACATTCAAAAATATAAAAAGCGATGCCGTCCCGGATCAGCATGTAACAATACAAACCATCTTCTTCTGCTTAGCCGCATGCAACAAAGAGCGGTTCCAATCTTCGATGACCAGTCACTTTCTGAGCTGTGTTTCACCATCGGATGTCAAAGCAGAATACGAAATACCATCCATTAAGGCAGTTTTTGCCGCGCACCACCATGTGGAACCAGCTGCCAACTGAAGTATTTTCTAACCAATTCGACTTAGGGTCCTTCAATAAAAAAGCGTACCAATTATTAATAGGCTGGCAACGCACTTGCAAGCCTTCTTGCAATGTGATTGTCCATGGGCGGTATCACTTAACATCAGGTGAGTCTCCTGCCCGTTTGCCTCCTTTCTTTGTATGTTTGTATTATAAAATAATTAAACTTAACATTATGTCTGAACTGGAGATGCTGTTGACTTATCACAATCAAGCCAATTTATTGCCAGTTCTTCTCTTCCGTTCTACGCCCTTGATTTGAGAACTGGCAGTAAATGTAAAATTAGTACATTTAATTTATATTTCTTTTTTGAAGTTCATAAGTGTATATTGTGTTACCTATATTAATAAATGATTTATGACTCTTGACTTAAGCAAAACGCGCCATCGTTCGTCCTTCTTTAACATCCTCACAAGGCACGTTCTCAAAGATATACATACCTAATAAGTGTAATTGCACTCTTTTAACGTACTCTTTCTCTAACAAATTGTGTTTACACTTTGATGAAAAGAGACAGACGAGTACTCTTATGAGTAGTTTCATGAATAAGTTTTAAAAGGGAAATACATGAATCTTGATTCTCAAATACAAAGCATTAATGTGAGAGTTAATATAATACAAATAGATTCCAATTATGTAACATTTACAGAAGACTTTTACGATTGTAAATTAGCCGTCGTAATCTTAGGTGAAATGTATAAATCAACAATGGGTGATACTGTGGGGGCCGAAGGTGGAATTGTAAATGCCTTTTTCCAATAATTCTCCCCTTTGTAGCATCAATCAATTAATGTCCCCCATTGTTCAGAGGTACGGGGGTGATTAAATGTACCTTTACAAAAAGACTTAACGTTTCTTATACATCTTTTTATAGCTGTGTAATACAAAATCTTAGACTTAAATTGCTCTTACTATATTGTTGCTACCGTATTATATACGAGTTATTAAAAAGTGGTGCTACAGCCTTTAGGTCTGGGCTTCCGATTTCTGTGTCTGTTTTATGATCGTTTGTCAAACTAATAGGCAAGTAGTTGATCAGCCTGCTGAGCCTGACACAGGCCGTCCATTTTGCGTATGACTAGCCGGTTTCCTCACGATGTTATCCTTCACCGTTCGAGCGAATGTTAATTTCCCCCATACACTGTTACAGCCCGTTCCCACTAGTTGAAAGTCGCATAAGACTAAAAGTCGAATGCTCTGGTCACCATACACTTTATATGGAGCTGTTCACATTAGATGAGACGCGACTTTTAGTCGAATACGACTCAAAAAACCATCCGACGGGCCAGCGCCCGTTTTAAGACTAAAAGTCGCGTCGAATCGTGCTCGCATAGGTGTCTGCTTGTTGCTGTTCACACTAGTCGTACGTCTTTACGACTCGAGCGCGTTGTTACCTCTCTCCCCGCCCCGCTTCCTAGACACACATTCCTACACATTGCTTGCTCACTCCATTCGTGTTTTTTTGTTTGTTGTGTGAAAATGGAGAAAGAAATAAAAGCCGAAGAACTTATCCCATTAGTTGAGTCGATCTTTCTGTTAGGATTGGGTACATCCAGTATTTTCTTGGAATTGACATTTTTTTCAACTTTTTTAATTTTCTTCGTAAGTAGTAGAGCACAACATCGCGAATTCGCTACGTACTGAATGGCGCGAAACTACGATCTATACGACTCGCGACGCAGTGTGAACAGGGACATCAGACTTTCGACTTTTAGTCTTATGCGACTTTCGACTAGTGGGAACGGGCTGTAATGCAGCAATACTAACAAGTCATAGACATTTATATGACCAATTTAACAGACATGGTAAAGGGAAAAAAGTCGATGTTCCCCTTAAATAATTCGATAAGTAATGCCGTTAAAGAAGCTTAATTGAAACATACAACGTAAGTGTAATAAAGTTTATCCTCCAACTTATTTTTTTCCCTTTGGAGTAGAGACTCTTGGGCCGTGGGGTTCAAGTGTACAGGCGCTTATTAAAGATTTAAGTTCGCGCCTAATAGTACCGGTGACCCCAGAGCGGGCACTTTCCTGGCTCAACGAATATGTATCGCAATACAGCGAGGAAATGCTGTCAGCGTTAAAGGTACACTGCCACAAGGACTTTAAATTTGTTTTGATTTTCTTTTTAATATTTTTTTTTACTTTGTGGGTTAAGAAAATTGTAAATACTTACTTGATTGTAAATAAAAGCTGTATAAATAGAAAATGAAAATAAAGTTTATCAATGTATATCAGTGTACTTAAAAGGTACACCGACCATATAAAACAGGCTGAGTTTACAAGGCTTATAAAGGCCTATACAAGAGGGTCCTTAGTGTTCGTTTCTAGAGAGGTCCAAGCGTACGCTCTCGGTGTGGCCCTAGGCGTGCGGTCAAGGGCAAGCATGCGTTCTTCCGGTTGACTTGACTGTATGGGTTAAGCTTTTGTGACAAATATAAAGGACGCACTTAAAATTGTTTTTACACCGCTTTAAGATTATAACCTCTCTCATATCAACACAAAAATATAACTACAGAGTGGCGGAGAGTTTATTGCCAGTTCTTCTCGTCCGTTCTACGCCCTTGATTTGAGAACTGGCAATAAGTGTAAAATTAGAACTAGAACTAGTATTTCTTTATTGACGTTCATAAGTCTACATTGTGAATGAATGATTTTGACTTGACTTGACTAGAATGAGTAAGTTCAATGAACTTAACGAACTCTTGATATTAGTAAGGACATCTTTTAATTAAGCTTGGATAGAAAAATCGTATTAAAGGAGCTTTATATTACATATTATGTAATATGAAGTTTGCATACATAATACTAGTTATTATTACTACACCTTGTGCTAAACGAAGCTGTTTCTCAGGCTTTTCATTGTGAAACTTAGTTATCGACACACGATTCCCATTACAAACATAAATGCTTTCTTAATATATTTGTTTTTATATATAATTAAGTAATGTATGCAGTAGATACATTCATACATTATAAAACGTCACATTTGTATTTAATTAATTTTATAGAACAGGTGTGAAGGGGGGCAAAGAGGCGTACTTGATGTTAAGTGATTCCGCCGCCCATTGAGACATACTACTAAATATATATAGAATACATAAAGAATTGGTACGCTTCTTGAAGGACCCTAAGTCGAATTGGTTCAGAAATACTTCAGTAAG
Source organism: Pieris melete (assembly GCA_963693345.1). NCBI lineage: Eukaryota > Metazoa > Arthropoda > Insecta > Lepidoptera > Pieridae > Pieris > Pieris melete. Next base: position 487,646 of record CAVNZK010000032.1, on the reverse strand, counting down.
TAGCTGGTTCCACATAGTGGTGGTGTGGGGCAAAAACTTCCTTACATAACGCTCAGTTGTGATATTTAAAAACATTTAAGATTTTAATATATAAACGAGGCCTATGGCCTAACCTTATGTTATATGATACCGCCGTAACTAAAACTAGGAGCTGCTATGTTCATATTTGCGCCATATAAAATAATAAAATGGAGTGTAATCATATCCAAATCCATCAAGTAACAATGTGCCATTCTTTGAGTCGAAGTGTTTCTTTTATAACACCTGGCTACAAAATACATTTTCAGTTTTAATCGAATTTAATCTTGATCCCCTCGACATAAGAATCATATTCCCCTGGGATCATCCCAGGGGTAACATAATTCCACTGACAGGAGGGGAACAAGATTTGTGATCGATCAAAAGTTGCGTACTTAAAGAGATTCCATTTTGTGAGATACGTTTGTTGCGAGTTAAAGTGGGGATTAATAATATAAATCAATATTTTATCGAGTGAAATATGTAAAAAAAAATTCAATTATCCGAAAGAAACCAGTAACGCTACGCTTTTAAGGTCTGAGCAAAAAGATATCTGATTTCTATATCTAATTTGTTATCATTTGTTTTTTATAAAAGCGAAGTAAGTCTTCTGTGCCTGATACACGTTTTTGGGTATAACGAATACCGATTTCGTCACAATGTTTTCCATCTCTTGACCTCGGCGTACAGCCGTGGCTTGAACCTACTATCTTAGGAATGAGAGTCGCATGCTGAAGCCACTAGGCCAACACTTCTCTGAAAATCCTGTAATGGTGTCATAAGTTACGTTGACTGAATTTTGAAATTAATATGTTTTTATAACCTAAACGATAAATGGTAATAAATAATATTTAATGATTCTTCTAACAAAACATCTCACTTAAGAAACTGAAGAATTAAATATAAAGAAATGGTAGCTTATCTACATTATCCTACTTCCAACTTTCCAGTCCGTATGCGGAGTTGGGTCAGGATCGATGTATTGGTATGCTTCGCAGTCCACGGTATTCTAAGCATTCGCCGCCAGCACCACATCTCAGAGGCATCGATCCTTTATAGAGCCTAGCTACGTTTCTACTCCTTACAGGAAGATAGGGAATACTAGAGCCCGTATCAGTCTTATTTTGGTTTTGATACCAATTCCTCTTTTCTTCCAGGCATCCTTAGCTATTCCGATTTGCCTTTTAATCTCGGGAGACGAGAACTTCTCAGTACACCGGAATAAAAATAAACATAATAGCGAATGAGGAAGAAAGATAAAACAGTCGAATCAAATTATACTCATGTTTATAGATCATCAAATAATCTCCGGCACAAGAAAATAAATGTTCTATTTTAAGATTCCTTCACGAAATACAATATCAAAGAGATGATATTATTCTACGGAATATGGAAATTACTCTGGTCGCCAAATGGTAAACAACTATTGTAATATTGGATAATTCCTCGTTGCTGTTTTGTTTTTCCTTTGACTATTTTTTATATAAGATTGTTCGTAAACATTCTGGAATGTGTGAATTATTTACATATCGATAATAAGTTCATTATTGTTGTGTGCATAAATTAGTCAATAGATTAATATTAGCTGTAATAGTAGCTGTATAATATTATTATTATTAGCTGCCCCCACGAACTTTGTTGCGCCTTAACTTAGCCTAGCTTTGCCTACCTTTTTAGTAGCTAAATACCAACAAATGGAATATTTTACTGGTCTACCCCATAGAGACTGTTAGCTTTTCCGGAATAAAAACCTAAGGAGTAGTAAATTAAATTACGTTTTTCAATTTTCATTTCCATAAAACCCTTCCTCAGAGATCAAGGAACAAATAAAAAAATACTCGACTTAGTCCGTTTTCGAGTTTTGTGCTTAGTGATTAAACAATTTATTTTTATTCATATAGATGATATATCCAAGTTAAAATGTAACTAGTTCATAATAGTACCTCATTATATACTTATGATCTTCAATGCAGCTGCAACCAATCCTGGCCTTTTGTGTGCCTAACAGCTATCGGTTTTTGAGTCTTAATATATAGTCACAGTTGTCTTCAAGGGGTTTTGAATGCAAGATCTCAGGGGTAACAGGAACTAACTCAAGCCAACATAAAAATCTCATGTTTTCTCGTGTAGAAATAATCACGAGTATATACGTTGTCTTTCGAACCTTGTGATCTAATATTCTAGAAAACAAGGTCAAACGCCATCCAAGCCTGCTTCATATTCATGACGATATTCAAATCTCTATGAACTTTAACTTATAGTATTTTCAATAATCAAATCGCGCGGAATTTAAAATTACCGGTAACAAGAGTGTGAGGGGAATTTTTAAAGCGAATGGATTCGTACAAGACAGGAATAATAATTCTTTAGATGAGTTAGGACACGACTTTGAATGATAAATAGCTTTCTGGCTGTGACCTATCCTTTGAAATATTGTAAGAATATATTTCGTTTTATTTAAGTACTAGCTGACCCGGCAAGCGACGTTTTGCCAGGTATATTATTTCTAGAAAACATCTTTTTTAGTTCCAGAAGAATAACTATCAATAATAAAAAATAGGGGTTGATCGTAGGGGGATGAAAATTAGGAGTTGTATGTATTTTTGTATGCTGTATCATATAAAAATAAAAACTAAAAAAATTGTCTAAAAAATAAAAACAAAATTTTTGGGGTACCTTTAATCACTTAGGGATTTGAAAGATAGATAGTAGCTGATTCTCAGACTTACTGAATATGCATGAAAAATAATCATTATATATTTTCATAATTTATTTATTTTTTATTTTATCATAATTTTTGTTGACTTCGCTAACAAAGAAATTTAAAGTGCTTGTATTAACTTAAATTAGTAATAAATGTAACATTAAGACATAATAGCTGATAAATCTTGACTTTTCTTTATAATAACAACAGGGTTTAATTAAATCTTGGAGGAGGCACCACAAATGAACACGGAATTACTTTTAAAAGCAAACAGGGGTCTTTGAAAACAAAAGAAAAGCGCTAAATGAACGCTAAATTGTTTTAAACACTAGATTACGAAGGATCTCATCTCATCGCGGACACAGATTTATTCCAACAGTTGAATAAATAAAACAAATCAGTAGCGGTACAACCTATTTAGATCTGGCCCTCGGATTTATGTATGTTTCATTATCATTGGTCAATGTAATAGGCAAAAAGATGATCAGCCTCCTCCGCCTGACACACGTCGTCGACTTTTTTGGTCTAAGGCAAGCCGGTTTCCTCACGATGTTTTCCACCGTTCGAGCGAATGTTAAATGCGCACATAGAAAGATAGTCTATTTGTGCACGGCCGGGGATCGTATCCAGGAACTCAGGGATGAGAGTCGCACGCTAAAGCCATTAGGCCAACAACGCTATCACTTGAATACTTCAATACATTTCTTGATATTGTGCAAAAAAGGGTGATTTTTTAATGTGATAGATTTCTTAGTTATATATTGCATTATTTGTTGTACCTTTATGGACTAAGATCCCGCTATACGACGACCTTCACCGAGATGCTTATTTAATGAAACTTATTTTATATTTAATTTAATATGTCAATAAATATAATTACATATTTAAAAAAAAAAAAAAAAAAAAATATTTATTCAATCACTTACAATGATAACAACATGTGGCTGGAGCCTCCATTTAAGTATGTATAATATACTTGTGTTTGGAGTATCCGCTCTTCCTAGGTACACTTAATTAGGTATGTAAGTTTAGACAAAAGGGAATAATATTACAAAAACAAAACAATATTTATACAAGTTAAAAGATGCATCGTGTATGAGTGATAAATTGAGGGGTGTTCGTTGTATTCAGTTAAGTGTATGTTGATGTGTGAGAGTGTAAGTGTGTGTGAGTGAGTGTGTATGAGGTATGTGTGTATATGTCTGTATCATATGTTTGAGTGTGTGTGTTCTTTTAGAGTGTAAGATAAAAGTAGACTTTAGAATAGTAATTCTTAGATAATAGATTCAACTTCTTCATAGGTTTGAGTTTTTAACCAACAATTTATAGTTATTTTACATTTATATTTATTCATATTATATAGATTTAATTCCTTGTTTAATTTATTATATAAGTTAGCAGACTGGTAGCAGTACTGTCTATGAGCATATTTAGTTTTAAAAGTTGGTAAAGGTGCCACATTATGCCTTCTACGTCTGTTCAAAATACTAGGATCATATCCAATATGTCGATGGGTTCTAAGAGTAGTTTGCAGCACATACAACTTACGTACTGACAGAAGATCGCTAACCGCATATAACATTTCCGTAGGGAATCTGTATGGCTTAAAATGGATAACTTTGAGTAGTGACCTTTGTGCTCTCTCCAGTTCCAGGAATTTTATTTTAATGGCACCACCCCAGGCCGGAATGCAGTATATTAATATTGACTGCGCAAGAGCAGTATAAATTTGTTTTAGGAGGGCCGAGTCAGCTACGTGTCTTAGATTTTTAAATAACCATATGAGTTTTCTTACTCTAGCCATAACTAGCTCTATATGATCGCGCCATGATAGGCGTTGGTCTACCATAGTACCCAGGTATCTTACGCAGTTTTGCCGCCTAATAAAATCGCATGAGCATATTATAGAATGAGGTGAGCCACAAGTATGTATTTGAATAGCAAACGTCGGAGGTGGTTGAGAGGAGTTATAATTGGAGAAGCATACATAGTTAGTTTTAGAGGTATTGAGGGTCAAAAGGTTATCGCTGAGCCACTTAGCTATTCTTGCAAGGCCCTTTTGGGAATTATTTTTAACAGCCTCCCAGGTGTCAGCTACAAAAACGACAGCAGTGTCGTCAGCATAAGTGAACATTGTTCCCTCTTCTATATCCATGTTACATAAATTATTAATATATACAAGGAATAGAGTGGGCCCCAATACACTTCCTTGCGGAACTCCGAAGGTGATTTCACATTGTTCACTTTGGTGTTTTCCTATTTTTACACTCTGTTTTCGATTGCATAAATAGTCTTTGAATAATTTCAAGGGAATTCCTCTTATGCCTATTTTCTCCAACTTGTCGATAAGGTCTGTAATTGATACTGAGTCAAATGCCTTTTTCATATCCAAAAACACTGCAGCACATTTTTTGTTTTTATCCACAGCATTAGTAATAAGCGATGTGAGATCCAACACGGCATCTTCTGTCGATAAATCCCGTCTAAAGCCATATTGACTTGGGGAGAGGATATTAAATGTATTAAGGTAGTTCATTAAACGTTTATTAATTATTTTCTCCAGTATTTTGGCAATAGGTGGTAAAACAGAAATAGGCCTGTAATTGCTTATATCCGTTTTATCATCTCCTTTGTACACTGGGGTAACTACAGCGATTTTCAGTGCATCTGGAAAGACACCTTGAGCAAAGCATAGATTGATCAAATGAACAATAATAGGGACAATTATATCAGCAGTTAGCTTTAAGAATTGGGTAGGAATGCCATCCCAGCCTGGAGCACTATTTGATTTTAACCCCATCAGGACATTAAGAACCTCATCATTGTCAGTATCTCTTAATACAAATGAAGTTAAGTGAGGATAATTCGAAGTAGTTTTGTCAGAACAATTGTATGCGGGTTGTTGTGCAAGGATACCTTCTGCTAGTGATTTGCCAACTTGGGTAAAATATTGATTACAATGATCTATAGACTCTTGTGCTGTTTCTTTACAGTGGAGCAGTTCGTAATTGTCGCTTTTATTTTTATTCCGATTTGTAATATAGTTGACAGTTTGCCATAATTTTTTTGAGTTGTTTTTATTTAGAATTAGTTGCTGTTTATTATAATTTCTTTTTAGGTTTCTGATTAATTTATTACAATAATTTCGATATCTACGGTAAGTTATTTTTAAAATTTCATTATCAGGGTCTAATTTTAGCTTTTTCTGCATGTTATTCCTATTTCTGACACATCGTAGAATGCCCAAAGTCATCCATGGCTTAACTACACGATATTTGCATGTAATGATCTTAGTGACTGTATGTAAATCTAAGGTTTGTCTTATTTTACTTAGTAAGAGCTCTATAATCATGTTGGGGTTGTTTAATGAAGTTAAGTCAGCCACCAATGTGCTATCTCTTAGAGTTGCTATCGCCTTATCGTAATCAATGAATGTTTTTGTCTTAGTGGAAGCACCTGACTTTGGTATATTGGAGAGCCTTAAGAATATGGTGGAGTGATCAGTGACAGAAGTATTTATTACATTTATATTTGCGGAATGTTTATTTTTGTCTAGTCTCAGCATAAAGTGATCCAGACAATTACCATACCGTGTAGGTAGTACATGGCCAGGTAGCAAGCCGTGCATAGCCAGCATGTTTAAATAGTAAAGCCGGTTATTACGCTCCTGCTGCGGAGCATCATTTCTGTCAATCAGGTTAATGTTAATATCCCCGGTTATAATTAAATTAATACAATTTTTCAAAGATGTTAAATGTCGGTCTAATGAGTCCGTGAAGGGCTCGGAATTAGTATGTGAAGGGGACCGGTATATTCCTAGCACGGTAACTCCACAAAATAAAATTTGGAGGCAGGATGCATGTGTTAGAATAATTTCTTTGACATTGACACTGTGTTTTCTAGAAACATAGATAACAACACCATCACATTGGTTTATATGGTTTGTAGTCGAATAAGAAGTGTAGTTCTCCATTTGGGGTATTGGTTTATCACTATCTATTCTACATTCAGTTAAAATTATCAAATCTGCTTCAAAATTAAGCTGGGCAAGGGTGAGTTGGAAATCATCTAACTTGCTGTATACCGACACAATATTCTGAGAAATTATTTTTAAATCATTTTTATGAAATTTAGGGGATTGGTTACATATGTCATGAACATCACATAAGCTAGAATTAGCCACCTCACTATTGTCAATTTCTGTTATCAATGAGATTACGTTATCCATAATTGGATGGAATTTTAAATAAACCATTCATTTTATTAGCTTGTTGGTTATGAAGTGTGTTAAATAGTCTACTTATTATGAAAGTATCGCGTACTGATAATGTGTGAATATGTTTGGAGAAGGTGTGTGTGTAGTAGTGTAGGGCCGAATCCAAGCCTTTGTTAATAAAGTATTTATGTGTCTTGGTAGTAGTAATGAGTAATGTGTGTACAATCGGGAACAAAATTTGATAAAAGAATAACATAAGATATTTTACTATGTAGTTAAAAAGATGTGGTTTGGGTGTTATTGGGGCAATATGTAAAACTAGTATGAAATAACATAATATGGTAAAACAAAAATATAAAATGGGCCGAGCAAGCAAAGACAGAGAGAGATAACAAGGTTCAAGAATTAAGTCTAGTCATTGCTCTCCTAGTAGTTTTTGGACGATTGCTTCATTATTTATAGTGATAATGGGTGAATTTTCAGATTTTCTGACGTAGACACGGCCATAGGAAGTCCAGCAAAACTTATAAGATTTTGATCTCATTAGATCTCTAGCAAGGAAGTACAGCCGAGCCCTGGAGGCGGTCAGCTGTTCTGCTACGTAGACAGGGATATTTTCTTGACCTTGTGATTTTAATCCTAGGTGTTTAGCTCGTAATTTATCCTTGTTCTTCAAGTTGTATGTTTTACAGGCCTGTAGAAACTTCATTTTTAATAAGGTAGTGCTTAATTCAACTATTATAGGGGAACTAGCATTTCCCTCCCTCTTAAATCTTATCCTGTAAATATCATTAATGTCTTTTTCACTCAACTGACAGTTGACTGATTTAGCCAACTCTAAGGTCATAATTATAAGGTCTTCTTTTGTTTCCTTATCAGCCTTGGGTGCATTTTTTATTTCAATGTTATTCTTCAATCTGTCTCTTTTTAAGTCTTCTAGCTGTCCCTCCAAAATAGAAATATGTTCCTTGTCCTTTTTCCTTTCTATTTCGAGAAGTTCTAACTTCTTTTTAAGTTCTACATTCTGTTCAGCGAGGAAGGACATAGTTGTCTGGATATTTGTGTTTGTCTTACTTATTTCGGTAAGAGTGGATTCAAGCTTTTTGGAGCCACTTTCTTGCGATTTAAACATTGTTAAAATGAGTGTTTTTATCTCTTCTCTAAAAACGTCAAATCGGTCCACATTCGTATCATCTTCTCTTCTTCTCTTGTTTCTCAAGGCCACATAGTTGGGAGGAGTGATTTGTTCCATTTCCATACCAATTTGATCAATGGCAGATTCAGATAGTGACTTATCTCCAATAGGATTCATCCTTTATTATAATGAGTTTAACAGTTGTCTATTCGATAGTACAAGCAGATGTTTGCAAAAAATGTGAATGCACTAAACAATGGAATGTCCGATAAGAAGTTCCCGATGGCTCAAGGTAAATAGGCCAATAGATAATTAGTGGGCGTGGCCACAGTCACCTGTTGCAATCAGCGCGGGCGCAGGACGCAGGTAGTGGTGGTAAGCGGGGCACGAGTGTGACGCTGGTAGGGATGTGGGCGTGGCGTAAATTCACAGCTTTAGGGGATTTGATAAGATTAATATTGAGTGGGATCAATACCTTCGATAGTGGGGTGATCGGGCGCAGTACCAGGAGCGCACGTAGTAATTAGATGGTTGCTTGACTACACTTCACTTTGTTTATGTTCTCCTAGTAGACAGTTATATTTATTTTTCGATTTGAATTTATTAAAATTAAAATACAAATAAAAATAAAGCACTCAGCACGTCTACACCTTATGGCGATCCGGGGGGAAGAGGATTATTACAATATAAAATTTTTTTTTTTATATTAATAAAACATACTCTGGACTGAAATTTGCTAGGCAACCCATATGGATTATATTTATTGACATATTAAATTAAATATAAAATAAGTTTCATTAAATAAGCATCTCGGTGAAGGTCGTTGTATAGCGGGATCTTATACTATTAAGAACCTTATCATTGTTTATTTATTAAAATATCGGATTCCACGGCATTCTTAGTCCTTGATTTCTTTTGACCTTAGTAGGTATACAAACGTTACCTACATAAATAATATGTTAAGTGAATCTTATATGCAATCGCATTTAAAATTAACGTGACAATAGTTATTCACCTCAAGTATAACGTAATGGTTTTTATACAATTTTCTAGCGTTAATTTATTGATAGTTTTAAAACCGGCTCATAAAATTAATTGATTCAATTTTACTTTTTTAATGTAATAGGAGGCAACGGGTAGGAGGCTCGCCTCATGTTAAGTGATACCGCCGTCCATGGAGTATTCATCTATCTCAATGCCAGACGGCTCGCAAGTGCGTTGCCGGCCTTTTAAGAATGACTTTAGAAATACTTTATTTGGCAGCTGGTTCCACATACTGATTAAATTATACTGTGAAGTCTATTCGCCCGCGGCTCATACTATCTTGTTCAACTCGTGTCTTAGGCGTTCGTAATTTATATCTTAATCTTAAGTATTATTTTGTTTCAAAGGCGTATTTTTTAAGTACTTGTCACTCTATATCTTATGTGGGTAGCGTGTCAGAGGGCTCGCGAGTGCGTTGCCAGCGTTTTAAGAATTGGTACGCTCTTTTCTTGTAGGACAGGGTCATTTTCTGGGAGTCGAATTTTTAAAAAAAGGAAGACTAGAAGTAGCTCCAGTCCTAGAGTACCACGCTTGACCATCAAAAAATAAACCCATAGAGTTGAGAATCGCTTCACCATCACAATATTTAAATCGTGATAAAAAACTTTAAAATATTAAATACGATATCGCCCTCAGTTCAATTATTTTAATTGTAACTGAACGTGTCCATGACGCACGATTTCAACATTCGATATATTTTTAAATATCAGAATATATTTTTAATGAAACTTTTTACTTGTCCATTACAGAACACAAAGGGAAATGGATTTATTTAAATCTAATAGAGGCATTTATTAAATAATTTAATTGTAATATACAAGTGTGTTTGCTTCTATGGGGTAAGCAGATAGAGATATGTTGATATTTGCCAAATGGCAAGAGCGATAAAGACAAAACATTAATAGATATTTTAGACTTTACGTTTAAATTCTTAAAAGGCAACGCACTTCTGGCAGTGTTAGTGTTCACGGACAACACTCAACACAAAACCCTTTTGTATAAAAAATATTAAGGAGTTAATTTCACGTAATTTATTGTATTTCCTTATATTTCCCGGAGGCATGTCTTGCTGGCTGAGTGAAACTCATATATGTGACATGTTTGGGAAGACTGAAAGATGTATGCAAGTTGTTTATAATTTTAAGCAGAAATTAGAGATAAGATTTGTTTATTGTATGTAAGTAAAGAGGTAAAATGACCTAAGAGACACCCATAAAAGGCATCGCAGCCCGTGGGCATTTTTCGTGGTTGCATTGTTAGCCTTTGAGGGATGAAAAAATCTTCTTTAATATACTCAATAGTGTCTAGTTTACGATCTCCATTCTAATCAATCACCTTTTTTGAATGACTTAGCCAACTCTAAACCGTCTTAAAGCTTGACCCATGTATCAAAGTCATGTATCTTCATAACGATTCTTGGTTCTGGCGGTCGGAAATATAAAACAAAAGAATGACATGATATTCTGTCCATTCATAGATACACATTATCTTTACCATAATGGGTTCTAGTGAATTGTAATTATAGTAAGCAGTTAACAGGAATCCTTTGAAGTCGGTTTAATTAGGAAATTTTTAAATAGTATTGAAACATATTGTTATTCCTATCATTTTTATCACGTCAAAAAATAACCCTCAAACCGCTTGTTATTTTCCTTAATCCCGAAAAAGGTGCTATTTACTTTGGGCCCCTCGTGCGTGACGTTTGATTAGCGTGACAACTCGTGTTTATTTTATAAAACCCTAAGATTATGGGTTGATGAAGTTTGTGATGCTTCCAGTAAATGAGTGAATTATTAGATTTTTCTCTCTCTAAGAAAAGTAAAATTATAATAATAAAGAGATATTATAGAGGAAAATTTTGTTTTTTTAATGTTTGTCTAATAAAAATAATACTATATGTCTGTTTCACACACTTCTCGGAAACTAAGCCATATCGAGATCATGTTTTTTATTAAAATCAACTTGAAACAGTTGAAGTTTTATCAAATTCGTATAGTAATTCTCGGATATTGTTATATATGCAGTTCTGAAGGGGTATGTATAATATAGGTTCTCAGGTAAATAATTTCCTTCGTTTTTGTTATTCAATTCTCCTTTTTACTCAGTTTAGATGAAGTCGTACAAACATTAATAAAACTTCCAGTTCTCAGTTTCAGACCTTTATATCCCTAAGGTCGTAGGTTCGATACCGGGCTTTGGTATTCCAATGGTCCAATGGTCCAATGGTCTTTCTATGTGCGCATTCAACAACAAAAAATATCGTGCAAAACCGGCATGATTGAGACCCAAAAAAATCGATGGTTTGCCACAGAAGGATGATGATGATGATGATCATCATAATCATAATAATTGGTTTGTGGTATAGAAACGTGTGGCCCAGACCTAGAAGGTAGAAGGTTGTACGCCACTGGTTTGTTCTTTGTTTTATAAAATTCTTATTTAATATTTTATCCTACATTACAATCGTACAGTGTAAATTTAAGAAATCACAAGTATGTAGATTGTAGGTATTAAAGTCCCCTCGATACGTGTAAAGGTTTTTTGCACCGAATGTTTAGGGTTGAAATATTTGTATTTTCGATAAGAATGTTTGTGTATCCGTGTTTAAACAACTAATTGAATTATAGCATTTTGAGCTTGTTTTAATTCGAAATAATCTGTTTTAATTTGGACATAATAGCTAAAACAAGAAAAAGTTAACCGACTCCAAAATGCACTATCATGTATTTTGTTTATTGATTTGCATTGTTTTATTTGTTTTTTTTTAATATTTAGATAATTATATGTTTAGTATGTTGTAAAAAAATAGCTTTTTAGTGGTCTAGTATCGTATGGCCCCTTTAAGGGTAAAACGCGATATTGTTCAATTTCTCTTTTTTTTCTCTGATTTTTCTCAATGCATTGTTCAGATCTAATGGTCTAGTTTTGGATGATAGGATCTTATATTAAAAGTGCATAATTTTGATTGTTGTGACGTGGAGCGCCTTTTTTTCGTAATGTTTGTTTTGTTCGTCGCTTTACCCACCGGGACCGGCTGAATTGGGGGGTATATAGTGTTTATATTATACAAAGTGTTCAACTTAAGAATATCAGGCAGAGGTAACTAGTTAAAAATATAAAATATAAGAAACAAACGAGCAAAGCTATAAAGTACACTTACCTATAATATATAAAAGATTAAGCATTGGTACAAAATGAATTTCTCCCCTCGTATGTCCAACCGAGTGACCCTCGTCGCCTCAAGGTCCCCTTATCATGATCTGAAAAATTAGCTCAAAGCGAAGGGGACAGGGTTGAACGAGTATTTCCGTTAGTTACGCCTATTTTTTAATGCTCTTTGTAGGAATAATAATAGCTGAGGTCCGATATTAATAATGGTTATTCAATACACTGCTTTAATCCTGAATTCTGTAGACAACTAGGCTGTTTAAGTCTAACCCTAGTCATGGTTTTCTACATCGTACTAGCAACTTACGATTAAAAGGAATCCCGGTCGCAGCCACGGTTAAAACGCATAATCGTTAGGGTAATCGCACCCTTATTTAAAATCTGAATCATTTGACACTTCAACGGGTCATAAACAGAGAAGTGACACAGAAATCAACGGGAATTGTAATAGTTTGTTGGTGAATTGAAAATTATAAATGTTCTTTATATTTCACTTGAATGAATATGACATACCTGATTTGAGTAATTGTATGTATGATCGATACATTTCTCAGAAACTAAGCCATTCTTTTTAATTTAAATCAATTTTAAACTGTTCTTTATCAAATTCGTGTAGTAATTCTTAATATAAAACGATATGACCAAGGTTTACGTAAGTTCAAATCCTCTTTAAATAAACGTTCCATGTTTAAGAAATACTCTACGAAGAAATAAATCCACAGTCAGCTGAGCTACTGAACTCGGGCATTTTGATAAATGACCGTAATTGGTTACCGTGCCCTCGCCGGGCGAAGCTCGAAACATCTGAATGACCAAATATTTTTCTTTCTTGAATGAAATGTATAGATAACGGTGAATTATTTTGTAATTTACATGGGATAGAAGGGTCCGATAAATGATAATGTAAGCACGATTGAAACATTGTGATTACGTTGAATGATTATTCTATCGGATTTTGAATACTGTGCGCCTTTGAAAAAAATTAAACATCATTCAACCGTCACCTATAATTACATATCGGTAAAGTATTTAATTTCCCTCCCCTCGACGACCCAAGCCGAGGTCTGAGTCTTCCAGGAGACGCCCTTACGTTAGTCGCGAGATTAAGCTCATTCCCGCCGAGCTATGATCACCCAAACAGCCTGACCTAAGCTGTTAAGGAAAACAGCGAGATTCCATTTAAAAATAAAATTTGGTTTCCCCAACTTTTATTTTCATTGTTTTATTATTACTTCTCTAATATGTATATAATAAATTAAATAGGCTGCTTAACATCTAACCGCTCACCGTCCACAATGTAAAGGTACGACTAAAAGACTGGCTTATGAGCATACCTTACGCAGTGTTAGAGATGCTTTTGAAACCTACTATGTATTTGACACTACTTTCATTCACTCATTTACACATTTGCACACACTCACTCATGCACTCAGGCGTGTTCATAACAGTTGAAAAGTAAATAAAATAAAAAATGTAATTAAATTATTTATAAATACATTTTATGAAATTATAACTTAAGTTTGTTATGGAAGAGCTGGACACACACATACACAGGTTATTCTTACTTAAAAGGCTTCCCAAATCTTACACATTGCAATGCATATGTATTTAAAATGAATAAACAGATTTTTATTTATTTATTTATTCGTTATAATTTTAATCTATAGTTTTAAAAAAAATGTTTTTAGTTTTTAATCACTGTTATAATTATTACTAATATTATATAGAGATATGAGTTTTATCTTACCCGAAATAATGAAAAAGAATATACGACTCGTTAATCTTCCAAATCCCTCATCTGCTGTATTTTCCTTTATAAACATATATTTGGACCCCAAGTATATGTGAAACCTTGAGGCTTTCATTTTACGAGACAAAGTTACGAGAAAACTCCCAGACGGACTATTAAAGGCTATATGCCTGGAATCTCATAAAGTAAAAAAAAAACACATTTCAACTGTGTGTGTATAGCCACAGAGTTCAAAGTCCACTGACACGTGTGGAGTGCAAACTTTTGGTCGCCATTTTGTTACTCGTAAAACATTAACGCGGTTCTGAATTTTTGCGTTTAGCAACAAGTAATATTAAACTCGTAATTGCGGTTGTAATTCCCTGATGGCGATACTTCCTGCATTCGAATTACTTATATAATACTAGCTTCTGCCTGAAGTTCCGTCTGCGTGGATTTTTTCGGTGTTTTCATTGAAAATCAATTTAAATACAATTATAATACGCCGAACCTTGCTCTAGGATTATTAAGTAAACCATCAGTTTAATGTTAAGATGTTTTAAATATTTATAGAAAACTAGCTAATGAGACATTTTCTTCTTTGTGTTATAATTTGTAGAATATAAAAAGTCACATAGCCCAAGAAGAAACCCAATCATGGATGCTTGGATGGATAAAAAAACAAATATGTTAATATAAATAAATAGTCTTACAACAGATATTATTACCAATACTTATTGTTTAGTAAAATACAAGTAAAATCTAAAATTGGAAGTGGAATTTTATCGGGTTTTTTATTTTTGCCTTTTAATTTTTTGTAACATTTATGCTTACCATAATTTTCATTTGATTAACATAGTTTGTAAGATATACTGCAGATATAACATTATATATATGATGCTGTTCAGTTTAAGAAAAAAAACAGGAAATCCATATATGTATTTCGTACATATTAATTAATATTTATAATCATTTGCATATAAAATAATTAAGAGCTGTTATATTTGAACATATTTGTAGATCATGTACTATAATGTGGACGGGGCTAATATTATTCTTCATTACATGCTTTACTACGTTTGACTAGGTATATCTATTAGCTGCTTTTTCAAGGCGCGCGATGTTTATCTTTAAATCTCAGCTGTGCACACATCGATTTTTCTATTATGTGTAGACGATCTCAGTAGGTCTTTTACACAAAAAAAACTAATTCAAAACATCTACTTGCCTATGCAAATCAATTATATGTATGTATATCATTTTTATTTAACATATTTGTTTATAGGCAAGTAGGTAAACCCACGGCCTGTATTTTGGGTCTAAGACATGCCGGTTTCCTCACATTTCCTTTATAAAAGTGTTAATTATACGCGAAGGGTGTAAACGCTGTATAACATTGATTGTGTAGCATTAGCTACGAACGCGTAACCCGTAGAGGCATAATTGCGTAGCCCTAAACGTAGAGGCTTGTTGACCTAAAACCTAGCTCAAAATACCTCCTGATTGTGACTTTGGTAATTTAATTTTCCCTAGCGAAAATTCGTGTAATTTTTCGTAAATATTTAGACGGCTCTTCAAAGCTGTCAGCACAGAAATAATTTTATTTCTGAAAATATGATGAGAATATTTTTTGCTTGACAGGGTTTGATGTTTTTCGCGCACACAAAGGTACTTTCGTATTTTGAAATAATGTTAACGAATGCTTAAGGAAAATGTACACAGAACTTGGGAAATGTTTAAAAATATACTTTCAAATTCAGATGGAATAAAAATAAATTTAGTTATTTTTATTATAAATGTTAAATAGCACTTTTTATTTACCTCTTTCAAAAGTTAAGTACATACTCTAAATGTTTATTTGTGTGAATGATATAATAAATTCGCGTTTATACCCGTTTAAAATAAACGTCGACTGAGCCCATAATAATTAACAAAGCAAAGCTGTATAGCCAATGTTACGTTAATTTAAATGTG
Organism: Pieris melete; assembly: GCA_963693345.1. Taxonomy (NCBI): domain Eukaryota; kingdom Metazoa; phylum Arthropoda; class Insecta; order Lepidoptera; family Pieridae; genus Pieris; species Pieris melete. Next base: position 471,658 of record CAVNZK010000032.1, on the reverse strand, counting down.
CATAATGCGCTTTTTGTATTAAAAATTCTACAAAACAGCCAAAAAAATCTCAAAACTCTAAAGCGAAAAGCTCTTCATTCATCTTTTGAGCACGTAATTGCCAAACAAGGAATTGAAAACGCTGCAAGCTAATTCATATCTAGTGCTTCATCTAAAACTGTACTTATCCTAAACATTATTCTTTGCAGAAGAATATGCGACCTATTACAAGGAGTTAAGGTTTAAATTGTCTTGTGCTAAACGTTTGCATGCTGGGGTCTAGCTCGGGCTCAGCCCGTATCCTAGGATACCGACGGTAGTCTTCCCCCTAGCCTCTTATTGCACTAATGTGTACAAGCAATTTTGAATTTACACACGGCAGAATAGAACCTATTTCTGTATGAACCTAATAAAGGAATTTAGACTAGCAAATTCTTGCGCGTTTCTATGTTTGTTTTTGTCGGAATAGATGGGGTTTTGATTGGTATAGCGGTTTGTTTTAAAAAGTTTAGCGAGTGGATAGTTGAGTTTATCTTTTTGTATGGCCCCATGTAGATTCAGCCGTGAATCGTGATGCGTCGGTGAATGGAAATATATGCGGTTTTATTTAAGCTCGAATCCAATTTTCGGAGTTTTCACACAATTCTTCAGTAACATATGGAAAATATCTCTTTTGTAGTTTAACGTAATTTATTTTATTAATTACGTGAAAATGTTTCTATACCGTTTAATTAATTTTACGTGATATTAAAATGATGATATTCTGTAGGATTTTGAATACGAAATATTATGTTGGAAATTAATTCAAATCAAAATAGGCTGTATGTGTATGTAAAAGTTTATCCAATGCATGATACTTGTTTTATTTATCAATTGCCTCAAAAAATTCCTTTAAAGTTAACAATTTGACTGGAAAATATATAACATTACGCAAGAGATATTTCATTTAGCTTTATTACTTTTTTTAAATTTAAGCTCCTTCATGATAAATAAAATGAATAATATTCTTTAATAGGTGCTAAAAAACTGAGCTGTTACCCACGGTTGCATCGTGTCCCCATTTTATGGGATAAACACATAATAACAATAGTCCATTATACCACATCCCCTCATCTAGAATATCTCTTAAGAGCTTTTATTTCGCACAACTGTTACCTCTATACACTGTCAATAGTTGACACCCTTTTGACGGTTGTGGGAATAAAGTTTGAGTCTCGTGACGAGAATACTAAAATCATTTAATAAGATTCTGTGACAAGTTTAAGTGCAATTTGTCAAAATCAGTTGGCATATATTTGCAGGGCAGTTTGGCATATATTTGCATTAAAATTTTTGTAAACATATAAGCTACCTATAAATGTTTTATTCAAGTTAAAACATTACTTACGAAAGTTAAGGCATTAGTTGTGGGTTTTAATAGATTATAAAAATATCTGAAATACATTTAAATTGTTTCAGTAATTCTTATTTTTTCACGCCAATATTTAAAACTAGTGTTCTAAGGAAATGTCTAAAGAAAAGTTAAACGATACATATTATTTATATTACGAAATTATATTATATTGATCTTATGTAAGCAAAGGCAAGTTAATCGTACCGATTTGTAAAATGGAGGCACTTGCAAGCTTACTAGTGTGAGTTTCATGGGCGGCGGTGTCACTTAACATCCGGTCAGCTAAAAATTCAATAACAAAATTAATAGCTCAGATTAATCAAAGGTTAGATTCATTAGATAATATTTTTTTGTTTCCAAAGTAAATACATCAATTGATAACCTCCTCAACGCTGGCACCAATGTTTCTCATTGTTATCCATAGTAGCATAGTAATCATTAATTTACTTTAAATTACAAAGATCTATTTTGGTTAGTAAGTCCAAAACAAATTCTAGTAAAAAACAAATGCTTAAACAATTAATAGTAAAATAAATGTAATACAGCATAGGTGTACGTACACTTGTCTCTCATAATTTTATACTGTTTACACTCATCTATAATACTGAGGATAATGTTCCTACTTTATACAGTTGGCGAAAACGCACTCTGAGACAAATTCAATGGACCGAGAAGAAAAAATGTCGCATTTTAATAGTAATTTTATCATTTGAGGGTGTTATAATTGCAGGTCGTTATGTTAGTTGCAATTATTTGTATTAAGTCTGTAATCGTGATTTAAAATATGAGGCTGTTATGTATACTTTTATAATATAAATTTATACTATTATGTTTAATGGTTAAATTGTGTATTACATGTGTCAATATTTTTTAGTAAACTCCCAATTCCCAGTTAAGCATACGATGGGATTTTTATCAGAGTCGATTAAAAATCTTCAATGAAAATTGAACCCGTGTTTATCCCGTTTAATTACATTACAATTAATTTTAATTACAATTAAAAAAACATTAGATATACAAAATACAGTGTAAACTCTTTATACTTTATACGTTTTGAGTTCTCAATTAAGGGGCTTACATATTTTTCATCCTTTTCTGATGCTACTCTATTGCTAAAGGTTGGCTGTTAACAACTTGCCGATTATCTTGCGCTAGTCTAACAAGCAGCTTCACGGATGTGAAGGCGGTCCACTACCGTACTTTGCGCAACGACGATTTCTTCCTTTTACCAGCCCGTCTCTTGCCGTGAATTTTGTCCATCATTATAAGCTGCAACAAGTCGTATCAATGATGACGTAAATCTACTTAATATTGTCTTTGATTGACATAACCTTTACACATTTAAAGAAATCTTTCGCACGCGAAACGTCGGATAAATTTAAAATTATGTTAAATAATTGTAAATTTATAATAATACATAAGTTTAATCCGTTAAAAACAGTAAAACTACTTACTTATTTCTAACAACTTCTAAAAATCCTGAAATCCTGAAATCCTGAAGGAAGGAGGCGTAATTATTTTTTGTTCGACTGATGTTCGAATGATCGACGTGTCAAATGATTTGGATTTGTAGAGAATATATCCCATAGTAGCATACTTCCAAAATATAGCCATATATAAAGATATATATTAGTATAGAAACAAACTGATTATCGTATAATTTATATCAATAACAATATTTTGTTTGTTAAAAGGGCTTAAAGGGAATTTTGTTTCAAGGATATGTGTAATTTAGATAACGTTGATATTACTCACAAAGTTATGGATACGAGAGCATTAAAATTACTGTTGCGTTAGTAAAAGAAACACACGCTATGTTTATTCTAGTATATTTTGAAATAAATACGTAAGTTTAGTAAGTATGTGTCCCAATGAAGGTATGCTATAATAATTTTGGTTTGGTTAGGATGCAATTATTTTATTATTGTTGCAAAAATATTACGCTGCTTACTATAATTCTTTTAATTTTTTTTTAATTCTAAGTGGCGTTTGTGTTTTGGATAAGCTCATAAGCTAAACAATTGTGTTACACGGAAGGATAAATCATCTTTGTAGCTTGTTACATGGAAAAAATTTCTTAATTTTAAATTGTTACAATACAAGTTTTTTTAATTTTTTTTATATATACATACAAGTGATGATATAAATTTAACAAATGTTTGACGACCAATATAACCTGGAGTCTCAGTTCAAATTGTTTCGGTTTGGTAGGTAAAGTCGTATGTCACAAAAACAGACATAGAATTGTGTCTGCCTCATTGCCCATGCATGTGTGCATTAGTAGTAAGAAATACTAGATATTGTTACGAAATGGTTCCCAATTTTTTCACAAGTTAGAGACGTTTTCAGGAAACTGATTTATGACCAATTCAGGAGAGGCTCTATCACATTCCAGAATTACTCTAATTACTATTAAATTCCTCGTGTATTATTTTTATTATATTTATTTAATAATAAACGCTTGAATAGAGCAACAGCGTTTTCTATCCTATCTAGCTCGTAACAATATTATGAATTTATTGTATTACTATTTTGCAAATGAAGCTTTTCCAACTGTGAATAGGGAGATATACAGCCTAAGTTATCGCTGTCTCTGGAAGTAAACTTTTCACTGTATAAAAACATTTTCTGCGCTTGGCTGACCTTTTTGATATAACTCATAGACAACGCGTATAATATTGCTCGCATTCTGGAGTTGCACAATGCACTTTAATGAATGCATTCCGATGTCACGTGGGGTTCTTCCCTAGGGCTTTGTGGACGTTCCTTTTCACTTTTTCTAGGGGAGAATGAGAGAACTTCAACCTGGCTGGACTTGTTTGATTTGGGGGAGTTAAAAAGCATAATTGACGTTAGTAAAGTTTGTGATTTTAAATTTGTTACCTATAAATATAAACAGTAAAAATATAAATAGACTTATATCTAAAGGATTATTAAACATTTTTGCTTCTTTTCAAATCTATATATATTTAATTGAACGTCAATAACAATTTTAAGGATTTTATATTTACATTAACACCAATTTAACTATCAAGAACAAACGAGAAAGAGAAGCAAAACAATTGCCCGGAGGTTCTCTATTTATTCGCCAAGTTTTTAAGGCGGCTTATTCAACCATCATCATTATATGGTACCTTTATAACCCAATCCTGTTGACAGCAATATGTTAATGTAAATATACTAATAAGTAACATTAATATAACATGAAGTACTGAATCTTATAATTCAGCCATTTAATTTCCCTAATAGGAGCACACGAATTCCTTAAAGACCGGCAACGCACTTCTGACAGTGTAAGTGTCCATGAGCAGCGATATCACTTAACATCAGATGAGCCTCCCGCCCGTTTGGTCCCTGTACTAAAAAGAAAAGAATTAAATGTCTAAATATCCTTTAATTAAAACAAAATCATGCTTGTACATAGTTCATCCCTTGCTTAATATAGGTAGATTTCCATCGTATTAAATGTTAATTACAAGCCTGAAAGTAGAAAGCTCCGATATAACAGATAAAATGCGAGTTACTTCGTATGCTTACCGTTAGTTAGTTATGCTGTTTCAGAGCAAATTAGATGTCATTGCAAGCTCATGCCTGGACCGCCCGCGGCGTGTATAAACTAAGTAGACTGTCAAGACTCGTATGAGTTAGCTATCCTTTTCTTTTGTGTCTTAAATGTCGGAGACAGGTGTATTAACCGGTTTGATTGGATTTTAATACAGTCTTTTAGTAATTACGTCGTTGTGCTTTTGAATTCTTGCTCTCTTGGAATATTTTGTGGCCGATTTGAGGACTGCAGACATTGGTAATATTTATTTTGATCATCCATTGATGAAAGCCGATCACTGTATTCGTGTATGAATATAATTTTTTGTTTCTTGTTATATGATTTGTCTCTATCAGCAGGAGGTATGGTGAAATAGGAGCACGCACTTACATTCTCGTGGGAACAACACGCAAAAAGAAAATTCAAATTCATAAAACACCACTAAGGGGTTTAACCTTAATGCCTGAAGGGATACACCACAGTACAAAACATTTGTTATAAACTAAAGAGTTTAAAAACATACAATTAATTAAACGAAGACATTACAAAATAAACGTTTTCCTATACAACCGTTGTTATAATACTCGGTTGTTTTAAAATAATAACATAATCGAGAAAGGTTACGGGCCGCCTTATAAGCGAAATCTTCCAGGCTACTGTAGGAAAAAATATAAAAAATTGCGGAAAAATGAAAATTAATTTGCGGGTAGTGTAGGTTGAATGACATATGTAGAGCAGTGATGACTTTCAATCAACGTATGACGTCACCGTCTTTTGTAAAAGCCCCTTTGTGCCCAGCTGTCACGTGTCGCTAAGATGGCGTCTTTTTTGTCAGAGTTTGTGGAGATTCTAACAACGGAGCTTTATTTGTCACATATAAATAAAAACTATAATAGTAAAATTGCATCCTTATCACAGGAGTGATTTTATTTTAAATATTTGTAATTTTATTACAACCTTTTAAAGTGATCAGCCTCCTGTGCTTGATACAGGCCGTCGACTTTTTGGGTCTAAGGCAAGCCGGTTTCGTTACGACGTCTTCCTTCATCGTTCGAGCGTATCTTAAATGCGCAAATATACAGAAAGTCCATTCATTGGTGCACAGCCGGAATCGAACCTACGACCTCAAGGATTAGAGTCGGACGCCGAAGCCACTAGGCCAGAACTGCTAAAAAATAAATAAAAATATAGATGAGGTCTTAATAAGTAAATTTTAAAATTTAAAAACAAACAATAAAATATTACAAAAATTTGCTTAGTGAGCTATAAATTGTGTCTACAGTAGATAACACAGACATTGCAATTAAAAACAACAGATAAAAATATAAAAACAATGAAACATCGTAAAAAAACAAAAGTACGTCTAAGTTTGTTTTAGACTCCGTACTAACCATGTTAAAATTATTTCTTAATATAATTTTCTTTTCAAATTATGTAATTGTTTACTTTGTAAGCTGTATATATATAACTGAGCACATATAAACACTTCCGATGAGAAAAACTAATTTCCAAAAGCTATAAACGTTACGGTAATTATGTTTTATTTCCGGGAAAAAACGAAAAGTTTTGATCGATCATTCACGTAGGCCGCGGGCTTTTACAATAATTCATCAGGGATGATGAATTGTTTTACATTATACAACAGGTGAGCTTCCAAATTGCGCTAAAAATTATCTTGTCGAATGACCGAAATATTAATCTCAAAGAATTTACGGAACATTGCATATTACGTAAATTACTTTGGAGTTTTTATAAAAATTTTCGTTTTTTTGTTTCACTTTTTTTTATGATTGGACGATTCACACCAATTGACCTAGTCCCAAGCTAAGCTGGTGAAGCTTGTGTTATGGGTACTAGGCAACGGATATACATACATATTATAGAAAGATAGACATATCAATTCATATTTAAACACCCAAGACCTAAGCACAACACCAAATGCTTATCACATCGATGTTTGTCTCAGCCGGGGATCGAACCCGGGACCCATGGATTCGCAGTCAGTGGTAGTAACCACTAAACCAATGAGCCTTTGTGCTGTAATTTAATTTTGACGTCTTAAATATTGATAGGTATTTTTTACGTGTCAGAATTTAGCCATGCCAACTTGCCAATTCACACAGTTTAGCCTATAATGAAACTCTGTTTTATAAGCTGTATTGGCCTAGTGGCTTCAGCTTCCAACTCTCATCACTGAGGTCGTACTTTGATGTTCTGTGCACTAAAGAACTCTCTGTCTATGAGTAAGTAGAATAACAGGAGGAAACCGGCCTGTCTTAGGCCCAAAAAGTCGACGGCGTGTTCATGTATACGCGCAATACGTGAACACGAAACATACAAAAATCTTAGGCTCAAACCTATAAGGTTGTAGCGCCACTAGTATATGTTATGAAGCGCAACAAAATATTAACACAAGTATACAAATATATATTCAGACGATCGCATGCAAAATACGAAATACAAAATTGAAGTATCTGTTCCATAGTCTATGTTGTCTGTGGTGAATGTATTTTAATTAAGTCCTGCAATGGTCGCTTGTGGCTGTGTTTACTCGTTACAGACGGGCTTGTTTTAATTTTAAGATTAATACTAGGCTTTATTTGCTTTGCCGTGTTATATTAGTTTCATGTTTGTTTTACGAACTGTAATATAGATACTTCAAATGTTTAAATTATTAAATTAATCGATTGGTATCTGATTTTAATTGTATATGAAGGTATAATTTAAATTAATGCTTTTATTTCAGGTAAGTTTGCAGTTAACGGAACTTAGAAAGCTTTGTAGTCATGTCGGTATGTAAATAATAATTTAATATTTTTTTATTAATAATAATAATATTTTTTTTATTCAAACGGACACTCATAAGTCCATAGGGTTATTAATGTGTTAGTTACAATATTATCCTAAATATTTTATAGAAAGCTATAAATCATAAAATTAAAAAGGTAACATTCAGTCCATTGCAATGGACCACAAGAAACCCATGGGCAATCCAGCCTTCCCGCTAATACAGCAAGCAAGTTGTTAGGGCTCCCCCGCAGGCGCCTTATCTTTGTATTTTTTTTTGTTTTTGTAGAACAGGGGGCAAACGGGCAGGAGGCTCACCTGATGTTAAGTGATACCGCCACCCATGGATACTCTCAATGATAAAGGGCTCGCGAGTGCATTGCTGGCCTTTACATTAATTATTAAGTACTTGTTCTTTTATATTGTATATTCTTTTTGGTTTCGTTTTTTTTTCAAGTATGAATCGGTTTTTCATGATATTTTCAATCCCGTTTAATTGATAATAATTCGTATCTTTTGAACATTTCAGTTCTTTTTTATTGCTCTCAGAGATATGAAATAAACGTTGTTATCATATAATCTCTAATAGTTTATTATTATTATTGTTATTATTGTTATTATTATTATTAATAAAACGTATCACTTCAAAAATCATCATATCCGTATATAGCACGATTCTCTTTGAAGGACTCGTCTGATCGTGTAATAACATATGTATGTAGTAATTAAAGTTTGTATTGCCTGCCATCCGCACATGCGGTGCATCATTTGATATTGTCAAAACCACCCCTACTTCAACCCTTTGAAGATTATGTGTGATTGAAAATTTGGACACGGAATAATGTTAGATTTTGAGTTAAGTTGTTTATTATTTTAAACTGGTTTTAATCAATAAGATTACGCATAGTTTTGTTTTTCTAAAAAATATTTGGTTAATTGGTGTGATGCCGTTGCTATTACGTGAACGTGATAAAGACAAAATATTCGACGTTAATAACTCGTTTATTTCAAAGTCAAAAATCGTTTAATCATGTAGGCAACACAATGTACACTTATAAACGTCAAAAAAGAAATATACATTAAATGCTTCTAATTTTACATTTACTGCCAGTTCTCAAATCAAGGGCGTAACTCGGAAGAGAAGAACTGACAATAAACTCTCCGCCACTCTTTTTAAGAGCCAAGCTTTTGGTTTACACAACGTTTGTAAGGAGCTGCAACCATTACACCATGTTCCACATGACATTTTAAGTAATGAATAATAATAAAATAAATTAAAAACTAAGATTTGTCCTCTATCAGCAGGAGGCATGGTGAAATAGGAGCACGAACTTACATTCTCGTGGGAAATTACACTTTAAATAATTACTTACATTTGCAAAGAAACTGGTACATTCAGATTGATTTATTTTAAACAGCACAATCAGCTATATAAAAATAGGCATACAAATGTCATAATAATAAGAACAGTTAAGATATTTATAATTGTTGTCAAAACTTATGGTCTAAATACTCTCCCTATAAAGAAACCTTGCCTTTAGAAATCTAGTCACCTTCCCCTACAAAATATTACACGGCAGTGATCCATAACTTCTGGGAAGGTGAGACATGGTTTGATAGCTATGGCGTAACAATTTTTTAAATACTTCGTGGTGCAACATGCAGTTACTCCAGCCGTGAAAGATCCCTCGGTCCATACAGGCGATTTTCTTTAAATTTTTATACGTTTATTAGTAAGTTATTTAAATAAATATTTTAGTGTTAAAAAAAATGAAAGATTCTTTGGGTTATTCATTTATATTAGGCTTATTCTTCGTTATCAATTTTGGTCTCCGGCCGTACACGGGGCTTGTTTTACAGGCAGAAATTTCCAGAACGAAACCGTTGGAACTAAAAACGCATTGTGTTTTCGTTTGCGACACCACCGCCATACACATCATTAATGCTTCGAGCTGTACTCGGTGGAACTCGTACCCGTAAATAACGCGATATTTCATGTTTTATAAATAGAGTGACGCAAAGAAAAAAATAAAACGGGAAAATTAAATGAATCATGGTTTTCGAAAAACAAATGCACGAGTAAATATAAAAAAATGAAAGCTGTAAAAAATTTAATTCGGAATTCCTAACCAGAGAGGATATATTTGAGGTCATAGTAGCCAGTACGACAAAACGCCATTTTCATATGTAGAGAACGTGCCTAAACTAGTATATCCATGTGTAAATAATTTGCGCGGTGAAGGCTGAATATCGTTTTAATATCCAAAAATTAAAGACGGGTCAGGTACTGGTCACGAGTTTTGTTATAAGAAAGAAATAGATAAATATTAACATCAATCTCATCCAATTTTTAAATCTTTTTAGATAGCTTGTAAATTTAAGTAGTAAATGAATAATATAAAAAAAAACGTGTGTGTACTTATGTACACGCGTTAGAAGTTATACTTCTTTGGCGTAACAAGATAAAAATCATTTTAAAAAATTTATCTTTTGCCTTATTCTACGTTTGTAGAAAAAACGACACTAACAATGTCAAAAAAATACTCTCATAATTTTTCCCTAACGCGCCAAAACAAGTATAGCTCAAAAAATATCTTATTTATTACCTAATATATATGTTAAATTCAAAAATGGTCCCCTAATGTTGTGTCTAATTAACAATACGCAGAAAGGGTTCCGAATCGATGGGTTAATTTTCACGACTTATTTGCATCGCGTCTCCATACAAATGTATGTAATTTTGCACTGTGACAGCTCGCGTTAGACAAATGAACGCCGAGATTCTCTTGATTAAGGGCGGATGACGAGCTGTGGGCAAGTGTCGAATGGTGCTTTACTATAATGTATGACGTTAATTCATCTCTGTAAAAGGATTGCTGCCGAGTGTACTTTGCTGAGTGAGCTCTAAAAAGATTGAACAATTCATTTTAATTTTCTTTATTTTATAGAATTTTTACGTTGTTCAACAATGAAAACGTTCAACATCGAAACAGCAATCTGTATGTGCGTAGTTTATATATACTATAATATTATAAAGAGGAAAGATTTGCTTACTGAAACTTGAATAATCTAACCCAAGGTGTAAAAAAATTAACAAAAAACTTTCTTCAATCGCATGCGCTGCGAAAACTATTAATGATAGAACAAAATGATGTATTTCAATTTTTCAGGACACATCACTATCTATAATGTCGCGACAGCATATCTATCTTTTATAGTTACGTCACAATAAGCCTCCTTTTATTAATTTTGTTTTATTAAAATACCACCGCTAGAAAAGGTTCTTTTCATTCGTACCTAGGTATTGATCCTTATCAAAATAAATACCAACGTTTCACATAAGCTACAATTTAATGGCATAACCACTAAAAAAAGCATGGTGGATTGGTGTGCTCCTGCCGTTTCTCTTGAATAGTTTACTACTATGTAATATAACAAAAATATTAACTACAGCAACGCTTGGCCGAGTCTACTAGTGTTATATATACAGAAAAGATTATTATTCTTTACTATGCCATAATGACTACATCTTTTAGTACAGATCTATACAACTAGGTGGCGGTAATCACAAGATTTTCCTTAACATAACGCCATATATCGACGATAGATGGCGCCCTCTGTCCATTAAAACGCGCTAGCGATTTGCTTATTGGTTTACATATATTCTTTGGATGATTTTTAAACGACAAGACCTTACTTCATAGGATCATTTCTATAGTAAGCTCTTCACGCAACTTCTCACAATACGTGGGAAATTTCCAGCCATGATGAGGAGACGTGGCGCGGTGCCCTGAGCGTGAGGCGGGCGATGATGTAAATCATCAGCCTTCGATGATCGTTCACTTCCTCGCTTGCGAGGGAGCGTGGGGTACTGTCGCTGTCTGAGTGGCTTTTTTAACCATTATTAAATTAATTCTAATGTAAAAACTAAAAAGTTCTAAATAAATGTTATAACGATTACCAATAGTGAATAGTGCTGACTGCTGGTTACCGGGTCAATGGTCATTTTAAATGACTCATTTACTTAATAATATGTTAATTGTTAAACCAAATGAAAGACATAATATTAGTAAGAAATGTCATTTATCAAAACAAACTTTGTAATTTGTCATGTTGGATATAATTGATTTTATAATTTTACAACTGTTAATATTATATTTTATAGAGGTCTATTTTCTCTTGAATAAATATAAATAATCTACCAAAAGAAGTAAACCGAGCGCTTAATAGTGAAGACTGAAGAGCCAGAAATATTTTTTGCTTACTGATTTGAATGAAAAAAAGTCGATTATAAAACCTAAAAGTATTTTGCCTTTCATGTTTTCATATTAAAACTTTTCAAACGCCGCTTCCGCTGTAAAACAAACTTTCAGACAAATTCATTTTCTTTGCGTCTCGTTATTTGTACGGGCGTATTTTTATTTATTATGGCAACCCTTTAATTAAGTGCCTATAAATTGGCAACATTTACTGCGATATAATATTTTTTTGAATAGTATTTCAAATAATTTTAAAAAAGTTACTAAATTAACGTAATCTTATGAACCTAGTATCTGTTTCAAATTTTGAAATTCCTCTTTGAAGCAAGATACCGAACTTTTAAACACTCCGTATCGCTAAATATATATTAAAATAACTCAGCTCGCGTAAGGAAATTTCGAGTATTCATAAGTAACGCACACTAATTATATTAAATTACCTGCATACCATAATATACGAGCACCAAGTTTACTCATCCACGTATTCTAATAGACCCTTAGCACAGTCTGATAGGAACAGTAAAATACACGTGTTCAGTCACTTCAGTCAGAGTACATTGTCAATCTCCAATAATCGGCTTGATTCTTTCTATATGCAGTTACGTCTATGCGTATTCTACAAAGTGTACTATGGAGAGTGTTCTAAAGAGTAGTTTGGGTTGATCCCTCCAGCCTCTTTTCAACACCTTACGAGCCGTTTAACAGCATCACCTTGATGTCTGGAAGTCTTCCAAGGTCTGCTTCACAAGACATTTTCTTTTGCGAACTGTGGAATGGACTCAATGCAAATGCCCCTGCGAGGACTGGCTTTTTTGGGAGGTATTAAACAATTTCCACGTAAGGTTTATTTAATGTGTAAATGAGTGACATGATAATTAAAAAGAACTAGTAGGCCATGGCCTCAGATTTTTTATCCTAATATTTTTTTAAAAATTTGAAAGAAACATACTAAAATGTAATATACCTTTAGAATATTAGATTTTTTAGTTATATGACTTACTGTTTTAAATAATTCTCGGCCACGTTCGAAACGGGAGGGAGTGGTTGTGAGCTTCTTAAATAATTACGGAGCAGTTTGCGTAATAAATATTACTTATAAAGCGATTTCAGTCCAAATAACTCCGTGGAGTATGATATATCTGTTTAGATTCGACTTTAACGAGGTAGGAGAAATGTATAAGATAATTGCAGCATTGATTTTGTGAATTGGCCCCTCTTGTATATTAATTTCTTTTCATCAATCAAACTAGAATATTATAAATTATGAATATTTTATGCATGATAGTTATATCAGAATTAATTAATAACCTTAAGTTTACATCTTGTGATTGGCTATTTTGTAATGGCTTTAAATTAGGCAGGCTGCCTAGACATTTTATTTAAAATAAATTTCTGCGATTATGCATGTAGCTCATAACATACACATGGAAAGTTGTACACAAAGAGTGTGTCTTGTATAATGTTGTGGCCTATATGTTAACAGAGATAGGCAATGAGTGAATGAATATATGAGAGGTTCCTCAGATATACTTAACAACATATTACGTTTACCAAATATCTACATAAATTTGTTGAATCATTGTGTGATCGATAGTGCGTACGATGCTGTTGTAGCGAAGTTTTCAGACTGCAAGAACTCGGGTCTCAGATGAACAGATTATAGTATTAATTTATTAATGTTATTACTTTCATACTTATTTAATAATGAGTTGTGTATGTTTGTAACAAAAAACACGATTCTGCCGATTACAAAAATTCTTTCACCGTTAGTATACTATATTATCCTTTACTGAAATTTATCTAAAAAAGGTTGTATGAAAAAATATTTGATAAATGTTCATGAAGAATGTTCCATCAAATATAAAAAAATCTTTTAATATCTCGTTTCTGGGAACAGCACATTTGTAACACAAAAATTATATTAAATCAATTGGAACGTGTAGGGGTAATTTTGAAATAATGACGGTTGAGGCCCTCCTCATTATTTATGGATTAGCTTTTGTTTCTTTTGTATATGTAAACACAGGGGGAATAAGTTTTGCATTACCATAATCATTGAAACATCATAGATGACCTGCATTTATTGCAATTATTATTTTAACTTTCATGTCAAGATTTGCATTGATGTGCTTGTTATGTCATAATAAACAAAAATAAGTTGCGCAAAACTCGAAAACGACTGGATCAATTCGATTTGTTTTTCGTTCTGATGTAGGCTTTTATGGGTAGAAAAATTGGGAAATGAATGGGACTAAAATTATTTAGTACTTTTTATTCCAGAAAACCGGACTGTCATGTAGCATAACAAAAATGTTCCATATATTGATCTATAGCTACTAAAAAGTTGCTAGGTAGTTTTAAAAGTAAAACCGGATGCCCTTGACTCAAAAATTTAAGACACGTTCTAACACATAGAAGAGTGTTCACCTACTCGTAAAAAAACTGATACAAAGAGCTTCAGTGTAAACTGGATTGTTATTACTGTTTTTGTAAAAATTCTAATCTTTAGTGCGTAAGGGTTCTGTACTTTACAAATCTTTTAATCCTTTTACATAGAGGAGTGCAACATGATTCAAAATTAAGAAACAAAGTTGACTGACCTATTCGTGATATACATACTTTTACAAAGCGTTGTCTTAAAGCCTAGTCGTTTTTTCATTTGTTTAAGCAGATTTTCCCACGGGTCTTATGGAAGTAATTGGAAATTCTTTTGAATATTCGTTGGACGTCACACTGGAATTTAACGTGGAGCTTTACTCGATGTTTTTTAGAGGATTTGAATGACGTTTTTAATTACTAACTTAGATCCCTTGGATGAGGGGCTTTTGTGAAAGAATTTGTTTTTTACGCACGGCCGGTACCTGAAGTTTAATACAGCGCTGCTGTTCAACATTATTTTTATATTTATTCTTAAAGAAGTAGTACAGATACTCATATAGACACTCGCAGGGAACATAGAAAATGCTTAGACATACAGAGAGACATTAAATACAAAATATAAACTGAAATATATTAAATATGAAACAATGTCAATTATAAATGATTCATTTAAAGTCTTTTTTAACTAAAATTTAATTGCAGCTCCCTTCTAGAAAAATTGCCCTTCCTTGTTGCTGCTTACCAGACTCGTAATCGTGCTGTGTGTTATGTTTCTTACATCAACACTAACTATGCAAAAAACTCAGTTTTTTATCGCGCAGCCCGGACACACAACGACCAATATTTAAGCCTGGACTTGTTTAAGCTATCGCGGAATATGCTTAAAAGAATATCCATAGCGCAAAATCACCTGCATCATGAGCATACCCCATATACACACCTTCACGTACTTACCCTCACTTTTCCACCATCACACAACACAGCCAAATTAGGTACCACTTAGTTAAATGTATCGATTAATTTTTATTTGTTTGTTTTCTTTTGTAAATTTTTGAGACTTTTTGTAGTTAAATGTATTATGTATTCCATCTATGGCTATATTTTCAGTGTAACTGTTTGTTATTATATATAATTTATGTTAGCTGTAGGATTACGAAATAAATAAATAAATTATTGCATTAAATATACAAAGGAAAAATATAATTTAATATATGGTTCAGTTGTCTTGATATAAATGATTGTATATATAAATTAATAATAAATGATTCCTATACAAACGAGCTTTCAATAATTTTCCTTGAAAGTTTGCAGTAGGCTTTGTTTTCTGTACAGTTTTTTTCATTTACATTAGATAATCAAAAATCACATTTAAAGTTAGATTTGGGATTAGGATAATAGATGTATCAGTACCAGGAGAGCAGCCCAACTCCGAAGCACTCATACAAGGGCAGATTTTCATAACATTTGCATAATCCGAGGGTCGCTCTTGGTGTCGGGGGACAGCCCTCAGCGGTTTTGTTATTCAATAACAAATCTCTTAGACGTCATGTGTAGTGGCCTTGAGGCATCTGGTACTACAGAACATTATAATAAACGGACTGATTGCTACATTGTCTAGGTTTCGGCTTTCAAAGTTATTAAATGCAAGTGGAATATCATTTTGAAAAATAAAAGAAGATGCCAGAAACACTTAAAACACTTAAACACTTAAATGTTATGTCTATGTCTACGTAAGCCTTTAGCAAAAACCTTTTTCATGAAGATTTTTTTGACAATATCTACACAACCTATACAGCGTTGAAAAATAGTTTGTGTAAGAAATGTTAAAAAGTGCGTGCGTACTAAGTACACATGTCAGAAGTGAAACTTCTTTGGCAAACTAATTTTTAAGTCTTGTTCATAGTTAAACAAATCTAAAACTTTAGATTTCCGAGACTTAGAGGGAGGGAAAAAGGAAGATATGTTAGGAATTTAATGAATTTAATTGTCATTAAAATATCAAGTGTCAAAAATTAATACAATTTTTTTTTTAGTTTTATATTTATTTCTTCATAATAAAAACACGTGGCATTTTAATTTAAAATTCGTCAATCGATAATCTGTTTAATTATATAATATCAATTATATGTCTTCAAGTCCTTATTTACTATTAGCGACATGGGGCTTAGCAACTTAGTAACTGATTTGCTATTTTAAAAGAGTTCCTAGAGTTTCTTACGCCGGCTTTTTCTCTCAGCCTACACCCTCTGTCTTCTTTGCCGATGAGTAGGGATTAATAATTTAATGACGTGGAATAAGTGATACCTGTATCTTATGTTCCATAATAAACAAATTTTTATTTTAACTGGGCTTAGTAAAACCTCACATACTCGTACATGATTAGTATGTAGCCAAGCCAATAGGCCAAAACTGCTTTTAAAACCTACGCAAAATAAATCAAGTATGGCGCTTAAATAAATAGTTATACAAGGTGACATACATAATGTTTTCTGCAAACGCTTGTTACGTAATCTACACGAGAGCCTGCTCGTACTAACAACCTAGATTCACTAACTGGCTGAGTTCCGACTTATTGTTAATAGAACGTTGAATATTTTATTTGCATTTAATAATATTTTACATAAAACATTGCGTTTTACTTGAGTCCATACATAATTTATGGTACATATTTGTGTTATTAAGATAAACCAAGAATCATTAGCAATTTATGGAGTAATTTACCTTTTAACCCCTTTAGTACGCAGGATATTTCTTTCTAAGCATTTGTAAAGTGTTACAATACTAACTGATAACTAAAAGATAATAAAATTAATACTCTGATTATTATAATTTATTGAAGTGAAACTTCTTTAGGCGCATGAGGGTAAAATGTTTACGGATGAAACGCATTTATAATAATATTAGCGTCACGAAGATGTGCAGCGTTTTTGTCGAAGAAAAGGGAGAGAGTGAGAAGGGCGAATTACCCTATAGAAATTAAAATGCCACGTGTTTTTATAATCGAGAAATAAATTAAAAGAATTAAATTTATAATTTGTTATAATTTTCGACAATTCATATTTTAATGACAATAAAATTCATTAAATTCCTAATATAACTTCCTTTTTCCCTGCCTCTAAGTCTAGGAAATCTAAAGTTTTAGATTTGTATAATTATGTACAAGACTTAAAAATTAGTTTGCCAAAGAAATTTCACTTCTGACATGTGTTCTTACGCACGCACATTTTTTATATGCACCACTGGATTATTGTGTTAATAAAGTAGACTCTTGATACATTTATCTTTATAACCCGAGCGTGTTTGTATGAATAATGTTTGCTATAAATAAACAAATATTAAAAAGTATCTGATATTAATTACAGTTCAAATTACTGCCGATACCAAACATTGGCGCCGGCCAGTATTTACCAGGAGTAATTATAGATGTTATCTAAGCGCCGAGCGAGCATTACTGCTCATAGTTTACCATTACATTAGTAGAATTGCTTATTTTTTATAGCACACGATTGTATACGGCCATTACTTGTTTGTATAAAGGATAATAATTTGGTTTATGCAAGTACTAATCTAATAGACTTAACATAATTGTA
Source organism: Pieris melete (assembly GCA_963693345.1). Lineage (NCBI taxonomy): Eukaryota > Metazoa > Arthropoda > Insecta > Lepidoptera > Pieridae > Pieris > Pieris melete. Next base: position 453,727 of record CAVNZK010000032.1, on the reverse strand, counting down.
GTCTCTGGCTGGCTGTGATCGCACTCGAAACGTGAATACCTCATTTTTTCCTGGAAACATTTATCTATCTTCACAGAAGATACACACACTTTATAAAGATTTTAATAGGACCTCTTATAGAGTATGGGCCTCCTCCAACAGGCTGCATCTCTCTTTATCTTGAGCAGTTTTCATCTCTTTTAGTTCATCAGCGTACCGTGCAAGTGGGTGACTTTTCTTTCTTTTCCCTGGTGTCCATTTTCATCTTCTTACCCTGTTTGTCCATCTGCCATTGTTCATGCTAGCGGTAAGATATATATATATATTATACTATATTCGCGTTTATACCCATTAAAGGTAGGATAAGACGAAAAGGAATGACAAAGACAATTGACGGAAATACAGGGTAAGACAGACAAAGTTTTTAGAGTTATTTTTTAAAGGCTTCTGCTTGTTTCCACCGCTCATCGAACTGAGGACCGCGCCAACCGGTATTTATAGTAACCGGAATTGTGATAAATAAGTTTCGTGACATTTCGTGTACTCGTTTCGAATAATCGAAATAAATCAAATAAAACACGAGCACTGATTAGACTTGTTAATTTGCGAGCTCTGTGACATATAACAATGGCCGCTGACACCAGCGCTATTGCTCCGACATGTATGTTTTCGTCTATCATATCATCTGTGTTAGTATTTAAATTAGTTGTATTTCTCACGGAATGTGACATAATTTATGCATGAATCCATATTTACCCCGTATTTACCCTCACTCTTATGAGTAATTTATTATTAATGCACTTGTCTTATTTCAGAAATATTCGTTATCTGATATATATATAAAATTCTCGTGTCACAATGTTCTGACTGATTCTTATGATTTTTTTTTGTACATTCAGTAAATCTGAGAATCGGCTACAATCTATCTTTCAAACCCCTAAGTGATAAAGGGTGTCCACAACACAATTTTTTTTTAGACAGGTTTTTTTGTTTTTATTTTTTATGATACAGCATACAAAAATACACACTACCCCTAATTTTTTTTTTTTTTTTATGTAATAGGAGGCAAACGGGCAGGAGGCTCACCTGATGTTAAGTGATACCGCCGCCCATGGACACTCACAATGCCAGAAGGCTCGCAAGTGCGTTGCCGGCCTTTCAGGAATTGGTACGCTCTTTTCTTGAAGGACCCTAAGTCGAATTGGTTCGGAAATACTTCTGTGGGCAGCTGGTTCCACATAGTGGTTTCACCCCTCTACGATCAACTACTATTTTTTTATTATTGTAGTTATTTTTATTAAACTAAAAAAATGTTTCCTAGAAATAATCACCAAACAACGTTTGCCGGGTCAGCTGGTATATTTATATATTTTAAGATAACTTTATGAATAAGTTTGGATATTATACTCGAATTTGTACGGAAGTTTTATTAATTGTTTGACGAGCCTTCTAACTGCGCTTAATAGCAATTGAGTTCCACTGTTCACAACACAAGGGAAATTACAGTGTTTTTGGTGACTTAATTAAGTTTATACAATTGACACAATACATTTTATATATAAATTTTATAATGAAATAAAAGTTATATGGCTCTTGAACGGAATGCAATCTAAACTTCAATTAAATTTACTCCTAAAACAGTGAATGTACTTGAAATGAACATCAATTTGGGGCCCTTTTATTTAAATTCAATTTTGATTTGAATACAAGGGAGCTATCGTCCTGACGGTGAATAGAATATTGATTATTGAGCCTGCGTGAAATCCAATTAGCTAACTGGTAGTCATAGTTATATTATTTTATTTGTGGCCTCTGTTTTTTGTTTTGAACATGTAATAATCCATGCAGCCTCTAAACCCTGAGGTTGTGGGTTCAAATCATGGTTGTGAATTTTTTTGTCCAGCGAATTAATAGTTCTTGTCCAACAAAGAACATTAGACGTGAGAACAACAACGACTTGCTCTTTTAGAACGCTATTTACATTCTAACAATGTTTAGTGTTAGCAACGGTAATCCAAGCTTTTCTAGGGATCGACTTTTTTTAATAATTTGGGTAATTTGGGTAACGTGGTTTCTATATATGTGTATTATTTATTTTTATTGATATACTATAAGTATATATAGCAGAAAAGGGGAGTTATTTAACTTTCGCGAATGTATAATCGTTAAAATGAAATGCGGAATATATATATTAAAAATGACTGCTATAAGAACCGTAAAATTAAACCAGTCTTCCACACCTCACAATTTAACTTTCCTACTATTGATTGATTAAGTAGTGGGGCCCTAAGTGCTGAAAATACGTGGCTGCGTCTAGGCGGAAGAGCCGAAGCTGCGCCAACCTGATAACCGGCTCGTCCATTAAGCGATATAATGGTCGCGCAAAATTGATGGAAAAAATGCAGCTTTACCTCGGTAGTTTGATGAATCTATTCGGAATTCAACATTCTAGATTCTTGGTTTAACTGACGATGATTTCTAAAGCTTTTCGGATTGATAGGAGTTTTTATATAAGTATATGAGATGCAAAAAAAGGTTTGAATGTAAAATTTGCTCGTAATTATAATAGGAATACAAGAAATTCGGTGTATCGGAGATCGTAAAGTTTGTGCCTATTTTTTTTAATAACCTTTTGAGTCATATAATAATTCAATTTATATTGCTATGGCAATATGAGGGCCACATATACTTATATATTTTGGATAAAGTTCGATGTTTGTTGCTCTTTCATGCTCCACTTATTTATTTTCTGAAAATAAATTATTATAATAGCATTTTTTTGTATCTCACGCAGATGTTTTCCGCTTATAATTTACAATTCTTCCTGGAAGATCACTTAAAATAAAACAGAAACACAGCTTCGATGTAGCATTGAGTTATTAGTAATGGATAAAAAGTCTACGTTGAAAGGTTATTTTCGCCTTTTTTATTGTTTGAAGTTAACCTATTTGTAAAAAGTTTGTTGTTTAAAGTATTTGTATGTATATATATACATTAACCACTTTTATACAAATAGGTAAGCTGTCTGTGCCTACTAAAAAATATTGCTTCCTGGAATTACAACCCAGGACGCCCCGACATAATAATTATAATCATGTAGCGCTAAATCCCTAAATGATTCTATTAGTCTGACACATGTCGTTGATACATGCTTCTGTTCTTTAAAATATATTCCTTCACCGTACGAGCGTGTGTTAGATTCGGCACACAGACAGAAAGTCCATTGGTACACGGCCGGGGATCGAACTTACGACCTCACGGATAAGCCAACACTGTTTACTCACAGTGTACATCCGAGACACTAGTTACCACTAAGTCGGATTGTAACTGTTAGATATTGAAATTTTAAATGTTTGAAATTCTCAACACCCGAGTGATGATAAGCAGAATATTTACAGATGAGCGCACGAGCTCGTTTTCATTTTTCGACGCCTTTTATTTGAGGTTCGATAACTTCCCTGAAACTTTACAAAGGAAAAAAATAAAATTTCAGGAACAAAGGCATTATAGGCGTTAACTCACTCAAAGGCTTATAACTCAAAGGGCTCAGGTTTTTTTATTAGTCTTTCCGATTTTCATTTTTCTTCTAACTAATGCCAGCGACTTAGGTGAAATAGGATTTGTTTTTTTAATGAGTATTGTAATTAATCATTCGTATCCGATTATTTAAAAAGCTTAATGTTAAAAGCTTACACTAGATCATAATATACATTATATTAAAACTATTAAAAAAAAGTTTTTGTAAAACAATGAGACAAAATCATTGATTTACCGAGTAATACACTTTTAACGGATCGCGAATTGAATGCATTATATTATTATTATTACTCGTTTTATATTGACAATTTTTACCATTGTATGAGACTAGATACTATACTAGGTGTAGGTACTACAAAGCTATATATATATATTTGACTTTAAAATACGCAAGTGAACTGTATTCTCCTAGTGGTACTATGCGAGAATGATCATTGAGGTTATAGGTTCGATTCCCGGCTGTGATAATCGAATTTTGTATGGTGAAAAAATGCCTTGGTGTGTGTCAGGCATAGAAGGCGGGTCAAGTGACTATTAGAAAATACAAATGATCACGAAACAGATACAGAAATTTGAGGCCTAGACCTAACATTGTTGTAGTGCCCGTTTTTTTTTGTTTAATTTATTATTGTTTAGAAAATGACTAATAATTTTGAATTATTGATGTGTTACTTATGACAAAGGGTATTTTTACTATTTTCCTTATTTCCCTTTAGAGAGTAAAAATTCGCAAACGTTTTCACGTTTAAAACAGATACTGGAGCGATGCACGGTACAGTTTTTTAGGTTTAAGCGGATTTTGCAGGAAGTTTGATGCGCTTCCAATTCGCCTTAATTGATTTTGCACCAAATTACTTGAACAATGTGTGTTAAGCTACTTAATTAATGTATGCTAGCTTGCACTATTTTAATGGTTTTTGTTACATGCAGTTTTTGCTTTATTCGTCTAAATAGACTCCTAAACTGCTTAAACGATTCCAATCAAATTTGCAAACTGCTCACTAACCTAATATATAGGATAGCTTACATATATATATAAAATTCTACTGTACGTGTGTATGTCACTGAACTGCTCTTAAACGGCTGATTTTTTTGTATGCGTTTGGGTTTCGATGCACAAATCAGCCCGGCGCTGCAGTTGGTACTATCATACTTTGTTGAATATCCTAATCGCTTGAAAAATAATCCAGGACAACGTCTGTCGGGTCCGCTAGTTCTTATATAAAGTGAAAGTTACTCAACTCAGTAATTTAGCATTAGGATGAGATTCAGAGTCAAGATTAAGCGCTAAGTGTGACTCCCGAATGTCAAAAACGTATTGAATTTGACAGATACAGTCTAGACTGAAGATTACCCTTTCCTGTCTAAGATTTTCACTGTTTATGTGTTAAGTATTAGTTTAATTTAGTGATACCTGTATCTTATGTTCTATAATAAACAATAGCATGTGATATTATAATGCTATAAAAATGTCTGCCATAGTGGGGAAAGTACGAGTTTTTATTATATAATAATAATGTCCAAAAATTATGCTTTCATTACCTTTTTCAGCATTTAATTAAAACAAAACAACTGAGCCAATTAATTTGAATACCGAATGAACTACACAATAGTACTTTTTTAACAATCCTTCAACTGTTTCAAACCTTTCTGAAAAGTACAAAAAAGATCATCAAAAGCTATTTAAATACAAAAATATTTACGAAATCTATAATTGAGTTACGGGAAACCCGAATTCTGTTGTAAAAGGTTCCAAATTTTACATTTTATCCGTATCGCTGCTGATTTGAATCACAGATTCGGATGAACTTTCCTGTTTACACTTTTTTCATCGAAAATTCATCGAACTTTATCGAACTGAAATAGATTTCATACAAAGGACGAAACGAAAACTCCCAATAACGGTGGTGCCTCGGGCTGTGACATTTGGACATTTTATTTACGCGACTATCGACCTTAATGGTATAGCAATAAAATTGTATTGTGTTGTCCACTGTAAAACCTTTGGCGCGAATTTGACCCGTATTACTTTGAGTTTATGACGATTTGAAAGGAAATTCCGTGATAGGTAATACCAGTGTTTGTGAAGACAAATGATATATGAATAAACTGAAAATACGACATGTTTGGACTGTCGTGTAAAATATTTGAAATATTTTAAGCTTTTTTTACTTTTGTATTGGTTATTTATCAATAAATAATAATACTCATTGTTATAAAAGTAAATAAACATTTGTATGTACTTAAATTTTAAAATGAAATCCCGACAGTTTCTAATAATATATTGAACTATAAGGGATGCAAAAAAATAAAACTATAGGGGCCAAATGTTTCATAGCTTATAACCATCCAATACATTTATTTTGCGGGAACCAAACCCAGCATTCCCAAGTTAAACCAACGACTGTGAAGGGGAAAACAAAAGTAAAATGCATGGTTTTAATAATGTCCACGTATTTAACGCATAGTTATTGTCTCTAGATAATAACAGTTTTAATTAGTTCCTCACTTAATTGTATAAGTATGTTTTACGTAGCAACTTGTGTAGCACATTCGTAGAACGAGCGTAGCGCTACGTAGGTACGGTTTAATTAGTATGAAATGTTATACAAGAATCAGATTTGCAAAAGTATTTAACCGTTTCTTGTCTATTTTCATAGTTTATATAGACTCCATCAGTCTTTCATAATCAGTCTTCTGGGTCTTACCCACTTTTCAAAATTTTGACCTAAGAGATATTTAGCCTTTGCCTAAGAGAGGTTATTATCATAATTTTACTTCTCATTGTACAAGGCAGCACGATTCTTGCTGACAAGCTAGGAACAATTCAATCGGTACACAACCGGGATTCGAATATCGAACAACCTCAATATCCAGAGTCGCACTCTTAAATGTGAGTTCAAAGATAAACTCATCTTAAGATAAAATAACTTCTATTAATTATAAACAATTTTTATTTAATGAACATTTACGTATTCTCAATTCAATAATTTACTTTTATTACATTATTAATGAACGTGAATTGAATTGAAATATATGTCTATTTTACAATACACAATATAAAGCAGCATATTCACAATCTGGCTACAATTAGTACGATGACATCAAACGCTGAATAGTGGTATCAAAATGTCTTCGACGATTGCAACATCGCGACTTCAAACACTAGGTATTTCGAGGTAGCTCAGTGGTTCCAATGATCTAAGATCCCTTTATGTTTCTGAAAGAGCACAATATCTTTCCTTGGTAACAACAAACCTTCACAAAAGACTTCAATTAAAAAATTCAATATACATATAGGCATTCAATTTAGGTAATTGCCATCATGTTAACAAGGTCTTTTGAAGTGACACACTTCATGTAATCGAAATTGAGTAAATACGATTACTTTGTAAAAGGGCGTTAAAGCATTTAAGATATTTCGGGAAGTTAACACGGTGTCTTATTAGGGGGACTGAACAAAGAACTTGTCAAAAATAATCTATAGTAATTATAGGCTACTAGCGCGAATGTTATATTTAATTTTGATTATACTGACATAAGCATGAGAGGTTTTTAAATTATACGTTATGTTGTATTGAATCCGATAGAGTATAACGGTTTAAGACTTGAATATTTCTTTCTTGGTAATATTATTGAAGTTATAACAAATTTTAATTAAAAAAATACAATTAGTCTATAGAATAACCAAAGATGGAATACATGATATATACAAAAAGTTCAAACATTTACCAAAAGAAAAATTTAATAAGAATTATTAAATACATTTCACTGAGTAATATGTAAATCCGCTGAGCTAAGGGTATGAAAGTGGGGGTATGAATGGGGGGTAATAATAATAAATTATAAGTATCAAAGTACTTTAAGGAAAACAAGGAAAACAATCAAAAACAAACTATAATTTATTCATATTAGTAATTTATTTTTAGACAATTTGTTTTTATTTATTTATGATACAGCATAGAAAAATACATACAACCCTTAATTTTCACCCCTCTACAATCAACCCTATTTTTTCTACTTGTAGATAGTTATATTTATTGAACTAAAAAAATTTTTCCTACAAATAATACCAATACATGGCAAAACGCGTTTGCCGGGTCAGCTAGTAATAATATAAATTTAATATGTTAATCAGGGCGTTGACGCAACTTTAGCTACATAAATGATTAACATTGGAAAAGGATTACAGAGTAGTATTGAATATTTAGTTTAGCTTCAAGTTGAAGCCATGTTAGAGTTGGCCAACTGTGCTCGATGCAAATGAGGCTGTAAGCTGTTAAGCTAAAGTGCCTTCGAACAGATGACGCCTGTACATTCACTAATGGACCGTATTATTTTTAAATCGAAATTCAGTATATTTCCTAAACTAAAACATTATTTTAATCAAGCTTTTTGAATATATACGTATACCTAGTATTAAAAATATCCAAGCGCTTAATAACCTGCATTATGAGCACACCCCACATACACACCATCACACAGCACAGCCGAATTCTAACCTTTTATATATTATATATTAATGTTATTCTTTTTTATTTTTTATTTTGTGTATAAGTAGCGGCACGAAACTCTAGCGCTGACCGTTATTGCGCAGAAGTAAAAAATAAGGTACCTGAGGGGGGCTAGCGGAATGAAGAGCGTCGATTGGCTCTCCAGTCACATTTTGTCCCCCGCGCGACAGTACACATGCGCAGCAATCCCCTCCACGTATCGGCCAGCGCTAGACTTACGTGCCGCTGGTTATATATTTGTTTAATGTTTTTTTCCTTGATTGCTTATGTTCTAATGTAATTGATGTGTATGTGTGTTAAATTTGTGTGGTTATATTTCTTGTATGTTTTTTAAGGCATACACACTGTTTTAGGTTTTATACGTTATAAATAAATAAATTATGTTTTCTATCTTTGGCTAATATGTTTAGTATAGTTAATTTTTATTGTATATAAAAGTTAGCTCTAAGAATACGAAATAAATAAATAAATAGCTCTATACCTAAAGTTTTTTTTTAAGGCACAAATGAAACTAGTATAATTAAGCTTTGATCGATTACCAGGAATTAATTATTTCTCTACTTACTCATAGATACTTAGTCTTTATTATAAATACACGTTTTTTATGTTTAATGTCTAGTAGTATTTCTTACTTTGACCAGTAGCATTCACTGTCACGGGGGCCTGGGTACCCACCCAGTAAGAAGTATGGTCAAAGTAAGAAATATGTACAACAAGCCTTCCATCCAAGCCTGTTTATAAGACAGAGAAGTGTATCGGTTGGGAGTTTACTGCCTACCAGAAATGAGGAGAAGGAACCACAAAGCTCTCAAGAAGTAGCCTGCGACACCAACTTGCCTGAATGGCAAACGGCTCCAGTAAATAGAAAGCCGAATAAAAAAAGGAAACTCTCAAATCAGTCCCCCGAAAGTGTAGCTACTTCGAACATGTTCGATGGACTAACTGTCGTTGAAGAACCTACCCAAACCAAAGGAAAGAGGCCCAGCAATCCACCTCCAATCATACTATATGGAGTCCAAGATGTCAATAAACTGACGGAATTTCTCGAATCTGCAACTGAAAGAACCACATTCAAGTTTAAGATAGTAAACAAAACACAAATAAGAATTATGAGCGAAGACATAGATGTTTACAAAAAACTTATTACAGCTGTAAGAGAGAAGGGTCTTATTGGCCATACATTCAATCGAAAAGAAGACAGAAACTACAGACTGGTAGTAAGAAACTTGCACCACACTACTCCACTTCATTTTATAAAAGCTGAATTTGAGAAAACGGGAAACATAGTAGTTGGAGAGATTATCAATGCCAGATTTGGGCCTGATAAAAACCTACCTCAACTTTCTTTGTAAACCTGCAACCTAGTCAGCATAATAAAGCAGCCAAGGAAATCAGACATATTTTCCACCAAATTGTTACTATAGAAGACCCAAAAAGAGGACCACTATAGTACAGTGTCAAAGATGCCAGCAGTATGGTCACACCAAAAACTACTGCATGAGACCAGGTCGATGCCTCAAATGCGCAGAATCACACTTAACCAAAGATTGTCCTAAAGTGGACCGCAGTACCCCAGCAAAATGTGCCTTATGTCTCGGCCCTCACCCTGCGAATTATAAAGGTTGCGAGGTATATAAAGAAATTCTAGCCAGAAAAACACAGCGCTCGTCTCTAAGGGCAAGAAAAGCTCCTACGTCAAGCTGTCCCAATAGTGGTATAAGCCCAAACCCCCAACCTACAAACCAACCCCCGAACCCACCCACAATAAATACGCCTAAGGGATATAATGAAGTGGCTAAAAGTAATCATTTAGTCCAAGGTACAAACCAACAATCTGTACCAGAAGCCAGTCAACCATCACTGAATAATAGAATTGAGGAGATATTTATAAAACAATCACAAAAAATTGATACAATCCTACAACAAATGAGCACCATTCTGGGGCTCTTGACTACACTAGTTAACAAATTACCATAAAAATGAATAAACTCAAAATTGCTACATGGAACATAGATGGTCTATCGCCTAAGAAAAATGAAGCTGAAATCCTGCTAAAAATGCATAATCTGGATGCCTTGCTTATTTCTGAGGCGCACCTTACATCCAACAGCCAAATACATGTACAAAACTACAATGTGTACACAACAAATCATCCCGATGGCACTGCACATGGAGGCACAGCTATTATAATTAGATCCTCCATTGAACACTATGAACTTCCACAATTTCGATCGGAATCCATCCAAGCCACCTCAATAAATATCCAGGATGAAAATGGGAATTTATGTATCTCCTCGGTTTATTGTCCTCCAAAGCACGTTATAACTGAGGAACACTTCACCACATATATTAACAGTCTGGGTCCACGCTTCATAGCAGGTGGAGATTGGAATTCAAAGCATCTGCAGTGGGGGTCGAGATTGATTACCACGCGTGGTAGAGAACTTAAAAAATGCGTTGATAAAAACCACTTAACAACAATCTCCACCCCCGAGCGAACTCACTGGCCAAGCGACCCTGGAAGATTGCCTGATGTCCTGGACTTCTTTTTAATGAAGGGTCTCTCACGACTGTTTTATCACATTGATGGCTTTCTCGATGGTTCTTCAGCTCACATCCCGGTGATATTAACGATTAGTACCAATATTCTGGAGTGCCAACGGAAACCAAAACTGTATAACAGGAGAACAAATTGGCAAATGTTTCGTGACCTCGTAGAGGACGCCCTACAATTACGGATTTCACTAAAGAGTAAGGAGGAAATAGATAGTGCAGTCTTGGCATTTACGAGAGTGGTGCAGGACGCATGCTGGAGGAATTCTGAGGGAATGGCTCAGAAAAAGACCAGACAGCTTTCTGTACCCCACGAAATTCATGACATGATCCTGGAGAAGAGAAGATTACGTAGAGTGTGGCATAATAGTCGTCATCCCGATGATAAAACAGCACTAAACAACTACGCTAAACACCTTAAACAGGCTATAAAAGAAAATCTAGATGCTACTATTGAGGAAAACCTGATGTCGTTAACAGCTACAACAGACACCGACTACTCTCTCTGGAAGGCATGCAAAAATCTGAATCAACCCACAAACCCTAAACCACCTATAAGACTAGATAGAAACAAGTGGGCTAGATCTAAACTAGAAAAAGCAAATGCTTTTACTGACCATCTGGCTAAAGTATTTGTTCCAAATGAAGCCACTCCTGGGTCGGATGAGGCAGAAATAGATGACATTCTCCAGCAGGATTTCCAATTGCATTTGCCCTTGAAGATTGTAACACCAAGGGAGGTACAAAGAACCATACAACAAATGGAGAATAGGAAGGCACCAGGTTTTGACCTCATTGACAAAAAGGTTCTCTCCGAATTACCTCGTAAGGCTATAACTTACTTGACGACCCTATTCAACCGGATTATAAGTGTTGGATACTTTCCAGCACTATGGAAGGTCTCTCAGGTTATTATGGTCCATAAGCCCGGAAAATCGCCACATGACGTCTCATCTTACCGACCTATAAGTCTTCTCCCGATCGTCTCTAAAGTACTGGAGAAGGTACTACTACGACGGCTCTCGCAAGCTATTCATGAAAATTCTATAATTCCAGTTCACCAATTCGGGTTTAGAGCTCAACACGGCACTATCGAACAAACTCACAGGGTGTGTAAATTCATAAGCAATAGCCTTGAGCTGAAAGAGTACTGCTCCTCAGCTTTTCTGGACGTTCAACAAGCATTCGATCGCGTATGGCACAAGGGGCTCTTATGCAAGATCAAGTCACTTCTGCCTCATACTTTCTATGGAATCCTAGAGTCTTATATCACCGATAGAATATTCCAAGTGAAAGAGATGGATTGTACATCAGGTTTTCATGATATACTTGCAGGGGTACCTCAAGGCTCTGTACTTGGCCCAGTGCTGTACACCATATATACCTCAGATCTACCGCGTACCTCTGAAGTGAACATTGCAACCTATGCAGACGATACGGCAATCCTAGCTTCAAGTAAACAACCCGAAGAAGCCACGTTAAAGCTGCAGCGAAGCCTAGATGAAATAAGCAACTGGTTCGATAGGTGGAGAATTAGGGTGAACACTAGCAAATCAGTACAGGTGACATTCTCACTGCGAAGAAAGACATGCCCCCCTGTAAACCTAGGAGGAAAGGAACTGCCTCAGAGTGACACAGTTAAATATCTTGGACTGCACTTGGACCGTAGATTGACATGGCAAAAACACATCGAAACAAAACGGCGTGAGATCAACATTAAATATAAGAGGCTGTACTGGTTACTGGGTAGAAACTCGAAATTATCCATCGACAACAAACTCCTTATCTACAATTCTGTTATAAAACCGGTGTGGACCTACGGGATACAATTGTGGGGAGCTACATGTGACTCTAACAAAACTAAAATTCAAAGAACACAAAATTACATCCTTAAACAAATAAGCAACTCGCCTTGGTTCATAAGAAACGCTGAAGTACACGAACACCTAGGCATACCTACAGTCAAGGAGGAAATAAAAGTATATGCTCAGAAGTACAAGACTAGGCTGGAATATCATCCTAACCACCTAGCTGTTCAACTCACCCTACCGGAGTATATAAACCGTCTCAAAAGACGAAGAACCTTGGAGCTCAGCAGCATTGACTGAGCTAATATTATTATGGTAGATATTCCTAATGAGGAATATCTCCACCCGCAAACCATCCTACAACTCATCTGCTCATAGTCAGAAGACTGATTGCACGATGCGCTCCATTAAAAAAAAAAAAAAAAAAAAATGTCTAGTAGTAAACACGATTTGGTATAAACAAAATGTGCAAACTCTAAAAGCGACAATTACGAATGAACTTTTATTTCCGAAACAATAAATGAAAAGTAGAGATTCCGAACACCCGGCCGACGCCCCGCGTGTCATTACAATTTTTTACTCACAGGTGCGAGAAATGAGGTGAGATTACAGGCATTTTTGTCAAGTTCCGACGACATTTTGCTGTGGTATTTTTCAATTGATTGATCACTGTTTGGAACTTCTTAAATTATTTCATACTAGTATTTAACGGAAATAATAATTTCATATTGACATGACTATGATGTGATAATTTATAACAACCAATAATATAAAAATTTACTATAATGATTAGACTCATAATGTATGTAACTTATATGTAAAATTCCTTTTAAGACAAATTTGCACGCTATTATGTGTGGCAGAATATACAAACATTATATTGTACCACCGTAACATTTTTGTACCATATTCTTGCAAATAAATTATTATTATTACGCCGATTTTGAATAACTATTATTGTACTATTGATATATGATCATAAAATTTAACCAAAATGAGATGTTTAAGTAAATATAAATACATTTATCTAATTGAATAAAGTTACTAATTAAAATTTGAAATGTATTAAAACCGAGATAGCTCGCTTTAAGATACGAAAGAATGAGTTTATAATACAATTAATGTATCACACGATTCATTGGAAACGCGTTTTAATATTTCAAAGTATTTAATTTGTGACACTTGTGAACATAAAGGAGAATAGCTATGATAAAGGTAATATATAAGGTCAAGTCAAAAATCATTTATTCATTTAGGTAACACAATGTACTCTTATGAACGTTAAAAAAGAAGTATACATTAAATGCTTCTGATTTTACATTTACGGTCAGTTCTCAAATCAAGGGCGTAGAACGGAAGAGAAGAACTGGCAATAATCTCGGTAAGGTATGGTACATATGAAATAATCCAAACGCGGCTATATCCGATTCATGTAATGGGCTACTGAATATACAATAATATTCCTTATTAAATTTTAAGTAAATAATTCAAAACCAGTTTAACCAGAGTATGTGCATCTGTTAATAAATATTTAAGCCCGCAAGTTTACATAAATAATTATTTCTGTCATTTCTCATTTCGTCATGAATTTCCATTAATTAGTGGGGCTGTCCATATTCATCGTTAAGCACAAATGAAGCATTGTCGCTTAATGGAATTGCTTTTAATGTGCTGTTAGGCTCGCACTGCAGAACAAACGCCGCGTTTTAAAGTCACTGAATTATTCCCGAACCAATTTGATTTAAACTCCTTCTAGATAAGACCGTACCAATTGAATATCCATATCATCCATGCGTGGGATATCCATATTACTTAACATTAGATGAGTCTTCAGCCCATTTGCCCCCTGTTCCACAAAAAAAAACAAATCAATAGAAAACGACTCCATTAAACTCCATACATACGTAGAAGTATTTAGTATTTACGTAAGAGTAGTGTTACTTCGTCTGTACAGCCATTGATTTTTCTTTCTATGTTCACTATAGTTGCTCTTAGTAGGTCACAAAAACCAATATCGTACTTTTGACACAAAATGCTCCTTTGCTTTCTTATAAAAAATAATAAATGAAGGAGACGCAAAAATGTGTTTTCCACTACTTGTGGGGATAAGGTTACGAGATTAAATGAGGACTTAGGAAAGCTGTGTTGAACTGTATATAGGGTAAATCGCAATTATATTATGTATGTAGGTAACGTAGCAGTGCGGGTCGACCTCAAACTATAGTGGAAGGATAATTATACGGAAACAAATATGGTGTGTAATGACAGTGATAACAGGTTAGTGACGATTTATGTCATTGTGTTCTTACTACTTCCGGTTTTTCAAACCTATTACAATGATTTTATGTCATTATCTGTAGTTTGAACTTTGTATTTGTTTAGAAAACAAAGTTTACATATTAAGGTTGTTTTTAACAACCAATGAGAGCAACATTGTATTTCATTAATAACCGAGTTTGGCTTTCTATAATAATACAAAAGAACTACTTTCATCAGTAGATGTTGTTTTGCTGGGAAGCAAACTCAGGGCATGTGGACTATGTTCGTAAGACGCTAGGCCAATATGTATTTCAAGTGAGAATTAACTATTAATAATTAAAATGAATATTATAACAACTATTATTTATTTGCAAATGTTAATAAAAAAGAGTTTATTTATTTATGTATTTTTGTGGCATTGCAATACCAGAACATCGAGACACAAAGCCCTCGCTTTCAAATGATTCCTTCATTCAAATAATATTTGGTAAGCGCAAACAGTGCAAAACTACAAATACTCGTAATATTGTTATTTTTTTATGTGAAATTATCAATTAATTTCACATAAAGAAATAACAAATGTAGACGTTGGGTAAAAAATTGATAAATGAGTGTCTAACAATTTCATTACTTCAATCATAAAGGCTTTCACACTGTCACTGTTACTATTAAACAATATTACAAAAACACTAAAATAAGTCGATATTAAAATTCTCTTACTTGTCAATAAAATCATTATAAAATTATTTGATTCAGTTATGCCAGTAAACTAATAAATTTCTAATTATATTAACGGCTATCAGCTAATTTTAAAATAAACAATAGAAGATTTGTCGATGGTAATAAATGTCTCGTTTGTCTAATTTTATGGGCAAATCGATGGGACTTAGTGGGTCGAAGTACTGATTTCGTATTATTGATGAACCGGTAATCCTCGTAGATTTATAACCGGTCGTTAAATGTAAGTGTATTTTTAATTTAACATGTTCAATAGATTGAGTTTATTATTATATCAGGAAGTGTGGTTATTCCTAGAACCTTGTAGACAGAGTTATCTTTTATTAACTTTAAATCACTTTAGTTTTGATTCATTTCAAAATATTGAATAACATTTTTTTTAGTTAAGTGGTATTAATAGAATTAAGTGGTAAATTAAAATAGCAGTTACATATTTAATTAAGTGTACTAATTATAGGAAGTCGGCGTTGAGTCAAAATAGTCAAATATCTTTTCATTAGACAATTTTCCTGCTTTCGAATAGGCATCACATTCGATTTTATTAAGATTGACAATTGTAGTCGTGATTTGACTCTTCAGAACTAATAAAAAAATATCGCCTCTAATTTTTGAACTTTCTATTAAATTGAGCTATACAACATGAAAGCAATTAAAAATATATTGTCGCATAAAAGTTTTAACATTCAAAAAATATGATAACTTGTTATTTGACATCGCAACCAGAAATAAAAATCCATTTTTGATTTCATAACAGCAATAGTCAGAAATTCATAGCGTTTATTACTCGACAGTTTTTACCTTGAATACTTTATTTGAGTCAAAAACATCACTTTTAGATTGAACTTTATTGATGTGGAGTTCGGCACTTAAACAAATTGAATACTGGTTTGTGATATTTGAAATCATCGTATCTTTGAGCGCCGCGTAGCAGTTGCGTAGCAGATGTGGCTACTATTCACAAATCATATTTGCATACTCGTTTTATTTTCTGTTTTACTACCATTGTTTTAAAGCTTATCCAAATGGCGTGTTTAATTTATGATACCTATATTTATTTATCTATACAATCGAGTGCCAAACCGGTTGGCATAATGATGTTTTTATATTATTTTTACATGTTTAAGTGTCTCAAACTTGTTATTAGTTTTAATTTGACATTAAGTATGAATATTTGAAGCTTCTATTTATTTGTTTAAAGTTAATAAGTCAAATAAATAATTATAAACATCTGGAATCTAATAAAATATTTTTTTGTGGAAAGTGGATATAGAATTCCTAATAACTTGACATTTTATATTAGAAACGAATTATTAACACAGAGTCCGTACACAATAAAGCTCCAAACATCTAACAGCAAATAAAAATAAATTGTAACTGTAATTACGTCCTAAATTCAAGGAGGTTCGCAATCGAAAAGTTATGAATTTTTATTAAATTCCCTCGAAAAGGTTTTGGCGTGTCCGCTTTCGGATTTAATTAATTTTCCGTTTAATGTAATTTATCGCGGATCCGGTGGCCCTCGAAGGTAGGTAGGTTTTAAAATTAACCGTACCCCTTTTCGGGGAAGTGATGCGGTCGTGTCTTCAAGGCGCGAAGGGGCGAGGCGTCAATGTTGTGTTCCAAAAACATTGCGATGTTAAAGCTGTTACATATTCATTTTTATTTATATTAAATTCATGGACGCGTTTCCTAAATTCTAGATTTGATCAGCGTATTATTGTATATATTTCATTATATCAAAACGTATTTTTCATTGATTATTTTATCTAATTCTTGAAACTCCTACTCATAAAACTGAATTCTATCACTCCTCCTTTACTGTGAAAATCCTTCTATGGAATTGCTTACCAATTGATATCAGACGAGCTCAGTCTTTAAATTTATTTCAAAATCTTCTTTTTTATCCTTTTTCTTCTGCCTCGTACTTATCTACTACTTATTTAATATTAATTGTGACTCAATTAACCTTTGGATTCGCTTTTATATTTTTGGTTGTACATATTATTATTATTTTTATTTTTTCTTTAGATTTTACTTTATTTTATTTTAGTTATGTTGCATGTTATTTTGTTTTTTTTATGTTAATTATCTATGTACTTCTTGTACTTTACCCTCTGTAGGTGTTTCTTTTTTTATTGTTCCATATTTTGGGGTACTTGGAAGAAATCGCTTGTTAGCGATAAAGACGCCCATTGAAACGAAAAATATATTAATGTATTTATATTAAAACTATAATTTATAAAATAATTAATAATTAACACACTTGAGCGGTAAATATAAAAATAATAAATACCAAAGTAAATTTAAAAAGTTTTGTCTCTGTGGTACCTGAATATCCTGTATTGTTTGAACGTGCAAAGCTCTGGGGTCACCGGTACTGTCTACCTGTCGCCAACTTAAATCTTTGATTTGCGCATATACACCTGTACACCAAGTGTTTAAAAATAAAATTATCTGTTTAATATGAAAACTAAATACATTCATTCCAATCTAATCTACGGAGGTAGTTATCGTTTGGCAAGACATAATTTTTTTATCTAGTAGTAAATACACTTAATTCTTGATGAAGCCTGGTCAAATAAAATGTTAGACTGTGTCACACTACATAATAGTATTCGAAATAAAATTATTATTACATGGATTTTTATTTGTACAACAACTTATATTTAAGTTTTATAAATATCAAATTTATAAACTATGTTTCTTTTTCAGGTAAGTCATCATAGCGGGATTAGTAAGTACAGTCAAAGTTTAAGAAAACTATTAAAATATCTTATGAAGCGCATCTTAGTTAGTGTTTTGTTCTGCGAAGAGTTGCAAATGGCGCATTAATTATGACTCTTATTGGTCCACTGTATATTTTTGACCAATCACAATAATAAAAAAAGTCCTAGTTCCGTCTTTTGTTTTATATTTTCACCCAAAAAGCTTGGTGCCATTTTATAAAGTATATAACGAAAGCAATACTCAAACAAAACGCGAAATTGCGAGCAAATATCGTCGAAATTAGATTTACGAGTTGGGAATTTTTCGGGGACTCATCCCGGCAAGTTTCGGATCAGTTTCGAATGCCGCATTATCATATAAATGCGGTGTTGACGCAAAAATATGGCGAACACCTACCTGAGGATGCATACGTGAGCTAAATATCAGTTAGCTGATATTTGAGCAGCTTTATTGTAATGTCACATACTTAAGTATATCATTTACATATATATGATTTATGAGAATTATATATTATTGTTAAAGAAAATAACTACTTTACGTATTGTACAAAAATCTTCGTAATTCTATGTATTCCTTCTTCAAAGTTGAATGTATGTTTAATCCATGAACGTCGGATGAAGTATGAAATATTTATAAAGTAATTTTTCCGTAAAATAATGTTGTTTCACGTCTCTTCAATACTATGATTGCACGAGAGTGATATGAAGTATTTCATCCTTGTCTATAGTAAGTTCTTAAATAAGGACGAAACAGTTGAGTAAATAATTGAAACTAAAGTGAACAAGTGTCTATTTTTACATTGAGGTCTTTAAAAAGCATTCCCTTCTCCAAAAACAATGTCGTGAGAACAGGTAATATAGAATAATCATCATTTAAATTTTTATTTTATTTTTATAAATTACTTTATTTTTATAATTACTTTTATAAATTTTTATAAATTTAGAGACGTTTTACATATTTAAAATATATCGATACGTTGACAATTCCCTTTGAACATCTTTATCCTAAAAAAGCCTTGTTGTTTTCGCTCGAATGACATGAAAAGGAATTGTAACCGATCCCCAATACGGTAAATAAGAATCGATTATTGTCTCAGGAAATACCTCTGTTCAATTGGGGGATTAATCCAGAATAGTTTTGAACAGGGGATATTTTAGATGGGGCCCAGGATGTCCCCAGGGGAGGGGGTTGGAGGGATTATATTTGGAGCTCGCGGGGAAAAATTGTTTTATTCACAATTTGGAGATTTTAGGACAAGCTTTAGATATTTTGGTGAAATATAGTTATATTAGTGAGTTCTCAAGTAAATATTAGTTGTATATTAATAAAATAGCGATCAAAACGTTATCCTAAACTCACTAAACTAAACAAAATGTTTTTTAAAATTAGTAAACATATAATATGTATCATATATAATAATAATAAATACAAATGTGTTTATTCATTATAAGTACATAATATGCATTACAATGTGTAGGATTTGGGATATATATAATAATAAAAAAAATAATCAGTGATGCTACAACCTTTTTAGGTCTGGGCCTCAGATTTCTGTATCTAATATCATATATATAGGTATAGAAAGATTTAAGAAATTATTAAAAATTCACAAATGTCCAGATAAAAACACTACCGTGTTTAATTTTTTGACATTATATGCCGAAAATATTATTAAGTTCAATGTATGTATATATAAAGCCTATTAATAATGTATTATAAAAATCATAACCTAATAAACTGACGTTTACTTTTAATGAACCCAAAATAGCCTCGAAGCCAGACGATAGATAATGATGTCAAATTGTTTCCTCAACTCAAACCGCAGGCTTAAAGTCCAATTTATTTCATCTTTCAATCTTAGGAAACTGTACAGTCGTAAAGCTTAATTAATCACTTGCTGAGGTGGAAAATTGTGCAGCTGTGTCTCTTAATGACGCCTTCGATGAGGCTTCGGTGTAACTCATCCATTTGCGGCCTCGTTTCACACGCAAAGAGAGATGAGAATTAAAAACGTTAATGGAAATGGTAAATTAGAAATGTTATAATGTGGTAAAGTGATTTAAGTAGACTTTATATGTGTTCGTTGAAAATTGTGTTATTATTCTTTCTGTGGGACATTTTTCTATTTTATTATAGGAATGTCGTTGTCTATTCAGATACACAAAAATTAAGAAAAAAAGGGTGCGTGTACTTATGTACGCGCGTAAGAAGTTACTACTTCTTTGGCATTATTAAAAATAGTTTTTGATTGGATGCAAATAATTCATTACAATTAAATAATCAAAGGCTGGAAAAAGAGTCCTTATAGTCAATAAAGTTCAGTTTACATTTGAAAAATTAAATAAATAAATTTTTATTATTATTCTCTTACAGTAACATAAATTCTATTATTATTCGAGTCTTTTTTTGTTTTGGTTGTTGTGTTTTTAAATTATGACCAATGCCGTAGCATCTTCCGTGGGCAACTTCATTCTGTTAATTTTGTGTCACAGAGCGCGCGCATCGCAAAATTTCACTCTCATCAATTTTTAATAACGCGCCTAAAGAAGTATAACTTAAAAAAAAAAACAATTAACAATATTTTAAACAAAGACCAGGTAGTGTAAACCAATTTAAAAATCCCTTCGATTTTTTTTGTTTTGGAGTGAAAGCCGGTATACCTTTTAAAAAACGAGGTAAATTCTTACCGTTCTTGTTGGTACTAAAACTTTTCGTGTTTTTGTTAGTTTTTGAGTAAAGAATAGTATGTTGCTGTTTCTACATTACAGCGCTTACTACAGAATTAGGGCACACTTGTCACACTCCATATAGTCATCATAAAGCAACGAAATTCGTAGCGCGTAGCCCCACGTAGCATTACGTAGAGGTCCATTCATTAAACCTCGAAACAATGGAGAGATAAGTAGATAATTCAATAAGCTACCGACTCAACTCCACTCATATTTCACCATCTATGAACCGGGGTCGAGGTAGCGTAAGCGCTGGCCTTTGTATATTTTTAACCACTTATAAATATACAAATGTTAATCTGTTTTCGCTTTAATTTTAATCTTTCTTTACTAATATGAAGCTGATGTTACGTAATTCAGTATGACTGAAAGGAATCCTTGTTAGGAATTAAAATAACATATTTACCATTTTGAGCAGTGTTGGCCTAGTGGCTTCAGCGTGCGACTGCCATACCTGAGGTCGTAGGTTCGATCCTCGGCTGTGCACCAATGGACTTTCTTTCTATATGAGCATTTAACATTTGCTCGAATGGTGAAGGAAAACATCGTGAGGAAACCGACTTGTCTTAGACCCAAAAAGTCGACGGCGTGTGTCAGGCATTGGAGGCTGATCACCTATTTGACGATTAGATTTAAAAAATGATCATGAAACAGATTCAGAAAACTGAGGCCAAGACCTAAAGAGGTTGTACTACTGATTAATTATTTTATTTGCCATTTTGCTTTATTTTTTACTTTAGGGGGAAAACGGGCAGGAGGCTCATCTGATGTTATGTGATACCGCCGCCCATGTTCACTCGAAGTGCAATAAGGCTATATCTTTAGTATAATTGTTTCTTGTTATATATTTATGTAAGCTGTAGGATTACGAAATAAATTAATAAACTCTAAATTTAATTTAATGTGCGCAAACGAATGAACTATATCCGTTCATCTCCTGGTCTATTTGTATCTGAATGTTTATGTGTAGGTGGAGTCGATAGTGGAAGCGAACTCTTACCTAATGTATATTTTATGAAGAGCTTAATGTTTGGATATTTACGTTCAGTTACGTTCCTCTTCTACGTTAAATGACCGTAGTTAAAAGATGGAGAAGGCTTATAGTTACACTAGCTGCCCCCGCGAACTTCGTTTCTCCTTAATGTGATTTTACTTAGCCTACCTTTTTAGTACCTACCAACATGGAACATTTTGATACGCTACCCCAGAGACTGTTCGGTTTTCTGGATTGAAAACTTTTTAGGTTGTTCTGTGAATTTTTCTCTATGTAAACCTCAAAGTCAATAGTTTTTTATAAACAAATAAAAAATAGGGGCTGATCGTTGAGAGGTGAAAATTAAGGGTTGTATGTATTTTTGTAGGTTTTATCATAAAAAAATTAAAAAAATATTGGGGTAGGGTGGGGATATAAAATTATAGTGTCATAATGTTCGTTCCCATACTCCTTCGAAACGTCTCGATCCATTCTTATGAAATGTTTGATGCATATTTATTAGTCAGAGAATTGGCTACTATCTATCTTTCAAATCCCAAAGTGGACACCAACCCAAAAAATTTTTTTTTTGTTTTTTGTGATACAGCATACAAAAGTACATACAACCCCTATTTTTTATTATAGTTGATAGATATTTTTATTGAACTAAAAAAATGTTTCCTAGAAACAATTTTCATGGCAAAACAACGTATCAGGTCAGCTAGTAATGTTACAATAATAAGTTGAGTCACTCATAAAAAAATACTCGTCCTACAAAGGCACCTAAGGCAAGGAAATTAATACTTTTTATTTCTCATTTCCAATCATTTGGTATTCAAAGTTATTAATCATACAGGAGGATATGCTATATCTACATTGTGTATATTAAAACACGAATGTATGTTACGTCACGGCCAATACCAAACGTTAATACTTTCACACGGATGAGTTATTATCTCATCTATCACCTTTGACAGCCCGCAATTAAGCCAAGGTCGTAGCCTATCAACAGATTTCGCTATTCATAAGTATAATTAATACCTAAATATATTTTTAGTATGACGTGTATTCCACTGGTTATTTATATTACTATAACAATACATAACAATGAAAGCAATAACCAATTCGGTTTTGCGCGATATTCTATTATTTTATCTATTCTAAAATCTATTCGATATAAGTCTAAAAAAGGTATGTATTTCTTCGTACTTGAATTACAAAATATTTACGTTATTATACGATAGCTTTTGTGCATTGAATACCAATAATACCACGGGGAACCTGATATTATTAGTTTAGTTCAGGATTTTTCTTTCCTTAAATAGCTTAATGTGCTTTTTATCATCTTGTATTATTTCTAGCAAAAGGAATTGTTACCAGTAAAATACCTGTTATAACAATAATAAAGCCCTTTATTGCTGTAATTACTTATACCGTATATAAAATTGTGAAGTGCTAATAAATTAAGACAAAAAGATAAAAAATAAACACTAAACATTAATCGGTTTATTTCTGTTATACAGCCTTCCTTGGACATAGACCTTCTCTAAGAGCTTCCACTCTTCTTTGTTTCTAGCTTTACGTAGCCACATAGGGCCACATCGCACATCATCCTCCCATATTTTTATTATTAAAAAAATAACTGTTAATCATTATATAATTTCCTAGTTTCATTGTCCGTCTTCCCATTTTGTCTATTGACTTTAACTAATGTATTTTTATGTTATGTTTGTCGATAACATAGGAAAGGAAATAATATTGTATCGTATTTGTTATGAGAAATAAACTGTATCGTAGATGAAACAGAAATTCATTTCAGCACTGCGACCCGGCATCAATCGGTTTGGACAACACGCTGACTGGAGGCTGGTCATAGACTATTGCCCTTTATGTTGAACCTTGTGATACAAGTTAGGTTAAGTTTATATCAAGACTAGATTTAATACAAAGAAAAGCATCTGATCCATCTGTGATATATGGCTATAAGTTTTTGATCTTTAATAAACCTCTTTCGGTTTGGCCTCTTTCTAATAGAAAAAAAAATTTAACCTTATAGTGCTTGTGTTTAGGGCTGCACTTATAACAATTTTTAAGACTATTTTAAGTATATTTGCGGTTTCTTAGTAATGACTTCCTTAATACACATATTTTAATTTCGGAATAATTGCTTTATCTTCATAAAATATTTATATAATTGTATTTATTTATTACGAAGCATAAATAATGGACATTGAACAATGAGCATCTTAGTACTTATTGTAACAAAGGAAAACCTACAGGTGTAGTAGATTCAGCAAGTCTGTTTCTTAATCTATGGCAAGTGTAAGCGGGTAGGCGGGCGGCGGGGCGGGCGGCGCGCTGTACCTGCGCGGGGCACCGTATTGATTATTCTGCGTTTACTTTCGCCACTGTTTTAATGCGACCTATGAAATGTTTTTATTGGCAACTGGCAGCCCTCGCATACCTAATAAATGCTATACCTAAAGATAAAATGCCTTTATGATATTTATTATAATAGGTTTATAGCGGGTGAAATTTTGTGGTTATAAATTAGGTAAATGTTTGAACCCGATTTTCTACAGGTACCTATTAGCGAGGTATTAATTTTAATTTACAAATTAGAAGCTGTATCAAAGGAGTTTCCTCTTATGCTATAACATGAGTATCGTTACTTTGCACTGTACTCCATTGTTACTGTATGTAAAATAAAAAAATTGTTTAAATAATTTTTTGTTCAAAATTCTTAATACTAAAATAATATATGATCAATATCATAAAGTTATTAGACTAATAAATTTGAACGACGAACCTCCATGAATCATCGTAAGTTTTCTTAATATTACTAATATTACACAGTAAAAGATTGTAGTGAGGCATTGCAACTTTTTGGGAAAAATTTCGCTTTATTACGTATAAAAAATATTACTATAATAATTATCAATTTTTACTTTGTAATACTTTGTAATCTTCGTGCAAATATATTTTAATTTATAAGGCCATTGCTATTAGCCTTTTATGCTAGCTTTGAGAAAATAAAGTTTTGCTAAAAAACGAACTTATACTCTCGGAGTTGTAATGTCGCTTGTGATGTGACCCTTTCGCTATTTAAATTATTTTCTATCAGAATTTTTTATTTTTATGTTTTTATAGTATAGGAGGCAAACGGACTGGAGGTTCACCTGATGTAAAGTGATACCGCCGCCATCTGATCGCCATCTGATCGTCGCCGATATGGACAATCTGTGACAAGCCAAAGGGCTTGAGAGTGCGTTGCCGGCCGCTTAAGAATTTAAACGCCCTTTTCTTGAAGGATCCTAAGTCGAATTGGTTCGTAAATACATCGGTGGGCATCTGGTTCCACATAGTGGTGGTGCGCGGCAAAAACTACCTTAAAAAACGCTCAGTTGTGGAACGACGGACGTCGAGGTGATACGGGTGAAATTTCGTATTTTGCCTCGACGTCCGATGAATTGTGTATTACATAATATTAGATTTTTTAAATAACTTCACATTTTATTCTGTGTAGCATACCAGTTGGAAAAAAGTTCAAAAGCTTCAAAAAAGCTTTACCACCGCCGTTACCCTTTACATATTGTTATATTAAGTTCTTGAAACAAAGGTCGAGAGTGATTATTCATCTTATATTGTCTCAGCCGTGAAACGATTCTTGTTCGTCGTATAGCCTTATTATTTGTTTGCATCGCCAGTCGCTTTGATGAATAACCTTTGATGTTTTTGCCTATATATTTCGTCCTTGCGAAAGTCAAGAAACGTTATACAAATACATTATGTACAACGCCCTTCTGATTTTCTTTTGTTTAGACTTAGATATTTAAAAATTTATGAATGAAAAACAATTTCTTGAACCTTGCTAATATACTTGTCAACGCTTGTCATTTTTAACACGTTTTTCAAATTTAGTGTTGACAAAGTTAAATAAAAAATATCGGAACCTATTTATAGCCAAATAAAATGTTTAGGGTCGTACTACATTAATTGTTTTTAAATGATTTGA
The DNA here is from genome assembly GCA_963693345.1 of Pieris melete. Classification (NCBI taxonomy): domain Eukaryota; kingdom Metazoa; phylum Arthropoda; class Insecta; order Lepidoptera; family Pieridae; genus Pieris; species Pieris melete. The sequence continues at coordinate 427,895 of CAVNZK010000032.1, read as the reverse complement.
AATGTTATTGATGTCTGAGAGATGAGAGAAAATGATATTTATGTTAGAGCTGTTATAACAATGTGTTCAACGCTGAATAAACTGAATTTATATTAAAGAAGCAATGTTTATAGTTTGAAAGCGGTTCAGTTTAGGTGTTTAAATGATAACTCAGACATATTTATCGATAAGGGGACTAATTGTACTAACACGATTGGATTTGTCTAAAATAAATCAATTAATAAAATATGTTTATTATGGAATATTGGATACAGGTCTCACTTATTCCACGTCATTAAATTTGTGTCGGTAGAAATCCCTACTCATCGGCAAAGAAGACAGGCCTGTCGCCGTTGGCCGTTGACCGACAGAAAAAGCCGGCGTAAAAAACTCTCGGTACTCGTTTGAAATATCAAATCATCATACAAAATGACTATAGCAAACATAGATAGAAGAAACCAGAACGGAGGGAGATACGGTCCGCTCTTTATTTGTATTTATTTATTTTGTAAACCTACGGCTAACATAAATTATATACAATAACAAACAGTTACATTAAAAATATAGCCAAGTATGGAATACATAATAATACATTTAACTACAAAATGGTTCAAGAATTTATAAAAGGAAACAAACAAATAAAAACTATTCCATACGTTTATCTAAGTGGTACCTAATTTGGTTGTGTTGTATGATGGTGTAAAAGTGAGGGTAAGTACGTGAAGGTGTTAAATTAAAAACTGAACGTAAACCTCGCAGTCCAGTTTCCGGAAGCACCTTAGTGATTAGTGACATTAGTTACTTAAAGAAAAATTGTATGTTCCTCTCTGGCGGTAGTTTTCATTTGCCCTCCCGTGTCAATCTAATTCTTGAAACTCCTAATCATAAAACTGAATTCTATCACTCCTTTACTAGGCAAAGTATCATGCTTTGGAACTCAGATGAGCTCAGTCTTTTAATTTCTTTAAAAATCTTCTTTTTGATCATTTATCTTCTGCTTCGTAATTAGCAACTTATATATATTAATTGTGACTCATTAACCATTGGATTAGCTTTTACTTTTGTGTTAATACTTTTTTTTTTAGATTTTACTTTATTTTAGTTATAAGTAGTGCTACACGTTATTTTATGTTCGTTTTTGTTAATTACGCACTTCTTGTACTTTACCCTCTGTGTTTCCTTTTTATTGTTTCATACTAGGGTTGTCTGGAAGAAATCGTTGCCTTATAACTTATGAAACCTGCTTTTTTATATGTATTTTTCTGTAAAGAAGTGTAAATAAATAAATAAATATTCTTTTTACATATACAGTCTAACTTGTAATATATTTATTTATTTATCGTATTCAACATATTAAAAACCGTATCAAAAGCTTTTTGATAAGTCAAAGGTGCGAGTGAAGCCGTATTTAATAGTTAGTTTAACTACACCAAGACAGGATTACTTCAATAACCTTAAAGGGGTTGGTAACGAGAGGGTTGCAGATTGATTGGCACAGGTATTATGTATGCACATCTTTGGGTAACATTAATTTCCGGCCCGGTAACAAGATCCCTCGAGATTAAGATGTTTAGTAATAATGACTTAGTATACACCGCGATATTGTGTAGTGTGTTTTATAGGGCAATGCCTGGTGATAGAGGAAACATCTTTGTTTTTAATTTATTGAAGTGAAACTTTATCGGGGTTGGAAAAAAATTTAGTGTAACATTTTTGCGTTACGCGTCACATTTTTCCGTTACGCGCCATGCTGCTTTTTGAAGTGAACTTCTTTATCGGCGTTAAAATATGACATATAGTATGTTTTTGACTTTGAAGTTTGACAACGGATTACATTTTCGACTTGAAATTTGCTAATCGCAATTTGCAGCAATTGATTTGTAAATTGTATGCTAGGCAGTGTATCAAAATTTACCGTGTTTAAAGAAATAGTTTCGGACCTCTAAACTTAAAACAAACCAATTATGGCTCTGCGTACAACAAAGGTTTTATATAAGTTTCACTTCTTACGTGTGTACACCTAGTACACGCACACATTTTTTTTATAATTTTTTATTATTAGATGTGAAAAATTGTGTAATGGTTGCAGCTCCTTACAAACGTTGTCTAAAACAAAAAACTTGGCGATTAAAAAGAGTGGCTGAGAGTTTATTGCCAGTTCTTGTCTTCCGTTCTATGCCCTTTATTTTAGAACTGGCGGTAAAAGGAAAATTAGAAGCATTTAATGTATATTTCTTTTTTGACGTTCATAAGTGTACATTGTGTTACCTATATAAAATTTTTTTTTGACTTTGACTTTACTTGACTTGAAAGAACTGGAGTGTTACGGTAGCTTATGTACACTCGGCGGTTTAAGACAGTTGACATTTAATTTGAATATTTGATGGCATCGTTGGGAAGTAGATGCGTCTTTTATGAGCTTATTTATTTTGGCACTAATGGTAAAATAATAAACGGCGCAAATATGAGATTCTGTCCTCCAACTTCGATTTTGTTCCCTTTAGATACTCTTGGGTAACCCCAGAGCTGGTGCTTACAGCGAGGAAATTCTACGAGCGTCAGACCTGCTACAGGGACCTGCTACAGGGACCCAACTTTTTAAATTTGTCATAATTTACTTTTTATTCATTTTTAAACATTTTTATTATTACTATGTAGTTTAAGAAAATTGTAAATACTGTATATTCGATTGTTCACAAAGGCGTAATATATTTATAAATAAAAAAAAATAAAAAATATTGTAGCAATATTTTTGCATTTAAATCAATAGTAGTAAGTTGATAATATTTGCAACTTATAATTATTGTAATGACGACGTGACTAAAAAACTGATGGGATTTCTTCGAATGCGGTAGAAATGATATTCTGTGAATAATATTAAAAACTTTCAATAACTTTTTAAAAGGCCGGCAACTCACTCGCGAGCCCTCTGGCATTTAGAATGTCCATGGGCGGCGGTATCACTTGGGTATCACAAGTGAGCCTCCTGCCCGTTTGCCCCCTGTTCTATAAAAAAAAACATTTTTTTTTTAATTTGGACATTTAATATTCTTTACTCTAATAGTACGGAGTATAAAATGTTTGCTATGTGATATTTTGATACAGCGTGTCAACAAGTCGCCCCGAGCACAGAGCTAATTATAATTTTTCTGAGCGAATTTTTCAACTAATGAGCCGTACTGTTCTAAAATATATTGTGCAGATTTTTATACGAAGATTTCTACTGGAATTGCTTCTAAGAAATGTTCCGACATTTTCTTGGAAAATTATATGTAGAAATAATTAGGACTTTCATCTTTCCGTGAACTTCTTAATTAAGAGATACATTTAATCTAAATCATTATTTACATAATTAATTAAATGTTAAAAAAACGTTTACCAAATACCATGTATCCACAAATAATGCGGCTATTTTATTTTAGTATAGTAGTTTTTTATGTTCTAGGTACATGTCAATCAAATCAAATCAAATTAAAATACGTTTATTCAATTTAGATGCTTCTTAGAGCATGCTTATGAATGTCAACAACGTTTACAAAATTCACGAAAGAGCAAGACTACGCCATCCGTTCGCAAAACTACCAGGAGAGCTAGTTCTGAGTCTTCACATATAATTAATATCAATGTATACAAAATATTGTAAAAACTATATTAAAAGAGAATGTATGGAGTTTCTTGCCCATTCTTCTCCATATGAAACTACCTTTTGGAAGGCAACTAAATTTGTTTTTTTTAATATTTTTAACTTATAATTTTGACTTTCAAAAGTGCCTTTTCAATAGACCTAATTGAAATCAATGATTTGACTTTGCTAATGTTAATAGGAAAAACACCATTAGGTACCACTAGGAATAAATATATGATAAATTGCTGTGATATTATTTTTAACAAAGCTACCCTAACTGGGTAAAATCATAACACATTAGCTACCCAACCTTTATATTATTTGTTTCTTGTTATACTTCTTTTGGCGCGTTAGGGAAAAATGATGAGAGTAAATTTTTACGATGCGCGCGCACACCGTCACAAAAAACCGACACCCTGAAGTTAGCATAGTCAACATTTTTAAATAAAAAAATTTCGATTTCTTTAATTATGTAGAATTTTTTTTGTGATATTCAAATAAACTTTATTTAACTAGATAATACGTTATAGTAAAACTTTCAATGTATTCAATACCTTTTTTCTATCGATAGTGTAGTTTTTTCTACAAATGTAGAATAAAAATTTTGAAAAGATTTTTATCTTGTTACGCCAAAGAAGTAACTTCTAACGCGTGTACATAAGTACACATACATGTTTTTTTATTAATCGAAATATTATCATAATCATAATTTTGTATGTAGGTACGAATAAGTAACACAGCGAATTCCAATTTTAAATTATTTTTTCTCATCTCAGATGTAATAAGTTCCGTAAAAGGGCCTTTTCGTCCTAATATTGGGGTTTTGGGGTGGACGAGTCAAATGAGACGCACGTGACTACCAAGTTAATAGTAGCTATAATTTTATACGGTAGCTTTGCTTGCCATTTCACGACCCTTTTAAGTGGGCCTTAAAAATATGCGATGTCAGTCGTGATAAGAATTCTGCTTTATTGCACTCTATAAAGTATTATGTTTAATTTGACGGAATTTAATTGAATGTCTTTAGAGTAACCGAATGAAATACATACTTGATATAAATTGTAATTTTTTTTTGTAAAATATTATTAGGTGTAAGAATAACTTTATTTCTCATAAAAATGGCATATATAATTCACTGGCTGAGAAACAATATGTAAAACTAATATTAGTATGAGCACAGATGTACGTATATAAACAGCAACAAAAATGTGAGTAGACAAAAATATCCGATCAGTCAAACAAGCAAAACATAGATGTTCGAATTAGATTTATTGGTACTTAGTCATTGGGAATATAGTATCTTCGTGTGTCGTTCCTATAGTGATATTATATGACCATATTATTGCTAGTGCAATATTAGGTGGGCTAAAAAGTTCCGAGGCTGATATAGAAATACTTTTTTTATAGAATTTCATTCGATTATGTAGATGCCTTCTAAAGCGATACAACGATTATAGCGGTCATAAATTTTTTCGATATAATTTTTATAGAACGATTTGTCTTAAAAATAGGCTTTCGGTGAATACCTCTTCATCGGCGCAAATATTTTCAAGCATTCTTTTGAGGTCTGAGAACAGAAAAAGTAGCTGGTAGATGCGGTAGCAATTCGAAGCCCAATTTATGGAAATTTGACGAAACAGCACGCAATTTCAAACTCTCCAATAACGCTACGTTATCCACTATATATTAGTATTCTAATGTTTTAAATTTAAATGAATGTAAAGTTATATGAGATGAATACTCTTTTGCTTCAATTTTAAAGGGATTTATTTAAATTATATGTCTTTTTTAAACATTTCTACTGCGTTAGATGCCAAAGTATTTTTCTTAATAATTTCTTATTGTGGGTAAGTTTTTTTGTGATATAGGAAGAAAACAGGTAGAAGGCTCATCTGATGTTTAGGGATAGATAAAACTCACATTGTCAGAAGGCTCGCAAGTGCGTTACCGGCGTTTAAAGAATTGGTACCCTCTAATGTATATACCCCATATGAAACTAAATCTGAAATGCACCGTTAAGTAACTCATTTATCACTTGTTAGCATAACTTGATTACACAATTTGATAGAAAGACATATTAAAATATAATTTGCTTAAGGTTTAAACTTAAATATAACTTTTGAAAATTTGTTTTAATTTAATAATTAAAAATTTAACCCCTTAGAAATTACACTTCAGTCTTATATACCTATTAACCTAATTATAAAGTTAATTTTAACCGAGTTTGCTCGATATTTTTAGATCTTCATTTCAACTTTCGCTTTATTTATTCGGGCATCCGAATTATTTACACACCACTCGACGGATCTTCGCCTTTACCCCATTGGCTTAAAGGCGAAAATCACATGAAGGATATAATCGAGTTTTACGAAGTTGCTGGGGTCAATTCTATTTGTACGGAGTTGGAAATATTTAAGTATTCCAAACGTTTGATGCTGGAGTTATCCCTAATATTGAGAAATTTTATCTAATTTATTCAATACTAGCCGTCGAGTATTCTTGTGCGATTAAAGTATGTACAATGTAGAAAAAAGTTATAGCATTTTTATAGGGCAAGGGCCATAGGTGTGTAATATGCAGATTATCGTAACAGTTCAAGAAAAATGTAATTAACTAAAAACCCTATTTTAACTTAAATAATTTTAATTAACAAAAAGATCATAAAATAACATGTAACACTAACTATAACTAAAATAAAGTAAAGTCAACCAATAATAATATAAACGAAAATGTAAAAATGGTTAATGACTCACGGTTAAAATGTATAAGTAGCTAACTACGAGGCAGAAGAAAAATGTTAAAAAAGAAGATTTTAAAATAAATTCAAAGACTGAGCTCATTTGATATCTTTTGGTAAGGAATTCCATAGCAGGATAGTTTGTACAGTAAAAGAGTAATGATAGAATTGAGTTTTATGAGTAGGAGTTTCAAGAATTAGTAATTTGTTAATTAATTTATTTATTAAAAAAATTTAATCTTCAATATTTTCAATAAAACTTCTTAACATATAGTATATAGGCACTCTAAACGTCGAGTTATATATAAATAATGTAACGTTTTTTTATAAGGTTTAATTGTTACTCGTAAAACACATAGAACAATAACGATTTTCTCGTCTATTTCGCTAATTAATAGACAAGGATAAAGATTTTATCTAATTAAATTTAGTCATATAATACAGCCTCCAAAGGCTCTATTCAATTAAGCTGCCTGAGATTTTATCGTCGCTCGCTAATAGGATTACGGGCTGGGGTGTAAACATATGTATAAAACGCTTAATTAGACTTAAAGTGGTTCTTATTGCATGGTAATAAGTGCTGTACCTAATCCTTATGTAATTTATTTACTATATAGATTGAAAAGTATATAATATGAATATAATTATCGTGGGACAAGAGATATTTATCTATTGTAGCTGGAAGCTATTTTATATTTAGGCTAGCCCACATATAATATGTGTAAAAAATACACACAAAATACTTTTTTGCATGTTTTCTGTGAATTTTATTCCAGAAGCGTAAAAATATCCTCCTATTTTATCGTGCATTGTTGAAAGAGGTGAAACATTTAGGTTTTTTTAATTATTATAATTAACTCAGGTTATAATGAGCATGATATAGTAGCAGGAGCTAACAAATATTTTGTAAAAAACTTGACGTACGCGATTGACGGACAGTTTATTGCCGGTTCCTCTCGTTTCTTCGCCCTTGACTTAAGGATTGGCAGTGAATGCAAATTTAAATTTAGAAGCACTCACTCTTTATGTTTTTTAATGACGTTCATAAGTCTACATTAAGTTTTTAAAGTTAATCTATACGAATTATTGAAAATTTGATTTGATTTAAACGCTCTTTGAAGGGAATAATATACTTCTACTTGACCCGATTTCGGTGACTTAAAATTAAACGCTTTCGAAGTTTTAGTGCCAAATAAATTATTTTATTACGATAATTTAACATTTATCTATTATCAAATATACAATATATTTTCTAAAGAAATTCTTTACTACAGAAAAAAGTGTTAAGAAGGAAATAATTTGTGTAGTTCGATTGAACATTGTAAACGATCTCACGGTTAATAACAATTATAAGTTTATTAGATCCTAGTTAGCGTATCCGGTTTAATGGTTTAATTTGAACGATTTTATTACTAAAGCACAGAATAGTTAAACACAGTAAAAGTTTAATTTAAACAGCCGCTTTGAATCGCAACAAGCTTATATCGTCTTTCTCATTAATTTTCTTAACATTTTGCTTGATTGGGACTCTTCTGATATTAAGTTAAGTCTTCCTTTAAAGTATTACGTTAGTAAAGATAAACTAGAAAACATTAAGAAAGTTCAGAGATGTGAATTCGACCATAGGTATGTATTGTTTGTTTATTTTTCATATAAAAAGTATGTTAGTTATTGAAAGAAGAAATATTTGACGGTGAATATCAGAGTTTTTTTAAATAACTTGTTTGAAATGACGCCAAGTTCGTTGTAAATATATTTATTTAAATGCTTGTAGTTAAAACAGTTTTAGCGTTATATCTCTACTGACGCAATAATACTGTGCTATGTGAATTGTTGGCAGCTAGGGAGAAAATCTCAATATTTCTTAGTATTTTTCATTTATTTCCAATTTTCCACGCTTATGATCGTGAGGAATGTCAGGTATTTAACGCGCGCGGACGAGCGATTTTATTGAGAAGAAAATATTTAATAAGAATGATTTTCTTTCAAACGCGCCACGATTTTGCCGGTTTTCTGTAATATTATGGAAGCAATTTTACGGCGATTGATTCTAAATCGTATGCCGATGTAACAAGGTTGAATGTCGTACGTGTGTTACATAAAAGAGTTTAAGTAAACGTTTGTGAAAACGAAAAAAGCTATAAAAGTATGAAAAATATTGCGAAGTTTTCAAGAGTAATTTTCTTCCGAGAGAAATTAGGTTCATATTGAGTGTGCAATTTTGTATGTGATTTTTTGTTCTCGGTTCATTTCACTTTATTTTTTATTGAAAGGGTTCAACATTACACATAATCACATATATAGAATACATTAGTTACTATTCAGATTTCACATAAACATTGCTGACACGGCATACTTGGCTGTTCCAAATTTTATTAGCTGAAGATGCGATACACCGACAGCTCACGAGAGTAATTTTATATATTTGTGAATAGGTGTAAATAGTATTTTGGATGTTTTTTTTATAACAGTGTTTCCTTATGTCCACGCCCCACAGGGGGACAATTTGATAGTTAAGGGAGGCTATTCATAATATATATAATATACTCACTACGTAAACACGACGTAATTACTACTTAAGTGAGCAATTCAATTTTAGATATTTATGTATGTTACATAGGAGGGCATAAGAATTGTAAGGGGGGGGGGGCATGGCACGGAAATGTTGAACAACACTGTTTTATAACAATTATACAGATTCTAATTATTGTCTTATTCATTTCTCGCTTCTCTCAAAGTTGCGGAGTTTCCTTCAATCCCTTAATTATAGCAGGAAGAATCTTCTGCCGGCAAGCAGTACAGTTACCTGAAATATAAACTATATAATAAAGTATATATACAAATAAACTATAAGTTTTAAAAGAAAAAGTATCGATAAAAAAACTCAATAATGTTTTTAGTAAGATTTTAATATATAGAAAATAGTGGGGCTTTCGAGATGCAGTTGAACAGCTAGCTTCCTCTATATTCGGGTATAACTTCCTCTATTAAGGAACATAGCTATGTCTCAAAGGTTGTATAGAAATCTCTAATCATTAGTATATAATACTAATTTGGCTAATAGTAATAAAAACGTGGTACGGGAAACGAAACCGGAAGGAATCGCGTATATATATGCATTTTTATCTCTAAATTCATTCAGACCACGGATATCCAGTCAACAATTATTACCTACTTATACAAAAAATAATATAAATATAATAAATTATTATAAGATGCATTGATCATTATAATATACTAGCTGAATCGTCGTTTTGCCATGTATATCATTTATAATAAAAATAGGGTTGATAGTAGAGGGGTGAAAATTAGGGGTTGTATGTATTTTTAATGCTGTATCACAAAAAAAAAATTAAAAATTAAACAATAATAATTTAGGAGTGGACTATCCTTAACCTTTAGGGGGATGAAAAATAGATGTTGTCCGATTCTCAGACATACCCAATATGCACACAAAATTTCATGAGAATCGGTAAAGCCGTTTCGGAGGAGTTTAACTACAAACACCGCGACACGAGAATTTTATATATTAGATTTAATATAAGTATACAAGTTTTTCTTTATATTAATTTTTAATCATTTTGTAGTTATATTAAATAAAGCTGAAGGTATAGGATACATGACTGAGTTACGTAAATAGTTTGTATTAATAACTGCTATGTACAACTGTTCACCTATAATCCATAATCATCGCATACTAAACCCTTTTTTTATTAAAAAAACATTTTTAAAACTTAATACAATAAAGATAAAGACACCATATGCAATAGTTTTCTCCATTAAACGCAGCATGCTCAGCGTTCGTAATAAAAAGAAAATATGAAACAAAGTTAGCGCACTACGAAACTGTTGTAGATTGTGTTTGGCAAACGTTCAGTTTGTAACCTACACTAAACAACTTGTGGATACTGGAATATTATATATCTCTTTATAAAAATATACACTTGTATATTTGAAATCTTTAAGTTAACGCCTTGTGGTAAAGGAATTACTGACTTCGTGCGTTATTTGTGTGCGTGCCTTGACTGTGCACGGTTTTTAAATTGCTACCAGTAAGACCCTAAAATAATAAAAAAACATGTGTGTGTATTTGAACACGCGTTAGAAGTTATACTTCTTTGGCGTAACGAGATAAAAATCTTTTAATTTTTTTTATCTTTTGCCTTATTCTACGTTTGTAGAAAAAACAACACTAACAATAGAAAAAAGGTATTTAATACATTGAAAGTTTTATAATAACGCATTATCTAGTTAAATAAAGTTTATTTAAATATCACAAAATAAAATTTCTACATAATTAAAGAAATGGACATTTGTTATTTTAAAATGTTGACTATGCTAACTTCCATAACCTTTTAATGTAAGGGTGTTGGTTTTTTGTGACAGTGTCCGGGTGTCGGTTTTTTGTGACGGTCTGTGCGCACGTCGTAAAAATTTACGCTCCTAATTTTTCCCTGAAGCGCCAAAAGAAGTATACTTCAATAATATTTGTATTTTATTAATTATTTCATTTAATAAAATATTATTTTTATATTATTAAAAATTTAATTTCATATACTTTTACACTTAAACATATTTATAACTCTATCATCTCATTATTTCTGGTATCTGTGTCCCCTTCTTTGCAAAGACCTCCTCCAAATCCCACCATTCCTGTCTGCACTGTGCCACTCTCTGCCATGTAGAACCTGCTGTTTCTTTAATCTGGTCTATCCAACTTTTTTTTTTTTTTTTATGTAATAGGAGGCAAACGGGCAGGAGGCTCACCTGATGTTAAGTGATACCGCCGCCCATGGACACTCACAATGCCAGAAGGCTCGCAAGTGCTTTGCCGGCCTTCTAAACTTCTGAATAGTCTTCCTCTTTTGCGTTTATTGTACCTTGGGCACCAGTTTACTTTCTTGCTCTACTTTTCTATTCCTCTTTAGTTTATTTATTTTTATTGTTACTTCTGCTACCTTAATTGTTAATCTTAATGATGTATCCTTTGTTTTATCTATTTCCTTCTCTATTATATCAAACATCGGACAAGCCTTATTTTTATATTTTATGATTTGAAACAAAGTCTGTATTTAGTCCCTTTAAAAATTTGGTGTTCATGTTAAATGAAGTGAAAATGCGAAATTCGAGATATTTTCCTGATTTTTTTGACGTTTATAAATTGAAATTAGAATCTTACGCGTGTTATTCAAGAGTATAGCTTAAGTTGAAAAAGTCTTCTGTAACCAATTATAATGAGTTCATTCATATATTCGTCACAAACGTAGCATTTAGCTTTCTTTGAAGATGTTTATATGGCGATTTTGAGTTCGAAAATTCCTTTTTTTCTTTGTTAGTAGTATTTTGTGTACGTGTTAATAAACTTAGTTGAATTATTTTTGATTTCATTATACTGGATCAATATTTTCGTCTAATTTTGTTCTAATTAAACTGCAAAAGCATAATACTCGTTCCACAACTGAGCGTTTTCTAATAACCGCGCACCACCGTGGAACGAAGCTGAAGCTGCCTACTGAAGTATTTCCGAACCAATTCGACTTGGGGTCCTTCAAGAAAAGAGCGTACCAATTTTTAAAATGCCGGCAACGCACTCGCGAGCCCTCTGCCATTGAGAGTGTCCATGGGCGGTGGTATCACTTAACCTCCTGCCCGTTTGCCTATTACATAAAAAAAGGCTTAATGCACTAAAAAAGAAGTGGAGCGATGAAGTTTTGGAAGCTCATACTCATATTTATCCAAATATCGTATAACTATGATATTATGTTCATTATTTTACCAAAATTCCCGCCTATAACTTGTACCAGACTTACAAGGAAGACGGTTCACACCTCCGTCACTGACTGAATGGTCCTTTGATAATTTATTATTGAAACCTCGCCTTTATTCTTTCCTTTTGTAATATTGTCTTCGGCTTATTTGTTCCGGTGTTATTGGGAAATTTTCGTTATTCTCCCATTTCTTATTTCGAAGCGGTAATTTGCGAAATTTTTACAGGGATTTTTCTGGTAGATTAGTTTTTTATATTTAAAGAAATATACTAGAAGTCTGTCCATATATTTAATAAATTAAATTTAAAAATAAATTAAATTATGAAAAGGTTTTTGACTGTCTATGTGAACACGCTTGATTACACTGTTTCATTAAAAATTCGTGTCTGATATTGAATTAAAATTATTAGGTAAGTGGTATTTCCAATTAATTCCAGAATCTTCAGACCAGCTTAACGATATTAATATAACAATAATGGAAGATCAGGTTTAGAAAACATTGTTATAAAATTGTATTTATAATATATGATAACATTAGAAACAAGTTTTTATTCTTTTACTTCTTGAAAGGCCGGCAACGACTCGCGAGCCCTCTGGCATTGAGAGTGTCCATGGGCGGCGGTATCACTTAACATCAGGTGAGCCTCCTGCCCGTTTGCCTCCTATTCTATAAAAAAAAAAAATATAGAACAGGGCACCAAACGGGCAGGAAGCTCACATGATGTTAATTGATACCGCCGCTCATGGATACCAGAGGGCTCGCGAATGCGTTGCCGGCCTTTTAAGAAAACCTTGATACCCTTTACACTTAGGTATAATTTTACGAAATATAAATTCTATTAAATATCAAATTATCAACAATAGTAATAAATTTTCACGTCAGCGTTTTCGCCAAAAATTATCAAACGACAAAACCATAATACTTTTATGCAAAGATACAAACACGCTGAAAATATTTAATGAAAACATCACCTGCGCTCAAGATATTTATAGATTTTTAATAAGAAAAATTCGTTTTGAAAGAATCAAACAAATATCACCCCTATGCATATTAATTGTGAGGTCACAATCGTCTGGAATAAAGAATGCAATGGGGAAAGGTAACGCGAGGGGACGCAACAATACGCCTCGTTTGATAAATTGCTATATTGTAAATTCGACCAGTTATGTTGACCCGTTCGGTGGTGTAAATAAGGAACAATGTGGACGGGGAGGATATAACGCGCGGGTCAAATTATAGCGGTCGTTGTGCATCGTGCGGAATTTCTTTCATTGGTTGAATTTTCCATTTGGCGTCTCGGTTTGTTGGTTATTGAATTGTTTGATGTGTAACGAAGGTTTTTATAGGCTCAAAGGATGTTGTAATTGAAGAGACAATGACATGTATTCGGTTTCGTTCTTGTTATTGTTGAGTCGATAAGTTCGTTCGTGAGATGAGTTTTGCTAAATGTTTTGTGTTTATTTTATTACGTATAGGTTAAGAATTTTGAGAAATGTCTCACAGGCTTTTAGGTACATAAAGTCAATAATGTTTTCCAACTATGTCTTATTACTAAGAAAGACTAATTTATCGAATTGGTATTGGATTTTATTCACTTTTGATTTTAGTGAAGTTTTTCATATATAATAAATTTTTTATACTCATTTAATATGTACTATCTAATATTTTTTTTAATTACGCTCAGATTATTTAAAATTAAAATTATATAATCCATAGTAGCGGATCCGACAGACGTTGTCCAGTACACACTACACACGTTTTACATACAAAAAAAATCCAATAATGTAAATCATTCTCGACACCGCTTGATTAAAAATGTCATCAAAATCTGTCCAGCCGCTTAGGAGTTTAATTACGAACACATGCACAGAAGATTTATATATATACCAGCTATTTATTTGCTGTATAGATAATTAACTTAGACACCGACTGCAGCGACATCTGCCGGACTGATTTGTGAATCTAAACCATCCAGGTCGCCACCCAAACGCATACAAAAAAAAACATTCTAATGTATGTATACACACGTACAGTAGAATTATATATATAAAGAAAATGCTTTGACTTATCTCATTAATTACATTTAAAAAACATTTATAAGACATCGTCACTGTAGAATGATAACCTCGTGAGTCAAAAAACTATTTATTTTTTTATTCTTAGACTCTTATGTCATTTAACTGGTATAATCATGAAGTAAGGATGTATTTATGTTATTGATAAATAAGTCCTTTTTATCGAAAACTATGGACAAAAACACGAACATTGCCTAAATTAAACATTCTTTCGTTTCCTTTAATGTTTGGTTCTCTGGATATACGAGGTTATCATTCTACAACGACGATATGAAAACAATTGATTTGAATCACAAATTAGAAGTAATAACTAATTACATCGGTCAGCAAATAATGCCGTGCTGCCCAGGTGGAATAGCAGTTCGATGTATGCGGCGGATTATTCGCGTAATTTCGAGCCGCGGTCGCCGGTTACGGACATGATATCGGCACGTAACTCGCGGTTTTGTGTACAGTCAGCTATTTCTAGAATACACTATCTCGTATACCGACAGAATGATCGGTCAAAGTTGTCCTGTTAAGCTTGCAATCCTGAGATCGTACGACCGCAATACAGCTGTGCTCTCGGATTTATATAATTACGATAGTGTGTCAGTCACCGGTTGTTTCAAATGCAGAAATCTTTCCCCATTTGGGAATCACAGATTTTATAAGTGATGACGAGATTTCAAACGCTCCAGAATGCTTGTGGTATCTACTGTCTACTAACCATGTTCTGAAGCATCTCTGCTTTCGAGATGACAGATTATTATTTAATCTCTATATATATATAAAATTCTCGGGTCACAATGTTTGATCCCATACTCATCCGAAACGGCTGGACCGATTCTTATAATTTTTTATGCATATTTAGTAAGTCTGAGAATCGGCTACTATCTCTCTTCAAACCCCTAACTGATAAGGGGTCCAACGCTAAACCTTTTTTTTAATTTTTTTGATTTTTTTTTTATATTGGTTAGCGAAGCACCACTCACGCGAGCAATAATTATAATAAATAGGATTTCTGTTGAGGTAGACCTGTTTGTTTGTACACTGGCTTATTTAGGTATATAAATATATATTTTTCTTAATGTTTTTTATCCAGGTTAATTGGTGTGGGTGTAAATATTGTGTCGTTCTATCGAATTAGTAATTAGGTACTGTAAAGATAGAATAAGGATATGGAATAAATACATTAAAAAAAAAAAAATTATCATACAAAAATACACACAACCCCTCTACAATCAACCTCTATTTTTATTATTAGTAGATAGTTATTTTTATTGAACTAAAAAAATGTTTCCTAGAAATAATATACATGGCAATACAAACGTTTGCCGGGTCAGCTAGTTAAATATAAAATACGTAACAATTATAAACAAAAAGTGCTGTTTTGGATTTTGTTTTCGGTAAATTGTTGAATAATATAGAATTATCACGCATTCACCGCCACATATGATTTGGCACTTCAAACGAAAAGCCTAGGTCTTTTCGTTTGAAGACCTAAAGTTCCATACAAAATCATAATTACTTAGTCTTGGGGGTGGTGAACAACCCAAATGTTCCCCAAGAACTGGGTTTCTTTGTATGGGGGATATGTGTGACAGCAAGAGCCACGGTTGTTTGCGATACCAAGAACCAGAATGTTGCACAGACCCCCGTTAACAAAGACGTTGCACTTACTGAATGCTGCCTCCGACACTATCGACATCTTTATATGTTCGCAGAGTGGGTTCACAGTAAAGATATTGTGTATCTTATGTATTATATTTTTTTTGGCTTAGTACTTTACAGTGTATGTATTTTTGTGAATAAATAAATAATCAAGTTATATGCTATCCCTACCGATCGATGTTTGTACTGACAGTATAATCTGTTTTGCTTCGATAATTTTATCAACGGCCTCTTGTGAAGCTCATTCAGATCGTAAACTTTGTTAACCAGAGAAAATAATTTTCCGCTTTCTCCTCTGCATAAAACTTATCAGACAACAACGAAACACGACGAAAATTAGTAAATTTTTCATTTTGTGTAATTGTTCACCAATGGATTTTCTGTCTGATTTGAAACACATCGTGAGGAAACCGGCATGTCTTTGACTTATTGTATGGGGCAAACGGAGGCACATCTAATGTTAAGTGATACCGCCGCACATGGACACTCAATGCCAGAAATCTTACGAATGCGTTGCCGGCCTTTTAATTAGGTGTATGAGTTTATTATGATAGTTAACACAAAAAAAAATTTTTTATTATGTTTTCAGTTTATGAACACATGGCAAAAGCATCAAACATCTTATAAAAAAAAACATCTTACTTTAAAACAACATAGATTCTGACTTTACATATCATAACTTTTAAAAATTATTCATGAATCGCTTATTAAAAATTTGGTTAACCGCATTAAATAAATAGTAATTTGTTCATATTAGGTAAATATAAAATCAAGTATCTGTTAATCTTCACAACTGTGCGTTTTTTAAGACAGTTATTTTAAGCCGCGCACCGCCACCGTAGAACCCACGTAGTGCCCTAAAGTATTTCCGAACCAATGCCGGCAACGCACTCGCGAGCCCTCTGGTATTGAGAGTGTCCATGGGCAGCGGTGGCAGTTAACATCAGGTGAGCCTCCTGTCCGTTTGCCCAGTGTTATATAAAAACATCTAAATAAATGTGTACAAAAAATATAGCGACGAAAAATATATTTATAACTATATGGGCGGCGTATATAATTTCGCTAAGGTCGACAACGTATCGTGCGTGTAGCTTGACACAATTATGTCACTTAGAGGACTTCCGTATCCGGTTACTCTATCCGGCTTCCGATTTCTTTATAATACTATCAATACTTAGGGTGTTTAGAGGTTATGAGTTTGATAGAATTAATAGTTGTTTTACATGAATGGAACAGATGTATTTTTTTATAGAACGGGAAGGAGGGTCACCTGATGTTAAGTGATACCGCCGCCCATGGACATCTCGATGCCAAAGTGCGAGTGCGTTGCCGGCCTTTACTAATATAAATCTTAGCAGAAATGATAACAATATTTTTCTTTTGTTATGTTGGTACTGTGGTGGTACTGTTACATCATTTTAGTTAGATTTCTTGATTTATAAGAAAAACATAAAAGTATGTGATTTTTCAACCGCCACGCCGCCACTCTCCGCGCCGACTCTATTAAGGATTATGCTATTTCACCTCTAGAAGAAGGTCAGGACCTGAGCAAGCTCGATCAGTAAATTAATCTATCTTTTCTTCTAGTCTTATATAATTAATAACTTACACTTAGTGCTAAGCAATAAATAAAATACGTTTATTATGGAACACAAGATACAGGTATCACTTATTCCACGTCATTAAATTATTAATCCCTACTCATCGGCAACGAAGACAGAGGGTGTAGGCCGAGAGAAAAAACCGGCGTAAAAAACTCTCGGTACTCTTTTAAAATAGCAAATTCTCAAACAACACTTATTTTTAAACAAAATCGTAAATTAATTAGAAGTAGCCTGTCTATCACTAGTTCCAGGCCCTTTCAACTAGATAATCGTTAACTTTACAGTAATAAAATTTATTAAAAGGCAGAGATAAAAGAGCCTCTGGGATTTAATTAAAGAAGAGTATTCCTTTTCCCAAAAAGGAATTACTAACTTATTCAAACCTTTTATTTAAAACTGCTGAGAATTTGATAACAGTTGTTTTTTTTTTATTGGATGACAATTGAGTCCACGGGTCGCGTAAAAGGGCCATCACAGCCCATGGATACATTTTATTGGGTGTGTTGGCTTTGAGAAGTATATTCCTTCTTTAAACAATTGAAAGCTGTATCCCACCGTGAGTAGATTCCATAGTGTATAATATAACAGATAACAAGCCCTCGTAAAACGTAAGTTAATCAATAAAGCTTTTCATAAATTTGACGAATAGTTAAATGATCCCAATCCTTGGGATTGATTTGCTCCAGTTCAAACAAATTGTATGACTCAAAACATAGCGATTAAAAATAGTGGCGGAAAGTTTATTTATAGTTCTTCTTGTCCGCTCTACGCCCTTGACTTGCGAACTGGTAGTTAATGTAAATTTACAATTAATTAAACTTCTTTTCTGACGTTCATAAGTGTACTTATTTACCTATATGAATGAATAAAGTTATTTTGAGGTTTTTTTTAAAACGTTTCCAGATTATTCCCCGACTATGTAGTCGTCGGAGGTGTTAAAAAGCTTAGATAAATGTATTGGTAACCCGAATGTTTCCTTTCTATTACTATATGACTACTCTACTACTACCTATTTCTTCTGACAACCCCCCGCACGACCCTCACAGCAAATCGCAAAAAGAGTTGAGTTTAAAGTAAACAATTATAATTAACAGAGGTTAACTTGGGTACAAACCCTTTATCCAAAGAAGAAAGCCGCGACCACGAGATAGTTATTAAATAAGTTTGGATTCAAACTCAAACACCAAATTATGACATTCTAATTCGATTAAACGTGAACTTTCAGTACTTTACGCTTCGGGACCCTCTCCGAGCGTGGTTTGTTCGAAAACTTGGCAATCATCTATTCGAAGTTAAATTATCGCTCACAATTATTGGGCCGGAAACTGCGGGGAGCTTATTAATACTAGATGTGACAGAGGCGAACACTTTATTTTATTAATCACAGGTTTTAAGGTATGAGACTTGGAACCTTGTGGAGTTTTTGGTTTAATGACCCTGAAACAGAAAAAGTATGTCATGGATATAATGATCGTTAGTGAACGGTAATTTGATGAGTCAAAGAAGAAATATATTTCATTAAGGTAACTTACATATATTGCCAATTCTCAAATCACCGTGAACGAGAAGAAATAGATTAATGGCACTGAAGTATTTCCGAACCAATTACATTTAGTGTTATTTTATTTATTTGGGCAACAAAACAGATACATAGAGATGTATAGAGATACAATAATAAAAGTTAAAAAATAAAACATAAAATAAATACATTGGATGTATCCACAAAAATTTCGTTTATAAAAAAAAATATATAAAGCAAAGCAAAACAAAACATGACAGCACAAAATTTACAAATTCGTAGAACGACAAACGTACTAGTAGCTATTATAAAGAAGAAAGATACAAGGATTAGGACATTTATAGTTAATTTAAATTATTCTTAAACAAAAAGGTTCTTCAAAAAAAGGGCGTACCAATTTTTAATAGGCCAGCAGCGCACTAGAGAGTCTTCTGGCAATGTGAGTGTCCAAGGGCGATATCACTTAACATCAGATGAGACTTCTGCCCGTTTGCCCCCTGTTTAGTCTCACTATACTTTATAGCGAAATATGCACAAAATTATTCTAGTGAGAACATAAAAATAAAAGTCATTTCTATTTCTGTCATCAAAGAAGAAGCAGAACAGAGAAAATACAATTGCGAGTCTTTTGTTCCGCTTTCGTATAGAATGTTAATAAATTAAACGATTGATTTGGTATCTGTATCAAAAACTATAAACGTATAGACATATATGTATAAGCCCTGTCGGTCTGTTTGACCCTCCCCATTGCGGTTCTCCAATCGCTTGATTAATACAAAGTTGTCAATTATTATAATTGATGCCTGTAAAGCCTACTTCATTGATAATTACTTCGCTCTCAATGTTGGACGATATTGATAAATGGTAATTGCCAATTAATTTACGAACGGGACATATAGGTATGTCAAAAAGATGTGGAGTTTAATGTTTATATTTAAATACTTTATTTAGAATAATATATTAGAAATGTGGTTGTAGTCGAGAAATTTGCTACCTAATATAATTAATAATACCTGCAGCTGAGTTTCATCATCGGACGTCAAGGCAGACTACAAAATACCATCCGTATCACAACGACGTCCGTCGTTCCACAACTGAGCGTTTCTTAAGGCAATTTCTGCCGCGCACTAGCACTATGTGAAACCAGCTACCCTGAAGTATTTCTGAACCAATTTGACTTCGGGTCTATCAAGCAAAGAGCGTACCAATTCTTAAAAGGCCGGCAGCGAGCTTGCGAGCCTTCTGGAAGTGCGAGTGTCCATGGGCGGCGGTATCACTTAACATCAGGTCAGCCTCCTACCCGTTTGCTTCCTGAAACATAAAAAAAAATTAAAAAAAAAACCTCTACAACCTCTTTAGGTCTGGGCCTCAGATTTCTGCATCTGTTTCATGATAATTTTTCAATCTAATAGGCAAATAGGTGATCAGCCTCCTGTGCCTGACACAAGCCGTCGACTTTTGGGGTCTAAGACATGTCGGTTTCCTCTCGATATTTTCCTTCACCGTTTGAGCGAATGTTAAATGTGCACATAGAAAGAAAGTCCATTGGTGCACAGCCGGGGTTTAAACCTACTACCTCAGGGATGAGAGTCGCACGCTGAAGCCACTAGACCAATACTGCTCTAAATCAATCTCAAAAAAAAATGATACTAAAATTTAAAAAAAAATCTCATACTACTTGTGCTTGATACTGATTGTAATAATGATCAATATAGTACATGTTTTGGGTTTAATTCAGTATTTTACCCTCATGGTTAAACATGCTAAACATTCAACAAATAAGGTAGAGGATCAATCAATAAGCAAAGTCAGGGGCTAGTTAAATAACAGTCGCCTTTTCTGTTATTGGTCCGCGGAGGTGTCTAGTTTTGTGTTATTTCCCAAGAGAGGTTTAGCAATATTCATTCAAAAGGTAGTGTTAAAATTATATTTTAAGATTGAAGTGTACGTTTGGGGTGTATTTATAAGTTTGGTATATATTAAAGACTTTTCTCTCAATATTTAATTAAAGCTTGTACATATAAACATAGTGAGGAAACTTGTTGTGCCTGGACTCAAAAATTAACCGCAGGCATAAGATTTTTTTTAATTATAAAGACATATTTTATTTAAGTAAAAAGTAAAAAAAAAATTGCATCACTAAAAACTATTCTAGGTTCTTTAAATATCGTATATATATATTTAGTATGTAGTATATATAGTACTATGTATATTGGTAGACCTAGCAACATGAGTTGAATGAGTAATTTTAATAATAACGTTTTGAGAAGTCTCCCTGTTAAATATTAGATATTTATTAGTTAGAATGAATAAATGATACAAAATTTTTCAAAATATATTAAACATATATTTATAAGCGACCATACCATGAACCGGAGAACCTTTGAGACGACAAAAATACATAAATAAATTGCCGTTTATGTAAGAAAATTTCAGTAATTTAAATATATGTTATATGTATCTGTCGACAGCAGTGTTGGCTTAGTGGCGTCCGCGTGCCACTCTCATCCCTGAGGTCGTAGGTTCGATGCTGGCTGTCCACCAATGGACTCTCTTTCTATGTGCGCATTTATCATCCGCTCGAACGGTGAAGGAAAAAATCGCAAGGAAACCGGCTCGCCTTAAACCCAAAAAGGCGACGGCGTGTCACAGGAGGCTGGTCACCTACTTTTCTATTAGATTGACAAATAAGCATGATACAGAGACCTAAGGCCCAGATCTAAACAGGTCGTAGCGCCCCTAGTTACGGTCTTGCTGGCTATGAATTCAGAAGCGTACTCAAAACTTCGAGTTTATATGCAATCATCGTTATCACCTATTTTTATCTTTCATGTATATATTCACACTATATACATTAGTTAACGCATAGGCTATTGATAATAGTTGGAGTGAAAACCATTGTTTAACACACCTAAGCAGCCTTCCGTTCAGCACACATTATGATTAACACAAAAGCCTTTTTATGTATATTTTTGTTATATCCTTCTTATACTATTGTTATTACTTTATTCAATTATTAATTAAAAAAGTTTTAGTAATTATTTTACAGCGAATAAATGGGTCATAGAATGTAAAAGCGGTGTTGTCCTAGTGGCTTCAACGTGCGATTTTCGTCCCTGAGGTCGTAGGTTCGATCCCCGGCACCAATAGATTATCTGTCTATTTGCGAATTTAACATTCGCTCGAACGGTGAGGGAAAACATCGTGAGGAAACCAGCTTGCCGTAGACCCAAAAAGTCGACGGCGTGTGTCAGGCACAGGAGGCTGATCACCTACTTGCCTATTAGATTGACAAACGATCATGAAACTGATACAAATTTGAGGCCCAGACCTAAAAAGGTTGTAGCGACTGATTTATTTAAATGGGTCGTAACAAGCGTGTTATTGGCTTTATCACAACTAAACGTTTAGTTTACAAAACTATAACTCACTTTCAAAGAATAAGAAATCACGACGAGCAGCTCGAAATTACCGAGTGGAGTAAACTTTGATCCAATAATACAGCATCGAGAGGGGATCGCTTCAAAAAACTTAATTACAAGACACGAAGATAAATAAAGATTATCCCGAAAGTGCGCGAGTTAATTTCCCAGGGCCAAAGTTGGTCCAGGCAATTGGAGAGAAACTTCTCTTCATTTCCTGCGTCTGATCCCGGAATTTTCCCATCGGGGCGGCGGTTATTTTTTCGCTATCTCTACACAGGATTTGTTTGGATATTATGAAGGTTTAATACTCGTGTGTATATAATAATATAAATAAGGCGCGTCAGAAAAGCACATGTTGGCGACCAGACTTCTATGCCTGACGCGCCTGTTTATTACTGTCAAAAGAGAGTGATATTTTCTAGCTAAAATTGTACGTTGTGATTTGACAAAAATATTAAATTTTGCGCTGATGAAGAGGTAATAAACAGAGTCGAACGGAGAGTCATAGGAACGAGTGTCAATATTACTTTAATATTTATAGTCATTGAGTTAATTTTTAAAATTATGATAAATAACCATATATCGACCATTGAATAGTCGTTTCGAAATTAACCATTCGTATTAGCGCCACCACCCCGATACATCAAATAAAGTAGTTTGTAAATCTTAATATATATAAATCTCGTGTCACAATGTTTGTCCTCAATGGACTCCTAAACTACCGAACCGATATCAATCAAATTTGCACACCATGTGCAGTTCGATCCAACTTGAGAGATAGGATAGTTTAAATCTCAAATTATAGTCGCAATTTTAATTTATTGGTAATTATTTGTCTGTTATTATTTGACAGTCACAAATCACAATTCTAACAGATGGCGCCGCGCTGTGTTGAAAGTACCAACGTTTCACATAAGATACTATTTAACATCTGTAACAAAAACCTTAGCCACAGCAACGCTTGGCCGAGTCTACTAGTTGAATATTAATATTAATTAAAAATAAACGTGATTTAAATAATAAATTTGTAAAATAATAATAAGTAATCACAAATTCATTACACCATGAAATAAACTACTTTAACTAGGCATCTCTTATAAAAAAACGTATTTTATAGCAAAATATAGGAAAAGGTTCGGAAAAGTTATAATACACGAGGGAACAAAGTAAGTACACAAAAACAAAATGATTTGATTCACTACCAATGTACGAATATTTAATCAACAATGTTTTTGCCACGTGGCATTTGTAACGATTCATAAACCGGAACGACGCGTGCGCATCGCTCGACCATACTTCCGGCGCAGGTGAGCTTCTTCACACTTGTTTCGCACTTTGGGGCTTTAGACGCGTTTTTTTGGACACGGAGATATGCATTGTTTTTTAGTTTCATAATTTTTTTTTGTTTATTTTTTTTTTCTCTAAGTGTTCGTTGTGTTTGCCTATAACAAGGGTGCTTGTACTTGTCACATCAAATATTGTATTTCATTTTCCTTGTACCAATGTGCTGAGCGTTAGCAAGCTTTTATAAGTAAATAAATAAATTTGTTACAACACATTTAAAATTTTATTAAAATCACTTGAGTTGATACACAAGAAGTAGTGTTGAGTTTGTAGCTTGCCTTACCGCTATAACACAGTTGACACACATTTGGCACGGGACATCTCCATAAATCATACTAAGAGAATACTCTATATACAATGCGTTGTCCAATAAAACATGAATGGAGCGCGTGCGCATCCGATGCCTCTCATTTGCATATCGGCACTCGTGCAGACCGGACGTGTTCCACGTCGCTTGTTTGTTTATTTTTGGTTGGTTAATTAAATTAACATGATGTTTTACACCATGTAACATGTTGTGTTAAATTTCGTTACTGAACGAAGTATATGTACATAACCAACATATAATTTACCCTTTCATTAAAAAGATTGCATTACCAATATTAATATGTTATTAAAAAACCTTTCGTTAACAGCAAAACCTGCTCCTTGTTTGCCTGACAAACTATTTTTGTTATATTTATTTTAATAATAATTGTTATATTATACATATATTTTGTATTATTATTTTTTAACTGAATATTTCCGTTTCTTTATGTTTATAGCAAACCAGTGGCGCTATAACCCTTGATCCTAATCTCAGATTTCTATATTTGTCTCGTGATAATTTTGTTACGAGACAACGAGGTGATTAGGCTGTGCCTGACACACGCTGTTGCCTTGGGTCTAAGACAAGGTGTTTTACTATGTTTCTGTCATCGTACGAACGATTGAACGTCAGTAAATGCTGCAAAGCATTTTAAAAACGTTTAGTGTAGCGAAGCGGTACAGAACAAAAAAGGGCCAGAACGTAAGTTTAACTAGAGTACAATGACCTTTTGTATCGGGGCTTCTTATTTCCAAAAGCAGTTAAAAGAAATCATACAATCAAGTTGGCAAATAGGCTTGACCCCGTAATCAAGTAATCTTGTTTCATTGGCCCTTGTTGACTTGCGGCACAATAAAATACATTTCTAGGCTTTCTAAACCTATAAATAAATCTCCAGGTTTTGGTTGATTTAATGTATGTGATTTGAATGCTTATTAAGTTAGTTATTTCTATCAATATATCGATATAGGTGAGATTTTGTATCTAACTTTAAATATGCCTTAGTTTTCAGTGCGAATTGTAGGCATATAGTGTTCGAAATACATAATTTTAGTTTCATACAAGTAATCTAAAATATTTTAACACGGCCGATTGTCACATTTTTGATTCACTTACTGATTTGTTACTCGGATTGTATTGGACGCGTTTTTCTTTATTATTTTTTGCCAATGACATTTGTTAGTACGTAAATAGTTACGTCCTCAATGTTATAATTTTGTAGTTTCGTGCGTTTTGTGAACTGTAAGGCAAGGTATCACTGGGTTATCAGTGTAACCAACAGTTCCCAAACTAATATAATTTCTCCATATCCTTACGACTGACAATTGCGTGCCTTTCTTCTCGTTAAGGATATGTCGAAATGAGGTATGTACTCCGGACTTATTATTTTAGAATAAAATTGTGTATCGACGGGCCATCGGACCGTTCTTTGTGGTACACTATATCCAGCAGTAGGCTCACGCACTTAATTATAGTAAAAACGCGCAAACATATATATCGGATGTAAGTTCGATCACAAGGAGAACCCACCACGAGTACGACGCATGCCCAGCCATCAGCCCCCTCGCTCTACCTAATTAAACTAGACTTGTGATTTTGAAAAATGCATACACATTTTGTGAATAGTACGTATATATTATGTCAGTTCCTATATACTGTTAGGAATATTAAGTCTTTTTTTTAATATTTTAATCTAATTCTGTTTAATGTTATATTTTTTAATAGGTACCGCATTGGAGTTATCTATCATGGTAGGTAATTTGTTAAATAAATACAATCGTTATATGTATACAGTTATGTATTAGGTAGTTGCGAAATACTTACATAATTGAGACAGCGGGTGAACACTTTTACTATGTCTTGTAAACATTGAAGTATATAGAAGGTTAAAATAATATACAAATATTTAATGGGTTATACGAGTATCATCGATACTGGAATTGGACCGGCTACATTGCCCGCGTTTGGTATGACAAAAAGATCCTTAATTAATTTAATGGAAGAATTAGGAAAAGGACTCAACTTTGTAATATTAATATAATAACATTAACTTAATGTTATCCTTATTATATACGAAAATAGGCTGTTCTTTTATTTTTATTTATTTTATAAACCCTCGACAGCCTTCAGTCCATCATTAGGGTAGCTTTGTGGTCCTTCCATATGGTGTACTAAATGTAAAGTCAGAGATGTTTGATAATAAATTATAAATCACAATGATGCCTGTAATATTTCTGCAGTAGGTAACAAAAAGAGCTAAGATTCATTTCGATTAGTTTTCTAAGAAAATCCGTAACATAATCGATCGCTTCGTTCATCTTTGAGACCATATTTCGCAGTGTATTCAAATGCTTCTTTTTACTGATTCTAGTTTTTAGACAATTTCTTTAACAATGTTCCGAGACCGAAACAACCTTTATTACTTACCACTTACCTTGAAACGCGGTGAAAGTTTGAAAAACTTGTGAAAGCAATCGATCTTCCTGCCATTGTTCCCACGGGTTCAATGACCTCTTACTTGGAGATGTATCCTATAATTTATACTTTTAAAACCTAATAATCGACCAATTTGTCGATATAAGACCATTTTGTTGTACTATATGCTTATATATTATAGAACAAAGGCCGTGTCTGTATAAACGCAATTAAAAAAAGGATTTTGGACGGTTTTCACCAATTATTCCTGAAGGTTAGGAGTATAATTCCTTATGACTTTATGCAAATTTACTGAAATATAACATTATTGTTGAAGAGTTTGCAAAAAATCATGCTAAACAGACGAAATCCACGCGGACGAAAGCTAGTTTATACAACTAATTTACATTTCATTGTCAACAATTAAGCTAAAGAAGATTAGAGTAAAAATCCGCCTTCACCGGGAAAGGCGTGGACCTTTACTTCGTACTTCGCTCACTCCAATGAGCTTTCGTCCTGCTCTTCAGGCGGTTGACCACCTCGCGACGGCCCAAGCCGAGGTCCGAGTCTCGCAGGAGACGCCCTTGCGCTAGTCGCGGGAAAAGGACCATTCCGGCTGAGCTGTCAAAGTCAAAGATCATTTATTCATTAAATAACACAATGTACATTTATGAACGTCAAAAAAGAAATATACATTAAATGCTTATAATTTTACATTTACTGCCAGTTCTCAAATCAAGGGCGTAGAACAGAAGAGAGGAACAGGCAATAAACTCTCCGCCACTCTTTTTAATGTCTAAAATAATGTCATCAAATATATTTTATCTTTAACACAACACAAAGTTAGTGTTTTAATTTTAATACACATCATAAATTTAAAATACTCTTTTACTGATGTATACCTATGTTATAGTTCCATATGACATTAAATATATTTTAAAGCACCGATTTTAAGCATTAATCAAATAAAGACATTATAACCAATAATACCGAAGTATAAACCTTGCAAGCCAGTAAAAATTATTTTCTTTTGAGAACTTCCCCAAGTTTCGCGCGAAACTACGTATTCGAATTGAAAAGTGCTTGGTAGTCCATATATTTTTTAAAATATATTTTATAGCTAATTCTCCTACGTTGTCGTCGGAGGTTGTAAATAACTAACGTACGTTACAACTTAAGTAAATGGTATTGGTAACCCAGATCATTAAGCACTACTACCTATTTCTTTTAACAACTTTTTGTATAACATTTACAGCAAATTCCAGAAAGATCCATCTTATTGTTGAACATTATGTCTTTTAAATTCGTATCTGTTTAGTGTTATACCTGTCGTATCCACACGTTGGACAGTCGGTCAGGACATGTAACACCGTCACTTCAGCTGTATTGCTTCAAGGAAAGGCAGCATTTTGTCTAACCATGAACCAGTAAAGATACGACAAGAATCCACCGTGACCTGTCAACATCTGGGTAATCAATCCCGTTGGTTAGTTTATTAAGGCAGAACATCATGCTACGACTGAATTTACGCGAGCACAGCTAGTCAGACAATATGACGGTATGCGGTAATATGATTTCTCGCTGCACGAAGTTTGCCTCTACAATTAGTATAGCCAAATTGTGTTAGATGCAAGTTTGCGCAGCGCCCAAGCTTGATTGTGTTCACCTGTACTCTCTAGGATTACATTGATATATATCGATAGATAGTACAGCTAGTAGTATTTGACAAGCCTTGAAATCTTTGATGTGAAATAAAGTTAGGTTTTAATAATCGTAAGCGCTAAATAAAACAAAATTAAATATATTTAACGTGATAAAACATCGTTGTACGATTGGTGAAGGCTCTTAAAGAAATTTTGTTTAATACTTGTACATCAATGACATGTTATATAATAGTTTTGAAGAAAGAGAACATTATGATCTATAGGTCACCCTGCCCACACTGCCTACCCACGTAGCAAAAATGCGTAGCCGGCATTTTAAGAAATTTACAAATGTATATAAAAAATATTATCTTTGTCGTGAAACGTTTTGAGATTCAATACCTTTACTACGAACCCTTGAATATTAAACGGCAAAAGGGCACTATTGCGGCAACTATACTCGTAAATTATACGTACATTTTCGGGCAACTATAAACACTAATACATGGAATTTTGTGTATATTACGCCCCTTTATTCGTTTTTTGCGTTAATGTTTTAATATCTGGCAATTACCACTGTCGAGCATTAAAGAAACAACCTTATTATACAAAAGAAACCTTCAGCAACACGTCAACCCCCTAGCTTCGGGTCTCTTGGAAACGGCGGACTGCGTGTTTCGGATGACTGAAAAGGGCGAGACTTGCCCACGATTGATAGTTTGCGAGTTACGTAGGGAAAACAAATTATTAGATTTGCATTCTCTAATTGCCTCAAAATCATATCATAAAATTTTATAAAAACCAAGTGGCTGATTGCAGATGGGTAAAGAAAAATGTTTTTTGAAATTTTTAACTATTGCTTTGGTTGCGAAGCATTTGGAAGAAACTTAAACATATTAAGTGTTTGAAGAGAATATCCAACTCAACTGTAAAATTACTACATAAGTAGATACATATTCTATACGTAGGTAATCAGTCTCCTGTGCCTGACACACGCCGTCGACTTTTAGGATCTAAGGCAAGACGGTTTCCTCACGATGTTTTCCTTCACCGTTCGAATATTAAATGCACCTAGAAAAATACTCAGCCGGGGATCGAACCTACGACCTCAGGGATGAGTGTTGCACGCCTTTAGGCCAATACAGACAGATATAACATGTATTTTATATGAAATTTCGTTACATCAACGGCAATCTGTACAGAGGAGTTGGTATTTTTATTATAATCTATATTATCTATTTATAACGTAATAGACAATTTTTTCTTTCTTTCAAAATGTAATTTGTAAAGAATTTATAGAAGCCGAATCATGTTTTCTCATTTTACATTAATTTTAGTGTACTCTTTATAAGCCTCTATTCTTGTAACGATTGGCGATTTCTGTGATAACATTGTACTTGAATTCTTTTGATGTAGAGTACGTAGGTACAAAGGGTCGTGAAGTGCATTCTCATCGAGTGCTAATAACCATTACCGGAGTTCATGGCCCGTGACGTACACATTAATAGTTGCCATATTGTGGCTACTTTTAGGGTGAGAATATAAGGGTGTTGTATGGGATCGATGCTGTCTTCACATATCTAAATTTTAGTATAATATCCCAAACACGTTTCATAGAAATTTAAACTTTATTTCTACTTATTTTTTTATTTAAAACTAGACGTTGTGATTTACTTGTATGGCTAAAAAGCATTCGAAACATCGAGTTATGATATTATGATAAATTCGCATTTAAAAGAAGTTCAATTGTGTTAAAGACACACGCCTAATTTTAGAACAATATTTATAGTAATGGTCATTAGTTTTAATTTATGATTACGTCCTTTGTTTATTTTTAAATTCTGTAAACGTATAAGGGTAACAATCATTCGAATCATAAAAATATTGTCGGGAATTCAATAAAATTATTCAATTATCTTAATATATATAAATTACGTTTCACGTTGTTTGTCCGCTATGGACTCCTAAACTACCAAACCGATATCAATCAAAGTTGCACACCGTGTGTAGTTTGATCCAACTTAAAAGATAGGATAGCTTACATCTCAATTTATACCCGCAATATTATTTTATTGCATAATATTTGTTTATTATTTGATAGTCACAATTCTTACAGATGGCGCTGTGTTGAAAGTACCAACGTTTCACATAAGTTACAATTTAATGGCATAACCACTAAAAAAGCATGGTGGATTGGTGTACTACTATGTAATATAACAAAAATGTTAGCCACAGCAACGGTTGGCCGAGTCTACTAGTATATAATATATATTCAGAAATTTTCATTTACGGTGGCCTATTTCCCTTAAATTTTTTTGAATTAATTGTTTTAATTAAATTGTTATATTATTTCCAGGGCAAGGCGAAACGGGAGGTGTCTCTTGAAGAGCTAAGAGAACACATTCACCAATACTACATACCTTTGGGGCGACAATTTATGGTGCTGTTCCCCGAGGGTGGCTTCTTGCACAAGAGGAGAGAGATTAGCCAAAGGTCTCGGGTTCTATTATTTTGATCCATTCAATGTATTATATTGATAATACAAGATTATGTATTTGTTTCATTAATTTAGGGCAAGTAGGTAATCAGCCTTATGTATTAATGTTTTAACCCGTAAAAGTAGTTCTACAAATAAATCTTTTCTGTGCAAAGAAAGTGGTACATTCAGATTAATCTATATATATAAAAATGAAACCCGTTTTCCGTTGTCACGACATAACATGAAAACGGCTTGACCGATTTGTCTGATTTTTTTTATAATATTCCTTGAAGTATGAGGATGGTTCTTACGGAGAGAAAAATTAAAAAAAAATGAGTGAAAAAGTCTAAAAACAACTTTTCTATATTCCCATACAAAATATTCGTAATAATACTTAAAAGTCAATTTGAACTTTAATACCATATCATAGAGTTCAAGTGTTAGTGGAGGGGTTCCGGGAAGGTAAATTTTTATTTTTGACATAATGTATTTGTTGTCTTATCAACTTTCTTTTTTTATCTTACTAGCTAGACCGGTGTCCCGAATAGCAGAATAAGTATTTTAAAGAAATAAAGAATAGACTGTTAGGCGATGATCGCCAGGCCAGCTAGTTAATTATAAAAAAAAACAAATCAGCCATATAAAAATACGCATGCAAATGTCATACAATTACCATAATGTAATAATAATAAGTTATTTATAATTGTTGTTAAAACTTATGGTCTAAATACTCTCTCACGCTGTAAACCACTTTGCCCGTAAAAATTTAGAAGTTCGATTGTTTGGGATCAACTTTTTAGAGCATCTTAAACCGTTTTAGTTTTCGTAAATCACCGCAAAATCCATAAATAAATCTGAAAATGACACGTGTCGACTAGAGAACTCAGTCAGTCTGTCATAAGCGTACCAATTCTTAAAAGGCCGGCACCGCAATCGCGAGCCTTCTAGCATTTAGTGTCCGACTCGGCGTAGCGGCGGTATCACTTAACATCAGATGAGCCTCCTGCCCGTTTGTCCCCTATTCTAGAAAAATATTAAGAGTCTTACGCAAGCAGTCTTCAACAATGCTTTCTTTAGTAGCGCACCAGTTGATTTGTGGCATTTTGACACAAAAGTGATGAGTTATGTATGTACCAGTCTCTGAAAATAGCTTTCAGCATTTAAAATTCAAAGCTTTCTTTTAAACAAGACATTTCTAGCCAATTAAAACCATTGTAACAATAAATTGTCATGTTTGTTTTTGTTACGTCTACTATGTATAAATAATAACATACTAAACACGGACTCTGATTTTAATTAAAAATATAATACTTCTATAAGAATTTAATGTGTTGAGTAGGCTTCTAGTAAGCTTCTATAAGGGATTTGAAGAGCCTAGTCGACTTAGATGTCGGAGCCAATTGAATGTGTAACAAATTGATATCCTATTTAGTAAATTTACATCTGATTATAGGTGATATTTAATACAGCAAAGTGGCTATAGGCCCCTTGCTCTGTAACTTCGTATAGCGGACAGCGATTCTCGATTACAAATAAAAATAAATCAGTGGCGCTGCAACCTTTTTTAAGTCTCAGATTTATGTATCTGTTTCATGATCATTTGTTAATCTAATAGACAAGTAGGTGATCAGCCTCCTGTGCCTGACGCACGATGTTTTCCTTCACGGTTCGAGCGAATGTTAAATGCGCACATAGAAAGTCCATTAGTGCACAGCCGGGGATCGTACCTACGACCTCAGGGATGATAGTCGCACGCTGAAGCAAACAACACCGTAATTCTATTACTACTAACTAGATAAAGAAAAATAATCAAAGAAATTGGCGACAAAATCCAATACCAAGAGATTTCGAAGAATTACTGCCGACCACAATGAAAAGAAAAGGCTTTGTACTTATTTCGCCTGAAATAGAAAACGGTCACGCTCAATTTATTCTTAAGTAGTGAAACTGGATTTGTATTATCCTAATATTTTACTTGGATTTGTTATAGGTTCGCCGAGAAGAACAATTTGCCTAAGCTAGAATATGTATCTTTGCCTCGGGCTGGAGCATTGAAAGTGATCATGGAAGAAGTTGGACCCCACAGGGAACAAGCTGGTACATCTAAAAGTGATAATAAGAAAGGTAATACCAATTTTTATATCTTTATTGTATAGTGAATATAACAAGTTAATTGTTTGATTTTAAGTTGAAACAAACATTAGCGCAAGGCCGCATTCACCATGGAGAGAGTTCAGAGGAGTTGTTCGGGCTAATACCTGCAGCTGAGTTTTATTATCGGACGTCAAGGCAGAATACAAAATACCATCCGTATCATCTCGACGTCCGTCGTTCCGCAACTGAACTTTTTTAAGGCAGTTTTTGCCGCGCACCACGACTATATGGAACCAGCTGCCCACTAGTTCGACTTAGGGTCCTTCAAGAGAAGAGCGTACCAATCCTTGAAAGACCGGCAACGCACTTGCGAGCCTTCTCGCAATGTGAATGTCCAGGGGTGGCGGTATCACTTAACATCAGGTGAGCCTCCTGTTTGCCTCCTGTTACATAAAAAACACGATTTTATTACTAACCATGCGACTTTCTATATGTTTTGTAATTTAGGAACTTGGATAGTATATCAATCTAATAGATTTAATAAAAAATAACATGCATTTTAACGTTTAAAAAAAATTAAGATCTACAAAACCGTTACACAACGGACATGCTAAAATACAGATTCAAAGTAAAATGCCAATTTGACATTGCAATATTCTATTACCGTTGGAACATCGTTAGGATTAATTAGAGAGTGGAGAATGATTTGTGATCTGTGAAACTTCATAAAATATAATGTAAAATTTTCTAATATTATTGTTTAGTAATAAGATTCGTATATATAAATAATACTTTTCGGGTTTAATAATTTAGTTCAGTTTTTTTATTATATTATCTTTTGAAATTTTAAAAAATAATTAACCATTATTCTAATTAGCTACTGCACAAATTCGTCACAACTCACCATTTCATTCACTCTTCGACTTATGATTGCACATCGCTTCCTTTGTCTGTGGCTTAGAAGTACGCCATCTTTGTTTACATTTTAAATAATTCCAGATTTAATGGATTAAATCTTTCATGGGGTATTTCAATTGTGAGTTACCGTTATCAATTCCGAATTGTGAGATTGGATTAAGTAGTATTTGAAACTGTTTAAAACAAATGAAACATACACTTTTGTAAATAATAGATAATAATAGATGTTTTAATTGAAACATCGATAAATTTATTTCTTACCAAAAAGCTAAAAGTTCGTTTGAATAGATGTTCGCCTTTTATAAAACATAATTTTTATGAAAATTAGTAGATCATCTAGAAACAAAAATTGTTTTACCTCTCAAAGTCGCATTGATTCTTAGGTGTGCGACCACAAGTTTTTTACATAATTATGCAATATGAAATAAATGGACACTTGAATACGATTTCAGAAAACAACGTCAACAATAGCAAGCACAGCAATAGCAAGATTCTAGACACCAATTCTGGAGACAGCATTGAGTGGATCCTAGATGTGACGATCGCGTACCCAGATCGTATTCCTCTCCATCTGATAGACGTGGTGTGTGGCTTCCGTGAAGCCTGTTCCACTCATATACATTATAGATTATATCCTAGCACTGAGGTAATTTTAAACACTTAAATCATATTCAGTAGTATAGTAGTCGCCTATTAAATCTAATTAGAATTATAATAGTACATTTTAAGAACGGTGTAACGAATTTTAATGTCAGATTAGATAATGCTGGTTTTAACAAGCTTAGGGTAAAATTTGGAGTCGCGACATAGCGAACTATGACTCGCATATGTCATATAAAACATTAACTATGCGTGAATGATTGAATGGGTGTGTGTGCGTATGTATTTCAGAGTGTAGCAGAGAGTTCATATATGCGTGCACCGTATTTGTGTTACAGCAAATCCAATACATGTTTGACATATTATAGTTGTATCTGTAATGGCCCATCACAGATACTATATTATCTCATATCGTTTTTTTATTTCTATTTACAAGACGATTAAGAGAATAGAGAACGAAGGTTCTAGCGTTATGGTTGCTTTACGACAAGAAACCTTTAGGCACAAGCTGTGATCATAATTGCCCTATATAATTAACTAGGAGACCGGCCAAGCGTTGCAGTGGCTAAGGTTTTTGTTATATTACATAGTAGTAAAGTATTCAAGGGAAACGGTGGGAGATCACCAGTCATGGGAAATTACACTTGCACACACGTAGAAGAAATATCTGAAAGCTTAACAATATTTTAATCGACAGGTACCTTCAGACCCGGAAGCAATGACGAACTGGTTGTACGATCGATTCATAGAAAAAGACAAAATGTTAGAAGAATTCTACCGCACTGGGCAGTTCCCGTCCAAAGGGAACGTGCCATCAGTGTCACGAACAGTGAGACAGGACAACGTACGATATCTCATATTGCATTTATTCTTCATGGCATCCACCTTTATGCAATATAAGGTGCTATGTGCGCTACTGAGCTTTATTTGGTAAATTTTATACGATTTTTGTAACTCTGCGTCTTTAAATATTGAAATTGGTTCACAGTTTCTCAATTAATATAAATATTCCAGCTTATTAACTATTACACACGCTATAATTAATTACAACGCAATATAAATCTTGCCACACGGCTCGGTGTTTGTTCCGAGTTGGTTTTAAAATTTTTTCTTGCAAAAGTAATCTATAATCTAAGAATCAGATATGTGTCTGATCTATGGTAAACACATACACACTATTTTAATATTTAAAGACGCACGCCAGATAATGCTAATGAATAAAAGTCTGTTGTACACTAACTTAAATTTCAGACTTAGTCAAATTTAGTTTTTGTACAACTGAATTAAACCATGAACCAAATAGAAATAGTTTAGGGAAATAAATGTTGTATCGCCATAAATCAACTTAATTTCACTTTCTTATAAGATAATGGCGCATGTATTTGTATTACATGAATTTCTTATGTCTGTAGTAGAATGAATTCAAAAAGCCCGTGTTGACATTTTTAATTGTGAATACAAAGCGTCCGTCTTATCACTAAAGTGATTTGAATATTTTACGTTATTTATGTTATTTTTTCAGTCCAGAAAAATAGCAGATGTTATAAATGAAATAGTAAAATAATTGTAACTTATAGAACAAATTTGTCGAACGGGTGTGTGACGAATTTATGTCTAATGAACGAATGATTTAAGTTCTAGGAGAATTGTTATAAGAGGCAGCTATCACACTTTAAATTTATTATGACTTGTTCCTTTTAAGTTTCAATAAGTACAGTGAGGTGCAAGTTCGTTTTATTTGACTAAGTTTCGTGTTACCTATGTTACCTACAAATGTAACCTAAGGTTAAAAAAAACAAGCCAATTAAGGCTGACCTTTGAACCGTGAGATTTTCTTATTTTATTTTTTCACATTCTATGAAGTCATATTTGAAATCGGACCTCAAATTTGATTTTAAAATAGCTAAGCGTTGCTATCACTCGTTGATACGCGTTCTTGAGGCCGATCTTTTTATTTTAGTGGTTTGTTCGTTGTTTAGTGAGAGCTACGATACTGTAATCAAGTCGTGCTGTGACAAATAAGTCAATATGTTAGGCCTTCTAGAATTAATTTGCTTTTCTTATTGTTGTTTTAGTTTTAAGTTTCTTTCTATTTTTTGTTTACTGGGTACCACTCTCTTATTTAGTTTAATCTACTTACATCGCTATTTTGTATACAAGTAATATTTGGAAACAATTTTGCCTGCGTAATTAAAACATAATATATTAAAAAATAGGTCAAGAAATACATTTGAGGTCATTCACCGCACAAAGGTCAAGGTCAATATGTTAGGTGTTCAATTGCATATAGGGAGGCTAAATAATAAATTCTTGCGATAATTCTTGGATTTTCATATAAGAATAATACTAATAACATCATCAGCCTCTTTCTAAAGTATTTCCAATGCTTCACATATTTGTAGTATAGACGTACGTAGAAACTTTTTGAAAATAAATTCCCTGGAGTTAAGCAAACTAAAGCAATACTTCTCGTATTGCGTCAGCAGTTTACTGAAAGCAAGCCGAGATCACGTTTCACTCTATTTGATTTTACCACATTCACTGTGAAATGATATTATCAATTTACTTATACAAAATGGCATTGTACATATCGTCGTTTGGTGCATTGATATGGTGTTATTTTTCTAGAGAAACAAAGCTTAAATCGTCATGATCGTAGAACAATGTCGGATTTGAAAAAAATCCAAAAACCACCTTTTATCATATTTGGATACTACATTGACTGAATATTTTGGCTACATTAAAAAAAAATCTATATTTTAAATTTCATATTAGCAGTCGGTAAAGTGACGACGGATTTGATAGAAAAATGAGATTATTCTAGAAAACTGTGTTATTTAATGTTGTTATTTTTATTTTATTCAATACAAACCCTTTTGTTTTGTTATGACAAAAACTAACATGATTATATAATTATGAAATGGCTGTCCTGTAAAGTTAACTATTTGACAGATCCGTCACTATTCTACGACTATGACGAAATAAGCCATGGTTAAAAAATAATTGCGGTTCGTAATACAATTTATTTGTTTAAACATATTTTTCAATGAATATTAATAACTAGTAATACTTTGGAATTACTTGATAACTTAACGCATGTAAAAAAGTAGATTTTGTTTTAGTCTAAATAACTATGATGGCGAATATAACCTCTTTTGAGCTGTTTTAAATAATAGGGTGGTACCCGGTATTTGTATGTATAAGTTTTGTTTTAATTTCCTTATGGTTGTATTTTGTTTTCATCGTTTATTTTAATAATTTTTGAAGATACGGAATTTTGTTTGTTCATTTTAATGAAGTACCAATAACTATTTACATGTATGCAAGGACGGTATAAGAAATACTATGTTTTTTTACAGAATTACCTGTAAAATTAACGCATATACTGCAATACATATATAATATCACTGCGGTACGAATGTATCATTTTAAGTCGCTAATATAGGTTAAGTTTATACCATAAATTCTAGATAGGACAAAATTGTTCCTTTTTCATATCGTGTACAGATTAATATAAATTATAATTGGTGATTTTTGTAACTAATGCCAAAACACATTTGCCGTAAGTGCCTAGGCTTAATTGGTATATAGCTTACTAAAAAAATAGAAAACTTTTTTAAGTTCATATCAAGATTTTGCACTTTAGAAATAATGCGAAAGTCAAAATCATTGTCTATTGTTAAGAAATCTGTCAACATGTCATTATAATTTAAGTGCAAACAACGTTAAACGGTAAATGTATGGTGTAGCCTTAATAATTTCAGTGAATTGCTATCCTATTTTAATTAATATAAAAGCCTTTTGCTTCTAAAGCACACACTGCAGTGTTTGCGTATCTTTGACGTTGTTGCAGATTGAATTTCCTCTAGAGGACTCTATGGTATTGGAAATACCTGCAAACAACCATACAAACGTACATTTAATATGTCCCTTTCGTACCGAAGGACCAATTTTCCAATGAACCAAAAAACAATTCGTAACTATTGCGAATAACTTTTAATCATTATTTCTATAGAAACTGGAAATGAATTATATGGAAAGATGTAGAGAAATGTAGGATTTACTTAATAATGGTTTTATTTCAATCTTTTCACATATGTTTAATGTACATACACAATCACTATAGAGTTATTGATCATAATAATCCGTCAAAAAGCTTTATTTAAAGAGGCGAACTTATATGAATCGAAGTTTGTGCTGTTCCTAACAGTTCAACAGTGTAGAGAATTAATGACATAAGTTTGATAAACATTTTGGACCCATGCAACCATCTGAGTCTTTAACAATTATATTTTTAATTGACGTTCAAGTTCCTTTTCATCTAAGTGCCTTCAAATTTTAGTGAATTTTTAAACTGGGCAACAACAAACAATAATTTTAATGTTAGTTTAATGTTTTATTTCTCATTATGTTAATTGGTAAAAGCTCTACGGCAGACGTAAGCCGTTTCTTAAACGGTTGGCTAAACCACGGTTAATGTAAATGTTAACGAATCGGTGAACTAAAGCTATCTAAATAATTAATTGGGTTTTTTTTAATATATGTCATTACGTCATTTGGGGTTTCATTATTTTAACGGGTTTTTTTAGAATAAGAATGTTATGTTTGAAGTTAAGTTTGTTTAACATAGGAACAACTTTTTAGTAGTTTTTGTCCCTTTTCCAACGATTATTGTGCGTATGATAGAGCCTTATTTGCACCTTAATTTTAGACCTCTATAGCAAGCATAATGATGTCTTTTACGATTAATTTTTGAATGAATACTGTTTTGTCATGCTTATTTAAGTAGTAACTATATTTTAAAAGTGTAAGTTGTCCCAATATTTACAAACTTTATGGTCGCAAACTGTGCTATATTATATTGCAGAAAGTGGCTATCCATTCTGAAATGTGAGGAAATTTAGAGCTATATAATCGGAAAGTGTTTTTAGTTTTTCATGATTGTCATGTAATGTGGAAAAATCAGGGATAGTGGTATAAATGAGTGAGATATATTTTAAGTGCTAATGTTTCACTTTACTGATGTTGACTGCCATGAAGTCGGTTACACTTTGAAATATTTGTGTTTAAATGTGCTTTTGGGGCCATCGATGTTTCTAGAGGAAATGTATTTTTGTTAAGTGTATCGAAAGCCCCGGAAAGGCTTTGCTGTACATAATTTGCGAATAATGCTCCTTGTCTATGAATAAAGCACATTGTGTCACTTGATGAGCGTTTTATTCTGTTAAAGGATTCCCTAGTAGCTCCGATTTCTGTGGACATAGTATTTTAAGTAAAATAAATTAAGGTATTATACTAAGATGATTAGATAGAAGATAAATCTAAAATACAAGTTAAAAGCTCCTGAATAATAATTGTTTCTGGTTGGAAGGAGTAGAAAAAATCTTAATTGATTAAGATAATTTATGTTTTAAGAAGATGTAGAAGTATTCATTTGTGTAACACCACAACTATGGCCAGTGTAATAATTTAAAAAATAACGGTTTTAGTTGATGCTTGGGTCATGCATCACATGATATTTTTGCGTCTGTTTCATTACTTATTGAAATATGTTGGTTAGCAGTCTGACCACCTTTTATCATTAAACTACTGAGACCTAATGATGAAATAAAGTAGAGAGTCAAAAACGATTGTTTCATGTGTTGTCATCAACAATTTCAAAATCAGAATATTCATTTGTAATGAATTGATTATTCTCAGATGTGAAATACAATTTTATTTTAGTTATTAAATGCCGTCTGAAATTTAACAAATTTTGTTTCTAATTAAAAACAAGGATTAATATCTTCTAGATTTTTCCATTCTACTTTCGTTAGCCCTAAGTCTTACTCTATAACTTCCAAAGCGATACTGACGGCAATCACAATTTATTTATTTAATTATGAGTTTTTTGTTCCGCGCGATCCCAAGGTTTTGACATCAGCGCTACGTATATTGAAAGAACTATGCCGAACTTGTAGGCGTATCGGCGGGATTGATATCGCTATTGAATTTCACAGTTAGGCCCCAGGTCAATATACAAAAATCCAGATGTGTATTGTCGAAACATGCACGGTTAGGAAAACGGTATGTTTTAGGATGTAATTCTACATTCTACATACACTCGTTGCTTAAAGTATTTTTCTCTTGAGTAGATTTTAAGTTAGGTTAGGTAAGTTACAGTGTTGTGGCTTCAGTGTGCGACTCTCATACCTGAGGTCGAAGATTTGATCCCCGGCTGTGCACCAATGGAATTTCTTTCTATGTGCGCATTTTACATTTGCTCGAACGGTGAAGGAAAACATCGTGAGGAAACCGACATATCTTAGACCCAAAAAGTCGATGGCGTGTGTCAGGCACTGGAGGCTGATCACCTACTTGCCTATTAGATTTAAAATAATGATCATGAAACAGATTCAGAAATCTGAGGCCAAGACCTAAAGAGGTTGTAGTGCCACTGATTTTTTTTTTAGTTTTAGACTTTTAGTTAATAACCCTTAAGTATTTATGAATATAGTAAAGTAAAATAAATAACAAAAATAACTCCTATTATCACAATATTCATGAGACTGGCTACAAAAACAACGACGATGTTTCAAAAACGTACTGGATTTTGTCATAGTTCATACCGAGTCTTACTTCATGTCCTTAGGTCATTCTCTGTTCCACATAGGACTCGGATAAGGCATCGACTAGAAAGCTGATATAAAAAAATAAATATGTTGGGAAAAATATAATGTACGATATTTCATATCCCATTTTGGTAAAGACTGTTACGCCGTATTCGCA
Organism: Pieris melete; assembly: GCA_963693345.1. Lineage (NCBI taxonomy): Eukaryota > Metazoa > Arthropoda > Insecta > Lepidoptera > Pieridae > Pieris > Pieris melete. Next base: position 386,941 of record CAVNZK010000032.1, on the reverse strand, counting down.
CCCATTGTGTGACAAAAGCCGAAATTTTTCTTTCGTTAATATGTTTATACTGTCTTCTTTTGTAACAATTGTGTTATATATAAAGCCTGTATGAAAGCGCTATCTTTAGACGACTGTAGACAAATATAAATAGAAACGTTTAAATATAAATTTATACGAAAATGAAATTACAATGCGAATGACTTAACCAAACAAAAGGAATAAGAAGAAAAGTGATATTGTAGGAGGATTAGATTGAAAAATCAGTGGCGCTACGACCTTGTCAGGGTCTCAGATTTCTCTGTATGTCGTGATAACTATTTGTCCTAAATACAACTAGGTGGTGACATAAAATCCACTAAGCCAACACTGCTTCTGTGGCGATATTAATCAATCAATCCAGTCCAAGAATCGATCAGCACCAAAAAAACAAAACGAGCACAGTAAATCAAAAGCTGAAAAATATATGCATATATAGTTTTAATCACTAGAATTGTTTGTAAAACTTTTAAGCTATTGCATTGATTTTATCGCGGGCTTTGAGCGCGGCGAACGAATCAAGAAATTCCGTAACGAAAATAAACCTAACACCCGATGACGTAATAAAGGTGCGGCCAATACGCGTTAAAGCGGGACAGAATGCATACTGCGTCTCACATCGGTCTGGCGTGATATGTGATGTAACGCAGGTGCGTTAGAGTGGGACAGAACGCATACTGCGTATTCACATCTCTCTGAGATCGGTGACTTCTGTGTAAGCAATAGCTTTACCGCGGCAGCCCCCGAGTGCAACACGTTTTTTATTATAAATCAATTATGTACTCTTCTGAACGTCGATATATACAACAACCCTTCGCCACTCTTTTCAATCGCTTCGCTTTTTTGGAAGAAAGTTGCGCGAAACTGCAACTATTACATATTTTGTAGATAAGAACAACTTAGCAGTGTATTTCGTAGCTACTTTATTAGAACTACCGTAGCACGGCGGTCTCGGCTTAGCGCGACAATTACTTATCAAAATATTTTGGAAATATATATATAACAAATGTTGCTCAGGTTAAAATGTATTAGAGCAATTTGTGGAGCAAACTATCTTGATAGTTACATAGCTTTGGTCAAGAAGCTTAAAATTTTATCTCTTCCCTGTATATATATTTTAGATATGTCCTTTTTTGTAACAAAAACGTTAGTCAACGGGAATGGGAGAAATTGGCTATGCCAAAAATTAATCTGGAAAAACAACTTTTGGCAATCAAGGTTTTATTTATAATTTACCAAACACATTTACAAGATCTTTCCACTAGAATTTTTAAAAATCGACTTAATATACTACTTTTGGAAATCAATTATTATCCTATTAATGATTATTTGCGTGAAACATTATAATTAATATTAATTTGATAACGTAATGATATATATTTAATAATGTAATGAGTATGATAAAAAAATATAAGAATTGACTAAAATGTAATTGTTACTTCTATTCTACCTTTTAACCTGTTTTTAATTATGATTTAGGTACCTGTAGCGTCAACGTTTCCGAATCATCAACGAACAACTATGGATCACAGTGAAACTATGAAATAACTTGCAAAATGTTTGTTAACGCGTACATATATTTATGCCAGAATCAATCAGCTGGTCATTGCCTAAGCCATTTTAACTTAGTTTTCATAGATTGGAAGCTAAACGAATGGAGCGCCAGCATTGATATACAAAAAACCCAAGATGCACAGTCTCGAATAAAAGTAACGCTCGAAAGTGTCCCGAAACACTATTTCTGTCCTTTTCTATAACAGTATGTCTATAACAGTATATGTTACAAGCATATATTATTGCAAAATCAACCTTACGCGAATTGTTTAAAGTTGTTATTACAACGCAGTGTATACGTACTTAAAGCAATAAAATTTTACGAGCGACCGTGGTCGGTAGGACAAGGTATTGAGTGGAGTCGAACATGACTTTTTTATTTACAACTATTTAACATAATTTTAAATTTATCCGACTTTTCGGGTGCTTTACAGCGTGCGTGGTCACGGTGACTGAAGACAAAAGGTGTTGGATGTTAAATAGTTGTAAATTTATAATAATACATGACTTTAATCCGGTTAAAAAGTTTTTTCTTTAAATTAAAAAAAAAAAATCAATTGGCTACTTCCTGACCTACACTTTATATAGCGTAAATATATTTGTCAAAAACTACACACAAAAGTTCACAAGTACATAAATTTATTTATAAAAAAAAACACAAATAAATAACATCGACTCCACTTATTAGACGCGTGACTATTTGAAATGAGCGTGACTATTTGCCTATAATATATTTTATTAAAAACATCTAAAGGAAATTTGATTTTTCAAAGTGTGAGGGGACCAACTATGTACTATATCCAGATTTAGTCGTATATCAGAATGCTCAATATGTATATTGGGAGTTTTAGCCAAAACGCGTTCTTTTTCTGGTCAATTGTGTGTAGTGCACGTCATGAACAAGACTATTTTTGAATCTATACTTCTTTTGGCGCGTTAGGGGAAAATGATGAGAGTAAATTTATACGATGCGCACACCGTCACAAAAAACCGACACACTGAATATCTGTTCAAACGTCGGTAAAACAGTCTAGGATGCTAGTTGGTGCTTGCTCTGTTTTATCGACAAGTTGCATTGTCTGTCATGGCGTAGAGTTTTTCAGAGTCGTGTTTAATTAAACCAAAATAATGATTTCTACACGAGAAAACCCGTTCCAATCTGATAAAAATATAGTGTTTATTGTGAAATATCATGATTAGTATATATTATATCATTTTGATATGAGGGAAAACGTCCCTCTAAAGTGCTCGAAGAAAATTATTACGCCAAAGAAGTATAATTTCTAAGGAGTGTACATACAAGATTTTTTTAATTAGATAAGATTTTACTTATTGCTATTGAATAAAATTGTGTCAGAGGATGAATTCAATATGAAGACAATCTATTGACCACTTTAAGAAGAACCATTATATGTTACATTGAATTTTATGTGAAGTCCTTTGTATTCTAGTCGGCACTTTATTGGTTCCGTTGAACGAATACAAATCTGATCTTCAAGGAAAATTCGCTTTTATTACAAGGTAATAGGGTGCTTCGTAAGGTTGAAGTGCTTTCCGCTTATGCTTTGCTACATTATATTGACTTTGATGTCTAATATATTGTTATATTTGGAATACATAAATTGCGTTTAACAACCTTACATAGGCTACATACGTGGATCAGTGTTTAGTGGCTTGAGCAAGCGCCTCTCAACCCTGAGGTCGTACCAATTTTTTTTTTCTAAATGCGCTTTTAACTTTCACTCGTACGCTAAAGCAAAAATCATGAGGAAACTTTTCTGCCTTAGATCGATAAACTGTCGTGTCAACTTCTTGTCTATTAAGAAAATACTTCATTATGAAATATATACATAAATTACCCAGACCTAAAACATTGTAGCGCCACTGATTTTTATGTACACATAGATTTTTTGAAACTTCTCAACAATTTGTACCTCTGAAACTGTTATTAACTGCATTTTAACGCATTTAAACTGCAAGCGCGTCAACGAAGTACTTCCGACCACTAAGGATATATACATTTATTATATATGTTTAAACACGTCGAGGATCCTCCCTATAGACTGGAGCAACTAATCACCATCTACACATACATAAATGACTTGTCTTTGTATCGGTAACATATCGTGGCACCGAATCAACCATGATACGGTTTGGTAGAAAGCTGATGATCTTTTTAGGCGATTTAAGGCCGTTCTTTTTGCTAGCTGTAGCTGATATTAAACATAATTTATTGATTATGCATTTAAATTGTTATTTTTATACCTAATATTTGGACTACCCATGGTACCACTGAGCTACTCCTTCGAACGTCAAAACTTCCCCCGTTATTTCAGTTCATTGTGACAATAGATCAATCATCAAACAGAACTATAGTCGTGTAATTAACGAGAGAGCCTCAAAACAAACAGACCGTGTCGTATTTATTTAGGATCTAATCAATGGTAAATGTGCTGTTTCGAATAATTGTGATTTCGAATCTTTGATTAGATGTCACAAATACATATATAGAACCTTTACTCATTTATTTTAAATATTGCTCTAACAGTACTTTGGTAGTAAAAAAGTAATAATGACGTATTTTATAACTTTAAAAATTAATAAAAAGAAAATACAAACAAATTTAAAAATTTTGGATCCTGTGGCAGTGTACCTTTAACGCTGGGAGCATTTCCTCGCTGTATTGCGATACTCATTCGTTGAGAGAGGAAAGCACCAGCTCTGGGGTCACCGGTACTATCTACCACTAACCAGGCGCCAACTTAAATCTTTAATTAGCGCCTGTGCACTTGAACTTTTATCACATTTATCTTAAATTATTTTCGTATGTCAGTAACAGGTGGCTGTGTCTATTAAAAGTGTATTTGGCTTATGTATAGTAAATTCTTAAATAACACAACTAAGCGTTTCTTAAGGCAGTTTTTGCCGCGCACAACCACTATGTGGAACCAGCTGCCCACTGAAATATTTCCGAACCAATTCGACTTAGGATCGATCGGAAAAGAGCGTACCAATCTTAAAACACAACGCACTTGCGAACCTTCTGGCAATGTGAGTGTCCATGGGCGGCGGTATCACTTAACATCGGGTGAGCCTCCTGCCCGTTTGCCTCCTATTACATAAAAAAGGCCTTTAATCGTATTTTTAGATTTTGAACAATGAGCAGCCTATTTAATCTATTATAGATATAGAATATGGTCTAAACGGTAAAAGGAAATAGTTTAGAGGGTTTAAACTTAATTTGAAATTTGAGAAGGGTAAGTTTTTAGTTGTATCGAGACTATTAAACAAATGAGGATAGTTTTGTATTTTGATGGTTTAAGACATTTATTTTCATTAAATATATAAAAAATAATGAAGCTATGGTATATTACCCTGGTCAGAAATGTATAGTAAGAAAACCAAAATATTAAAAAAACCAGCCGTGCAAAGATTGGACAAGCCAATATAAATTAAGCAAACTTTTTTATTTGGTTTTAACTTACCCTTTAATTATTTTTACTATAACTATGTAAGTTAAGAAAATTGTAAATATTGTATATTTGATTGTTATGACACAAGTTGTATTGTTGTGTAGTTTTATCTTAAAGATAAATAATAATCGTTTGCATTACTCAATATTTCGATGCTTTAAGTCGTCGAAAAACCTTTCTATGCTTAAAGCGAATTTATTTTTATTTTCGTAAACTAAAGAAAATATGTTTTTATTATATTTATTGGAGATTTTCTTATTATAATTATTGGCTAACAGTTTATGATGTAATCTTCGGCTACAAACAGTTCGATGATGATGATGATGAAGATTGTCATAATGGTATCAGACTATCAAAAGGTATTCAGATAATAATTTAGGAATAATTGTTATCTAGTTACCCATAACACAGGGACTCTCTAGTGAGGGAATTAGAGTTAGAAAAATTTTGTCACAACCATTTCTGTCATTAATAAAGTTTTTTGATTATTTTATATACATATGTTGATGCGTTTCATATATATACTTTTAAGTGATTTGGGGATAATTTAAAGGTTGATAGATATAAGCCTACTTTTAAAAATACAAGGTTTATAAGTTAGTAGACAGTAATATAGAAATAGTTTACAAGTTATACGTTGGGGAAGGAATTAAAGCCCCGCCAGCCGACTAACTGAAACAATCACTTTGTTGCAGCTGTGTGCCGCGTTTATTGTACTAGCTGAACGCAATTATTATATTTTAAAATACTTGCTAAAAACGGAAGGACTTAAAAAAAAGATGCTTTCCTTACTCAACGAACATGTATCGCAATACAGAGAGGAAATGCTGCCAGCGTTAAAGGTACACGCCACAGGGACCAACATTTTTAAATTCGTTTTAATTTTCTTTTTATAAATCTTTAATTGTTTTTATTATTACATAAGGTTAAGAAAATTATAAAAGTTAGATCCCAAATTGCCGCTCTAGAGATATTTGATTGATGATTATAATTCGTATAGGTTTCATAAACATTTATTGCTTAGAATTTTTTGTGAATTATGTATAATTTTTGGTGTAAAATATTCGTTATATTTGAAATTTCGTTTTTGAGTTTATTCGTTACACATAAAAGTTTTCCTCTATATAACATTTGTCAAAATACACGAAAACATGAACGCATCGTTCAAACAGTGTTCATGGATGAAACTATGAATTACAGCTTTTAGAAACGTATCGTATTCACGTTATATAAAATTAAATAAACGGTAATGATGTTATTACATAAAAAAAATATATTGATTAAGACTTTTTGAATTTGTTTAAATTTTCTATTTATCAATTTTAATTATTAATATTACTATAAAGGTCCAGAATGCTGTAAATACTATATATTTGTGTGTTGGGAATAAATAATACTGGTTTATTTTTATGTGTAACCTTATTGTCTATTCTGTCAGTAACTTAATACAAAAATTATAGTAAGAACATATTATTAATAACACATACCGTCAAACAAAACGAGCAAAAAACCTTTTTATACCAAATTAAAGATGAGACCCTTGTAAAGCCGACACTGCAATGATATAAATCAGTCACAGGTGACGCAATACGCGCGTAAAAGGTGTTGACACAAAATCTATTCCAATGTAACCAGTTACTAAATCTTTCAAACATGCCTTCGCCGTATCTACTCTAGCTATTGGCCACAGTCTGTAACAAAGAAGCACAAAGTTGAACACCTGACAGCTGATTCTAAATAGAAATTTCACTCGCATTTCCAGTGAAGTTTAAGTAAGCGCTCTTTTCTTGTATGACCGAAGGGAGTTAGAACTTTTCAGCAATAATAACATGTACTAGCGGCCTGTGGTTGCACGATTGATTTTTTTTTTAAATTATTAAATATAGCCTCACAAATAATGTAGTATTCTAATGGTTAGAGAATATTTGAAAACGTTTCGGTAACAGTTTTAAATACCATCGCACTTTTTTGACGATACTAATTATTTAGGAGTCTCGGAGGACCTTCATTCGAACACCTCCAAGTGAGTTTTGCTCCAGAACCGCACTTTCACGTGAAAATAAAAAAGAAACGGATTTATAAAGTAAACTGCACTGTAAAACTAATTACCGCTAGTCTAGCATAAACCACATTCAAAATGGCCGATTAAGTTTATAAAATTAATAGGGATGTGAAAAATAATCGATTTTTTTTAAAGTGAAAATCGATTTTTGTATTCGATTTTAATATTAAAAATAATTGAAAAATCGGCGACCAAATATTCATATACTAACTCTAACCTAACCAATCTAAATAATATTTGTTTTTGTGGACAGCTCCGATCTAAATAGTAATTGTTTATTCAAGCCTCGGCTTCTCGGCGTCCTGGTCGCCTTCGGCGACCAAATATTCATATACTAACTCTAACCTAACCAATCTAAATAATATTTGTTTTTGTGGACAGCTCCGATCTAAATAGTAATTGTTTATTCAAGCCTCAGTTTCTCGGCGTCCTGGTCGCCTTCGGCGTCCAAATATTCATATACTAACTCTAACCTAAACAATCTAAATAATATTTGTTTTTGTGGACAGCTCCGATCTAAATAGTAATTGTTTATTCAAGCCTCAGTTTCTCGGCGTCCTGGTCGCCTTCGGCGACCAAATATTCATATACTAACTCTAACCTAACCAATCTAAATAATATTTGTTTTTGTGGACAGCTTCGATCTAAATAGTAATTGTTTATTCAAGCCTCGGCTTCTCGGCATCCTGGTCGCCTTCGGCGACCAAATATTCATATACTAACTCTAACCTAACCAATCTAAATAATATTTGTTTTTGTGGACAGCTCCGATCTAAATAGTAATTGTTTATTCAAGCCTCAGTTTCTCGGCGTCCTGGTCGCCTTCGGCGACCAAATATTCATATACTAACTCTAACCTAACCAATCTAAATAATATTTGTTTTTGTGGACAGCTCCGATCTAAATAGTAATTGTTTATTCAAGCCTCGGTTTCTCGGCGTCCTGGTCGCCTTCGGCGACCAAATATTCATATACTAACTCTAACCTAACCAATCTAAATAATATTTTTTTTTGTGGACAGCTCCGGCGCTACAGGAAATGCAGCCCCTCCACCCTTGCGTACCAAAGCACAGGCATTTTATTCAAGCCTCCGCAACCTCGGCTTTTTGGTCGCCTTCGGCGACCAGCCTCAGCCGCTACAGCTTTCATAATGCCTGTGCTTTGTTACAGCGGGTGGGGGCTGCTCTTCCTCCGCGCCTCCGATTATTTATATACACTCTAGGGGTAAGACAGACAAGACCACGTGGATAGTGGGGTGCTCTGATTCGGTTTTGGGTACTTTTTGGATATTAAAGTAAACACTTTATTCTAGTAAAAATTAAATAATATAGAAAGTTGCAAACAATGAAATACAAGTACTAATTAAAAAATACAGACGAGTAGGTATCGATAATTTCAAAAAAATTCGGAACCCTATAATCTATCAACACGAAATTAGGTTAATTTCAATGTTGATTATTCTATAACTTTAAATTTCAAAAATGAGGAAATAATCGATAAATAAATAAAACGATTATTAACAATCGATAAATTAAAAACACGATTTTTTAAGTGAACGTCACATCACTTATAACCAATAGAAAAGTAGAAAATGGCGGATTGTTTACAAATTTTAATACATTACACAAAACTTTAAATTTTTTATAAAAATATTTAGACGCGTATCCGGAGCAAAACTCACTTGGAGGTGTTCCAATGAAGGTCCCCCGGACACTCCTAGATAATTAGTATCGTCAAAAAAGGGAAGTGATATTTAAAACCCAACCCAACGTTTCTTCTTTACAAACAAATATACATGTCCTCTTCATTATTAATTAAAAAGTTAGAGAAAGAGAGATTAGTGTAAAGAATATTTTATTTATAAAGATCCTTACAGAAAAACATGTTTTTAGACAGTAATCAAACCCAAAACGTTAGGTCTGAGTCACAAGGTACCTTATCTACGTTAGCTTCTTTTGTTTATACAAGAAATTAAATTTGCTATCACTATAAAGCGATAGGAATTCTTAATAAAACAATTTTAAATATTTTCCTTGTTATTCTGAAATACCTGATTTTAAGTGCCGAGTCTAGACATACAATATTATGTCTTTGATCTTATAAGTGCACCGCTTTAGTTTAAGCTGCTTTTATTAAATTTTAAATTAGATACGAAGTAAACTAGCTTCTGAAATCGTCTGAGGAAAAGCGTACCTAAGACGGCATTAGATGCTTGAGAAAAATTGATTTTTGCGATAGCTGAGTACTTGAGAAAATTGTGAAACCCTTGTGCAACGGTGTATTCATTGTGCCCAGTTTTTATGCTGTATTAGATATTAGAGTACCCTGGGCAAAGCTTTGAAGCTTTTGAAAATTATCGGAACTCGTGAATGTTTTGTCGGATGGTTATTGTCAAATGTTAAGGATTACAAGTTGAAGTAAAAACATAAATAAATCAGTGGCTACAACCTTTTTAGGTCTTGGCCTCAGATTTTAGAATGTGTTTCATGATCATTTTTAAATTAAATAGGCAAGTAGGTGATCAGCCTCCAGTGCCTGACACACGCGGTCGACTTTTTTGGGTCATGGCATGTTTGTTTCGTCACGATGTTTTCCTTCACCGTTCGAGCAAACGCTAAATGCGCACATAGAAAGAAAGTCCATTGGTGCATAGCCGGGATCGAACCTACGACCTCAGGTATGAGAGTCACACGCTGAAGCCTCTAGGCCAACACTGCTCTAGATAGATCTTAATTGAAGTAACAAGCGGGAAAAATATAAAGCGACGGTGTCGCCTCGAACTTATCCGCAGACTAGATGTAATAGAGAAGGACTATGTACTCCCCCCATAAGTGTCCCTATAGCTGAAGTTAGTCTTGGACACCATGGCCGCCAAATCAAAAAAGCTGGGGCGACCGCAGAGCAGGCGAAAAATAATAAACGGCTCAACTATAAGAGTCTTTCCTCCAACGTCGATCTTGTTCCCTTTGGAGTAGAGACTCTTGGGCCGTGAGGTTCAAGTGCACAGGCGCTAATTAAAGATTATGTTGGCGCTTGGTAGATAGTACCGGTGACCCCAGAGCGGGCACTTTCCTGGCTCAACGAATAAGTATCGCAATACAGCGAGGAAATGCTGCCAGCGTTAAAAGTACACTGCCACATGGACGAAACTTTTTAAATTTCTTTTTTAATATTTAATAATTTTTATTATTACTATGTAGTTCTAGAATATTATAAATTTTTGATTGTTAAGTATAGGTTTTACTAAAACAATATAGAGAAGAATAAGAAGTTATTTAATAACCGTGGTTGTGATGCTTATCTAAATATGAGCTAATCTAATAAGTAAATAATAAAAAAATATCTACATATGCTTTCTTAATGCTTCAAACTCATACAAAACGACATATTAATATTTAGTATTATTAAAATTATTTTTATGGAACCGTAGAAATGGTTTTTTTAATGAACTGTACTGTAGACATTTTCTTTTTAAAATATCATGCCCATTTCCGTAAGTAATATGTAGTGTGCCACATTTTGGCACATTTCTTTCGCTTCATGTTAACTATTGCTTAGTGTATGGTATGACTGTGAGGTAAAAGTTTGAATGTGGGTGCCAACAATAAGCGTGTCTACTGCTAATATAACGCATTAGTATGCCAATTATTCTGCTTCGAGAAGACGGCAAAAAGTGGTCATAAAAAAATTAAGATTATAGTTGCAAAGTGGCTCAAGAAATCAAGCCTGCTTCAAGTAGACTTAGGATAATGCCTGTGGCCATTCTAAAGCATAAGAATAATGATATGAAATTGATTCTAGAATAAAGATGGCGCTTCAAAGTGTAGTTTTGTTTAAGTTGCTTAACTAATACAGCTAAGACATCCTAGTATTTAAATAAAACATCATAAATTATATGTTGTCATACGTATTTTATACATACAAGAAGTAAGTACTTAATAAGTATGTATAATAATAATACTGTGGCGCTACAACTTCAAATGAGTCTTGGCCTCAGTTTGCAGATTCTTTGATCATGTTTATTTCATAGACATGTAGTTTTTTTTTCTGACATATGTCATCGATTTTTGGGTTTTGTGACCGGCATCCTCTCGACATTTTCCTTTGGTGAACGAGCGACTGTTAGATTGGAACCCTTGGTGAACAGCCGGGGATCGCACCTGTGACCTCGAGAATGATAGTTGCATAGATGTAGATAATGGGTTTATGCGTATATTAGGCAACACCAGTACACTATACTATTGGAATTAAGTAAAATATGAATTTTCCTATCAAATGTTGTTTATATACGCAATTCATCGAGCGGGATTCTAGTTAGCCGATACGAATAACAAAATTGTGATTAATCTTTTATAGCCAATGGGATAAGCTGGATAAGTTTATCGTAACAACGTGTTTACTTGTCACGCTGACGTGACGGATACGTGATGGTTACGTGACACGACGTGACGCGAATGGAAACTTGTTAACGCTTGTTTCACGTCATTAGCAGTTGATCCCAAAAGTTGTGAGTTATGAAGAGTTCTAACGACTGTTCTAATGGGGAATGTTTTATTGCTTTCACATACATGTAATTTAACTTGAAAATTGTTGTTACTTATTACTAAGCTTAATTTTAGTTTCTCCGCATGAGCTTTATTGGAACTCTTCTAGGGTCCGGGTCACAAGACATTTTCTTTTGTTAACTAGCGAACTCTGGGATCGACTTCCGGAATCTTCCGTGGGAGATACGACCTTGAACAATAATGGAGCATACTCCTAAATCTCAAAGGCCGGCTACGCACAGAGGGTGACAACGGCTGCTATGACTGCCCTTTTTGAGCATCCCATAGGCACGTTTGCCCCCCAATTCTATATAATTTATTTTATATATGTATATTTTAAATAGATTGTTACATATAGGTGTCACTTAATGAGCGCACCTCGCCAAGGGACGGCAAAATTTTTGTGTACATACTTCTATTTGCGTTTCCATACGCCTGTCCCTGTCCCTGCAATAAACTTTGCCAATTCTTCTCTTCCGTTCTTTATCCTTGATTTGAGAACTGGCAATAAATGTAAAATTAGAAGACCTTAATAAATACTTCTTTTTTGACGTTCATAAGTGTACATTGTGTTACCTATATGAATAAACGAGTTTGACTTTGACTTTGAAGTAAATGATTTGTTTGATTGTCAGGAGTAAATAACTAATTAATGCTACCCCTTATTCATAAACGTACCTTTAAGTAATGGTGGATGTTTTTGGTCCCCTCTTGCAGATATAATTTTGCAAATAAATGAATGTGAAAACATTATTCATCTAAGAGAGTTTTTTCTTTATTATTTTTATTAGTTGACCCACAAGATTTCCTTTATAATGCCAAGTATATGTATATGGATACGACCAAATCAGTTATAGTTGCGAATTACCCTCAATTAAAAGTATTTAAGCTTTTATCTACATGAAGCCCACAGAGTGCTTTTCAAGTTTTGCTAATTTATATTATGCTGCTTCGAATTTGCGTACCTATAGTTAAGAGCGCTGGTGATTTTATAATATTATCTTCACTGTGAATATCTAGGAATCGTATAAGATTGCAAGAAATGTATACGGTTTCCTAAAGGAGACCTAAAAGAAGCAGTTAGTGCTCTCTCTCTCTGTCTCCCTGAAGCTAGCTCTCTTTGTTAAAATTGAGATAATTGTCTTTTAAATTTGACGTTCATAAGTGTACATTGTGTGACCTATGTATGAATAAATGATTATGACTTTTGACTTTTAAAGCCTTGAGGTTTTTCCAGGAGCCTGGAAGAAATTGTTTCCAACAAGGCCGCCCGTCAAACTAAGCGTTCAGATTTATTAGCGAGGTATAGGTATATTATTGTGTGTATTTAGTGTAAATAAATGAGAAATTAAATTACAATATCACTTTTGATATGATTACTAAGTCTTAAAATTTGATTTTGATACAGATCTAAATCTTTATGGTGTGTAGTGATAGCACGCCATAATAGTTCTTATCTCTTTGAAAAAATACTCCTGTAGTTTCGCGTGTGATCATTTAATGATGTCCCGGGTGGAGCTTTGATCTTGTTTAATGTTTGCCTTAAATTACAAGAGACTTAATAGCATTATAAATCATTCGTTAATAAAGTATTTGGTGCTATAACTTCGACGTTTTGAGAGAGCGACTACTGTTAAGTAAGCGAAACAAACTATGTAATAAACTTCATCGGTAATAGAGGGTATAAAGCAGTGACTGGCTTCAGTGTGCGACTCTCATCCCTGAGGTCATAGGTTCGATGCACGGCTGTGCACCATTGGACTTTCTTTGTATGTGCTTAACATTTAATCGAACTGTAAAGGATAAACGTGAGGAAACCGGCTTGCCTTATACCTAAACAATCAAACACAGGAGACTGATCACTTTATAAAATTGTAAAAGTTTATAAAATGTCTTGACCTAAAAAGGTACAATCACAAAGGCGCACAATCTCAATGTTAGTGCTCGCGAGTACGTTGTCGGCCTTTTAAGAATTGGTACGTTTTTTTTGAAGGACCCTACTATGATTATTAAATATATTTCGACAACTCTATTTATTTACAAGCTTTTAACATGAACCATAACACAAGTAAAACTCATCCACTAAATAGTGGGTCGTATCAAAGGCTAGTACGCGATAGTTGCACAACTTTCATCAAACTTTCCGAGGCTTAATGAGATTCTTTTAAGATAACTTTCCAATAATGAATACGTGTAATCAACGAGTTTTATACTGAATTTGCCCTTCTTTTTCCTATATTAGCAGGGGTATTATCTCATAGTTGTACACGTTATTTATATATAAACTCTATGCTATATAGCTATAATATGAGAATAGTTTTTTTTTAAAGATGTTTTGTTCCTGGAACCAAATGAATGCGGCAAAATCCTTTTTTACCCTTTTTTATCTTTTCTTTTTATCCTTTTCTAATCTGTTGATTGATTCTAAGACAAAGCGACCACTGTCTGTACCAGGATCAAACTGATAAGCGACGGTGCAGAGTTCACAATAAAGTTACTTAACATATTTTCTTTTGTCTACTAGCGAACTATGGTATCGACTCTCTTGGGCGTCTTCTGCGGAGATATGACCTCCAATTGTTTTAAAAGAGAACCTACTCCTCCCTGCGCATCTTCTATAACGGGTGTCCATAGGCTGCGATGACTTCCCCTTTTTGGGCATTCGGAAGGCTCGTTTGCTCCTAAATAAAAATAGAATTTCTATAAGGTAATTCTCCCTTCTCACTCTCTCTCAATCGGTCTCAATCGCGCTCCCCTTTTCTTCGACAAAAACGCTGCACATCTTCGTGACGCTAATTATTGCGTTTCATCCGTAAAAAATTTACTCTCATACGCCTAAAGAAGTTTCACGTCAAAAAGTGAGTATATAGATATTATGTTTATTACAAATAAGGTTTTGAATTGCAATTTTATTCATAAAAATCTACAAATCTCTCGTAAATTCAAACGTGAACTTACGCAGAGGTCGGTCGATGATGCGTAATCGCCCAATCGCAGCGTAAGCCGAGTTCACGTTCGCGGTTTGGTTGTTGAAATTGATGATTGAAGAGTACTACGGGTCGAATTTTGTCGTGTAGCAACATTAAAGTTATCCAAATCTATGTACAGTCAAACCTGGATAAGTGAGAGTTCAAGGGAGCACAATCTCATTCTCGCTTATGGAGGTTTCTCACTAACCCGAGTTTCTCGCTAATGCAGGTACATGGGTAGCGTTTCTCTCTTATAGAGGTACGCAGCAATAACAAGTCGCAGCAAGTACGAATGTAGTAAATATGTAATATGATTTAATTAAGTGCATAATGTGCACAACATATTATGCACATATATATTTTATTTTATTTAGAACTAATTTACACTTAAAAAAACCGTCAATTTCGTTTGGGTTTCTGTTTTTGTATTTATAATGTTTATCTCTAACTCATAAATTTTGTCGAATATTGCTTGATCAACAACCGCCGCGCCGCGTATTCAAAGTACTGATGGACCGTCTCCAACGCATTTAAAGTACATAATATAAATAAATAAAGCCCGACTGTCTCTTATAGAGGTAAAGATAAGTAGCAGTCTCACTTATGGAGGTGCATGAGAGAATAACGATTCTCTCTTACAGAGGTTTCTGTTTCTCGCTAATAGAGGTTTTGGGAGCTTAAAATGACGGGTCCCGGTTATTACTCTCACTTATAGAGTCTTCTCACTTATCCAGTTCTCACTTACCCAGGTTTGACTGTATATCTTTATGTATCTATGTATAAGACGAGATACATATACAAAAATGCTCTACGCTCTTGACTAACGAACGAGTAGTAAATGTAAAATGTGAAATTTATAATCAATATAACATCTTTTCTGATGACGTTCATAAGTGTTAGGACTTTATTAGTCCTAAAGGTTACCTATATGAATAAAGTCATTTGTGTTTGAGTTTGTAAATATCCCAAAAAACTTTTCACTACTTCTTTAGTAAATTATATTTTTTTTGCTGATAGATAGTATTCCACCAGCGGCATTTGGACTCGGCGTTTGATTTCTGTCTGTTTTAATTCTAGTAAGAAAGCTTATTAAGCCTGACACACCATCGACTTTGTATATCTAAGGTATTCCTTTTCTAGATGTTTTTCTTCACCATGCGAGCAATTGCTAAACGCATACACACATTTAAGAAAAGTCCATTACACAGCTGCATTGAATCCCTTATTGCTATAATAGGCTACTTTAATTTTTCAATTTAAAAGTCTCGAAAATCTGATTAAAATATACATATATATGTAAAAGATATAAAGGAATCTGATGTTTAAATATAAAGAAGTTTCACGTCAAAAAGTACCAATAAAAAATATTATATATGTCACCGTAAAATTGTAAACACCGTTAGATTGTTCACCGTTAGAATCTTTCGACAGTTCACAATCTCGCGAGATACATCTGTATACACAATCAGGTTAGAATTAGTATTCCCTTAAATTTTGAAATTAGCTTCTGCATCATTTAAAATTGATTGGTGGCTATAATTTTTAAGAGACAACGTTAATACTATACCTATACATACATGTGCCTTCAACATATCAGTAAATTGTCACAAAATCTAAATGCAAAAATTAACCACAACCCTTGGATTGAATATTTAATTATGATCAACCCCAACTTCAAAATAATTTCTATGCTAATTCAGCGACAATGCAACGCCTCGTTTTCCCTTAAATCTTGTTCCGTCTCTTGACACCCTATTTAGAACTAATAAACAATTGTTGGCCTCGGGAATGCTGCCACTAAATTGTCCTAGGAGGCTTTTAATAAACAGACTTATAGGTGTTCGGTATGAAAATTATAAGAACAAAGTGAAAATATGGCACGCGTTATAAATACTTATTTTAAAAAATTTATTCAGGTACAGAATAAAAGTTGTACCTACCCGTTATTGGTAGTTTAAACAGAATTTATGAACAGCCCAGTAATGTGTTAAAAAATATACAATACTAAATATTTACTACCTTGAAGTGAATACTAGATTTTTTTGTGTAAGGAGGCAAATGGGCAGGAGGCGATATCGCCGCCCATGGTCTCACATTTCCAGAAGGCTCGCAAGTGCGTTGCCGGCCTCTCTTCTTAAAGGAAATATAGGAGGTTAATAAATTAAGTAACTAACTACTAAGTAACTATAGTATAAAACACAATATTAATCACCGCCACAACGCCATAAGAAAACATGCAATTTCAATATCTATTTAGGTATGATTCACCTCTATAGGTAAAAGACGGAAAAAATATTGCTTAGAGTTTAAGGAGATTTCACATAAACAAAGCCGTCGAAATTCGATCACCTAGCTATGTACCCGGCCTTTATAAGGCAAAGAATGGAATATCATTTAAATGTTTTAACCTGCCCCTTATCTGCCCTCTAAACGATTATCACCTCGTCGTCTCATTTGCATTAGCCTTTATTTGAATTCCAATATCCAGTAGTGAGATTCAATGGCTCTATTATACTTGTAATAACTGAACGTACAGAGACTAACTTCCATTTCTTAAGGCCCCAAGAAATCTTGTGAAAGTTTGACTATAGGAAGACATAAATGTTGATTGTATTAAGTGTATAATCAACTTAATAATAATTGTTCTAGTAAGTATTGTTTAGTTATTCCACAATTCGAATACTTCATAGAAGCAGTGACGGATGACAAAATAAATAGTTTAAAAATCTTTGAGTGCTAAGCGGGCAGCGACAATATGTATGAGATTGCCTATATTATTTCTCATATATTATCGAGTATAAGTTAACTAGAAACTACAAGAATATTAAAAAAAAACACAATTTTGCAGTTATTAATTTTGCATTAGAATGGTCCAATGGTTCTCATCAGGCAAACACTTGCACAGGCTTTTTTTCTTTTTTCCGTTTAAAAATTGTGCTAAGGCATGTAGATAGTACAAATTTGATATATAAGGATTAATGTTACCAATAAAATAAAATGACTAGAAAAACTCCAAGCATATAAAACCACCTTTATACAATACATGGTGATATTTTTGTATTGTCTTGAAATAGAAAGATAATTTGGGGGCCCCAGAATATTAAAATGTATACTCAGTCCTGTGAATAAAACTCTAAGTGAGGAAAATCTTGATGAAGCTTTTATATAAAGAGAGTCCGTGGAGATTTCAACAAAAATACATCCAACGTTACAAAGTTATATAGAACGTTAAAGAGCGTGAGAGCGTTTCCAAGACTACGTCTAAATGATATAACTAATAAATTACTACAACTCGTAATGACTTTTAAACAAAAGTACGTCTATCTTAATGACATATTTTACTTTATATATGTTCTCGTCGCTTTCCTGCTACCCTGCTACTGATTTACTCTACTCTTTTCGGTGTGTAGCTTCTTATAGCGCTGTTATGGGGAGAATCGTGTCTTGATTTCGCCAGCAGATTGGTGATTGGCCCCGTGGCGTTTAGCTTTCCACTTTGCCGACGCAACCGTCTTGTCCAGGCTATCTGGGTCGCAACGGGCGATATGACCAAAGTAAGTAGGAACTCTTCTGTAGGAGAATGTTGAGAGTTCCATAGGAACTCTGAGTTGACGCAAGATTGGTTAGTTCTTTTAGCGGTCCATGGTATGCGGAGCATCCTCCAACATCACATCTTTATTGAATAATCCTTTTCCTGTCTTACGCTGAAAACGTCCATGACCCCGTTGGGGAAAAGAGAGAAAACCAACAATTGCACAATATAATGTAATAATGATAATATATTATGGAAGTTTATGATAGAAAACCCTCGTAGACTGAGTTAACAACTGGAAGTACGTTTTATAATACGAATACAATCATTTTAATTAATGAAGCACGGATTGAAAACCTTAAAATTAATGAAATAATTTAAAAACCTTGAAAGAAAATCTCTTAATTACGACGTTAAATCGGTAATTAAAATTAAAATTTAATCCAATGAATTCATCCAAAGAGCGTAGACCAATTATAATTCTAAAAGCATATTATATTTGCAATCAGTCCCGGCAAATTAGCCTAACGATTCCCTTAAAGCCTACCTAATATAACCATTTCTATATTCACCCCTTGTCTAAATTGGATGTAGGCTTTTTATGAGTCCCGTCGGAGGTTTTTTGGTTGAAATGTACGTTCCCGGAGGTATAACGAAAGATCAGGTAAATGGAGAGCTTTCCTGAGGGAATGTTTTGGGCGTATCATAACCTGTTTTGTTTTTTTCGTAGAAATTGTTACGAAAGGCTTTTATGTTTTACTGTTTCACGTGATTTGTGTTTATGCTTTAAGTAAGTGGGGTTTTAAATTAGCAACATCAGTTCACTGGTGATCTATTTAAGCACGTGTAGTTAATTTCGTAATATGTATGTTTATATGTTCACAAAATCTACGGAATCTATAAGTTTTATAGATAAGATTATTTGTTAATTAAATCATTAAAATATTCCACTTAGGGAACAGTCCAAGTTTCGTCTGTACTATAATTTTTGAATGCACGCATTTCAGGAGTGGATATGTATAAGTAAGTAAGTAAATAACGACAAGTTCACATCAACAAATTATACAGTTTACTCTTTCTGGTTTTGATGATGATTACAAAAATATTCGCATATGTATAATATACTCAGTCACCACTAAACCATGAGGAAGTAACAAAGCACATATTACTATATAATACATATAATTACTAATATATAGTCAACGATAAAAACCCTTGCCTCTGATAACAGAAGACAGGCTTTTTATCTCATCCTCGTGTCCTAATGTGGGTAAATTAAAACGCATTCACTTAATTTAACCGGTCGACGTAAACGAATTATTTTTACTGAGCCTCCCGAATATTTCCGTTTCCGTAATTTGCAAAGGGTTTTTTGATTTGGATGAATTTGATTCGGTACGATTAAAGGACAGGAAATTATCTATTTGAGAATTAAGATAAAAGGAATTTTCCCTAAACTGCTCCGTTTTTATATAGATTTTAATGTAGGGGAATAAATCATAAAAAAATAAATAAAAAAAGTATTGGATTGAGCATTGGAGTATAGACTCCAAATGCGCTAATTATGTAAGCAACTGGTAGATAGTACCGGTAACCCCAGAGCTGGTGCTTTCATCGCTCAACGAATAAGTAACAGCCCCAAATAAAATTAAAAAATTAAAAAAAAACTGCCACAGGGACCAAACGTTTGAAATGTATTTTAGTTTTCTATTTTAAAATATTGTTATTATTACTATAACTTTATAATTTCGCAAATACTCTGTATTTTTTAGTTATTAAATTAAAAATATATGTAAATATTATAATATTACGGAATGAAACGCAAAGAAATTAGTAAAAAACGATAGAGGCAGAAAATTATTAAACTATTTTTATTTACAATATAAAGTTAATGTATATGCATGAAGTTCTATATTTTAGTACAGTATAAGTACAACAAAAGCTTGATGACTATGCATCAAATGAGGCAGTGATATATGAACGAAAAAGGTAAGTCACAGGCCCGGTACAAATAGAAGGCAACAGGCAATAGAAGGGAATGGGATTTGCTGCGTCAGAGGGGGCGCGTTATCGCGTATAACCCCCGATTGAACAGGAATTGAGACAAAGGTGTAGGGAATTAGGGAAATGGAAGCAACAAACTACCATTTATTTAGTATGAAACTAAAAACAGTACAGCGTTTATAAAGTTTAGCAGGATTGAGTCATTGATAAGAGTAAATCTTTACGATGCGCACGCACACCGTCACAAAAAACCGACACCAGTAGTAAGCTACAGTATTTTTTTTAAGTTATACTTCTTTTGGCGTGTTAGGGAAAAATTAGTAGAATAAAAAAAAATTGGCGTTCTACAAGCGTAGAATAAGGCGAAAGATAAAATTTTTGAAAAGATTTTTATCTCGTTACACCTAAGATGTATAACTTCTAACGCGTGTATATAAGTACACACACGTTTGTTTTAAATCATGGAATCCTCAATGCAAAAGGAAATCTGGCAACAAAACATCATTCCAGAGCCGTAGGAAAGTGGAATTTGTGAAATTTAGTTGGCTGTCCAGGACCTATAAGGCTGGTTTCCTGAACTAAATGCCCTCTGCCCCACCTGGATTACATAGGACTTTAAGTCGTGTGATCGTGATCAGCCTTCACAAGACATATTTATTATTAATGTGCATAATTAATTAACAAAAAAGAAACTCAAAATAACAAGTTACTACAACTAAAATAAAGTAAAATCTAAATAAAAAATTTAAAATACATATAAATAAATATTTAAAATCCAATTAAAAGGTTAACTGAGTAACACAATAATTAATATATATAAGTAGTAGCTAATTACGAGGCAGGAAAAAAAATATCAAAAAGAAGCTTTTTAAAGACATACCCGTTTCCTAAGTTTTAAAAGTTGTTTAATGATGTGCAAACTGGAACATTAAAATTCCTTTGCACAGCCTGGATTCGACTCACTATAAAAATACTAAATAAACGATGCATTTAAACAGTTTCATATCCGATGATACAACCATATAACCGATTTTGACAAAGTTTTGTGTTTTCTAATAAATGCAAATAAAAGAGTACCTATCTAGTATTCTATATTTCCACGAACTTAAACGTAGAACGGAAATCACTTAGTCTGTTATATGTCAAGTACTATAGCTGTCGTTTTGTAAGGCACGTAGCATTGAGAGTATCTTAGTTATTGGAAATCTTAGACTTTCCGTAGACTTGAATTGAGTAAAATGATAATAAATTAGAAGTACCTACCTAAAAACACCATTTAGGCCTAAGAGGTTGTACATGTCTTTTTTCTGATAGGCAATTTTTTTTTGGGTCTAAGGAATGAAATGGCCACACGATGTTTTCTTTCACCGTGCGAGCGAATGGCAAATGCGCGCATAGACAAAAAGCCCGTTGGTGAAACCTACATCCTCAAGGATAATTTTCGCGTGCTGAAGCCACTGGGCCAACACCGCTAAGACGTACCTACTTAGTTCACAATAATAATTTGAATTAAAAAAAAAAAAGGTTCAGGGTTGCTATCAAAATATTAATTTATACACCTAATCTAGTAAAAAAAAACTAAAATTATTCAAGTAGTAGACAATTTACCTTAGTTAATTACCTAAATTAACTATACAGTATCGTTTGTGCGTATGGTGAACTATATGTATATTATTATTATTTCCTTATCTTACTTGCAATTTTGTGCCTTTTTCGTTATTAAGTTTCAGTCAAGGATATATCGAGGCTTGGTTTAATGGTGTATCAACGCTCACCAAACCGTGCATTGTAGTTTAATTATAAAAACCTATAAAATCTTACCAAAAAGAAAAACTTTTTCAGACGAGCTTATTATAAGCCTATGCAAAAAATCGTAACAGTTCAAGATATTATATTTGAGGTGCGAAACCAGGGCTGGTCGCTAGTTCTGAATAATTAAGTAATACAAAGTTGAAAGTGTTTTCAAAAGCAATTCGGGAGGGTGAAATTAACCAAAGTCGCCTATTTAATACAAGAGGCCCAACTTTTTAATTAAAACCGTATTGGTGTTTGCGAAGACGGAAGTTAAGATTGATATTCGTCAAGTAACAAATTCTATTCAAATGGCTTTTTACGATTTTACGTCATTATAAATTAAATAGTCTGCTTCATATCTATCCGCTCACCGTCTACTATACAAAAAAAACTTTAAGACTGGCTTATGAGCATAAATTGCGCAGTGTTAGAGACGCTTTTGAGACCTAGTATGTAGGTACACACTTTATACATTCACTCACTGACTCACTCACTCACACATTTGCACCAACACACTCACTCATGCACTCAGGCGTGTTGATAACGGTTGAAAAATCAAAAACAAAAGTAAATATAATGAAATAAAAGATGTAATTACCCTAAAAACCCTGACACGGGTATTTTTTACTTGAAAGGGTTCCCAAATCTTACACATTGTAATGCATATGTACTTAAAATGAATAAACACATTTTTAGTTATTTATTTATATAAAGCCAAGTAAAGGCCGGCAACGTACTTGCGATCCATCTGGCAATGAATGTGTCTATGGGTGGCGGTATCACTTAACACCTGAGCTTCCTGCCCGTTTGCCCCCTCTTACATAAAAAAAAGAATTTTCTAAATTGTAGCTTATAAAATCCAAGTGAAAATTTGTATTAAATTCTTATTATAAAACTATTTAATTATATTCTAAACCTCCCGGGTCAGAAAAGAACAGCTAAGAAGTTCAGTCGAGTTCAGCGATTCAAAATAGAAATTGAAGCAAATTATTTACACAAAAACGCTACATGTCGCTTTCGATATGTTTCCTTCTTTAGCAATTATCAGCGTTCTGTGCCTCACGCTCACGATGCATCCAATGTACAAGCAAGCGTCAATTGCATGCATTAAAATTGTTAGGCCACTGGTGGCATAAGCTTTAGTTTTAATCTTCGTCCTCATTACTGAAGATAGTGCCTGTACTTCTGTCTCCAATCGAGTATATCCTCGGCTTGTCAGTGCATTAGGGAGACCCATAATTGTCTTAATTTGGTCAGACCAACCGGAAGGCGATCGACTCCTCCTACTATCATTTTTCCCTAACGTCAGACTATTCGGTTCGGTAAAATTCAAATTCAAAATCATTTATTCATTTAGGTAACAATCTACACTTATGAACGTGAATAAATAAATACATATTAAATGCTTGTAATTTTACATTGACTGCCAAATAGTAGAACGGACGAGAATCAAACAAACAGAAATAATTTATTCATGTAGATAACACAATGTACACTTATGAACGTCAAAAAAACATTTACTGCCAGTTCTTAAATCAAGGGCGTAAATAGGAAGAACTGGCAATAAACTCTCCGCTACTATTTTTAATCGCCAAGATTTTTGTTTTACTAAACGTTTTTATAGAGCTGGAATTATTATACCAAAAAGGCTTTAGTAATTAACTTTTAAGGGATAATGTGCTGGATATAGGCATATAGATCGTTTCACAATTACAAGGTAGTGAGAGTTAATAAAGCCGCGGAAAGTTGTCGCCGTCACAGCCGTGTAATATAATTAATATCGTTCGCGTTCCTACAGCCTCCCTCTCACACCCTTCATTGTGTTCCAGTTGGAGCTTACGCATTAATCGTTTTCCAGATTTGGACTTTGACCTTAGCTTGTCATTTGTTTTATGCTGTTTAGTTATCGTAAAAACAAGAGATCAGTCAGAAAATTCGAATAAGTATCGCACTACAGAGAGGAAATGCTGCCAGCGTTAAAGTTACACTGCCACAGGGATCAAACTTTAAATTTGTTTTATTTTTATTTTTATTGTTTTTTTTTTTTATTTTTTATTAGGTACTACTATATAGGTCAGGGAAAATTGTAAATGCGGTACATTTGATTGTTATGTTTAGGTTTTAATAAACGATTAAGCTCCTGTAAGCATAGTATGGACTTGTTTTTAGCTATTGAAGCCCTCGTGTGTCTTTGAACGACTAAGAAACGAAAGCTTCAGACATCATGAGTGGTTCCTATGTGGTCCTTAAGCCGGTCCAAAAGTTATTATATTCTTACTCTTAGCTTTGTACATTTAACGAGGCCAAGTTTTATTATATTTATTTTACAATTTTAGGGAAACTTACAACTAAAAAAGGTTCAATAATATAATGTGTTACCTAGGTGTTTGAGTCACAAGACGAATAATCAAATATCATTTATTATATATACACTTTCATACGTCACCGTTAGTGAAACAAAAAATGCTTTTAAATACATATATTTATTAAATAATTTTTCTGGGAGTAACGGGCCAGGGCACCACTGAGTAATTACTGTATTTATAGAAGTGCTTTATAATAATTTAATATACACAGGCGCAGTACGAATCGGAACTAACCCTCCGTCATGTACACGAAATGACAAACTTCCAAAGCTCCAGCAAATAGGTATTTGTTGACTAAATTCGGAAGTGTTCCTGCAACTGGTCGGACGACTTGTCGAGCGATCTGTTAAGCTTTGATAGAGTCATCAAATTCCTTATTCGATCTGAATTATTTGGTATTGAGATTTCCCCAAATGTATCCGAAGAGATTGCGTGGTATTATTGTTATTTAATAGGAGATTGAAGATTAATATTTATCCATGTGTACTTGTATGAATAATAATAATAATTGATTCATTTTTATTATTATTAATTAAGATTCATTTTTTTATTTGTCCATTTGAAGTCCTGACGTAGACATATATTACATATGTTTCATTAATATTTTTTCTGGAACTTAAACACAATCATCACCTGGTGACACTGGTGGTGATTATAACAAATCTAACAAGTTAATCAAAGAAAGAATTTGCTTACAAGTTCATTTATAATAATAATAATTTAATTATTAAATAGACAATCATGAGTTTATGATCTGTATTGGAACATCCAATAGATGATCTGTAGAATTTACCCTGGTCAACTGATTTCCTGTGGAGAAAAGGAGATCCAGGTAGACTTCTATAGAATATTAATCGGTCTAGAAAAATATATTTTTATATAGGTCCTTCAAAATATAATCGCTACTTACTTCGTACTAAATCTTGGCCAACGGGGTACTGGGAAACAAACAGAATCATTTGTCAAACGACAATTAATTACAGAGTGGTATCAAATGATTGAGAAGTCCTTAGTTTTTTTTTAAATAAAACCAAAATATACTAATGCAAATGGGCAGGTTAATTATCGCCCATGAACATCTAAAACTATACTTGATTTGCGCTTCCTTTACGTCATAGTACATCGGATACGTCCTACACGTTACACCCAACGTTTATCATATTATGTACATGATTTGTAATAATTTATTCACTAAGTTATGTACAGATTAATAGTGTAATACCTACTCTGTGGGAAAGTGAAGTAATCCCTCGAAATACCCTGCTAACACAACTTGAACTTTCAATTAAGCTTTAGTTATAAGGCTGTACGTGTATTCCTTTATATAATCGTTTCTTTGATACAAAGCAAAGCTCGTGATTACGGAATTAGGTGAAGGTGTAGAACAAAAAAAATTGTAGAAAATCCGGGAGGGGTTTTTACCCGGATTTTCTACAATTTTTTTAATACAATAGAATCAAGAATTATGACTAGTCAAAGTTTCTTAATTTCTAGAACTCTAGGGCACTACTAGCAGACATTAAGTCAACACATACGTCATACATAGCAGAAGCTAGAAGTGCCGCAATTAAAATTTAGAATAATATTAATGTATAAACCAAGGAAAAATATTGCATTTTCAATCCAGTTTTCTACACCTACAGTCCTACATATTATAATCTTACTAGCGGCCCAACACGGCTTTGCATGGGTGGACACTTATTTAAAAAAAAAATTGTATATATATATCTTTAAGATTGTGAAACATTTTTTTTGCTCTATCTATCTAAATATATTTTAAAGGCATTTTTAACACCTTGGGTAACATTATTGTAATATTAGTAGGGACCCTTATTTTTTTCTTACAACTATAAATATTAATCAGAGATAATGTAGCAATCAAATGGTGAAAGAATTTTTAAAATCGGTCCAGTACTTTTGAGCAAATTCGTTACAAACATACTTACATATAAATCTTTCCTCTTTATGATATTAGTATAGATATAACGTTGTAATCCCATATTAATATATAGTATTACATTGTAACATTTGCAGTGAATATCATAATGTAATACCGGAATTAACAAAAGTAGGAATACCGACAGAAAGAAATGGGATGCCGTCAGAAACATAACTTGAAAAAAAACAAGTCTTGCAACTCTTCTACAATACAAATACAAAGTTCTGAGATCCATGTATCCAAGTCGGTTAATTTATTCAGTCCCTACTTAAGGGACCTTATGTTCTAAGTTATTACTTAATTAGCTAACCTAACAACAGCTAAAGTGCCCATGTCAATATTAAAAATCTTTTATATTTTTAGATTGTACTAGCTGACCCGGCAAACGTCGTTTTGCCATGTATATCATTTATAATAAAAAATAGGGGTTGATCGTTGAGGGGTGAAAATTTGGGGTTGTATGTATTCTTTAATGCTGTATCATAAAAAAATAAAAACAAAAAAAAATATCTAAAAAATAAATAAAAAATTTAGGGGTGGACTACCCCTAACATTTAGGGGGATGAAAAATAGATGTTGTCCGATTCTCAGACATACCCAATATGCACACAGTTTCATCAAAATCGGTCAAGCCGTTTCGGAGGAGTATGGATACGAAAACTGTGACACGAGAATTTTAGTTAGATAACACACAATAATTTAATTTGGAAGACATAGAAAACCAATTAGATCTGAGAAATTGGTTCTGTTATGAAAATAATTAAACTAATTTTAACGAACAATAAAGTATACATATGAAATCAAAACTAATTTAAAATTAACGTAATATAAACTATATAATTTATTTATTAAAGATTTTTTTGACATTCGTTTTAGTAAAAAAGCCGATAAATCTTAGAATTTGCGTAATCGTACCATAATTGTTGTGTATAAGTTAAGTAACTTACGTTTATGTAAATTTACTTCCTGTTTTTTGTTGACCTCATTACAAGGGAATTTAAAAAAAAAGATGTAAGATATTTAATAGCCAACACGGATTATTTGTACATATTATTACGACGAAAATATTTAAAACATATGTTGTGACTTGTGAAGGATAAACACTGATGATGCCCAATCCTCTAACTTCTAACGAGACTCCAACTTAGTGTTAAAACCTACACAGATAATACATTTTCTATTATATCAAAGCCTATTGGATATGGGATTTGGAGGTTTTCCACCCAGACGTCTGAAATCGTCTTGCAAGGGCTATCTGTTACTTTGTAGTAAAGTCCTATTCTGATACTTACTGCGTTATTAATAAATCAGCAATATTTTTACTTATTATTTTTCTATCGGTTATACAATTAGGACGATAAATACCAAAAATTAACTAGTAATAATAACAATCAAAAATACAGTATTTACATTTTACTTAACCTTTTTAATAAAAAAAAAATGTGCGTGTACTAGTGTGCACACGTTAGAAGTGAAACTTCTTTATGACCTTTTTTTTTCGAAAAATTATCTGTAATATGCAACTTTACAGAAATTGGTTAAATAAAGTTAAAATAGATAAAGTTTAACAAAAGGCTTTTAATATCACAGACTTGAATACAAATAATACAATTATTTCATTTTACCTTATTACCACTAAGATTATTACAGAATTTCATAAATTGTAATAGAATTTTTAGTATCATTGTTATCGTTATTATACATTTTTGTTATTAATGGTTTAGAATCTCTTTGAATCAACCGTGGTAGGGACAAGAAAAAGACGCGCGTAACGGTCAAAACGCGTCAAATGTGACGCGTAACCGAAACATGTGACGCGTAACCGAAAAATGTGACGCGTAACGAAAAAATGTTACACAAAATTTTTTTCCAACCCCGATAAAGAAGTTTCACTTCAAAAAATTGTTAAGCATATTCTTTTTCTTTTAAGGTAATTGATTATTTATGCTTTTTAAATTAAGTGTTAAGCGTACACACTAAAATTGCGATTTAATTCTATAGAGCATTTAATTTAATACTTAATACACTACACATAATGGGTAATGCTCGTTGCATCCCTTATAATTTTTATGTATTGTGTTTCGTTTATTTGCAACGAAGTGTAAAAAAATAAATAAATCACAATAATCAATCATTATTTTTTTTAAACACAACTTATCAATACGACAATTTTTTTTGTTTTGTGAACTCAGAAGCTCGTACTTATGTTTAATAACAATATTTATTTATTAATATTTTGATTATTCAGATCAATAATCCGTATTTTGTTCAATGGGCCTAGATTTGGTCTAAGTTGCTAAGCTAGATTACTAACCAACTAACCATGAGGTTTGTAAAAAAATGTGTTAATAGTGTATGTATGTTACGAAGGTGGATATGCAATACAATACCTAGTGGCCCTACTACCTCTACTTCATGACTAGATTTCTGTATCTGTTTCCTTTCAAATATAAAGCCTTTATTCTCTGGCCGATATTTACAAACCATTATAAATAATTGATGAAAAAAATCCTTTGCAACCAATTTTATGGTAAGGGTGCCTTATAAATAGACAAAGACATAAACATAACATTTATTACTCACAAAATACACACAGAAACACACACAGAAACACACAAAATAACAATAATAAAAAAACCTTCTGACAACGGCATTATTTCGCATCATCTTTTCGTCAGACCGTAGGTATGCCTATCTTTCTACTTATCGCCCCTCTTCCTTTCTTTTAAATGGAGAGGCTGTTTGGAAAATTTGCTCGACAAGGCTGCCTTTAGATTCACATACTAAATTATGAAGTTATAGCTTATTCAGAATAAGGATGTAATGTCTGATATAGGCTGAACTTCCCCATAAGCTGCCGTAATAGGATTTCGATATTGTACTTGCGAGCTAATATCAAATTATCAAGGCCGCTCGGCGTATTGTATCTTCCATGTATTGGAAGTATATAATTATTGGGTACGGTTCCCTTTGATCTTTGGCTAAACGATCTTTGTGTGGTATTGATTTTGACAAATTAACGGCGTGCGTTATTACAAAGGTATTATTCCAATATACGTATAACCCTTTCTACGTTTTGATATCGTGCTTTGAACAAAAGCCTGACGTATTTTTGGTTAGACATGCTGGTTTCCTCACGGTCGGATGATAAAGAGAAATATTTCTTTATCGTCCGACTTGTTTGTTGCGTACTGCTTATGATAGCATAACAAATAGAAAGAAAACACTAAATAACACATAATAAAAAAATGTAAATTTAAGAATTTTTTTTAGACAATTCACACCAATTGACCTAGTCATGGGACTAAGCTAAGCTAAGCTGGTGAAGCTTGTGTTATGGGTACTAGGCAACGGATATACATACATATTGTAGATAAATAGACATATAAATACATAATTAAACACCCAAGACCTAAGAACAACACCAAATGCTCATCACATCGATGTTCGTCTCAGCCAGGGATCGAACCCGGGACCCATGGTTTCGCAGTCAGGGGTACTAACCACTAGACCAATAATTTTTGTTGTTCCTTTCCTTTTGTAAATCTTTGTAGTTAAATAGTATGTATTCCATTTCTGGCTGCATTTTCAGTGTAATTGTTTGTATATAATTTTTGTTAGCTGTAGGATAACGAAATAAATAAATAACTAAGTGTATCAGTACAGTAAAAATCGAATGCATTACCCATTCTGTGTAGTGTATTAAGTGTTTAATTATACGCTGTATAGTATTAAATCGCAATTTAAGTGTGTACACTTAACACTTAATTTAAAAAGCATAAATAATCAATTAGCTGAAATACTCGACAATATTGGTATAAGTATCGTTCAAATTCAAATGTATCGTGATTAAAGTTTTCTTTTTCTTTTTTTTTATGTTACAGCTGGCAAACGGGAGACTCAGCTGATGTTAAGTGATATCGCCCGCCCATGGACACTTACGCTGGCCATAGACGGACCGCATATTGCAGTCGATACCGACTGCTCTAAGCGGTCGCCGCACGGCGAACTGCAGTTTCCATACGAAATTCTGTGTCTTCTACGCCTACGCTTGCGTAATAATAGTACAATGCGACTGCATTATGCGGTCGTGTTGCAGTCGTGTACGACTTCAACGCGAGCGCTCTACAGCAGTCGGTCTCGACTGCAACATGCGGTCCGTCTATGGCCAGCGTTACACTAATTTTCATTTAGTCTGTATTATGTTTCTGCAACGAAGTGTTAATAAATAAATCTCCTTGTTGTATCGTGTAATGTGCTTACCAACGTTAAGTACGTTAGTACTCTTAGGGCATACATATAATATAATAAATTACACTGCACGTGCTGCTGGACTGTCCGGCGTATGGGGTATCCAGGTACCAACGAAAGTAGAAGACAAATGTGGCTGTGACAAAACCTTCGTTGCCCCAGTTAATCACAAACCGCGAACACAGAATCTATGCGAACAGATAGTTCATATACTTCAGCAAAAATAAAAATGACAGTTTTGCAGCCTGTTATTGATGATGGTTCGGCATTCCATGAAATAATTGTTCAAGGAGTACCTGCAGCTGAGTTTCATTATTGGACGTCGAGGCAGAAATTCCACCTGTATCACCTCGACGTTCCACAACTGTCACCACATTGTGGAGCTGCCCACTGAACTATTTCCGGACCAATTCGACTTAGAGTCCTTCAAAAGAAGAGCGTACCAATTCTTAAAAGGATGGCAATGTACTTGCGAGCCCTCTGGCATTGAGCGTCCATGGGCGGCGGTATCACTTAACAACAGGTGACCCTCCTGCCCGTTTGCCCCCTGTTCTATTAAAAAAAATATATATAGTCCCAACAAATTAAAGTAAATACGTATGTCTATACTAAAGTTTGTTCCGTGTCAGGGAAGAGGTATAATTAAATTGATAAAAAAGGTAATAAAGCCTTTAATGGGAACCCATGGGCTATAGAGCCAGAGCCATCTCGTAACCTCGTTTTCAAAAAAAAAACTTTTTAATCTCATAATGACCCTAATGTCTCTAAACAAATAGAACCATTCTACCATACACCATAATTTACAAAAGCAGTTGAAGTACTCCCAAGGGCCCGGCAAAGATAGTCGCATCTGAAGTTTGACAGTTAAAATCACCGTAACGTAGGTACCCGTTGGGACACTGGAAAATCAACGTAAGTGAGTTTTGACGTGTAACTTAAAACAATCCTTTTGGTTTTGTTTTGTTTTATTGAGTGGAAGTGCCTTTGTGTAGGTTGCGGATAATATACATGTTTGAGTCGACTGATATATGGTTTTTTGATTATATGGAATTAGGTCATTGAGTTACAAATAAAAACCTTATTAGCTTATTTAGTTCTTTATACAGGGTAGCCAAAAAGTCGTGGATCAAATGCAAATAGGGGATAGATGAGGTCATCAGCGGCAAAAAATTGTTCTACGGGAAGTCTCTAAGGTCAACCCCTGCAGAATTATGATTTATTATGGTTTTTATATGAAAATTGACTTTTTTTTACTAATTCTTCTTGAAATTCAAAAATATCTACATCTTCCAGAAGAGAGAATCAATCAGTAATACATTGGAGATTGAAAATTTGACAAGATCTTCGCTGAATTTGGTCAAAAGGAAGAAGCTAGTATTTGGGAGCACCACCAGACATGTAAGCAGGATTCCATATGAGATCGTACTTAGTGGTTCATTATACTTAACATAAATATATTATTTAATAAATATAGAATGAGAAACGATTATTTTAAAGAGACAAAATCTAATTTAGTATTTTTTTTAATTTTTCGTGAAACAAATGCGCTTTTAATACTGCACAAATTTTGCAGCTGTATTAAGATTAAAAAATAATATAATTAATAATGGTTTGTTAAATTAAACTTGTAGTTTTCCTAACTGTTACTAGGTGGCGCCACCGTGCTTGACACTTTAGACTTAAATGTTCTTGCAACGTTCTTGTAGGTAATAAGTTCTTATTGACAATTTCAATTGGAATAACACTTGGTCTAAGATCCCGATATACAACGACCTTCACCGAGATGCTTATTTAATGAAACGTATTTTATATTTAATTTAATATGTCAATAAATATAATCCACATGGGTTGCCTAGCAAATTTCAGTACAGAGTATTTTAATTAATATGAAAAAAAAAAAAATATTATTTCCTTTCTCG
The DNA here is from genome assembly GCA_963693345.1 of Pieris melete. Lineage (NCBI taxonomy): Eukaryota > Metazoa > Arthropoda > Insecta > Lepidoptera > Pieridae > Pieris > Pieris melete. The sequence goes on along the minus strand of CAVNZK010000032.1, from coordinate 354,516 downwards.
TTATCTTTAAAGAAACAAAGACAAAAGTTTTCCTAATCGCCGGCAATACAAAAGGGTTGCGAAAAAAATATTTCCCGGACAAAGCACTTTCGCTCCGGGGCGAACGTCAATCACCGACTGGCCGGTAATTGGTGTTTTTACCCTACGATTATACGTCAGATGTTTCCGACGGTATTAATTCGGAAACAAATGGATTGTTGTTTTTTTTTTTGTTAACTATATCGAGTGGTTCAAGTGCACAGGCACTAATTAAAGATTTAAGATGGCGCCTGGTACGAATAAGTATCGCAATACAGCGAGGAAATTCTGCCAGCGTTAAAGGTACAGGAACCAAACTTTTTAAATTTCGTTTAATTTTCCATTTATCAATTTTTAATTATTATTATTACTATTTTAAGAATATTGGAAATGCTGTATATTTGTGTGTTGGAAATAAAATATATGACTTGTGCGACTATATTGAAAATGAATTTTTATGGTATGCCTAGTAATCACCCGCTAAGGTATAAGTTCAAAGCCTGTGCCAATAGATTTCTATATACGCAACCAAAATCTGCTCTGTTCAGGAAATAATACATAGGTAATAATAATAATAATACTAACAATAATAGTAATAAAATAATAATGATTAAGCCTCATTTATTCCTTGAAACATTTACAAAATATACACACACTTAAAATAAATATAATTTTTTTTTTCTTTTTAAGGACCTATTATAGAGTATACACCTCCAATGGACTCCATCTCTTTCTGGCTTGAGGATTTTTGGTGGTGTCGTGAGTGACACAGAAGATCTGATGAATTCTGTTATCATATTTATTAATAATGATCTTTTTTATTGGAACTTATTACTGGAAACATGGAAAAAATATTTTTGATGGTTAAAAATTATAACTAAATTAAACTATATTAATAGGTTACAATTTAAATCAAGGCTGTAGAATCGTCAGTCAATATTTAATCACCAATTATTAAAATTTACATTATACTTGTAAGGAACTTGAACCGTTACATAGCTCAAGACTATAGAATAGACTCAACTTGGCGAAATAGGAGCATATACGTTATGAACAAAATGAAAACACTTACTTGCCGAAGAAAAATATTGTAGAAATCTCGGACCTGCATCCGTTTTCTTCATATGTACTGAGTTTATGATTTTAATAACGCAGTAATTCATCGGAGCACAGCCACAGTATGTACATACGATTTAACTCACCCTAACCACTAAGTAACTAAGAGATATTGACATTTCGTCATTATTATTAACTTACTTTAAGAAGTCCGGATGAGAAGGTTTACAATTCGACATAGCTCCTCCTACCATATACTAGATGATCTGGTCGGATCGTTATATACACATATATATTTACACATAGGTACGTATGTATTCCTTCACATAGAGACCGCAAAGTGTGACATTGTGAAAATTTCGAATATCTCTAAAACCGAATGATTAAAAAAAATTAAACATATTTCTTGGAACTGCCACGACGTACCAGCAGGTACCATTTCATACATTCTTTACGGCATACCCTGTATATATGGACATCCAAAAAATGTTCCAAATAGGATCTTTATAGCTTGTATACATAAATTACTCAAAAAATTTAATTATCTTAAAACAATACCATGAATACAAATATTTTGTTATTAAATACTTTTTCAGCAGCAGTATTTTTTAAGAAATTTATTTATCCTTTGATAGTGTCTACATAATAACATTTATCAAAACAGTTTGGCATGACGCCAGTGACATAAAGACAATAGTCAAGTTATTCAGTAAGTTTGGATACACCTGCGGACGCTCTTCCGAATATTAATATCATCTAAGCCTCTGCTCTGAGATAATCTCACTTTGTTTCTTAAGTTTGTATATAACTGTTTATATGAACAAAATTATAAGTCGTAGTTGTCCTAACATTTTTTATTATAATAGATTGGAATTTAATCTAAGGAACGCATAAAATTTGGAGTCAATACCGTATAGGGTTGTAGTGCCACTGGATTACACATTTGGGTTACCACACAAAATAGCGAGATATTTCTTCAAAAGACACATTCTTGGTTTTTCTTATGATGGTACCCTAGGGAAGGCAAAGGGAGTAGAGGAAGACCACAAAAAATGTCGGGATGACGACATTAGACAAGTGGCAAGAGTGATGTGGAACAGCCCTAGAAAGATATGAATGGAAAAAAGCTTTTGCCAAGCAAGATCCACATATTATAATAGTTCATCATATTTAGAAGGTTGAAAAAACTAAGTTTATGTGTGTAGTCGATCTGAATAAAAGGCTATATTACTATTATTAGTACTTGATAAATAAAAACATTTTCAAGAATGTTCAAAGTCAAAGTCAAGTTCAAAGTCTTATTTAATAGCTTTTAAATAATAAGACATATATTTGTCTAATTATCTGAAAGCTGAGAGTGACAAACTTTATTATTACATCAAAGCTTCTTATCCATCACAATTCGTCTTAACAAACAAACCAATGCAATATTGTTCAAAGTTTCGTTTCAAATTAGCGATTCCCCCAAACGGAGTGGTATTCGGCTGTGGGGGAGAACGCCACCCCCCCCAAATAAAAACTTTTTGATTAATTACGTTTTACGGCGATGTTCCAGTCAGGTGTCTCTGATACAGAGACTTAACGCGAAATGAGTTTGAGTTTTGTTTAATTTTCGGACACTCCAAAGCTTTATGTTTATGCAAGAAATAATGGGCTTTTTCGAGTTGAAAACTTTCATGTTTTAGGGTAATGCTTTTCTTCTTATTAAGAACGAACAGAGCAAAGAAAACGAGTAATTATTTAGAATAAAAACAAATTGATTAGCGCAAACAAGTTACCTTTTATTGATACCAATTGCACTCGCTTGAAATATGTCTTAGCCAAATTAATCTCTTTACTGGTGTTAGTCTTCCTTATTATTTTAAGACGCACTAAACCTAATATATTCTCGTGTCACGATGTTTGTAATTAAACTCCTCCGAAATGGCTCGATCGATTTTCGTGAAATATTGGGTGAATATTGATTAGGTCTGCGAATCTGACAATATCTATTTTTCATCCCCCCAAAATGTTAAGGGTGGTCTCCTTAATATTACTCTTATTTTGTAGACAATTTGTTTTGTTTTTAAAAAACACATACTACCCTTAGTTTTCACAACTCTACGCCTACTTTTTATTATAGTAGATATTTATTTTTATTGAACTATAAAAAAATGTTTCCTAGAAATAATATACATGGCAAAATAACGTTTGCCGGGTCAGCTAGTAATATATGACATACGACTGTCTTACATGGTATTTTACTTAAAGTGAGCTTCATCGGCAATTTCAATTGAAATTATACTTTACATGACTCTTTACGGTCATATCTTCACAACTTACCAATGACTGAGAAGTTATTATTGATTTATTAATGGTTTGTTACATTAACAGTACACAATCATCATCATTAACAATGGCTACACCCTTGTGGGCCGTAGCCTCCTCCAGTACATTTCACCATCCCAATCTATTTAGTGCTTCTTGCGTCCAACCCACATTGTTTCGTCCTTGACAACTCCATCCCACCAACACAGCCTCGGTCTACCGGGTTTTCTCTTGCCAATCGGTTGTAAGTACCTTCCGGTACCGTCCGCCATTTGGTGCACATGTTCCAACCACTTGAGTTTTATGAATTGTACGATGTTGGCGTCATCAAGGATCTAATAAAGATCTTTCTAATACTGATAGCAATGTAGACTTGTACAATTACAAAATGAAACATCAAAAAAACTTAAAAGCTGATTTTAAGAATCTTGAATCAGAATTAATGCTGGGTTGCTAAATGCCATAATTGCAGTTACTAAAGATAGTATTTATGTTAAATAGAATAATAATTCATAAATATATATATTTTTATCTATACTCCTACTAAGAATCCAATTAGATTTATAGTGTCATTAAATAAATTAAAATTTTACGGAAATCATATTTTAAAAACTAAATTTTAACAAAGTGCCATCAAAAAGTAATTACAATGTCCATGTAATTATATTTTGATTGAACTATTTGTTCAATCAAATCGTAATTAAGGTGTAATTTCTTGTTTGTACTTCGAAGAGGGTTTGTAATTGAAATTCACCTTTAGAAATTCTCCAGAGGCATTAAACTTAGGAATCTCTCTTTGAATAAGAATTCCTGGAAACAATTTCATGTCTGGAATGTGACTTGCACTTGCCGAAATATCTTTCATTAAAAATATCGGCTAAATTTAAAATAGATCAATTTTTATGCTACAAAAAATTACAGTCTATCTCTCACTATGTCTATATGTCTGGCTATCTGTCACTCAGGTCTCCTGTTACAGAGACCAGTCTCTCACATACACTTCCTAATGTTATCATCTTAGTTGAATCATAATAACCTTGTATGTATAATGTATATGTGAGAGAAGAAATAAAGATTATTATTATTATTACAGTACAATTAGTTTATTTACAATAGTAATAAATTACAGTTATTCGTTAATACTATAGTAACATGAAGCCCCCTTTTGCATTTGTTGAAGCGTTTTAGTTTCCAGCTTCCTTTGTCTTCTTAGCAACGACTTCGTTTGACGTAACCTAAAACGCCTGTGCCACATTGGGCATTAGATTAGTTGTTACTTTTTTGCTCAACTTTTCTGTTCCTCTTGCCAGATGCCCCACCCATTTCACATAATAGTTTATTTATTTTTATTATTGCATCTGTTACCCTTATTGTTTTTTTAATGCTGTATTCTTAATTTTGTCTATGTTTTCTTCCCTATCATATGTCGTTCCATCGCTCTTTGACACACCTGTATTTAGCTTTGTATGTTTGGTTGCATTAGTGGGCGCATATGTAAGTACAGCTATAATATAAATATTGAAGGGCTTTCTTTAAATTACCATGCTTATTTTCTTATTTTTTATGACTTCTTTAAACGCCCAAAAGCTCTTCCATGCTTGTATGCTGTATTGCGATACTTATTTCATACAAAATTTGGTCTAAGGACTTTGTTTCTTTAGGTCTTAGAAATTAATTCGAGTTTATCAGTAAAAAAAAATCCATGTATATGTAATTTGATCTAGTTTCTTATACGCCACCATGCTTTTGTTATTTTCTGTCGATTTCTTTTATACTTTAATAATAACTCATAAATAGTGAAACTTCAAAAAATTAGTGTACATTTTAAGTAAATATGCGGCTTATTATCATTACTATATGTACATCTAAATTGGATACACAAACATCGCGATCAGTGTGGCTATCGCAACTTGTAGTACAGTATATTCCAAATAGCTAAATACCATTCTAAAGTATTAATGTTAATGGTTTGAATAAAAACTAGCTAACCGTACTTAATTAATGCAATTTTTAATTAATCCACTCCAATAGTAATCACGTTGAGAAAATAGACCAATTACTAAACGGAAAATCGTTTATTTCTAAATACATATTCAATGAGTTGACCGGGCGCATCAAAGTAAAATTTAAATGAACTTTGGACCCTTTGCTTAATTAGTTGTCCCCATGTTAGTAATTGCTAGCTTTAAATGGAAACGAATCATTCAATTGTAGCTTTCTAAATGATTAATTGGTTCTTTGAACCTTGATTACGGACTTAAGATGATTCACGGTTTGATATAGATAAAAATATAATTAATTAATTAAATTTATAATAAACTATTTAAAATTAATCTATCACATTACGAAGAGTATAACTGTTGTGTGCTGGACATGTTTTTAGAATGGACAAAATGAGATCGCAGTAGAAGGGAGGGGGGGTTATGATCAATGATCTTCGACAAGTTTCATTTATCTCGTAATCTGAGATAGAAAAATAGATGGCAGTAAGCATAATATTAAAAACGTATATTAAACTTATATAATGAACTCAATACAAAAGTTATCAGGCTTCGGCTGATATGCCAAAGTACTTGAATGTCGACCTCAATAAAGTTTGTTACAAGGCGTGTTAACAGTATGCGTTAGCTAACAGCCACAGCTATTATTGGGCCCAATTCAAACCACATAACCTTATTGCTATTAATTACTTAAGATGTCATGTGGAACATTGTGTAATAGTCCAGTCATTATAGTAAGTTCACCTCGGAATTCGAGATACCCATCTGTAAGTTTGTAAATTAATACTTGTATATTGACACCCTAAAAGTTGTCTCAAAACCTACATATGGTAGGGTGTAAGCAACTATTAAATTTCAAGGTCGAAAGGTCACAAAAATCGGTTTTTTGCGCTTTTTTAGGAAGTATCTCATTATATACTCTCATAGTATTTATTATCAATATTGTAGAATACAAAATTCTTTACAAATTTTGTTTACAAAAAATTTTATACGGTGAACCGTTTTCGAGATAGAGGGCGGAGAGCGCGCGGGCACAGCATCACTTCAGGTCAACCGGTGCCTCCGGTCGAAAACGCGCCATATGTATTTGCATAAATATAAAATTAGTAGCATTTAATGTAAATCTCTTTTTTAACGTTCATAAGTGTGCATTGTTTTACCTATATGAATAAATGATTTTGATTGATTTATTGCTACTTATACAGCTTAGTACTAACCTTACTTTTGAAGAAAATTTTAATATTTATTTCCAACCCACAAATATACAGTATTCTTAATTTAAAAAAAAAAACAATTTAAAAAGTTTGGTTCTTGTGACAGTGTGCATGCTGGCAGCAATTCCTCGCTGTATTGAGATACTTACCTATTGAATACACAATTAGGACTTAAAAATAGTACAGAATGTTCTAATTATATAAGTACGCTCTCAGGTATTTCTATAATTACCTAGACTAGAATGAAAATCCTACCCACAACAAAAGGGAAGGGCAGTTTATGACGTCCTATTGAGACAAAGAGGCTTACAGTGTTTTCAATAAACATTTCCTCGATTCAGGTATTTGCAATTTCAATTAATTTACCCTATTTTTCAGCACTTTGCTTCCCCAAATAAAGGGTAACACAAAGAACACGTAAAGTTTTCCCTCATGCGTTGTAAACTACCCTCTTATTTCAGTAGTGCTTGGGGATCGGGCCTAGGCCTGGGGGAAACTATCAAAGAATAACATATTTTCAGATGCATTAAAACCTATTTAATCACATACATCATAGACACAATAATTAATAGCTTATCTTGCCTGTATAATGTTAACATATTATCGTTTGTATCATAAAAATATAGAAAATTGTTATTTTTTTGACATCGGCAAAACCTACAACAGTATAACCATACTCCAAGAGCTGACTTTAGTGGACACCCATGATTAGTGAGTGCGTTGCTGGCCTTTGAGGGTACACTATAACTTTGAATATGTGGAGGTTATATCTCTCAGGGAAGACCCCCACCGGTAGTCGATTCCATAGTTCGCTAGTTCGCAAAAGAAAATGCCTTCTGAAATCAACTTTGGAAGAATTCCAGCCATCAATGTTATGTTGATGAAATTTTGAATTGATATGGCTCGTACGGTGTTGAACCGAGGAAGGTCATCAAACCAAACAATTATTCAGAACACTCACCCATCACCATAGTACACTTTATAGAAAACGCAAAAAGACGAAAATTTATTTTGGTTCAAGAATTCACACTTAACACAAAGGACTAATTATTGTTACCAATTGAGCTATAGAGTATAAGTGTCAATACAATCCATTTAAATTATTATAACTTGCTTCAAATGGAGAAAGAAAGCCGGAGACAGAGATAGTTGAAAAAAGCTGGAGGAGGCCATAACCCGTAAAGGGGTTCCGATCGACGGTACTGAAGGTAGCTAGGCTATAGGATAACAATAAAACAATGTAAGCTGTATATTATTTTTTTTTGTAATTTACCGTAATTTATATATATATTTTTGAAGTTATACTTCTTTAGGCGCGTTATGAAAAATTTATGAGAGTGAAATTTTACGATGCGCGCGCACCGTGACACAAAATTCAGTATGGGCGCCGAGCGTGCGCGAGCGAGATGGGAATTAGACAATCTACTTGTAGTACTTTTTAAACAAATAAAGCAGTTTTAATTATTTTTTCAAAGAAATTTAGCAATGCTTTTACACAAATACCTATTTATACTTAGTTAAAAGTTTATGAAACAAACCTAGTTATTAAATTGAATTAATAATATAATATAATAACAATTATTATTAATATTAATTAATAATTGAATAATATTCTAAATATTAAATATTGTTAAATTATTAACGCTTAATATTGATTATAGATATAAAGCCAAAGAAGTATAACTGCTTACGCGCGTACATAAGTACACGCACCATTTTTTTTTTTGTAATTTAGGCTATTATTATTATTAATAATTTGCTTCAAAGAGGAACTACTTTATCCCTACAAAGTACAATTGCCTTATCTTTGCCAATTTTCCTTTACGGCCTATTTACAATACGGCAAGTTTATAACCGGTTTTTACTGTTTTTTCCTGAATTCTGCATTCATTTCCTGTCATAAGGTGATGATGAGATCAATATTTGTTATGTGTATTGTGTTTTATTTTTATTTTGGAACCACAAAGATTTACGAAATTAATTTGAAATCGTTTGATCCGCGCCGCCAGTTGCCCTCCTTTTCATTTAATTACGTCAATTGTATTATGTTTATGCAACGAAGAGTTAATAAATAAATAATCAGAAAAAAGAAGTTTAGTTTCGTTTTTCTATTCACTAGGACTTCGAACAGATTAAAAACTTATAAATAGAAGATACGCTTCAAAGTCAAAGAAAGTACTTTAAAGAATACTGAAAGCATGTGTTGAATGAATATGTTATGGGACAACAACGGCACGGCGTATACTTGTTTCATTAGTATGGAAAAAATTATAACATCTTCAAAAAAACGCTACGCACTTGATTAACGATAATTAAGGTAATGTGTAATTATAAGATACATTAGTTTTTTGATTTCAGTGTGGATATTGTTATACAGGAAATAGGTGATTAGCCTTTTGAGTTTTGTACCTGCCACATATCGTAGTTTCATTAGTGTTTTCATTGAAACGCCCAAGAATTTGTTAACTAAGGAGAAAAAGGGTCATTGTTTATTCTTTAGCAGGAGACTGATCGCAAACAAAGAGATTTGGCTTACAGTTGGTTGGTAAGATAAAGGAAAGTTTATATAGATAAATTAGTATTTTAGTGTTAAAAAATATTATCTATTGATTATTTTTTACTATTGTATTAATTATGAACTACATCGTTTATTAAAACATAACAATCAATCAATGTTTAAATTAAACAAATGTATTACCATTTTTTCCAATGCCAACTTAAGTAATTAAACCTCTTTGTTGGCATATTACAAAAGTTGTATAAAAAAAGAAAATATTCCAAATTCTAAATTTAAAAAAATCTCATTCGTACTGTGAAGATAGACTAGGTAATCATTTTACTGCTCCAGATACCCCGTACAGTGTTCCACAATTAGATACAGCACGGTACAGTGAGCAACGCAGCTCATTCATGCGAGTGCCTGTTACATTTTCCTAATGTTCGTCTGATACGCTTGCGATTTTAAAACGACTAAAAAGTGTATGGTTTTATAAATTCATGGAAAAGTACTTGGTAATTACGATGTCAATGGTAAGATTGTAATTGCAAGCTTACAACAAATATGACAAAAAAGTACATGGAAATTGCGTTCAGTTACTAAGATTTTAAGCATCATTTTGGCATATAAGCTGCACGAATACTTGACAAATACAATATGTTATATACTATTTTTTTCTCGACATTATCGTATTAGTTTAGTACCATTTCATAAGTAAAGATAATGTATGTATTTCTGCCAATAAATAAATATCATGAGGAAAAAGAAACATTTCACCGCCATCTTTGAGAATAGCTCTATACTATTATCATATCTACAATAACGAGCTGATCCATAATACATGCACAATTTAAACCTTATTTGTGTAAGTGTACACTTACAGACCGCGTTGGTAACCCATATAATGAATATAAATGTAGTATAGTAGTAGTTATTTTATCCTATTAATTGTATCATTAGATAATATTCACTTTTAATGACAAATACATTTTGCATTAAAACTTCAGAAAAATATATATAAATTGTATACAATATATATATATATCTCAAGACTAGAATTACATGTAGAACATATGAAAGCTTTAGTGCGTAGTAAAATATTGAATAGTCGATAATTGTTCGCGCCATCCAAGTACGTACTCACTGTTCTCATTTTCTGTCCTTACCGCACCCATTTCCTAAACACCACTCGGTCCCTCTTGCCATATTTAAGTCTAGGATGAGGGGACCATTCTTCATGCTCCCGCACTGCAGACAAAGACCGCCGACGCGAGGTCACGGTTCTTGTGTCTGGTCTTCTCCCACGGAGACAGGTGAAGAGACTATCGGTAAGCGATGCTTCCATATTTTTACGCCGCATTCCACTTGCCCCTCGGTCTACTTTTCTTTGTCTTCGCCGCTACAATAATGTAGTGTTACCTACACAAACATATTTACTATCAACATACAACGCACTGATGCCTGAAATTAAAAAAATCTTAACATTAACAAAGTTTTATATTCACGATCTAATCAGTAGATTTATTAATCGTGAGCCAAATTGTCGTCGTATTGTAACCAGCCTTACTTGCAGGCACCTGCCGGGCCAGACGTCAAATATCGATTATTCGAGAGCGAATACAGTCTCATTCGCCCGGGAATGCGCTTCCTACACCAAAAATGTACATCTTATCTTTAAAGTACTAAGGTCCATTTTGACATAACCGATGCATAAATCATTTCAGCTCCCTGTACCATAATAATAATTTAAACTGTAATGTTATGTGTTAGGGTGCGTTTTAGAATGTGGTCCCCAGATGAAATCAATGAATAGTTGTATTAAGTTTTCAGCGGCTCTCAGAATGCAATTTCGTAAACGATGATATTATTATGTGAGCGTAGTTCTGTAAGGGATATTTATGTATACTACAATATCTATCTCCCGTTACAGTCTAAGTGTTAGATTCGGAAACCAGACTTCGAAAAATTTCTCCTGTAGGTACGTTAAATCTATCAGTAGGTACATAGTTTTTGACAGTTGTTTGAAGGTAATATTTGGGAAAAAAACAGATACATCTCTATATAATAAAAAAGTTAAAAAAATAAAAGATAAAATAAACACATTGGATGTATCCATCCACAAACATATGATACAGAGCAAAGCAAAATAAATCAAAACAAAACATGACAGCACAAAATTTATAAATCCGCACAATGTCAATAAAGAAGAAAAATACAAGGATTAAGACATCAACAGTTGTTTTAAATTATTTTTAAATGAAGCAGTAGAGGAAGTCACACACTTACACTTACACTCACTTACGTCACACTTATCTCGTTTCTGATTATTTTAAGGCGGTTAGTTAATCATTACACTGGTAATAAACTTGCATACTTTGTGAGCTTTTGTTTACTTGTTTAATAAATAAATAATTGCTAGTTTTTGTTCCCCTTGGAGTAGAGGCTCTTGAGCCGTGGGCTTCAAGTGCACAGGCGCTAATTAAAGAATTAAGTTGCCGCGTGGTAGCTAGCAGTTACCGGTGACCCCAGAGCTGCTTTCTTCGTTCAACGAATAAGTATCGCAATACAGCGAGGAAATGCTGCCAGCGTTAAAGGTACGCTGCCACAGGGACCAAACTTTTTAAATTTCTTTTTTTTTTTTTTTATGTACGAGTAGATTGCTAGTAGCAAAGATATGTTTATTGATTATTTGTATCCTGTATATATTTATTAGGTTTACGTATAGTAGAGTAGTGTGGGACCAAACGAAGATTCATTATTCGACTGAAGCATATATATAGTATTTTTACCATAACTTATATGCCTTGACTATTATACTATACTTGAATATATAAGTTATCTTCAGGTGTTTACCTATAAAAACGGCATTCAAGAAACTTATCTTTACAAAACATATATCAACGGAAATAAATAAATCATTTGGCATATCTTCCCTTTACAGAACTGTAAGAAAAAGAGTTTCCTGAGCCCATAAAATTCTTATCAGATCGGAATTTGTCACTATTTATCAAGTTCCAGGTCAATATTTTCATGTCAACCCTTTGGAGGTCACTTTCAATGGCATACGTTATTTGTACTGAGAACAAATTGGACCCCGAAAATACAAAGGCTTTTGTCGGGAATGTTGATATTCCGTTGTAAAATAAGTCATTTTGCTATAAATTTTTGCTTTACATATTATATAAAATAAATAAATCAGTGCCGCTACAACATCTTTAAGTCTGGGCGCCAGATTTCTGAATCTGTTTCATGATCATTGTTCAATCTAATAGACAAGTAGGTGATCAGCCTCCAGTGCCTGACACAAGCCGTCGACTTTTTGGGTCTAAGACATGTCGGTTTCCTCACGATATTTTCCTTTACAGTTCGAGCGAATGTTAAATGCGCACATAGAAAGAAAGCCCATTGGTGCACAGCGGAAGATCGAACCTACGACTTTAGGGATGAGAGTCGCACGCTGAAGCCACTAGGCCAACACTGCTCTTACACACTATATACATTTAATTAGTATTAGGTTTAGGCGCGTGACTCTTACCTATAAGGTCGTCCGTTTGATTCCTGTTCACCGACGGATTTTACTACAGTAATAGTGAGAACGCCGGTAATGAACTGTGTAATAACAGATTTTTATGTTCGCAGCAGATTTCATTTCTTTGGATTATGACTTTCCAAGTCATAATCTGTAACTTTGTTATTAGTAGAATTTGATTATGCTTTTGCCTGGAATAAATTGAAGATTATTCTTGAAATATGTGTATAAAAAGTTACTTAAGGCGGAAACATACTACTAAAACGCGACGCGACGTGTCGTGTCGACACCCGATGTCCATCGTGCACATTACCAACACGCGACACCACGACACGCTTGCAAATTCAGAAGTCATTTAGCTGATTTTAGGTGGAAACATACTTGTTACGGACAACGAACAATACAGTTTAGAAAGCCGACGAACGAAACTGCCAGCCAGATGTTCTTCTAGGAAACGGTCGGCGGGACGCAGGTAGCGGAAGGGCCGGTCGGTCCCTTTGACCAGCGTGGTAGTTTTAGGTTTAGTTTTAAGCTATTATTTGTATAACGAGCAAATAGATTTAAGCAGCCGTGCCGGACGGACGTTAGTCGTAAGCTTACTTCGCTGTATTATAATTGTATCACCATCACTAACGTTCGGCCAATAAACATAACATTTATAACTCCACGAGTTTCATTTCGAGAATAGCGGCGGTGGTTCAGATCGACATCGTACGCTTATAGTTTGGTCCTTCGAGAAGCCGGATAACCAGAAGAAGAATACTCTACGCATCGACGCCGAGAAGAAGGAAGATTTTACCTGCGATCCCAGGAAGATTTTCATCGGCAGTACTACCTGCGATCCCAGGAGTACGTGCAGAGGGTTGACTTCATCGCCTGTACAAAGTGACTCGCCGCATCGACGCATTGCTGCTGTGGGTCGCCGACGGAAAGCATTGTCCACCAGTTCATCGAAGCGAAGAATACAATCGACTTCAAAATGAACACAAGAAGCCGACAAGCTAAGAGGGCAGAAGAAATCGATGAAGATGTACGGACAGAAAACGTGCCGTTAGAATCGCCATCGAAAGTCCTAGAACGTGGACTAGCCGATATTACACACGACAGGGAGTCAGTTGAATCAATACGGAGGAACAAAGCCGTTGATTCAACGTTGTTACCTGTGGGTTCAGCATCACAGACCTCTAGAAATACAATGAGGTCGAAAGCATCCCGTGTAAGGCAAGCTGAATACGAAGTCCAAAAACGCTTGGTCGCATTAGAAAAAGAACATTTAAGAAAAAAGTTCGAATTAAAGAAGCAGGAAATGGAACAAGAGATGGAGCTTGAAATGAAATTGTTAAAGAAGCGAATCGCTGTTGACTTACCCAGAGCAGACGACGAAGAGAGTATCGTCGAATGCATGCCAGAACAGCGGAACGGAAACAACTCCGCTGCTATGGTAGATAGATGGCTAAGAAGTCATAGCGGCGTGAATAATCTATCTCAAGGTGATAGGGAAGAAGACACAGCGCTCCCAGAACGCGTGGAGCCATTGAAACACAATGTGTCTTGGGAAAAAGAACGGCCCATATCACCTATCGAAGAGGCCTCCGTGCCGAGAACGCGATCCCATGATCAAGGGATGGAACGGCTAATCGGAGCCTTTGAAAAAATAGCTACAAACAGACCCCCTGTACGACATGCTCAAGATCTGCCGCAGTTTAACGGGAATGTCTGCGACTGGCATTACTTTAAAGTTGCTTATGAAGACTCCACGAAGCTCTACAAATACTGTAAAGCGGAAAACATGGCAAGATTACGCACATGTCTTACGGGAGCCGCTAAAGAAACAGTCGCCGTATTATTGAGTACTGCTTGCGATCCCGTGCTTATTATGAATGCACTAGATCAGTGTTATGGCCGACCGGAGATCATAATTGATAAAGCGCTGGAAGAAATAAAGCGATTACCCAGACCGGGATATACAGCGGTTGAATTTAACCAGTTTGCAATAAAAGTGCAAAACATCGCGTGGCTATTGAAAAGTGTAAACGATCGTAGCTACACGAGTAACGGGGCCTTAGTCCGAGAAATAGTTTCTAAACTTAACCTGCACTATCAGGCTAGATGGACGGACTACGGTAAGGCTAATAGTAATGAGAAAGAACCAATTCTCATTACGCTCTCAAAATACCTCTTAGAAGAAGCGAGCTTACAACTCACTTTCAACTATAGCCGTAAGATAGAAACAGCGACATCGCTAGGTACGAGTAAACCTAGATCAAAAATGAATGAGCGCGTTTACTCAACACAGAAGAAACTCAGATGCCTATGCTGTAACGGCAACCATCATGCAACTCAATGTGAAGAGTTTTTGAGAATGAATCTTAATCAACGATGGGATAGATTGAGAGAAACGAAGGCATGTTTTTTGTGCCTAGAAGAATATCACCGACGATCACAGTGCAGGAAGAAGCGATGTGGCATTGATGGGTGTGAAAAAGCGCACCATAGGTTGTTGCATTGGGTAGAACACAAACCACAACAACAATTATTGTTGGTGCAACCATCAACATCTAACTCAGAGGCTGAAGTTGTAATGTCGACCTCTGTGACTGCAAAGGATGAATCTCAAGCCGTCTTACTGAAAGTATGTCCCGTAACTGTGAGAGGCCGAAATGGAAAGATCGTAAAAACTCATGCCCTACTGGACGAAGGTTCGACTATTACAATTGTCGCGGAAAAGTTAGCCCACGAATTAGGTGTGAGCGGGCCAAGCAAGCCGCTGAAAATTCAAGGAGTTAGTTCTCAAACGAAAGATTTTGAGAGCCAACACGTCAAAATTGACATCAGTCGCTACGACGGAGGGGCTAATTACACATTGAAAGCGCGAACGATGCGTGATTTCGATATTGGTAGCCAAAGAATTAGCGCGGATAATTTGCGCTACAAACACTTGGTTAAGTTACCACTCCAACAAATGATTGGCGAAGCTAAACTACAATTGTTAGTTGGAGCAGACAATTGGCATCTCATCGTTTCCAGAAAAGTATGCAGTGGGAAGAAAAATGAACCGGCTGCATCTTTAACCCGATTAGGCTGGATTTTACATGCACCTATACGAAGTTTAATGGAAGACAACGAACGTGTTTTGCACTGCATAAAAAAGGCGGCAGAAAGCGACGTTTACAAAGAAACAATAGATGAGCGTCTAGAGGCGATATTAAAACAAGGTTTTGCAATAGATGCCTTGGGTATAAATAATAAAAAAAGGTTAACAAGTGCCGACGCACGTGCAGTTCAATTGTTCAATACAACAAGAGGGAAACGGGAAAGGCGTTACTACCTGGGGTTGCCGTGGAAGACTGATAACACGAAATTCCCAGAAAGCTATAACATGGCCTTTAATCGGCTTAAAAGCATTGAACGGAAAATGGATCAGTCGTATGAGTTTAAAAAGTCGGTGTCTCAGTTAGAAAATGTACAAACACTGTCTTCAGTGGTACCTAGATGGTATAATTACACGAGGGGAGCTGAGCTACAATTGCATGTATTCTGTGACGCATCTGAACAAGCACATGCGAGCGTGGCATATTGGCGAATTGGAACCGATGTAATTAACGTCGGACTCATCACAGCAAAAGCACGGGTGGCACCTATTAAGTCACAGAGTATACCACGGCTTGCGCTACAGGCAGCCCTTATCGGTGCGAGATTAGGTGTGGCCATTAGAGAAAGTCACAGAACGGAACCAAACAAGATCGTGCTATGGACGGATTCAACGACGGTATTACAGTGGATCAGAAATGACAAAGCGAGGCATCCACCATTCGTAGCAGATAGATTAACTGAAATCACCGGAACGACGGACGCGAGGCAATGGCGTTGGGTTTCAACCAGGGTTAGAGCCAACGCTTACGTACAACTATTTATACGTAAGCGTAAAGATTTCAGGGGCCGATTAAGCGTAAGCGACTTACAAGATGCGGAACAGGCATGGGTACGCGAGGCGCAGAATCAAAGCTTCCAAGACGAAATCGACACCTTGAAGAAGGGGAAGCCAATTAAGAAAACAAGTCGTTTGGCTAAATACGACCCGATTATTGATCAATATCGGTTACTGCGTGTACGTGGGCGGTTAAAAACACAGATAACAGAGGTGACAAGGAATCCCATTCTATTGGATGGGTGTCATACGCTTAGAAAAGGAGGCCGTAATAAAAAGACATGGGGCGCGATTTTTACGTGCCTAAGTACTAGAGATGTACATAATATTGAGATAGTTGCGTTGAAACACGTTACCAAAAGAACGTGGAAAACGGCGCAAGCATTAGCAGAGGAATTTTCGTTGTCCTACCTACGGAAAGCTTCACGTCATAGGAAGGTTTCGCTGAGGGGAGACTGTTACGGACAACGAACAATACAGTTTAGAAAGCCGACGAACGAAACTGCCAGCCAGATGTTCTTCTAGGAAACGGTCGGCGGGACGCAGGTAGCGGAAGGGCCGGTCGGTCCCTTTGACCAGCGTGGTAGTTTTAGGTTTAGTTTTAAGCTATTATTTGTATAACGAGCAGATAGATTTAAGCAGCCGTGCCGGACGGACGTTAGTCGTAAGCTTACTTCGCTGTATTATAATTGTATCACCATCACTAACGTTCGGCCAATAAACATAACATTTATAACTCCACGAGTTTCATTTCGAGAATAGCGGCGGTGGTTCAGATCGACATCGTACGCTTATAATACTACTAAAACGCCACGCGACGCAACGTGTCGACACCCGATGTCCATCGTGCACATTACCAACACGCGACGCCACGACTTAAATCCAATTCGTAGAAATTCGCACAGTATGCATTTTCAGTAAGAAACAAATTTAAGGAATAATAAGGTGGTAAAGGCAAAATTAAAAACTTGCAACTCATAATATTTGTTAATATTGTTAATATTGTCTTGTAATATAATATTTTAATAAAAATTTACGCTTGTATATTTCGGCTATTTCTTCCATGCATTATTTCTTACAGTATGGTCGCTGTATTGAGCTAATCTCATGTCATATAGAACAGAATATTGTTTCACCAACTCAGTTAATTGTTGGTCGTTCATTTCGCCAAATAAATAAATCCAAAAATATGTAAGTAATAAGTATATAAATTGACATTTGTGCTTAAACCTCGAACGTTTGACGCTTGGCGTCAACAACACGACAACACGCTGATCCAAATCGATTGGATGTTACCGCGTGTGATCACATGGCGTGTTGTATATGTGCACCTGACCATATTAAATAAATGGGATTGATAAGTACTGACATGCGTCGGATGGCGTGGTGTAGCGTCGCGTTTTAGTAGTATGTTTCCGCCTTTATTCCCCGCGCAATGTGCCTGCAAGTTTTTACCAATTTGAGGTTCAGATTCGAGGAACGTTTGCAGCGCAATGGTGCACACCTGGATAATGTTATTTTTAAGAAATAAATTTCCCAGATGTCTATTTTAATTGAAATATAAAATTGTATGTGTATTGTATTTAGTTTTTTTATTATATTTTTTTCAAATTCGCAAATCTTTCTGTCCCACCCTGTATTTTTCTAATGAACTGAATTGATTAGCAGGTTATTTGTATTAAACTAACAACATCCTAACTCCCTGTTTTTGTCCTTGTATTGAGGTAAGCTCATGTTATATTTTTTCAATTCAACGAGTCAAGTCGTTCATTTCGCCAAATAAATTCAAAAATATCTAAGTATGTAAATTGACATTCGTGTCAAAAACTCGAAAGACTGACGCATGACGTCATCATCACAACATCCACAACACGCCGATCCAAATCGATTGGATGTTACCGCGTGTGATCACATGGCATGTTGTCTATGTGCATCTGACCATATTAAGGGTATGTTCCGATATACACTGCGACCACTGTACAGAGTACCGTCAATTTAGTATACTGTGAAACCGTTTCTCTATAGCCAGCTATACTGGTTACAATTTAAAACGGAACGCAGTCCAGTATACTAGTTTTGTTTTTCGACACAGTTTTCAAATGAGTGCATCAAAGTTTTTCAATTCAACAAGAAAAACTATTATTGGAGTATTATCGCATTAAAAAAATCTATATTAATATTAATTGTCAATTGAATTAATACTACAAAGAAAGTAAGTATTTTTTAATTAGAAAAAGTCTGTTTATCATAACTCAACTTATATTAACTTTCTGTATTACTTATAATGCAAAGGTTATGTAGGGTAAAAGTAAGGAGTTTTCTTTATAAAAATTAGTTATTAATTACTACAAATAAAAAACAATTCACAGCTAATGGAATACTAAGTTATATCAGCCGTTAGGCATTCAAGTGGTTTTGATTGATCACGTGATCAAAGCAGCGAGTACCTTACCTCGAAAACGCCAGTGCTCGCAGTAGAAGTATAGCGGGGATTTGTGACGTCATATATTTATCTAGGACGCTGCGGCTGTATACTGGCAGTCCATAGCGGAACGAATTTTTGAACAGTGGGAGCACTATACGGTACTCGCAGTGTATATCGGAACATACCCTAAATATTTGGGATTGATAAGTACTGACATGCGTCGGATGGCGTGGTGTAGCGTCGCGTTTTGGTAGTATGTTTCCGCCTTTACTTTTTACTCAATATAAGGGTTTCTGTCTATCTGATAGTTTTATCGAGGAGGCTAATAATTCATTGTGTCACTTTTGACAACATTTATACAAATATATAGCGCCTTTTAAAAAATAATAGCAATGTGTTAATATGTAAGAGCCACAGTATGTATGTTTAAAACAACAATAGAAATTATCCGAGTGTTAAATTTGGATAAAGGATAACCCAGATTAACAAAGGCTATATGTTTTCACAAAAAGACAATTTATTATGAAAACAATGAGTTTCCCTACGGGTACGGTAAACATAATACATGTCATACAACTTGACGAGCCGTGTTAGGGATTAACAATTATAATATACTAAAACATTTTGACATTGTCAAAGATATTTTGAGATAACATAGTATCTTTTTAAAGCCTGTCATTATACACCCCTGTATGTACTAAGTATAAATTTCACTTGGACACTTAGATATTTGATTTAAATTTTTTTTTTAAAGACAATTCACACCAATTGACCTAGTCCCATGCTAAGCTGGTGAAGCTTGTGTTATGGGTACTAGGCAACGGATATACATACATATTATAGATAGATAGACATATTTAAACACCCAAGACCTAAGCACAACACCAAATGCTCATCACATCGATGCTCGTCTCAGCCGGGGATCGAACCCGGGACCCATAGATTCACAGTCAGGGGTACTAACCACTAGACCAATGAGTTGTCAAATAATAGCTTATGTAAAAAAGAGAATTGAAAATCAAATATCTATGACAGTGTCACCAAGCTGTTGGTTACATACAAATTTGACTTTTTTTATTCTTTAGCTTTAGAAGGCTTGCAGCATCTTTTGACACCCTACATAGAAACTCCAGCAGTTGGGAGTTGGGGCAGTTGATCCATTGTGCGTTTAGTCCTGGCTAACTAAGCCAGCCTAGCTCCTTCCAGAATCTCAGTTTCCTTCGCAGGCGTCATGGAGCGACCTCACTGCTCTAACGATTTCTGCTCGTTGGAAAGCCACAGCCGCATTCCAGGACTACGTGGGTGACTGATTCCTGTGCGCTGCCACAGCTTGCATAAGGGACTGTCTGTCACGCCAAGGAAAGCTAGATTTTTAATAAGAGACAGTGGCCTGTCATTCCTTATAGTTTTGACATTATTTCTGTTGAGGCCTAGAAGTCGTTTTGAAAGCGGGCTTCCTGATGGCATTTTGGACTGCCTGCAATCTGCATGCCTGCAATCTGAATGCCTCCAGTGCATGGTGAAACTAGATTGTTAGTTTGTTGGTCGTCTTTTTGTTTTCTATCGACATCAGTACAGCCCTGCGATTCTGTAACTCACTTTTCGAACTCACACAGCGGTTTTCGCATCGGCGGTCGCTTTCAAATCAGTTGTGAAGCAGTCATTTTATGATTTGGCATTCTGATAAACAATAAACTACAAGCTCCCACCTTTTCACGCGCTATCAGAAACGAATTAAATACTCACAGAGGGCTGAAAACTATCAAACATCAATGGGGCAAAGTCATTATACGATTTAAAAAACCTGTTACAAAAATATTCGATTCCTTTAGTAAAAAGTACCGAAGTCAATTAATAAAATCTCTTGCATGTCAACACTGGGTATTTCAGCTAAGAGCCAATTAATATTCAAAATGGATGGACTCCACTTTTCCATTTTTCATTTCAGTATTAACTCGAATGAGTTATGAAATCGATTTATTACATGAATTGGTTTTGATAGTGAATTTATCAACGATATGATTTTATTTACGAGACATTTTCAATTTAAATTTAAGGCTCTAGGCCTAATACTCGGAGGTGCTGGGTTGCACTAATTATTATTACAAATACTTAATATTGAAGTTGAGATAATATATAAAGAGTTATATTGTACCAGTGCTGTGATGCCCTCGAGAATGTGAGTGCGTGCTACTATTTCACCATGCCTCCTACTGATAGAGGACAAATCTTTGTTTTTAATTTATGTTATTATTATTTATTACTTAAGATGTCATGTGGAACATGGTGTAATGGTTGCAGCTTTCTACAAATGTTGTGTAAAACAAAAAAAACTTGGCCATTAAAAAGAGTAGCGGAGAGCTTATTGCCAGTTTTTTCTTACATTACTTACATAATATGAGAACTGGCAGTAAATGTAAATTTAGAAGCATTTCATATATATATTTTTAACGTTCATATGTGTATATTGTGTTAGCTATAAGAATAAATGATTTTGAATTATAAGGCTGCACGTTTCATCACTAACACTGTTCATCACTCAGGTATCCTTAACATCAGATGAAAATGAAGATGGGATATAAAACTATTTTATAAAAATTATTCTGACTTCAAAACTGACTGACCTATTTTAATGTATAAATTAAATTCACTATCCCTAATATACTTGAATTTAAAGCATAAAGGTCGTCTCCAGATTTACGAGAAACTTGCGGGTACGAAATTTTAGACACGCATATTACTTTTTTGAAGACGTTTAGTAATAAAGTAAAAACGTCGAAATATAGTCGAGTTGAAGGCATTGATAAAGTTTATATATACTATGTATTTAGAAGCAATACAGCTTTTTATAAATTTGATGAATATTTAAATCCTTGGGATTGATTTGCTCCAGCTCAAACAATTTGCATAACTCAAAACTTAGCGATTAAAAAGAGTGGCGGTTAGTTTCTTGCCAGTTCTTCTTGCCCGCTCTACGCCCTTGACTTGCGAACTGGTAGAAAATTTAAATTAACAATTAATTTAACTTATTTTCTGACGTTCATAAGTGTACTTGTTTACCTATATGAATAAAGTTATTTTGAGTTTGAGTTTGAAGTCTCTTTACACCCTAATGGCGCATGGGACAGTTTTCAAAAGCGCTGCCGATTCTCTTTTAGCGGTAGTACAAGATCCCTACCCCTTTCAAATCTGTCTGGTAAGTATTGAGCTGGGGAGACACTGAATATCATCATTCAGTCTAATTAAATAATACTTAATGTGTTGGTAGGCAACGCAAAAAATGCGACATGTAAACCGATCCCAGGGTAATTGAGTGACCACTAAGCCGGGCGCAATAAAAACGTAATGGACCAATAAATATATGGTTAAAGAATAAAACGTCAGCAATAACAGACAAATAATGTTTATTATAAAGATCCGTCGCCAAACACGGGCACCCTTTTGGACCCTGAATCACTTCGAATTGCCATCAGCCTCCTCGTAGGAGTGCCCATATATGTCCCTGTGGCTTGGACACCATGGCCACCACTGCCAGAAGAGTGTAGTTCAAACAGGCTTTGATATGGGATGTAACATGTGTGGACACGTTTGCCACGTCTCACCTCCCTCAGAAAAGAAAAAAAGCTGGGGCGGCCATAGAGTAGGCGGAAAATAATAAACGGCTCTAAATATAAGAATCTTTCCTCCAACTTCGATTTTGTTCCCTTTGGAGTAGAGACTCTTGGGCCTTGGGGTTCAAGTGCGCAGGCGCTAATTAAAAAGGTAAGTTGGGGCCTGGTAGATAGGACCGGTGACCCTAGAGCTGGTGCTTTCCTCGCTCAACGAATAAGTATCGCAATACAGCGAGGGAATGCTGCCAGGTACAGAAAACTTTTTAAATTGTTTAATTATTTTGTTATGTAGGTGAAAAAAATTGTAAATAGGTACAGTTTATATGATTGTTATGTTTAGTTACATGAATAAATAAGTATTGTAAAGATCTCATTGGGTCGTCATAGCGTAGTTTAAAATAAACCTATTGATCTTTGAGACAAGTTTATATTAAAACGTTTATGCAAAACAAAATCCATATCTGTATTTAAACGATAACGTTAATATAAATTCTCTAGAAATTTTTTATTCCATTAATTTTTTAAGTTATATCAGCGCCATCTAGTAACAGTAATACAAACTACTATTTTCCTTATACATTGTTGTTCCGTGTTTATAAACGTTATATAGATTTTCGCTAGATGGCAGTTAATTCCATTTTTTCATAAAAGCGTTAGACATCAACAGCGTCAAGTCGTGTGATCTGAATAATATAAACAACAAGGCTAGATTTTTATTTTACCGGCCCCGTTATTTTGCTAAAGAACATGGTGGGCCGTGAGCTCTGCTGCGTCCAGCGACGGAATTGCGTGGTAAGTACTATAATAGAATAGAATTGTTGGTTTAGCTTTTTAACTCATCGAGAGTTTCTGAACCATAATATGGATACTTCGTCCGAACAAGCTGCTCAAATTGTAGCATTGGTGCGGATCAACGAACGATTGGTAGAAATTTAAATTTAAACCAGTCTACGGTTTCTAGAATATACAAAAGGTTTGTGGAGACAGGTTCTTACAAAAGGAGACGTGGTAAGTCAAAGTTAAATCATTTATTTCAATTACACCACCTAAAATGGCATATTTGAACGTCAAATAAAATATAAAGAAGATTCTAGTTGCCCCATCCAAAAGGTAGTTTCATGTGGAGAAGAATGGGCAATGGGAATTTAACAGGCAATATTTTTACAGGGTACATGCAGAACTCGAGCAACCACCGGTCGTGATGACCGATTTATTGTTACAACTTCAGCACTACCAGACGCCCACTTTAATATTTAATTAGGGCCTGTGTAGACGCCCAAAGCCCAAGAGTTACTAACCTTATTGTTTTTGGCGGTGAGAATGTTCTTCAGGCTGCTCTATTAAGGCACCAATAACATAGGAGAGGTATACTATTATTCTGTGACTCTCATACTCTTATCCGGATGTCAGATATAACTGGAGTATCACGATACCAGGTGCAGGAAGGCTTTACATGATTTTCCGAGGCTTTGAGTATTCAAATACCGGAACTTGTGTTTAGTGAAATTTTACTAAGAAAAACGCAATTTTTATCCAAAACTCGAACCAGATAATTATTCAACATATGCAGATCAAAAGCATATCACACAATTATAAAAGACAAACAATAAAGTATCATTACAGCTACTAGCACTTCGCTACTGGTCCCAAATTGATCCGCAAAAAATCACCATCAAATGTAATTGCCCGTATAACGATCATAAGTAACTCCCAACGAAATAGGACTCTAAATCATTGTAATAAAGTTATTAATCGCTAGCAAACAATAAATGCACTTGTATGGTGGTATCAAACCAGCAATCATTATGACAAAGTAAACAGTGATGTGCGGTCGCTTACTATGTTAAATATATGTTTATAAAAAGTGAATGTGAAGTGTAATGTGAGAAAATTTTTGTAAGTATTAGACCATTGGTTACGTATATTTTCATTGTTTGAAATCCATTGTTATTATACAAACGTTTACTCACTAATTAAAAGTTATATGTTATTTATAAAAAAAAAATCTCAAACATAATTTAATTGCCTATACAATTTTGTATTGTACTATTAATGCATATAATTCAGATATTGTTAAAAAAGTCCTTTTAAATTAATTTGTAGGTGCCCGATTAAATCTATATAATGATAGTTATTATGTAGTGTGCCATACTAAGACGACCCGGTTTACATACTATGCCTTATTAATATAATACATACTATCTTCTAAGCATTTCTTTTTACTTATATATGATGAGTAGGTAAAAAACACAAAATTGGAATATTAACTGAAGCGTACAAATAAAAATTATTTATCGCAATTATTAATAGAGAAACGAAAGTTGTTTTAGAATTGGATTTAGAACAAGATAAGTTTTCCGTGCACTCTAACCTATATTTCATCAACTTAAATTACTAAGAGGCCATTCCGAAAAAGGCTCTAAATATTGGAAAATGTCACAAAATTCCTACCTAATAGTATAATTATGGCACAGAAGCTGTCCATGTGCGGCCGTTACCAACCGCCTGCTAATTAATTATTATTATTAGGTATTAATTAATTATTATTTTAATTTTAAATGCGTTTTAATTTTTTTTTATAAACTGATTTTTTTGTCATTAATTATAAAAATAATCGCACAGACAAACATAGTGTCGAAACATTATAGAACACTAAGACTGTTAATAAACATTACCCTAGTTTAAGCTATTCACTAGTATTGTAGAAAACTAAGTCAACGTAATATTACTTATTAGCCATAATTATTGTATAGGCTAGATTGTAATTGCATGTAAAGTCTCTGTTTTGTGAACTTTATTGTAGGAAATATAATCATTGAATATACACTTCTGGACACATCTATTGGCCCACCTTGCATTTTCAGTTTCTTTTGGTCCTAACTAAAAATTTATATTAGGTCGAGTAAAAAGTTTTTATGCAGTTTTGAACCTGATACATTTTACCATCTTTTTCGATCGTATTGTTTTAAATTTGAATTTAGAATACCACACCACATGGAGATACGCCTAACAAGTCGGGTAGGCGCCTTGATGAAGTCAGTTGATTTTTGAATAAAAAACGTGTTTTATCAAATAAAGGTTTAATTTAATAACGCGTGTTGCCTCCATGGGCATCTACGACAGCTCTCATACGATTAAGCATAGAGTTTATCAACCGCTCTATGAAATTTTGAGGGATCATCTCCCATTCCTCTTCTATGGCAGTTTTCAATTCCTGCATCGTCTGGGCAACTAGCTGACGAGCCCTAACACGTCTTTTTAGGTCGTCCCACATGTGCTCAATGGGGTTCATATCTGGGCTTCTGGCTGGCTAGTCCATAACTGCGATGTTCACATCCCGAAGATATTCTCTGACGATGCCGGCCGTATGGGCTCTTGCATTATCATGCATAAAAAGGAAATTTGGGCCCACATAGTCCGCGTATGGCATCACGTGAGGTTCTAAGCACTCAAGAATGTATCTTTCAGCATTTAATGTTGGCAGCCGTGGTCCCGTAACAAGCTCAAGTTGAGTTTTGCCGCTCGCGGATATACCGCCCCAGACAGTCCATGAGCCACCGCCATAAGCAACCCTCTCTTCAAAGCAGCATTGTGCAAAACGCTCTCCCTTACGTCGGTAGACCTTCTTCCTTCCATCATTGCCATGTAATGCAATTTTAGACTCATCAGAAAAGAGTACACCGTTCCAATGCTGCTGAGTCCAATTTCAGTGTGAGCGCGCGAAATGAAGGCGCGCTATTCGGTGGACTCGCGTTAGTTTTGGGCCATTAGCTGGCTTGTGTGGTACCATATCGCGTTCTTTTAATCTTCTCCAAACAGTTCGAGCGCTCACATTTACTCCATGGAAGTCGCGAAGTTGGTTTTGTATCTCAATGGAGGTAAGGTGACGATTTCTCAAGCTGGTCGTCACGATGAATCGATCCTGCCTTTCAGTTGTGACCCGAAATCGTGGCCTTCCTTGGCGACGAACAAAGTCGCCAGTCTCTAGGTATCTCCGATAAACGTTTCGGACCGCAGATCGACTTAAATTAAGTTGATCACTCACATTTCTTTGGCTGTGTCCGGCCCGGATAAGTGCCACAGCTTGGGCGGCAACTTCAGGAGAAGTATCCATAGATTATTGATAGAACCTCATCTTAATGTTAAGAATAAGTAATGTTTGTTGCAAAACCAAAGAGAAATTTCACACTTTCAAGAATTAAATCCAACTAAACCAATTTAATCAAGTTTTTTTAGTATTCGATTGTTTGATATCAATGAGCAGGCTCCAAATTGTCTTTTGTTTCTTTAAATTCTGTGTTCGAAATAAAAAAAAAAATATTGAATGCAATTATGAATGTGCCAGGTCCAAAACTGCATAAAAACTTTTTACTCGACCTAATAGATGTTTATTGGAAATTCCATCCCACACTTCATCCTTCTTAGGCAATTCTTTTACGATCTCCGCCATTAAGTTGTGGAATACGCTGCCTGGCTCCGTACGATTGGCTACCTCTCTGTCATCTTTTAAAACTCTTCTGTATAATCATTTCTTAACCTTATCCTATCCTCATCAATCGTGACTTGTATAATTCTTATGTAAATCCTTTTACATCACTATTCGTTGTCCATGTATTTGTAAGATTAGCTTTTAAGTTTTTAGTTTGTATTACTTTAGATTAAGGATTCTGCACTTCTCGCACGCATGTTTCTTTTTTATTTTTTTTAAGTTTTTCTCTTAACTAGGGTTGCCTGGAAGAGATCGCTTATTAGTGATAAGGCCGCCCGTTGCATCCCATAGAATTTTTATGTATTGTGTTTCTTTCATTTGCAACGAAGGGTAAATAAATAAATAAATATAAATTTTTAGGTAGGACGAAAAGAAACTGAAAATGCAAGGTGGGCCAATAGATGTGTCCATAAGTGTATAAAATGAACTCCGCCTTTGGGATTTTTTAAGTCGTTAAAAAAAAATTCACACTGTTAGAATCTCAGTGACAAGTTATGTGCTTACGTAACTGTTATTATTTAACTGTGACTTTTAACTGCATACGTGACAAAAGAAATTCGCAAGATATTATGAAAGTTCTCAATAGCTCAATTAAAATATGGAGTAAAATGTATATTTAAATAATGTTATGAATTTAATAAGCGAAAATCTATATATTTATTTGATATAACTAAAATTTACAATCATCATAATCAGTAATGGCTACACAGCCCTTTGTGGATTTAGCCTCCTCAAGTACATATATTTCGCTATCGCAATCAATTTCGTGCTTCTTGCATCCAACTTCGACCATCTATTATTTCGAGGTCCTTGAGAACTCCCCCCACCAACGCAAACTCGGTCTATCAAGTTTTCTCTTGCCACTAGATTGTGGATTCAGTAAGGAACTTGGGGTTCTGTGATCCGCCATTCGAGGATCTTATAAAGTTCTTCGTTGTAGCCGCAAACAGGACGAAACTTAGAATAGTCAAATAAAAACTATCATACCTTCTCCTATTCTGTTTTGTGAGGACCCGATCAAATAGTCAATTATATCATGTAGTAATTGAATGTCAATGATTCCGAACATGCCTTGAGGTTTTAGTAGGCTTGGCAGCTCTTTAGAGCATTTGCATGGCAAAAAATCTCTTACAGCATTCTGTGATATTGCAGTGTCACTATAGGTCAACGTGACTTTCATCTTCATCTTTGTCAACGAGGTTTGCATGCAAACTGTTTTTTCTTTTCACCACCGAATAGGAAAACGGAACTAGAAAACTTTCTCATTGTATGTAAAGGACGGGCCAGATTTAATAACTTAAATTAGGCTCTATCCATCTTATCACTGGGAAAGCGCGCCAGTCGAGTTAAATAAATAAAAAAATGTCAACTATTTCGTAGTGAATTCTTAATCGAACGTCAAATAGACATCATTAATTTAACTAATAATTGATGATCAAATTAAATAAACTCTCAAAGCGATAATTAATGAGAAAAACACAGAAAACTTTCCCCTTCTTTTATCTATTTAAAATAAATGCCTACCTAAATGTTTGATTGATCTTGATTTGGCTTAGCTGCGAATTCCTAAGGGAACTTCATGCTATCTTATCTAATATTATTTTATATCTTTATAAGAAAATTATATTTATTCTTGCATCGGTTATTTTATAAAATAATGAATTATAAAATTATATGGGATTAATTTAATAATTAATTACTGGAATTAATTAAAAGAAAATATCTTCTTAGTTTTACTTAAAGTAAAGTGTTATTTTAGATTAATTAGATGTTTATATTGAAATATGGAAAACCAGTATTCTTGTTTTACAAAACAAGTAAATAAAAAAATATGCTATGATAATTAATAGTTTTTAGATTATTAATAATAACACAAAAACCTAGTAAACAAATTTATAATTTCATTATTTTAAACATTTTTTCTTATAAACCTTGTTACCAGAAAACTAAAACCTGTTGCACATAACTTTCGATTCAAGATTTGCTTACATTTCTAAGTGACGGAATAACATAAATCACTTCGTATGCGGTGCAGTGTCTGGCCTAGAAACAACTCACTTTCACGGGATAACAATGGACTATTACATATTTATAGATAATGCATATTGCAGATTTGTATGAATTGCAATCTGAAAGATATTCCAGTTGATACTAGACTTAATGTCCTAAGGCCCTATGATGGCGTCTCTAAGTCTCCATTACGTTCCGTTTTGAGCCTTGTTCACCTCGCTCCAAGTATATCCGGCTCTCTTTGCCTCATTACAACTGCTGCTTGAGGTGATGGTAAGAATCTCTTCGGAGTGTATGGCCTATCCATTTTACATAATCTATCTCGCCAGCGCTCCCAAAGTTGCTTGTTGGAGATATTCCAGTTGAAGTCATGCTGTTTTGTAACCCACCTTATGAATATCTATAATAAAGGGTTATTTTTAATTAAGTTTTAAAACCTCGAAAGGTCGGGGTTACGCAATTCAATTGCGTAGTTTTGTTTACATTAGAAGCACTGTACGGCCGCGTTACGATACGCGACCTCTGTGAATGTAAGCAGTTATCAATCAATATTATTGCAGTGTTTTTAGTTAATAAAAAAATAAATATGTATTTCAAAGCTGATCCAGGTTTTTGTATAGCATTTTTTTTAATGCTTTCTAGATAATTCCCCGACTATGTAATCGTCGGAACACTACTACCTATTTCTTTTAACAACTTTTTGTATGATCCTTATAGCAAATCCTTTTGTATAGCTTAATAACATTTTGTTTTATTTACGGAAAATATATTCAATATATTACAAACAAAACTTGTTAGTAAAATTGTATGGTATAATGGTTTGTGCTTGGTCTAATCCTTATACCTTAGGAAGTTATAATGAATAATTATTTAATAACATTAATGTCTATATTACTGTACTACACCTTGTCTTTTGTTTTTATAGTCTCTGAGTGCTGACAGATTAATTAACAGTAACGAGATAAAAAACCTTTCATTTTTTTCATTACACGAAATTGATCTCAATGTTTAATTAAAAGTATGTATAATTGGTAATAATACTTTTGCATCAACTAATAACACGGTGTCGGTGATAATATAAGAAATTGTCCAATTAAGCAGTAATGTTCGTAATCGTAAAAATAAATTTATCAAAGTTTAAATCTCAAAGTTGGAAAGCCAAACGAATAAAATGCTAAATAATTAGTGGTTGGAGATTATTTTTTACGTAATTTAAATTTAAATTTCTTGCAGCTGAAGTATTGTATTGACAGATGGCTTGCAGGCCGGTGTTGTAACTGTTTCGTTAAGGAACGCGTAGTATATCGGGTTCGATTCCAATAGTCAATGTTTGGCATGGCAAAAACAGCATTTTCACAATCACAAGCTACCAGAAATAGTAATTAGATGAGCAATATTCTTGTCAGTCGTATGCCTGGGTCATTTACAGTGACTTGCGAGGTCCCTTAAGAAGAAAATTTTACTTAGATCATTTTTATCATATAATATTAAAAAAAAATTGTAATTAATACAGTCCTAATATTTGTCATTTTTAAAATAAGGTTGCTGTTGATTATCAACGAAATATGGTTTAGGTTAGTATATCTGTTAGACTATCTAAAGTTACTCTTTTTGGGAAAAAGGATTCTTTAATAAAACCCCAGAGGTGACACTAGTTTCAGACAGGATTCTTCTAATTAATTTGCGATATTTGTTTTAAAATAAGTGTTGTTTGCCATAGTCATTTTGTTTGATGATTTGCTATTTGAAAAGAGTACCGAGAGTTTTTTACGCCGGCTTCTCTCGGTCAACATCCTCTTCTCTGTATCTTATATTCCATAAAAAACATATTTATCTTATTTTTGAACAAAACATAACATAAAAAACAAACGAAATTAAATATAAATTTAACGGTTATAAACACGAATTCACGTAACACAGGGTTTCGAGTGCTTTAAAGCTTTCATCTCTGACCACAAAAGCTTTGTTTAATATGTGTTCACATAATTTTACAATACCCACATAATGACTTCATCAAATTCATATTTTAACCGAAACCAACAAATCGACTTAATATTTAGAAATGTCGTGAGTTGTTGCTTCGTGATTATATTTGAGATTTGACCTCAATCAAAAATAAGTCGTGCATTTCCCGTCCTGGATGTTCGAGCCATGTAAAACGATTTGGTATTAAGAAAGTTAAACGAAAGTGTGCACCGAATACATTAACCGTATAACTAGTTGTTCCCTGCGGTTTTACTTATAAGTCTGTCGTTGAGTAGAGTAAAGAGTTCGTCAATTAATGAACAGCAAAAAAAATCAACGAAAACCAGTCCCTTAGATCGATCTTCTGCGATCGTGCTAGCGCGTTCAACTTAACCATTAAACTAACTTTTAATAAATTTTTCTCCTGCTACTATTGATTGTAGCTTTAAAACCAGTGACCGTTTTGGCGGGTTTTATTCAGCCTTAGGAGTTAAATGAGATACTATACATTGCTCAAGTGTATGCGCCTTCATGAGGGCATTCTGAATTCCATAAAATACGGACCGAAAGCTCAGCATACTCAAAATATATGGTGTATTCAAAGGCCAATTCCAAAATTTGATTATAAAGAAAGTTAGCGTGTGAACTATGTGCATTGAAAATATTTAATTAAAGTGATATACTTGCATGTACCGGCAGCAATTATTTATACTTTCAATAACAATATCCTTAATTCATCATTCAGTGAAAATTAAGTTGTCCAGATCATTTAGCCGATATAAACAACACTTTCTTACGAACCGGAAACATTTTTACACACATTTTTATAGCTATAATTTTAAACCTAGAAGTAAAAGTAGTATTGTTATAATTTGGTCCATGGTGAGTCTTCATAATCTGAACCAACATAAACAAAACCATATACATATGTGGTCAGCTAACAAATAAACACCTTAACTTACATATTTAAATAGACACTTAGGGTGAGATCTATAGTGCGCACTTGGACTTTGCTCAGACTTACCTTACGAAAAACTTTGCTTAGTGTACACTAAGGTTAAACTATGATTTCGTATTTATAGACATTTTAACGGTGAGATTAAGCTAAGCCCAAGCTAAGACAGCAAATGTCAAAATACAAATTGATGTTTCATTTCATGCAATACTTTGTTTATTATCCTTTAAAAAAGTAAACAATAACAAATATTTAAACATCTAAAACGGTACACATATATCTTCAATTTATTGTTATTTATGTATTCATTTATTTTATTATTGCAATAACTAGAAATTTACGAATAACCTTTAGAAAATGTATTAATTATTTAAAGATGACAATAATTTTATTACGTAGAACGGATCGAAATGTTTTGACAACAGCAACAGAGCACTTGTATCAACTATCAACAATTGAAAATTTTAAACCACTTTTTCTCTTTTCTGTTTCTGTTTGTATGAGCTTATAAATATTAAATTGATCGTACACGTTACACGTATACCTACTTAAGACCTACGCATTCCCGAAGCACTGTGAAGTTTTGTGATTTGGCTTTGTTACATGGACCGCTTGGAAATATCAATATCGAAAGTGACATGATGGAGAGAGAGAGTTCTATCTTCAATAGAAAACATTGAAAGGGTAGGAACTGCAGCCGATATGAATCCACGAATGCCTTAAGTGTTGTATATGTTCGGAACTAATAAAACCAAAATCCTTCCATCCAGCCCTGCGATTCTGTAACTCACTGTTATTCCGTGAGTCCACTACGCACTAACAGCGCTCCCTTCGTCACTCACGTAATATTTGGAATCTCATGGTATTCTGTTAAGAAATTTTACATTACGTCTTGATAAGTGAAGGGAGTGAACCTAGTGAGTTGTTGTCTATTAATATCGTAACAATTGACTCATTTTATTTATAAAAAGAGTTAATTGTCAAAATTTTCATCATACATATGCAAAATATTTTTAATAAAACAAAATGGTCGACGTTTGAAATAAAATGAAGAATATTAAAAAAAAGATAAACTGTGAAAATATCTCAAAAATGATTTATCTGATGGAAAATAATAGAATAGCGAGGAAAATTATTAAAACCCATCTGGCAATGGGGCCGCTTAAAGGTAAGTAGTGAGTTTATTTATTAGTCAATCGTAAGTTACGTATTTTGTTTATAACTTCCAATAATAATTAAGAGTTTATATTTCGTATTTACCCGACAACTGACCAGCCGTGGTGTATATGAGCGACAGAAACTTAAAAATATTAATTATGTTTCAGCACGAAACAAGGGATACCTAACATCTGGATATATTGTAAAAAAATTCAGAATATTATCTTAACAAAAAGATAAAAGATGATGTCATGCTAAAAGTGATTCTCTCAGCAAATGGGCTACGGATTCAAACAGGATGGATAGGTATCTTAAATTTTCAAAATGTTACTAAAGGTAACCAAGGTTAATACCAATGTTTTCATATAATATTTTGTTGAGTAATTATAAAAAGTGCAAGTGTTGGTACTTTTTAGATGACATGAAACTACTATTGCAACCTTTTTAAGTGATTCAGAGGTCAAACACACTACAACAATATTACCTATGTTTTTACTAACACTCATAAAAACTGAATTCTATTAAAACTATTTTAGAAATATAACTATCATAGTAAATAAATAGGAATAAGTAGTGTCTAGTAAAACAGTTAACAAAGTTTGTTTGTTTGATGGCAAATTTGAAGTCAAATGTATTAGGTTAAATCGAAGCGACATTGTAAAGAATAATGAAATTGTTGGTTAAAAATGTCAAATAAAAAAATATTTTTAGGTTTCCTAACTTCAAATTCCATTCATGAAATATAAGAAGTATTAATTTTAACTGATCAAGTTGAATTTAATTTAATTGTTCAGATTTCAGAATACAAGTATAAATAATCATGTTAGGTATGTTGCATCAAATATATAAGCTTTCAATTGCTCAAATTCATACCATTTCAAGTGATCAACGTTAACTGTGCACGAAATTACTAAGCTTTGTTACCATAAAACTTTAAATAATATTTGGCTTAGTTATAATATTATCAAACATGTTTTTAAGGTACTTTACTTAGAAATACAAAGATATCCCATAAAGTTTTTGTGTGTTTTATGCAAGTTTTTTTACTATTTTCCTTAACTTTACAATAATTAAATTGTTATGCAATATTATTGTGTCAGTACAGTGACCTACCACATCTCCCTATTTACAATTTTAACACATAACTATTGTATTACAGCCATCAGCGGTAGTTGTCAAGAATGAGGAAGAAAATGACCAATTATTGAAATGTTAAGAAGAGATATTAAACCGAGACCACAAATCTATTTTGAATGCAGTTTGGACAACTATGATTTTTATATAATAAATTGTATTACCGTGTTTAAGATAATTGTGTACTTCATAATAATTTTTTTTTGTATCTAATAATATTGTTATATTAATAAAATGATTAATTAAATCTACCACTTATTTAATGACTGCCTATAGAAAACGTAGTAACCGAGTTAAATACATAACTAAGCCAAAATGAAAAATTTATAAGCCATGTTACTTTATAGGTGAATAAAAGAACAATATACAAATAATTTACACATTTTATTTAATGATTATAGTAAACTTTTAACACAATACAAAATAACTTTCAGTAAAACAAACTTAAGTATAATAAAAACTAATTAAAACCCAGCCTCACAGAGCTAATCAATAACATCTACTTTATTTTGTAGACAAATATATTAATTTTAATATATTTTCTAATTAGTTTGTAAAAAGTAATAGTTATGAACGATAAATTTAAAAAAGCTTAATAAGTACTTAAACCATCATGTATGTAATGATGGTATTTCATACTTGTGTAAAGCAGAATAATGTTTTTATCCAAAACCTTAATGTTATATCAATATATTTTATAAAAATATAGGAACTGAAATTGTACTGTGTTATCATTTATTATAAATTGAAGGATAAGTAGTAGAAATTCAATAATTTGAAAATGTCTGCACTATTGTCTTTTTATATCCAGGGGCCTTGTCGTATGATACAAATGTAATATTCTTCTTCTTCAAAGGCAGAATGTATTTTTCTATCAGAAATTTTGAACATTTGGTGATCTCTGAAATTATTAGATTTATAATTTTAGTATAGTAGAAAAATACAAATATAGGTATAACAAAATTTACCTATCTTAACTTATTTATCGTTTTCTGTTCGACTTATCTCTGCTGGAGACAAGACATGATCAAGACTGCATCGAAAAATTGGTTCTAGGATCAAAATGATATTTTTAATGCTAAAATAATCAAAATGTTTACCTTAGATCTTCTATTTACTAGACTCTTCGTTCATCTCAGCAGCATATGTTCTAGGTTTAGTCAATACCATATAATTTCTTGAGTATTGGAAAAAAGCGATAGTAACCAACGCCGAGAAACCAATTGGTCGTTTCGTGCCTACATTTTCTTCGCCATTTATAGATATTATATTAAGTATTTTTTAATGGTTTACATCATTTATTTCTTGAAATAGAGGTTTAAACTTTAAAAGTGGAAACGGGCCTTCTGTAACAATAACAAAGTTCAATTTCACGAAGCTTAATGTTTATATATATAATTTTTTTCGTAAAATAATGCTGTATTGATAAATATTATTTTATAAACTTACCCCAAGATACATATAGATTGTCCTATGTAAGAATATTTTCACATAAAACAAGTTTTAACTTCGCTAAAAATGGCTAACTCACTCGTAAATGACGATTTCAGCGAGGGAAGAGCAACTTTTAATTTGACGTACAAAATGAACGTTTAAGTGAGATGAGATGTCAAATGGTATGTATCAGAATACCAAATACCAACAATTTTGGAGCGTAAGTGTAGCAGTGCCAAATTTTAGTTCCAAATGTGAACAATCTCACTTGAGCGGCGCTTTTGTCGCGGTTATTGTTTATCAGAATACCAAATTGTAATATGACACCGAAACGAACGATTTGACAGCAAAAATCAGCGCTGAGGGTGAGTGAAGTGAGTTACAGAATCGCAGGGCTGTACGGTGAGAATGAATTCAAAAGAAGGAACCGTATTTTGAAACGGGTTGGGTTTTAAATATCACTTCCCTTTTTTGACGATACTAATTATCTAGGAGTGTCCGGGGGACCTTCATTGGAACACCTCCAAGTGAGTTTTGCTCCGGATACGCGTCTAAATATTTGTATAAAAAATTTAAAGTTTTGTGTAATGTATTAAAATTTGTAAACAATACGCCATTTTCTACTTTTCTATTGGTTATAAGTGATGTGACGTTCACTTAAAAAAATCGTGTTTTTAATTTATCGATTGTTAATAATCGTTTTATTTATTTATCGATTATTTCCTCATTTTGGAAATTTAAAGTTATAGAATAATCAACATTGAAATTAACCTAATTTCGTGTTGATAGATTATAGGGTTCCAAAATTTTTTGAAATTATCGATACCTACTCGTCTGTATTTTTTAATTAGTACTTGTATTTCATTGTTTGCAACTTTCTATATTATTTAATTTTTACTAGAATAAAGTGTTTACTTTAATATCCAAAATGTACCCAAAACCGAATCAGAGCACCCCACTATCCACGTGGTCTTGTCTGTCTTACCCCTAGAGTGTATATAAATAATCGGAGGCGCGGAGGAAGAGGCAAGGGTGGAGGGGCTGCATTTCCCGTAGCGCCGGAGCTGTCCACAAAAAAAAATATTATTTAGATTGGTTAGGTTAGAGTTAGTATATGAATATTTGGTCGCCGAAGGCGACCAGGACGCCGAGAAGCCGAGGCTTGAATAAACAATTACTATTTAGATCGAAGCTGTCCACAAAAACAAATATTATTTAGATTGGTTAGGTTAGAGTTAGTATATGAATATTTGGTCGCCGAAGGCGACCAGGACGCCGAGAAACTGAGGCTTGAATAAACAATTACTATTTAGATCGGAGCTGTCCACAAAAACAAATATTATTTAGATTGGTTAGGTTAGAGTTAGTATATGAATATTTGGTCGCCGAAGGCGACCAGGACGCCGAGAAACTGAGGCTTGAATAAACAATTACTATTTAGATCGGAGCTGTCCACAAAAACAAATATTATTTAGATTGGTTAGGTTAGAGTTAGTATATGAATATTTGGTCGCCGAAGGCGACCAGGACGCCGAGAAACTGAGGCTTGAATAAACAATTACTATTTAGATCGGAGCTGTCCACAAAAACAAATATTATTTAGATTGGTTAGGTTAGAGTTAGTATATGAATATTTGGTCGCCGAAGGCGACCAGGACGCCGAGAAGCCGAGGCTTGAATAAACAATTACTATTTAGATCGGAGCTGTCCACAAAAACAAATATTATTTAGATTGGTTAGGTTAGAGTTAGTATATGAATATTTGGTCGCCGAATTTTCAATTATTTTTAATATTAAAATCGAATACAAAAATCGATTTTCACTTTAAAAAAAATCGATTATTTTTCACATCCCTATTAATTTTATAAACTTAATCGGCCATTTTGAATGTGGTTTATGCTAGACTAGCGGTAATTAGTTTTACAGTGCAGTTTACTTTATAAATCTGTTTCTTTTTTATTTTCACGTGAAAGTGCGGTTCTGGAGCAAAACTCACTTGGAGGTGTTCCAATGAAGGTCCTCCGAGACTCCTAAATAATTAGTATCGTCAAAAAAGTGCGATGGTATTTAAAACTGTTACCTTGTGTTCATAAATATGTATGGTTTTTCAAGTTGATATATTATACCTCTTCTCAAATGATTTTAAATACATATGTTGAAGACTTTGGTCTTCTGACATTCAGAAACATAACATATATGTGACTAATAATAATTTATTGACATTACAGATGGTGTGTGGTGATCTGAACAGCATAAGCCAATCTACAGTCTGTTTAATTCTAGATTAATAACTAATCTTCCTAGATTTGTAAATTTTCCAAGAAATATGAACACAGCCAAAACGAAGTTTGAAGAATTAGGAAGATCTAATACTCACCATGGCCTAAACAGTATAATCAGAGCTATTGACTGCACCCATATAAAAATTAATAGACCCAAAGGTATCGCTCACTCTGAAGCATACAGAAATAAAAAAGGGTATTTTTCTGTAAATGTTCAAGCAATAATAGGGCCTGATATGGAAATATTTGCTATAGTGACTAGGTGGCCTGACAGTTCACACGACAGCAGGATATTTAGAAAATGCCTGTTTTAGTAGGTGACAGCGGTTATCCAGCACTTAACTTCATGTTAACAACACTTTTAAATCCAATGACAAGAGCTGACAATATTTATAATTATTCTCAAATAAGAACTAGGCATATTTTTTAAAGGTTTTTCGGAGTGTGAAAAAGGAAATTTCCATGTTTACAGCTAGGACTACAGTCAAAATTGACAAATACTAGTTATATATAATTATAGCTTGTGCTGTATGGCATAATATAGGTATACAGAGAGGGGATGCTTATGATGATGGTGATCTTGCTGACAGCAGTTGAGTAACACAGAAACAATGAAAGATCTCCTAGACCTGTATCTAGCATTCCGGCAATCTGTGATTGCACAATTTAACTAGGTAATTTGTTTGGTAATAAAGAATATCAAAACAAAACTTGTTTCATTTTAATCATTTATTTTCTGATTCTTTTTTTAAGTGTAGTACATATTTCTAATACTAATTTATATTTTTGTTGAAGAAATTCTATTTCTAACAGATTTTTTAATTTCATATGTTCCACTCCTATCTCAAATTTTTTAGGGTAGTCAGGTAATAAATGGTAGAAGATTCAGGGAAACGAAAATAACAGATGTGAAGCGAGAGACATCGGTTAGGTTATAGTTTGAATTTCGTTGTCACTATAATATGCCAGGGCTGCCAGGTGACATACAAAATCACACCAGTTATTTTTAAGATTTCTCAAAAATGGGGTTTGAACAATTACATAAATAATATAAATAAACAACAATAAATACCATAATAATGTGTAATTATTTTAATTCATGCATTTCAGAGGTATTTATCAAGATCATTTATAATTTCTTTGAATTCAAATTCTATTTTTCCCAAAGTCTATGGAACTCCGATACAAAATGGCAACACCGTTCATTAAAAACCGACAAAAATAAAAAGTCCAGTAAAAGATATGATGGTAAAGGAAATTTTAGGCCATTATTTTTGTTAGGCTTATAGTCAAAGTTTTTGGTAAGTCGTCGATTTCGTGGACTTGAGGTTAAGCTAAGCCAACACTCGGAGAGATTCGTAGTTTGCTCTATAAATACCGACTGTGTCTTAGCTCGGTAGTTAAGTCAGAGCAAAGTCTAAGTCCGCTCTATAGATCTCACCCTTAAACCAGTGTTTGGTTATAATATTCTATATTCTAACGCCGGTACAAAGTCATTCTTCGTACCTTGGTATTAATATAACAAATAATTGGCGATATCAGGAACGGTAAATTCCTTTTGAATTATTTAAATCACACATGTGACTCAAAGTTATCATGAGTGTAATTTTTATCAAAATTAAAATTTAATAAACATCGCTCTAAGTGACTGTTATGGTTTTATAATAGAAAATAAACACGAGAAAATATTTTTTCTTCGTTTTATTTTGTGGACATTTTTTTATAATCTTCAAGGATTTCTAAATAATTTGCTATAATATACGGAATATACTGCAAGTGGAAGCTTTTTAAACATCTACGGATACAGTACTCGTAATTATGCAGTAACATAATTTTAAAGTTGCTTTTAAAGTAGTTATTTAGACTTTACTGGATTGTTATACGTAGAACGTTTAAAATCAGTGTTGCCAGTGGCAACTTAAAGCTGATTTGGCCCCATTTTTGTTTAAAGTAATTGTGTTTATATTTCTTTTATATGCTAGTACTTTAATCAAATAAACGTTTTTTTACTTAAAAAAATAATAGAAATCACTTTATTTGACGAAAAAACAATTACATTTTGAACTTACATTCTAAAGGTTATAAACACACAATATGCAACGAATCGTTGTGTTCTCACTAAAATTTTGGTTAACCTCGTACATAAAATAATTCTATGTTTAAACTAGGCCTAGCCTGTATCTTAAATGCTAGAACAATACCAAACGTTTAATTTATTTATAAACGTGTATGTGAGAATACGATTTTTATATATTACTAGCTGACCGGGCAAACGTCTTTTTGCCATGTATATCATTTATAATAAAAAATAGGGGTTGATCGTAGAGGGGTGAAAGTTAGGGGTTGTATGTATTTTTTAATGCTGTATCATAAAAAAATAGAAATTAAAAATTTTGTCTAAAAAATAAAAAAAAAAATTGAGGGGTGGACCACCCTTATTATTTAGGGGTGTGAAAAATAGATGTTAGCCGATTCTCAGACCTACCCAATGTGCTTACCAAATTTCAGAGGAATCGGTCAAGCCGTTTCGGAGGAGTATGCAGACTAACATTGTGACACGAGAATTTTATATATAAGATTTTGTTCTGTATATGTATTTTTATATAGACTAGATTCCCTATATATTGTAAGTAAAACAAGCATAATATGTAATTGTTTGATTGCAGACACCGGAGGTCGTTAAACAGCGTGTTGAACAAATTGCTGGAGTTTCTACAACTACCATAAGAAATCTTGTATATCATCGCTTTTACTTTTCCAAAAAAGAGAAAACCGGAAATTCAAAACCTTTATACACCGATTATTAAATATGAACAAACCTTATAACTTAAAATTACTGTGATTGATATGAGAAATGGATAAACATCTATCTAAATCGAGAAGAGAAAACTTAAAACAATGAACTAACGATGTTAAGAACAACGAACTGTTATGTAATATGCACTCACACCAAATGAAGATTAACGAGAAAAAACAATGCCCATTTATAGATATGCAATTGAAAGTAAAAACTTATTGAGCGTTAAGAATTTGCGCATGATTGCAATGTGTATATCAAAGGTCATCTAGGCTTTTTGGAATGAAATGAAGGAATGCAATGAACAATAGGTAAACCAGCGGATGGCGGGTAAGTTATACAATTTTTTTTGATATTTACTTAAACTTGTAACATGTCATGGCAAAGACAATTCTGCGTGTCTTTCATTGATAATTTTCCTTTATAGACATCTGTCGATTTTGGATTAGGCCAGTATGCTTACAATGTATTCCTATATATAGACGTAAGAAAATTTATAAGCTGCAAGCACAAAAATAAGATATATTCACCACAGACAAAAACCTTTTTAAACAAGAAAAAAGACATAACTATAGACAACTATACAAGGAACATGATTTTTCATAGTTCTCCCATCTTGGACAAACTATAAAAATAACCGTTTCAGTTACTTGTTTTTAGAGTGTTTGATACTTATAGCAAAAAAATAATCTATGATGTTTTCGTAATAAAAGGCATACAGAAAATACGTTTTTCCGTCGATATGTTAATTGCAAACACCATAGAAAATTAACTTGTGCTTTGAATCACATGTTTAACTTACACACACACATTTTCATCATCACACTGACCAATAACCTTTATATTGTCCGAATCATTACAGAGTAAAATCAGTATCGGCTTCCTACTTCACAATTAAGTTATTATGTCTTTGAATTCGTTCCGCCTTTGTTGCTTCCATACTTATCGTAAATAACTATCTTTCGTTCAATGACGCTTTGATACGGTTTAATTACATAGGTACTGTTATATAATGCCATCACGATTATTAACATTATAACTTGGTTGATTAAAAATATGCTTTCAATAAATTTTCGTGTAGACATTCAAAGATTACACAATAAACTGTTTTTCACTGAATTTAAATAGAATATAAAATACATAAGAGGGTATATATGTATAATTCTACTGTGTGACATACACACAATGTCACTGAACTCCTCTAAAGCGGCTGGACCGATTTGAATAAAAAAAATTGAATGCGTTTGGGTAGTGCCCTGGATGGTTTAGATACACAAATCATCCTGGCAGATAGCGCTGCAGTCGGTATCTATGTTATTTTTCTATACAGCAAATAAACAGCTAGTATATATATAAATCTTCTAAGCATGTGTTCGTAATTAATATCCTAAACGGCCGGACAGATTTTGATGAATTTTTTTTATGTGTTCGAGAATGATTTACGTTATTAGATATTTTTCATTATTTTTTTGTATTAAAGACGTGTGTACAGGGCAACGGCTGTTGGATCCGCTAGTATATATACAGGGTGGCCAAAAAGTCGTGGATCAAACGCAAATAGGGGATAGATGAGGTCATCAGCGGCAAAAAAATGTTCTACGGGAGGTCTCTAAGGTCAACCCCTGCAGAGTTATGATTTATTTTGGTTTTTATATGAAAATTGACTTTTTTTACTAATTCTTCTTAAAATTCGAAAATATCTACATCCTGTACCTTTCTCATAATATCCACTAGATTGGTACTGATCAGTTCTTGCGTTAGACATACTATTTATAGTTGTTTACTGAGTGTATTCAAGATAATATTAAGTGATACAATATAACATTTTTTCAAATCATAAATTTTTCTTTACTTCGGACCCCACTGTGAAAAAAAATTTCTCTACCGAAAAGTGACCCTGTATTACAAGTTTTGGCGCATTTCATAGGGATTCTGAAAAGGTATTACACATGGCAATGAGTGGCACAAATATCTTTCTAGGTCGAAAAAACAACAACGATTCGGGCTTATGATACATTATTTACCTACCTGTGACCAGTGCTGTGTGAATCGGACTAGATTCAAAAAATTGGACAGATGGCTGGAGGGTTATGTAGGAATTTGATTAGACGGTGCAGATTAATTATTATGGTCAGAGGCAGGAGTTTTGAGCATTTATTGTAAAATGTTTTGTTTCCTACGAACAACCTATGAGAAATAATTGTTTTAATACAATTATTTCACACTTGTTGTTGTTGTAATTCTTCCTAGAAAGATATTAGGGCGACTCATGGCCATGTGTAATACCCTTTTCAGAATCCCTATAAAATGCGCCAAAACTTGTAATACAGGGTCACTTTTCGGTAGAGTAATTTTTTTTCACAGTGGGGTCCGAAGTAAACAAAAAGTTATGATTTGAAAAAATGTTATATCGTTTAACTTAATATTATCTTCAATACACTCAATAAGCAACTACAAATAGTATGTCAAACGCAAGAACTCATCAGTACCAATCTAGTGGATATTATGGAAAAGATATAGAATGAAGATATTTTCGAATTTTAATAATAATTAGTTTAAAAAAGTCAATTTTCATATAAAAACCAAAATAAATCATAACTCTGGCGGGGTTGACCTTAGAGACCTCCCGTGGAACAATTTTTTGCCGCTGATGACCTCATCTACCCCCTATTTGCGTTTGATCCACGACTTTTTGGCCACCCTGTATAATACGCTATTTATTTAACTGTTATTTATTATCTCTCCTAAAATTCTTGGTCCCAAAGGATTAATTATAAATGGGCTTCGAAACTATTACATTTTGAGAATATAACGTAAATGTGAATAGTGGGTCGTGTGTATTCTCCCGGTTACATCTTTTAATATGACTCAGAATCTTACCCGTAACTCAATAGCTCTCTCTTAGCAAGTATTCCCTTGAAAATCACTTCAAAATAATAAGGCCGCCAGTTATTACAATAGTTACTGTTCTTTATGTTACGTTTTTTACGTGCAAAAAAAGTGTAAAAAAACATTAAATGTTTAATGTTTAAAGAACTTTATTTCTCATTACAAAAAAATATGTATTTTTATTTACATGATAAACTTCATACGAACGAGATACACATCGCCATCCACATACAATTTTAGTCTACTAGGCTCATTCTGATATCTATCTTTAATGCCCTTTTGAAATGGTTAAAAAAATACTAATTTCGACGGTAATTGATTAAATAATTGCACACCCTCATACTTAATAGACTTCTTCAAATAATTTGTACGCGGCTTCGGCAAGATTAGCAAATAATAGATATTTTGAATATTTTATTTGCTTGCTCACTACAAAAGACATTATAATACACAAAATAGTGCTTATGCATGATTGAGGCTAGAAATTTTTCCCACCATTCATGCCACTCATAACGATGTCACTTTGTTTTCTGTTTATAACGATTTAATATACTGGTAGATTTAACAGTTTTAAATATATTTTAATTATTCACGCACTTGATTATATTTTCTATTTCGATCCGTTAACGTTTAACGAATTATCTCCGCATTATAACCATGGTTTTTATAAAATTTGAGATAACCATTGTTTTGACGAGACAAAATACATATACAATATATGTTGTAGGAAAAAACAATGCAAAATATTTTCGAATATTGACAAAAACAACGCAAAGAGGCAGAAGATTTACTTTAAATCGTTTAAACTGGTTTCGTTTAAAATTAAAGTTACTGTATTTAAAACCAAAAAGTCAAAATCATTTATTCATATAGGTAAAATGCTTCTAATTTTACATTTACTGCCAGTTCTCAAATCAAGGACGCAGAACGGAAGAGAAGAACTGGC
The DNA here is from genome assembly GCA_963693345.1 of Pieris melete. Classification (NCBI taxonomy): domain Eukaryota; kingdom Metazoa; phylum Arthropoda; class Insecta; order Lepidoptera; family Pieridae; genus Pieris; species Pieris melete. The sequence goes on along the minus strand of CAVNZK010000032.1, from coordinate 309,872 downwards.
AATTAACTCTCCGACACTCTTTTTAATCGCCAAGTCTTTTGTTTTACACAACGTTTGTAAGGAGCTGCAACCATTACACCATGTACCACATTTACACAAAATACTTTTATGAAATGTCCGCGATATCTCTGACAACTAAATGTCGCGAGGTATGTTAATAATATATTATCACGATATATCTACATATCACGTGTACAAAATAATAATTGTATATGTGTAAGTAAGATATAAGAACTCGAAAAGGCATCATTTCGGGCCAGTTAGTACGTATGGAAATACTAAACAGGTACAATTATACCTAGATACTCTCAGTTATTTGTTATCAGTTAATGCCTTGATACACTCTCTCGGCTCTCCGTTCACTCTCAATATGAACCCGATGGGACGGCATTCTCACGAAGAGAGTGTACATACAAACGTTTGCCAGGACTAATCAAATGTGCTTTCTAGGAATTTCCGTTCTTTTAGGAACGTTCCTTTCTTTTTTTTATAATGTACGATTTGTTTGTTCTGCGGCGATAACAACATATTATTATTGGTTATACATTTGTTCGACGTCCTGGCAGACTGAAAAGCTATGTTCTATACTATACAAATATCAACTATGTACATAGTATTAATAAAAAAGTCATAATACAATTATTAATTTTATTTTGATATCTGTAAATCCATTTCTATGCTTTTTTTACATTACAATTTTTACTTAAGGCTCTGACGCATTGTACGTATATTCTTACATTATTATACATATATAATTTGTCATATTCTTAGCAACCTAATATTTTTATTTTATATAGCTTATTTTTAAATAGTTGCAATACGATGTACATTACTAACCTCTAAAATTTCTCACTAAGTGAATGTAATTCTCTGAGAAATAAAGTATCTTTGAACCGTAAGTCCCTCGGAGCTCCAACACGACAAACTCCAAACCTAACAAACAGTGTTAGGGTTTTCACCAGTAGATAGTGTGGTACCTGACGAATGTTTGGGTGTCCAATTGCACGCCTCTGGCAGTGCTCTACTCTCGACATGTCAAAAAACCCAGTCTTTCGAAATTTGAATGACTTTTTTCTCACTAATATAACACTTACAGGATAATATGAGTGCACTAAAATCGAGTTAAATCATCTATCTAGCAGGTATTTTTTATGAACAATTATTTTGTTTAACATAGTAAATAATAATAACATTAAAATCAATCATTCTTGGACGTCCGTCAGTCTGTGTTTATGGATCCATGTATGTGGTCGAAAAATTTATCGTACCAGAATACTTTTTTCTCATAATATAAAGTTATACCCTGGGCTGATTCCTAGGGGGGCGTCCATAAATTACGTGAGGTGTTTTTTAAATTTTCTGTACCTCCCTCCCCTCCTGGTGAGATGTCGTGAGATTTTATTCAACCCCCTCCCCCATCCCCAAATCTCACGTGAGATTTTTCAAAATGTGGGATTCTTACGTAAACGCGTTGGATTGTTATTGTAAAAAGAAAAAAAATTGCTTCTTCCTTTTATTTACGACTAAAACAAAATAAGTGAAATGTTGAGCGTTTAGGTATGGCGTTAGCGGGAAGTTGCAGATATGGCCTTTAGGGTCAACCGTTTTCCTAAGTTTATTTTTTCAATCAGAAAAAAAATTGCGTGATATTTGCCGAGACCCCCCCTCTCCAACGTAAGATTAAATGAGATTTGACTCGACCCCCTCCCCCCCTTAAACGCTTCACGTAATTTATGGACGCCCCCTAGTTAATATTAGCGTTCTAAGTACTGTCGTTTAATTATAATTTGTAAAAAACTAAAATACGACTGTGTATTTTCCTCACCTTAGAGTTATGGCGCCATTATATATTTTTTTTATTATATTATGGTTTTTTTTCAATCATTCATTTTCATTTATTTTTTATTTTAATTTTTTTTTGTTATTTTGTTTTAAAAAACTTGAGTTTTTGTTTTAGATTTTTTTTTTAAATGTGAATGACCGCTATGAGGCGAGCACTTTTGGATTTTCCAAACTATTTTGAAATATATCGATTGTGGTTAAATAGATAGCAAGGAACCTATACGAAAACGCAGACGAAACTGTGAGGTAGCTAGTCGTATTACACAAGACTATGAACCGATTTGTAATGCTTTATAAGCAAACTTCTATATTATTGAACCATGAAGCCCTTAAATAAACAAGAAAACAAAAGATATAAATAGCCACAAAGAAAGTGATGAAAGTGAAGTCATTATGTCATTGTGATTTTATATTTCATACAGTTTTTGTTCTATTAAACTTACATCTTCTAAGGTATAGGTTAAATCAGTTTTGACACTGGCTATTGGTCGCAGGAGATAATTGTATGCGATAATTTAGTTGTCATAACACTGATGAAAACAGGAGAACGAATAAAGGTCCGACAGCTTTATGTTCTTTATAGCTGGTGCCAGCGACTTCGTCTGCTCAGGATTAGTATTTCGAGTAGCTTATATTAGCCTGGTGTAGAAAAACCTACTGAAGATATTGTTTCAATACAATCCGTTCAGTAGTATTTACGTGAAAGAGTAACAAATAGGCAACCCTAAAATGGAAGAATAAAAAAGAAACGCCTACAGAGGGTAAAGTATTAGAAGTGCATAAATAATTAACAAAAACTCAAACTCAAAATAACATATAACACTACCTATAACTAAAATATAGTAAAATCTAAAGAAAAATCAATAATATGTAAAACAAAATTGTAAAAGCTAATCCACGGGTTAATTGAGTCATAATATACGAGTAGTAAGTACTCGTAAGTACTAGTAGCTAATTACGAGGCAGAAGAAAAAGGCAAAAAAGTATTTATTTACCTTATTTTCTTTTAGCAACTTAACATGTTTATCATTATAATCTGCCCCATGGCCCCTACGGGACTTTAAAACCTTGATCGCTGCATATAAAATATATTTTCTCTCAATAGACCATGAAATTGTCACCGGCTCACGTTTAGTACGAAAGCGAGGCAAATCGAGTCACAGATTACGTCTACTGATCAAATCTGTACGGTTGTAATTATGATTATAAATTATTGATTTAATAGACCAAAACAAAATTGCTAGGAATCCAGTCGTTTTTAACGTTTATTAAATAATAAAAACAAGACATTATTTTGTGAAACTTCTTTAGGTGCATGAGGGTAAATTTTTACGGATGAAACGCAATAATAATATCTAATATTAGCGCCACGAAAATGTGCAGCGTTTTTGTCAAAGAAAATGGAGAGAGCGATTGAGACCGTTTGAGACAGAGTGCTGAGTGAGAAAAGGCGAACGTAGCATGAAGCAAATAGTCACGGAGAAAAAAAAAATTATAAGTTTAATTTATAATTTTTCTTAATTTTCGACACTTTTAATATTTTAATGACAATAAAAATTTCTCTCCCTCTAAGTCTCGGAAATCTAAGATTTGTATAAATATGAATAAGACTTAAAACCTGAGGCACAACGGAAGCTCACTGGAGTGAGCGAAGTGCGAAGTAAAGGATGTATATCCAACAATAACGTCAGTAGCTAAGTTCGAAATGTTGTATTTAACCTTTGCGGCTGGAATAACTTCGGTTATATTGTATTGTCGCTTCAACTGTTCAGCGAGAGACCAAGACTTAAAGACCACCAAATTATATATTTTGCACCTAGGAAGATTTTAATAATTCAAGTACTTGTCACTCAATCATAGTGTTGCTTAAATTTAGTATCCAACATTTAGTTTCTGGAATAGAATTCGTAAAGCTAAACTTAATATAATAACTTACAACTCTTACAATAAGGAAAAATCAAAATTTAGGAGAACAATAAATTTCTTGATATAGTAAAAATAAATAGTCCCTATCACAAAAAGCTAAAATTTCAATTAAAAATACAATAACATTCAATAAAATTTAGTAAAAAGTACGTTAGTAACTGAATAGTGAAGCGCCATCTAGCGCAACGCTTGGTAAAATACCGCATTGTATGTAAATAATCATAATGCAACATATCTATTTCTAAAACCAAACAAACCTCATTTATTTCTAAGATCGAAATAAATTAACAAATTCTTGTGCAGTCCCTATTACTGTTTAAAAGCGACATCTCTATTTCAGTATTAACACCAATGTTAAATTTAACACAAGCACATTGTCATAGTTCCTTTGGCTATCACAAGATGGCGGTATTATTGTTTGTAAAATGTATGCGCAGTTCAATGTTATTTAAAAATACATTATTGCAATTATTACTATACAATAGTTATTTGACGCATTTATAATGTTAATCACGTCAGATAGTATTCGTGTATTTTAAAGAATTCGCCTGGTATATTATATTTTTATATGCACATTTTTCATTCGGAAAATTATCTTATAAAAATCACTACTTAGTTCTATAATATTTTTAGTCAAAATTTGCCCATTCATAAGCTGTATTTAAATAAATAATGTTGAATGTATCTGTATTCTTCAGTTGATGCTGTTGAATGTGAGGACTGGTGGACTTTTCCTGTAACCTAAACTGAAGATCCACGAAAGTGGCCAGACCAAAGGCTCTAGTGACTAAAGTTGCGAAGTTGTATATACATTATTGTACTATAATTCGTAGCGATGATTATAATATATAGGTCTAAAGAACGGTGCAACTTACTAATCCGCTTAGCTACGCTGTCTCCACTGTGATTCTGAGACTTAATGTCTGATTAGTTAAGTGCTGATTTCTGTAGGATAGTAAAACGCTTTTTAATCGATATTATATTTACCTGTAACATATATAATAATAAATCCCTTTGCCTCATAATTTTCGTAAAATTAAATGTATTTTTATGTTGTTCACATAAGTGTACATTGTTACCAGGCTGTATGATTAAATGATATTTGGTAAGTAGTAAACAAAGTTAATTTAAGTCTAGCTAAGTATGCGTTATACAAGAAGTAGTACAACATACCGTTGGTAAATGGTCGTTCGACGATCAGTTTGTCTGTAGGCTCAGTTGTTGACGCGTGTGTGTTGTGAACGATTTTAACGGTAAGTAACGGGAACTTATCCTATGGGACTCTTCACTATTTTATTCTATTTATATAGGCGGTTGTAATTTGAGAATATTTCAACTAATTTTCAAAATTTGGTAATAAATAATATAATTAATTCATAATTTTGTGAATGTTATATGTATAATGACAAAGGCTTGCATGATTAATATAAAATCCAAATTAAATTATTTACATTGCTTGTTGTTAGGTTAGGACAGTTAAATATTGTATAATTAACAAAATATACCAGTCTTAATTTTCATTTTCTTTTTAATTTTATATCTGAATTCATAAATCCATTAAATCATAAAATAATAGAAAATGTACTGCACCTATAATAAACGGATTTAGTATATTTATAATGAAGTTGATTAAGAAAAGCTGAATTTAATTCAAAAATAACAAAAGCACTACATTAAAAAAGATATAATCTATAATGTACCTCTATGCGCGCATAACGACAAAAAATCTAGGAATAATATAATAATAATCTTGGTCATACAATTGATAGGTAAATTACATACTTAATTACTAAATATGCCGAGAAATATGTAGTTACAAGTTAAAATGGCTATAAAGTTTCGAAAAATGTAGTAAGAAAATTATGTAAATGCAAGTTTAGCTACATCCTTAACACTTATTATTGCTTGATTATTTTTGATAAGTTATATTACATCAAATTAAAAGTATTTAATTCATGTTAATAACTATTACTATTGATTACAAAAAACTACATTTCACCAGTCAAAACTCGTAATATAAATTTCATCAAATTAACATAAACATTGATTTGAATTTCGAATATGGAAGGCGTAATTTTGTTCTTATATCGGCATCCTTTAGCTTAAATTAGGTTATAGCCAATACAATATCAATAAAACGCAGGTGAAAGTATTAATTCCGATGTCCATCGGTGCAGTATTTCCCGATAGTTCGAGAAATTAAGGTCACTTTCGCTCCGTAACTGATATTCAATTTTACTTTGGATCATATTATATGACCTATATAACATGTATAAGATTGAGCTGCGATTAACAATTTAAATTGTCCATTTCATAATTGAATTACCTTAGGGTAAAAAGCATATAATTTGGATTGTTATTTAATTTATTACATGTTAAGAGTGACTCTCCGTAGTCATAGTTCACTAATATCTGAAAATTCTTGATTAATATCATGAATTACGATCATTATATTCACCATAGATACGCTCCTCTTAGGCTGTTGACATCTGTCAAACGCTCGACTATAAGAAGTTGACTTGACGAATATATTTTCTTATTATTTATGGATTGTGTATGGATTGCGTTTGAAGAAATGCAAGTTTCTTTGATTTCAAATCCAGCATAGATGCGTATTAATTATCATAATAATTACAATATAATGGCCCTATTTTAAGTAAAGTAGTGTTTCGTCTCTCTTTGTCAAATTGTATTTTTGCTAATGAAAATAGACAGATGCACATTTTAGTTAAAATTATATTATTAGACTTGTTTAGGAGATGGGTGAATCTAGATTATTTTCGTGTCGGAAGGCAAGAGAAATATAAATATTTGTTTTTATTTGCATTAAGTAGCGTTTTAAGTTAGGGCACATACCTTTTCAGGAAATATAGTTTTTCCCCAAATAGCGTTTAGATTTGAGGTTTAAGTTTTTTATATTATCTTTATTAACTATAACTGTAAGAAAGAAATTAGATTTTATAAACCACAATACAAACTCGTGCTAAATTCCTCTATCGTTAGCTCGTCACGCTTAACGGAACTATTGGCTGACCTTTAATTTTAAAACAATAGAACAACAATTGTAAAAACTCGATTTAAAGTTTAGAAAGCATTTGTCATAAGATTTCCTGTGTTGAAGCCCTCTTGAATATAATCAGACTCTTTAAATTATTACATGTAAAGTAATTAATATGTGGTTATTTTTTAAACGTCTATAAAAATATGTTTAGCTTTCTTAAAGCTGAAGCCCGCAGTCTGCATGCGTGCGGCCTTTAGTTATTCAATAAAACTTCGATGCAAATATACAGAAATATAGTACAATTTAAATAATTAAATAAAAAGGAGGTCAACTAGCAGCCTTATATCCAGGCAACCACTATGAACCACTATGACATATAGTTATTTAGACGAAACTAATGGAACAAAGCAAAGCAATTAAAACATAATAAGCAAAAAGTGAAAGGGACAATAATAAAAAGGAGACATAAAAAAGAAAAAGTGCACATGAATCACGATAATAAAATAAAAATAAATAAAATCATTTCAGATCAGTCATCTAAAAAGCGTGGGAGAGTATTGACCATAAGTCTTGATAGCAATTAGAATTAACTGTTCTTATTATTAAAACTATGATAATAATATCACATTTGTATGCCTTTTATATGGCTGATTGTGCAGTATTTTTTTTAAAACCAATCAATTTGAATGTACCACTTTCTTTGCAAATATACGGTTTATTATTATTTATTTTGGCTTATATACTAGACCTTAATATTGCCTATGTTACGTAGGGATAATGTAGTACAACAATGATAGAATCCAGTCCATTGATTTTGAGTTTATTCATTACAAAGGAGTCTTTCCTCTTAGCTATTTGCAACGGTTTAATTGACTGGCCTGGCTTTTTGTCTTTTTTACTATTCTACACCCCTTCTTAGTACAAAATAAGGCACACCTAACTATTTTAAATTCCTCGGTCTAATACAAACTCTTTAAGTAGCTCAGTTAATTATCGTATACCATCAGATCATAACACAAATTACCATCGAATATATATATTTAATAACTTAAAAACTCTGATATTCTTTAGATATAATGGCTTTGTTATTTCTCTTTTACATTTAACATATATTAGTAGTAGAATTTTGGTGGACTATTAAAGATTTATTTTTTAATATATGAAGTTACTTCACTTTTGTGAGGTTTATTTGGCACTTTTCTGTCTTACTCTTAGCTGTCTAGCACAGGTTGACTTTAAGAGTTTTTAAGCGACAAAGCCAATCGTGGCACTCAGCCCTTACATTTATTACCGAGTGTAATTTTATTGTATACTTGTAAATGTAAATAATTATAAATTCAGATGTTTATGAAAAATCTATAGTATTTTTAAGCCTCACGTGAATCATGTTGATACGTTTATTAATATTTTTTTATTAAAACGGAAGAGACTTTATTGTAGACATGACGTATGTACTTTAATTTGCTGGGACTATTTATATTTAATGGGATACTGAACCATCTGGTGGCTGCAAAGCAAAACTGTTTCATTTTTATGGCTTACTTGAAGTTGCTGAACTATCCGTCATCCTCCAGGTACATTCTCGGGGTGTGTCATTAACTGGGGCAATGAAACTTTTGTCAGAGCCACGTTTGTTTTCTGCTCTGGTACATGGATGCCCTGGGGCATCTACTATCCAGTTACAGTCCAACATGTGCAGCGATGTTTGTTTAGTCTTGCCCTGGCCCGAAGAACATATGTTTATTGATATTAAAAGATACAAGAACAGTATCCTCATAGGCCAGCAAATATAGATGGGACCATATACGGATAAAAAGATTCATGAAACATGTCTTATAACAGTCATGATGTAACAATAACGGTCACAGCCGAGCGATGGCAACGTTTAATGGTAACTTGTGGTAAATTGTAGTTCTTCGAGGAAATAATGCAGCTGTCACTTAGCCATACTGTTGCGTTTAAATTATATGTTGGTTTGTTAAGTCTAGCGCGTAGAGGAAGTTGCGACAAAACGAAAACTTTTGTAGAACATTAATATTCAAAGAACAGTTAGCATATTAATTAACTGCATGTGAGATTTTTTTTTGGATTTGGATGTTCTTAAATTTAATGAAATTTTCATAGTAGACCGAAGATAATATTCTATTAACTTTGTTTAGTTTAATGAAGAGGAGTGTTGGCCTAGTGGCTTCAGCGTGCGACTCTCATGCCTGAGGTCGTAGGTTCGATCCCCGGCTGTGCATCAATGGCCTTTCTTTCTATGTGCGCACTTTAACATTTGCTCGTACGGTGATGGAAAACGTGAGGAAACCGACAAAAAGTCGACGGCGTGTGTCAGGCACTGGAGGCGGATCACCTACTTGCCTATTGGATTTAAAAATTATAATGAAACAGATTCAGAAATCAAAGGCCAAGACCTAAAGAGGTTCTAGCGCCACTGATTTTTTATTTATATTAAATGGTTAGTTTAATATCATCTCTATTGGTGGTTGGCTAGTTGGAGAAGGTGGTAGCGGTCATGGCGCAACACGGCCATTGTTTTACATACATGAATACTTAACAAATATTAAGTTATATAAGATATAACGTATTCGCTGCATCAACGTTTCTGTTGGCTCGCACGTGTAAACCAATATTAAAATTGACATAAAAAATCATCCCGTATACGATGTTGGAAAACCTGTATGTGATGGAGTGGAAACAAGAACGCATTCCGATACACGCAGCTCTGTTATGTGATTAACATAATACTCTGGCCTGCGGGACCGATAGGTTAACTTATAGTTTCTATAAGTAACGAGTCGTTAAATCTAATGTTTGTTAGCTTTTGTACACACCCCAATTAAATAGTATTAAGTAGTATTAAAAATATATACGTATCTCAGTTGACTAATTGACGTTATTAAATTTTGGTTAATGTTAAATTTGAATGTTTTTCAAAACGTATTTGTAATTTTTTTGGTAGGATTCCAATATTCCTGCATTTCTTATATCTGCATTTATAATATCAAGCTATATTCTTTTTACTTCAGCTGCGGTATTTGCTAATTAACTTAGATTTGTCATGTGAATCCAATTTGTAAACCGACTTTTGATTTGCTATTTTAAAAGAGTACCGAGAGTTTTTACGCCGGCTTTTTCTCTCGGCCTACACCCTCTGTCTTCTTTTCCGATGAGTAGGGATGCCTACAAATTTAAATTTAATGACGTGGAATAAGTGATACATGTATCTTATGTTAATATGGTCGAGTAAATCTCTAAAAAACTCTTTAAAAATATTATGTCAATGAGGAATATATATTGTCCCTCGTTTAGTACGTACGTTTCAATCAAACTTCTTTGACGGATATAGTACATTATTTGCCTTTTGGCATTCGTTAGCGAGTGACTAAATCACGTTAAAAATATGTTAATATGATTAGTATCTAATACACTATAGATACCAATTCGACTGAAGGTCCTTCAAGAAAAGAGCGTGCCAACGCTTAAAAGGGCGGCAACGCATTTGCGAGTCCTCTGACATTTAGAGTGTCCATGGGCGGCGGTATCACTTAACATCAGCTGGGCCAGTTTGCCCCTTATTCTATAAAAAAAAAATGGGTGCGTGTACATATGTACGCGCGTAAGAAGTTATACTTATTTGGCTTTCTTCATTTTTTTTTTAAATATTAAATAAATAATAACAAATATTTAACGTTAATAATGTAATAATATTTAATATTTAGTATATTATTCAATTATTAATTAATATTTAATAATAATTATTATTATTTATTATTTTATTATATTATTATATTATTCATTCAATATTTAATATCTACGTATGTTTTATAACCTTTTAACTATGTAACAATAGGTCTTTGTGAAAAAGCATTGCTAAATTTCTTTGAAAAAATAATAAAAACTCCTTTATTTGTTTAAAAGGTAAATGTCAAATATCATTATGGTCATTCATAATTCTTGGCATACGAACTTCACGCATATCCTATTTCTTTTTACTTGTACGCTATAATCACACTCCCAATTTTGTGTCACAGGTGCGCGCGCATCGTAAAATTTCACTCTCATAAATTTTTCATAACGCGCCTAAAGAAGTATAACTTCAAAAATATATTGCAACAACGCCACCTATCGCCGCGAATTTGCACCACAAACTTCATAAAGCTAAGATATATTTAAAAGAAAAGCTATTTAAGTATGACCACTTACAAGAAATGTCTTTTAAATGATCGGTGAATATTCAAATTTCGAACACCAAATTACCGTTGAGGAAAAGTAAAGTAGGCTAATGAGGCTTCTTTTATTGTGTGACATCCTTATTTGAACTCTGTTCTTGGCCTTAACAAAGAAACTTTCGAAAGGTTAATTGTATCAGACTATAGGGGCGATTCACAGAACTGTATTGAACAAATACTTAGCTGTTAGTGTATAGCTCGGAGGGGGTTTGATTACTCGACAAAAATTTTTTCGGGTCGGTTTGATAAACAGAATAATGACCGAAAGGGATGTCAAGTGCCAACTGCCATAGCTGTAAAATTATTATACTAAATTCTAAATGACGAATGTTTGTGCATATTAAAATTGGCTTTTATTTCATTATATTGTTTTATATATCAGTGGACAACCGGGAATCTTACTTGAGTTGTTCGGATTAGTTAGTTTTATCATCGGACGTCGAGGCAGAATACGAAATTCCATCCGTATCACCTCGACGTCCGCCTTTCCACAATTGAGAGGTTTTCGAGGCAGTTTTTGCCGCGCACCACCACTATGTGGAACCAGCTGCCCACTGAAGTATTTCCGAACCACGACTTAGGGTCCCTCAATAAAAGAACGTAGCAGTTCTTAAAAGCCCGGCAACACACCCGCGAGTCCTCTGGCATTGAGAATGTCCATGGGTGGCGATATCACTTAACATCAGATGAGCCCGTTGGCCCCCTGTTCTATAAAAAAAAAGATATAAGTGGCACGACTGCCCATGGAAGAAGCGTTGCCGGCCTTATAAGGCTTTATGTTTAATTGTGAATTAGTCATGAAGGAAATAATGTATAAAATATTCTACTTGATATAATATACATTATTCTATAATAATGTATAGTATATCCAATATCAAAAGTAAAGTAAAAGTAAAAAAATCATTTAATCATATAGGTAACATAATTTACACTTATGACTCGTCAGTAAAGAAATACATATTATTGCTTCTAATTTTACATTTACTGCCAGTTCTCAAATCAAGGGCGTAGAACGGGAGAGAAGAACTGGCAATAAACTCTCCGCCACTCTTTTTAATCGCCATTTTTTTTTGAAAGGAATTAATACTTAGATGTAATATTAAAATTAAATTTATTTACAAATATTAATTTGCCATATTCATAAAAAGTAGATGACGCCGAAGCACAATGATGTACTTAAGTTACATTCAGTACGCTTCTTTGTTTTTCTTCATTACTAGCGGTTTATTTGTTACAGTTAAGATTATTTATATAGCTTATAGAACGGTTCCAACGTTCTATTAGCTACCGCATGGTAAATTATAAATAATTAAAATAACTTTATTTTTTTTACATTGTTTAATGTAAGTTTGATATCTTTAATTCCAACATACAAATATACAGTATTTAGTGAGTGTATAACTTAAAATTAATGGATTGAAAAACTTCTAGAGAATATTACGTTTATATTAGGGATGTTATGGAGCTCCGTAACCGTAACCGAAACAATCGGATATCCGAAATAAATATATATCCGTAACCGTATCCGTATCCGTTTCACAACTTTCGGATAGTTTCGGATAAGGGCGGAGTCCAAAATCTAGATAATACTACATGTTTCGACAGGTTCTTGTTAATGGTTTCATTACTCGAAAAAAATAATTAAAAAGAAAACATTTAATATGTTATACATAGGTTATAAGTTAATATGTGCAGTGTATAAAGCTAAATGTTTTTGTAAATCTATTAAATTTATTGCACTTTTATTTTAATAGATAAATCTGAGGAAGTTTATAATAATTACTTAGCTATATGACCGATTAGAATACCAACTGATAACCTTAACTAGATAAAACCTATATATAAAACTAAATTATTACATACTATTTGTGTTTATATTTTACTTCAATCAAATAACCGTAACCGAAACTATCCGAAACTAACGGATAATCCGAAATAATTAAATATCCGTAACCGTAACCGAAACCGATATCATTTTATTCCTATATCCATATCCGTATCCAGATCCGAAATAACATATCCATAACATCTTTAGTTTATATACGGATTTGGGCGGCATATTTAACACTAAATTTGTCACAAAGATCAATAGGTTTATTTTAAACTACGCGATGACGACCCAATGAGATCTTTATAATACTTATTTAATTCATTCATATTCATGTAAGTAAACATAACATTGATATACAGTATTTCTTAACCTACATAGTAATAATAATAATAATCAAAAATTAATGAATAGAAAATTAAAACAAATTTAAAAAATTTGGTCCCGTTGTCAGTGTAACGCTGGCAGCATTTCGTCGCTGTATTTCGATACTTATTCATTGATTAGCGCCTGTGCACTTGAACCCTACGGCCCAAGAGACAAGAGACAAGAGACCCTCTGTCTTCTTTTCCGCTGTGTATACAAATTCAAATTTAATGACATGGAATAAGTGATACATGTATCTTATGTTCCATAATAAACATATTTTATTTTATTTTAACAATTTTCCCGATATTGAACCGTCTCAATTATCATTGTCCGTCGTTTAATGCGTGGATAGGTCCTAAATAAAGTTTGTAATACAAAAAGCAAAATACCTCCAAAAATAAATATTTAGGTCCATAAGGATTTAAAGTAACGGAAAAGTAAACGGGTTGTTATCTAGGTCAGTAATGCGGTGTTTACGAAGTTCTGTGTCATGGACGAGAGGGCATTCACCTCTAGTGACGTCGTTCTAATCGACAACTTTATAGCAAATACGTAAAATTATATATATTTCTCCTGCAAGGAAGCGGAAAGAAATGTATTATTATTGTTATTATAACACTAGTAAAATGTTATGCAAGTAACGTACAACTATTAGACGAAACCAATTTGAATAAACCCTTAATTTAATCTAAATATATAATAATTATAAAAGTTAAATGGCTTGAAATAATCATACACCGCCGCCCATGGATACTGACATTGACAGAAGGCTGGCAAGTGCGTTGCCGGGCTTTTAAGAACGTTATTTTCTTGAGGGACCCTAAGTCGTGGCTCGGAAGTAGTTTGGTGAGCAGCTGGTTCCACATAGTGGTGGTGCGCGGCAAAAACTGCCTTAAGAAACGCTTAGTTATGGAACGATGAAGGTCGAGGTGATACGGATGCTATTTTGTATTCTGTCTAGACGATGATGAAACTCAGCTGTAGGTATTAGTTTTCTCTGAAAACTCTCCATGGTAAATGCGGTAGAAGATGCCGAGAGACTCCATTTCGGCATCAGTACTTTGGCGGAGGATGGGTATGGTCTGCTTTACACTTGACCACTAATAATATATATCATCAACAGAAAATAACCACTTGGGGTCGATATCTTTAAAATTACACTGCTTTGTGCATCGCCTACAGCTAAACAGTTATTTAAAATACTAGATAGTATATTTAGATAGCTGTAGACTTTTTATAGAGTTTGTATCTTCCTCTAGAATAACTACATACTAATGAAAACCGCATCAAAATCCGTTATTAAGTTCTAAAGGTCTGACCGTACAGCATACAAAAATACAAATATTTATTCTTGAAAATATTTATTTAATAATTTCTAAGTAAAATGAGAAATCGTATTGAAATATGTACAAAGGAATTTATTATGCGTTGCACGTAGAAAAATATGCAGATAAAATACAAAGTTGTCGTGACAAAGAAAGTGTGTGAATCAGTGGGTATTTCTTTGAAAAAAATATAACCACAGGAATGTATAGGAGCATTAAAACTGAGAGAAAAATAACACCTGCTTAATTTTCCAAGTTAATTGTGTTAGTGTTAGTTATAAACACAAGTTAAAGTAGATTATTATTATAGTTTTAAAAAATATGTTTTATTCTTATTATTATTATAAAATACTAAATTAGCATTAAATCTTTACTCAGAACTAAGCTTTTTTATTTAAGCCTTTAGTGAGTTTCATTAAACTATGTAACCAGAGTATTTATAATTTACATTTAAAAGTCTTAATTATGAAATAAATATTAAGAGATATTAATAAGTATGAGAGCAAAAGAAATTTAAGATTATTCTCAAGAGTGGTTTATATAGGTAAATGTATTAAGATCCGTGCATTTTCCCATATTTACTAATTCTATTAGGAATCTCACAGCTTGTTATTTTATTACCACGTAACGGTAAAGGTATTTGTACGAGATCAGGTTTTGTTGCCTATTCCGGTTTTTTCTTATTTATCAACAGTAATTCTAGAGTTCACCTCGGATGTGAAATGTCTATATTTCTTGATACAATAAGACATCAAGATAAGGCTAAACTAACGCTAAGAAGTATGTGCATACAAAAATAATCAAATATGTTTTACGTTGCCTAAACATGCTAATATTTTTCGTAATTTTAATAGTTTTGAAACCCTGAAATTACTATTACCCTATTAGGAACTGCTCGAGCGGTCCATGTATTGCGAATATGAATTTAGTATGGAAACTGCAGATCGCCGCACCGTGCGGCGACCGCATGTTGCAGTCAAGACCGACTGCAGTCCGTCTATGGCTCGCTTTATTATACGTATTTATGTTTTGTTATGTGGTAGCATTAACTTATATTATTTTCTTTGTTCCAGGTATTGCGCGGTGTCAACAATGACGCGACGAAAAAGTGATTTTAAGAGAACTTTAGTTTTAGTTGTATTTGTGTGTCCGTTTGTGTTTTCGCGACCTCAAGAATCGTTAACCACTTCGATTAGTAATGCTGAGACGACAGAGTCACCGTTAAGGTATAGATTTAGGGTTGATAGTTCTAGAGCATTAGATAAGGTACATAAATCAGGTAATTTTTACAATACGAGTTTTTTACAGTACATAGCAGCGTTTATTATAGATAAATTTCCAGGGCTTACCCAAACCAATAGAACAAATAGATTATTACGCAAATCATTTAAAACAAAACAAAATCGGATAAAATCTAATTCTGTTAAAAAACCCGCCACTCCAAAAACAATAAAACCAGTAATTAAAAGAGTTATAACAAAATGGACTGATAATGTAAAAGATGATAATTTAGAGTTTTCTCGAGAAGATGAAGATTATAAGTCGGATAGCATAATCCACAATTATTATACAAGTACAGAAATTAATGACGATATAAATGCACACATATCAGATAAACGATACTCACACAACTATCCTCAATCGCAATACTCTGAAGAGACCCATTTTAGTACCTTTCAAGTTATTGATAAGCATCCATACGCTTCCCCAACTAGACCATCATTTATATATAGTAAACCCACACCTACTCCTATTATAACAAATGTCGGCTATCCACCTCCTTGGCATGATCGCTTTCATAGTACAAAAAAACCAAGCACTGTAAAACCTATAAAGTATACTAAACCCCCTTACAATAATTACCCAAATTATCCTAATAACTTTGAAGTCACAACGTTTCCTCCAACCACAGGTTACACGGATAGAATAGTTATAAGACCTGAAGAATATGCTGCAACTTCTAATGACTGTCCAACAATATTTCTTACACTTAACAACACTTTCCAGGGCCAGGGCAAAGAAGCTTGTCCTGATTTGAATATCGCTGTTAATACAAATGTTGTAAACAAGAACGTTGTTGTAGAATCAGACGAAGATACGGATAGCACGTTAACTGATATATTTGGATTACCAGATGGTAACTCTGAAAGTGAAGAATCTTCAAATAATTATTCTGACGAAAACGAAGAAGATGAAAGTGCGGCCATTGAGAGTCTAGAGTTATCAAATTATAATGCAGCTAATGATGCTATACAAGCAGAATCTGCTGAATCTGCAAACTTTGCACAACAGATTTCTCCTATATCTGCGTTGTCTCGTCCAACAAAATACGACGAAGACGATGGATTTGGTTTGTCATCTATAATAAGTTTCTTTCGCCCTGCAATAAGTGCATTCAGTTGGCTGGCTTCAATCAATCCTCTTAGTTTTCCTGCTCTTTCCTTTATACTGACCCCTATAATTCTTCTAGTTGCTAGTACTTCTGGGATTGCTGCATTATTCGGTCCATGGGTGTTAACTTATGCGAGACAAGCTCCAGATATAGGCTTCTATGGCCCTCAAAGGCGATGGATTGATAATTATGAGACGTGGAACTCAAACTCAGCTTTTAATAATTTCAAGCAACGGCGTATGCTTTCTAAATCCACAAATCTAAATGTACAAAACAATGTAACCCCTAATAGACAGACTTGGTTTAATAAACTCAAACAGTGGATGACTACTGTTAGAGAAATACTAAATAATAGGAAACAAAGTGTTAAAAGAAAAAAAAGAAACATAAAAACATACTACAAAAATTATTACTACAATTAGGAGCTAGAAATAGGACAATAATAGAAAATAAATAGTTAAAAAATTCACGATACTGGTTTCGTTTTATTAAATAATATTATTTTCTTTAAAAAAATGACTGACGGCAATCGTAGTGTAAAATACTCGTTTAATTGTTAAATGTTGTTACCGTTACTCTAAGACTTTCTTTATGTATATATTATTTAATCTTTATTTATTAGGAAGTATCTTATCTGTAAGATATTTGTAGTTCTTCAACACATATTGTGTGATTATGCTAGATTATAATTAATTTATTCAGTATTAGATTTACGATATATTACATTATTTATATATTTATAATATTTTATGTTTACGTATAGTGTTATTTTAAGCAGAATTTAATTAAAATAATGAAAAGCTATTGTTGTTTTATTTTGATATAAATGCAACCAAATAATACATTAAGACAGCCTGTTGCCAGTTGAGACACATTTCTGTATTATATATATCTTATTTATTATTGCAGGGTAACTCCGGTTGTAGAAGAAACACAAAATGCATATTCCCCCTCGATTGGAAGTACAGTTGCTCCATTAGAAAGTACACCAAGAGAAGTGAAAAATAAGTCTCCAGCTATAAAGGATTCTATTAAAAAAGTTGCGGATCAATTACTAGACACAGCTGTTAATAATTCATTAGATACTCCACTCGTACCTGATACGAGAATACCCCCTAAGATAAAAACACAAGTCGTACAAAAAAATAAAATTCGTACAAGAAATGAAGACGGAGATGAGATTAATGACTACTCACACGCTGGAGTTGCCGTCCCTGTGTCAATGGAAGAATTGGAATTAGAAAATAGAGTTAGCCCTTCTCATACTGAATCATCCACATCCAATGAAGGAATATCCACTTGGATTTTGTTAAATAACCCAGTTAATAAAGAAAATTCTACATTAGCTACTGAACCTACTAAAATTGAAGAAAACAAGAAATCTAAGCTTACGAAAAATAAACCTAAAAGACCTCAAAACAAACCATCTATGCCTAAAAGACCGATTATAGGTAGCACAAATAAATCGGACTTAGTTGCCAGCGGTTCTGCAATAAATGAAAATGTCTATAATAAAATTAAAGACACAGTCCTAACGAATGTTCAGAAAAACAAGCCACCCCGTGCAGCCTCTACAACTACAACCACTACAACAACTACAACCTCAACTACTGAAGCACAAGTTAAAGAAATCGCCAACAAAGAACATTCCATTATTCCTGTCATAAAGGTTCCTTCGAAATCAAACAAAAAAAAGGAAAAACTTAAGCATAAACCTAGTACTACATTAGCTCCCGCCTCAACTCAATCAGCTTTGCTACCATTAGAAGCAAAAGAACAAGAAATTGAGTTAGAAGTTAGTACACCACCTAGTACTACAAAGAAGCCCAAGCGATCGTCTACTAAGAAAAAGACCAAGACAAAGAAACGTAAAGTTTCAAAACCAAAACCAGCTCAAACATCTTCGTCTACAGAATTAAAAACGGCAAATAAAACAAAAACTACAAAAACATCTAAAAAACCTACAAAGGCCACTGGGCCATTCACAAGTCAAATTTACAACTACTTTTCTAGAGAAGTCATGCCTTCTGTAGGAGTAGGGGTAATTGGTTTAGCTGGCTTAGTAGGTATTGCGAGTTATTTCTTATATCCCTTTGCGACTCCAGTTAGGAGAACTTTCGAAGTTGACAAAAAAGACGACATTTATAAAAATAATGCCGAAGAATATGCAAATGAAGGCAATGGTCAACCAGAAGAGGAAATGTTGGGTACGGTGCTTGCAGGTATGCCCGCACATGCTAAACAGAAATTAAATCCTTACGCGGCACAGACTAATTACAACGCCCGTTACCCGGCGAAAAAGGAACAACAAGATATCAGGTATAGGCATGTAACCAAGTACGATCCTAATTATGGCGTGCATTACCCACAACAAAAAACTGGTATTGCTCATGGTGCTGTTTATTCTGAGCCTTTAAATTACCATCGTCGACCTCAGTATGAAACAAGGCATGCATATACTACATCTTATCCAGCTGTTGAACCTATCTTTGCCGCCCCTCAAACTGGACCGTCAGATGCAACTTCTTATGGAAGTGAGTCATCGGGTTCGGTTGTTTATGGAGTGAAACCATCAGCGGACACAGATTTTAAACCTGTGTATCCATATGATCCTCAGTTTTACGGAGAAACAACAACAAGTCCTGTTACATACTCTCAGACATCTATGTACCTTGGTTCTAATAATGAATCAGAACAATCGGAAGACAATAAATATAATGAAGATTCAAACAGTGATACTGAAAGTGGAGAAAACAAATTCGTCGTTGGCAATGTACCAAAAGAATTAAGTGACTCTGATACCCCTGCAGTTGTTCCAGAACATGGTCCCAGAAAACTTAATAGAAAACGTAGAAGCTTACGTCTGAAAAGAGGTGTCGCTATAGAAGAAATTTTAGAAGCTGCAAATAAAAAGGAAAAGGAGGTTTTTTTAAGCAATGAAATAGATGAGGCTCTTAGATATGTGCCTCATATTCCCCAATCAATTGAATTACTGCCTATTAAAACTGAAGAAAATTACATAAATATAATTCCCACAGAAGCAGTAAACCCAAGTAACGCATTGAAAGGAGAAAATGCCAAAATGGGGGAAATAGTAGAAAGTGTTTCCACTATTCCTATTGAGGACTCAAACGACAAAACAACAGATATGTCAAATGAAATTTTACCATCTTCAAGTTCTGAATCTGAGACGGCCAAAAACAGTGATATTACGAATACAGAGAAAAATTTACAAGCAGATACAACAACGGATATAAAACTTGAAAGTACTTCAACAACGTCTACTGTTCCTAAAACAACTAAACAGCCAACAGACTTTCCAGAAATCTTAACATATCCACCACCATCGTCTAGTAACGGATTTTTTGGCTTCTTGCAACGATTGGTTGAGTTTAAATACAGATTAGGTCTAAGTATATTACAAAATACTTCAAAGTCTCTGAATAACTACTTGAGAAGTATGGAGGAATCAATACAGAAGGCGGCATCTGATGCATCTCATTAGGGTAGATTTATATTACTAGAATTGCATTTATTTTAGATTACATATAATTGGAGATTTTATGAGACTGTATATAATTTTACAGCAATTTAAAAACTACATTTATTAAAAATAAATATAACACCAATTTCCAAAATGTTGGTACAGTTTTGTTTGCGCTTTACTTGCAGTACACTTTTTTTTTATTACAATTATTTGATTTAAAGTATTAATCCACTATCAAAAACCATCTTTAGACTGTAAAATAAGCAGCTAATTAGAGATGTTAATTATTAAGAAAACCTTATATATAATTAATACTTAAGCAATAAATGATATATCTTCAGAATGTGGTCCTCGATTTCCTGAAATTTGAGGAACACCTGCTGATTTTATATATGATAGTAGGTAAGTTTTTCTACTATCTTTAAATTTAAGTTTTTTATATAAAGCTAGACTGTTTATATATAATGTGATGTATTTTATATGTATAAAACCTTAAAAGAATCGTTCTTACACATCGATTATTCTAATATATTTTTGTGTACATGAGCAATTTGGACAATTACAAATAAATTTTTATGATGTTACTTACGAGTTTTATTTATTCTTATTCTTATTAATGCTTATTCATTTGTCATTGTTTTTTACATAGTTTCTCGTAAACATGGTGTAATCCGTTTTGGCTACCTTAATTTTTTTTAAACATTATCTTGTTTTTCTAAGCTATGGAATCTGTTTTTTTTATTTATTTATTAAAGTCCACCACAGCATGTATATATAATTCTATATCTACATTATATGTTACAAGCTATCTTTTCTAAAATTCATAACAAATACGGTAAAAAAATTAAATAATAAAAATGTTACACCGCCAGTTTTAGATTTTACTAGTAATCTGTTTATTTAACTAGCGAAACAGCTATTTCTTCAACAAATAATCATCCTCCTAATTTATTTCCTTCTTCTATTCAGTTCTAGGGTTAGAGGTTCCCTTAAAGTACTTACAATATTATACTAGTTTTACACTGCAATAAGACTAGCCCCATATTCACGGAAAATTAATTATTTGAAATGCATAGTTTTTGCTAAAATACTCATCTGTTTCTTTTCGACGCATTTTTAACATAATTTGACAGAAAGAGACGAAATAATAATTTAGTGATGAGATGCTAAATTCATAATTATGTGACAGCGATAATGTGTAACAGCGACATCTTTTAAGCGGAACCTAAACGCATCATACAACAACTTACAATGTTAAGTCATAGTTAACGGACGTGCCGTCAGATGAAGCTAAACTGAAACTCTACTAATTACACCAGTCATTATAGACATTCGAAATCGAAAATTTGATAATAATTCCAAAAGTTTTCAAACTTCGGTCAAGTGAATGGTACATTGGGACGACAATAAATCTCATTTTGCAACCTTGTCCGCAGTCCGGAACATTGTTAAAATTGCAATTAAATTAATTTTATGTCTGTATGGTCGTGAAAAAAATTTCCAAAAGTTCTGCAAACTTGGGGAAGTTTTCGATATAATATTTCATATCACGTATAAAATTTGCAACCAACCTAAGTGTACGGAACATTTTTTGTTATTTATTTTATTTTCGATATATCTGTCAAATTTGCAGAACTTTTGGAACGTTTTCCTTCAGTTTAATAAAGAACAACATTAATTTTTAATAACAAAAAATGTTCCGTACACTTAAATTGGTTGCAAATTTGACACGTGATGTAAAATAATATATTTAACACCACTCCAACTTTGCAGAACTTTTGGAATTTTGGTCTCAAGAACTAAGCAAATTATCATTTATTGCATTTTTAACAATGTTCCGGACCGCAGAGCAGGTTGCAAAATTTTATAGTTTGTTTTAATACCACTCCCGACCTTACATCAAAATTCGAAAACTTTTGGAATTATAATGAATTAATTGTCTTGACTGACTGGACTATAATCTAGTTGTTTTGCTTGTAATGAGATCGGAATACTAATAAATATACAACGCCTAAAGGTACTGTGAACATAGGAATCCTAAACTAATGCTGGTTTCTGCAAGTATTTTAAGTAACCTAGGTCTGCATACCCTAAAATTCATTATACCATACAAATAATAAGTTTATTGATGTTAATAGTTTTGGTTCTGTCTTGAATGTTGGACATGTGACTCGCATTTCTTTTGAGTTTTGATGGCATAAATTTTCATTTTAAGTTTGTGAGTGTCCATGGTATCTATTAACTTCAGGTGATTTTGCCCTGTTTGCCAAAAAAATACAAAAAATGGTTTAATTTCATAGGCACAATGTGTTGTCATGGATGAATAATAATTTTGAAAGAACACGATCGCTATGCACGTGCCAGTCGTGAAGCGGTCCTTGACTATTTCACCGTCTCGACGAAACCACTGTTCTCATTCATACGACGGCCGTGCGTTTGTAACGTGCATCGCTGTTACTAACAAAATAAAGTAAATATAATATCTATTTAACCTTGCCTTCGAAATCAGACAGTAATTTATTGTGATCTAAAAGAATTCGATTGAGCATCAAATTAAAATCCTTGAATAAATTATTGTGCTTGGTGAAGTTGAATGAAGGAAATGAAGCAAACATGAATGAGTTTCTCGAATCTTTATTAGCCGATGGCTTATATGGGGTTAGATTTTGTAATATCATTTCTACTTATATGTTACTAGTCTTTAAATTGTTTTATGTAATAGGAGGCAAACGGGCAGGAGGCTCATCTGATGCTAAGTGATACCGCCGCCCATTGACACTTACATTGCCAGAAGCCTCGCAAGTGCGTTGCTGGCCTTTTAAGAATACGTACATTACGCTCTTTTTTTTTAAGTCAAAACAAAAATCATTTATTCATACAGGGAAAACAATGAACACTTATGAACGTCAAAAAAGAAATAAACATTTACTGCCAATTCGCAAATCAAGGGCGTAGAACGGAAGAGAAGAACTGGCAATAAACTTGAAGGACCCTAAGTCGAATTGGTTCGGAAACACTTCAGTGGGCAGCTGGTTTTACATGGTGGTGTGCGGCAAAAACTGCCTTAAAAAACGCTCGGTTGTGGAACGACGAATGTTGAGGTGATACGAATGGTATTTTGTATTGATAATGAAACTCAGCTGCAGGTCTTGTCTGAACAACAACAATATTAAAAATAATTTAATGATTTTACTTTATTTGAGCTAAAATGTGACACTAGTACATAATATCAGATAGTTATCGTCTTAATATAATTGTATAACGGTACAGAATTATACGTAAAACGTGATTACCATTTTTGATAAATTTATCTGTAAGTTCTGTTTTTGTTAATATTCTGGTCGTACTTTCTAGTCATAGAACAATGTAGTTCTCTTAGTCTGTCTTACTCTCCGATTCCGTCATTTCTAATATATAAAATTCTCGTGTCACTATGTTTGTTCTTATACTCCTCTGAGACGGCTCGACCGCTTCTTATGAAATTTTTCATTTATATTCACTAAGTATGAGATCGGTCAATATCTAATTTAGTTTAGTCCCACTCCTAAATTTTTATTTTTATTTTTTAGACAAAACCTTGTTTTTATTTTTTTATGATACCTATACAAAAATATATACAATCCTTAACTGTCATCCCTCTACGATCAACACCTTTTTTATTATACAGGGTGGCCAAAAAGTCGTGGATCAAACGCAAATAGGGGATAGATGAGGTCATCAGCGGCAAAAAATTGTTCTACGGGAGGTCTCTAAGGTCAACCCCTGCAGAGTTATGATTTATTTTGGTTTTATATGAAAATTGACTTTTTTTTACTAATTCTTCTTAAAATTCGAAAATATCTACATTCTGTATCTTTCTCATAGTATCCACTAGATTGGTACTGATGAGTTCTTGCGTTAGACATACTATTTATAGTTGTTTATTGAGTGTATTCAAGATAATATTAAGTGATACGATATAACATTTTTTCAAATCATAAATTTTTCTTTACTTTGGACCCCACTGTGAAAAAAAATTACTCCACCGAAAAGTGTCCCTGTACTACAAGTTTTGGCGCATTTAATAGGGATTCTGAAAAGGTATTACACGTGGCCATGAGATGCTCTAATATCTTTCTAGGAAGAATTACAAACAACGATTGTGAAATAATAATTGTATTAAAACAATTATTTCGCAATGGTTGTTTGTATGAAACAAAATATTTTACAATAAAATATGCTCAAAATTCCTGACTCTGACCATAATACTTAATCTGCACCGTCTAATCAAATTCCTACGTAAATTCCTTCTGTCCAATTTTTTGAATCTAGTCCGATTCACACAGTACTGGTCCCATGTAGGTAAATAATCTATCATAAGCCCGAATCGTTGTTGTTTTTTCGTCCTAGAAAGATACTAGAGCGACTCATGGCCATGTGTAATACCTTTTCAGAATCCATATTAAATGCGCCAAAACTTGTAATACAGGGTCACTTTTCGGTAGAGTAATTTTTTTTCACAGTGGGGTCCGAAGCAAACAAAAAGTTTTGATTTGAAAAAAAATTATATCGTATAACTTAATATTATGTTCAATACACTCAATAAACCACTATAAATAGTATGTGTTAAGCAAGAACTCATCAGTACCAATCTAGTGGATATTATGAAAAAGATACAGGATGTAGATTTTATTGAATTTTAATAAGAATTAGTAAAAAAAAGTCAATTTTCTTATAAAACGCAAAATAAATCATAGCTCTGCAGGGGTTGACCTTAGAGGCCTCCCGTAGAACAATTTTTTGCCGCTGATGACCTCATCTATCCCCTATTTGCGTTTGATCCACGACTTTTTGGCCACCCTGTATATATATATATAGTACTTAGTTATTTTTATTGAACTGAAATGTTTCCTAGAAAAAAACAAAGTTTGCCGGATCAGCAATAATTTTATAAAATTTAATCTACGTCGATGATTTCGCCTGTAAACCCAAACTTTGAAATTATTACGAGTACCATAATTGACCTATTTTAAGGAAATAAATCTAAAAGTTGGGCGAAAATAGCGAAATTAAGAGAGTAAATAAGCTGAATGGAGTGCGGGAGCCGCAACAGTGCACTCGACTTCAGTACTAATTTTTCACTCGCTTAATCAAATAATAGGACTCTCGTTTATACTGAAAGTGTAGATAATAGTGTTGACTGTCGACTAGAATTATGAAAGAATTTAAAGAAGCTTTTTTGTGTTTTTCCCGTTTATTTTGAACCGTTTGAACCTTTTACAAAATGTTTGGTTTAGTAGTTGTGATACAATACAGTTTTCTATACAGGTTATACAAGACAATCCCGTATCTGATAAACGTATTGGATTGTCTTTTATTAACATAACTTTTACACATTTAAAGAAAACACTTTTTTACCGGATTGAAGTTATGTATTATTTTACATAATTAAAAGATTTACCGACGTTTCGCGTGCTTTACAGCGTGCGTGGTCACGGTAGTCATTAAAGTTTATAATAATTCAATCCGGTAAAAAAGTGTTTACTTTAAACGTATTGGATCTTGACACACGTCCACACTCGATTCTGTACTAATAGTTAAACAATATCTATTATTTACAAGTTTTCACGTGCAGAGCAGTGTTGGTCTAGTGGCTTCAGCGTGCGACTCTCATCCCTGAGGTCGTAGGTTCGATCCCTGGCTGTGCACTAATGGACTTTCTTTCTTCTGTTAGATTAAAAAATGATCAAGAAACAGATTCAGAAATCCAAGGCCCAGACCTAAAGAAGTTGTAGCGCCACTGATTTTTCACGTATGTATGTCAAACACATATGGGAAATGAAAAGTAACACAAGCCTGGACTCTAGACGCTGTATTTTACCCTAAGTCACAATGTTTCATCATAATCAATCATATTATATAACCTACACAATTTACGGTTATAGCTTGATTAAACCTATATTTGGAAGAAGCGTATTAAATGTCTTAAAACTACTTACGGTAAATATTTACAAGCCACAGGGCATACATGTATATGACCTATATGTATTGGCCGTGTATTGAAACCTTAGGGTAAACAATTTTAAAAATAAAACCCGCAAATTTAAATATGTTCCGACAGAATATCCGCTTACAAAATCGATGTAATCGTTGAAGGAGCATAGCTGAAATATTGTGCGCCTTTTACACCACAATATTTCGCGTCACGGCATTGCTAAATTTAATTTTAAGGCGCTCTGTATTCTGTATAAGCACAAAGGGCATGTTTCATACCGTCATAATTTAGAAGCGCTGGCAATTTTAAAGACAAAATGAGGCATGCTTCTAAGATAAAAGTTATAATGGATATCATGTCCTATGAGAAGCTTCTTGCTTCTGTGATCCTGTTGATGTTATCTTAAAGAGGATACTTAACTCAAATATATATTATCTCTATACATAATATAAAATTCTCGTGTCACAATGTTCGTTACCATACTCCTCCGAAACGGCTCCACCGATTGTAATGAATTTTTTTATCGATATTCAGAAAGTCTGACAATCGGCTACTATCTATCTTTCAAACCCCTAAGCGATAAGGGGTGTCCAAGACAAAAAAAAAGTATTTTGACTTTTTTTTTGTTTTTATTTTTTTATGATACAGCTTACAAAAATACATACAACCACTAATATTCACCCTTCTATGATCAACCCCTCTTTTTATTTTGTAGAGTTATTTTTATTGAATTAAAAAAAATGTTTCCTAGAAATAATAAACATGGCAAAACAAACGTTTGCCGGGTCAGCTAGTGTTAATAATAATTTTATTTTAAGAGCAGTACTGGCCTTGTGCGTTCAGTCTGCAACTCGTCTGTGTTCCAAGTCACTTTCTTTCTATGTGCTTGTTTAAAATTCGCTCGAACGGTGAAGGAAAACTTTAGGATTTATTTTTAGTAATTTCATTTATACTAATTTGCAGATTTTCTAATTCTAAAATTAATAATAATAATAAATAATAATTAATAATAATTTAAAAATTCTAAATTCTAATGATAAGTAAGGTTAAATTAATTGAGAATTGAACCATATTCTTAATATTAAGCTATGAGTGAACACTGATTTTTGATTTATTCCAATTTAAAAAATACTGGATTTATGAATTATGATTTTGCTTTTTTATTTTCATTTTCATTCTTTTCATTACCTTCACAATCATGTAAAACTTCAAAATGTCTAACAGTATAAGTCACGCAACTTAATTAGTAAAAGAAAAATTCACCCGATACACAATTATTAGTTAATTAAGAGTTGAGAGAAGTATCTAATGTACATTTCATTTCAGCTCTGAATGAGTTTTTCATGATAATTCCATAATCAATTGCTAATTAATATGGTACCGTATTCTTTTGCTTCGTTTTTCTATTCCAACTTTTTAAATTACTTATTAAAAGGTTCTCTTTATTTTGGAATCCGTGACTTTGATATATGGATATTTAATGGTACACATACACAAATAGGTATTATTAGCGTATCTAATGATTTACATTGATTTTATCTTTCTATACATGTTTACCTTTTTGTATATGTATGTATGTATTTCATATTTAGTTATATCTTTAGTGAGACTGCTTTTTGTTTTTTGGTAAATGTTGAATTACGAAATAAATAAATTAGCATTTCTTTGATTCTGTACTCAGCGTTAGTATTTCCGTCCCAATATGCGAATTTACTTAATTACCGCACAATCAGCCATATAAAAAAGGCATGCCAATGTAATAATAATAAAGCCAAGCCAGTTTCCAAATTATGAACAAAAAATTATATACACAGCTTAGATTTTTTTTACATTTTATACATTAATTTTAATCTTGTTATTGCTACATATATCCTATATTCTAGCTTCCTTCAGTACCGTCGATCGGAACCCCTTCACGGATAAAGGCCTCCTTCAGCTTTTTCCAACTGACTGTCTATGGCTTCCTTTCTCCATTCGCTTTCTGCTACCGTTTCTATTTCTTCCATCCACCTTTTTTTTTGGGCGCTTTCTTCTCCTACTTCCCCTTGGTCCTTTCCATACAGTTATCTTTAATCCACCTTTTATCTGTGTATCTTGCCCTGCCCATTGCCACTTCTGTTTTAGGCTGCTGCCTCGAATTTTGCGGGCAGCGGGGCGGCGGCGGGCGCGGCGCGGGAGCGGCAGGATATTATGCGTACAATCAAATGGACCGGTTCTCGAAAACAGCGGCGTGGCAGCGGCGCGGGCGCGGGTAACGAGCGGCGCAATCCAGTCAAGCGGTGACCGCCCGCGTTGCGCGTATGCATTGTAGTATAGTGCTGTACATATTTTTTGTGACGTATCAAAATGACCTCGGACGTGCAAGAGCAAATTATTTCAGAAATCTTTGAAAGGAGACCCATATGGAACTATATTTTTGCATATAACATATTTTTGCCCACAATAAATCGAGCGTTAGGAATAAATTTGAATCAAAAAGATGTTGTCGCCGTTTTTTAGACATTTCGTTCGCGAATAAAAACAAATATCTCGACTACACAACCACGAACACAACACTACACCGCCATAATGCCGCGCGATCTGCACGCTGGTTTCGAGAACAGGTATGCGTTGGCCGCCTCGCTCCCGCGCCGCAGCCGCTGCCGCCCCGCTGCCCGCGAAATTCGAGGCAGCAGCCTAAGGGCATAATGTAAGGCATCTATCACTTTTGTTTTACGTCTTATTTTTTCGCTTTTATGTTTATGAATTTTTCATAAAATTAAAAAATCCCCTCTCTTTAATTACTATTAATAATAATTAGAACAATTAATTATAGTCGTTGACAAAACTTATGGTCTTAATACTCTCCTACGCTATAAATAAGAAATAATAATATAAATATCAGCTTAGTTCATAATGTTACATTCTATATTGAAACATCAAAGGAGATTGCCATACTGTGTTACTTGAATAAAATAAGAGCAATATTTATCATTATTAAAAAAGATTCAGCGAATTTTGTCGTGACATTTATAAATGACGATCGCATAAAGCGTCGTAGCCATTTAACAGTTTACGCGGCCAAGATGGAAATTAAAACGTTCCAGGACTTTTGAGGGTTTTACGTAAATTAATATTTCGCGTATACGAAGCAAGAAGCATAATTTATCGCCGAAATATGAAAATTTGCATGGTAAACACTTTCGTTTTTTTCGCACGCTCCTGAAACTGCCTAGAGTGCAGACTAGCTTTAACTAATAAAATGGAAGAAACACGTTTATTGGCACTCAAGAAATCTTTTGCTACTGAAAAATAAATATAAATTACACTTTACACACTAATAAATAGTAAATATTGTCACTCATTACTGCTCCATAACATTTTATACTAATATTTTTGCAAGTTATGCTTTCCAGCTGCCCATTGTAGTATTTTCGAACTACGAACTTAGGGTTCTTTAAGAAAAGAGGGCACCAATTCTTAAAAAGCCGGCAACGCACTCGCCCTCTGGCAATGACAATGTCTATGGGCAGAGGTATCTTAACGTTTGTCCCTTGTTATATAGAAGAAAAAAAGCAAACTAAATCATTCATCTGATTTATTTATTTATAAATACAAACATTAAGTAGCTTTTCATTTATTTTAATTAATGAGACTTAATTATCTGTAACTACTTGAGTACTTAACTTACATTTTTATAATCCAAGAAGTTAAGCTGGAAGTTTACCTGTCATGCGATTTAACTCTATGCAAAAATGTGATTTTCTATGTATATACTATGTTGAAACAAGCATGTCACACATGTTTTTTAATTGTAGGTTTATTAGTGTAGGTTTGTGTAGTTCTATCGCATTAGTAGTAACTGTTAGATATAATACTTATGTGGAAATAAATAAAAGATTTCAGTTAAATACAATCTCAGAGTCTAATAGATTTATGTTGTTATGTTACATATAGAACTTTTACCGCGTGTTTCAATTTGTCTTTTACGAAATGGCACAGTTAGAACAATGAATACGTCAAACAGTCCGTGTGCCTGACGTTGATAAACTAGCACAAACATTACTCCGATAGGCATTAGTAAATTCCCAGTATTTGTCGAACTAAGCATGTCACGATTTAATTGAACCATATACGTTAATTAAACTATCAGTTAGTTGGAGAGATGTAAATACAAAATTTATGAAAACTTGGTACCAAGTAAAACTGGCTGGAGGGTCACCTGATGTTAAGTGATACCACCGCCCATGGACAATCACATTACCACAAGGCTCGAAAACGCGTTGTTGGCCTTTTAAGATTTGGTACGCTGTTTTTTTGAAGGACTGTTTTTTAATTAACAATAATATAATAAGCAATATTATTTTATTGCAAATTATTTGTTTATTATTTCACAGTCACAATTCTAATAGTTGGCGCTGTTGTAAGTACCACCAACGTTTCATAAGCTACAATTTAATGGCATAACCACCAAAATAGCCCACCCATGACTGGTGTTCACCTACTGTTTCCCTTGAATAGTTTACTACTATGTAACTAAAAACTAATAACAAAAACCTTAGCCACAACAACGCTTGGTCGAGTCTGCTAGTTAATTAATATACAGTGGAAGTATATTGTTAAATAGATTTTATGATGTATATCACCAAAAATGTTTACATACAATTTTTGTAAGACGTTTTGTAAGGAGCTTTTTCAAACCTCCCATAAGACGTGGCCTACGACCGTTACAGCCTTTAATCTCCCCATTTATAAAGATTGCTCTTAAAATAGTCGTAAAATAAAATTTAATTAAACAATCAGAGGTCAAAAAGGATCCGTTCGGGCCATTATTGAATGAATTTCGTATGAAATAAATGCCCTTATTGTGGCTCCAATTTGCGAGATGAAATTTTAACCCTGACTTTTGTTGAATGTTCGTAATTGTTTTTACTTCTTTGCTTTAATTAAAGTTGTACAAGTTGTAGCGTCAAGGACTTGTGTACACGAAACAGTTGTAGAATTTTTAATATTTGAATAGACATTGTTGGAATTATTCAGTTTGTTATCTGTCGAGTTTTACACAGCTAACTTTTTAGTTATGAAATTAAATTATTAACGAGGAAAATACTATTTTTTAGCAAGCAGATTTCCCTAATGGTTCTCAAGGGATAGTTTCAGTAATTTTACTTCGGTAAGACATACGACAAACTCTTTACACCTAATATTATCTTACACCAGTACAATTGCCATACAAATCTACGGATGGATCCGCCATGTGAGAGGATTATAAAAACAAATTAAATTCAATTATACTTTTCAATCAAACCAAATATTTTGTTCACGGTCTCTCAACTAAAACTTAGCTGAGCCCTCAAACGATTTCCAAAGCAAATAAATGTTAAGAAGTGAGCTTTTACGCAGGCAAATCCGTTTGCATTGTGGCACCTATTTAACATAAGTTGTCGTAGAGAAGCTCGCAAACTGAAAGTTTCAGACAAGGCTAAAGTGTCACTTTCTAATTTATTGAGCTTTAATGTGTTTTAGACTACTTAATGGTAACTCCAATGTGCTTTCGCAAGTTTAATGTAGATTAGTTATTTGACTTAGATTGTTTAATTCACAAGTTTTTGTTTTATTATCTTTTGATGATTGTGGGGTAAATAATATATCAAATATACATTGATTTTTGAAGTTATACTTCTTTAGGCGCGTTATGAAAAATTTATGAGAGTGAAATTTTACGATGCGCGCGCACCGTGACACAAAATTCAGTATGGTCGCCGTGCGTGCGCGTATTAAACAAATAAAGCAGTTTTAATTATTTTGTCAAAGAAATTTAGCAATGCTTTTTCACAAAGACCTATTTATACTTAGTTAAAAGGTTATTAAACATACGTAGTTATTAAATTGAATTAATATTATAATAATAATTATTATTAATATTAATTAATAATTGAATAATATACTAAATATTAAATATTGTTAAATTATTAACGCCTAATATTGATTATTAATTATTTAATATTTAAAAAAAATAAAGAAAGCCAAAGAAGTATAACTTTATACGCGCGTACATAAGAACACGCACCATTTTTTATATACATTGACGATTTCAATGAATAAACATTGACCTAATATGATGTTGATTATATAGGCAGCCTCGTTGTAAAGGGTTGCGCCATATTTCTGCGTTTATATTTATAAAGCAAGTAGCGCACTGTCGGTACCTACTTACGAACGCAATTTTTTTCTGTGAGGAAGTGAAATCCGGACTTCCAGGTTTAATGCCATGTGCATTAACTGAGTCACGGTGCTAAAAAAATAAAGACGCCAACATATAAGAATTATTGTTGTAAATGTCAAAATGAAATTACTAGGGCCACTTGTTTCGTTCTACCGTATTGACATGTTATAATAAAATGTCAGTTTCTTCGGATACTAAGCGAAGTCATGCACGTTGTTTCATCTTAATATATATTTCTTGTGTGCGTGTGTATGTGACTGAACTCCTCCTAAACGACTGGACCAATTTTGATGAAATTTTTTGTGTGTCTTCAAGGGGATCTGGGAATGGTTTAGATTCACAAATCAGCCCGGAAATTTTTTGTGTGTCTTCAAGGGGATCTGGGAATGGTTTAGATTCACAAATCAGCCCGACAGATGGCGCTGCAGTCGGTACTTTCATACTTTGTTTAATATCTTAATCGGTTGAAATATCATGCAGGACAACGTCTGTGGGGTCCACTAGTTTTATTATAATAATCTTTAAATTTGCTCCCCTCACACTTTTAAATCAATTGTCCCTTTAGTTTTATAATTTAAAACTCTTCGTGTTTATGTTGGCCTATAAGTGCTTGTCAGATTAAATATTTGTATTTTTTTCTTGTACCCATTTATCAGTGAGCCGAGCGTTGGCAAGCTTTTATAAATAAATACATTACTTTTTGGAATTGTAGAAAGTTTAAGATTGTGTGCGAATTTCAGTCTTCAATAAATGTACGTCAATAGCAAAGTGAGAAGTCAACAAATACCGGTTCTGAAAGCATTGTGTGAGACAACGATAAATCCACGCGGGTGAACCGACCGCACCTTGTTTATGGCTCGAAACTTAGCTCGGATTTCGCTTAATAGCTTAAATTTTACTAAACGCTCCAGTTGTTGCTATTAATGCTGGCGTGGCTTAAGGTATCTGAAATTAGAGGATCTGAATTGGTTCGAACATAAACTACATGTTCATTTACTGTTTCTTTTAACGCAACTTAACATGAAGTTTTTCATAGAAAAGAAATCGATCATTACCACAGAACATTCAATTTTCCACCTATTTTAATAACTTATATGTGCTTGTATGGTGACTAGGAAGTAGTAAGAAGTAGTAAGGAATAATGAGTGGATATTTGTTTTGTTTCTACTTATAAATCTCTTAATAAACATTCAATTTCGTATTTTTTACTTTAAATTGCACATTATACGATCTAAAAACACGCGTAAGAAATATTTTTTATAATTTATATTATTTTTAATAGTTCCATACAGTGGCGTCTCTTCCTTTGATATTTTTTATAGACAGCATAGCTTACTGTCTGTTATCAAGCTTTCTATGACTGTCATTTTGACGTTCTTCAACATATTTTAGACTCACGATGGCCTCGTCAGACGATATTCAAGTGCACGCGGGCTGCTCCGACAAGGCTGCTTACTCTCGCCACTACTTTTCCTGGTTGTTCTCGACGGGATTATGCATCGCAGACATCAGAACAAGCTCCACGGAATAGAGTGGGGTTTAACCAACATCTTGGAAGATTTGGATTATGCCGATGACCTATGTCTGGTAAATCACACGCACCGCGACATGCAATCTAAGTTGGACGACCTGGAACGCGAGGCGGGATTTGCGGGACTCAAAATCAACATCCGGAAAAAGAAAGAAATGCGTGTTGGAGTTGAGAACCGCATCCCATTGCGGATGGGTGTAGGGGATAAAGCAAAATTTGTTTACCTCGGAAGCGTCGTGTCAGAAAACTGGAAGTACAGAAGAGGACATCACTTCACGCATTGTCAAGGCCCTAGCAACCTTTGCACAACTTCGGCCTGTATGGAAGTCACGGATGTTGAGGCGCCGAATCAAGGTTAAAATATTCGGATCCAACGTCAACTCTGTGCTGCTCTATGGGTGTGAAATGTGGAAGGTCACCAAAGACATCTCGCACCGACTCCAAGTCTTCTTCAACCGCTGTCTTCGCCGTATTCTGAGCATCTACTAGCCTGAAAAAATCTCTAACAAGCAACTTTGGGAACGCTGCCGAGAAACCCCGATCAGTCAGCAGACGCAAGTGGAATTGGATAGGTCATACACTTCGAAGGGATCCCAATCACATTCCCAAGCAAGCGCTTGATTGGAAACCGCAAAGAAGCATGGCCGTCCCAAGCAAACCTGGTACAGTCGCAAACGAGGCAAAGAAAGCCGGAAAGACTTGGAGCGAGGTGAAATACGAGGCTCAAGACCGAACGCGATGGAGATTATTTCATTTATGGTTAATGTGCCTCACTCGACATAGATAGGTATAGTGTGTCGCAAACTGTTTTGTAGATATTTATAAGATCTACAATTACTTAGAACATTTAATGGTTCTATCTTTAATAGTTTAGGCAGGGTACGCAAAATAAGTAACATTTTTGGTTGATTTTTTACACCTTATGTCCGAAAAACCCTAATATCTTACGGAACCTATTTTTGTTCAAAATTAAATATAGCCTATATTACTCGTGGATAATGTAGCTTTCAAATGGTGAAAGAATTTTTAAAATCGGTCCAGTAGTTTATGAGCCTATTCATTACAATCAAACAAACAAACAAACAAAGTTTTCCTCTTTATAATATTAGTGTAGATACATACGCACTTCAAAAAGAAATCCTTTAGTACAGGCGGAAATTAAAACGTACGAGCCCAGGGTTACGTTCGATTGAACCACTTAGCTAACACTGCTTGCTTTAACAAACTAGCAGATGATTAGAAACTACTGATAAATGTCTTAAATTCGCATATTTAATTTTTCTATGTTGTATGTATAATGTATATGTCGCATCGACTAACAATAAATATTCTTAGAAGTTTTTATACAAGTTATAAGTAGCTTCAACGTAATAATAGCTCGAACCCTTGTCATTCATATTGAATATTTTCATAAAATGTTTTCTTTTGCTCCATTTTCATATTCAATACGGCTAGTTTGGCTTCCGGCGTTTCTGATAATATGAAAATGTTACGTACTTTTTCTTATATCAATATTTAGAATTGTTTTATGTTTGATTTTAATGAAATGAGATTTTGTTGTAGTTTCTTTATGTAGTTTAACAAATAATATTTACCTTTTACTTGTGTATAATTTTCTACTACAATTGACTACTACATAATAACAGTTTGAAATTATTGATAAGAAATAAAAACTTAATTGTAATAATAATTATTATTAATGATATATTTTGGGATCATTATAATGCATTGTGATAGAAAAGTGAGATTGTGTGAATCCATCCCGGATTATATCCCTTTGTATCTAAGGGATTTTACAAGTAAATCCTATATGATTATATATGTATACATGGTATGCTTAATATTTGTGATACCTGGATAAAAAAATAACGGCGCAACCGATAATGGGTAATTAGCCTTTTATTTTATGGGCTTCTGCGCCCGTCATACCCCTTCAAATGAGATTTAAGGGAAGATTAAATTAGTTTAGGGATAGCAAAATGATGATATGCTACCACTGACATCATAAATTTTCGTTTTAAACTTCAATTACTCATAAGTTCACACTTCGACACTGTAGTTTTTGACATAATTTTTTTTTTTTTTTTTTCTCTGCGTTTATTTGCAATCAGCCCCAAGGCTATGAGCAAATTTTTTCTGTGGTGCTGTCATGTGGAGTGACTTCCCATTGGAAGCATCTACTCATCTTCTGTCTAGAGCTACTGCCGGTCTTCTAGCTCTAGAACATGGTGACGTTTTAGTCGACTCACATACTGTCTTATGGTGAGTTGGCGAGCAAGTTTATTCGGGTGACAGCTTAACCGCTCTTTGTATTTAGCTGCCAGTCTCCGGATTTCCTCTTTGATTGTTCTCATGTTAAGGTGCTCGTGAACTTCATTGTTTGTAATGTACCAGGGTACTTCTGCAACTGCTCTTAGGATCTTGTTCTGTTGTCGCTGGAGTATGTTTATGTTGGTATCACTTGCGCTGCCCCATAGTTGGAGGCCATATGTCCAAATGGGCTTAAGGATGACTTTATATATAAGAAGTTTGTTATCTAGAGAAAGTCTTGAGTTTCTTCCTAGCATCCAGTAAATACTGTTGTACTTTAGCTGTAGCTGCTGCTTTTTACATTTGATGTGGTGCCTCCACGTTAATCCACGATCAATGTGTAAGCCAAGATATCTTACATGGTCGCTGTGGGGCAGAATACATTGGTCCAACTTTACAGGTGGGCAGTCTCCTCTTCTAAGGGTGAAGGTCACGTGTACTGACTTCGCGACACTAGCTTTTATTTTCCATTTTTGCAGCCATTCGTTAACTTTGTCAAGGCCCTTCTGCAAGTCCTCAGATGCAAGTCCTGGGTCTTTATTGCTTGCTAATATAGCGGTGTCGTCTGCAAATGTTGCTGTGGTTATTCCTGGCAATAGCGGTAGGTCAGCAGTGTACAACGTGTAGAGCATGGGGCCAAGAACAGATCCTTGTGGTACCCCGGCATCAATGTTTTGAAATTCCGAAGTGGCGTCACCTTCTTTTACATAAAATATGCGATCCTCTAGGTAAGACTTGAATATTGGAAAG
Organism: Pieris melete; assembly: GCA_963693345.1. NCBI lineage: Eukaryota > Metazoa > Arthropoda > Insecta > Lepidoptera > Pieridae > Pieris > Pieris melete. The sequence continues at coordinate 272,697 of CAVNZK010000032.1, read as the reverse complement.
TAAGAGTGGGAAATATTCTGCTTGATCTTACATAGTAGGCCTTTGTGCCAGACCTTGTCAAATGCTTGCTGGATATCCAGAAATGCTGATGAGCAGTATTCCCTTTGTTCTAAGGAGACATGATTTAGTGCATTTCTCGAGGCGAAGGATTTCTAGATCAGGGTTGCCATATACCTACTTTAATAGTTTAGGTTTAAAATTTGACGCAAGTTTCAACAATATACAGAGTGATATAGTCTAAAGTCCTAATCGGAGTATAGACATTTGTTGAAGCAACGAATTCTCCAATTCCAATATGTATTTAATTATTTATTAACACTTCGTTGTATTGCAATATAAAAATTTAACATAATTAAATGAAAAGGAGGGCACTGGTGAAATTATAGATATAATTTTTTTTTTTTAGACAAGTCACACCAATTGACTTAGTCCCATGCTAAGCTGGTGAAGCTTGTGTTATGGGTACTAGGCAACGGAAATACAGACATATTATAGATAGATAGACATATAAATACATATTTAAACACCCAAGACTTAAGCACAACACCAAATGCTCATCACATCGATGTTTGTCTCAGCCGGGGATCGAACCCGGGACCCATGGATTCGCAGTCAGGGGTACTAACCACTAGCCCAATGAGCCGTCATTACGTTAAAGCATGCAAATACATTGTCTAGGCTTCGAATATGATTTTGTCCCATTCGGTGTCGATACCCTTGGTCCGTGGGGTCCTAGCGCTATAAGGCTTTTTAAGGAAATAGCTAAAAGGTTAGTCGACATCAAAGGAGACCGAAGAGCTGGCATCTACCTCGGACAAAGATTTAGTCTAGCTATTCAAAGGGGGAACGCTGCCAGTATCTTGGGAACCTTTCCTAAAGGGTGCCTTTTAATAATATATATTAGTTATTATATTTTAAGGTTAGTTATTATTTTTAGAATGTTTAAAGTTTTTATTACGTTAGTAAATTTGTTTTAATAATTGCAACCCAAAATTTAACGCTGTTGGTATATTTAATGAGACATTCTATTTAAAAACCTACACCCAACGATTTAGTACAGAGGTATTACATCTAATTACGACGGAGTACTGTATCACAAATTGGACTAATAGTATCGTAAATAAATAAATTTATTTATATACATTAATAACGTACTCATAACAAATATTTAATATAAAATTGTCGATAATACGATTCGGTTATATAAAAAGGGTAAATTGACAGCCCTATTGTCACCACAATATGTAGGTCGTTGGTCGGGTGAAGGAGGAATGTTGGAACACATCCAAAGAGATGATTGTAGGGTTGGACCTGAGCACGTGCTGAGGCTTTTACGCAGTTTATACTAAACCTTGTTAGAGAATGTATATTTTTAAACAACTTTTTTACAAGTGTAAGCTAAAAATTATATAGTTTAATTTACATATATACTCGATTTAATTAGAAGTTTTGATCATATGATATTATAATAAATGTGTGTGTGTGTGAATGTCAATAAATAAATGTATATCACACAAACAAAATGTGAAAACAGTTGTGTGGAACGTAGAACATACTCGTAGATTGAAGAAGTATACATAAATTACATGGAACAAAAATATAGGCAGAGCCAAATCCATTTACTCCCATTTTAGAAAAAAAAACACAAGTTATAGTACCTCAAAAAAGTTTAAAAGCTTATCTATAAAAGCTTTATAAAACCTTATAACCTTGTTAAGATAAAATCCAAGTTAAAAGTAAACTTAGCTTAAAGACGAATTTAATGATTAGTGACATTCGTGAAAGTGATTTTAAGTTTTACGATAAGACTACATTGAGCTTTCAAATACTTAGAACTTACATATTGTCAAAGACTGTGTAGTGTGTATGTCTGTACATTGAATATAATTCAATTAAATTCAAACATCATTTAATCATATAGGTAACACATTGTACACTTATGATCGTCAAAAAAAGAAATGTACATTAAATGCTTCTAATTTTACATTTAGTGCCAGTTCTCAAATCAAGGGCGTAGAACGTAAGAGAAGAACTGGCGATGGATCCGATCGAAATCCCGTAGAGAAAATGGCACAAGAGGTAGATATTTTCTGTACAGATTGAAATCTTAATAACAGCAAATTAACTAGATTACCATAGATTATTTTATCAACTGGAAGGTCTTCTATACTTGCTAAATCTAAAATTCCATCAACATAACAACAAACCTTTTTATTAGGTATTCAATAATTTCGATTGGACATGAAAAAAAACAAAGACAGACGTAACAAGAACATACGAAAAAACTAACCAGTGGTGCTACAACCTCCAAGATCATTTATTTCTTAATACCTCCTTGCCTACTTAGTAGGTGATCAGTCTTTTGTACCACTCTGTCGATTTGTAGGTCATTTTTTACAGACGTTCGTGACCCTTGTCTATGGTAAATCTCAATTCTGCCCAGCTCCACCTAGTTCCGGCTAGGCTATGGTCTTCGCTCTAGCTTAATAATATAAAGACAAATCGATTGAATTGTGAGCAAATACGTGCACAGAGCTAGTTCGCTATAAATCAGTCGCAGACGAAATAATTTTCGCTTTTCATTCACTTTCAATTTCTTTAACAACTTGTTTACTCTGTGACAAAATTGTAAATGAGCTTCGGGAATACGAAGAGCTTAAAATTCAAGAGGGAGCGGATTTTATTTTTACTAACGTAGTTTTGAGATTGAAAAATTGATGAACTTTCGAGGTAAAATGTTTCGTTGACAAGAATATATCAAATGTAATAATTATAATGAGTTTGATGTTTTACATGGTTTTAAGAAAAATAATGCATTATTTCGTAACCTTAAGCGTTCGATTGCCGTATGTTAGTTGCCCGTGGCAGCTTGCTGTCACTGCCTTGCGATTCTGTAACTCACTTGTCGAACTCTTACTGCGGTTTTCGCAGCGGGGGTCGCGCTCAAATCAGTCGTGAAGCAGAATCGTATGGCTGCTCAGTTAACAATACCCGAATTCTTAATTGAAATCGCATACCTTTTTTAGGTTACAAAAGGCAAACGGACAGGAGGCTCCCCTGATTGGCCGCCGCCCATGAACACTCGCTCTGCCAGATGGCTTGCACGCGCGCTGCCGGTTTTTTAAGAATTGGTACGCCTTTTGCTTAAGGATACTTAGACGAATTGGTTTGGAAATACTTTAGTGGGCAGCTGGTTCCACATAGTGGTGGTGCGCGGCAGAAATTGCTTTAAAAACGCTTAGTGGAACGACGGATGTTAAGGTGATACGGATAGTATTCTGTATTCTGCCTTGACGTCCGATGATGAAACTCAGCTGCAGGTATTTGTCCGAATAACTCATCAAAACACACTCCATGGTAAATGCAGAAGATGCAGAGAGAACCCACATCTCTACGCAACTCCAAGGTATCAAGCCGTACGGAAAGTGACTGGTCGTCGACGATTCGAATCACTCTTCGTTGAAAACGATCAAGCGGAAGGAGCTGGTATTGGGGGCTCCCGCCTTGAGGTGAGAACAGTACTCCATGCGGGGCTGAACGACAACGAAGGAACCAGCTGCCCACTATTTCCAAACCAATTCGACTTAGGGTCCTTCAAGACAAAATCGTACCAATTCTTATCACTTGCGAGCTATTTGGCAGTGCGAGTGTCCATGGGCGGCGTTATCACTTAACATCAGATGAGTCTCCTGCCTGTTTGCATCCTATAACATAAAAAAAAGTAAAACGGGCTTATGATGTTTTTAAACGACCACAATGACACGAGAGGAATTAAACAACCTGTAAAAGCTATATTAGTAATAAAGTGAGATCGGTAAAGGCTAGTTTTCATAAGAACTGATTATCAAAATCCTGTAACTTACAGCTAATCTATCTTTGGCTTAACCGACGATCAATCAGTGACGAAGTGCCTCCATCTTAAGCCAAGTTTATCCGACTGGCCACTTCGCCTAACGAAGCTGGCCCCCTGACGAACTCAAGTTATGAATGTACAAACAGATCTGCAATTGAAATGCAATTTAGTCTGATGAGTCTTAATAGATTTTAATATTTCATTTCGTGCTTTCAAGATAATGCTTATTGGTTTGGAGTCTGTGATAAACAAATATTTCCGAACCAATTCGACTAAGGGTCAAGAAAAGAGCGTACCAATTTCAAAGGCCGGCAACACACTCGCGAGCCCTCTGGGATTGAGCGTGTCCATGTATCACTTAACACTAGGTGAGCCTTCTGCCTCTTCTGTATAAAATAAAAAAATATACTGATTTCAGTATATATCTCAATAGTTACAAAGTTTTAAGTTTTTATGTCCAGGTTATGATCCTATTCTAGTTATCAATCCTATTTATTAAACAATAGGTTTAATCATTAAAATATTGTATGAATTAGAAATAAATTGATAAATTTAACTAACACTGCACGATCGAACGATACACGATCTGAGGTGGTGGGATTTGTCAGGCATGAAACAAAAATTAAATAAATAAAAAATAATATTTTTTTTCCTACAATAAGTTCACAAAGAGAGGATACTTTACATTAATTACAATCTAGCCTATACAATTATGATCGCTATTAATTAATATCATGTTGACTTAATTTTCTTCAAAACTGTGTAAAGCCTAAACTAAGGTAACATTCATTAATAGTCTTAGTACTATGTTCCTGTGTCCGAGATACCGCACTTGCACTTATATTCGATATTATTATTAACTTAAAAGGTTTAGTCCTCTTTTGTCGTCTCGAGAATAATATAAATAAATGTTTACAGATTTGTATACTAACATTCTATGTTATGTCGTAACGAAATATTTCAGTAAAATCCACCGAAGCAATAGTAATATGTCACATGTCATCTTAGTTGGCTTTTAGAATATTCTTCGAGCTACGCTTTTATTATGGTAAGTTCGATTATGAAAAGACGTGGTTTAACTGTAACTCAAAGAATTTAATGTCTATGTGTAAAGCAAAAACTACTTCGTTTGAATAACTATAACTTTGTTTGTTTGATTTACTTTATATGCATTTAGACATATGTCAATTGGAGTCTTAGTGCTTTTTTTTTTACATATGCGATCCGTCCGCTATAAACGCGCATATTTATAAACAACATATACAGTATAGCCGGTGTACGAACGCAAATCGGTAAATTGATTATTTATTTATTGTGTCTGTTTCATGATCATTGTCAATCTAATGGAAAAGTAGGTGATCAACCTCCTGTGCCTGACACACGCCGTTGCATTTTTGGGTCTAAGGCAAGCCGGTTTCCTCATGAAGTTTTCCTTCAACCTTTGAGCAAATGTTAAATGCGCACATAGAAAGAAAGCCCATTGGTGCACAGTCAGTGATCGAACCTACGACCTCAGGGATGAGAGTTAGACGCTAAAGCCATTTAGGTATCAAAGAAAAAACTTGAATCAATATTAAAGAAAAAAAAAATACTGCAAAAAATAAATAATTATATTGCATGAGTTTATAAAAAATGCTATTCAATAGCTTTACCGCGGCAGTCCCCGAGTGCCACACGTATTTTTATAGTTATGAAGGTTGGGTGAACATTTAAAAACACACACATACACTGAAGATCTACATGTGCTAAACTTGAATATGATTACACTTGTGTAGTCGAACTAAACTAGCATTTAGAGGGAAAGTTTCCGCAACATGTTAATATTCACAAAGCTCAAGACTTGCGTCAACTTGAAGTTGGGCATGCTTCCTATGTAAGGGTTGTTGCGAGGACAAGGTTTTAATAGAAAATTATTGTTTTCAAAAAGTGAAAATTGAGTATGAATCAATGTATATCGAGACTAATTTAAAACACCTATTTTGATAATAAATTTTATTGAAGTGAAACTTCTTTAGGCGTATAAGAGTAAAATTCTTAGGGAACGTCACGAAGATGTGCAGCGTTTTTGTCGAAGAAAAGGGAGAGAGCGATTGAGAGAGAGTGAGAAGGGTGAATTACCTTATATATTTTTAAAATTAAAATTTCGTAATGAGAATTTATGAAATATTAGAATTTTATATTTTATGCAAAATAATTTATTTTTTTTGAGAATTTCAAATGACGGATTGTAAATTAAAACCACGTGATTTTATTATTGAAGAAATAAATTAATTCTTTGTTATAATTCTCGACACATTTTAATGACAATTAAATTCCTAACATATCTTCCTTTTTCTCTCCCTCTAAGTCTCGGTAATCTAGTTTTAGATTTGTAATAATGAACAGTAGTTAAATATAAGTTTGCCAAAGAAGTTTCACTTCTGACATGTGTTCTTTGTACGCACGCACTTTTTTTAAAGTGAAACTTTTATTACATCGTCTCAAACTTTAGTTTCTTTTAAACTATTTAAACTAGCGCAAGCTAACCGGTAATTCAGTGCACCTGAAGAAGTTTTTATTTATACACACCTGTAGGTATGCTGTATAATTATATCCAATTATATATATATATATATATATATATATGATTGCATTGCAGCTTTTATTCTTTCTTCATAAAACAAAAATCAATTAATTTTCATTTTTTTAACTAAATCAGTCTCGACTCTGTCTGACAAATTATCTTTACGCTGTAATAAAAAGATACTGAGTACTTAATTAAAATGGTGTAGCTTAGTAAACGATGGCATTGTTTTATTACTAATAAGGAGTTAATTCTATAATTATATGTAAGACACAGAAAGTGACATAAATATTTGCTATTTGTATGAAAAGAGACAACTCAATATTATTGTAACGAAAGTTGCAGAGGCTAAAAACGTAGCTATATATTTATGATAGCAGTCTTACTTGGCAATAAGTCTCGGCCTGAACCACGTCGCTTTCATTACAATGATTATTTCCCTCGTATGAGCAATTGTTTATTGTTTTAATTATTTATAACAGCTTGGCAACGCTCGGCAAAAATAAAATACAATTTTTAATGTGACAAGCACTTATAGGCAAACATAAAATACACGAAGAGATAATGAAAACTAATTAAACAAAACAATTAAACTGTAAAAAGTAAACTAAAATCGATTTTCAAATGTGAGGGGAGCGACATCGGTGAGTTTTGACCAAAACGTGTTCTCCGGAAAGGAAATGGCATGAAATGACGTGATGATGATGAAAGTGTTGCGAAGATATAAACAGATATATTGATGCAGAGTCATTATATGCTTTTAATTATTTATAAACTCTTCATTTGCTCGCGAAAAAAAATATTCTATAGTGTAGAGTGCAGTTAAGATAAGATATAGTTTCTCTATATGTATCTATATGTCACTTTTGATGGGATATTTATATTTTTTTGTAATTCTTTAGGTCGCCATAGACGGACCGCATAATGCAGTCGACTACGACTGCTTGGTGCAGATATATTCGACCGCAAAATAATATGATGCAAGTTCATTTACAATAATGAAGAAACACTGCTTCTTGTACTACTATTACTCAAGCGTAGGCGTAGAACACACCGTAGAATGTGGGTGCGTCCAATACTAAAATCAAGAAAACAGCATGGAATATTTCATACTTTGTATCCCCAGCTGACAGAAGACACTAAAAAGTTTTTGAAGTCATACTTCTTTAGGCTTTATTACTCAAGCGTAGGCGTAGAACACACCGTAGAATGTGGGTGCGTCCAATACTAAAATCAAGAAAACAGCATGGAATATTTCATACTTTGTATCCCCAGCTGACAGAAGACACTAAAAAGTTTTTGAAGTCATACTTCTTTAGACGCGTTATGAAAAATTGATGAGAGTGAAATTAAAAATGCGCGCGCACCGTGACACAAAATTAACAGAATGAAGTTGCCTACGGCATTGGACATAATTTAAAAACAACATTCAAATAATAATAGAATTTATGTTACTCTTAATGTTAGAGAATAATAATAAATATGTAAACTAAACTTTATTGACTATAATGACTCCTTTTCCAGTCTTTGATTATTTTATTGTAATTAATTATATCAAAAACTATTTGTAATAATGCCAAAGTAGTATAACTTCTTACGCGCGTATATAAGTACACGCACTCTTTTTCTTTTAACTACTTTAGGATATCCGTGGTTAGTAGAGTGCTTGGAGCATTCAAAACCGTAAAACCTCGGACTAGAGTTACAGTGAATTAATTAATATGATCGATGTGGGATATCGTTTTTAACACTATATATTGCAATGTTTACCCAAAATTTTTTTGTGCACTCCATTGTTTCATTTGATGAATTTGTCTAATTACTCTTCAAATACAACATACACCCGTTGCGTAGTAGGTTTAATATACTAAATCAAACATTTGTTAGTGCACTTATCTCTCCTATTGTAAACCAAACGCACCAGATGACTACAGTGGAATTTTGGGATAACTTGTATCTGTGTAGGCCTTGGAGTATTAAGGACATACCAGGTGAAGTTGGCTCAACTCCAATGCATTTCAATCTTGATCAGTATTGTGTCTATGGATTGTTATCGCTAAATACTAACTGATTTTGGCAATAATAATGTATTAAAATGTTCTTAGAGTTAACCATTTTTGTTTTTATGATAAAGGGGAAATAGTGATGTAATTGAAGTTAAATATGTCATATACAGAAGTCCTACATGTGGACAACACACAAGAGAGATAAGAATCAAACACACAAATTAAATAATGTTTATCTTTGTCATATTTTTATCTTTACTACACAGGCATTATGTAATGTACGAAAGTTAATAAAAAATATGTTTATTTCTTTTATTAAAAATATTTTTTTATGACTCACTCAAGTCGAAAGTCAAGTACAAGGTGACAGTTCAATCACATTCAATTTCACGAATATAAAGTGGAAACACGTACGGGTTACAAATGTGTACATTTTTCTTTAATATAGCACTTATATTTATGTGAGTACTAAAGGACCATCTGCCAATAAAGATAATACATTAGATAAGAAGTATTTATATTAATGAAACCAAGTTAATTTGGTTATTATTGTGTTAGTTACAATATTGTCCTAAATAGTATCTTAGTAGGTTAATTTTAATAGGAAATTTGCTGTCGTGATGATATTTGTTGATATTATTGATGATAATAATCCAGTATATTATATAGTATACTAGCAGACCGGCCAAGCGTTGCTGTGGCTAAGGTTTTTGTTATATTAAGACCCCCAATCGGAGTCGATTCCAAAGTTCGCTAGTTCGCAAAAGAAAGTGTCTTGTGAAGCGTACGGTATAGATTATTTTAACTTCAGTTTCGCGGTCACTTGGAGGGAAAGGCTAAATTAGCCTCCAAAAAGCTTGGTGTGCTCAGCAAGGCGAGACGGTACTTCACTCCGGGCCACCGCTTGCAACTATATAAAGCGCAAATTCGGCCCCACATGGAGTACTGCTCTCACCTCTGGGCGGGGGCTCCCCAGTACCAGCTCCTTCCACTCCGTATACAACGCAGAGCGGTTCGAATCGTCGACGACCAATCTCTCTCCGAGCGGCTTGATCCTTTGGCGTTGCGTAGAGATGTGGGGTCACTCTGCATCTTCTACCGCATTTACCATGGAGAGTGTTCAGAGGAGTTGTTCGGATTAATACCTGCAGCTGAGTTTCGTCATCGGACGTCGAGGCAGAGTACGAAATTCCACCCGTATCACCTCGACGTCCGCCGTTCCACAACTGAGCGTTTTTCAAGGCAGTTTTTGCCGCGCACCACCACTTTGTGGAACCAGCTGCCCACTGAAGTATTTCCGAACCAATTCGACTTAGGGTCCTTCAAGAAAAGAGCGTACCACTTCTTGAAAGGCCGGCAACGCACTCGCGAGCCCTCTGGCATTGAAAGTGTCCATGGGCGGCGGTATCACTTAACATCGGGTGAGCCTCCTGCCCGTTTGCCCCCTATTCTATAAAAAAAAAAAAAAAAAAATTAAGAATTTATTAGTTTTAATGTTCTATATCAAATTATTTACGAAGCTACACGCAATAAAAATGATATGATACTGTCTCAACTAATTTACAAAGCTCAAAAAACATGTCACGTGTGTGAAAAACGATATTAAATATTTTCGTAGACGACAACGTATTTGACGCGAGGTCGTTGACCCGGACCCACGGGTCCTGATTTGAGACCTCATAAAATGTGAACTAATGGATAAATCTGAGATCATTTTCTGGAAAAACTAGCGCGTACTATTTTTAACTACGACTGCGGGTTGTAATTATATTATTTGTTATGCATATTTTACTTATAACTTTCTCAGTATTAAAAAAAAAAAAACAGTGACGCCTCTTTACGTCTTGGCCTCAGATTTCTGATATAAAATGCAAGTAGGTGATCAGCATCAGCCTCAGACACACGCCGTCGAATTTTTGGGTCTAAGACTTGTCGGTGTCGTTACGATGTTTACCTTCACCGTTCGAGCGAATGTCAAATGCGCACATAGAAAGAAAGTCCATTGGTGTACAGCCGGGGATCGAACCTACGACCTCAGGTATGAGAGTCACACGCTGAAGCCACTAGGCCAACACTGCTCTTTCTCAGTATTTTTTAATTCACTAAAAATTATCGTGTGCGAGGTGTCGACTTAGCAGGAGCTATAATAATTCCTGTAAGTCAAATACATTTTCTAAGATTTGTCAGAGTGTCAGAGTCATACTTTACATTGTTGGCACCCACACCTTACATCTCTGACCTAATTTGAAACGACGCCTTCAGTATTACAATGGTTTAGCATTTCATTAGGAACATTTAGTTAATTAGTATTTATGCCTTAATGAAAAGATATTAATACAAGTTAAGAATTACATTCTGCTTTAACTAGGCATGTAAATTAATAATAAGCAGATCAGACATATACGTTGATTTAAAAATATCAGCACACTTGTGGCGAACAATAAAAACGACCTCAGTCTGTTTCTTTGATTAAGTTTAGAATTCAATTTAATAAACAATACGCTCTCAGAAAACGAAAATCATAATACGCATCGCACTTATATTTAGTCATTTTTGAGTAATTCAAATCATTGGTTTTTATTAACAGCGTAGTTTTCTAATATAATAAAAACATTACTGAATAATGTTCGAAGAATTTTGGAGACTTGAAATATTGACTACATTGTGTAACGTTATATTAATTTAGTAATATGAAACAATTCTGCGATGGAATTTCATATGAGTTTCAATTTCTTATTTTTAGTCAATTTTCACAGTAAGTAATTCTGTATGAGTAATTTAAAATTGCGCACGTTTACTATCTTGAATATATTTGTAAGAAAATGCTGCTACTACATTTTTTTTCTAATGTAATAGGAGGCAAACGAGCAGGAGGCTCATCTGATGTTAAGTGATACCGCCGCCCATGGACACTCACAATGCCAGAAGGCTCGCAAATGCGTTGCCGGCCTTTCAAGAACTGGTACGCTCTTTTCTTGAAGGACCCTACTTTTACCTATACTTCTGCGGGCAGCTGGTTCCACATAGTGGTGGTGCGCGGCAAAAACTGCCTTAGAAAACGCTCAGTTGTGGAACGACGGACGTCGAGGTGGTACTGATGGTATTTTGTATTGTCATTGTCAAGTTATTTTAGCTGTATTAGCTCAATGCTCATGTTACGATTTAGAAGGTTATCTACCTGAAGATTACGTGTATACTTGCATCAACCGTCCTTCTCTCACATCTAGAAAGTTCACTCTAGAAACCGTCATATCTTAGACATAGTCATAGATAGTTGGTCTATATACCTCTAATGAAATATAATTGAGCAAGACTTAGAAACTTCAAAAAAAAACCAAGATTTAAAAGGTCGGCAACGCACTTGCGAGTCGACAGTATAAAAAGACCTAAAGCTTAGGCCCAAAAAGAGCAACATCAAATATATGTATTGCGATATACCTTATATACGAGTATCTTGTGGAACATTAATTTGGTCAATGAATTAACATGAAGTTATATGATATTGTCAACATTTCTATGCAGGTAAATATTGCGACACATCAGGGAATACAAATAGCGGGCATATATAACTGTTTGCGAAATAATACATTTCACACAATTTGTTTGTTCTATTTAAACAATATGTCGCCGACATGCATCGGTGTGATCGATGCACAATTAAAACTGCAATTTAGATTTTTAGATTCAGAATTTATACGAAAAAAATACTGTTTCTGAAATGATAATGCAATGGACGCTTATGTGATTTCGTGTGGAAATTTGTGTTATTTTTAATATTTATGAAATAAAAAAAAAATATTGAAATAAAATACCGTCACTAAATAAGGTGTTGCAATGTACCAAGTGTGTACCAATGTACCAAATGTGTACCAAACAGATGTTAAATAAGTATTAGATTAAATTGCACGGGTTAAGTTCTTTTCATTATAATCGAATCGAAATCCTGCAATTATATAGCTAAAATAAAAACAATGAGTATTGAAAACATCTATGTGATGTATGTATGTATATGTTGTGGACTCAGTTTCAGCAATTTTACGACGTTTTGTCCGTCTAATTTTTTCTTATTATTGTTGTTGTGCGTAAAGGTGCTGGCTAATTAAGCCAGCTTAGCTGATTCCTAAGAAGCTAAGAAGTTTCTTGGTCACTTCGCAGGCTTCACAAGCGATCTCACTGCTCCGAGCATTTCTGTTCGTTGGGAAGCCACACCCACAAATTCCAGAACTACGTGTGTGACTCATTCCTCTGCGCTAACAGATTCTTCACAAGGGACTCTCTGTCGACGACAAAGAGACGATTATTAAGTAGACAGTGGCCCTTAATAGAAATACTCTTTAGACAATATGTAAATTTAAGAAAAGTAGAATTCAATAGCTACCAATCCAAAAAAATAATGTAACGTTCAATAGCAGCTGAATTTCATTATCGGATGTCATGGCAGAATATAAAATACTATCCGTATCACCTCAAAGTCCGTAGTTCTACAACTGAGCGTTTCTTATCCCACTTTTTGCCGCGCACCACCACTATGTGGAACCAGTTACCCACTGAAGTATATCCGAACCAATTAGGGTACTTCAAGAAAAGAGCGTACCAATTCTTAGCAGACTGGCAACGTACTTGCGAGCCTGGCAATGTGAATGTCCATGGGCGGCGGTATCACTTAACATCAGGTGACCCTCCTGCCCATTTGCCTCCTATTACATAAAAAAAAGTTGGATTTGGATTGTATTACTTGTATTGTACATATTACACGATATACATACATCATATACATAAATGGTTTACATCGAGTGTTACAACAGCACAGTACAGTTCGGAGAAATATTCATCTCTATTATATATATTTGTGTAGAATAACCATTTGATTTCCGGGAAAAGAACGGGCAAAGAAGTGCATGTAAGATTCAGAGCCTTATATGTGAGCTTAATAGAGCACCCAAAAGCTCGTATGGTTGAAAAAGGTTCTGGTGGTGAACAAATGCGTGTAACACGAGATATGACGTTGAACAATCATTTAAAACAAGTATCTTTGGCCTAAAACAATTGTATAAATAAGGCTTAGATCACATATAATTTCCTAACAGAAAACATCTTTATTAGATGTTTCTGTCGTGATTTATTTTATAGCGATAAAAATTTAGTAAAAGCGATATTAAATTGAGTTAACAAACGGTTACAACGTTCACCAATATTTCTAAAAGAGTAAAATTGTATTCACCAACTAGCGGGATTCGGGCAAACAAATATTTTTTGAATTCACCGGTTCCGCAGTATACTTTTTATTCAATTTTTAAATATAATAATACAATTCAATTTAATTTATAAGTTCTAAAACAACATTTGGATTTGCAAACCCCGGTTATCCAGCAGATCAGGCGACGCAAATGGAAATGGATAGGCCACATACTCCGAAGGGATTCCAATCATATGCCCAAGCAGGCGCTTGATTGAAACACGCAAGGAAAGCGGAGGCGTGGCTGTCACAGGCCTGGCATCGTACAGTTGCATGAGGCAAAGAGAGCCGGTAAGACTTTTAGCGAGGTGAAATACGCGGCTCAAGACCGAACGTGATGGACACTTGCTGTGGACTCCCTCTTCTAGGGGTTATAAGGCATTAAGTCATGTCTAGTCAAAACAGCATATATGTTTAAAATATAATACACATTAATTATACAAGAACAAAAAAATAAAAAATCATTCAACAGACAGATACCAACGCTAAATCTAAATAAAAACTGAATATATTTAAGTTTTTGCTCTCAGCATAATTAACCCGACTGTGATAAAAAAGAAGACTGTTATAATATATCAATATCGTTATTAGTTAGTAATTAAGTTATATAAACCAAATAACATATTCACAAGAGCGTTAAAAGTTGTATAGGTTAAAAAATCTTGTTTCTAGCGACTTTGGGATTACAAGGACAGGGAAATTTTAAAGTTCTGTATAAGTATTAAAGTTAAGTACTTAGTATAAATATATAGGGTCAATCACGTCGGAGTTTTAGGGTAGCTTACAGTAGGTAGGTAGTTTTAGTAGGTAGGTTGCAGTAGTCCACGCATTTTTTTAAATATATGTTTTAACACTTGTGCTCGACTTTTATTCATTGATACTACACATGATTAGTGCCAGCGCCATTATTTAATTTTAACACATTACAAACATATGGGCAAGTAAGACCTCTTTTTGAAATCGGTTCGATAGAAAACATAGATTGGTTCGATTAAAAAACATGGCGATTAAAAAGAGTGGCGGAGAGTTTATAGCCAGTTCTTCTCTTCCGTTCTACGCCCTTGATTTGAGAACTGGCACTAAATGTAAAAATAGAAGCATTTCTTCTTTTTTGACGATAATAAGTGTACAGTGTTACCTTTATGATTAACTAATGTGTTACCTATATTAATTTTGATCTTCAATTGCGAGCATATAAAATTAATTTATATTAGTTTTGTAAAATTGATTTATTTTTAAAACGACGTAAGATTTTCTGATGCTATCAAATTAGTTCAGAGCACATCTTTATTTAATTTAGTATTGTTTGAAGACAAGCCAGCTTCTAGAAGACAGACACAATACTAATTATCTTTTAAATAGAACAATACCTCTTCCAAACACAAAACACAGCCTGAATTTTGATGAGTAGCTAAACAATTGTAACAGCGATTCTTCCTATATCGTCAAAAAAACAAATTGTGTAGTATCGAAGATAAATCGCGAGAATGGAACTCTAAAAATTCAATTTTGAAATATTTAGTATTTCAATATTCATAGGAAGTTCGTTACGTTTGTTTGAAAGAGAAAACCGGAGTTTGGTTGCAATAATATCGAATACCTAACTTCAGAGGGATATTTGAAAAACTTTACGTTTAGCTCAACAATTTGCAGGGATATTTGCAATGATATCGCTGAGTGAGTTAAGTCTCACTTAGATTTACGAACTCTTCAATAAGTCAAGTTAGTTTTTTGTTAATTCAGCATCGCAACCCCACTACCCGTAATGTTATCTTAGTTATAAGTTCATGTTTTAAACAATTAAAGCCAGTTGTTAGCCAGCTTCAAACAAAGTGTTTCATTTAACATATATCTGAACGTATCTATATAACATACCGCCACCGAATAAATTATATTTAAAAATTTAAATCAAATCGTTTGTATTTTATTGCGCATTACTTAAGTAAAATACAGCTCTTTTATACCATATGAAAACATTTATCACAAGTTACATAGCGAGAAAGAGTGTTGTGTAAAAATAAACATAATAAAAAACATGAACAAAAGTAAAAATGTCCCGTCAAATTCAATAGAATATAATTTATCACCGCGACAGACAGTCACCACATCAAATATAAGCTTTTCCACAAAGGAATAAGAACATGTTATATAGTATACAGATTTTTGAGGTAATGTTAATAGTAATATTGTTATTAAAGGATTTGTGACAATTTTCTATGGTATTACATAGTTCATTCACTATACGACTGAGCCTAATCTTAAAAAAATAAATATAAAATATTTTCTAATTGTAAGATAAAAACATTTTATGATTTTCATGTTTGAAAAATTGTGGCAAGTAATGTTTTTTTATAGAACATGGGCAATCTGGCAAGGAACTCACCTGACGTTAAGTGATACCGCCGCCCAGGGAGACTCTCAATGCCATAAGGCTCGGAAGTGCGTTGCCGGCCTTTTAAAAATTGGTTCGCTCTTTTCTTGAAGGACCTTTAGTCGAATTGGGTCGGAAATACTTCAGTAGGCAGCTGGTTCCATATAGCGGTGCGCGGCAAGTTTTTGCCGCGCATTACATTATTACTGCGATGTTATGATGATGATATGTGATTATTATTTAAATATAAAGTACGATATTTCTGAAATGATACGCCACCACTAAATAACTACTAAAACGTATTTTCTTTAGAAAAACAATATCATCCCTATTATTGTACTTTATTTTGTTATATTTACTACTTATATTTGATGAAAACACGTAGATATTTTTCTTTGAAATGTTCAAGACTAACTAGACGGGACAAGGTAACATTTACTTCAAAAACATTACTATTAAACCGAGATTTACTTTGAGACGATTTTTAGAGAAAACATAAAATTTTCTCTTTTGTTTTCCTTCACCGGACGAACAAGTATTGAATGTGCACAAAATAACATTGGTGCCGTGATTCGAACGTACGATCCTCAAGTTTCATCCCCCACACTGCTCTAGATAAATAGATTTAAAAGTGGTCCAAAGTAAATAATTATATTTATTACTAGCTGACCGGTCGTTTAGCCATGTATATCATTTATAATAAAAAAATAGGGGTTGATCGTAGAGGGGTGAAAATTGAGGATTGTATGTATTTTTGTATGTTGTATCATAAAAAAATAGAAATTAAAAATTTTGTTTAAAAAATAAAAATAAAGATTTAGGGGTGGACTACCCCTAACATTTAAGGGGATGAAAAATAGATGTTGGCTGATTCTCATAGATACCAGTTAAGCACAAAAGATTTCATCAAAATCGGTCAAGCCGTTTCGGAGGAGTATGGCAACGAAAACTGTGACACGAGAATTTTATATATTAGATATAATTTTCTTTGTAGGGATAAAAAAATATTATCAAGTATGCGGTAAGGATGGAAACACGTCTTGCCTCTCACGTGAAGCGCCACTTCTATTTACGAACCGCCATTTTCATGTCCTTATCTTTATTTTTTCCTTCGCGAGGTTCTATCTAGATTAATGGGTGAGATTTTGTTTAGACATGTTGTTCAAGTAAAATGATATAATATATTATGAGATACGTGCAAATTCAATGTTACAAGTTTAAAAGTGTTAAACGACTTGAGCGATTCGGGTTTTGTCTAAAACCTCAATGAGCGATGCAGCGTATTTATGAAAAAAAGTGCACGTGCGTAAAAAGTACATATCTCAGAAGTGAAACTTCTTTGGCAAACTATTAAGACTTGTTCATATTTATACAAATCTAAAACTATAGATGCTGCACATCTTCGTGACGCTAATAATAAATAATATAATAAAATTTCATACGTAAAAATTTTATCATGCGCCTAAAGAAGTTTCACTTCAAAAATCTATTGGCGTGCGAAATTATAGCATAGGTGTTTATAATCCATGATTATAACTAAGTATTGATAGTTTTGAATGTCATTGATGGAATCAAAAATCTCTCTAGGTCTATGAAGTACTCAGAAACTGTAGATGATTGAGTCCTATAGATATCATAAGGTTCTTTTTACCTCAGTTCAGTAGCTGAAAAAAATAAACATTGTTATAAAATAAATGTGTAGTTTTCTTGTGGGTTACTTACGGCTTAGAGATTATCTTATAGCGCGCCATAGATATCCACATCTTGGATTATTCGGCCAAAAATATAATAAAAATTATCTTTTATGAATAAATATATTTTTTTACTTAGATTTACATGAATAATATCCAACTCTCAGGACACCATATCTGCTAATGAGTAATATTGCTACGAAAGAGCTACGTCGTATATTGCTACGACGTAGCTCATTCGTAGCATTAACAGTACATAGAACCGTAGCAAGTAAGTGGAATCAGCAAAATTCCTTTGAATAAACAAGCATAATTTGTAGTAACATACAAACAAATGGAAACCTCTATATTTATTACAAGAGTGTTTGTACAAAATGAGAAAGCTACGAGCAATCCGCCTCCGTCACTGAGACCACAGTTTAAGGGTTGTCAAACTGTAGTTAATACTTAAAAGTATACAATGTTTGTGAAAGACATTATAATTTAGGATGGCTGGAGGATTGGCGTCTCGCGTATCCCATTACGAATACCATAGGTTTAGATCAAATTTGTAAGACAAATTAAGGTACAACTACGGTTGGGATTCCACTTAGTACTCCTAACATTTCATAAGAAGATGAAATTTTATTTTGCTGCTTCGAGTTATGATGATAATGTATTATTTTATTAAATAATTATATATTATGATTTTATATCATAGATAGTTAGTGAGTGAGATGTTGTACAATAGCCATGTAATATTTAATAAAGTAACAAGAACTATTTCTTGTTACAATCTTACCATACGTTATGAATAGTTATTGTAATGTTAAAAAATTTAAATATACTATATAATTATATAGTTTCAATTAACAAAAAACAAAAAAACTCCCTCATACGAAGGTCCAGGCTCCAAAAGTTATATATATATTCCTTATATGGACATTGTATTTCTTATAAAAAATTCGAAACTCTTGTTAAACGTTAATTAATCAATAAAGCTTTGTTATAAATTTGACAAATATTTAAATGATCGTAATCCCTTGGGATTGATTTGTTAAAAGAATTTGTATGACTCACAATTTAGCGATTAAAAAGAGTGGCGGAGAGAATCTTGCCAGTTCTTACCCGCTCTTCGCCCTTGACTTGCGAACTGGTAGTAAATGTAAATTTAGAATTAATTCAACTTCTTTTCTGACGACGACTTGTTTACATATATATGAATAAAGTTATTTTGACTTTGACTTTTGACCTTGATAACATTCAACTAAAGTCTTAGATCTAAAACCGATATGGTCCTGATCACCTACTTGTAAATATAAAAAGTGATTATGAAACAGATACAGAGAGTCCAAGACCAAGAGGTGGTAACAGCTCTTTCTTTTTAATTAATATAATATTGTTTAAGCATAAACAATGTCAATTTATAATCTTATAATTAATTTTAGATTCAATCAATCAAACAGGGTTATTGAGATTCTTCATATTTCTGTAAGCGTTCTCAATTTCTGGAATGATCCTATTCTTGTTGTTACTAAAATTAACTTGTGATACAAATATAAAATCTCCAAATGACAAAATATATTTAAAAATGTTGTAGCCCTAACACTCACTCAACCACAAATCAATTTCTCCAGAGCCCAGTGAAGTGAACTTCCATAATATTGTTAGTATGTCGAAACTATTGGGCCATGCATTACCATACATTTAATAATGTCTAAAGCACTAAGCTCTACGTTGTCCAAATTATATGAATACTGCTTCAGCTGAACTGGCATAGTTTAATGATATTTACTTATGTGTAAAGTAAGTGGTCTACTGTATTGTGAAATAATATGACGTCAATAAATAAAAAATTGTTACATGATACGTGAGAACGTGTCTGAATTTACTTTATGAATTTGAAAAATATAAATAATACCATACTAATAATACTACTATAATTTTATATAAATACTTTTTTGCTTTTTCGATGTTAAGTGATACCATTTCCAGAGAGCACGCAAGAGCAATGCAATACTATTATTAATCATATTTTCTTCCTATCTTTATATGCCCATATTATTATTTTTTAGTAAAAATTAGTATAAATTTTAACGTTAAAAATAAGAACATTTATGATAGGTACTAAATACTTCATTATATTCATATTTCATAGCACCGTCTTGAGTTTTGTGTTAATTTTCCTCTAACATTTGCTATTCACTGTTATTCCAATTATGCCATGCATTATCTGTGGCGATATTAACTGTAATTTTTTTCATAAGTGTGGTGGTCTGTTCATATCATAATAACGTGTTTGTTAAAAAAGGATAAATTATTAAACATATCGTTCCAATTAAGCGCTTTTAACATTTGGAATCAAGAGCCCATAGAAGAACTTCCGAACTAATTTAACTTATGGTCCTTCGAAATTGGCGTACCGATATGCCAGTAACACTCGATCGCTTCTGGCAGTGTCAGCGGTGGTAGATCTCAATAACTGACAAAGTTATGATAGTCCCAAAGTGTAAATTTAAGCTTTAAAGTGGTTGCAAAAAAGTCGTGAACTGTTCGCATAAATAAAACCCATGGCATAGAGAACGTGAAAGAGAGAGAGAGAGAGATCTGGGATAGTGAGTAGAAGAGAAGAGGTTACTGTAATAGTACCTTAATTTTATACTATTTAAAAATAAACATCGAAACTCGTTAAAAATGATCGACCATTACACGTTTCAACAATTTTGCCCTTTATTGCCAATAGAAGCGATATTTGTCTTCGGATTATTCTCATCAATATAAAAATGTTATGAAATTGTCTAAGAAAATATATTGTACATTAGTTGATATTGGAAAAGTTAGTAGTTACATTTGTTAACTAGGATTTAATAAAAATCTTAAAATATTTTCCACAAAAAATAAGACAAAAATATGTTCTCTCCAGTCATTTGTTAATCACGACTAATGTTATAAATAATTATAATTGTAATTTATGTTTAACGAGAGTTTTGAATTTATTCAAATTATTTTGTAAATATGGATGAATGTTTCAAATAAGTGAGAGTTAATTATTATTATTTATTATATGCTTACGCATCAGTTGAGTAGTGGAACTGCTTATGATTGTAATTAATATGAACGGTATAGCTTAGTTATAATACTAATACACTGCCCGTCAATGGGACTAAATTCTAATCATCCCTATGTCTTAATCAATGTTCTTCATTAATCACATGTCACATGGTCGAATGTTCTGTTATAATATATTGAGACCTCGGGTTAACTAGGTACAAAACATGATCGAAATTATTTAAGATTTTTTCCGAAATATAAGCAACCAACGTGTTCCAGTTGGACGTGGACGTGTGATTGGACTTTTATTTCTTTAATGTTTTAGAAATACATATACACTTTAGACCTACAACGCACTAGCGGCTGGCCGCAATGCGGTGTGCCGCTGCGGCGGGCCGCACATCGATTATAATATGAAACCGCACGATAACAACGCACTGACTTGCGGTCAACCGTCAACCGCTCCGGTTGATCTGGAGCTGCGGCGAGCCGCACCGGTTGAATGATGCGGCGCGCCGCGTCCCCTCCACGCACTCGGCGCGGTTAGCCGTCCTACCTACGTCATCACATATAATTATTTAACAAATGTAAACAAAATATTGTAAACCTATTTTAAAAGAGTAAAAAATATAAAAATAAAATATGTTTATTATGGAACATAAGATACATGTATCACTTATTCCACGTCATTAAATTTGAATTTGTAATATTTCAAGAAGCACTGACGAGTGACGATTGCGGCAGACCGCAATAGGACCGCAATAGGGACGGTCAGCCGGAATGCGGCATGCCGCTACGGCGGACCGTATATACCGCGGCCTGCCGCAGCGGCACACCGCATTGCGGCCAGCCGCTAGTGCGTTGTAGGCCTCATGTTACTTAGGGATTATGTAGCATTCTAATGGTAAAGATAAGAAAGTAAGAAGTGAATGTCAATGTCAATGTGGAATCACTTAATATAAACAAATTAAAAATAATTTTTTTTTTATTGATAAAACCTTGCCAACGCTTGGCACACTGATATATTGGTAAAAGTGCAACAATATACACTTATTAGTGTGACAAGCACTTATAGGCAAACATCACATACACGAACAGTTGTTTTAATTGTCTATTTATACTTTATTTTTTACTTTTACTATGTAGGTTAAGAATATTATAAATACATATATTTGTGTGTTGGAAATAAATATTTATGATTATTATTAGTAGAATTAAACGTGAAAATGATATATTTTATTCCCAACTACCCTTGTCCTGATATAAAATAAACACTAATAATGTCTCATTGTATTCCAATACAAATAAAATATTACTATCTCGATATCGCAATATCGAGCTCTTGAGAGAAAAGCTCTTTAGGCACTTGAACCTAAAGAGCACTGGGTAACTTTAGTTTTAGGCTTTATCTTTGGATTCTTTTGAAGACCAAAACTTACTATTTGCTAACCAATAGTGGAAATACTTTCTGCATTTTATTTATACACTTTACACAGAATCATTATTATGGAATTAAATTAGGTGAATATTACTCATATAACATATATTGTAAACATTTTACGACATCATTATCATTAACGACACCACCATGTCTTTGCTACTTTGTCTTTTGGTTTCGCCCTTGAAGGTCCACTAGTAAGCAGGTATACTACAAGGTACGAAATAAAATAAATTATTATTTATGATGCATTATAACCAATGGTGGCTGTGAGGTACTGCTGCAAGGTGTATGTTATTAGAATGTAATAATGATATTATAATCGTACAATTACTTTTTTTACAACAATGGGAAATAGCCGCCTTTGGACCCCAAAAACCAGAGGGCTCACGAACGCGGTGTCAATTGCATTGGTATGCCCTTTCTTGAGTAAGTCCTAGTAGCGGCAAAAAAACGCTCAATTGTAGAACGACAGACGTCGAGGTGATACGGGTGGAATTTTGTATTCTGCCTCGACGTCCGATGATAAACTCGGCTGCAGGTATTAATCCAAACAACTCCTCTGAACACACATGGCGAGTGTAAAATATGTACCGTACGTGGATAAGAAGTTTATTTCAATCAGTTTACCTATTACAAAAGTAGGAGTCAAAGCTGCGACTGTGGTTCTAGTACAAAATTCAATCAAAGTTTCTAAATTTAGTTTCAGAGAGCCATTTTTTCGAAAATAGTTTCTGCTAAGTTAAAAGTATATACATAAACTACATTGACTCAAACTGCCAGTCGAAGTCTTCAGTTTTCTATGAAAGTATTAATTTTCATCTTCAATATTTTACCGTCTTTTCAGTCTGTCAATTACCTTCCGTCACGGACAGCAAAAAACCTTAAGTGCAAAACAAAAGCTTCAAAAAGTCTTTGTTTGCTATCGGTGACTGTTGCAGTAATTGCAGGCTTCGTTTTAAACACGTCACAATGGACTTAAACACCTTTTAGGAAAATGGGACGCAGTTTTTATGCTTTCATTTTCTATATACGGTCTTTTGTTGTCTGAAAAATAATAAGACGTTTATAAATTCCGCTATTTTTATAATTACTGAAAATGTAGAATTAAAATAATAATAAGGTACCTACCGTTATTTTAATTTGTATATTATGAGTATATAATGTAGATCAAACGGATGACGCCACACCTGTGTGTGATACGAATCATTTTTAGTTACTGTTTACTTCGAAACTTACTCTTTTTGAGTATATAATGTAGATCAAACGGATGAAGCCACACCTGTGTGTGATACGAATCATTTTTAGTTACTGTAAACTTCGAAACTTACTCTTTTTGAGTACATAATGTAGATCAAACGGATAAAGCCACACCTGTGTGTGATACGAATCTTTTTTAGTTACTGTTTACTTCGGAACTTACTCTTTTTGAGTATATAATGTAGATCAAACGGATGACGCCACACCTGTGTGTGATACGAATCTTTTTTAGTTACTGTTTACTTCGGAACTAACTCTTTTTGAGTATATAATGTAGATCAAACGGATGACGCCACACCTGTGTGTGATACAAATCATTTTTAGTTACGGTTTACTTCAAAACTTACTCTAATGGAAATACTACCATGATTATCAATATAGCTTTGGATTTCAACATAATTATTATAAAGATGGACTCAAAGAAAATATTAGATACTAAAATAATTACATGCTACTTTCTTATGATAAAGTTCACAAAAAATAGTGCGACTTTATATGAATTACAATCGCCTAGCACTAAAATAATTACATGCTACTTTCTTATGATAAAGTTCACAAAAAATAGTGCGACTTTATATGAATTACAATCGCCTAGCACCTACAATAGCCTATACACTAATTATGGCTAATAAGTAATATTATGTTGACTTAATTTTCTACAATACTGATGGATAGCTTAAACTAAGGTAATGTTCATTAATAGTCTTAATGTTCTATAATATTATATATTAAACTTATATTCGTAATTATAAGTATTTTCGAACCAATTCAACTTAGGGTCGTCAAGAAAAGAGCGTACCAATTCTTAAAAGGCAAGCAACGCACTCGCGAGCCTCCTGTCATTGAGAGTGTCCATGGGCGACGGTATCACTTAACATCAGGTGAGCCTCCTGCCTATTTTATTTGCCCCCTGTTCTATAAAAAAAAATATTTTGACACTATGTTCATTTGTCCGCGATACCGCACTTGCACTTATATTCACTACACTAGGTTTATTAACTCAAAAGGTATGGTTCTCTTTAGAGTCTTATTCCTGTCGTACCAAGAAGTTGTTTTTTTTAGCATTCACATGGCTATGTTGCCTGTTTAAGTGAGCTAAGGGAAACCGTTTTGCCGTATTTAGGACTGTATCCACATTGACACTTGTGGATACTTTCATTTTTAATGTACCATGGTGCATTGAGAACGTCTCGGAGAACCTTGTTCTGTAACCGTTGTATTATTTCTAAATTGCTCTTCGCTGTACAGCCCCAAATCTGAATGCCATATGTCCACACAAGCATTATTACTTGTTTATAAAGAAGTAATTTGTTATGTATTGACAGGGGCGATTCCTATTAGCCAGTACATTTGTATGGTTCTTATATCTATTTCATCTGTTTTCTTTTTTACGTGTTTTCAATTTGTATACGGATTTTTTACTGACAATATCGCCAACTGCGTGTTTTCACAAAGGTGCGGTAAAAAATAAAAAATAAATTAATATTTTCAACTTTAGTAATTTTTTTAGGGATTATATAATTTTCTATTAAAATTACAATCAATACTTATTTACATTCCTTAATATTAGTATAAGTTGTTAAAGTATAAGTTTTAAAAATTTAAAGTTAGATTTCTTTTTTCTTTTTAGTCGGCTAGTTTTTGTATGGCCCCTTTTAGGGTAAAACCCTCCTCCAATACTTCCATTTTTCTTTGAGCAACATTCATCCAGGTTTTCCCCGCTAGTTCTTTAATGGCATCTGTCCATCTTTTCTTTTGTCCTATACATCTCTTTCTAGTAGGTCCAGTCCATTTTGTTATATCTAGTGTCCTTCTTTTATCCCGCGCTCAAGCAATATTACCTGCCCATTTCCATTTAAGCCTTAGAGTGTACAAGTGCCTCAGAAGTATTGTTTTTTTTACGAATATAAATATTTCTTGTTTTGTTTCTTCTCATCAAGTTTAAGATGCTTCTTTCCATTGCATGCTGGCAAGACATAATTTTTCTTGTTGTCTTCTTGCTGAAAACCCACGTTTATAAAGGAATATTATTATGTAGTATGTAATTACGTTTATTGAAATAAAACCTCCTTTTTTAACTACTTCTTTGGCAAGCGCCATCTATTGCGGCAAATTTGCAAAGTTAATAATCGTTTAATATAGTTTTCTTTAATAGCTATATATTTTTATTGCTGCCTTTAATTTTATTGTATTTAAACAGAACACTTCAGAATAGGTATTTAAGGTCTCAAAGCAATTGCAAGAAATTCTAAAAGTAATATCTTCTGAAAATATTGCACTGCTGTTATAGTACCGGTATAAAGGCGAAATAAACTATTAAGTGTATGAGAAAGCCACAAAGAAGGTACTTTAAAACCCATTTGTGAGGCATCTAGTTTTTGTTTGTCTGTTTGTGATGTTCTATATAATAAGTATCGATTTGTGTACTTGTATTTATTTCCTAGAATTAAAGTTGAGTGGTTAGACTGAAATTATTCTAGTAATATGTTAAGGTTTAATTCAACTGAATTAGTTAAAATTAAAATAGAGAAAAATATTAGAATTTTTAAATACACGTTTTTGTAATCTATACTTATATTATATAGAGGATAATTTTGAGGATAATTTTTGTAATTATAATTGTAATGTTTTCACACAAAAACTACTGGACCGATTTCAAAAATTCATTCGATATGTTGGCCTATCCCGAGCCGGAACTTCAAAACATGAAATTATTTTACTGCCACAAAACAAAACTACGTCAAATGTTGTGTATAGGGAATTTCTAAGACACTGAAGTTCTACAAATACTCTTCACTTATGTCATAGAAGAAAGTTTTGCATTTTTGAAGTGAAACTTCTTTAGGGTATGGCGCATAAAGGTAACATTTTTACGGATGAAACGTCACGAATATGTGCAGCGTTTTTGTTGAAGAATGAAAGAGCGATTGAGAGCGATTGAGAAAGGCGAATCACCTTATAGAAATTCTATTTTTAAAATTAAATTTCGTAAAGAGAATTTATGAAATAATAGTATTTTAAATTTCATGCAAAATAATTTATTGTAATCTTAAATGACGTGTTTATTATAAAGAGAGAAGAGAGGAAATAAATTAAATTTATTATTTGTATTAATATTCGACACTTTTAATATTTTAATGACAATTAAATTTCCAACATATCTTGCTTTTTTCCTCCCTCTAAGTCTCGGAAATCTAAATTTTTAGATTTGGATAAATATGAACAAGAGTTAAAAATTAGTTTGCCAAGGAAATTTCACTTCTTCTCTTTCAATACTTGTAGAGTATTTTCAAATTTACTTATCTGAATATTGATTAGATTATGAATGTAAGGTGTATCTAATAATCTGAAAGAAAGTAATTAAAATAAAACTTTTATGATAACAAAAATATATCTATAGTCCGACTTAATATAAGTACTATAATATATATATATATAAACATATATTCGTGATACACATTGTCCGACTTAGTAGATTTTCCACTACCACGAGATCGGTATCTACGCAAGTGAATATTTGGCGGCATTGCTAATATAAATAATACTATGTCGTATAAAAATAGGTAACGATTTCCGAACATAAACTGCTGACGAAACATAATTTGTATAGACTGTCCTTAATTCAAATTCAAATTCAAATTCAAAAATCATTTATTCACGTAGGTAACACAATGTACACTTGTGATTCGTCATTAAAGAAATAAATATTAATGCTTCTAATTTTACATTTACTGCCAGTTCTCAAATCAAGGGCGTAGAACGGAAGAGAAGAACTGGCAATAAACTCTCCGCCACTCTTTTTAATCGCCATGTTTTTTTTTTTTTTTTACACAACGTTTGTAAGGAGCTGCAACCATTACACCATGTTCCACATGACATTTTAAGTAATTAATAATAAGAACATAAATAAAAACAAAGACTTGTCCCCTATCAGCAGGAGGCATGGTGAAATAGGAGCACGCACTTACATTCTCGTGGGAACAACACGCAAACACATAGTCGAAATAATTAACATCACCGCATACACGAATTCAAGTACGACCAGTCACCACAAGCAGCACCCGTTCACGAGTATGACGCATGGCCAGCCATCGGCCCCCTCGCCATATTTTAGGGAGAGAGACAACCCGACGCATGGACGCCGCCACAAGCAATGACATTTAAGCGAGCATGACGATCCTTGAAATGTGGACTTGGCTACATAAGAAAATAATAATAATACTGAAATAATTGGATACCACATGGATCACGGTTTGTTCCCACTTTACATTAAAACAGTCGTGGATGTTGACGATCGCCCAGAGTCTGGAAATGCAGCCGAGAGATTCAGTCGTGTTACCTATAATATATACTGGAGCAACTCATATCCAAGCACTAGGATCGTTTAAATATTCATTTATATTATAATAAGCCTTAGCAAGCAGTTTTACTTTAATGTACGATTTAAATTTATTTATTGACAACGCTTGTATCTCACTAGGGATTTTGTTGAAAAAACGTATACAATTGCCTTGGAAAGAATTACTCGTTTTATGCAGCCTTCTGGTTGGTGCGCTAATTTTGTCTTTATTACGAGTACTATAATTATGGAAGCTACTATTCTTTTTAAAGATATCTATATTTTTCCGCACATATAAAATATTCTCATAAATGTATTGACTTGCCAGAGTCAAAATATGTAATTCCTTAAATTTGCTTCGGACCGACTCCCGTGGGGACAACCCACAGATCGCTCTTATAGCCCGCTTTTGCACTACAAATATCGATTTAATGTCAGCTGCATTACCCCACAAAATAACACCTCATACATACTAAATCTATGGTATATGATACAAGCTCTTTTATCTAAAATGTATGACAATTTTGGTGAACATACAGGTTACAAAAAAAATATTATAAATATACTAATAGAACATATTTGATATATTCCATATCTGCCTTGCGATTCTGTAACTCACTTTTCGAACTGTCACAGTGGTTTTCGCAGCGGCGATCGCCCTCAGATCAGTCGTGATGCAGTTTTTTTAACAATTTGGCATTCTGATAAACAATAAACTACAAGCTCCCTCCTTATCAGAATTTTGTAATTTTGACACTTAATATTTTAATGACAATTAAATTCATTAAATTACATATCTTCCTTTTTCCTTCCCTCTTAGTCTTAAAAACTAAAGTTTTAGATTTGTGTAAATATGAACAAGACTTAAAAATTAGTTTGCCAAAGAAGTTTCATTTCTGACATGTATACTTTGTACGCACGCACTTTTTTAAAGGCACATTGTAGATTTCATACTTGAGATACTACAACCTACCGAACAGCGGGTCCTATTTTGTGTTTTTTGATTCCAGGTTAACACGCCTATTTTGTTGGTCTATCTATGGTGAGTTAAAAGGTATGGTTTGAACTATAAAGGTTCGGAAATATATACAGGTATTTGTAACAATCGGATAAAATAGGGTATAATAAACATGAAAGCTTAATTTCAGTGTAGTTGTCCACAGGCACGGCTGGCTGTTGTCCAAACAGGTGATACTAACAACTTGACACTATTGTGCTTGTAAATGAGCTCTTGGCTGAGTGGTGAGTATAATGTTGAATTTCCATTCAGATGTACGTTGTAATAATAAATCTTAGTAATCTAAGTAACCAATGTGTATTATACTTGCTGTACTGTTCCCGTGCTTTAAATAATAGAGGATTTTATTTTTACTCTATATTAACCACTCGCGTACAACAATAGAATATAAGCGGAATAACGAAATGTTAATTGCTATGTAATAAATGCAATGTAATTGTTGAAGAGAGTGCCTACGGCTATACTCTCGGGACAACTCCCATGATTTAGGAAATCGCCACGCTTCTAAAACGAATAAAGCCTGAGTGAGCAAAATGTACAGCCTTCCTAGTATACTTTCAATAAAATAATAAAAGCAAAAAATGCTTTGAGTTACTAATGGTTATTATTATTACACACACTCTATAAGAGTATCTGACTGATAGACTTTAGTTTCTTTATAAAAGTCAAGTTTCTTAATAATGTTAAGTACATTCTCCTTTTCACTTTGAGATTCCTTCTATCACTTTTAAGAATCATAATTAATTTTTATTATATTTTGTTGTTACATGTATTTAATTGCTCGCACTTTACCCACATGACCATAGTCGTGGCGGCGAGTTTCTTGCCAGTTCTTCTTGCCCGCTCTACTCCCTTGACTTGCTTAATTTAACTTCTTTTCTGACGTAATAAGTGTACTTGTTTACCTATTAGAATAATGGACTTTGAATTTGACGTAAATCTTCCGTACCGACCCTGGGATTTTCCCTGAATCTTTTTTTTTCAAGTTAAAAGTGCGAACCAAACAGCAATAAATTTTTCTTTCTATTTATTTGTACGGTGAAGAGTCCGAGAATCGAGTTTTAAATAAATTTATTCAAACGATAAAAGTTGACAGTAAAATGAAAAATGGCGTCGCCAAGTAGAGATTAGAGTAATAAAACACGACAGACGGTTTCTTTATTCTGAAATCTGGATTAAGGAAAACATGTTTGAAATTTTGTTTTTCCGAATTCCCACATAAATCATCTTGTCCAATTTAAAAGAAGTAATTTCGCGCTCCCCAAATTCAGCTTACCTTTTCAAAGGACTTTTTTGATGGAATCGTATGGGTTTTAATCGAATTACTGCGACCTTAACACGGCTTTATAAGACACATTTGAGTTAACATTTTTATGATTAAATTCAATGTTCTCTATTTAAACAAGTTTAATATTAATACTTTTATAAAACTTAATTATTTTATGACTTCCAGTTTTGGTATTTGGGACCCAAATAAAAGAGCGAATAAATTCTCAAAAGGCCAGAGATTCCATCGACTTTATATCTTATGAGTTCGAAAAGTGAGTAACAGAATCGCAAGGCTGTATCCTGTTTAAACTTTTCGAAGTGGATTTGTCTGGTTGGCGTTACATTGTAGAAATCTGTATTCATTTTATTAATTTATTAGTTTAGTCTTAATATGCATAATAAAAGCTTAGTTACCAAAAAACATTATTCTAAGAATCAAAAAAAGTTTTATGAAGATATTTATTAACGACGTCAAAAAACGAAGGAGGAAGATATACATTTGACATAATTTAACAGCCTAAGGACGCCTTTTACGAGCCTTGCATGAGTTGCGCTAAAGAAGCACAAACGGCTAGCGAGCTGCACATTCGCGGCGCATTCGCCAGATGTGGACGCACCCTAATAGTTTTTTGTTGTCATGTATATCATTCATTACGAAAAAACTATTAGGCTAGACTAACGGCTCAATAGAAATCTCCTGGACATGGACCTCCTATAGGTTACATTGCACTTATTAACAGAATTATGGACAAATCATTTATTTCAATTAGACCATCTAAAATGGCACTTTTGAACGTCAAAAAAAAAAATATATATAAAGAAGATTCTAGTTGCCCCTTCCAAAAGGTAGTATCGTGTGGAGAAGAATGGGCAAGAAACTCCACACTTACTCTTTTAAACAAATGTCTGAACCTCTGTCAAAAAAAATAAAATATTGAAAAAATATCTTACAAACACGAGTTTATTGTATTAGAAAATTAATTCTTATGTCATCGGTCATAACTTGTCTGTGGTACGTTGGTCTTTCATTATTCGTGTAATATAGGAAATTGCGGGTCACTGAAATTGGACGCGAGCCAAACCAAACACTGACCAAACTGAAGAAATTCTTAGTTAGAATTTAAGGCTAAGATGTGATTGTGCTATTAAAGTTAAAATATTCGTGATACATAAGTGTATCACGAATATATGTTTATATGTTTGTCAGAGATTAGGTTATAATAGAACACGGTGTAATTTGTTTGATTACAATGGCAACACCACGCAATGGCAATACCACGCAATATCGTAGACATCTTACAGGTTGTAAAGTGTCAATGTGTCAATTGTCAAAGTCAAGCTGTCAGTAGTGCGTAGAATCGGTCGTGAAGAGCTTCAGTTGCTTTCCGATCGGCGCCTGCGCCGGATGTGCGCACTGACTGTGTTTAAATATTAAGTAATTAAGTAATAATGTCGGGCGACGGTAGTGATACCAACTTTGTAATTATTAATCTCTTTGAACCTCTGACATCAGAAGTGGGATCGATACAAAATTCATCATGCGTGCCTACCGCAATACCTGCTACCGGAAATCGTGAATATTTCACACCTAATTATGAAGTAAATTTCAAAATATGATGGCAAGCTTCCAAAATACCTAGAACTTCTAAAAGAGAAGCCTTCGAGTGTGGGTGATAAAAGGACGCTAAAATCTAGTGAGATTTATCTACCGTCGTTTGTTCTGTTGTTGTCGTGGGCTCCATGTTCGTACCCGTTGTGGGTGTTGTGTGTGTGGTGTGTTGTGTTCGTACCTGGGCAGAGTTTAAGGACCGACTTGTTCTTCAGTTTGTTGGAATAAGGACGTTTCACGACTTGTTTCGCGATATGGTGGACTATACGAGTGACCATGCGGTGACCTACATTGAATATACCACCAACAAAATGGTGCTGATCAACCGGCTGGAGACAGGTTTGGGTGAGTCCAATAAAATTGTAATGTTAAGGTACGCACAGATTTACTTAAAAAATACACCGACGAGTTTTGTGTCACATTTGAATACGTAGCCTAACATTAAACCTTAAGTGAAATTCACATGTGAGGTCCGTGGTGAATATAATGCTTCTAAGCACCCTAAAATATGCGAGTTAACTACAGGTCGTTGCCATTTTATTGATTAGGTAGGACATGTTTATTTTTACGTATAAAATTCAAAATGAGGGTACCCATCCTCGCACGTCTGTTGATAAATCTAGTGAACAGCCAATAGTTAGTAAGAACGCGATGTTCAAATTGCCACAAACTTGCACATTCTTATTTTATTTGTTTTATAATGTGGCGGTTAAACTGATCATGGGGCGGGTTCAGGGATCGGAGGCTTGAAGGCCTGTAGGCTGT
Source organism: Pieris melete (assembly GCA_963693345.1). Lineage (NCBI taxonomy): Eukaryota > Metazoa > Arthropoda > Insecta > Lepidoptera > Pieridae > Pieris > Pieris melete. The sequence continues at coordinate 240,249 of CAVNZK010000032.1, read as the reverse complement.
AGCGCCACTGATTTATTTATTTTATTTAACGAAAAAAAAATTTTAAAGATTGCAATTTACAATCAAAATTGGTCAACGTTTGTACATCCTCTAATCAAAATTTGCATAAGGCAGTTATATTTTGCAAGCACTGATTGACAGTGGTTCAGGATGTTCCCTGATTAAAAAAAACTAGGCTGACTTAATTAACCAAGACTTAGCGCACAACCTTAACACAGATACACAGATAATAGGTGGACCTTAAAGACAACTGTATGGAAGGACCAAGAGGAAGAAGGAGAAAAGGTCGCCGAAAAAATAAAGGTGGATAGAAGAAATAGAAGCGGTAGCAGGAAACGAATGGAGAAAGAGAGCCATCGACAGAGTCAGTTGGAAAAAGCTGAAGGAGGCCTTTACCCGTGAGGGGGTCCGATCGACGATATTGAAGGAAGCTAGGATATAGGATAACAAGCTAAAGAAAAAAAATGTAAAATAATCTATGCTGTGTATTATAATTTGTTTATGTTACGATTGGAAATAAAACGGGCTTTATTATTATTATAACGCACAACCAAATGAGTGTCTTAGTGCGGAGACTGAGTCCACAGTACTATACTATACTATTCTATTAAATTGTGCTTATGCTTTCACAAAATGAATCATAGCTGATTAAGGGAGTAAACCTTACCATTGAAACTTTGTATGGCATTTATGGGTTCCATTAAATATCGTCTCGTTAGACGTAAAGTATAAAAGGGCTATTACAAAAACTCATTGAGGGCATTAAGGTCGGGAAAATGGTCGCATTGTTATACGATTAAGTCAGCCTAGTTTTTTTTAATCAGGGAACATCCTGAACCACTGTCAATCAGTGCTTGCAAAATATAACTGCCTTATGCAAATTTTGATTAGAGGATGTACAAACGTTGACCAATTTTGATTGTAAATTGCAATCTTTAAAATTTTTTTTTCGTTAAATAAAATAAATAAATCAGTGGCGCTACAGCCTACAGGCCTTCAAGCCTCCGATCCCTGAACCCGCCCCATGATCAGTTTAACCGCCACATTATAAAACAAATAAAATAAGAATGTGCAAGTTTGTGGCAATTTGAACATCGCGTTCTTACTAACTATTGGCTGTTCACTAGATTTATCAACAGACGTGCGAGGATGGGTACCCTCATTTTGAATTTTATACGTAAAAATAAACATGTCCTACCTAATCAATAAAATGGCAACGACCTGTAGTTAACTCGCATATTTTAGGGTGCTTAGAAGCATTATATTCACCACGGACCTCACATGTGAATTTCACTTAAGGTTTAATGTTAGGCTACGTATTCAAATGTGACACTAAACTCGTCGGAGTATTTTTTTAAGTAAATCTGTGCGTACCTTATCATTACAATTTTATTGGACTCACCCAAACCTGTCTCCAGCCGGTTGATCAGCACCATTTTGTTGGTGGTATATTCAATGTAGGTCACCGCATGGTCACTCGTATAGTCCACCATATCGCGAAACAAGTCGTGAAACGTCCTTATTCCAACAAACTGAAGAACAAGTCGGTCCTTAAACTCTGCCCAGGTACGAACACAACACACCACACACACAACACCCACAACGGGTACGAACATGGAGCCCACGACAACAACAGAACAAACGACGGTAGATAAATCTCACTAGATTTTAGCGTCCTTTTATCACCCACACTCGAAGGCTTCTCTTTTAGAAGTTCTAGGTATTTTGGAAGCCTGCCATCATATTTTGAAATTTACTTCATAATTAGGTGTGAAATATTCACGATTTCCGGTAGCAGGCATTGCGGTAGGCACGCAGGATGAATTTTGTATCGATCCCACTTCTGATGTCAGAGGTTCAAAGAGATTAATAATTACAAAGTTGGTATCACTACCGTCGCCCGACATTATTACTTAATATTTAAACACAGTCAGTGCGCACATCCGGCGCAGGCGCCGATCGGAAAGCAACTGAAGCTCTTCACGACCGATTCTACGCACTACTGACAGCTTGACTTTGACAATTGACACATTGACACTTTACAACCTGTAAGATGTCTACGATATTGCGTGGTATTGCCATTGCGTGGTGTTGCCATTGTAATCAAACAAATTACACCGTGTTCTATTATAACCTAATCTCTGACAAACATATAAACATATATTCGTGATACACTTATGTATCACGAATATTTTAACTTTAATAGCACAATCACATCTTAGCCTTAAATTCTAACTAAGAATTTCTTCAGTTTGGTCAGTGTTTGGTTTGGCTCGCGTCCAATTTCAGTGACCCGCAATTTCCTATATTACACGAATAATGAAAGACCAACGTACCACAGACAAGTTATGACCGATGACATAAGAATTAATTTTCTAATACAATAAACTCGTGTTTGTAAGATATTTTTTCAATATTTTATTTTTTTTGACAGAGGTTCAGACATTTGTTTAAAAGAGTAAGTGTGGAGTTTCTTGCCCATTCTTCTCCACACGATACTACCTTTTGGAAGGGGCAACTAGAATCTTCTTTATATATATTTTTTTTTTTGACGTTCAAAAGTGCCATTTTAGATGGTCTAATTGAAATAAATGATTTGTCCATAATTCTGTTAATAAGTGCAATGTAACCTATAGGAGGTCCATGTCCAGGAGATTTCTATTGAGCCGTTAGTCTAGCCTAATAGTTTTTTCGTAATGAATGATATACATGACAACAAAAAACTATTAGGGTGCGTCCACATCTGGCGAATGCGCCGCGAATGTGCAGCTCGCTAGCCGTTTGTGCTTCTTTAGCGCAACTCATGCAAGGCTCGTAAAAGGCGTCCTTAGGCTGTTAAATTATGTCAAATGTATATCTTCCTCCTTCGTTTTTTGACGTCGTTAATAAATATCTTCATAAAACTTTTTTTGATTCTTAGAATAATGTTTTTTGGTAACTAAGCTTTTATTATGCATATTAAGACTAAACTAATAAATTAATAAAATGAATACAGATTTCTACAATGTAACGCCAACCAGACAAATCCACTTCGAAAAGTTTAAACAGGATACAGCCTTGCGATTCTGTTACTCACTTTTCGAACTCATAAGATATAAAGTCGATGGAATCTCTGGCCTTTTGAGAATTTATTCGCTCTTTTATTTGGGTCCCAAATACCAAAACTGGAAGTCATAAAATAATTAAGTTTTATAAAAGTATTAATATTAAACTTGTTTAAATAGAGAACATTGAATTTAATCATAAAAATGTTAACTCAAATGTGTCTTATAAAGCCGTGTTAAGGTCGCAGTAATTCGATTAAAACCCATACGATTCCATCAAAAAAGTCCTTTGAAAAGGTAAGCTGAATTTGGGGAGCGCGAAATTACTTCTTTTAAATTGGACAAGATGATTTATGTGGGAATTCGGAAAAACAAAATTTCAAACATGTTTTCCTTAATCCAGATTTCAGAATAAAGAAACCGTCTGTCGTGTTTTATTACTCTAATCTCTACTTGGCGACGCCATTTTTCATTTTACTGTCAACTTTTATCGTTTGAATAAATTTATTTAAAACTCGATTCTCGGACTCTTCACCGTACAAATAAATAGAAAGAAAAATTTATTGCTGTTTGGTTCGCACTTTTAACTTGAAAAAAAAAGATTCAGGGAAAATCCCAGGGTCGGTACGGAAGATTTACGTCAAATTCAAAGTCCATTATTCTAATAGGTAAACAAGTACACTTATTACGTCAGAAAAGAAGTTAAATTAAGCAAGTCAAGGGAGTAGAGCGGGCAAGAAGAACTGGCAAGAAACTCGCCGCCACGACTATGGTCATGTGGGTAAAGTGCGAGCAATTAAATACATGTAACAACAAAATATAATAAAAATTAATTATGATTCTTAAAAGTGATAGAAGGAATCTCAAAGTGAAAAGGAGAATGTACTTAACATTATTAAGAAACTTGACTTTTATAAAGAAACTAAAGTCTATCAGTCAGATACTCTTATAGAGTGTGTGTAATAATAATAACCATTAGTAACTCAAAGCATTTTTTGCTTTTATTATTTTATTGAAAGTATACTAGGAAGGCTGTACATTTTGCTCACTCAGGCTTTATTCGTTTTAGAAGCGTGGCGATTTCCTAAATCATGGGAGTTGTCCCGAGAGTATAGCCGTAGGCACTCTCTTCAACAATTACATTGCATTTATTACATAGCAATTAACATTTCGTTATTCCGCTTATATTCTATTGTTGTACGCGAGTGGTTAATATAGAGTAAAAATAAAATCCTCTATTATTTAAAGCACGGGAACAGTACAGCAAGTATAATACACATTGGTTACTTAGATTACTAAGATTTATTATTACAACGTACATCTGAATGGAAATTCAACATTATACTCACCACTCAGCCAAGAGCTCATTTACAAGCACAATAGTGTCAAGTTGTTAGTATCACCTGTTTGGACAACAGCCAGCCGTGCCTGTGGACAACTACACTGAAATTAAGCTTTCATGTTTATTATACCCTATTTTATCCGATTGTTACAAATACCTGTATATATTTCCGAACCTTTATAGTTCAAACCATACCTTTTAACTCACCATAGATAGACCAACAAAATAGGCGTGTTAACCTGGAATCAAAAAACACAAAATAGGACCCGCTGTTCGGTAGGTTGTAGTATCTCAAGTATGAAATCTACAATGTGCCTTTAAAAAAGTGCGTGCGTACAAAGTATACATGTCAGAAATGAAACTTCTTTGGCAAACTAATTTTTAAGTCTTGTTCATATTTACACAAATCTAAAACTTTAGTTTTTAAGACTAAGAGGGAAGGAAAAAGGAAGATATGTAATTTAATGAATTTAATTGTCATTAAAATATTAAGTGTCAAAATTACAAAATTCTGATAAGGAGGGAGCTTGTAGTTTATTGTTTATCAGAATGCCAAATTGTTAAAAAAACTGCATCACGACTGATCTGAGGGCGATCGCCGCTGCGAAAACCACTGTGACAGTTCGAAAAGTGAGTTACAGAATCGCAAGGCAGATATGGAATATATCAAATATGTTCTATTAGTATATTTATAATATTTTTTTTGTAACCTGTATGTTCACCAAAATTGTCATACATTTTAGATAAAAGAGCTTGTATCATATACCATAGATTTAGTATGTATGATGTGATAAAAGTTAATAAATAAATAATAGTATTTTTCTTAACTAATTATTTATGTTTCACACCATTTAAATCTTAATATTGCACGATCATAATTAGCAACTCATTCTCGAGTTTTAGCGAAGAGACAAACGTACAGAAATTCATCAAAAACAAATAAATGTTAACAATATTTTCTTGGAAAATATAAAAAAAACATAAAAAAAATTAAAAATACAAATCAAATTGTAATAATTTAAAAAATACAAATCGTTTTAATTTTTTTACAAATACATAAACACGGATACAAAATATGTCTGTTTTCTATGCAATTTTACACTTTCAACTATGAAAGAGCTATTCACTAGAATATTGTTTCTACCATGAAAGCCTGCAATTTCCTTCCCGTCACTTGCATCGGCCACTAGATGCCGCTGAAAATGATCCGCGGTCCCTTTCATCGCCGTAATGAGGGAAAGCTGCAGCAATATTCAATTGCTGTCCAATTTGAAATATGCCAACCACAGTTCGATGAAGGCAATAGTTGCTCATCTTTTGTGTCTTTACCTTAGATTTTATTCTTACATGCACAGTAAAAAAATATATACACTATAGCAAAAGCTTTTTCTAGAAAGAAACAGTCAGCAGGTGATCAGTATCAGCGACTTACGTTACCAGGACGTAGTTTTAGGCCTTAGTTCTTTAAAACTATTCTACGGATATACGTCATTATTTAAACTTGCTTCGCCTTATAATTTTGTAACAGTCTAAAACACTAATGTTCTCATACAGTTTTATTTTGCGAGGATCGTAGTAAGTTAAAGTAAATAGATTAAGTATATATCGTCGCTGTAGAATGATAACCTCGTATGTTCAGAGAACCAAACATTACAGGAAACGAATAAAATGTTTCATTTCGCCAATGTTCGTTAAAATATTAGACTTATTTATCAATAACATAAATAAATCTTTACTTCATGGTTATACCAGTTAAATTACTTAAGAGTCTAAGAATAAAACATGAATGGTTTTTTTAACATACGAGGTTATCTTTCTACAGGAACGAAAATTATTTCGTTCATGTATTTGCTGTGTACTGGTATAAATATGTGAATGTTTTTCCATAAACTTAATTTTCATTTATGCTGACACCATATAAACATTTGTTTTAGTTACATAGCCTTACTTAATCTAATACATCAGTTCTGCCGGTTATGGTGATCAGCGTGTCACAACACATAGGGCTCTTCCGGCTGCTTCCATTATTTTCTTATGTTAGCTTTTCTCGTCTTAGTTGTGCTTCCTATTCTCTTTATATCGTCTACCCATCTATTGATCTGTCTTCTTCTATTTCTTTTTCCATCTCGTTGTCATTCTGTAAGTTCTCTTCGCCAGGACGTTTACATTCTTTTCTTACATTGAAATCACCCTTAAATATGACGTTTGTCAATTATCTTTGACATGTTCTTCATGATTTTCAGTGGATGCATAAATGTTTATATACGTAAAAGTTATATTTATAAGTCAAAAATTGAAATATTTTTTTATTAATATAAGTAAAAACTTTCCGTCTATTTCATTATATATGTTTTATACACTTACTATATAATAAATATTAATTTCGGTACTATTACACTACTTTCAATGTTTAAACATACACTGTATTAAATAGAGGGTATGTTTATATATAACATAAGAAAGATAGCCGAGGTTGAATGTTTTAGGATAGCGAAGGACCGATGATATGGTGACATTCAAAGGCCTTCGAAAAAGTCGAGGGAAATCTTATAAATTAGCAATAATACAATTTTTTATTTAAAAACATATTTTATTTAGATACTAAATACATTTGTGTTTCTGGTTAATAGACTTAAATATCCATAGAGCAAATTAAGTTTTCCATGCAAAATTATTATTACTTATATTTCAATTGCATGGATGTTTTTCTGTATAGCAAAAGGTCCTTGTATCGAAGCCGGACTGCAGAGTTGCGGCGCGTTCTTTGAATGTCAATAAACAAATAGATATCAGTCTAGACGACTATTTTAATTTCATAATACAAATCTGTCTAGACAACGTATGAAATAAGATTTAATTTTTTTGTAAACCATTAAGCATTACCAAGAAAACCTAACCTTTATGGGTATAAAAAATAGATACTTACTAGCCGATTCTCAGACCTACTGAATATTTTTATTTTATTTATTGAGAAAGATTTACAGCTTATTACTAACTTACTTACTTAATACAATGTTCTTTTACGCCATTAAATAAATCTTTACAAATAGTTAAGTACTAATAATATTAACTGTATTGGTAACAATAAAATGATTTTATTCAACTAAATAAATATATATCAAGTATCTAGTAATAAACTAAGTAAAAATTGGTTAAGTAACACTAAACAGTTTAGTATAACTTATATGTACACTTATGCATATAAAATTTCATAAAAATCGGTCAAGCCGTTTTGGAGGAGTATGGTAACTAACATTGTGACACGAAAATTTTATATATAAGAAAATACTCTCTTTAAAGTCGTAATCAGAAAAAGCTTGGCTTTCTTTAAAACGAATGTCCTGCAAAGTGCGATAGCATTCGTGTGCATCGTCTTGTAACGATAACGATAACGTTGCAGAGTTGTAGCTTCTGACTTTTATTGTTTTTAATGCCTTATAGCTCGCAGCGGGACTTTTGTAGTAGATAACAGTTACGAGGATGTTTAAATTATTGAAAATGTCCGTACCAACCGACCATAGATTCGCATTTGTCTAATTTGTTTGTGAAATTTAAATTTAGAATTTCATAATGCATGAACCTGTATAACAGATTATATAATTACTTTAAACAAAGAACGTCAAAAGTTAACCAAAATCTATACTCTATGGCGCATTTCAATTTTAACTTGATATTTTAATTAGGTATAAGGTTTTATTACAACCATTGTAAGATAGTGTATGATAAAACTATACGTCAAAAATCATTTAGTTATGTAGGTAACACAATGTACAAGTTATGAACGTCAAAAAAAATACATTAAATGCTTCTAATTTCACATTTACTGTCAGTTCTCAAATCAAGGGCGTAGAACGGAAGAGCAGAACTGGCAATAAACTCTCCGCCACTCTTTTTGATCGCCATGTTTTTTGTTTTACACAACGTTTGTAAGGAGCTGTTACCATTACACCATGTTCCACATGACAGCACAGACAGCAGACAAATAACTTTACAAATATATTCATCTTCCTCATTCAAAGCATCTCTTAATATAATACAAATAAAATATATTTCTTGTAAAGACAACCTACAATGGAAGAAAGTTATAATTATATTTAGTTGGTCTTGATGGCGCGAAGATTTAAACAAATACATTATAGTCGATAGACCTGCCTTTCTATTGAAGTAAATTTGTAGCAGACTTGTAGTAACCCCACTGGAGATAACAATATACAAAATAAGTCACCGCACCCTATTCAAATCCCAAATGGTATAACAGTAATTGTTCGCACAATTGTATTGGTGTTCATTCGCTAGTACAATGTGTGAAATGGACCGGAATGTGTCCACGCGACCTGATGACCACTGAACTATATTAATATAGTGTGGGACAGCCTCAGAAATGTGAAATATATTTAGAATTAAATCTGGCTTAGTATAGGGCAGTGGCATTACAACAACTGAGATTTTTAAAGTAATTGGTGAGCAAACCTTGCCTTAGAGCTCTGATTCTTGAGTTCTGACGCTGCAGTGTCTATGAACAACCACATCATTTGTATAAAGTTAGTCAGAAAAAAATCTGTAAAACGCCAATTTAAACATTATGTAACATCTACCCACTGAAGTATTTTGAACCAAATCGACTTAGGGAAGAAGAAAAGACCGTACCAATTCTTAAAAGGCTGGCAACGCAATTGCGAACCTTCGGGCAATGTAAGTGTCCATGGGTGGCGGGCGGTATCATTTAACAACAGGTGAGCGTCCTGACCGGTTGCGTCCTATTACATAAAAAAAACACTTTGTTTCTTTCTAAGACCACCTCACTATTATATCTTTAGATACTACCATCATAAAATATTGAAAAGGTTTTTTTTAATTATTACTTACAAAATAAGCTTTAAAAAGTATTAAAAAAGGCACCCTGTTGAGTATGATAAATCAAAATATTAATTCCTTTGTTGAACATATTTTATATTGATAAGTGAAAAGATAATGTTAACACTCAATTTGAGTCCCCGCTAACCACAAGTAGTTGACAGAAAGGCTGATTTATTCGTCATAAATTTAATGTCGCCGTTTAATATCTATTGAATAAGAGTTTGTTGGGGTCAAATCTTTTTAGGGTATTGTATTATTTAGAATAATGCGGTTTTGATAAATTACACAATATTATTCCTACGTTTCTATATTTGTAACATGCTTCTTTGCGCATTAAACGTTACTCGTATGAGAAGGAAAAAATTGTAAAGAAATCGGCATTCGTCAGACTTCTCAATAAGTTGACAGGATGTATCAGGCACAGAATGCTGACGCCGTGCCTTAAAAAATAGATAACGAAACATATTATATATATAACGAAACATATAACACAAACAGAACTCAACCAAGGTAGACTGTTTTTTTATTTGTTATTTCGAAAAAAATTGTATTTGTTCTACGAAACTAATTATATTTCGAAATCTTTAGTAATAATATTCTTGACAATCGCTGTTTTATTCACAAAACAAATCTATCGAACAATTTAAGCACCCGCAAAAGGATCTGTTTAGGTAGTCAGAACGCAATATCCCGTCCCGTCAAATCCTCCAAATGACATAAGGTGAGCAAGCACACTATTTTCCTTTACAAATATCAATGTAATGAAAAAATAACGGGACAATTCTTCGTGTAAAATACCTAAAAAATTCACCAAAAAATATATTTATAATTATGTTTTCGGTACCACACTTAATAATGATTAATTACTAACGTTATTTGTTATTTTACATGTTTTTTTAGTTAATTAAACCGATATTTATCAGTTTGACTTTTCTAAAACTGTGATTAAGGAGTACAGGACATGTGCTAAATAAAAAAAAATGTGTGGCACTCGGAGCCTGTCTCGATAAAGCTTTTGCATTGCATTTTTTTATCAATTTATGCAATTATAAATTATTTATTTATTTTTCGTTTATGCAGTATTTTTTTTTCTTTGATATTAATTCAACCTACCACTCTACCACTTTACCAGACTCAGACTAATACGCCTATGTAGTCTGTCTCACTCTAACACGTACCGGCTGCACCGGCCGCGCTTACGTTACGTCACCGATCTCGTCAGAGAGATGAGAATACGAAGTATGCGTTGTGTCCCACTCTAACGCACCTGCGCTACGTCACCGATCACGCCAGACCAATGTGAGACGCAGTATGCGTTCTGTCCCGCTCTAACGTGTATTGGCCGCACCTATATTATGTCATCGTGTGTTAGATTTTATTTTTGTTACGGAATTTCTTGAATAGGCCGCCGCACTCAAAGCCGCGATAAAATATATACAATAGCTTAAAATCAACAAATACAATAACTAATTTCTAAAGATGCCCCAATTTTGTTATACACGACATTAATGTGTACTTTCCGTAATATTTACTCATATAAGAACACATAACCCAGTCAAATCACGGCATGTACTAGCTACATATTAAATTGTATAGTATTAAAATGGATATTGGTCGTGAGAGGCAGTGACGCGTTAACAAGGGTCGGTATAATGAAATTAATTGTATTGTGTGAAATGTATGACTGTAAGGACCTTTTGGCACTGACAAAGCCCGCTTTTTATATTATTAACATAATGTAGACATGTATAATTGCGTAATCTATTGGGGCAAGGGGCTTGATCCAGAGACATTTTGAGACCATGTTTGATGGAAATGTAAATGCACATCCAAGCCAATAGATATTTTATTCAATGCAGTATGTAGACACTTATATACACTATACTTCCCGGTTTTCTGTGTCACGCAGAGGTAATACGTGTTAATGCTCCGTGTATTGTGGTGACAACATCATTCTTAATTAATAACAATTTTGGTTTACACCGTCTAACGTTGGCCATAGTATGACACAATGTAGACTTTCACAAAATATACTATATAAAGTTTTTAATTTAGCAGTATCGTATAGGGAATTCAGAAATTATCGTGATTACCCTTTTCATTGTGTATATTTTTTGTAGTATATTTGTATGATTAAATATCTAGTTTTGCACTTATAACCCTATTATTTTTTGCCTAATAGTGGTTGCCTGAAAGAGATAGCTTAAAATAATCAATAAAAAATAAAAAATGTAAAAAACTGTGTCAATATATTGAAGATCCTCTCAGTCTTCTGTCTAATTGTTGATGGACCCGGAAATGGCTGTGATTTAAGGGACAGGACTCAAATGAAGGAAGGAAATAATAAAGTTCTGACTCTGTCCATATGCCGTATTTCGATCTCAGAAATAATAAAGTTCTGACCACATGCTGTAAATTCGATCTCGCCAGGTTTAGACAGGCAGGACTCAACTCGGTTGGACTTTTTACGAAAACATTTAAAACACCCCCTAAACCCCTCCCCCTTAAAATAAAAGACGATGAATTAATGAAACGTGGTGCAGCTTTATATAATTTCTAATCGATTCTTTTCAAATAAACTTCTATATGGATGTTAAATATTTTACGTGCTGATAAAATCGTTAACATAATATATAACATCGAGAAGGTTATGCTATCGAGTATTTATGAATGGAAGTTGGATTAAAATTATGAAAAAGTAAGTAGCTTATTAAGCAACATCGCTTCGGGTATGTCGTTAAAAGTTTGTGACAGAAAAATTACATAAGTTTTAATAGCGATTCGGATATTTTAGATAGTGGTAATGACCTGTGTTACGGAAACTTTAATTAGAAGGAATTTTTATAAGTTCATTTACTTTATACATAATAACCTCATCTGATATTTTATATAGATACTAGCACATCTGACAGACGCTATACTTTACAAACGTCTTACATACAAAAAAAAATCTTAAAATGTAAATTATTCTCGACTCCAATTCAACACAAAAAATGTCATCAAAATCTGTCCAGCCATTTAGGAGTTTAATTACGAACACATAGAAGATTTATATATATACCAGCTGTTTATTTGCTGTATAGATAAATAACTTAGATACCGACTGCAGCACCATCTGCCGGGCTGCTGCAAACTTAACCATTCAGGGCGCGACCCAAAAAAAAAAAATCAAATAGATCCAGCGGAGGAGATGGATGATAGAGGAGTTGAGTGATATACACTAGTACAGTATAATTATATAAAAAAGAAGAATATTTTATTTTGAGTAACATATGCTATTTATCATTCCAAAATGTTTGAAATAATAAATTTGAAATAAAAAATGAACTATAGGAGTCAATCGTTTATTCGTCACCGACCGCCGAGTAGGAAACAATGCCGTGTGCAGTGCAGTGTGTGTACATACAAGATAAAAATAATTTATTATATTAGCAGAACAGCGATTAATATTAGTAATCTAAATTGATATAAGCACCTTAAATCTCCAATGAGGCTTGGCCTACATATCCTCCAAAAAAGGGGGCAAACGCCAAACAGGCTGGAGGAACACATGATATTAATTGACACCGCAGTCCATGGATGACTCAAACAGATCACAGAAGCTCACAATATATTATTAAATTCCAAACTGTAGATATCAAAATGAATGTAACTGCTGCAATGTTATTTCGTGTTTAACTTTTTTAATTTAAAACTTTCTCGTTGTCCGCCAGACTGCCCAGCGTGCACAATTTTGTTAATATATTTATTGATTTTTCAAATCAAAGATTATAAGCCTTTAACTCTTTTGCTTTATAATTTTTAATCGTATGAAATTAAGCAATTATAATGCTTGAATTGCCTTTCAGGTTTAGCAAAAGCTAATTAAATTAATTAGTTAACTATGTTTTTGATTTGAAAACAGTTCGTTTAGTTCGTTAAATCTCTAACATTAAACAATTTTAAGTTAATTTTTTCGTTTATTGTGTGTACAAAACGTTGTATTTATATTAGTAATTTTTTATCATATACGTTTTCTAATATCACTTTTTTAATTGATGTACACTACATAGTTATCAAGATGATAAAATAAACTTTGTTTTGATATGACTGTTGTCAGTGTTGTGAAGTACAAGTTGCCAAATCAAACATATCTTTTGGATACATTATGAATGTATGTATGATTCATCTTTGCCGTAAGATATTATTCCACAAAAACAATATTTAAATTTCATAGTTTTACTATGAAATTTTTATTATTGTACCATTACTGTTTACATTATTAAAGCTTTTATTTCTTTAGTTGTTTTTATTATTAATTTTACTTCTAAGTATCACTCAGCTGTGTTCACTGTTTGAAAGATTTTCAGTTTATTTTTAGTTTAATTTGGGAGACTTTTTAAAGTAGGTTCCCAGGACTAACGTTTAGCTAAAATATTGATTGTAACAATAGATTAGTACTAAAGCACTAATACATAAAATTAAAAGTAACATTCGTTAAAATTTTATGAAAATATAAAACAAAATATTGGAAATTTAGGGTTCTAGGATTACCTTGAAACTGATAAGGAGAGAGTGCATATCTATGACCAAGTAATCTCACGAGTGGGAAAAGGTGTAAAATGCTGGCATGGATAACTTTATGAGCATTTTAATAAATAGCATTAAAACATATAATAGCATGTTAACTGTGTGTGTGTAAATGTTAATACATACCCCATTGACACACTGATATTTCCCTATACCCGTTGAAGTACCCGCATTCATATACGAGATAAAATGAAAGGGATCACTAATTGTGGACGATCCATTCAATTGATCAATCTGTGGTTTGGGCTAGATAAATCTTTTCTCTATTGAAATGGCCTCTATTCAAACAGTTTCCGATATGAGGTTTCGGACTTTTTGCTTGATTAAAAGGATTTTCAACCTTCAATCGTGAATGATTTTGAGGGCTTTGCAGTGAGAACTCATTCATATACAGTGATGTGTAATTTAATTGGTCTAGTGGCTGGCTTTTGACCGCACACTGTTTTGGGTTTTATTCTCGGGTAGGACCAATAATTCGAAATACGCAATTTAGACTACTTTTACTATTTCAGTAGTAGTTTGGTAAAGTAAGATGAGTGTCTCAACGGGATGCTGTGGCTGTGGCATACGTCATATGGTATCATACTTATGGGTTAGAGAACTAAACTGTCCTAATTGTGCACTATGAAATCTCAAATGGCAATAGATATAATTCGACTTAGAGAATGTATCACATAATAATTATCAGGATTTACAGAATAAATTTATATGATAATTAGCTAACGAGATATATACCATATAATAAGATTCCTGTTGTAATATGTGATATTTGATTATAAATAGACACTAAATTCCCCTTACAAAAATTTCATACTACACTTTATTGTTTTATTGCTTTTTAATATTAATTTAATACAATTAAATAAATCTAGTATATGACTGGATGCTACAAACGTGGAAAAGATACTTAAATTTGTTGCCATGGAAACGATGTTTTATTCCCATAAATAGGTAAAAGTAACAAAAACGATACTACTACTAACTTAATGTTTAACCATGTTTTTGGCAATTAGCCCATTCGTGGTATAGTCGTTACTTTAGATTGGGAATTTTAATTTGAAAAAAAGAAAGATATGATTTTGACCTGTTTAAGCATATTTTTTTTTTTTTTTTTTTAAAAGACAATTCACACCAATCGACCTAGTCCCATGCTAAGCTGGTAAAGCTTGTGTTATGGGTGCTAGGCAACGATTATACATACATATTATAGATAGATAGGCACAACACCAAATGCTCATCACATCGATGTTCGTCTCAACCGGGGATCGAACCCGGGACCTATGGATTCGCAGTCAGGGGTACTAACCACTAGACCAATGAGTCGTCAATATGTTCAAACATTCTAAGTTTTATCAAGATCTGTTCCGTAGTTTTTGAGCTATCGGTACCACGTATTTAGGAGGTGATATAACAGAGACACCATGTTATGTACGAGAATTTGAATTTAGATAATTTTTTCTAAATAACTTTTTTTTGAAGTGAAAACTTCTTTAGCGGCGCTGAGCACTTTTTTGTATGGGTAAAAACTTTCAAACTCGCGTCAGGGTCACGTGATGCTGATCGAAAAAGCGTAAGATCGAGGGGAAGGGAGAGGAACTAGTATCTCCCACTCTTTCTACCGTGCCTGAGTGTGCTGCTCTGTTTAGGCGGCACAGGGCGCTTGCGCGAATGACCGTGTGTGTTTATGTACAGCGTCCCACGCGTATCCAAGGATGGTGACAGCTGATTGCTTGACTGTTGTGTAGTAAATACACTGTTGTGTATTCGTAAATGTGAATTGTTTAAATTATGGAAATCGAACAAAGTGAATCTATTAATGAAACTTGTACGAAAATTTATTTATTTATTCTCATGACGCATCTGCATTGCTTCAAAAAAAAATTGGAAAAAGCTTTGATAAATTGCCAATGATTTTAAGTGGAGATTTCAATATAAACTTTGCAGACGATAAAAATCAATCATTAATTGAATTTTTAAATAATGAATTTGGTTTAACTATGTCAAATGATCGCAATTTTAGCACAACGAAATACAAAACTACTATTGATGCGGTCTTTAATAGACACTTAAATAGGTTCGAATCAAAACTGTTTGTTTCTTACTTCAGTTATCATAAACCAATTGTATCAGTTGTAAAAATTTGCGATGATGATTCTGATAATAACGATGGTGTAAAAGTCATCGAAATTATGGATGGAAGTTGATTTTTCTGAGAGATAAAATTTAATGTAATATATAAATAACGATATAATATTATAAATAACAACATATAAATTGTCATATTTGTGTACGATAGCGCAATAAATAAACATTGTATTCTACCTCATAAATGATAGTACTTTTATACTTATAATTAAACACAACGTTAATATTGAAGTTTTCACTTCTGCCGGCACTCCCGGAGTGCTAGTTTTTTTTTATATTGCCACAACCTTCACAAGGTATACATTTTCTAAATATATTCATAAACAGTCAATAGATCCATAGCTTGCGGTACAAAATTATTTAATTTACTCAAAGCTAAACCGCAGTAAATCCCTATCTAACTCTCTATTTAAAACCACGGGTACTTCATTAGCATTAACCGCACATTATATTTTAAGCCGATTTTAAGCTATTATCGCCTAAGCGATATGGATTTGCTGTTAAATAATGCTTGTAAGCATTATATTTTATGTACATCCCTAAAGAATATTAAATAAATAAATTAGTGGCGCTACAACCTTTTTAAGTCTGGGCCTCAGATGTCTGAATATGTTTTATGGTAATTTGCCTTATAGGCAGGTAGGTGATCAGCCTCCTGTGCCTAATACACGCCGTCGACTTTATGGGTCTAAAGCAAGCCGGTTTATTCACAATGTTTTCCTTCACTGTTCGAGCGAATGTTAAAATGCGCTCATAGAAAGTCCATAGGTGCACGGCCGGGGATAGAACCGACGACCGCAGGGATGAGGCTGATGCCGCTAAGGAACACAGCTCAGCTTTAAATAAATACAGATCTTTTTAATATTGTCATACGACAAGTGTTAAGGAAAAACTAAACTGTGCAGGCCAGGCTTGGCAGGAAAGGACACGACTTCCATTCAGTTTTCTCCGTTAGTTTTGTAAACATTATTTTTAATACGTTTATTAGCTATCCCTAAATAATATTAAATAAATAATTGTTTATTCAAACCTAACAATCAATGCAGTATTTATAATGATTTTTATTATTTCCATGTCGGTTAAGAAAATTGTAAATACTGTATATTGAATCGATATATGTATAAAATGTTATGTTGGTTTGTGTACGCTTCAAAAACTCAAAAAGTTCTGCACTGATCGAGCTAAAACGCATCAAGGAGTGTTTTTATCTATTTCTTTTTATTACTTTTTTTCCACAAGTATTGCATGCAAAATTAAGCTTATTTGAAATGTTTTATTTGTTTTGTTTCTCATTTCTAAACCATTCAATCACAATGTGCCACAGCGAAGCGTGGCAGGGAACATAATATAGTAAATAATAAAAAATATATTTTTAAATATTAATAAATTTCAAAGTTCAAAAATCATTTAATCATATGGGTAACACATTGTACACTTATGACTTGTCAGTAAAGAGATACATATTAATGCTTCTAATTTTACATTTACAGCCAGTTCTCAAATCAAGGGCGTAGAACGGGAGAGAAGAACTGGCAATAAACGCTCCGCCACTCTTTATAAATCGCCATGTTTAATAGTAAAGAATGAAACTAAATTTACTACCCTGGCAGAAGGACACTGCCTTCATTTCTTGAAGTAGGCGGAAAACGTCCAGCTAAATAAAATTATGTTTTGCCGGATATGTTGTGAGTGCTTACTCTCAAGATGAGTTATAGAGCTGCCGGAGACATTACAAAGGCGTTATGTAAAAGTTAGATTAAGCTCAAATAATTTTTATGTAAGCGGGACGTAATGAAGCAACTCATAACTCATATACATCGTGTGTGGTTTTAAAGCAATAAAAACAGTGTATTAAAAAAATTGAAATAATTAATAAAATATCTTCACCTCGTTATATTTCACCTTCACCATTAAGACACCTATAATAAGCTATCATTCCATACGGTTGGCTATAATTAAATAATTGTTTGACTCTCAATGTTAGATAAATAACGAATGAAATGTGATATTTTAACATTTCTAGCTTAATTTTAAAACGGTATATTTATTCATTCAAGCCTTTGTAACTTGTACAAATTTCCAATATTATCTTTATTCAAAATTGGACCAAATTTCAACTGATTTCTGCTTCGTCACGAATTGTAATTTATTCTGAATATTCGAGACCGGATAACTGTGAAGCTTTATTGTGAAAGCTTTGTAAAAATATAGATACGATGTATCCATTATGGTTAAAGAAAAAGCAAGT
This sequence comes from Pieris melete, assembly GCA_963693345.1. Classification (NCBI taxonomy): domain Eukaryota; kingdom Metazoa; phylum Arthropoda; class Insecta; order Lepidoptera; family Pieridae; genus Pieris; species Pieris melete. The sequence goes on along the minus strand of CAVNZK010000032.1, from coordinate 222,044 downwards.
AGTTTGTTAAATTTAAGTTAAAATTGCACGTAACCAACTTGGTGGAAGAAAGTTTAACCTCTGTGCAATTAAACTCACGTATTTATTGGGAACTGTATCCGTGACCTGTATCTTTAGGTAATTAAGTAATTTAGTGAATATTTTAGCGAATTCGCCACTTGAATATTTTAGCAGATTTATCCCTTAATCGTGTCGTAATAAGTCGTGGAGGGCCTTGGCTTGTACATGATGGCAGGATACACACTACCTACGCTGTTACCGTGCCATGCCTCGGGCGATTGTTGGTGGTGCTATGGGGTGTTAGTAGGTATGCACAGTAGCGAGTCCCAATAACCATTAACCTCAAAGCAGTCACATGGACGGTTCGCGGTCTAAAACGGCTAAACTAAAAGTAGTCCATTTTGTAGTTGATTGGCACTGTTATATGTAATAAGTTTATCCATTATTATAGGTAATTTAATGGCTGACTCTAAGTATAGCCGTGAGCCCTATAATATGAAATGTTTTGGTTATTATTATTTGTAAAGCTTATGTTTTATTATAAAATAAAATAAAAATAAAATATGTTTATTTTGGAACATAAGATACATGTATCACTTATTCCACGTCATTAAATTTGAAGGCATCCCTACTCATCGGCAAAGAAGACAGAGGGTGTAGGCCGAGAGAAAAAGCCGGCGTAAAAAACTCTCGGTACTCTTTTAAAACAGCAAATCATCAAACAACACTTATTTAAAACAAATATCGCAAATTAATTAGAAGTAGCCTGTCTAGCACTAGTCCCAGGCCATTTTATCAACTAGATAATCGTTGACTTTATAGTAAGCCTTTTTACACAGCTTTTCTTTAACACATTTCTTAAATTTATTGAAAGGCAGTGATAAAAGAGCCTCTGGGATTTTATTAAAGAAGAGTATCCCTTTCCCCAAAAAAGAATTACTAACTTTAGATAGTCTAGTACGGGGAAATTGCAGCCTGCGTTTGTTCCGTGTATTAACATTGTGCGTATGTTCTATTCTAGTAAACTTATCACTATTTTTGTATACATACATAATATTTTCATAAATATATTGCGAGGGAAAGGTAAGTATATTAATTTCCTTAAATTTATCTCTAAGAGATTCCCTACATTTTAAATTATAGATTGCACGAATAGCCCTCTTCTGCAGGATGAAAATAGTTTCGACATCAGCAGCATGACCCCATAATAATAAGCCATAAGTCATTAAGCTATGAAAGTAACTAAAATAAACAAGTCTAGCTGTATCGACATCAGTTAGTGAGCGAATTTTTTTAACCGCGTAGGCTGCAGCACTAAGTCTCTTCGCCATTCCGTTAATATGAGGGGACCACTGAAGTTTTGAATCCATGGTGATTCCGAGAAATACAGTTGTATCATCCAGATTCAATTCCTCCCCGTTTATAATTGGTCTAGTATCCATAACCCTTGCATTTTTTGCACAAAATTTAATGCATTTTGTCTTTTTTGCATTAAGTAGAAGGTTATTCATACTAAACCAATGGACAATCGAAGACAGAGCATTGTTCACATCGTCAAAATTTGTTATTTGTCGTTTGATTTTAAAAATCAAGGACGTGTCATCAGCAAACAAAACTATCTGATGTTTTCTCTCTACCATGAAAGGTAGATCATTTATATAAACAAGAAAGAGGAAAGGGCCAAGAATTGAGCCCTGTGGTACCCCCATATCTACTGCCGACCCAGAGGACCTCTTACCATTCACTTCAACCTTCTGAGTTCTTCCGTGTAAATAGGAAGTCAGAAGATTCAGTGCGGTATTCTTGATGCCATAGTGGCGGAGTTTCCCGATTAAGGTCTCGTGTTGGACACAATCAAATGCTTTGGATAAGTCGCAGAAAACACCTAAAGCGTCATGCGACTCCTCCCAAGCCTTAACTATATATCTATATAACTCAACACCGGCATCGGCTGTCGAGCGACCCTTGGTAAAACCGAACTGCTTATTATGTAATAATTTGTTTACGTTAAAATGACTTACCAGTTGATTTAATATAATTTTTTCAAATATTTTACTACAAGTAGGTAGTACGGAAATTGGTCTAAAGTTACTGGGGTCGGACATACTACCTGCTTTAAATAATGGAATAACTTTACTATGTTTCATTAGATCGGGAAACTCGCCACTTTTAATACAATTGTTGAAAATTATAGCTAGATGGGGAGCAATTACATCAATTATGCTACTAATTATTTTTACAGAAATACCCCAAAGATCGGTAGTGTTCTTAATAGCTATGGTTCTAAATATCCTCACTATATCGTCGGCACCAATGGGTCGGAATGAAAAACTGACCTTGCACTCGTTTACATTATCTTTGAGCAGCGATTCAGCGAGGGCGGGAGTTGATTGAAGAGACTTAGTAGTCGAAATTGGAATGTCAGAAAAGTACTTATCAAAAACAATCGCTATCTCTTCGTTAGATTTGATTATAGTGTTATCGACACATAGTTCGATGTCTTGATTGCGATCCCCGACTCTTCCAGTTTCACTATCAATTATCTTCCAAGTCATTTTAGTTTTATTGGTACTATTTTTAATCTTGTTTTTGATATTTAAGGACTTGGCCGCGTAACAAACTTTCTTAAATAATTTCGAATAATTTCGAACATAAAGAATAAATTCTTCATTATGATTGTATGACTTTTCAGCGTAAAGGTCATACAACCGTTGTCTACTTTTATAAATTCCCGCTGTCGCCCAATCACTAAACGATTTACACTGCGAATGAGAGACTTTCTTTGGGGTAAAGATGGTGTTGAACTCTTTATTAATATTTAATACAATCACTTAGATTGTTGTATTGTGTATCAACAGTAGTACCTACCGGTAATAAAGGTAGGCGTTTACCTATATTATGTCTAAATCTCACCATTCGCTTTTTATTTACTGGAACAAACACACTGCTCTTATTTACTTGTTTCACCACTTTACATTTTAGCGCCACTAACTGTCCACAATGATCTGAGCTAAGATCAGTAGTAATTGAGGTTTGCATTGCCTCTGCATCTGTAAATACATTATCTATACATGTAGCAGTGGAGCTTGTAATTCTAGTGGGCTCAAGAAACAAGTTAACAAGATTGTAAGATTTTAATAACAGATTGAATTTTTTACTAATGGAGGTATTTTCTAATAGATTTATATTGAAGTCACCACATACAATAATATACTTATTGTTCTTAAAACTAAATATGCGGTAGGTACTTCCGTCTTCAACGGAGAACAAATTATTTATTATGTACACATTAACATTGCGTTGCGTTGCGTTGGTCCTGTGACAATACGCATCCTGCAACATTTATATTTATCATTATTTTAAAATTAAAATAATTTGTTCTAAACCATACATAAAACTTAAGTTGTATAGTTAATAAAAGGTCATACTATTTTCTGTTCTCTATTGTAGAGGGTAGTACCTAGCGCATATAATAAAAAAACTAATAGCATTTCTTGATAAAAAGCACTAAAACATTGCCTATATAAAAACCACTTCACGAAAACCAAATCATCCATATAATATCGTTTAATTAATATAAGCAGATAGGAATGATGGAGGAATTTAGAACAATTTGCATAAACTAGTTGGGATCAAATTATTTGATCATTCATGTCATTCGTGGTGTATTAATTAGTTTGACGGTATGGCCTATTCGATTGTTAAGCCATATTAATTTGATATAAGTATATCACGTATAACATAACAATTATAACAGTATAAGCTTGCGATTTTCAACCCTGAGATCGTGGATTCGAATTCTCTGCCTTTTAATAAATTTAAGAAATGTATTAAAGAAAAGCTGCGTTAAAAGGCTAACTATAAATTTAATGATTATCTAGTTGATAAGAGGGCCTGGGACTAGTGCTAGACAGGCTACTTCTAATTGATTTGCGATATTTGTTTTAAAATAAGTGTTGTTTGACATAGTCATTTTGTATGATGATTTGCTATTTTAAAAGAGTACCGAGAAGTTTTTAACGGCTTTTTCTCTCGGCCCTCTGTCTTCTTTGCCGATGAGTAGGGATGCCTGGCGATTCAAATTTAATGACGTGGAATAAGTGATACCTGTATCTTATATTTCTAATAAACATATTTTATTTTTATTCTAATGACTATCGATCCGAGGATCGATTTTTAGACTGAACAGACTGAAGGCTGGTTGCATACAAATATAATTATACCATTCGATATTTATTTATTTAAGGGAGAAATTATTGCTGGAAATCGAAATTATAACCACCAGGTGCAAATGAATTATACATGTATTTACATTTAAATGAAAGATTACCACTTAATATCGTACTGTCTACAAAGTGACCAAAGACCTTTTGCCAAGTCTTCTTGTAGTGCCACTGGAGTTTTATTATTATTATCTTTTATATCTGGAAAGTATACCATGACATCTAAAAGCGTATTTATTGATGGAAATGAAGAACCTTTAAATAATAACACCTCAAGTTATCTACCACAATTGTATATAAAAGCCATCAAGAGTAATAAGCATAAACTCTTGTACCTTCTTTGGTCTATGCCTCTGAGCTAGTGTCCTTTAAGAAGAATTGCCGTCGACATTACACTGTTCTCACATCAGAAGAGAAGAACAAGTTACAAATGATATCAAAAGCCGTGCTCTAATTGGGTATCGTATTACTTTATGTTAATTTTCACACAATTTCATTATTACGTAATATTAAATCAGTATATCTAAGTATATTTCATAGCTTCATAATAACAACACCAACTATATATAGCAGTAGAAGTGAAGAGACTTTTTCAATTTACTCTGAAATACATCGAGAAATAAAATCATTACAAATTAACAAAATCCCATTTCTACAAACAAAATAATTAACAGCAGAATGTAAAATGCTATTTATATGAAAATGAATAAAACAATTTGCAAATATAGCATTAAAATATTAAATGCGGTAACAAATCAACCGGATATTGTCAAATACCAACATCATTTGAAGCCGCTAATTAACATTATTGAATATTTTTGGATAATTTATTAATATATTGTCTGCACGCGGTCTTGCTTAGGTATTTTAAAGTTTTCAACGTGCAGTCACCAGTGGCACCTAGTTATATGTTTGACTCAAAACCTTGCAATAGTGTAATCGATTGCTGGTAAGAAGTTAACCTTAAAATAAAGGTTTAATAGATAAATGTTGGATGGTATAAAAATCTTTGCTATATCCGTACCAGAATGGAGACCTTGACGTAATTATTAAGAGTTTAAATGGCTAACAGCGTTGAGCCTAGTGGTCGCGTGAAGTAGTGTGTTCGGATCACGGCTGTGCACCAATTCCATGTGCGTATTTAACACTCACATTTATTATTATTATTATTTAACACTCGGTGAAGTATGATGAAGAAATACATCGTGAAGATACTAAAATCAGACCCAAATAATCGACGGAGTGTGTCAGGCACAGAAGGCCGACTTGCCAGAAATCTAATGCCTTGACCTGAAAGTTTGAAAAAGCCGCTGGCGGTTTTAAATACCAATAGCTGATTTTTTTAAATTAGTTAAAGTTTCATTAACATACGTGGGTAACACTGAAAATGTTTAGAACTCGCCTGTTGGAAACATTGCTAATGAAAACTGGTTTTGAATTTTAATTTTAGAACTCTTTGGTAAAATAATGTAGTATAGAGCATTCATTTGTCATTTGTTTTGTGAAATGGCGGCAAATCTAAAACTCTTGTTACACGTGAAAATGAACGTAAGGCGAGAAAATTTTCGGTAAATCATTTATCATGACTTTCGTTGAGGGCTTACTCAATAACAAAGCTATGATAGACTGCGATTAGCATTGCTTAATGAAGCCCAATCTCGTGCCACTATTAATAATAATTATTGGTTTAACAAGCGTGGACGTTGCAATCGCGTGAGGGACCTCCTTTTACAGCGACTACTGAAGATAACATCAGTGCTGTGCGACGAATGATAGAGGAAGAAAAGAGAGCCCTATCAGCAGATACGGGCAAAACTAGGCATTGGTATGAGTCAAGATCAAAAAATATGACACGAATATTTAGGCGTCAGGAAGCTTTGTACCAGATGGATTCCCCATAGTTTAACCGACGACCAGAAACACCTTCGCATGATCCAAATGTTAGATAAGTTCAACGGCGGTGACTCAAATGCTGTATTTGACATCGTCACAGGTGATGAAAGCTAGATATATTGCTACGAACTCAAAACTTCATATAAAACTCGAGGTATTCGCTTTACGAGCCCTGAAGATGCGGTGAAAGCGTACGAAAGTGCCGTAGAAGAGACCCTAAGGAAGAATGGGCCCACTGCTTTTCTCAGTGGTTCCATCGAACGTGACGATGTGTAGAGAAGATCGGAGATTACTTCGAAATACAATAAAAGTATTGGCAACTTTCTACATTAAGCCGTTTTTCATTTTCTAAACATTTTCAGTGTTACCTAGGTACATTTGGTGTAAAAGTCTGCAAGCAACGCACCGTCTTTGCAAATCTATATATTTTACGAACTAGCTTATAAGTTCAGTAACATACAAGAATTGTACATATTCACATCCAAATGAAAGACCAACACTCAAGTTAATTGTCGTGTTTTCTTTGTGACATTTGCAATTCAGATTGCCACAGACTCAGGATTCATGGTGACGATAGCTTGTTTATTATTCAGTAAGATATCAAAGGAGGAAACTGGTTTGCGGCAAAGGGAAGTACCCGTTTTGAATTTTGTTTGCTTTGGAGTGTTAAGACGTTTGGTGACCATGTTAAGGCATTTTAGAAGATTTTGGGTAAAATACGTAAAATTTAATAGCCATTGTGATAGAATTTGCAACTGATTGATTAGTGTATGTTTGAAGAACAGTGTTGGCCAGCGGCTTAAGCATGTGTCTCTCATCCCTAAGGTCGTAGGTTTGATCCCAGGCTGTGCACGAATGGACTTTCTTTGTATGTGCGCATTTAATATTCACTCGAACGGTGAAGGAAAACATCGTGAGGAAACCGGCTTGCCATTGACCCAAAAAGTCGACAGCGTGTGTCAGGCACAGGAGGCTGATCACCTATGCCTATTAGATTGACAAATTATTGTGAAACAGATACAGAAATCTGAGGCTCAGGCCTAAAAAGGTTGTTGCACTACTGATTTTTTTTTGTATAGTTACGCTACGCTGTCCGTAGATCAATTAGAGGTTTCATACGATCGAAAGAATATTTATAAGTCCTAAAACAACTTAATGTTTAACATATACAAGAAAACATGTTACAATACTAAAACTAAATATAAAATTTAGCCTCATTAAGAGCCTGATACACAAAATTGCGGTAAGCAGGAAGATTGTTGTAAAATATATCAATATTTTCATTAATGTTAGTAATTAAGTTGTAAGAGCGAGATAGATTCATTGGACCATTAAAAGTAGCAGGTTAGCGAGCCGTAGGTACGTATAGAAAACATTTAGTTCTAGCAACTCTAGGATTACAAATAAAGCAAAATTTTGCAAGGTCTGTGTATGAGTATTTAAATAAATTTGATACAAAGTATATTTAATTTTAATGTAAATTAAATTTAAATTTAACTCGAAATAGTCCAAACGAGCCTCGTACGTTTGCAATAGACCAAGTGTAGACGATGCAAAGCTATCAAAGGAAACGTTTTTGAACTGTTTCAATGGTATTTAAGTGCGTTTTGAAATGTGGTGACGAGATTACAGCGGCATATTCTAAATTACTACGGACAAGTGTTGTGTAAAGAATTACTGTAGTGTAAATATCTGTGAAATAAATTTCTCTTGTATTTTATATACAATTAATTTTAAAGAACCAAGTCATTGTTTAGAAGCGCGGCATCCAAAATTAAAATAGCCATGATGATTGCCAACCTTCGCAAGGAGATGGCACTATAAGAAGAAGAAGAAGAATTAATTTTAACTCTAAATACGTCATTCTGGTACGGATATAGCAAAAATACATCCAACATTTATTAATTAAAGGATAAAATTCGTACTGGGAATCAAACGTACGACTTCAAGGCTTTGAGTCGAACGGATAACCACTAAGTGCCGCTGCTGATTGGACGTTGAAAACTTTAAAATACCTAAGCAAGACCGCGTGCAGACAATATATTCATTGATCCAAAAATATTCAATAATATTTATTGGCGGCTTCAAATGATGTTGGTATTTGACTGTAAAATATTGTATTTCATATACAACAGACATTTATTTTATGTATTTAACCAAGGGCATTTTGGACATTTTATAAATATGGTTAAGTTATGTGGATATAATGGAGAGACTGGGTCTACGGGTTTCAAGCAAGCAAGCATCTGAGGCGAAGGCCGTAACTGTTGGATGTACCGCTCGCACACTCCAACTTCGTTAGCGTGGCGTCACTCACGCGAGCGATACACGTAATTAATAAGATTTCTGTAGACCTATTTGTTTGTACTCTGACTGAGTTCACAAGAACTTCTTGTTATAATATTGGTTAAAAGATGTATTTTTTTAATTGTAAAATTGTCGGTGTAGATATTGTTGTGTATTTGGTGGACTGAAAAGTGTATGAACTTAAATACAATTTGATTTGATTATTCGAGAGTATTACAACGATTATAGTACGATTTGTCTTTAGCCTCAAAATAGGCTTCAGTTTCGGCGATTACCTCTTCATAAGCGCAAAATTTATTTAGTAATAACTGTAATTATTATGTAATAAAAAAAGGGACCGTAATATTTATATTATGCCCTTGAAAAGAATAAATATCAAGCTGTGTTAAATAAGAAATGTAAAACAAAAGCTACTCGCCGTGACCAATTATAAAGTTATAGAAAATTAATATTAGTTCTCTGCACATGCAAAAATATTTACTTTGTAAACATATGGTTTGTAAGCAGATCGGGGTGTGTCTCTGAACCACTGTCAAATCATTCAGGGTAGATATCGCTAGAATGCCGTTGGAAGAAAAAGCTTTGCGAATCGATTGGCAAGCTTTAGTGGCGAAGGTACGTTTATCGGAGTAATATATACTTACTTATACGTCACTTACTTCGCATTAAATACAAAAATTTATAAATAAAGTTTTGGATACATTTTTATCGACTTTTTCCTCTAGAATACAGACTTGTATCTAGATGGTAATAAAAAGTCTGACCCAATATTATATGAAGACATAAGTGATTTTAAGAAAAACCTCAACATTTTCGCCCAAATAGAATTTGGTCCAATAAACCGATAATAATTTCATATTTCTAAAGAAAAAGTCCCATACAAAAAGTTTACCCAAAAGCATACGTGACTGAGAATGGAGAAAGTTGGACAACTTTTAACAGGCGTCCGTCAAATTCTAACTCGGGCAAACGGTTGCCCGAGGACTTTTAGTTTATACTTGAGTAATTTTTATTACTTTTTTATGGTATTTGAATCTTGTACTGGATATAAAAATAAATGAACTTCTACCAAATAAAGTCGCTTATAATTACAACTTTTCGATCAAATATCCACGAGATCTGATAAAAAGAAATGCTTACTGCTATACTTTGAAAGCATTGCATTGCATTTTATTTTATAATACACAAAAATTGATACTCTTGTAGCTCACAAAAACGTAGTAATAACGACATACCCACTCCCAGAGTACCATAAGAGGCTGCATCTAAAGTAATTGCGCCAATATTTTTTTTGGTCTCGTGTCGTTTCTCTCATGGTTTCTTCCTCGCTCACTCGCTAAAACCAGTACGGAGGGAGTACTAACATCTACACGCTTGATATCCCTATAAGTAGCTTTAGTATTAAGGATTTCATTTTTATAAATTACTAGCTGACCCGGCTAACTTCGTTCCGCCTTATGGTCTAATAATATCGTTGTTACTTTAGTTAAACTTATTTTAGGATTACATTAAGGTTTAACATTAATACAACTCTTTGCAAATACAGAAATGTTTTATTGCTTGCCATTGCGAAAGAAAAATTGCAGTTTTACACATTAGGCCTCTTTTCTCTAGCGCCAATACAGCCTGGACATACAACAACCAATATTTAAGCCTTGATTTGTTGTAGCTATCGCATGTTATGCTAAGTATAATATATAGTTAAGAGTATTAAGGATAGATAGTTTTTTTTTCCGGTTCCGGCTGTCTAGACGTAAATACATAGTGTAACGAAGCTCCGTATTTCTACGAATAAACTGTGAATATACTGTGAACTCCGGTGTAAAAACATTTAAATTTCATACATATTGTGATAAACTATACTGCAACTAAAACATCCAAGTGCAAACTGTGTTATCAAGATAATTATTCAGTGGTTAAAAAGTGGAAAAAACTTTTGAGGTTACCTGCCAAACAAACCGAGTATAGACTATAGACACAATTTCAACAAAACTAAGGCGGGTCAGTACTACCAACATAATAGTCCTATTAAGCTGCGTTCACAATAATACGTTTCATTTCGCGTAAGCGACAGCGGCAAAAATGGATAACCTTCAATCTTTTTTTGAACAAATGAAAATAGAAATGTCAAAACAAACCGATGACATTATGGCACGGATTGATGAAAAACTAGTTCCTTTTAGACTTGAAATGCAGGAATTAAAATCAGAAAATGAGAAATTAAAGGAAAAAATAAACAATCTTGAAAAATATAGAAGATACAACAACCTAATTTTATATGGAGTAAAAGAAACCGAAACATCGACTATCGACCTAATCGAAATAATCAAAAAGAAATTTGAACATGATTTAAACATTACTTTTGAAGATAGGGATGTGAACACGATCTATAGAATTGGCAAAAATAACACAAAAAACGGAAAAGAAAGGCCTATCCTCCTAACATTCGTGAACGCCTGGAAGAAAAACGAGATAGTGGTAAATAAAAAGAAATTGAAAAACTTGTATTTATCTGAAGACTACCCGAAAGAAATATTGGACATGAGAAAGAAACTACAACCAAAATTGGAAGAGGAAAGGAAGAAGGGCAATTATGCATACATAAACTACGACAAGCTAATTATTAAACAGGGCAAACCAGGTAACGAAAAACGCAAAAGGGAAACATCAACCTCGCCTAACGCAATAGAGCACCCTCACAAACAACAACTGTCAACAAAAACAGCTCGGTTAAATGCATTCGACATAATGAGGAATAGAAGTAATTCCTTACCTTCTGCCAATGTGCCAACCGTTCAGAATCTATAGGATATTGCCATCAGCCACCGGAACAAAACATTAAACAGACGAGAACTAATAGATAAAAGAAACAAAACATTCCCCAATCCGACTTGTCAGCGTGGGGAATCAGACTACAACCCTCCACCAAATAGAGAAATAGATCATGGTATGAAACAAACACTCAAAATCTGCAATTATAATGTAAGATCGCTAGGATCAATAGAACGATTCCTTGAATTGACTAATGCTCTAAAAAATATTAACTGGGACATTGTCCTTGCCGAAGTCCGAAAAATGGGATGTAAGATAGAAGAGCACAGCGACCTTATATTTTGCTATATTGGCGAAACTAAAGGACTATATGGAGTGGGATTCCTTATCAAGAAAATGTATAAAAATAACATCATCAACTTTATAGGAATCTCTGAAAGAGTAGCACTTCTACAAATGAAGTTTGATTGCTTCTCTTTTTCAATAATCCAAGCATATGCACCGACAGAGAGATCAACAGAAGAAGAAATTGAAAATTTTTACAAAGACATTGAATTTGCTCACACAAAGACAGAAGGGAAGGTCATTGTCATGGGAGATTTCAACGCGAAAATAGGATGTCCAAAAACAAACTACTATCCAGTAATGGGAAAATATGGTTACGGAGTGCGGAATGATAGAGGGGAACGGCTCTTAATTTATGCTCATCAATACAAACTATCCATAATGAACTCATTTTTCAAAAAGAAAGCAAGCTCTAGATGGACATGGTTATCACCCGACCACAAAAATAAAAATGAAATAGATTTTATTATGATAACCCACAACAAACTTATAACTAATATTGAGGTACTTAACAAAGTTGAATTCTCTTCCGATCATAGATTAGTGAGAGCAACATTACTTTTGAGTAGTCCAGTAAAGAGCAGAAAAACCTATACAACACCAGCTAATATCCCCAAGACAGAAACAGAAATAAAGTGCTACATCGGAAATCTACAAAAACATACAGAAAATATAAAAACAGACAGCATTGATATCCAAACATACTACAATATCCTGGAAAAAGGCATAACAGAGAGCTTAAAATACAAAACCAATATGTATCCCCACCAACACAATATCTTCTCAAAAGACACAATGGAACTTTTAAAAAGGCGCACGGAACTACTACACACAAAGAACAAAACTAAAGATATGAAAACAGAACTAAGCAGAATATACAAAGAGACTAATAGATCAATCCGTAAGGACTACAACAACCACAGATACGAGATTATTACAAGGAACATTAAACATTTTAGAAGTGCCAAAAAAGCATACAAAGAATTAACTACACACAAGTCCTGGATTCAAAAACTTGAAAATAACTCATTAAAAACAAAATCCAGAAAAGATGTAATAAATCACGCTACTAACTTCTACAAAAACTTATATAGTAAACAAAATAACCCCGAAATCATATCGCAAACAACCCATACGAACACGACAGATCACATCAGACAAATTGAATACTCCGAAGTTTATGATCATATGAAAAAGCTGAAAGCCGAGAAGAGTCCCGGACCAGACGGAATATGCAATGAGGCACTTAAAATAGGAGCACCCATTTTAACATATCATTTTACGCGATTGTTCAATAAGATACTAGATGAAGAAAAGGTACCAAAACAGTGGTGTACATCGGATATAATCCTTCTCTTCAAGAAAGGAAATCCCTTAGATATAGGGAATTACAGGCCCATAAGTCTGCTGGCAAGTATTTATAAACTATTTTCATCCATAATCTTAAAGAGAATATCTGACGATATTGATAAGCAGCAACCAAAAGAACAGGCAGGATTCAGATCAAGCTTCAGCACAATGGACCACATACAGACATTAGAACAAGTCATAGAAAAATACAGAGAATACAATAGACCTCTGTATGTGGCGTTCATTGACTATAGCAAAGCTTTTGATAGCATTAGTCACTGTGCAATCTGGAACGCTTTACAATATTCAAATATCAACCAGAAATACATCAATGTTTTGAAATATATCTATACAAAAAGCACGAGCAGAGTTAAATTAGAAACTAGAGGCACGAAATAAACATAGAACGCGGAGTTAGACAAGGTGATCCTCTTTCCCCGAAGCTGTTTATAGCAGTTCTTGAAACTATCTTCCAAAAACTAGACTGGAAGAACAGCGGAGTGTACATAAACGGACAATACTTAAACAATCTGAGGTTCGCAGATGATATTGCTGTTATTGCTGTTATTGCTGAGACTGCAAAAGACTTAGACGAAATGATGAGATCACTGGACTGCGAAAGTTCCAAAATCGGCCTTGAAATGAATGTAAATAAAACGAAGATACTAACGAACAATCGGGAGCGCCAGATAGTGATAAAAGGTAATAATATAGAATACGTCAGGCAATACATATACTTGGGCAAACAAATTTCCTTCAAAACTTCAAATAACGAAGAAGAAGTGACAAGGAGAATCAACACAACTTGGAAGAAATTCTGGGCATTAAAAGAAATCTTAAAAGGCAATTACAGCTCACACATGAAAAGGACAATATTTGATACATGCCTGTTACCTTGCTTGCTGTATGGCTGCCAAACTTGGACCTTTACAAATAAAATAAAACAAAAAATTAAAAGTAACCAAACAGCAATGGAAAGGAGTATGCTGAAAATTAGGAGAATACACAAAATTAGGAGCGAAGAAATTCGTCAAAAAACCAAATTAACTGATGCTCTCAGGCACGCACTCTTACTCAAATGGAGATGGGCTGGACACATCTCACGATACCGAGACAGAAGATGGACCATTGAAACCACACGATGGAAAGGACCCATGGGGAAGAGAAATGTTGGTCGACAATTAAGACGGTGGGCTGATGATATAACACACGTCGCAGGAAACGACTGGATACAAATAGGCAGAGACAGGGAGTCATGGAAAAGGATGGAGGAGGCCTTTACCCAACAGGGATCCAAACCTTGTACATAAATAATAATACTAACGGTAATTATAAGTAACCATTTTAAATTTAAGCAATTAAGTACTAACAACATTGTAAAACATAAGCAAGTTTTGGAATAAATGGCTTTATTATTATTATTAAGGATATCCTTAGCGCATAATGACCTGCATCTGGAGCACACCTCATACACATACAAACGTACCCTCACTTTTCACTATCACACAACACAGCCAAATAAGGTATTACTTAATTGTATTAAATAATTTTTATTTTTTGAATAGAGTCCATTCTGTAATATTTGACCCTTTTATTTATATTATGTTTACCATGTTGGCTATATGTTTAGTATAATTGTTTTATTAAATATAATATATTATGTTTGCTGTCGGAGTAAGAAATAAACAAATAAAGTAATTTTACAATTTAAGCAATGCATACGCGTGCGTACATTATCTGTACACACATTTGTGCATTACTGTGTGTGTTGTAGTATTTCAGTAGCCAGTCTCATTAAAGATGAGCGGCCAAAGCCAGTTGGTATATAAATATAAATTATTTTACCATAGCAACATTCAACTCCTAGAATCTGATAATTCCCATGTTCATTGATTTAGCTAACAGCCTACTAAATGTATTTGATCTGGTTTGAGTAGCATTTAGTTGGCAAATAAAGCGGTCACTGACTGAAACGCTCGTGTGGCGTCAACTTTCCAACTTCCAATTTAAGTTTCCAAATTAAAGTTGGTCAGTTTTGGTAATTGGTTTAAATACTATTTTCAATTAGAAATATAGAGATCACCAACAATTTTATGAAGAATTTCTTTGTATTAAAGAAACGGCCAGTTTTTTGTGCGATGTTAATCTGTTGTTGCGAAAATTTGAACTTATTAAAAATTTAACAAACCCGTGATAACTAAATCAGGCGTCAATTTTATCCAGACATAATTTATGGACTTCGTATAATTAAGAGATTTCTTGAAAGCGGAATATGAAACTCCACCCGTCTCAATTCGACGTCTCTCGTTTCTGACTGCCCTGCGATTCTGTAACTCACTTTTCGATAAAGATCTGATTAAGAATAAACTACAAGCTCCCACCTTTTCAGAATGCCAAATCATAAAATGACTGCTTCACGACTGATTTGAGAGCGACCGCCGATGCGAAAACCGCTTTGTGAGTTCGAAAAGTGAGTTACAGAATCGCAAGGCTGAGCGTTATCAACGCCAGAATTTTCCGTGCACCTCCACTATGTGGAACCAGTATTTTTGAACCAATTCAACTAAGGGTCTTCTAAGAAATCGGAGCAACGATTCTTAAAACACCGACAACGCTCTTTCAAACTCTCTGGCATTGAGTGTGTCCATGGGCGGTATTACTTAACATCAGTTGAGCCTACTGGCCGTTTGCCACCTGCTCTATTATAATTAAAATAATAATAATTAATCATTGACCTATCCACAAGTTGATGTGTGATGCTATATGAACAAAATCATAGTTTTCAATACTATGAGCGCATATAACACATGTTAGTTCGAGGAGAAACATAATGTAGCATGTAACATCCCTTCTTAACAGTGAATAATTTAATAATATGAGAAACATTTGAATATTATTGGGACTTACTATAAATATTTTTATATTAAGAATACAAAACCCTAAAGCAATTATTCCAATACGATTTTTAATCGAAGGTTTGCTTATCAGCAAACTAAATTCAATTTGAAGACGCTTTTTCATTAACTTTAGATTAGATTATAGAAGTCTTATAACCTTAATAATTTATTCAACGCAAACAAAAGACAGTCTAGACGATAGTAGTCAATAAAGTCAAAGACATATATTAATCTTGTGGTTGTGGTTGTGTATTCAATAACCAGTGGTTATTATAACTTTATTAATTAATCTGAACTAGCCTTATTTGATTAAAGTACACGAGAGACTTATTAGCTTAATAATATCGTGAATTCGAATGAACTACTGTCAATTTTAAATCAATGTTTATAACGCAAATGGAGAATCCAGCAGGATTACTCTGCATAATAAATGGATGTTTTCGATTTTACTTCTAATATTAGGTTTTATACTACGCGCTACAGAGAATGAAAAATCATTGACATTATTTCTTTGTAAGACGACGTTATATGTATTGGAAACCGCGTTTTTGTTAAATAGTGTTTGTTGTGTCTATAATTGGAAATCTATATCAGATTTACTGAGTAACACTGCTGTTCTTGGATATGTTTGCTCAGTATTTTTTACTCTTAATAAATGTCAA
This sequence comes from Pieris melete, assembly GCA_963693345.1. Classification (NCBI taxonomy): domain Eukaryota; kingdom Metazoa; phylum Arthropoda; class Insecta; order Lepidoptera; family Pieridae; genus Pieris; species Pieris melete. Next base: position 205,595 of record CAVNZK010000032.1, on the reverse strand, counting down.
TTTCTTTTATATACATACTGTATTAAATAAATTGACATTATAAATATATATATTTGTATATTATTTCTAGGAAACATTTTTTAGTTCAATAAAAATATCTACCTATCTACAAAAATGAAAAATAGGGGTTGATCGTAGAGAAGTGAAAATTAAGGGTTGTATGTATTTTTGTATCCTGTATCATGAAAAAAATTCGAAAAAAAAATTAAAAGTTGGGGTGGAAACCCCTTATCAGTTAGGGGTTTGAAAGATAGATAGTAGCCGATTCTCAGAATTACTGAATAGGGGTATGAAATTTCATAAGAATCAGTCGAGCCGTTTCGGAGGAGTATGGGAACGAACTTTGTGACACGAGAATTTTATATGTATAGAGATTAGTCAGTAAAATGATAAACACTAATTACAGTACACTGGCTGGTAACAAATAAAATGATTGTTCTAAATTCGAAAAACAATTAAGAAAGTCGAGTCAAGTGAATGAACAATTTAGAACAATTTGTGAGCTAAATATAGAAGTATCAGAAAAGGATTATATTACAAACAATATCACGCTTCACAATACTAATAGGATGAAGGTTCTTAATTAATTTGGTTTTATGCGCGTGTAAGCTTTTTACGCTCATAAAATGTCCCTGATAATAATTTTATGTACCTTGTGTTTTCCCAACATAATTATTTTATTTTATGAGACATGACGCGGCGAAATGAAGAAAGACGTCGTGTTTTATAAACAGAAGTTAGAGATGGAATAAGTAGCAAGTAAAAATACTCAATAATCATGAGTAACAGTTACTTGTGAAATCACAGTAATTGGGATATAGAATCTAAATCTTTTTATAAATAGTTTCTTTACAAAATAGTAATTTGATAAGTAAGAAGTAACTTCAAAACCTTTTCTAGGTTTTTGTAGTTCAAAGATGTTATCGAGTATATATTCGAGAGTTCAACAAGTGCTTATATAAGTTAGTCTTTATTTCACTCGCTAATCACTCAAGTTTGGTACAAAACACATTATGTACCTTATCATACAAAGATTACTAGATATTGTTTTTTAAATACTAAAAAAGTCTGTGGTAAAATTGACTTATAAACTAATTGGATTCTATTGGACTAGTATACATATACTATAAATATACTACGTAGTATTATCACAATAGCAGTCCCTACATACCTGTGATTTAATATCTAACAAATGAAAGCAAAGATTAAGATTACCTACAGCAATAAAACGAGGACGATATTTTCTATTTCGGTGAAAAATAAACAAATCAGTATTAGGGAAAACATGTTCGAGTTTCGTAAGATTTGTTCAGTAAATCATCTCGTTCCAATTTTAAAAAGTAATCCAGCGGTCGCCTTTTTTGAGTCCTTTTATGAGTGCGGATTTCTTTGGGTTAATAAAATGGCATTGAATAAAGAATTTTATATAAAAAGGCGAACGATTTTAATTGATTTTTAAATTGCTTTTTAAATTTTATCGTATGTATGTGTGAACCAGTACTACAACCTTGGCCTCAGATTTCAGTTTATTTCGTGATTATTTATTTTTCTGAATAGGCCAGTAGTAGTAGGAATGATTCTGATGTCCACTGTTGCACAGCCATAATTCGAACAAGCCACCTGGGTCAGGGTCAACAAGCACTAGACTTACACTAGTGTAAGAAAAAAAAGAGTGGCGGAGAGATTATTGCCAGTTCTTCTCTTCCGTTCTACACCCTTGATTTGAGAAATGGCACATGTAAAATTAGAAGCATTTAATGTATATTATTTTTTTGACGTTCATAAGTGTACATTGTGTTACCTATGTGAATAAATGATTTTTGACTCTGACTTGACTTGACTGCTTTGTCTCATCTTTCTTTTATGTATGTGCAAAGGAAAAAGATTTATTCGATATGAAAACAGTTATATTTACAGATGGAATAATGGCGGAGATAGAAGAGAAGTTAAGTGGTTTAAAAGTAGGGTTTCCCTAGGAGACCAGACCTCCAATTGTTTAAAAAGAAAACATGCTTCTCCCTCATAGGCTGGGAACGTTGAATGCTAAAATTGGTGCCCATGGGCTTAGTTGAATACCATTTATGGGCGACCCGTGAGCTCATTTTCCCTATAAAAATGTTATAAAATTCCTTTGCAGAATTGAGAGCTATATTAACATATTTCTATCTTTGAATTATCACTGACACTGATTTATATACACACAGTATTAGCAGGTAAATTTGTAAAGGTTTTCTTAAGCGAATTGCGAGATAAGTATCCTATTATCTTTTCAATTACGACTACCTAGAATCATTTTGTGAATTAAATAGGCTGTTTTAATCTAATTAAATAATAAATTAAATGATAAATGGTTTACCAAGATTTAAACAGTAATAGTCTTGAATGTTAATCTTGTTTAAAAAGCTTTATGACATTTTCACATTTAAATTGCTTAATTTTTTTGGTTACAGGAGACAAACGGGAAAGAGGCTCACCTGATGATAAGTGTCCACCCATGGACACTTTCAATGCCAGAGGGCCCGCGAGTGCGTTGCCGGCATTTTAAGAGTTGGCACGCTCTTTTCGTGACCCTAAGTCCCTACCTAGGATCCTAAGTCGAATTGGTTCGGAAATACTTTAGTGTTCAGCTGAAAAGTCGTAATAAACGTCGTATTAAAAATAATGAAACTGGACAATAACTCCTGGATTTTAAACCTGTTAAACTGTATTCAATTTGATAATGTTTATTACATTTAGGGTCTGACTAAAATATTTGCAGAAAAATAAACTTCTGATGGTAATTTTGAGTTTATGAACGTTGTCGAAGTTTTGGCACACGTTCTCGAAACATGTCTAATAGCGCTTTTAAGGTACGCTTTTAATCATTACTCTATTAAATACTTGAACCCAACAGTTGAAATAATGCCTAACTAATTACAATTATATTGCTTCCTTCTCATAAAAACAATCTCACCACTAGACCACTGTCAACCTCTAAGTAATATTATTAAGTTATAAATTCCTATCTTGGCACTCTATAGTTATTGCCTTAGACATCAGTTTAAACAGACATCCACCATCTTGACTGGTTTCTATGGTGTTTTGTCGAAACGTTGTGTTGTTAAAAATTCCGTTTAGATAGTTAAGAGGTATTTTAGTAAGGGGGAAAATAAATATTATTAATACAGAGACTTTCTACATTTTATCCTGATTTCAAATCAAAGAATCTCTGTAAAGTTTTTTTATGATACGTGTCAATAGTTACTTCCTGTAGATTTATATCACCGTTAAGAAGTTTTATTATCATAATTTTCTAGACGTATTCGTTGCGATTCAAACATTCGTTTTACTGTACACTACCAATACTAAACTATTATATACATAGTTCGTGACAACTAAATAAACATAATTTTCAATTCTGACATTGAGAATTCAACTTCAAAAGAAAACAAACAGCTCAAACGAAACAGACTTGTGTCAGCAAATAGTCCCTTATTTATCAGGATTGGAATTAATTAACGCAACACACGGCTCGGAGACATTTCGGCACCCGCGTTAAATTTATTTAAGTAAGCATTGCTCACTCGTAGGCCTAAAAGGGTCTTGCGAAATAAGATTGAGAATCTTTGAGGCTTATTCACTTGAAACAACTGTTGTATTGTATGGTATGACATTTCAAAACAACAATTGGAAGATACGGGTTAATTTCAAAAGCCAAACTAGGAACAGATAAGACGTTAATCGAAGTAAACGTTAACGAAAAGAAGAGTAATAACTGGACAGAATAGTACCAATAATACCGACATGATAAGATATGAGTTCCTGGGCCAACTAACCAGTTTCCTTTTACTTTCCTTAAATAAAACAAATATTAGTGTTTAATTCATTATGGTCGTAAGTATATTGAACTGTTATGTTATTTGTATAAGAATTATAATGTATATCTTGAATAAGGAAATATAATTTTTCTATATTGTTATTAGATAATTAAGGTCGTGTTCGTAGCTACTCGTTCGTAGCTCGTAGCGTAGTACTCGTTACATAACCACCCGTGTAGAACAAGCTACGCGGCCTCTACGTCATAGAACTTCGTAGTACAAGGTCTTACAACATTTAATTCCTGTGCAAAACCATGGATTAATGCACGTGTGGGAATATATATATAGAATAAACAGAAAAAAGTTTTTGTAGTTAATATTAAAAAGTACATTGCAATGCAGTAGCAACCTGTGTTAGTGACGCGCTTAGGTGTGATTCTCTTCTAAATGGGACTGTGGACCAATGGAATTACTTTTTTTAGTACACAATTTTCAAGACAACATCGTGGTAAACAAAATGAGCATCTACCTGTTCTTAAAATAAAATTGTATTAAATTATATGTAAAGAATCAAGATAGATTGAAATGTTAACATTTTACATTATAAAAAGGATGACATTGTTTTATCACAGCGAAATGCAAATGCAACCTTGTGATTTGTAATGCTTAAAGCGCAATTGCTTGCGAAAGTGCAAGCTGAACACTTATCAACTTCCTCTACATAAGGCGACAGTTACAAAGCTTTTGTGTTCACGTGTGAACACTTCTTTACAGTTTACACTAGTTTCAATGTTCAGTCTGCCTCTAGCCATCGCTTGGGATGGTCGCGTTGATGTAATGTTCTTATTGTGAACGCGAAAGTTGCGTGCTTATTTACTTGATCTGTTTTGGATACTGTTATGGATGTGGGGAGGAAATAAGGTAAATGTAATGAACTTATTTAGTTAAGGAATTTGAACATTTACTTCATATTAAATCGTTGATTGTTTGCAATACATGTACGATCTTCGAAATAATTATAGTTTATATAAAATAACAGATTTGTGAATACTATATATGATTTGAATGTTGCAATTTTTACTGTACGATAAATATATTAATAATATTTTTATAACAAACACTATGATTAGTATTAGCATAAGCTTAACGCATATAGCTTACATAATACTCGTTTAGAGATCGAAAGTTTAAAAAAAATAAAAAAATTAACAATAAGCATATATTGGAAGCGAAGAGAAATTTCGAAAATATTTCAAACATTTTTCCTTCATTGCTTTTACATGTCTTTAAAGAATTTCTACTGACATGTGTAAAGAAGATCAAAGCGTATAGTATGTCTTCTGATTTCAATTTATTTTTCTTTGTGTAAAATTTGAAGATTTTCTTCTATGAATTATTAACTGAATACGTTAAATATTATATTTATGTTTTCTATTGAATTGTCATTGTGGATTCGATGTATTTTAAAGTATTTGAAACACTTTTAAAATGATTTACGATTCAACGAACAGTCAATTCAAAATTAATAATTATTTTCAATAACAGAAATCTATTATTACGTGCATATTGAAAAATTTTATAACAAAGAATTTTTCAGTATGTTTCCCAATAAGAGTGCAAAACGCAACTTGCTCAAGAGCCCCCAAGCCCTTGTAACATACATGGAATTTGTGCCTTTCCATTCCAGTCTCTTCCTTCTTTCCTATTTAATTTATCGAAAGGAGAAAACCTCCACAGTAGTCACCAGAACCCTACCACAACCACCAGCCAGAATGATATATTTTTTTCATTTATTTATTTCGACTAAAAAAATGGTATATAAACCCGCAACCAAACTCGCGTACTAATTCTTAAAAGGCCGGCAACGTACTTGCGATGCATCAATGTGAGTCACAATGGTTGGCGGTATCAGTTAATATTGGATTCTTCTTATTCTTCTCTATTATTCATTCCGTTTCGATTCCAAAGTTATGATTCATATAAAATTAATAAAACATTAGAAATCATATATATAAATAAATGAAATTCCTTCAACCACAAACATCCACCCAACACCACTTTGAACTTTTTTCATAGATTCATTTCAACACACACAGGACTTATACTACTTTTGCACTTTTAAGAATTTTATTTTGTTTAGTTTATATTCGTGAAGTATCCTCGTTTCCGCCATATCTTTAGCTTCGTTTGTTATTATGCGTTTCAATCAAAAACACAAATGATATTATAAAAACACATACGAAGTTCTGTTTTATAATTATGGAGATAGTAAACCATGCTTAAAAAAAATATTTAGAAAAGCTTTTACTATAGTGCATAGACCTTATGAAGTCAATTTTGAAATATAAACTACTTCTTTCTTTTTACTATAAAATTTGCTGTAAATTATATTATTAATAAATAAATTATCATTCCTGGGTCCGTGAATAAAACCAGCTAAAACGAGGAGCGATTCAAATCATCTTTCCGAACGACTTGATCCCTTGGCGTTGCGTAGAGATGAGAGACCATAGAGAGTGTTCAGAGGAGTTGTTCGGACTTATATCAGCATCTGAGTTTCATCATCGGATGTCAAGGCAAAATACAAAATACCATTATTAATAGGCTGGCAACGCGCTTGCGCTTCTGGCAGTGCGAATGACCATGGGCGGCGGTTTCACTTAATATCAGGTGAGACGTACAGGAGCCTGTCTGCCTCCTGTAACATTAAAAAAAAGACTACTGCTCTTAGAATAAAGGTATATATCGCGAGGAAACATGCATGACACAGACAAAAGAACAACGACTTGGGTCAAGCTCAAGCTCATCTACTTGTCTTAATGAGTGTGTGTTTTGCCCGCCAACTATTATTACACAACTATAAATTTCCATATTCAGGAAAAGTCCAGTTATTGATATTGAGAGATAATAAACAAAATAATATCCATGTTTCGACGTTACTTGGACAGAATTCCCAATATATTATTTCTGAATGCAGTACTTTATGCCAATATCATACCATTTAAGCGAATATGACATTGACATGCCGGTCTGTTGAGTATTTCTGTAAATAATAAATAATAAGCTTCGTTTTTAATATTTCGTGGATGAGTCAGATTTATATTATTAAACTCACGTGACATTTAAAATTTACTTTTTTTACGTGGCTTAGGGTAATTGTTTCGAAAATTGTCATCGAGTTGTTATTACTAAGAGGGTTTTGATAACTTTTAAAGTTCGACAGTATTTTGACTTTCCCAAAAGTTAAAGTAATCAATAACTAATTCAATTAGCGAACAAGAAAACATCCTAATGGAGACGAATTGAAAGAATTTTCCGAACAATAGATGTCTCTTTAATTTAACGCCTACAAAAGCCTTCTGTCCCGGGAGAGAAAGAAATTCGCTTTTTCTCTTACAATAATAATGATTTCCGTGTCCCCAAAAACTTTAGTTCAATTGGACAAATTAGCTCTTTTATTTTTTGAGAAATTGAGGGTGGCTGATTTCTTAATTTCTACATAATAACGACCACTTTGGTAGTTATTTCTAAAATAATAAAAATGAGAAAGAAAGGCAAAGTTCGTTGATCATAACAATAAATGTACGGTATTTAACTTATATTTATTTAGTACTCCTACAGCTAACATATATTATATTTAATAAAAAACTATTATACTAAACATATAGCCAAGATGGAATACAGAATATAAACAAAAAGTGTGATAGTATAAAAGTGAGGGTGTGTGTGAGGTGTACTCAAGATGCAGGTGATTTTGCGCTTTGAATATTCTTAATACTCCTTTTATGCATATTCTGTCATAGCTGAAACAAGTCAAGGCTTAAATATTAGTTGATGTACGTTCAGACTGCGCGATACAAAGCTGAGTTTAACTTTAATTATTTAATTAAATATTTAATTACTAATATTGATAATTTAAAGTATTTAATTAAAATAGAACCTGAATCTAAGCTGTCCATAAAACAATTGCTTCTTGATTTTAGGAAAAATAAGGTGTTAAAAGTGTTATAAAGTAAGTTTACTTTGCCGAAAAAAAAGGGTTTAATATATGGAAATGTTACGTTTATGTATTATGATTTAAAATTGTGAAAAAATATATCTTGCAGCAAGTTTTTAGGCAAAATATATGTACTACGTATTTTGGCATCACTCTAAGGTCCCACATATAACAACTATCAGATACATTCTCAAATACATACGCACTCACCCATGCACATACTCATACTTTTATGCATAGTTCATCCATTATACGACTTGTGTTTGATTAGTAATAAAACTACAATAAAAAACAAACAATAGTTATCTATTTACCCACAACACTCACTAGTATGTGGACTAGCGATAGACGAGTTTTGTCACAACCTGCCATGAATAAAATTTTTTGAAGTAAAACTTCTTTAGGCGCGACTAGGGAGTAACTCAAATTTTTTTTCTGATGGAAGTAGCGCTATAGAAGTAGTACTATAGTCTGTGTAGTTTCCGCTAATTAAAAATAACAAGCATAGCGCGTTTTATAAGTCCTTCAGCACCGTCTAGTGGTGCATTATTTGAACTGACTTAAGTCAGTTTTTTGGTAGTGTTTATTTAGGATAGCATTCACTAGTTTTATTTGATACTGATTCTTGTAATTATGTTATTATTAGTATATTTATATTTAAAATGAAGATCCATACTACATGAATAATAAATATAATTAAATTATAATATGATATTTATTATTTTTCCAAAGAAGTTTTACTTCAATCGCGCGTAAAGATTACACGCACACACTTTTTTATTTTATATACGAGTATCTTGTTTCGCTAATAATGGAACCCAATAGGGTACACTCCATATGCATTAAACCTCACGGATTCTAGTAGTACTTTCTAATACATAAATGAAATAAAGTGTCGTGTATCTTCCCTACAAAAGAGATAGAACCCGAAGGAAATAAAATAATCGAAACACATTTTACGTCGAAAAACGAAGACAATTCAATAATCTTTTAAGTACGAAACAGTGTAACGGAAAACGATAGTTACAATAGTGACAGAATCCTCCCCTTCATTATTAAATAGGAGGGTAGCGACGCTCAGGGTTGTCACACTAAATTTAAAAAAAAACATACACATACAATAATAATATATACATTGTATACAGATAAAAGTCATTATATATTTGTGGAGAATTGGAAGATATTTTCAAGAATTTTTAAGAATTCATAATTTTAGTGCATGTATTGTATTGGAAAAGCTTTCACATTTTCCCATTCTTTCGTTTCCCATGACATCTTCATTTATTAATTTAAAGCGGCACCAAGTAAGCTACACATAAAAAATGATCTTTGCCTGGAAGAGATCGATTAAAAGCGATAATGCTTGTCGTTGCCCTCATTATTTATATGTTACTAGCTGACTTGGCAAACGTCGTTTTGCCATGTATATCATTTATAATAAAAAATAGGGGTTGATCGTAGAGGGGTGAAAATTAGAGGTTGTATGTATTTAATGCTGTGCTTGTATCATAAAAAAATAAAATTTATCTAAAAATAAATAAAAAAATAATTTAGGGGTGGACCGCCCTTGACATTTAGGGGAATGAAAAATAGATGTTGTCCGATTCTCAGATATACCCAATATGTACACAAAATTTCATGAGAATCGGTCAAGCCGTTTCGGAGGAGTTTAACTACATTTATTTTACTAGTTTTTAATGAAATTAAGAAGTTAAATAAATAAATAATGTATGGTCTCAATAATAGGTGCGGAGGACGTGAACAAACAATGATTATAATATAATATGCTAAAGACAAAAATAATATGCTGAAGTCGGCCTCTCTTAGTAGGCAGTAGGACTGCCTTGTGTTCACAGCACTGATTTTTGTGGGGATACTTGGTCTTGAACATACTAACAAGAAATATATAATACTGTCTACTTTCACCGTACAAGCGAGTGTAAAATGCGCACATAGACAAAGTACATTGGGGTACAGCCGGGATTTGAACCTACGACCCCAGGGATGAGAGCCGCACACTCAACGCCAGTCCCAACTCTTGGCAACCACACCCAAGCATAGCGCCGTCTTTTCATATTTGGTTTAAAGCTCTAATCTCATGTTTGAGATTAATATTATTTCTATTATAAAAAGCTACAAAACGCACTTTCCAGGAAATATATGACATTAAAATAATTGCGATTTCTTACATTTGGTAAGTGATAGAGAACTTTGGTTATCAATAAGACTACTAGCTGTTAATCTAATATGATTTTTTCTATTTAATTATACTGTGACAACCCTACCATCGCAGATTACACTGACGACGCCTTAACTAGATTCTTTTGTGACGCTCGTTCTCTAGTCGTCGGAATCGCATTAGGGGAGTTGCGATTTGTTAAATCACTTATTGGCTCGGTTAGTGTGACATGCGAAGGATTGTAGCAGCCCTTATTCGTCACCCTCTAAGACGAGATTAAGCGTATTTCAAATTAATTATTTCCTTCCACAGTATTTCTATGAGATAAGATAAAAAGAGTTTTATTCTTTTTTATGTATTTATATAGGTATATATATTATATATACTACACTAGAATAAAAAACATTAAAAAAATATTGTATATATATACCTAGTTTTATACTCATGGATAACACTTGAAGTGGGATGTTTTTTACTGCTGTTTATGAATTCCAAATCACAACTCTCCTAGAGTTGTGATTTGGAATTCATAAAATTAATATTATAAGCAATAAATAAATAATTTATAACAACGCAAACAACACATCGTAATTAAGATTTCCACAAGAGTTTTCGCAAGAGGTACCGGATCAAATAGTAAATAAGAACCGTAAAGGAGGTTCTGATCTTTGGTCTTCGAGAAAAATGATTTAATGATATTCTGTTAACTTTAATATATATTAGAGTATCTGAAATAGCGCGGCCATGACAGCACTACATAGATAAAGTCTTAAGAAGACTGGCGTTTGCGTGGGCATTCCAATATAATGTTTCAAAGTATATCAAGTAATCTGTAGTATATTCTAATTTCAAAAATTAAAAATTACAAAATTTGCTTACTTTAAGTATTTATAACTAATATTAATGAAGTTAAGAGTTCGAGAAACTGATCGTGGTTGGCAAGACAGAAGGCCTTGATCACGTGGCCGTTCACCTTACGTATCGTCCTCAAATCTATACGAGAACACATAAGAGAGGTGGTGGACAGAAACCGGTGGAAACAGATCCGCTCCAGATGTTTCCTTGCTGACTACAAAGCTCAATAATGACCTACCGACAGAAGAAAGAGTATTAAGAGCACGTAAAAGGGCCGTTGTATTTTTGAGAATAGACAATCTTTTACCATCTGAATGCTACATTATATATATGTTTTCAAAATATAAAACAAATGTCTAAGTGAAGCAAGCTTGTGACAGGCTGGTAATAGATTAATAATTTAACAGGAAGTGTTACGAAAGCCTGCAATGCCTCGCCTCCAAAGGCACCTTTGATGTACATATAGTTCTGCAAACGATATATGTACGGAAATTTACAATACATATGGTTTTATGATATACTCAACTGTAAATTTTTAATACTTTAGTTTTATACAGTCTAGATTTTACAGCTAGCAACATCGCTTTGAAGTTTGCAGCGCGCTATAAAATGTTCTTAATAAAATATCGAAAATATTTCTCCAATTCGAATAGGAAAACTTTAAGAAATCTCTTAACTGGAATTAAACGGAACAAGTTTTTCAATACTTTGATATGACAGTATTGCCGTACTATATATAGTAATTGGTAGGTATATCTTTATTTACTCTCTAGACGATAGGATTCAACTTTTTTGTTAACAAAAAATTGTTTATTATGGAACATAAGATACAGGTATCACTTATTCCACGTCATTAAATTTGAATCTGTAGTCCCTACTCATCGGTAAAGAATACAGAGGGTGTAGGCCGAGAGAAAAAGACGGCGTAAAAACAGGTATAATAACAAATCAGTGGCTTTAGCATGCGACACTCATCCCTGAGGTCGTAGGTTTGATCCCCAGCTGTGCACCAATGGACTTTCTTTCTATGTGCGCATTTAACATTCGCTCGAACAGTGAAGAAAAACATCGTAAGGAAACCGGATTGCCTTAGTCCCAAAAGTCGTCTGCGTATTTCAGGCACAGGAGGGTGATTATTTGATTGAAAAATGATAATAAAACAGTTTCAGAAATCTGAGGCCCAGACCTAAAAAAGCACCACTGATTGATTTTATTTGATTTATAATAATATCATGAATTGAATCTCAATATGATGATACAATATAATATATACTTTGTATTGTAATCCGTATTTTATATAAAAAGCAGTTTTATTATTGAAGATAAATATTTTTAGATGAATCTCTACAATACAATCAAAGCCAAATTAGTAAGTGAAGTGTTTTCGCGGGTGTATATAATATAAGAAAGTCCTTGCTGCTGCGTCCTAATGTTCTAGACAGTGTTTTATTCCAAAGATTGATTATAAAATATATTATAATTCATGTATTATAATAAAAATGTTCCAAAAGCTAGATAATCGTTGTATTTCCACTCCATCTCTCATTGGGAATTGGGATTACAGCGAAGTTTATATCGTATTTTATAAAAGATGGCGCAATTTTCAGTGGCTTTGCGATTGTTCCCACGGGAGCTACAGAAGTGCTCAGCTATTGCACTGTTTTATCTTTCAACTTCATATTACATCAGGAAATAATAACAAGTTGTAGGTTTTAAAGCTAAGTTGTAGGGTTTATTTAATTCTCGTATATATTATACTAATAATATCTCGGATATATTATAATAATACTGCTTAGTATTGGCCTAGTGGTATTAGAGTCCGACACTTATCTCTGAGAATGTAGGTTCGAATGACGGCCTCCACTTGATTTTCTGTCTGTGTGCGCATTTGACACTCGCTCGTATGGGGGGCCAGGGCGAAAAACAGGGCCATACTTAGAGGTATGAGGCCCTAAATTATTTTCCAAATAAAATTTCAGTCGAGAATTTTAATTCATTCAATTTTTTTTTTGAAACCAAGTAGATTATTTTACTATTTAGATAATAAATAAAAAAAATATATCCAAAGAAGATTTCTTTACTAGTGTTTACAAGTCGAAATTTAAAACATTTTTCCGAAGTCTCTATTGTGGGGTACCTTCTTTTGTGGCGGCACCGGGACTGTAGCCCTGGTGTTCCTGCCCTGTCCCGAACCTGCCGAAAAGGTAGGGAATTACAATTTTGATAGTTATTTGATTAAAACCAAAAAGAAAAATCCTAATCGAAATTCAAACATCTTCTCAGTAACAAGTTAAACACTTTAAAATACAGAAAAAAATAATTCGATAGGAGTAATAATTTGAATCAAGTTATTCAATTTTCAAAACACTGGTTTAGTCTTATTATTACTTTATTTTCATCATAAATTAAACCACAAAGTACAACTGCAATATTGAATAAAAGTCTTAACATTATATTACAATCACAATAAATACATTAAAAGCCCGTTTCAATTTCAGTCGAATTCTATTATAACACTCAACGGCTCAAGATTTAGTCAAATTAGGGTCGATTCCTCATTCTTCACAACATACAATTTTCATTTGAATTACCTGAAACGTACAGTTCAAAATTGTATGTAAGACGTTTCCGTCTCGAGAAAAATTAAGGCTGGCTTTTGTTGTCCCCGAGTTGTTCGGACTTTTGTGGCCTCAAGATAACATGAGACTCTGACAGACATCTACCGGACATTGTTACAAGTTAGCCGAGTTTAAATTGTTGTAAGAATTTTCCTCCAATGTTTATCTGAATATAATGTAATTTATTTTACTTTGAATTTAAATAATGGTCATATTTTATGAATGTATCAATACCTTGACTGGTTTTTAATGTAATCAGTTTTCACATGAACCAACCGTCTTAAGAGTAGTTCATTAATGTCGTTAGCACAATTATTATTACATCAGATCTGTGATGAAATTAGTTAAATAAAAGAGAGTACCAATTCTTAAAAGGCTGGCAACGCACTCGGGAGCCCTCTGGCATTGAGAGTGTCCATGGGCGGCGGTATCACTTTATATCAGGTGAACCTTCTGCCCGTTTGCCCCCTGTTCTATAAAAAAAACAAATTACTTTTATTAACAATTTAGCGAAAAAAAATATCCAAAATAAAAACGATACGTAACGAATAAGTATCGAAATACAGCAAGGAAATGCTGCCAGCATTAAAGGTACACTGCCACAGGGACATCTATTTAAATTTGTTTTAATTTTACGTTCAATTTTTAGTTATTACCAGTATTACTTATGTAATCTAAGAATATTGTAGATACTGTTTATTTGTGTGTTGTAAATATTTGTTGTCTATTTTGATGACACACCACCTACCACAAGAATATTCTTTGCATGAGTATTGTATACTGACTATGATTACTATATTATAATAGTTTAGGCTCCTTCGATTGACTGGAGAGCGTTAAAGACAATATTACATACATGAATCTTGCGAATAAATATAACCAGGTCAAGTCAGGCTAACGTAAGACAATATGACACAATAAGCTTGTGTTTTATTTCCTATAAGTCCTTTTTATGTAATTATGACAGTAACATGTAGATATGAAACCTTTTCATATCATCTAGGTCACAGTCTGCATCTGAGTATTGTTTTGTAAGGAATCTTCCGCGTCATTAAAATAGAATAATGCATTTTCTCGTTTGAAACGTCACTCGCAAGATGAGCCTGAATTTTCTTTTACATTGCTTTTTGTGTTATGAGCTTATAGTTTGTGTTACGTAGAAATAAATCTAGTGTTGTGTATCAACTATAAAGGTTGTCTTCGCCAAAAACACAATAACCAAACATCGTTTTAAATACCTACTTAGAAAAAAAATACTCAATAATAATCGTAACACATTAGTGCTACAATCCTATAATCTTAAGGTTAGATATTATCACCTAATTAGATAAGTGGATTATCAGCCTTCTGTACCTGACATCTCTCGTCCATTTTAGTTTTAAGACATACAGGCCGGAAAGACACAAAAAATGAATTTAACAAATGAAGTCTTACGACGGGGTTTTACATAGTAATATCAAGTATATATCAAAGAATTATTTGTAAATCTCATACTTATTTCGCTGGGGTTTTTTTTTTATACAGATAATTCATGTACTAATTATAATTTATTAATGTTATTGTGGATAAGTAGTGGATAAGTGGATGCTGTATTGGTTAAAATGGCTTCGAAAATTATCCATTATTTGTCGTAAAAAGTAAAAATAAAAAAATGTTATTGCGGGATATCCCTAAGAGGTAGACATATACCATCATGGAGTTTTCTGTAGACCTTTTCAATGGGTACAATACTTTGTAATGTAATTTGATAAATCTCATAGGTTTCGCAATGTAAGCGGAAAAATGTAATTATTTACGATTTACGACATCACATTAGAAACCTCAAAAATAACAGTATTTCTCCATCCATATTTAATGGATGATATTATACATATAAGCCTTCCTCTTCAATCACTCTATCTATTAAAAAACCGCATCAAAATCCGTTGCGTCATTTTAAAGATTAAAGCATACATAGGGACAGAGAAAGCGACTTTGTTTTATACTATGTAGTGAAGACGAGTTATCTGACTCGTGGCTTAACTCACCTTATAAATCTATACTCAGCATCATAGCTTTTTATGTTACATACTAAATTACTCAATAATTGCGTAGTCTTTTCATATTTTTTCTTTGTGATGGTTGCCTGAATTACCTTATTAACTAATGGTATTAAAAAGGCATTTGAAACTGGAAATGACAATCTTAAAGACGGGAAATTAAAAATTACTTACACATTCACTGTAGCAGTATGTTTTAATTTGCTCTAATTTCCTCTAAAGCCCGTCAATTTCGAATTTTATATAATTGACGGCTAATTAAGACCCTGAAATTAAAAGAAACGTAAAACAGAAAATGGTTTTTAATTTGAGGAAACAACTTTTTAATTGAGGGGAGGATAATTAAGTGTTTCTTTTTGATTTTAAGCTGTACTCGGAGTTGTTAATTAAATTATGTGGTATTGATATATCAAAATAATGATGCAGATGAAAAATTACTCCCAAATAGTCAAATTAAATCAATTGTCATCAAATTTACTGCCAGTTCTCAAAGCATCCTTTATAATCGCCAAATAGTTTAACAAGATGCTTGAACGACTTGTCTAAAAGTAACTAGTAACATTTTCAATGATTATAACTATGGTTGGTGAGAATTGCAGATTTAATTGAGAGCCTTGTAATAAACGCAAGTGTTTAATATCCAGAGGGCTACCAATTGATCTATCTATTACCTTTATCATTATCCTTTTTCACTTTATGATAGAGAAAGGAATAAAGGCGGATAAAGTTACTTGTCTGTTAAAAAAATATACATAGAAACAGATACAAAATTATTTTGTTTGAGAGAAGTAATTTGGCTTTTTGAAGTATTAAATAAATTTGCATTCATTAAATCATTAAACGTCAATTATTATCATATAACTAACCGCAATTACAAATTTTCATATAACGAAAATTCAATCTTCCATCATACAATATCGTATACCCTTTGTGAAATTATTTCATTTATTATTTCGTATTTAATATAGTATTTGACAAAACGTAGACATTAATTTAAATGTATATTACTTCTCGTCTCACAGCGAGTAATATTATTTCACACACTATGTAACGTACATTCAAAAATGATTTGTTACATAATACATAATGAATTTATTTACTGTAAATGTTAGTCGAAATTTCTCAATAACTTGTTATGGTATCAAATAATTCCTTAAAATGACATACTAGAAGTTGCAACATGCTGCAAATCACGTAACATCCCACTAAATAACAATAAATCAAATCAACTCAAAATCGTTTATTCATATAGGTAACACAATATACACATATGAACATCAAAAAATAAATATATATTAAATGCTTCAAATTTTACATTTACTGAAAATTTTCAAATCAAGGGCGTAGAACGGAAGGGAAGATCTGGCAATAAAGCCAAGCCAAGTCAAGCAGCCAAGTCAAGCAGTACTTGCCGTGACGAAAATATTGATGGGCATCTCTTGATCGATTAACAGGATTATTTGTGTTATAGGAAAAGTCTGCTTTTTTTAACTAAATTAAAATTAGATTAAAAATCTAAAAATGTTGATATTTTTATGACAGTTCGATTGGGGTAAACAAGCTAATACGACTCCAATTTGCAATATAAAATATAATTTCAAAGAACGAAGCAATTGATCATTCGGGACATCAAACCCGCGCCTTATCGAGTGCAAGACTGGTATGGTAATGAATAAATTTGCGTGGGGAACGATTTGATTGGAGTCAATATTTTCCTTCAAAGAAAAGCCAGGAAAACGCAATTATCGGTTGCTTTCCATCTTCTTTTAATGTACGTGTGGAAATGTATTTTCACCGCGCCTTTTCTGTTTTATTGGCATGAAATATTTTCTGCATTTTTATTTACGTATTATTACGGTCTTCTTTGCGTCGAATAATTAGAAGCTTCTAAGGATAGCGTATTGTAGCGAAAGCATTATTGCACGATTTAAAAATAATAAAGAAGATAATAAAGAATTTGAATTATGAAGAATTTTGAAGATAATAGAGACTTTGTATATTAACTTTAACTGATAGTTTTGTCTCGTAAACAGGAGGCCTACTATAACATCTAAGAGCTGGTTCTTGACTTACTACTATATAATATAATACATATATATAACATAACTTAAACTATCTTTCTATGTCCTCCCATTTACCAAATCTGCGTATGTTCTACATGCTTACAAAACACCATTAAAATACCAATTTTAGAATGGCAATCTCTTATGAGTTCTGGATTGAAGGGGTTATAACGTGCAGCTTAACGGGTCAGAGGGGTTTAATGGTACAAGATTAAAAAGTGACAAATGTTGACTATGACTTTGTGGGTGAGAATGTGAAACAAAAGACGAAATGATTTGTTTTTTTTTAACAGTCTCATTCACTGGTCAGGAATTTGCTCACTCCAGTTTTTTCATTTTATATTTAATTTTATCAATATCTGAGAAGTATTTTCCATAGGCACATTTGGATGAAAAGTGGTTTTGTTTAAAATTATTAACTGGTATACTACTATATATCTCTATCTAATATATAAAATTCTTCTGTCACGGGGTGCGTAATCGAACTCCTCCGAAACGGCTCGACCGATTCTCATGAAATTTTGTGTGCTTATTGGGTATGCCTGAGAATCGGACAACATCTATTTTTCATCCCCCTAAATGTTAGGGGTAGTCCACCCCTAAATTTTTATTTTTTTTGACAAAATTTTTAATTTCTATTTTTTTATGATACAGCATTAAAAAATACATACAATCCCTAACTTTCACCCCTCTACGATCAACCCCTATTTTTTTATTATAAATGATATGCATGGCGAAACGACGTTTGCCGGATCAGCTAGTATTTATATATAATAATTTCTTTCGATGAAAGTTGTAGTACACGCGCGAACCAAAAACATTATTTTGAAAGTAAGTCTTCTTAAATCTCGCCTTCGTCGTTTAATGGGGTATAAAAATAATAGTCACGCGATCAAAGTATTACATCATCCCTAAGTTAAATTGTTAGGGAAAGGACGAAAAGGCTTTGAGAACATTCTTCAGCGACAAGGGATCATTTGTCAAATAGAAATAATATCCCTTAAAATATTATAAATTTGTATGGAATGTTTAAGTGATAGATAATAATTGGATTCTTTTGGAATTTTTATTAGCTTCTTACGTAAACGTTATATATTTTAATATTTTATTATTTCAAGCTGTTTTATATTGTTAGCTGCCGTTTTGTCGTTTTACACGCCGCTTGTCGTGTTTTCGATACCCGGTCGAATTTAACTTTAAATTGTGTTTTGACTTAAGGAGGGCTATAAACTCAAAGTCAACTCAAACTCAAAATAACTTTATCCATATAGGTAAATAACAGCACTTATGAACTTCAACAGAAAAGATGATAAATTGATTCTAAATTAACATTTATTACCAGTTCGAAAGTCAAGGGCGTAGAGCGGGCAAGAACTCTCCGCCACTCTTTTTAATCGCAAAGTTTTGAGTAATACAAATTGTTTGAACTGGAGCAAATCAATTCCAAGGATTAGGATCATTCAAATAATCGTCAAATTTATGACAAGTTTTATTGATTAATTTAGGTTTAACAAGAGTTTCGAAATTATTCGAATGCCAAATTTATTAAAGACGTGTATTAATCCTACCGCGAAGTAAAGTTTTATTACTATGGCAAGTAAAGAATAATCAGCAGCAACTTTTTTCCTTGGTTTGAATGGGTTAACGATCTTCACGATTCATTTTAGGGCCTCTTTGAGGCCTGCCCTGCGATTCTATAATTCACTTTTCGAACTCACACAGCGTTTCGCATCGGCGGTCGCTCTCAAATCAGTCGTGAAGCAGTTATTTAATGATTTGGCATTCTGATAAACAATAAACTACAAGCTCCCACCTTTTCAGAATGTCAAATCATAAAATGACTGCTTCACGACTGATTTGTGTTACAGAATCGCAGGGCAGAGGTGTTTAAGTGAGTAAATTCTTACTACCCAACTAAATAGAACTGTAAGCCCAGCTTTACAAACCTCGCGTTATGTCTGACATCCATGGCACGGATTTCATATCTAACTTTTAAACTCATGCTCTCGAACTCAATACGTTTTCTTTTTATACGCGAAGTTATTTGGAAAATGGTGAATGATTCTGTCATGAGTAAGACCCTAATAAATATCAACACATGTATTTTATATATTTGTTTCAACAACTGACTGATGTCCAGGTCGTTTTCAAGCCACGCCGTGCTCATCGACATAATATACGCCGCTCTCTTGCCTCCATCAATGTTCCAGCCATTTTGGAGCCAACAGGCGTCGCTAGAGATGATGTCAAGCGGCCGGATGGGATGTCGTTAATCCCTTGGAAGATGGGACGGGATTTAGTATGGCTACTTGTGTGGACACGTTTCTCCCGTCTCACCTTCCTTGGACAAGCAAAAAGGCTGGGGCGGCCGCAGAGAATGCGGACACTAAGAAACGGCTCAAATATAAGAGTCTTTCCTACAACTTCGAATTTGTTCCCTTTGAAGGAGAGATTCTTGGGCCGTGGGGTTCAAGTGCACAGGCGCTAATTAAAGATTTAAGTTAGCCCCTGGTAGATAGTACCGGTGATCCCAGAGCTGGTGCTTTCCTTGCTCAACGAATAAGTATCGCAATACAGCGAGGAGATATTGTCAGCGTTAAAGGTACACTGCCACAGGGACCAAACTTTTTAAATTTGTTTGAACTTTCTTTTTAATAATTTTGAATTATTTATATTATTACTATTAGATTGTAAATACTGTATATTTGATTGTTATGTGTTTCATCCAGTAATAACCATATTAAAATGAAATATTAAAATAAATTAACATAAAATAGTTAAACTTGGTAATAGAGTTGGAATGCTTGTTATACAGGGTGGCCAAAAAGTCGTGGATCAAATGCAAATAGGAGATAGATGAGGTCATCAGCTACAAAAAATTGTTCTACGGGAGGTCTCTAAGCTCAACCCCTGCAGAGTTATAATTTATTTTGCGTTTTATAAGAAAATCGACTTTTTTTTACTAATTCTTATTCAAATTCGAAAAAATCTACATCCTGTATCTTTTTCATAATATCCACTAGATTGGTACTGATAAGTTCTTGCGTTAGACATACTATTTAAAGTTGTTTATTGAGTGTATTGAAGATAATATTAAGTTATACGATATCAATTTTTTTCAAATCAAAACTTTTTGTTTACTTCGGACCCCACTGTGAAAAAAAAATACTCTACTCAAAAGTGACCCTGTATAACAAGTATTGGCGCATTTCATAGGGATTCTGAAACACATGGCCATGAGTCGCTCTAATATCTTAAAGGCAAAATAAATTATAACTCTGCAGGGGTTGAGCTTAGAGACCTCCCGTAGAACAATTTTTTGCAGCTGATGACCTCATCTATCCCCTATTTGCGTTTGATCCACGACTTTTTGACCACCCTGTATATACATCCAACAATTTTAATAGGAGAGCTATTATTCCAACAAAAAATAAAATCCATTTTATGAAATGATTTTGCGATACGCAAAATTAATTGAACGTGTCCCGAATGAGGAGACTCTGAGGCAGACAGTTTTTAATAAAATGTCGGTTTCAATTTATACGACATTTTTAAATATCGCTTAATAAGAATGCTTTGTAACGGAGATTTATTAAATGTTTAATAATGCTTAGTATTTTTTCATGTGTTTTATTTAATGTAGGAATTCATAATAGATATCAGGAAGATTTGACATATGTACAGTCAGCATTATTTTCAGAGAATCAGTAAGTAATGTTACTGTATTAAACAAAGTCGTACTTGTTTGAACTCTTACAATTTGAAAACGACTAGTCCGTTTTACATAGTTTTTGATTTGTTTTCATCACGAATAGCAGAATCGAAGAACATTGGAAAAAAAAAATATTGGTTGTTTGTAAAGTAGGTTTACGATCGAGATGTTTACGTGATAACGTCTTATTGGTGATATAAGTTTTTGGGAAGTAAGGAATTAATGAAGATAACAATTTTTTCAAATTTTAAATTATATCTATCGTTTTATTCACACTTTTGATGATAAATTTCGGGTGTAAAATGACAAGTTTACTTATTCGACTATGACATACATTTTTCTTACAAAACTTAACCGCACGAGAAAATCTCCATTCGTTTGTATGCCGCTAGAGTGAGATGAGACGGGAGATCGGTCCGTCTCTCTCTCGTTATACCTGCGATCGCGCTCGTGAGGTTTTGGTGTGACACAAGTTTCTGAACATGTCACCCGACTAAAACGATTTTAAAGACGTTATCACGTCAAAAAACATGAAAAAAAAAACAATATAAAATGTTCATGGGTTACGAAAACTATGGAAAATATATGAAGCTACTTAAATACACCAAATACAACCTTTATTTTTGTGTCATGATTTTATGAAAGTATTCATATTACTTTTATAAAATCATAAATTAAGTTCAGCTAATCTGTAACACGACATACATTGACTGTTCGGGATCAGCTTATAGTTTAATAAAAAATAGGGCCTTTGAATTGAAAAAAAAAATACCCTAGTTTTGTTCGTCTGAGTTCATATTATCACGATCGGATAGAATACGCCTTAGATCACTTCAATATTTAAAAAATACAAATTACGCTTAGAAATACTCTAAGTACCACACACAAAATACGTTCACTAATTACTTCAATTACGCCCACTTCACACAGTAATTTGTCACTTGTATTCCGATATTAAACTGTCGGAATCGAACTATCTATCTATCTATCCCCTATTTGCGTTTGATCCACGACTTTTTGGCCAACCTGTATATTCCTGGGAATAGTCTTGATCGATGTTCGAGAGCTTTCTTGATAGGAGTGGTACTTACTAAAGTAGCTGTTGCACTATCCTTACGTATAAAACTATTTAATGAAATACTGTTTATAACACACATTCTTTTTTAGAAGAGGGTCGAACGGGCAGTGAGTAGGCTCACCGGTAAAGTGATACCGCCGCCCATAGACACTCACAATACCAGAGAGGCGAGTGCGTTGCAGGCAGGTAAGAATTCTATTAATAATACAAATAAACAACAGAACAAAATACGAGCACGAAGCGAATTCGTTTTCTTTTACAACAGCTATTACATTTGACGCATTACGTACGTTACCTCTAGTATGTATTCTGTAAGAATTTTCAAAGACGTCTTAACCGCGTTAATAACTTATGAAGTGCACCGCGAAAATTCAAACTAACAACCGTAAGTTTCAAAGAAACGACGTACATCGCTCTGTGAAGTTGGCTCGTAAAACATACGAGGTCGCCTTTTGATAGCGCATTTACATCTGAATCATAAAGTTCATAAGTGATATAACTTGGTTCAAGAAAGATTTGTGATTCCTCTCGACATATAATTAGGTTTAAAGAAGTTTATTCTAATTAAAAACATATTAGATGAGAAAATATTTAAAACATAAATAGTAAAATATATCACGCCATCGTCGTACGCTGTCATTGCATTAGAGTCAGCTACCAGTAATATTGAAGTTGGAAAAAGAAAGGGGATTTTAATTTATTTATTTTGTAGAACCTGAAGTTGTTTTTGTTTTCTAACCCTTGAAGTCAATAGTTCGGTACACAAAATGTAAATGCTTTTCGACATAATTAGTTTTTAAGCTATTGCATAGATTTTATCGCGGGCTGTGAGCGCGGCGACCGAATCAAGAAATTCCGTAACGAAATAAACCTAACACACGATGACGTAATATAGGTGCGGCCAATACGCGTTAGAGCGGGACAGAGCGCATACTGCGTCTCACATCGGATAGGCGTGTTACTCTGAGTCTGCTAGGTTATATCAAAGAAAAAAAAAATACTGCAAAAAAATAAAGAAATAATTATATTGCAAAGTTTATAAAAAATGCTATGCAATATGTATTTCGATGTATGGTTGAATGATGAAGTATGATTTTAATTTGTAAAAAAAAATTAAGAATCAAATAACACATGGTAATAAATATAGCTGACTATAAATTGCATATCAATTCTTTACTTTTGGCATAATATGCTAGTTTTTTTGTAATTGGAGGCAAACGGGCAGAAGGCTAATCTGATGTTAAGTGATACCGCCGCTCATGGACATATCGCCAGAAGACTCGCAAGTGCGTAGCCGGCCTTTTAGGAATTGGTAAGCTCGAACGACGGACTTTGAGGTGATACGGATGTTACTTTTAGTTTATATTAAAGTTTATAAAAAGTTTAATTTTGTACAATTAATTTGTTAATCAAAACATTTCATATTGGGTCAAATAAAAAGATCAACTTAAAGAAGTATATTTTAAAATTATATCCAAAAAAATTTACCCAGCCTCTAAATATGCATTAAAATTGTTCATTTACGATCTTTGAGATACATCCATCTTTAAAAAAGGATCTCAACCATCTTTAGAGAAAGAACATAACCTTACTCGTATAACTTATTTTTAAAAATTGTTTAAATATAACATTTACCGAGTTGAATCCGTTTAGAACTCAGAAATGCTTTCAAAAACCCGAGCCATGTCAGGTTTCAGTCGAATAGAATTCGTAGCTTACCGGCTTAATCTGATCTTCGAACGGCAATCGACGTGCCATATCGAATGGAAGGTTTTCTAGGAAATCCTTTAAGGACTAATAGTTTTCGGGTCTTAAAATGTGTATGGGTCAAAGTAGTACACATGTGTATTTAGCTGGAATTTTATAGCAAGTGGTGGTTCATAATAGCGGCTATTGGAGCATGGATTAGAAATTGTGGAAAATGCTGTTCAATGATGGAGTGAGAACAATAAACGAAATAGTTTGTGTTAGGTTTCTAAAAAATATTGTTTTAAATCTTTTTTGCTACATTATATCTAATATTTACATATTTGAAGCTGGCCGCGTCAGACTGTCTGTATGTACTCCATAATCTCAAAAGCTATCACATGGATTTTTGTACTGTTTCCACCTATAATGTGAATTATTATATCGCTTGACCCGGGGAAGAAAATCGTAAAAGCAGAATTTAATTTTTTAGGAAAAATAAAAAAAAGGTAATGCTATTATTACTAGGATACTAAGTACATTACATATACAGTATATATCAATTGAAATCTTATTTTTGAAGTTACACTTCTTTTGGCGCGTTAGGAAAAACAACACGAGTCACAAAAAACCGACACCCTGAAGTTACAGTTTTTTCTATTGCTAGTGTCGTTTTTTCTACAAACGTAGAATATTTTTTTTTAAAGATATTTTTCTTGTTACGCCAAAGAAGTATAACTTCTAACGCGTGTACATAAGTACACTCACTTTTTCCTATTCGACGAATTAAACATTATTGTTACGTATTTAGTGTAAATAGTTACAAAATAACTAAATGTTTTTACTACAGTAATTCATCTAATTAGACTGAAACACAGCGTTTACATTTATTTCACTGTTTAAACATAGTTACGTACGACACAGTTAACGCACATTACAACGGCACATTTGACGAATGTTTAGAATTTAATACTCTATAACCACTCTTTTCGCGGAAATAGTATGACCTTGGTGAAATAAAACTGCCGCTTTAACTTTTATGAATTACAATCTAAACCAAAACTATATTTATGGTTGTTGCGATCTGTATCCCTATTATAACGAACTATTAAATAGGCGTTAATTTGTAGATCTATTAATATTGGCGAATCGATTAAACCACAGGTAGTAATGGTTTTTAACTAATTTGACTTTGACGTTGTTAATTTATGATCTCTGTGACAATGACGATTGCGGCTGACACCAGCCCTATTGATCCTACGTGTCTAAAAGTTAATAGCATTATATGTTATTTTAAATTCTGTTGAAGGGTCGGTTGATATGATTGCTATACAATTATTTGCAATCAACTTAAAAGAATCCAATGAAATAGTTCCACAACTAGATGTGTAAGTTTTTCTTCTTTCTGAAAGCGGAAGTTGACGGAAAGTTTCTTGCCAGTTCTTCTTGACCACTCTACGCCCTTGACTTCCGAACTAGTAGTAAAAGTAAATTTAGAATTAATTTAACTTCCTTTCTAACCTTCATAAGTGTACTTGTTTACCTATATGAATAAAGTTATTCTGAGTTTGTGCATTTTGGTGCTTATGCATCGCTCCGATCGAGAATCAGTCTATATAATTTTATAAACAATTCGGCTCAGTAGTAAAATACGGATGCGACATCTTAAACTCGGGTTATCTGAGTAAGGTATAAAAAAAATCAAACGCGCAACTCGTGCGATTTCTGCATCTGTTTCATGATCATTTGTTAATCTAATAGGCAAGTTGGTGATCAGCCGTCTGTGCCTGTCGCTCATCGACATTTTGGGTCTAAGGCAAGCCGGTTTCCTCACGATGTTGTCCTGCAACGTTCGAGCGAATTATAAATGCGCACATAGAAAGAAAGTCCATTGGTGCACAGCCAGGAATCGAACCTACGACCTCAGGGATGAGAGTCGAACGCTGAAGCCACTAACACATAATATACGTAACTCTCTCATTAATTAGTCCTATTCAAAGAAACAAATATATACTTGTATAGTAAAAGTATTCCTGTAGCTTACATTGAATTAATTAAATATACACACTATGTGAATCCATTACTATAAATATAGAATATAGCTTCTCAGAAAGACAATAGATTTAACCTTTATATTTTGGAGCCAGTGCCAGTCAACGCTGGCAATAAAAGAACATTTTAAATTATACAATTTTCATTCATTTTTAATCCTGAAATTATAGGAGTTCAACAAATTAAAAAAAAGAACTACCGTACTTAAAGAAGCGTATCTTCACAGCCTAGTATCACAAATTCAAGCCTTGTTTGTACAGTCTGGATTTCTATAATTAAAATTGAATCTGGTGAAATGGTTTTAATTTGATTTGACTAAAAATTTGGTTTAAAAAATAACTATGAACACGACCGGGTTCCATTAACAAAATGTTTTCAGATATTCATACTGGCGTGCAGTTTGCGGAATAAATTAATTCTCGAAATAGGCCCGTTTTAATACTCAGTTTTATAAAAGTTATTCCGACTCCGTCGCCATGGAAAGTGGTGAGTGTAATAACTTAATTAAATCTGGATTTTTTTACATTCGTTTTTTAATTCATGTTAATATACTGCAAAATACATAAACATACAAAATACTCATAAGAATACTATTACTAGCTGACCCGGCAAACGTCGTTTTGCCATGTTTATCATTTATAATAAAAAAAAGGGTTGATCGTAGAGGGGTGAAAATTAGGGGTTGTATGTATTTTTTAATGCTGTATCATAAAAAAATAAAAATTAAAAATTTTGTCTAAAAAATAAAAAACAAATTAAGGGGTGGACTACCCCTAACATTTAGGGGGATGAAAAATAGATGTTGGCCGATTCTCATAGATACCGGATAAGCACAAAAAATTTAATCAAAATCGGTCAAGCCGTTTCGGAGGAGTATGGCAACGAAAACTGTGACACGAGAATTTTATATATTAGATATCACTACTAGCTGCCCCCACGACGTTGGTTTCTCCTTAACGCCTAGCCTATCTTTTTAGTACATACCAACATGGAACATTTTGCTATGCTACCCCTGAGACTATTCGGTTTTCCGGAATGAAAACTTTTTAGGCTTTTCTGTGATTTTTCTCTTTATGAACCTCAGAGTTCAAGTAATTAGTTTTTAAATAACAAATAAATAATAGGGGTGATCGTAGAGGGTAGATGAAAATTAAGGGTTGTTTATATTTGTGTGTATTAAAAAAATAAAAACAAAAACTCGTTGCACGTTATTTGTTAATACCTAATTTTCAATTAAAAGAGAGATATTAACATTGTTACTTTAATAATAACGAAACATATACATTAGAAGCATTAATATCTATTTCTTTAATGACGCATCACAAGTGTACATTGTGTTACCTACGTGAATAAATGATTTTTGAATTTGAATTTAACATCCTACCGAACGATAAAAGTTTTACATTTTAATTTACATTACTTAAGACATATTTAAAGGAATCATATAGAACCTACACCCGACCTGCAAAAATATTTTAAATGAAATAAAGCACCTTTTCAGTATCAAATTCACAAAGGCTTGTAATAATAATAATTCATAAAAACCTCAAAAATATTTGTGTCCCAGGATGCTTAAACTGTATTTGAGGACCCTGTGACTTCTCAGTTACTTTTACTATGTCTGATACATTAATTTTATCATTTAATAATAAATAAATTTATACAAATATTTTGTTTATAGGATAGGATGCAAACAAGTAATGGAATTAAATGTAATTTAATTAATTTGTAAAGTTTATAATAAGCCAAGTTAATATAAATTAATATATTTTATTTTAATTATTGCATAATTGCGTTATGCTTAATTATAAGCAGAATTTCATAGTTAATTGCTTCTGTCAGTACGCGGCTGCTCTTATGAGCTGAAATTGCTAAGCGTTTGAATATGCTGCTTTAAAAAACGTGTAGTCTTTTTCTAGACTATCTCTAGAATCTATAGTAGCAGAAGTTTTGTCATTAGGTTGAAATTGAAAAATTCTGTTTTTCGTTAAAAACTTTCCTAATATAATATTTTTCTAAACGGGTCAAACGTCTAAGTTGACAGGACTCGGATCCCATTCTAAGCAACTTTACAAGATTAGGATTTTTAAAAGCATTCCTGTGTGCGTGTTTGTCAGCGTGGATTTAGTGCTTCTGTGTTTTAAAGCTTTCACAATTTTGTTGGCAATGTTAAATTCTTATACTATTTTCGACGAATCTAAAATTTGATGTTATAAATATTTATATTAATATTGTGTGGTTTATGTGCATGGA
Organism: Pieris melete; assembly: GCA_963693345.1. NCBI lineage: Eukaryota > Metazoa > Arthropoda > Insecta > Lepidoptera > Pieridae > Pieris > Pieris melete. The sequence goes on along the minus strand of CAVNZK010000032.1, from coordinate 177,266 downwards.
AGACTAAAACAAAACCGCTGTTTAACCGCGAAGTGTTTTATTTAACTATCTGTATGTAATTTTTTTAATTGTTACTTAAATAATGCCTATTGATCAGCGTAACAGAATTAGTCACATACTTTAAATTAAAGTTAAATATTTTCATTCTTATGTTTTGGGTTGAATAGTAACACGATTAACTTATATATAATCCTTTATCATTGTTGTCAAAGTATATTTAAAAAATAACAATTATCAAGCTGTTTATTTATTTATTTACCCGTTTCGCACAATGTATTTTCATTAATAAAGTCAACTAAGAACTAAAAACAACTAATTAATTTATGAAAATAGAAATACAATTGTGAAGATAAAAACATGGTTAGTAAAATGATTAAAAAGATATAAGAAATAACAGATGGTCTTAGACATAGACATAACATTTATTACAAACAAAAACACACACACATAAATACACAAAATAACAATATTCAAAGAAAAAACTAAAATGAGAGATATCGAAAACAATAAAAAAAATCCCTTTTCCATTCGTTTCGTTTTAAGTGTGCAATGCGTGTGTGCTGTGGCTGTAATTGGCCCTGGCTCAGAATTATGCTGAGGAGCAGAATGCTACATACCGCTGGTCATTCTGCCAGAGACCACAGCAGCTAGTTTGCGTACGTTACCAGTGTACGTAATGAAGTCTTGTGTAAAGGTGTATAGTAAAGTTAATAAAAATGTAAAAAGAAATTAAAAGTTAAAATAAGAATAATTTGAAGAAGTAAAAATTGTATTTAGCTCCGTCGCTAGATGGCAGTAAAGAGCATTAAATACTTACGTCATTTTTAAAGACCACGGTCAAGCCACCAGTACAAAATATAAAACCATTACAATCCAATAATAAAAAGTACTCAAATATTCACACGCTTATTGAGTTTGTGGAATGAATTAAAATATAGTCCGTGTAAACTATTTTAATATTCAGTTTTATTTAACAGCCTTTAATGCACCGAGTGAGCTTATTTTATAGAGCTTTGTATAAACTGCTCTATTTACGGAAGTTCTGAAGTTGTAGGGTATTACAGTAATTTACTTTGTAAAGCTTTTATTATAGTTTTTAATGTCTTTTTGCAATATAAAAAATATTTGAACTCGTTTTGGTTTATTATATTTTGGTTAAGATACGATTGATCTTAAAACATTGTCTCTAAGTATTTTAACTGTCGGTGTCACTCACAAAAAATATTTCGTTATAAGTAAGCGTCCACCCATCTCTTTTTTTTAGTAAAAAGATGGGAAGATGATGTGCGAAGAGTAGTTGCGTAAAGCTAGAAAAAGAGAAGAATGGAAGCTCTTAGAGGGGGCCTTATGTCCAAAGACAAGCTGTATAACAGAAATTGCTTGCCGATTAATTAAATCTGCAAGCCGGGTGATTTCGTTAGTATTCATTTTTTATTTTAAGTGTAAATTTTTAGTATTTCATATTTTTATGTACTAGTATAAGTAATTACAGCAATAAAGTCTTTTATTATTATTATTATAAGCGTCCACCCAAACACATTATTTCGCGAGTATTGTTGACTATTCTTAGAAAAAGGAAACAATCTATTTTAACGAATAGTAGGAAATAAACTTAGTATTTTCGGGTTCTATGCTACGTGTGATGGCCATTATACGAATTATATAGAATTATTAATGTAAGCTTTGTTAATTGTACTTTGGTATTGAATGTTTTAGAGACGGATAAAACGTGTTCGTAATTTTAACTTTAAGAAAATATATGGGGGCCTCATAGCCTAGCGGTCTTATTAAGTGGCAGCTAGGTGAGGGGTACCGGGTTCGATTCCCGGTTCGAGGGCAAGTTTTAATTGTATTTAAATTTGTTCTCGGCCTTTGGGAGGGTTTTGCGATACCGGACGAGTGCTTAAACCGTACATAGAGGAACACGGTCGAATTTCTCTTTCTTACCGAGACTCAGATATCCCCCCCGGCTGATACTTCCTACCTCTCCTACCCGGGGTACAAATTGGAACATTCATTTGTGCCGCGGGCGGGAGTTTGCGTGTACGTCAGAGAGGATATCTGTTCTCGTCGCCTCGGGACGCTTGAAGGAAGGGACCTATCTAACCTCTGGCTGCGCGTAGACTGCGATGACCATCCGCGATTCTACGCATGCCTGTATAGGTCCCATAGCGGAAATACCGAAACTGACCGACTCATTGAGCACATCCAAATGGCTACAGATTCCCTGCTCGAAAGGGTTCCTACCGCTGAAATCGTGATACTTGGCGATTTTAACGCCCACCATGCCGATTGGCTCGGCTCAGAAACCACCGATCATGCGGGAAGATCCTTTCACGACTTTGCTTTGGCTTACGACTTGACGCAAATGGTCCCTGCGATTACGCGAATACCGGATGTGGCTGGTCATAAACCCTCTTTGTTGGACCTTCTGCTGACTTCACATCCGGAGAACTACCAAGTCTCTGTTGAACCGCCATTGGGTTCATCAGATCATTGTGTGGTCCGGAGCATTGTGCCGTTCACGCGCCCTGTTCGGCCTAGCTTCACTGGCTGTCGCCGCGTGTGGCACTATAAGTCAGCAGATTGGGATGGGATGCGGTCTTTTTTTGCGTCCTACCCTTGGGGGCCAATTTGCTTTTCGTCGAGTACTCCAGACGCCGTCGCTGACTCTGTCGCCGAGGTGGTCCTGCAGAGTATGGATCTTTATTCCATTCTCTGCGGTGCCGGTCGGTGGCATGTCCCAGCCTTGGTTTAGGCGTTCTTGCAAAGCGGCTTTGCGCCGTAAGCGTGAATGCTTTAAAGCCTGGGCAGAAGCGGTGACATCCTATGATGTGACTATCGGCGAACGTAAAAAAGCATACAATTCAGCCTCCAGGTCCTTCAAGCGAGAAATCGCTAAAGCAAAGTCAGAGCACATTGCCAGATTTGGTGAGAAATTGGCCCACCTCCCTTCGGGAACTCGAGCCTTCTGGTCTCTTGCCAAAGCTGTCCAAGGGAATTTCTGTCTGCCCTCAATTCCACCACTGCATAGGGAGGATGACTCACTGGCCCATACTGCGAAAGAGAAGGCCGATCTTCTAGGCTGTCTCTTTGCGTCGAACTCCACTTTGGATGATCAAGGGAAGGAACCACCGACATTATTGCGGTGTGATACTACGATGCCCGAAGTTATATTCCGGCAACGTGCTATCCGTAAAGCTTTGTCTTCCTTGGACATCCATAAGTCGAGCGGACCCGATGGCATCCCTCCAATTGTGCTGCGTACTTGTGCTCCTGAGTTGGCTCCGGTCCTAACGCGCCTTTTCCGGTACCTTTACACGCTCGGCACTGTTCCGAAGTGCTGGAAGATCGCTTCGATACATCCGATCCCTAAAAAAGGCGATCGCTCTGATCCGTCCAACTATCGCCCAATAGCTATAACCTCCTTGTTCTCCAAAATAATGGAAACCATTATTAACAGCCAGCTCCTGAGGTATCTAGAGGGCCACCAGCTGATTAGCGATTCTCAGTACGGCTTTCGTCGTGGTCGCTCAGCTGGTGACCTCCTTGTATACCTTACACATAGGTGGGCAGAGGCAATTGAGTCCAAGGGGGAGGCGCTGGCGGTAAGTTTGGACATAGCGAAAGCCTTCGATCGGGTGTGGCACAGAGCGCTGCTCTCGAAGCTTCCAGCCTACGGGCTCCCTGAGAAATTATGCAACTGGATTTCCAGCTTTCTCGCTGATCGGAGCATCAAAGTCGTCATCGACGGAGCATGCTCCGACCTGAAACCTGTGAATGCTGGTGTCCCACAAGGCTGTGTCCTATCTCCGACCCTGTTTATTCTGCATATCAATGATATGTTGCAGCTTAGCAACATTCATTGCTATGCGGACGACAGCACTGGGGATACTTTTTACACTGGCCGGGCAGGTATTTCTCGGGCTGTTGTCGATGAGTACCGGAACAAACTTGTGTCTGAAGTCGAAACTCTTCTACGTGGAGTCTCGGACTGGGGTAGACTAAATCTAGTCCAATTTAACCCCAAGAAGACACAAGTATGCGCGTTTTCCGCTAAAAAAACTCCCTTTGTCGCTACTCCCCTCTTTGAAGACACTCTCCTTAAAACTCGGCTAGCATCGGAATACTGGGCGTTGACATATCGAATAACGTTCAGTTTCGCGGTCATCTGGAAGGAAAGGCTAAATTAGCCTCCAAAAAGCTTGGTGTGCTCAGCAAGGCGAGACGGTACTTCACTCCGGGCCACCGCTTGCAACTATATAAAGCGCAAATTCGGCCCCATATGGAGTACTGCTCTCACCTCTGGGCGGGAGCTCCCCAGTACCAGCTCCTTCCACTTGACCGTATTCAACGAAGAGCGGTTCGAATCGTCGACGACCAGTCACTTTCAGTGCGGCTTGATCCCTTGGCGTTGCGTAGAGATGTGGGATCTCTCTGCATCTTCTACCGCATTTACCATGGAGAGTGTTCAGAGGAGTTGTTCGGTCTAATACCTGCAGCTGAGTTTCATCATCGGACGTCAAGGCAAAATACAAAATACCATCCGTATCACCTCGACGTCCGTCGTTCCACAACAGAGCGTTTTCTAAGGCAGTTTTTGCCGCGCACCACCACTATGTGGAACCAGCTGCCCACAGAAGTATTTCCGAACCAATTCGACTTAGGGTCCTTCAAGAAAAGAGCGTACCAATTCCTGAAAGGCCGGCAACGCACTTGCGAGCCTTCTGGCATTGTGAGTGTCCATGGGCGGCGGTATCACTTAACATCAGGTGAGCCTCCTGCCCGTTTGCCTCCTATTACATAAAAAAAAAAAAAAAAAAAAAAAGAATTTCTAAAAGACAAGCACGAATTATAAAAAAAATCCTATACTTGACGCTGGCTAATGCATTAATCGTGCCAGAGCCAAAAAAATACCAAGATATATTATTTTTGGGAGCAACGTTTATATGTATTATTTTATATGCCTTGAAAATACTAAAACATTTATTCTACACTTTCTAAAAGGAAGTTAGTAGATTAAATGCTTTACCTAATCCACTTTAAGAGGCCCTGAAGGAGACATCATACTTAAGCGAAGTGCTGTAGTTAAAAATGAATAACAATTAAAGCAATTATCGTTAAACAAACTACCTGCTGTAATTTTCTTCAAGTTTTAAGCAAAAAGTTTACTGACCTAGTTATATCAATTACTTTCTGTCTACTTTCGTCATTTAGATGTTTGAAGTTGCCTTTTGTATAATATTGATTTTAAATACGATTGGTAAGTTATTCCTACCAAATGTTGTTTCGGCCTTTTCGATAATTAAACAAATAAAACCAATTGATTACTCAGATGTTGACAGGTTACGGTGGATTCTTGTCGTATCTTTACAGGTTCAGGGTTAGATAAAGTGCTGCCTGTCCTTGTAGCAATACAGCTGGAGAGACAGTATTACATATTCTGACTGACTGTCAACATGACCTTTTTATTTACTTTAATACGCTTAAAAGAACTAAAGCAAAGGCAAAGTACTGGAGATTTACCTTGAACCAGACGGACAGATGTCTTGAAATAGATTGCGTAACGTCTTAAGATCTGGGGGCCTCAGATTTCTGTATCGGTTTCAAGATCATTTGTCAATCTAATAGGCAAGTTGGTGGTCACTGATCAGCCTGGCACACAAAATTGGGTCTAAGGCAAGCCGGTTTCATCACGGTATTTTACTTTACCGTTCGAGCGAGTGTTAAATTCTCACATTGCGAACTCAGGGACGAGAGTTGCATGCTGATGCCGCCAGGCCGACACTGTTCATGGATAATCTACTTCACAGTCTAAAATTATATAGAAATTTATAGAATATACGTTTAGGAATCAGTATGATTGCTGTTTTTTATAGAACGAGGGGCCAAAGCTCACCTGATATTAAGTGGTAGTGCTACCCATGGACACTATTGAACACAGAGGGCTCGCAAGTGCGATGCCGGCTTTTTAATAATTGGTATGATCTTTTTGTGAAGGACCCTTAGTCGAATTAGTTTAGATATACTTTTGCGGGTAGTACATAGTGGTAGTGCGTAGCAAAAGTTGGCGTAAATAACGCTCATTTGTGAATTTTTTTTTGATTATTTCAGAATAGAAAACTGAGAGAAGGGTTGGAGAATGTTGATGCATCGAAAACAACACACATTCTGTTTGATTGTGAATTGTCAATAGCACTCTCGGACAAGCCCGATAATATCTATGGGCGCATGCCCTTTATCATAAGAATAAGCCATGTCTTCAATAAGTTGTTATGTGGGTAGGAACAATAGAATCACAAAAAGTATCTCCCTTACAGCAATTAGGGAATAACTTTTAATTAGTTTTGTAACAAAAAGACACAAGATTATTTGGAACAAAAGCGATTCGTCGCAGACGTGGTGTGCTCGCCGTTGACGTTCGAAAACTAAACGAAATTCAACATGTTCGCGCTGACCATCGACACGACGCTCCGCCAGACTGACCATAGTCAAATTTCGTTCCAATAATTCTAGTATTTCTAAACAGATGGCGCTACGAATGCGCCGTCATATCTAATATCTAATCTATATCTATCTAATATATCATACAAGAAATAAATATATCATACAAGATACCTTATGATATTATGTCCATTTGTCCCATTACAATCACAACATTTTTGTTATTTGCCTCAAAGACTGAAAGTCCTATCCCCTGTTTGCTGAAGAGCCTTAATATTTTGGCACGATCTGACAAAATCAAACTTCTTTTCTCTGGAGTGAGTGCAGCGTTATACATTACAACTTCACATGCCGGACACTAATTAAATCGACTTAATTTCGCATTACTTTTGTTAGTCCTGTCACTCCTATAAATAAAAGTAGCAGGACAAAAGAGTCAGGCAAACTTAGCGCTAATACAAAAGGAAGCCCAATATAACATTTCTGTTAATGTTCGTGTTAACAAACTACGCTCGACTTTGGTAATTGTTTTATTCGCAAAAGTTTCCGTTCAATATAAAACTGTGGAACACCTTACTAGGAACTGAGTCTGTGCTGATGGAAAAACTTAGCTGGATCGGGTGTCCATAAGTTTTCTACAAAGTATTCTACATCATTCCTTAACATTACTCTATACTTCGGATGTTTTTCGACAATAGTGTTTGAATTCTAACCGTATCACCTCGAAGTCCTTCGACGTACTGAGCGTTTTTTAAGGTAGTTTTTGCCGCACACCACCACTATGTGAAACCAACTTCCCACAGAAGTATTTCCGAACCAATTCGACTTAGGGTCCTTCAAGAAAAGAGCGTCATAATTCTTAAAAAGCCGGCAATGCACACGAGTCCTCTGGCATTGAGAGTGTCCATAGGCGGTGGTTACACTTAACGTCAGGTATCATAAAAATATACTTCCTCTTTTTCCTTCTTCATTTATGAAGCACGAGTTAGTGGTGCTGCACAATTATAAAATACACAGGCTAAGCAAAATAAATATGTATAGCTAAGGACCTTTTATTTTAAAATAACTAACAATACTGATATCCAAAAAGGTACACACCGCCAAAACGGTAATTAATTGAAGTAGCGGATAGCTATGTCCCATGTAAAATTTTCTACGAAACTAATTTCCGGTTGATAGACAGAATCAGCTAGTTCTAATAAGTTATCATTGACCCTAAATGGTTGAACACGATGTCCCATTCCACGACTGATACATAAATATCCAATAAAACTTCTGTATAAAACAATAACTTAGAACTATACGGATGACGTGACGTTGTGGGTACATGTCAACATCGGGCCTTGAGCAAGTTGAGCAAGGACCTCAAGCATCCTATTCCTTCATAAATAAATGTACGCGTATCATAATGTTTATTATAATATTTTAATTAACGATATAACTGAGTTTTGAGAGATGTACGTTTCTTGCCTCAGGGCATTCTTCTGTTTATTTTACATCAAACCTTGTTTTAGGAATTCGTAACAACGTTCATGTCATTTAATTTACTCTTATGTATTCGGGATTTTAATATTAAAGTAAAACAATATTTTTTGTTTTACTCAAGTTCAGGACTATCTATAATATATAAATGAATGGCTAAATGTGTTGGTAAGCGTATAACTCAACAACGCCTGGACCAATTTGGCCAATTCTTTTTTTATAATATTCCTTGAAGTACGAGGATGGTTCTTACGGAAGAAAAATTAAAAAAAATTTAGTGAAAAATCTAAAAACAACACTTTTCTATATTCCCATACAAAATATTCGTAATAATACTTAAAAGTCAATTTGAACTTTAAAACCATAGCATAAAGTTCAAGTGTTAGTGGAGGGGTTCCGGGAAGGTAAATTTTTATATTTTGACATAATGTATTTGTTGTCTTATCAACTTTCTTTTTTTTATCTTACTAGCTAGACCGGTGCAGTGGCCCAAATAGCAGAATATGTATTAAAAAAAATAAAGAATCGACTGTTAGGTGGTACAATGTTCGCCAGGCCAGCTAGTTTATAAATAAAAACAAAATAAATCTATTGACATATTTATTTGCTATAATATATCTATCTTCTATGCGTGTGTAATTAAACTCCCACCAAACCCGAGTTAGACCGATTTTGAAGATTTTGTGTGTTTAAGGGGATTCAAGAATAGTTAGGAATATAATGGATTTTTTTTTTATTTAAGACATGTCTAAAGGACAACGTCATTCGGGTCTGCTAGTTATAAAGCTAGCTATAAAAATAGAGTTAGCTCATAAGTCGCAGGTGCTTTTTTTATGTAATAGAAGGCAAACGAGCAGGAGGCTCATCTGGTGTTAAGTGAAACCGCCGCACCTGGAGCTCTTGAAGGCTTGCAAGTGTGTTGCCGGCCTTTTAAGAATTAGTTCACTCCTTTTTTGAAAGACCCTAAGTCAAATTGGTTCGGAAATACTTCAGTGGGCAGCTAGTTCTACATAGTGGAGATGAGCTATAGGCGCATTCTTTAATTCAATATCATTTAATATGATTTTTCAACTTACCGTTGTCATGTGTGTGTATTGTGACTATTAAAATGCTCGCAACTTAACTTAGGTGTAATTACAATAGATATTTTCACAGCTGTCAAAAAAATTTGATTATTTTCAATACATGGTTACCCTACATTACGAGAATGTTAGTTTACAAATAAAGTAGTAGACAGAGTCCGCTTTATCAAATTCATTTCATCCATTACACGGGTCCGAGGCTCTTTGTGGTGAAGTTAGAGGCCATTTGAATACAATCATAATGGACTAGTTTGTTTGCTTTGTATTGAAGAGGCAATGTCCTTGCTTTGAAGATATATTGGGACGTGTATTACTCTGTTATTTTCGGAAAGGATGCCATTGAAAATACTTCACATACACAAGTAGTTGCTAAGGGTCTAAAAGGATACGTAAGGTGGCAACGTCAAAGCTACGCTTGCTACGTCAAAGCTACGTTGGCTACGGTAATTGCTACGGTTTTACAGCATCACACGTAGCATATTATTTACTTACTAATAACAATCCGGTGGTCTAAAAGAGATTATATTGAACCTTTTTTTAATTTCTTTCGTAGGAAACTGGGTGGTTGGTTTTGGGATTTAAAATAGGCCGGTTTCTTTTCACAGAAATTATCCATTTGCGCATAAATGTACGGTTTCAGATGTATTAATAAAGACCTTATTATTCAAATACGATAGGCATTAGATAGCTGTTTAATATTTAATCATGTCCCTTTACAAATAAACATGATATAATGTTTGCAAAGTAGTTTGGGCTTATGTATATAACGGTAACATAAGCGATTATAGATCAGTAAACTACATTATTATTAATGGAAAACTTTGTGAGTAAACCGACCTTTTTTCTATATAATATATAAAAATGAAACCCGTTTTCCGTTGTCACGACGTAACATGAAAACGGCTTGACCGACTTGTACGAGGATGGTTCTTAGGGAGAAAAATTAAAAAAAAATTGAGTGAAAAAGTCTAAAAATAACACTTTTCTATATTCCCATACAAAATATTCGTAATAATTCTTAAAAGTTAATTTGAACTTTAATACCATCGCATAAAGTTCAAGTATTAGTGGAGGGGTTCCGGGAATTTTTATTTTTTGACATAATGTATTTGTTGTCTTATTAATTTTCTTTTTTTTATAGACCGGTGTCTTGAATAGCAGAATAAGTATTTTAAACAATAAAGAATCGACTGTTAGGCGGTACGATGTTCGCCAGGCCAGCTAGTATCCAATAATTATCGACAAAGCGTGGAAAGTTGAAATAAAAGTATGCATAAGGCAAGAAACACATGCATGAGGCAAGAGTCATATAGGGTTACAGTGCCGCTGGAAGAAAATGATAATAAATAAATTTAATGTTGCGTTTTTTTTTTGTTTCAGGTACATTTAGGCCTTCACATACTATAATATGATCTTCTTATAAGCCAGGCACATTATATAGGTGGGTGGTTATCTTCCTAGATTCCAGAAATAAACCGTCCCACATAAAAATGTATACCTTAAGTTCTATACGTGAAAATTGTATAATCCAGAGAAAATTACTATTTCTTTCAGTCTGGAAAATGATTTAAAATTGAATAAAAGACGAATATCCGTCACCTGCGCCTCTCTTATACTGGTTTATGTCCACTTCCTTTGAGCTTTTTCCCTTGGGACGGTCCGGGCTGTGCAATTTCACAGATTGTACGTTTATTTTTATAATTAAAGTGAGTTCTGATGGGCAGTAGGAACAGATCAAAGGGTGTCGTTTTAGACAGTTGGTCACTTGATATTCCAAAATTCGTTTTAAATATTATCTACGTTTACAGTACAAAATCAAAAAAAATATATTATTATTACTAGCTGATCCGGCAAACGTCGTTTTGCCATGTATATCATTTATAATAAAAAATAGGGATTGATCGTAGAGGGGTGAAAATTAGGGGTCAATGCATACAGCATAAAAAAATAAAGAATATTTTTTTTATCTAAAATTAAAAAAAAAAATTAGATGTGGACTACCCTTAACATTTAGGGGGATGAAAAATACATGTTGTTCGATTCTCAGACATACCCAATATGCACACAAAATTTCATGAGAATCGGTCGAGCCGTTTCGGAGGAGTTTAACCACAAACACCGCGACACGAGAATTGTATATATTAGAGATTTAAAAAAATCTATGTCAATTTTCGAATTAAGAAATTAAAGATAAACTTTATCTGCACTTGTATTATTATATTAGCTACTATAAAAATAATGTACTTTATCGGATTAACGCACAATTAGCACATTTTTTGTATAAAGCTGTCTCGAAGGTATTGTGCCACGATTAACCATGATTCAATCCATTAAAACTAATTTACTATAATCCAAAAAGTTCACAAATTATTATTCTATTTATACATACGCTTAAACTTAAAAGCTTTTCAACTTAAATAATATAGAACTGACAAAACGAACCGTTACTCGTAACCTTGTAAAACATTAGAAACGTATGCAGGCCACTTCATATCATGTCAGTGCGCCTGTGAGGTCATGGCAATTTATCACTCGTGTTATGACAAATTAAACGAGATTTGTCGACGCAAAGCGATAGATTTGGATAAGAGGATTATATTGTGACCCAGCTTTGTATATGAATTTGGTTATAAAATGCCAACAACATATAGACTATATTTTTTTTTAGTCTGATTCAGTGATTGCAACTCTGTTCAATTATTCGTCTGGTTGAGCATTAAAGGCCCACGGTGCTTTAGGTATTATCTTCATATATCCACAACAGAAATTTACTTTCATTGTGAGTAAATAGATATGTTGAAAAAACAATGACAAATCTAAATAAGCGTAAAAAAGTGTTTTCTAAACTTTTTCTATTTAAATAAAAAAAAATCAAATAAATAATGTGGTGCCTAAATATTCTAACATTCCATAAATAAATAAAAATATATTCATACACATTGATTGAGTGATATAGAAAATATTCATTATAATAATTATCTAACTTTTATCCTCATAATATGTTGGACAGTTTATTTATTCACCAATTTTAAATTAAACTCGAATTAAGTGTAAAGTTGAGACATTTAAAAATCCTAAAATTCAAAATGTCGAATCTACCTGCTGATAAAAACTAGTTTAAATGCAAATCGTTTAGGAAGAACAAAAGAAAATGGCAACGTAAAAAGTGGAAGTTTTTAAAGCCGTCTAAATTAAAGTCTTCGTGGAAAGACGTATTGATAAAACCTTATATCAGATAAGCGGCTTTTTTACTGGTGTGATGCTTAAATGTGCACGGGTTTTTCACCTAAGCTGTGTCAAGAATAATGTCATACGATTAGCGCGATACGTAGAGCGACTCGACTTGGGCCACAATTGATTTAAAACTAATATAATATTACATACTATAATCTATAACAATTTTTATACATATATTGTAATATTGACATTGGCTTACGTATACAATTAAAAAACAAAATAATAAAATAATATACATTGAAATAACTAACCTTAACATAAACTAAAATATATTATTAAAAGGAGTCCCTTTAGGCAAGGTTCCGAAGATACTGGCAGCGTTCCCCCTTTGAATCGCTAGACTAATTCTTTGTCCGAGGTAGCTGCCAGATCTTCGGTCTCCTGTGATGTCGACTAACCTTTTTGATATTTCTATAAATATGTAACAACTAAGATGAGAACTAGAGCAGTTTTGGCCTCGTGGCTTCAGCGTGCGACTTTCATCCCTGAGGTCGTAGGTTCAACACCGGCTGTGCACCCGTGAACTTTCTGTCTATGGGCGCATTTAAAATTCACTCAAACCGTGAAGGAAAACATTGTGAAGAAACCGGTTTGCGTTAGACTCAAAAAGTCGACGGGGTGCGTCTGGTACAGACGACTGCTCACCTACTTGCCTATTAGATTGACAAATGATCTTAGAACAGATACAGAAATCAGACAATCGGAGCTAAAAAGCTTAAAGCACCACTGGTTATAATTATAACAATAACATCTAAGCTATTTCGGAAAGATGAAGTATCGAATAAAATCAGACATAGGTAAAAGAGATATTCTAAAGGAAACATACAAGAAATTTACATAGCAGCGATGTCTGTAATAACAAGTAAAAGTTATCATAATGTTAATAAGTAAAGGTAATGTTTATGAATTAATGAACCGTCTTATAATGAAAACTTGTTTGGATATATAACGCCATTAAATTTATACGTGTTTATGATAGTATAGAGTTTAGACACAACTTATAACTGGGTGCTGTGAAACTTGTCTTGGACAGTTTTCCCAGAAAATGTCTGAGGAGTTGAAGCACGCCCCAGTTCTAAGCTTTTACTGAGAATCCGAAAACAACAAACTTATACTGAAATGGTTAAAAACCGCTAACAATATTATAAGTGTTTGTGTGTCTGTTTTTGATACGATTATGATATGTTCTTTCAGACTTTATAGAGGAGATTCTCAATGGGTTTTTGTTTGATTGTTTATGTAGTTGTGTATTTCAAACATAACTCATTCGACTTAGGGTCTTCAAGAAAAGAGCGTACCAATTCTTAAAAGGCCGGCAACGCACTCGCGAGCCCTCTGGCATTGAGAGTGTCCATGGGCGGCGGTATCACTTAATATCACGTGAGCCTCCTGCACGTTTGCCCCCCGTTCTATAAAATAAAAATACACTTATTTCACACACAACTTTATATAGCTTCGGCCCGATAAATAAAAATATTTCTCATCTGCATTTCAATAATTCAAACGCTATCTAAATTATATTTGTCCTCTAGATAAATTATAATATATTTTTTGATAATTTTCCAATAAATACATTTTCTTCGGAAGGTGGTCAAACCACATGTATTATATTTAACAGTTGTCCCCGTTAAAAAAAAAACCCCGTGAAAGTCGTTGACGACTCATTGGTCTAGTGGTTAGTACCCCTGACTGCGAATCCATGGGTCCTGGGTTCGATCCCCGGCTGAGACGATAATCGATGTGATGAGCATTTGGTGTTGTGCTTAGGTCTTGGGTGTTTAAATATGTATTTATATGTCTATCTATCTATAACAGTATGTATATCCGTTGCCTAGTACCCATAACACAAGCTTCACCAGCTTAGCAAGGGACTAGTTCAAACGAAGCCAGAGTTTTTAGACAAAGATACCAGTAACAAGGAAGTTTGCTAAAAAAATTATTAAGTCGTAGGCAATTTCTTTTCTGGACACTGCTTATTCCTATTATTAATGTATAAGTATCTTGCCATTTTTTTTCCATTTGTGTGTTATTATATTTCTGAAATCATTGTAATAAAACTCCCATTCAGCTTTTATGAATGTTAGGTTTGTCTTACATGGGTTAGCTATTACATTATATGAGAGATTGATCTTTGAAATACATCTTTCGATAGAGATTGCAACAGTAATTTCATTCCATCTCATTCATGTACAGTGCCAATTCCAGTTTGTCTTTTTTATAGACCCCTTGTTATATTTTGTAATTATTCTACCAAAATATTTAATTAAAACATTGAACATTTAAGACATCTATTCGTCCTGTTTAGTTTAAATCCTGATAATTCGCCGAGAGAATCCGCTTTAGCCGACACTGATAATCTTCTTGTTAAGCTAGGATATTCTTAAATTTTATACAATATATCCAGATGTTAGGTATCCCTAGTTTTGTGCTGGAGCATAATTAATATTTTTATGTTGTGTCCCCCACAAACATTTCACAAACACTGCGGCTTGTCGGTTGTTATGTTATGGGAAATATAAACTTTTAATTGGAAGTTATAAACAAAACTTTTTCAAAATAAGCGAAAGCGAAATTTTATATTTCCCTTTCGCTTATTTCGCTTCAGAGATTTCAAATAAAAGTAAACAGTGAAATAAGCAATATATGTATAAGTACAATCCGCAAACAAAGTTACTCTACCAAGAATCTTTCTTGATGTATGGAAAAACTTTAAAACTCAAAGTATGAATACATTTTCTTATTCTTTATGTGTTTGATATTCCAATTCTTTACGGCTTGGAATGTTTTTGAGTATGTTTAAAGAATACTTGAAAGGATTTGTAAAGGAAGTTATATCAAATTAAAATACCCTCATATAATCGAATTATTCCTGTATAACCTTTTGTAATTTACTACTGTGGTAGGTACATAACAATTTAGAAATTGGGCTATTTAAAAATCTTAATTATCAATTCATCTTAAATCTAATTAATTCAATTACATAACAATGTAAAAGGAAATTAATTTAATTAATTTCATTCCGATGGCGATTACAACACGGTTTTATTTTATTAGCAGTTTATGACTGTTCTTTAAATTTAGTAATACCCTGTGACGGCCTAAGCCGAGGTTCGAGTCTCGCAAGAGACGTCGTTGCGCTAGTCGTGGAATAGTCCATTCCGGTCTAAACAGTCGGAGCTGAGTTGAGCACTAGGAGAAATTCCATTAAACATTAACTACATTCAGACAGGCCATCCCATGGTAACTGACCATCAAGTATCTACTATCTAGACATCACACTCGATAGTGCCATTTACTTTAGTTAATAAGCAGCCGTTGTTCGCAATAAGGTCGCCTTTGTCGGCAATACAGCCCGACCTGAGCTGTCAAGACCCTTTTTTAGACATTCCATTAAAAACAAAAAATAGTTTTTCTGAGCTCCCTTCTAATATATACTATACTATATTAGAAGAGATCTAAGAAGCCCGTGAGAAGAGATTGTTTCCAATACATAAAACTAGCTTATTATTATACATATTAATATGGCGTAAAAGCTTTTGCTACACTTCTTTTGCTGTATTTATTATTGACTTTTCTACGTTTTTATATTAATTATATTGCAGAAATGCGCTCACTATCCAAGAATATGTTGATTATACGTGAGAACGCGATTCTCGCCCTGGATTTTACATTTACAATGTTATTAAAATGTAAATTTTTTTTTTCTGTTTGACTACATTTTAATAACAATAATCCTGATTAAAAGTAGAACACAATAATACTCACGCAGAAGCTAACATCGTTGTAATTTCATATTTCATTTGGCATTTCTAATAGTCAGTTCATATTAAGTTAAAAACTTTAATCCGAGTTATAGTTTATACAAAAACACTTATTAAATTCGTAAGCTACACTAAAAATTTCATAAGAAGCACTGGAAATTCAAGCACACACCGGAACTGCTTAATGCAAACAGAAGGAATCTTTATTAAGTTTTGCGATTCAGGACAAAGAGGTGAATGTAAATTCGTGTAGTGTTAAAGATATAGGTCAAAGAAACTCCGAGTTGAGGATACAGAAGAACGCATAAATTATATTTTATACTAAGTTTTGGAATAAAGTATTATTTTAAGCTTGAAGCGTGAAGTTTAGGGAGCGCGCTTTTCATGATTTTGAATTATAAGTACTTAGTTTTGTGCGTGTTTGTGTTAATATATTTTTTTTGAAAAATTTTCCAATGCTTTATTTACGTGAGTGTATATTCATTTAATGTTAAGAATAAATTTATATGTTAATTTTAGCAATGTTTTTATTATTTCAAATTGAGAGAATATAAAAACTATATGAATTTTAATCTCGCGGACCCGACAGACTTTGTCCTGTAGTGTGTACAGGTGTACCTTAAATTAAATTATATTAAATAAAATCATCGAATTGTAAATCTAAACCATTCTCGAAAACACTTGAACACACACAAAATGGGTCTTAAATTAATAACAAGGATTTCTGTATATATAAAGATTTAAGTTAAATTAACGCACGGGATATATATATCATAGTCCTGGTTTGACTCCCGCTAAAATAACTTATTTGGCTTGGTACGCAAAAAAAACAATATTTCTGTTACAATTTTTTTAAAAGATCTTAATCTATTTCAGACTACATTTAAAATTCTATTATATATATGCGTCTCAATTTGTTAAACAGCTATGTCAGCTTCGAAACTGTAAGTGTCAATAAGCCTCCGAAATCCTAATGGAAAATGAATCTTCGGAGATTTAAGCTACTTGAAAGTGATGGACTATTTTGTGACACTAAATATAGAACTTTCCAATCTTGTTAAAGCGCTGAGGGAATCTAACATTAATGAATATTTGAAACATCTGTATGAAAATAAACACATTGCCAAAATTAATGTGTCTCTTTACATAAAAAAATTGCCATTCTGAAGAATAAGGATTGTCTAACGAATTATGGTACCGACTTCCAAAATTTATCTAATAAGATCTAGATCTAGAATGGCCTAGGCTATGTATAGTGTAATTATTCAATAATAATACCAAATTTATATGAACAAAGGACAAATAAGCAGTGTAATAAGAATTACTTTTTCAGAGAGTTAATCACGATAATTTTCACCAAGAAACTAGCACTAATCAACCTTGAACAAAATCTCAATATTAAAGTCGGGATTGCTATTACTAGTTGCAGAGTACCGGTGCTGTCTTTCGATTCTGTACTCATTTTTCGAACTCACACAGCGGTTTTCGCAGCGGCGGTCGCGCTCAAATCAGTCGTAAAGCAGTCATTTTACGATTTGGCATTCTGATAAGGAGGGAGCTTGTAGTTTATTGTTTATCAAAATAAGTGAGTTACAGAATCGCAAGGCTGTACAGTACTCTATGGTATCAATTACATTATGATGCGGACTGTGCATATAGGTCGAGAAAACTTGGAACACGTCCAAGCTTAAGGGTTGATTGTAGGACTGCACTCGACTTAAACAAAACTTTACATTTTCTAAAGCTTTTTAAATTCTTTGCTTACATTTTTAAAATATTTTACGTGAACGGTTGAATGGCGGAGATGTAAATTGGAGATAATCCAGGTTTTATTTAAAGATAACAAATCGTAGTATTACTTTAATAATACTTTGGACTACATATTATTATATATTTCATGTATTTCTTTGTGTATGCCCATTTACAGTAATGTTAGTGTGTTAAGATATTCACCAATAAACTTTTATTGTATGCTAATTTACAAATCGACGAAATATTTGAAAAAAAATAAAGTAAAGAAATTTTTCACACAAAAGCATTTCAAAACTCTATTTATAGATCTATATTTCTTTTGTATATAATTTTAATTTCGTTTAAAAGCAAAAGTCACAATCGTAAGTATATGAAATATCCATAAATCAGGCACTTTCAATTGAGTGAAGAACCGAGTCACTCTCGTTCGTGCGATATAATCGTTCACTCCAATCAATTCGTTTGAATGATAAATGATGCTCCGAAGATCTGAGACACTTTTTTAATTACGTACGCAAATTTTACTGGCTTTTATATTCTTTTTTTCATTGGATTTTTATTATAACCAAGTTTCTGGGACATTGTATATTGATCTTTTTTTTTCCTTGCGTACTTGAATCACACATTCAGTCACTCCTCTTGCTCTGCAATCAGAAAAGTGTCTTGGCTTCAAAAATGAGAAACTTCCAGCGCTCCCTGTCTTGTGCCACTCACCAGTGGCTGGCCGGCATCCAGCGGTATTCGACCTTCTGGTATCCGATCACAAGCCTGGCTCAAGGAAGGTTCCTTCAGCTAGATCTGGGCCCATGCGCTTGAATCAGTCATAGAAGATTTATTAACTAACCTATACATCGTATTTAGTTGCCTGCTCTACGCCCTTGACTTGCGAACTTGTAGTAAATGTAAATTGACAATTAATTTAACTTCTTTTTGACGTTCATAAGTGTACTTGTTTACCTATAGGAATAAAGATATTTTGAGTTTAAGTATATTATACATAAATAAATCTAGACGAAGTTAGTTAATGACTAGGCGGTTCATTGTCAACTGTCTTTTGTTTTAATTCCAGTTCGGCACCAATATATTCAACTATGCAAATTGTTCATATGGTGAAAGAAACCAGTATAACTTAGACCCAAAACCAACGGCCTGTGACACGTAGAAGGCTCATTCTACTTATGAGTATAGATTTTTAAATGTTATCTCAAAGAAACAGTTACATGTTGTTCGCATTAATACCTGTAGCTGAGTTTCGTCGTGAGACGTCGAGGCAGAATATGAAATTCCACCCGGATCACGTTAACGTCCGCGGTTCCCGAATCCTGGAAGCCCTCCGAACTTATTCGACTTCCAGAAAAGAGCGTCGCTCCATGGGTACTATATATTAAACTACTAGCACTGACTAGCACAGAATAAATAAGTAATAAACCATCATAATTCAGTAAGAAAATAGTATTTTATTAGTTTATAGTTAATATATTCTATAGATTTTATAACAAAGGATCAATGCGGCCACAAAACTGTCGCCACACAGCGCACGTGTAGCATACATAACAATATAAAACTTATATAAAATGCAGTTACCGCGAATTGTATTGTTGAAAATATTTCACACTGTTGTGTGGAATACTAATGTATGGGAAACTTTCATTATGATGTTTCTATTGAGAATTAAGAGCTAAGGAAAGTGCTACTGCAAAACTTACCTTTTGTGTTTATTGCTGGGACTATTAAAATGTTCCAGCCAGCATTGCGTTGTAGTGAACGCCCGTGGTCAGTTATTTAAGTTTATGTTACGAGACAATCATTGTACCTGATTGGTAGGTACTAACAAACTAGGACACTAACAAAACTCACTCATTGTAGATTTGATTTTATCTATGTGATGCTTGAATTAAAAACAATTAATATGTTATGGGTTATTACTATTAAATAAAACATATTAAGATATTTATAAAGGGTATAATATAGATAAACCACAATGAAATTGCTAGCACAATACAATATTAATTATACAATAAATCTTATAATTATCTTAGATTATTAAAAGTTAACTTAAAAGTAGTATTGTTAATTTAGTATTCTATAATTAGACACCTATTTTCAGGGCATTTCCCAAAGCCAAAAAAAATTCTGATAGCTTCACAATAAAATAAATAATTTAAATTTAATATCATAAGACACAATTTATGACTCAAAAGTGCATACACGGCAATCACCGTTCGTGTCCGTCGTTTTGTCCCTACCTTCATCCTAGTATAATGTATTTATCCTTCACTATAAAATTAATGTTTGACGCTAATAAAAAACACAATACAATATAAATGCCTCGATACAAAAAAAGCCACCTCTAACTTTTGCCTAATTTCGTTTTTATTCAATCAGAGCGAGTATTGTGGAGCCAAAAAATAATTGAATTAGAGCACATTATGTTGGCTGAGTGCTACTACTACTCGATTTTATTAAATATTCCATATTTTTCGAGTTATATAAATAAAAAGCTGTAATTTCATTTTTATTCCGAAAAACATTTCCGTCCGTCTCATCTCACGCACGCACACTTGGATTTGGTTTTTCAACACAGTATCTTCTCACCAAGGCAATTCGCACCCTAAGATCTATCAGTTACATGGATTATAGACATGGAAAGGTAATCTAAAATGTTTTAACTCGGCTGATAGTCACACTTTTTAATGGACTCAGTGCCTTGTTTCACTCAGACTGATATTTGTTTGTAGTTATGTACTTCATTATATAATTTTGTATAATGATGAAGTGTTTTGTAACTATTGTAGCGCAACTATTGTATAACCTTTCTTATTGAGAGAGTAAACCCAAACTTATATAATTCTACATAGCCTACAACTACAACTTACAACTGACAATTGTGTGCTTCTGTGCGTGTTTCTTCTTGTCAAGGATATATCTAAACGAGGTTAAACTCAGGACTTATTACTCAAATTATAACTTATTACTTACTTAAATCGATCGGTGATATTACAAAACTAGTTGTTAGATACATAAATCTATAACTAATTTATTAGACAACAAGCACCAATGTTTTGTTTAATATGAGAAACAATATGACATATACATATATCATTAAGAAATAAAATCGATATATTCAGTTGAATTTATTGACCCGGAAAAGCATTATTAATAGCAGAAATAGTTCACTGCGGTTCATTTGCGGTTTGAAAGTGTATTATTTTAATGAATTCCGTTACTTACATTGATAATTTAAAACATGGGTAAGTGTAATTAATTTAAATGTCAGAAGTGACCGGTTTTAAATATTTGTTTCATTTTTTTTATACACAATTTTAGTATAGTAGAACTATACTGTACATATTTAAATAAGGTTATTTTAATTAATATAATCGTAATAAATTTAATTACACTGTTCATCTATCTCGGTCTTTCAATTTAAGATTTGCAATAATATGTAGTTATGTGTCCAGCAAGGTAAGACGGTACTTCACTCCGGGCCACCGCTGGCAACTGTATAAAGCGTAAATTCGGTATCCAACATTGAGTACTGTTCTCACCTCTGTACTGGAGCTCCCTAGCACCAGCCCCTTCCACTTGACCGTATTCAACGAAGAGCGTTTCGAATCGTCGACGACCAATTCCTTTCCGAGCGGCTTGATCCCTTGGCGTTGCGAAGAGATGTGGGGTCACTCTGCTCATTTTACCGCTTACCATGGAGAGTGTTCAGCAGCTGAGTTTCATCATCGGACATCGAGGCGTGATACGAAATACCACCCCTATCACCTCGACGTCCGTCGTTCCTCACCTGAGCGTTTTTAAGGTAGTTTTTGCCGCGCACCACCACTACGTGAAACCAGCTGCCCCTTGAAGAATTCCCGAACCAATTTGACTTAGGGTCCTTCATGAAACGAGCGTCCTTATTCTTAAAAAGCCGGCAACGCACGAGCGTGCCCTCTGGAATTGAAAGAGTCCATGGGCGGCAGGATTCACTTAACATCAGATCCCATCACAACCCTTTTGTTTAATGATTTTAAGCTTACGCAGATCTGCGCCATAGTTGTCGAGCTTGACGCTGCGACAGTGGGTCTCCACTCAAAGCCATCTGCTATTCAGAGGGATAGCAAGACCCAACCAACGCCAAGGCATTCAACTCAAAGGACCTGGGCTTATTCTATATAGGTAACACAATTTACACTTATGAACGTCAAAAAATATATATGAAATGCTTCTAATTTTACATTTACTGCCAGTTCTCAAATCAAGGGCGTATAACGGAGGAGAAGAACTGGCAATAAACTCCCCGTTACCCTTTTTAATCGTTAAGTTTTTTGTTTTATTTTTATATCTGACAGAGCTCAATCAAGACCCAATCTTACTTCGTTTAAGGCCTCATTTAAATTTAATATATTTCTCCTCTTTAGATTTGACTTAATCGTTGTTGATTTTATTTATTGGTTTTGCCCAAAAGCTTGTCCTTAACTCTATGGAGCCTATTTAAATATAAACAGGATAACATTCATACTTTTTAGTAATAGAAAACCTCTAAATAGTCTCAAACTAAGATTTAAACGTTATTTGAATTAATTAAATTGAATTACGCGATAAGCTATCCTGTTAACAAATAATTTGAAAGGGAAAATTCCATCTAATAAATCTCATCGTTATTATAGATATTGTATGGGATCCAAAATTTTAACAAAAGTATTATTGAAATTTGTCTCAATATTTGCGTTTCGTCCGGGAAAATTCAATGTCCTTTGAAGATAATTTTGGATTTAACATGATTTGATTATCAAATTCAACAAATTCAGTTAGGGAAACTTCAATAGATTTCTCCAGTAGAATTAATTGTTACACGTGTTTTATTTAAACATTAAGTAAAAAGAACCAGTAGCGGTACATAGGTAGGCCTCATTTCTGTATCCGTTTCATGATCGTTATTTTCCTAAGAGGCGAGTAGATGATCTCTGTGGGTCCTTCTTTTCTTGAGGACTTCACGAAAAGAGCGCACCAATTCTTAAAAGGCCGGCGCTTGTGAGCCTTCTGGTAGTGCGAGTGTCCATGGGCGGCGGTATCACTTAACATCAGGTGATCCTCCTGCCCATCTGCCTCCTGTAACATATAAAAAGTGTAAAATGCGTAGGTAACCTTTGGTACACAGCCAAGATTTGAACCAGCGATGAGAATTGCATGCTCAAACCACAAGCCCACTAGCGTAAGGCATTATATGTAGAGCTCGGGGAACCGGTCGTAAACCAATTGACCTGTAACAAGTTCCAGCTCAGAAAAATGAACAAAAACCGATTTTAATATTATTATAAAACCTTTGACCGGATATCCGGAAATTTTATCTGAAACAACGTTATAAACCCAGGTCACCACTGAAACTGTTAATTCTATTTCACGAGTTAACCGAACAATTGAAACGAAACAAAACGCCAAAGAGTAGTTTGAAACGGAATTAAGTAACACGTATGTAGGGTGACCATATTCTGTTACTATTAAATGTCAATATTAAGCTATCTTAGTTACTATTTTTTTTTCACTATATAACCAATCGCACGATTAATGCTTAATGCATGTAAGATCGCGGGATTTTCTTTCACCCTCAGATATAAATATATTTTATTATTAAATTTATTTCTTTGTATTTATCATTATTACATTTACTAATCTTAATATAATTTGGAATATATGTGAATCTTCTTAATAATTTAGATAGTCTGATCATACTTTTAGGCCGATTCGATAGAATATTTTTTTATTTGGACCTGCCTGAACTTAGCTAAGGGAGTAGTGCGGAACTCTTTGTACTTACATCTATTGTGTTCAGATATTAACAGTAATAATTGATCATATTGAAAGTAATTGTTTTTATTATTTCTCCATATTAAATTACTGCATATCAAAATAAAAACACTGGGCGTGTTCTACACAAAAATGACATCATTACTAAAACATCAATGTGAAATTGTCTCGTATATACTCGTACTACATAACGACACAAACCCCCGGACACTATGGCATAGGAGTAAACAGAAAAAATAAATTAAAATACGTGGTAACCCTACACGCATAGAGATGAGTGTGATGTTTGAAGGTAGAAACAGAGCGAATAGGAATGAGAATATTCAATGCTCTATAAATTGTCTGAGGAAAACATTTGTGCTTATTTATGCGTAATAATGAAAGCACTGTTTTAGTTCAAAATTTGGCCATACATAAGTTGTGAATAAATAAATAATGATCATGTGTATTATTATTATACATAAATGCATTTTATATAATAAGGATAAGTTTACAATACAAAGAAGGAGTCTCTCAAGGTTTTGCCGATTTTCCTTTATAGCGCTGAATCCTGCACGAATCACATCTGAAAGGAGAAAAATAGATGCTCTGGAAAAGTGACGTTGGAGGCGGATGCTTAGGATTCTCTGGACAGCTAAGGGAACAATACCCACTAACCATACTAAGACCGTTACAGGTAAAAAATCGTCTTTCGACACTTTACGGGTTTGTAAATCCTGAGTTTAAATGGCCATGTAACACGCAGAGATCCAGAAAGTTTAGAAAGACTCATCGTGACTGCCAGGATGGATAGCACTAGACCTCAAGCTTCGATCCGCTACTTGCTGGACAGTTCAAGTAAAGGCCCTTACAGGTCCATACCATCACCCAGAAGCAGAGGCTTGCCGAAGATAGGAGAGTGGAGGAAGTTGTGCAGCGCCACTGACACGACCTGCAGAAATGAAGAATGTTATTAGAGAAGTATGCAATAGAATACGTGTAAACGTTTATTTTTAACGGCTTTTTGGTTTAACAATAACGTTTTAACATAGTATTGTCTTTGATTGACATTTATCAACAATTGTCAAGTTGCATTATCTGTATTTATTTCTCCGGAGTTGGTATCGACTAAAAGTTTTGGCAAAAATGGCTCAGGGTGTCCTCTATTTTCGCGGATTGTTTTTCTTTTTAAGATTTTAATTTGGATATTATTGTAAATTTATAATAATACATAACTTTAATCCGGTAAAAAGTTTTTTCTTTAAATAACGTTTTAACACATCACAGTAGTAGGTTGATTGCCTATAAATACCCTATAGGTACTGGACTAGAACGCAATATTTGAATATCGCTTAGACTCTCGTATATGCAAAGCTTAAAACCTATTTCCATCAATGGCTATTGTAGCCGGCACTTCCTGTATCGCTCCGTGAAATACCTTCGACAGCTGTTCTCGACGTTACACAATTGTGAATTGGCTTTGACGTATCACGCTTGAACTATTTAGGTTTTAGAAATTACTGAGGAATTCGTCGTAAGGGATTTTGCCGCCTCTTGTATTTGTTTTCAGTCAGCCATGAATTTCGTTGTTTCTTCATCTTTTATGATAGTTCAAAGACAATAAAACCTTCATTTGTTACAACACACATTTTAAATCAAATTTATATTAGTGGAATATCAGCATTTTTTTATTAGATTTACGTTTACTAATTACTTCATTGCTTGTGGCGGCGTCGATGCGTCGCGTTGTCTCTCTCCCTAAAATATGGCGAGGGGGCCGATGGCTGACCATGCATCAAACTCGTGACCGGGTGCTACTTGTGGTGACTGGTCGGACTTGAATTCATGTATGCGGTGATGTTAGTAATTTCAACTGTATTTGCGTGTTGTTCTCACGATGCGTGCTCCTATTTCACCATGCCTCCTGCTGATAGAGGACACATTTTTGTTTTTTTAATTTATTTTATTATTATTTATTTACTATTCATTACTTAGGATGTCACGTGAAATACGGTGTAATGGTTGCAGCTCCTTACAAACATTGTATAAAACAAAAAATTGGCGATTAAACTGAGTGGCGGAGAATTTATTGCCAGTTCTTCTCGTCCGTTCTACGCTCTATCTTAGAAGGTGAACGTACTTGCGAATTAATATCTCCTGGCCATGTGACTGTCCATGGGAGGCGATATCACTTAATATAATGTGAGCTCAGAAATTTGCAGAAAGGGCATAGTAATTGTAATAGTAAGCGACTGCCTGACTTTTTATATTACCTTATTCCAAGATTGCAAAACTACTTATATCGATATAAATACCTCGGAATTCGTAATCATTAAAGTTAAGTTGTACCCTTACTGAGTGTATTTATCTAAGTTAGTATTATAACAGCGACATAAAGCAGTGATGAGACGTAAAATATATATAAATTGGATCAAAAGAATTCACTAACCCTATTTAGAGTAACACAGAAATACTCTTACGAAATATGTAACCGAGAAACACGAAATTTTCTTTGTGGCAAAATAAAGAACTGTGGCTTTGATGTTATTGATGTGAGTGTTTTGTGTTTTATGTCATGATATTAATTTTAGTCAATCAAATCGGGTCCTCACAACTTTATATATTTATTATTAAAACGGGCTGTAATAGCGGCCCTATACCAATAATTGTAATTCACCACATCGAGTTCAGAATATAGTGAATATTCAAGGTTCAAAGGCTTTGTGGTTGACGACTTAACAGACTTTTATGCAAAGCAATCGTTTAGATTAATAAAAAAAATATCCGGAAGAATGTGAATCCACGATAACACATTTTGTGATAGTGATTTAATAGCATCTCTAATTGACGCGCGATAATCGATATCGTATATATACAGCGTCATATGAGCTTTAGCCTCCGCAAGGTTCTGCTTCCTGCGTCCAATTCCGAATAAATTTTATTTAGATATCCTTTAAAACTACTTCCAACCCAACCTTGGCAACTCCATTCACGTGAAATTATATGTTCTTTAATCTCTAGAGTTTAATTCTGTTTAATCCCTTGAGTTTTGTCATCCTCAAAAAGCAAAAAATATAAAATTACAGAAAAAAATATTAATTATAATCAACATTTTAGTAAGAATAAGGAATCTTTACAAAAACTAAATAAACTGCTTCATTATTTTATACTTGTCGAATTATGATTTCGTTTTTATTAAAAATTTATTAATCGACTCAGAGGAGTGTTGTCTTAGTGGCTTCAGCATGCGACTCTCATCCCTGAGGTGGTAGATTCGATCCCCGGCTGTGCGCTTTTAACATTAGCTCGAATGGTGAAGAAAAACATGGAGAGGAGACCGGCTTGCCAGACCCCTAAAGTTAATGGCGTGATCACCTACTTGCTAATCAGATTGGCAAATGAACATGAAACAGATACATAAATCTGAGTCCCAGACTTAAAAAGGTTGTAATACTGTGATATATTTTTATTCATGGACTCGTCGAGTCTTGCTGATTATTAAGGATTGCTTATTTGACGAAGTTTATGTAAATATAAATATATAGTCAAAAATGTTAACAATATTTGTGCTTTACTGTCGATTCAATAAGTACGATGTCTTGGATTCTATTTATCTAAGCGCTTAAGTATTTCTTAACCCTCTTTGGAGTTTGTTTTTCCATGCAGCACCCACAAGCAATAAACCAAACTCAAATAAAATTAACTCGTTCAGCCCAAAATGCGCTTAACATTTTATTATTCGCTCACAAAGATCGCGATTCAGCCGCTTTATTGTGGCAATAAATTATAACGTATCACGGTTTTATGTCTCTCTTAACGCGTTAAGACAATGTCCCGAATATAGTAGGGTTGTCAATTTTGAAAATATTCATAATATACAAAAGGCCAGATTACTTAGACATAGACATAATATTTATTTCCAACAAAACACACGCAACATAACAATAATAAAAAAAATACAAAGAAGTATGAAAAATAACAAATTCTTTTTCTTTTAAAGAACAAGGTACGTGTTATGGCTGTAATTGGGCCTGGCTCAGCATTATGCTGAGGAGCAGACTGTTTCACAGCACTGCTACTTGTTTGATTAATTTAAGTACAAGCTCGTTAATATAATCAAAATGATAATATTAATTCATTTTTATAATGTATGTATTTGTGAAAGTTTAAAGTATATTTTCGTTAGATTTTTGTATATTTTATTTAAAAAAATATACAGTAGTATGTATATTGTATACTAATATACTAATACATAGTTTACTACATTTAGAGTTGGTTAATTCACCAACTCTAAATGTAGTAAACTATAATTTATTGAATGTATTAAACGATTAGTCTTTTTTTGAAGGCAAACATTACATTTCCAATCTATAGGTATACTTTAAGTTTGAAGTCGGTTTAATAAAAATAAAAATAGAAAATCGGTAAAATTATTTTCTGGTAACCCTTGCTATAAGAATTATCGCACTCTTGTCTTGCTCAAGTTGGGCAGTAAAAGTGTGTGATGATGTTTACATGAGGAAGTAGTTCATTGTTATGTCATACTTCCTAGATAAAATGTATACTAAAGAAAACAGTGAATATATTATGAATATGAGTTTAACATTCTCCGTTTTGGTTGGCCCCTATAGCGTAACAAATGATTTAAATAGAAACAATACGACTTACTTAAGAATGATTCTGACTTTAGATCTGTTATGGCAAGACGCATTTACATTCAATGAAAATAAAATAATAATTTTATTTAAAATACACCGAAGCCAGTACAGTATTATAATGATAAGTAGGAACTTTTTTAAATATTTTAATTTGCGAAATTTTACGACATTTTGATCTACCAGTGTAGCAGTGAAAAACGTGAATTAGATTTTTGAATTGTATAAGGTTCTATAAAACTGTACCTACTGACATTTAGATTTTTGAAAATTTTATATAGCATATTGGTGTAAGAAATGATATATTTTAGAATTTTTATGAGGTCTAGTTTATAAGTTTATATGCTACATAACAAAAATTTCACCTCTTTACAACGTTATATGCGTTGTAATAAACATAGAATGGCGACGTATTGATGGCACAAATCCTTTTCGAAGACAAACGATCTCTATGAAATAATAAATGTCGCTTTTATTGCCATTTCGGCAAGTTCACATCTAATGGACGGTAATGTGTATAATGGCCGAATAATTGGTGATTTAGATAAATTTTATTCGTACGTATTTGTTATACCCTTATATAAGTCAGTAAGTTTGACCTGTATATTTGTGATATTGTTCCTTCATCCCCTTTCAAACAACGCTCATCTAAAAGCACGCTGGAGCACCCACTCCTTGTCGACATCCCCAGGTGTCGCACTCCACGATTTGGTTCGTCGTTCCTTTGAAAAAAAAGAGAGTGGTACTCCTTGCCCCCTT
This sequence comes from Pieris melete, assembly GCA_963693345.1. Lineage (NCBI taxonomy): Eukaryota > Metazoa > Arthropoda > Insecta > Lepidoptera > Pieridae > Pieris > Pieris melete. Next base: position 148,316 of record CAVNZK010000032.1, on the reverse strand, counting down.
CTGTCTTCTGTATCTGTTCCGTGAACATTCCTAATAGGCAAGTAGGTGATCGCACACACCTGTGCGTGACACACACCGTCGACTTTTCCAGTTTCCTCACGATACACCCTTCACAGTATTAGGGTGTGTTAAATGCGGACATACTAAATCCATTGGTACACAACCTACAACCCCAGGGAAAAGATCGCACCAATTGAGCCAACGCTGCTCATGCCTATTAAATACTAAGAGATATCTGTTTGCACAATCATGGTTCTTACAAAAATTTGCATCAATTACTAACAGTTATATCAACAGCGTTCATGTCCCTTGCCAATTGAATGCATCCGTCACAGATGACGTCACAAAACGAGCACGGCCAATAACGACACGGTTCATTGACCCCAGTCCTTTGTCCATCGGTACTGCGACAATTGTATTTGCGCTTCTATAAGTTTCAGTGACGGATTTTGTAGTGTTCTGAATTTTAGAAATATAAGTGTATTAATGCCATTATGAGCTATTGCTTTAAACAAAGTATTTGCTTTGTTTTAACTATTTCGTTTCTGTCAAATAGTGAATACAATAGAGATAAAACTACTATGTCTACAATTTGACGAATTGACCTCCTTTCAGAATAGATTAATAACTAATGAGTAATTAATGGTATATTTTTATTATATACAGTACTTAATATTTGGGGAACATAGCCCGAAACGAAAAAAATTTAAACAAATTTAAAAAGTTTGGTTCCTGTGGCAGTGTTTAACGCTGGCAGCATTTCCTCGCTGTATTGCGATACTTATTCGTTGAGCGAGGAAAGCACCAGCTCTGGGGTCACCGGTACTATCTACCAGGCACCAACTTCAGTCTTTAATTAGCGCCTGTGCACTTCAACCCCACGGCCCAAGAGTCTACTCCAAAGGGAAAGTTTTGTTTTCAATTGTTAAGGAAATTAAATGTAAAAGGTATATATATATATATATATAAGATTTTTTACTGCGGATTTTTTGACGTGATAACGTCTTTAAAATCGTTTTAGTCGGGTGAAATGTTCAGAAACTTGTGTCACACCAAAACCTCACGAGCGCGATCGCAGGTATAACGAGAGAGAGACGGACTGATCTCCCGTCTCTCTCACTCTAGCGGCATACAAACGAATGGAGATTTGTATGAATGTATGTATGAAGAAAAATGTATATCATAGTCGAATAAGTAAACTTGTCATTTTACTCCCGAAATTTATCATCAAAAGTGTGAATAAAACGATAGATGTAATTTAAAATTTGAAAAAATTGTTATCTTCATTAATTCCTTACTTCCCAAAAACTTATATCACCAATAAGACGTTATCACGTAAACATCTCGATCGTAAACCTACTTTACAAACAACCAATATTTTTGAAATAAACCACTAATTGTTTCTTTGAAATACAAAGAAACGACATTTAAATTTCACTAATTTCGCCTCCTCAATTATATCCTTATGTTAAGATTTTTTTATTTTTTTTTTATTGATAAAGTTTGCCAATACTCGGCACACTGATACATTGGTAAAAACAAACACAAAATACAATTTTTATATGTGACAAGCACTTAAAGGCAAACATGACATATATGTAGAGATCATACAAATAGCAATCAAAACAATTATTAAACAAAACAAACATTACACAAAAAGCAATTACTAATCAAAAAATTAAAATTAAACAAAAAATCGATTTAATAACAATAAAATGCACTAATAATCTGAACGTTATTCGTCATTCCATCGCGCGTCACTCCGAAGCTTCGCCTACCAACTTCCACAGACAACTTATAAAAACGCGATGCGCCAAATTCAAATTAATGAAATGTAATTTCATTACATACTAGCTGGCCTGGCGAACATCATACCGCCTAACAGTCGATTCTTTATTTATTTTAAATACTTATTCTGCTATTCGGGACACCGGACTAGCTAAGATAAAAAAAAGAAAGTTGATAAGACAACAAATACATTATCTCAAAAATCTAAATTTACCTTCCCGGAACCCCTCCACTAACACTTGAACTTTATGATATGGTATTAAATTTCAAATTGACTTTTAAGAATTATTGCGAATATTATGTATGGGAATATAGAAAAGTGTTGTTTTTAGACTTTTTCACTCAATTTTTTTAATTTTTCTCTCCGTAAGAACCATTCTCGTACTTCAAAGAATATTATAAAAAAAGAATAGGCGAAATCGGTCAAGCCGTTTTCATGTTATGTCGTGACAACGGAAAAGGGGTTTCATTTTTATAATATAGATATACAAGTATATTAATCGAATTGTAAACCTTTAAAAAACCTTTTGTAAATGTTTAGTTAAAATCGCTATAAGGTATTAAAATTAAATTCTAAATAGAACATGCATTTGGTGACGCTAAAGTTTCCTAAGCCCGTTTTCACACGATACATCCTCTATTTAATGAAAATAAAGTTTAAACTTTAAGCTCGTACAGTTAGGAGTTACCGCAGCTCAATGCTTTGAAATTTTATCTCAGCTTGTAGCAACTTTTAATATGCTAGTTATATTGTTAGTACACGGTAATCTCTTAGAGACTGGAGCTTGCAGTAAATTAGGAACGTATAATGACCGAGATTGAAAATGTCCCTTTAAACTTTTATTTATATTTATAATAAGGTTTTATATTTGCTTACTATCTTTTCTAGATGTTCCTGTTTACCCATATTTGGCAAAGGTCTTTTCCAACTGGCGGCTTTGTTTTTGGCAACTATATTTTTATTCATTTTAGTAAAACAGAATTATCATGATCATGTCTCCTTAATGACAAACTTTTGCTTTTATTAGATAAAAAAATTGATAAATCAGTGGCGCTACAACCTTTTTAGTTCTGAGCAATCTAATAGGCAAGTATGTGATCAGCCTCCTGTGCCTAAAACACGCCGTCGACTTTTTGGGTCTAACGCAAGCCGGTCTCCTCAGGACGTTTTCTAACACTGTTAAAGCGAATGCTAAATGCACACACAGATAGAAAGTCTATTGGTGCATTGCCGGCAATCGAACCTACGACCTCAGGGATGAGAGTCACTCGCTGAAGCCACTAGGCCAACACTGCTATTATTAGATACAAAATAATTATCTAATAGCCCTTTCTCGGTCGGGTTAGTTTCTTTATGTATCTCTCTATAGTATCTTTATCTCAGATTGTATTGTGATACAAACTGAGGATTTGAACGCGTATGCATCACAATTTCTCATAAGTATATCTTTAAAACATAAGATTACAAATTTACCAGTGAACATAATATGTATATTTATGTAGAAAAACCTTACTTCATAATAATACAAAATAATTTTAAATCGAAACGCCAATTAGAAGGTTTACAGACATCAATAATATGAGAGAGTGAAGGCATGTATGGTGTGGGTGGGTATTTGTGTGTAAAATCGGCTTGATTTAGTGACATTAAATGTCTCATTGTATCTATATACATACTAAATAGTTAAATTCGTCTTCTTTCATAAAAAAAATACAGTTATTTAAAATAATTACTGGTTCAAATTACTTCGGTTTTGATTACGGAACGAATTTGAAATATCTTGGTCCACATTTGTAACTCAAATATAACATGAAAATAATAATTTTAATATTTCTTAGATTAGGTTATTAAACCTAAAGCTTATTTTAGGAACAGTAAACTAATAACCCAGTATACATTCTTGAACAAATATTTATTTTATTTATTCACATAATTAAATGAAAAGCGACAGCTGGCCCCCATGTCACGAGCGATCTCTTCCAGGCAACCAAAGTGCGAAAAAAATATTAAATTAGTAAGCAAGAAGTGCCAAAATACATAAGATATATAGTTAATAAAACAAAGCAATTAAAACATATGTACATAGTGATGAGGACAATATTAAAAAAAAGACACATGAAAAAGAAAAAGTGAACATGAATCACGATAAATTTAGATCAGTTAGTACGAATGTTAGGGATACGATGTGGACAGGTAATGTTTGTACAGTAGAGATTTAAAGGAAATATTGCAGTTGTGTTGTTAAAGAACATAATAGTCAGGAAATAGTTTACCAGTACTTACCATACAAGTACGACAAAAAAAAACTTAGAGCTCACAAAAGCTTCAAGGCTTTGTTTGCTATCGGTGAATGTTGCAGTAATTGCAGGCATCGTTTTAAACACGTCACAATAGACTTAAACACCTTTTAGGAAAATGGGACGCATGTTTTGTGTTAAATTATGATTAAAAACTAGATGTATTCGTCAGAAGACTATAATATAATATAATAAATATTTAAACTATTGTGATTGTCGCGACTAGCAGATGAAATGGACAATATATTGTTTACGACCGCAAATATGGTATAATCATGAACATTTCTTCTCCTAGAGAAGAAATCATCAATGTGCATAACAATTTTTATCTCCAGCGCGCGGAAAAGTTCAACCACTCTTATATGGAAATTGTATTCGTTTTTACAACAAACTCCCAAGTGAAGTTAGAGAATTATCACTAAATTAATTCAAAGCCCTTGTTAAACGTAAATTAATCAATAAAACTTTTTAAAAATTTGACGAATACTTATGATCCTAATCCTTGGGATTGATTTGCTCCAGTTCAAACAATTTGTATGACTCAAAACTTAGCGATTAAAAAGAGTGGCGGTAAGTTTCTTGCCTTTTCTTCTTGACCGCTCTACGCCCTTGACTTGGTACTGGTAGTAAATGTAAATTTACAATTAATTTAACTTCTTTTTTGACGTTCATAAGTGTACATGTTTATCTATATGAATAAAGATATTTTGAGTTTGAGTATAACGTCGAAATATTCAGCTTTGGTTGATAGAGTTAAATTATACTGTATTTTATGGTTATTATACACATTATATATTGCATAGCATACACAGTATATATTGGTACGACTTGTCTGCTACAATTCCAAACACATTCCTCGAATCGCTGTCAATATTGCATTTAGAACATACACGAGTACATTTCGTCGTGACATTTGAATCTAATTTATATATTTTGTGTAAATTGAGTTGTATCTCGTGGCTTTCCAATGGAACTTGCTATGTTACTTCCTCCAGTGACATTCATGCGCGCTTATTGAATATACTTTTGATCAGGTCTTTCTACATAGGACCTGAATCACGAAGAGCTCTTCACTGTCCCAATGGTATTAGCAATTTAAGCGTGCCAATTTGTCTTAAAAGGACGATAGGAGTTACATATATAAGTATTATTTTCATGTCATTTGCATAAGTTAAAAAGCTTCATAATAAGAAATTATATTTGATCAAATTTATCAGTCATTAAAATACAAACTAGTTTATACACCAGCACTGGTGTCCATGGGCGATCACTACCCTTTATGGGCGTCCCGTAGGCTCGTTTGCCTATGCATTATATAATCTAATATATAAAATTCTCGTGTCACAAAGTTCGTTCCCATACTCCTCCGAAACGGCTAACCGATTCTTATGAAATTTTTTATGCATATTCAGTAAGTCTGAGAATCGGCTATAATCTATCTTTCAAACTCCTAAATGTTAAGGGTACACCCCTAAATTTTGATTTCTATTTTTTAGATATTTTGTTTGTTTTATTTTGTTACGATACAGCATACAAAAATACAACCCTTAATTTTCTCCCCTCTATAATTAACCCCTATTATTTATTTGTTAATTAAAATCTTATGACTTGTACTCTGAGGTTTATATAGATAAAAATTCACAGAAAAACCTAAAAAGTTTTCATTCCGGAAAACGGACCAGTCTCTAGGGTAGCATAGCAAAATGTTCCATGTTGGTATGTACTAAAAAGGTAGGCTAAGTAAAATCACATTAAGGAGAGACGAATGTCGCGGGAGCAGCTTGTATATACTTATATATAGCACGTGAACTACGCAATTTTTATTTCTAATAACAGTATTATTAGAAGTAATTAAGAGGTAAATAAATTGAATATAAAAAAATGTAATTGTAATTAAATTTTAATTTTCCCTACTTCATTATTACACTTTTTTCGCTAAGCTAAAATCCTGCTAAATCTTTATCCTTAATCACTTAACCAAGTATTAATCGACACCGAAAATATTGAAATTTTAATACAAAGAGAGTAGGAGTAATTTTATACTTAATACAACAGCGTAAGGTCGAAATTTAATGTTTTAAATTTTGAAATAAATTCCCTCTTATTATTTTCAGACAAATTTTTCTTTTCATAGATTGGCGTAGAATAAGAATATTTTAGGTTTTCATATACGTTTTTTGTTACTTATTCAACTAAATATTATTTCCAGAAAACATTTTTAACTTAACTTAGTTATGTCTAGGCTATTTCGTTTATAAATGCGGGACAAATTTGTAAACCTGACTTATCAATATACTTTAATAGGACAACGGGCGTTTGGTTTATTATTCAAATTTAGCTAGATTTTTCGATTCACGCATCGAATATAATCATAACCTTCTTGCCTTTTATAATAGCCAAACATATGCAAACAAATTACTGCTAAATATGTACCCCAAGATGTAAATAAAAATACCAATAAAATTCCTTATATCGCGTATGCAGTAATATCTACAAAACAAATCCATTTTTAAAGTGTTATCTGATATGATCTAACCTAATTTTGGACCCATATATTTATACTAATACTTATGCCTACAGTATTGCTATATAAAATAAATATATTTGAAATTTACTACTAATGATGTGCGCGTAGGTAGATCACAAGATATAAATGGTATGGATTCATATTACATATAAAGAACGCCTCGAGTATAGTATATATATACGTATATATCTCTACAAAGACAGGTTAAAGTCGCGCCTGCTGCTTGATCATGATCAGGCTAAAAAAGCAATGTTTTACAAAAAGATCGTGCATTAACCTTTTCACACATATTGTGGGTAAAAAAAAATACATCTATAGTTATACATTTGAATTCCTGTTAGCCTAAAAATATATTGTAAAATTTGTTTTACACTAGAGCAGTGTTGGCTCTCATTCCTGAGGTCGTAGGTTCGATTCCCGGCTGTTCACCAATGGACTTTCTTTCTATGTGCGCATATGACACTCGCTCGTACGGTGAAAGAAAACATCGGGAGGAAACCGGCTTGCCTTAGACCCAAAAAGTCGACGCCGTGTTTTAGGCACAGAAGCTGATCACCTACTTGCCTAGTAGGTTGACATATGATCATGAAACATACAGAAATCTGAGGCCCAGATACAGAGACCAAAAAGGCTGTAGCGCCACTGATTGTTTTATTTCTGATACATTAGGACTCTATAATTTCCAAAAATTATTTCAATCATGACTTAAAATTATTAAAAATTTGGGCTTTAGTACCATGGGTTCTCAAAGTTCATACGATATGCTACGAAGTTATAGAAAGGTGGCGGTTCATGGAAAACCTTTGTAAGGATTCTACATTTATTAAACAAAGCTGTTACTTACGTAACATAAATTTATTCTTATTGGGGTAATAGATATAAATACGTTCTCTTCAGAGATCTCGTTATACTGTAGATACTCCACAGAGATCTTGAGATACAAACAGATGCGGTGCTTTCACGGATTTGTCGAGTGCTATTTATTGAAAGGAAATGAATCAACGAGCAATTGATAGAGCTAAAGATGTTCTCGTTATATTTTCTTCAAAGATTTGTAATTTTAAGTGCACAAGGCTTCTGAAACACACACAATCCAGTGACAAGCATAAAAATATGACATATAAACCAAACAAAATTCCATTGATTTCCAACACCCTTCTTTCGCTTTTTATGTATGTATGTATGTAACCGACTCCTTCGGACTCGATTTTGACCCACTTTTAACGGACAGATTTAATTCAAACTTTGCGCACATGTCAAAGATCGATGACAATGCAATAATCCGAAAAAAATAATAATAATAAGTGTTGCTCGATAGACGAAAATATGGCACAGAGCGCGCCACGCTTTTTCACAATAATACCAGTATTTTTTGTTCATTACCATTTTCAGCCTAAATTAGGAATTATTTAGATTATTCTTAATTAATATTTATTAAAATTTATTTTCTGTTTTTTAGTTTAGTTTTCTATATAAAGCGTGTGTTCTAGTTTTTTTATACTATTATTTATTATTTAATTATTTAATACCTGCAGCTGAGTTTCATCTTCGGACGTCGAGGCAGAATACGAAATTCCACCCGTATCACCTCGACGTCCGTTGTTCCATAACAGCGTTTTTAAGACAGCTGCCTACTGAAGCATTTCCAAACTAATTTCAATTATGGTCGTTCAAGAAAAGAGCGTACAAATTCTTAAAAGGCCGGCATCGTGCGAGCCCTGGTGTGACTATGGGCGGCAGTATCACTTATTATCAGATGTGCCTCCTGACAGTTTGCCCCTTTAAAAACAAATCCTTATAATAGTAATTGCAGATTATTTACCCATATTAATATATCCATTTTTCATCTTAATATATATTACGCGTCATACTTTGTTTAATATCCTAATGGCTTGAAATATAATGCAGGACAACGTCTGTGAGGTCTGCTAGTTAGAAATAATTTAATATACCAACCACCAGTAGTTCTGACGTCTTGTACTAATTCAAAATAATAATCCAGTGGCGCTACAACCCTAATTGGAACTTGGCCTAAACTGCGTCCGTTTTCTAGATTGTTTTTATTTTATAGACAAATAGGTGATCAGCCTTCTTTGTCTAATACATGTCACCGATCTTTTATTTGAAATGGTTTTCTCAGGATTTTTGACTTCACTGTAAGATCAAGTGGTAGTTGGACGTAGAAAGATAATTCTACTAGCGCACAGCTGGGATTCGAACGCATGATCTCAAGGATGAGGTTCGCACACTTAAGCCACTAGGTCAATAAATTTCTGTATATATAAAATCAAAATCAAAAACACTTTATTCATTTAGGTAATACAACGTACACTTATGAATGTCAAACAGAATTTTTATGCTTTTAATTTTACATTTACTGCGAGTTCTCAAATCAAGGGCGTTGAAGGGAAGAGAAGAACTGGCGATAAACTCTCCGCCACTCTTTTTAAGTAAGTTTTTTGTTTTACACAATGTTTGTAAGGAGCTGCATCTAGACCATGTTCCACTTGACATCTTAAGTAATTAATAATAATAAAATAAAAACAAAGATTTGTCCTCTATCAGCAGTAGGCATGGTGAAAAAGGAGCACGCACTTACGTGGGAAAAACAGGCAAATACATACTCGAAATAACTAATATATACGAGACAGTTATACCCTTTTTTCTAAGTAAAATATTCCGTCTAATGCACTTGAAATCAACGGGATAGATCTGATAGATTGCGTCAATCAGTCGTCGAAACGAGGCGAAATAATAATATCCAGTGACGTCACAGGCTATCTCAGACGACGGATTGGGGTAATTTGTCTGTCTGTATCTACTGACCTGCTTTACTTTTTATGTGATTTGCAGATATTCCATTTGAGTAGTCTTTGGATGATTTTAAAAGATACTTTATTCGAGAGTTTCAACATTTTTAGCCCGTGACAAATTCTTGAACTATTTGTTGTATGTTTAATATACACACAAAATCACCTAAATATGGAGCGTTTCTATCGATATGTTCCTCAATAATTTAACTGTTTTTAATTATATTTTAATATTTGACTTGTCTGATTGCGCTTTTTGGAATGCATTCAATTTTTTTCTGCAAAAACGGAACAATTATTAAGTAATTATATCCTGTAAATATTTCTAGTAATTAAATATATTACTATCAGAGAGCGCGTAAAGTCAGGTAATAACAATATACAACGTTTTAGAATTTAATTATTCAGAAAATGACAAAAAGTAAGCTTTTCATTTCTGTCTCTATGCAATACATTCATATTTCAGAATAGAGAAAAGGAAAATTTCAACCGTATTCAAAATCCAAAAATGAAGTTGATACTTGCATAATCCTTAAATATAAAGAAGAAGCTTTATATTTTTGTTTATGCCTTTACCGTATATGTGATCCTTGACGAGCAAGGGCAAAATTAGAACTAATAAATAATAAAGTTAATTGAAATACCTATGATAAGAATAATAATTATAATTAAATTATGATGAGTATTATAGTCTGAGCTATATTTGAAAATAGTAAATTCAGAAATTAAAGGCTTTTTATTTTGTTTTGTGTGTGAAATTCTTAGGTAATTTGTTTGCCGAAACCTATTTTGATTTTGTTCTTTTAAATACCATTTCAGTGTTAAAAGCTTCATACCCTGATATATTTTTAATGTTTGCCCCGAGGAGAACCTGTTAGACCTTTTAGATTTTTTCAGGACACAGGATACACACGTTAAAATAAAACATCAAAGTACGTAAAAAATATCTTTACCGAAAGATGCCTCGTGGCTACATTTACATACCCTATTAGGATTGGTCAATCCAAATAAATAAGTAATTTTTCCCAAAAATTGTTTTAATTTTATCATTATAGTAGTGTATTATGTTAATACTCGGAACAAACCCAGGCTGCAATTTCCCCGTACTAGACTTTCTAAAGTATCTTTTTTGAGAAAAGGGATACTCTTCTTTAATAAAATCCCAGAGGCTCTTTTATGTATGCCTTTTACTAAATTTAAGAAATGTATTAAAGAAAAGCTGTGTAAAAAGGCTTACTATAAAGTTAACGATTATCTAGTTGATAAAAGGGTCTGGGACTAGTGCTAGACAGGCTACTTCTAATTAATTTGCAATATTTGTTTTAAAATAAGTGTTGTTGGATGATTTGCTATTTTTAAAAGAGTACCGAGAGTTTTTTACGCCGGCTTTTTCTATCGGTCTACACCCTCTGTCTTTGCCGATGAGTAGGGATGCCTACAAATTCAAATTTAATGACGTGGAATAAGTGATACATGTATCTTATTCACTTCTTCATAACCGGACCTCACACCAAATTGTTATACTTTAATTAACTCAACTAACATGTTTTGTTGATATATCACACAAGATGTCAATGTCATAAAACCACAGAGTCACGCGTTTATTGCCGGGTCAGCATTAGAACAATCCAAATCCAACTCTAAACTTTATGCCACTAGCATAAGACCTATATCATCTCCATAATTGACACTGCATAACCACTCGATATTCAACTTTATTGCACTGAAATAAAGGCGTTATGCATATATTCAGACTCAATTTCCATGTAAATCATGGAAGTCGAGTCGAATCCAACCGCAGTGGTTTCGTCGAAGTTCGTAAATTGATTATGCATAATGTTATATAGTCTACTGTCCATTGATCCATAGATGTAAATTAATCAAGCTTTTTATAATTTTGACGATTATTCAAATCATCCCAATCCTTGGGATTGGTTTGCTCCAGTTCAAACAATTTGTATGACTCAAAAATTGGAGATTAAAAGAGTGGCGGAGAGTTTCTTGCCAGTTCTTCTACCCCGCCTTGAACTTGACGAACTGGTAGTAAATCGTCATAGTCGTAGAATCGTGACGGATCTGTCAAATAGTAAACTTTACAGGGCAGCCATTTCTAAATAATAATCATGTTAGTTTTTTTGTCATAACTTTTTTAATTCATATTATTTTACTATGAAAATTGTCATACAAGCAAACAAAATAAACATAATAACATTAAATTACATTTGTCACCGAGTATATGTTATTAATTTGAAATTTAAAACACATGGAATTTTTTATAATGTAGCCGTAATATTTTGTCAATGTAGTATCCCAAATATGATAAAAAGTGGAATTCGGAAATATTGATTTTTTTCAAACCCGACATTGTTCTACGATCGTGACGAAATGTAATTTAGAATCAATTAAACGTCTTTTATGTTAAGTGTACTTGGTTACCTATATGAATAAAGTTATTTGACTTTGAGTTTATAGTTAGTACAAGAATTACCTGTATTTTTTTAAACTTATTAAACGCGTCCTTTTTAAATTAATTATAAAACTTGACTTTTCTTCAGTACAGAAGTTGAGACAGCATAAGGCTGACTAGTATATAACAATTTGTTATTTATGACGATATCACGATTAATTTAATTTGCACAACTCAGGTCCCAAAGTTTGCCTCATATATCTGAAAATGTTCTGTGATTTTTTTGATTTCAGCCTGACGTACATGCCGTCAATTTTTTGAATCTAAGGCATGCCAGTTTCCTCACGATTTTTTTCTTTACTGTACGAACGAGTCTTAAATGCTAGAATAGAAAAAAGTCTATTGTTCCACAGCTGGGGCTCCACAGCATACGGCTAGAATCACTGCGACGACGTAATATCCTAAAGCGTGCTATCAAAGTTATTGCAACCGTAGGATATACACAAAAGGCCTGTAGGAGGCCCCGACACGTCTTAACGGATCGGGATGTGCCACCGTAGCCAACGACAGATTAAAAGCCTCCCGTGCGGCAAAGCAAATTCTACTATATATATACATACTATACTAGGGTATAATACCACCTTCACCGCGAAAGACGTGGTCCCTTACTTCCTACTTCAGTATAATAGTGAGCTTCCGTCCTGCCCTTGAGGCGATCGACCACCCCGCGACGGTCCAAGCGGGAGTCCGTGTCTCACAGGAGACTCCCTTGCTAGTCGTTGCACTGAATTGTTCTTTAGATTGTAGGAACTATTGACCATCCTTTCTCCACACATCTAGCTTTAAAGCATAACAAATTAAGCAGCATGTTGTTAACAATACACCTGTTTATTAGTTACGTACAAATGTATGTAGTTTTAAGTAACGTGAAAAGAAAATTGAACTATTAATTAATTCATAATATTATCACACATAGCATAATCTTGTAAGCCAGCGCTGTATACCAAGCATATTACTTAAGACTGAGGGCTCTTCAAAGGTAGACGCTTGCAAACAGTGGCTTGATCAAACATCTATAGAGCCTTTGATAACACTAATATGTAATGGACCTCCTATGTAAAAGCAAAGTCAAGTTATGTACAACAAGAACCTCTGTTTTTAAAATGCATGCGAATAGCAATGCTGATAAATGTTTTTTGATAGTTGTTGTGTAAACATATTTTTAATTATTACAGGTTTCGATAACAAGAGAATAACAAAAAGTACAGACAAGAAAACTTACCGCCCCACAGTACCGAAGCATAAATCTTAACCAATACTATGGGTAATCAAACTCATGACAATCAGTTATTTAAACACATCGATAATACATGAAATTGCTGAGTTTCATCATCGAGGCGGAATACGAAATGCCATCCGGAACCAGCTGCCCACAGTATTTCCGAACCAATTCGACTTAGGGTCTTTCAAGAAAAGAGCGTACCAATTCTCAAAAGGCCTATGGAATTGAGAGTGTCCATGGGCGGCGGTATCACTTAACATCAGGTGAGCCTACTGCCCGTTTGACCCCTGTTCTATAAAACAATTGATTGATTTAAAAGCGGGGTAATACAATTATTATAATTGCTACTACGAGATATATAATAATGATAAGAGCCTTTTATTTATTTCATATACTAGGTACATTGAATTACTTTTATTTATCTATCATCTATGTTACACTATTCATTCTTTGGTATCTGTGTCTACTTTTTTGGCAAAAGACTTCTCCAAATCCCGCCAATTCTGTCTGCACTGTGCCTCATACCACCACCACCACCACCACCACCACCTATACGCCTTCTAAATTGTCGTTCTCTTTTTTGTGCGAAATATATGTACAAATTCAAATAAGCAAATGACAAATGTATCAACTAAAATTTCGCACTAAAAGTCAGTGAAACTGATGTCATTATAAACTTCGCAAAAATTGTTTACGAAATAACTTTCAACATTTCGGATAACTGCAATGAAACTTATTTTTCAACTAGTTTCAAACATGTTGCGAGCTTTGATAAGTCAGCCACCACCGGGGAATTACAAAATCGTTATTCGAAGAATTTGTAGTCATAACATTTGTTAATTCAAAAGCGCACAAAACATGAAGCCATACTAAGAATATCTTATTAGTAATAGCGAAAGAATGAAAAGAGGTGTCCTAGTGAAGGTTGCCAATCTTAATCGCTGTTGTTTTCGCGGAATGGAGAAACGTATTTTACTTCTACGTGCTCTTTCGTTGATGAAATAGACATCTTGAGGAATGCTTTTTTAATACAATAGGTCCCGCCCATTTGCCTGTTGTATAGTTCACCTGATGTTAAGTGATACATGGACACTCATAATTCCAGAGGCCTCGCGAGTGCGGCGTTTTAGGAATTGGTATGCTCTTTTCTTTAAAGAGCCTAAGTCGAAATGGTTCGGTGGGTGTCTGGTTCTACATAGTGATGCTGTATAGAAAAAAAAAAATGGTGCGTGTACTTATATACGCGCGTAAGAAGTTATACTTCTTTGGCTTTCTGTATTTTTTTTGAAATAATAAATAACTAATAATAGATATTTAGCGTTAATAATTTAACAATATTTGATATTTAGTATATTGTTCAATTATTAATTAATATTAATAACAATTATTATTTATTATTTTATTATATTATTAATTTAATTTAATAACTAGGTATGTTTCATAACCTTTTAACTAAGTAACAATAGGTCTTTGTGAAAAAGCATTGCTAAATTTCTTTGAAGAAATAATTAAAACTGCTTTATTTGTTTAAAAGTTACTACAAATGTCATTATGGTCAAACGTCACGCATATTCTATTTCTTTTTTCGGCGCCCATACTGAATTTTGTGTCACGGTGCGCGCGCATCGTAAAATTTCACTCTCATAAATTTTTCATAACGCGCCTAAAGAAGTATAACTTCAAAAATCTTTAAATAACACTTAGTTGTGCAACGCCGGACTTCGAGGTGACACGGGTGGAATTTTGTATCTAGCCTCGATGTCCGATAATGAAACTTAGCTGCAGTTATTAATCCGAACAAATCTGAACATTCTCCATTTAAATGCGGCAGAAGATGCAGATTACATTTCTACGAATATCACTCGTGCAATCATCCGCATAGCAATGATTGTTGTTAAGTTGCAACATTCAATCTATAGGTATAACTTTTACCCTAAAATCTAAAAGATTCTGAGGCCGGACGTTGTAGCGGCACATGTATTTTTTATATGGCAATGAGAAAACTGTTGAACTGAATTTGGAATTTGATGTGTATATTTAAAAAAAATCATAACTCCTCTGTCTATAGACTACTGATCCACAACTGATAAACAATTGATCCAAATTATTTGGCTCAGCTGCGAAATGATCTCATAGAAAGGGGTCTTGTACGACGGATGGTACAGGTTCTTTAGGGAGCTATATTACGCTATATGCGAAATTAAATCAGAAAGGTAACGGATAACGGGCTTCGGGTCGCCCAATCAAGAAATAATATCTTATGTTAAAATTATAAATGTTTTTATTTTATTCTCTGTCTAGGGGTGCCTACTGTCATTGTAAATTTGACAACTGCCAAAATGAATGACAGTTGACAAATGATAGTCTTAGGTTTTTTTATAAAAATATTGACTCTATGGAAAGTTTCCATAAATAAAAAAATACAATACCTCTGGGGGACATATAAACTTAGGTCAATTACATGAATGAAAGCACCAATGTCTACTGCTGGGTTGCTAAAACGACTAGTCAATTTGCAATCCAGACTCCAGGATTTGGCTAAGGTTAGGTATGAAAATTTACTATAAATTTTCTTTTCTCGAGGCATAAAAAATGCATTTCCAAATAAACTTTGGCCAGGTTCTAGAGAACTTGTTGCAAAGGAAAAGTATGCTCTAATAAATCTTAAAAATGCTCTACTGATCCAATACAATATTTATATGCTATATAAAGAGTCTTCGCAACCTAAAGAGTAAACAACATTTTGCTGTTTTATAGATTTCGGTAGCACGTTACTGAAACTGTCTATTACGCTTAATATAACATTTAACTATAATATAAATATTTATTTTCAACACACAAATATACAAATTAAATAATTAATTAAAATGTATAAATATAAAATTAAAAAAAAATTAAAAGTTTTATTCCTGTGACAGCGTTGTACCTTTAATGCTGTGCAGCGTTTCTTTGCTATTGCGAGCGTCGTTGAGCGAGGAAAGCACCAGCTCTGGGGTTACCAGTATTGTCTACCAGGCGCTCACTTAAATCTTTAAGAAGCACCTGAGCAAATTATTACTATGTAGGTAAAGAATATTGTTAAAACTGTATATAATAGTTAATATTATATAATGCACTGAAATGAATAAGCGGCCTTGTTTATTTATCGTCGGTGACGTTCCATCAAAGTTATTATTTTCAGTTATTTCACAAATATTCAAAGTTTTTCCTTAATCTAGTAACATAATATGTGGGCGGGTAAAGTAAGCATCAAACTCTTCGGGGTATGAAGTTCATATCGGGCTAGTTTTAAGAAGTCTTAACTTGTGTTTATCATTGTTTAATAATGCAGTTTTAATTAAAAATGGAAAACGTATCGTACAAAAACTGTTAATATATGAATCCTTATATCGTTAGGGATTTTATAAAGAATATTTATTTTTCCATAGTCAAAACGAGGCTTTCTAAGATTTAGATTATTGTGATTTCTAAGAACTCAATTTTGTATTTGGCTTTTACGTGTTAATGGAAGTACAATATACATGTTTGTTTCATATTAAAGTCTGCGTATTTGTTAAGCGACCAACTGTATTATTCGAAAGCTTTGCTTAAGATTCGCTTTAACCGCTGATCACCAAAGCATGAGCTATAACTCCCGTATGCCAAAATCCTTATATTTCCTAAAAATATAGAATATGTCACAGGTTATATTGCTTCGTAATGTTTAATCATCTAAATTTTAAATCAAATCAGTAAAGCTATTATTATTGTATTTTGTTGGAAATACATTTACAATAGACGCGATGTTTTATTCAATTATTTGAATAAATTACAGATTATAAACAGCTTTGATTAGGGGTTTGTGAATGTAATATAGTATGTAGTCAGTATGAAAACGTTGTGTACATTATGAAAGGCATAGACATTACTAGCTTATAATCAAGAACAAGTTTGATAGGTAATGATTATTTGTAATTATTACTACGAAAAACGCTAAGTAACTAACGATTTAAGCATTTTATTTGTAGAAAACTTGGAATTGGTATTAGAATCTTTACTAAATGCCTTAAGTAACCGTTAACACGTAATGATTGAGTACGGTTCATGATTTTTTTTCAGGCGTAATAGTTCAGCGTGACGCTAAACGTCGCTAAAAATACAATAATAATAAATTAACTTTATTAGCCACTAAAACTTACAAAATATATATCTTAATTATATGTCGCGTTTAAGTTAGCAGTGGATACTTAAACCGAGAAAAAAACCATGTATTATGGCATGCATGGCATATAGCATTTAAAATAATAAAAAATATTATTTATTTATTCACACTTTGTTGCATTAAAAAAACAAATAATACAATACATAAAAAAATATAGGCGGTCTTATCGCTAACAAGCGATCTCTTCCAGGTAACCCTATTAAGGGAAAAACTAAAAAGAAATATGATGAGTACATAACTTAGTTTTAAGGAGATTCTCGTGTAAGGGTGTTCTCTATAATACTTGAAAGTATCACCTTGTTAATACAAGGTGAGCAAGTAATAAACTAACGATAACCCCGGCATTAGGGATTGATACCAGCATTTGCATAATACGAATTAATGATAGACTTAGTTGTATTTGCATAAACTTGGTGTTAATTCCTAGGCCGTTTGGAGAATAAACACTTTTTTAATAAATAAATACACGAATTATTTATATTAAGTTATGTATTAATTCGGCAAGATTGGTCAAGAGTTTCATTTAAGAGTATTACTTGCATAAAACAAAGATATTTTTAACATTAAAAAGTCTAAAATCATTTATTCATGTAGGTAACACAATATACACTAATGAACATCAAAAAAGAGTTTATTAAGATTATGAAGAGATTCTCCACATCAGAGCATTTTTTAAGGCAGTTTTTGCCGCGCACCACCACTATGTGGAACCAGCTGCCCACTGAAGTATTTCGGAACCAATTCCACTTAGGTTTCTTCAAGAAAAGAGCGTACCAATTCTTGAAAGGACGGCAACGCACTTGCGAGCATTCTGGCAATGTGAGTATCCATGGGCGGCGGTATCACTTAACATCAGGTGAGCCTCTTGCCCGTTTGCCTCCTATTAGATAAAAAAAAGCTTTCTATGTGTGAACTTATGACGAGAAATTTTAGTTATAAATTTATAATAACATTGTTATTATACTTTTTTACCATCATCATTATATTACCTTTTACTGTAAGGCGCAAATTGACTTATTTTAAACAGATAAATAATAACGTATGTACATACGTACACACCAACTCGCTGCATTCAGGTTTTTGGTTTAGGTTAGGTAACACAATGTTTTGTGTTGGCATAAAGTTATATATACAAATAGTAGTTCATCAAGATACATTTAAAGGTTATTTACTTTATAGCATTGTATAAATACATTTTTATAATTAACTATGCAATCAGTGCGACCATCGTATCAAATGGTTAGAACCAATATAATTGAGTTCATTACGATATCAAACGCATCGTTTTCGCTTACAAGGCTTTGTACGGAATTCGAGGTTATTTCAGCTTTGTTCAATATTCTGTTTAATTATGCTGGGCATAAACTATTGTGAAGTATACCTGGAAGCAGTTTTGATTACTAGCATTTGTATTGATAGTGAGTAGTGTTGGCCTAGTGGCTTGAGAGTGCACCTTTGCAGTTTTATTGAAAAATATTATTCACCAATTTATTAAAGAAAATACACCAAATTATATTTGTTTATTTTTAAATGAGAATAATTACATTGAATGTATGTTTATACAAAGAGCTGAACTAGAAGCAGGAAACGAGACGTTTGTGTTAGTCCTTGCACTCGACTTTAACAAAGACTTAAGCTCAAACTTTCCTGTTTATTGAAAGCTTGGTTGTGTTAATTAAATTTAATATACAATCTATGTATACATAATTAACCCATTTGGTTTGAATATTCGTATAGATGCTAGGAGTGAATGAATTCAGACAGTTTTAGCTTATTTTACTAGTTTAGTCACAGGCCTAATTTGCTCCATCTATTTTTCATCATACTTTTAATAAGATAGTAGCTGACCCGGCAAATGTTGTTTTGCCATGTATATTATCTATCTACTTTAATAAAAATAGGGGTTTATTTATCGTTGAGGGGTGAAAATAAAGGCATGTATGTATTTTTGTATGCTGTATCATAAAAACAAAATTTGGGGGGGGGTGGACACCCCTTATCACTAAAGGGTTTGAAACTTACTGAATATGCATAAAAAAGTTCATAAGAATCGGTCGAGCCGTTTCGGAGGAGTATGGGAACGAACATTATGACACGAGAATTTTATATATATTGAGATTTACTCTAGAAAGGTCTTCTTTAAAAAAAATTAAAACAATTTTTGTTTACGAAATTCGTTGAAAACACAAAGGAACAACCCATCAACTTATAACAAATACATAGTTTACGCGTTAAAATATATATATAGTTTTCAGATATATTGGATTAAAATGGACACCATTGGACATTATCATTTAGATAAGATTAAAATGTTTGGAACTTAAGGTAATATTGTGTTTTCATATAAATTCTCAAGTTCTGATAAGTTAGTTTGTAGAGTTGTATTAACTATTAGCGAGTTAGTATGGCCTTATACATTTGATACAAAGTCTACAAGAAAGCTTTTCCAACTTCTTTGAAGGTTCTCTGTGTATAGGCTTCCATGGAAATAAACTAATCAATTTCAACACATTAATAAAGTAATTCCTTTACCAATGAATTACTTTCCCAATGGAGACGGATCGAAATTTTCCGTATAATGACTTTGATTTCGACTACAAGAAATTTAAGTTTCAATCGATGTTGTTATAAAATTTCATTACATTCCTGACTGACTCTGCGTGTTCATGAATTCGGTAATATATATCGAAAATTGGTTACTGTTTGTTGTAAGAGGAGATGTTTTAATATCGTCGTGATCCAATTGCCGTATCGGAAAAGTCAAGGTCATTTAGTCAACAGTATACAGTAATCTGAATGATGAATCTGCTATGAACTATGGCGGGTATAGTGTGGTCAGTGAGCAGTGACCTCATCCCTGAGGTCGTAGCTTCAATCCCTGACTGTGCACCAATGAACTTTCTTTCTATGTGCGCAATTAACATTTGCTCGAACGGTGACGGAAAACATCGTGAGGAAACCGGCTTGCCTTAGACCGAAAACTGCGACGGCGTGTCAGGCACAGGAGGCTGATAACCTACTTTCCTATTAGATCCAGGCCCAGAACTAAAAAAGGTTGTAGTGCCACTGATTTTTATATACCGAGAATACAATATTAAAATCCAAATTCTTAGAATCTTGTAGCTTACATACACGAAACTTCCTCCTCTTCTTGGAAGCCAAAATTAAGTAATCACAGTTCTAAGATTCAAAAGGATTTATTTAAGAAGAAAATTCAAACTACATTTTACACGACACAGATGAAATTTATAATCCGTCTTAAAAATGCAGAAAATGCGAAGACGTTTCAATTTCAGTTCAACTTTGTTATTAGCTACATTCAGCAGCTGAAGATTTAGTCAAATTAGGGTCGATTCAAGAAAATCCGCTTAATACGCAACCTTAGACTTTATAACTCGGTAATAAGATTCATAATAGGGTGAAAGTAGAAATGTTTCCATGTCGCGGAAATATGAGACGTTGGCTTTTGTTGGCTCCGCGCTTCGTCCGTTTCCGCTGACCCCAAGACCTTTTAAACATAGTTTATCAACAAAGGATGATAATAAACTCACTATTTGTTTTCCTAAGATTTTATATAATGTACATATAAATCGATCGGGATGGTGTGTTTAGTGCGAGATTTTTGTTCATGAGATTTCAAACGAAAAATGTGCGTTTGATACAATGTTTTTGATACTAAGATTTAATGACACTATCTGGTCAATACAAAAGCCATGTTGTATGTTAAAAAAAAACGATTTTAAAACAAATGGTGACTTTCACCAGTAAAATACTCAAAAAGGAACTAATCTAAGCGTCCGACCCACCGTACTCCAAAAGATAAACAGTAGAGTCCGGTTGGTCGGATAGGAGTGTCTTGTATGGAAAAAATTTCCAAGCAAAATTAGAGAACTATTACTAAATAAATTAAATACTCTCGTTAAACGTAAACTAATATTTTTATAAATTTGACGATTATTTAAATGATCCTCTCTGCCTTACTAACAATTTGTATGACTCAAAACTTGGTGATTAAAAAGAGTGGCGGAGAGTTTCTTGCCAGTTCTTCTAGCCTGCTCTACGCCCTTGACTTGCGAACTGGTAGTAAATGTAAATCAATATAACATCTTTTCTGTTGACATTCATAAGTGTACTTCGATATCTATATAAAAACAATTGTTTTCAGTTTGAGTTTGAGTTGAAATCGCATACAATAATTATAATTAAAATAATTAAATATATTTTCCAACTTAACATATCCATATATATTAATCACGCATTGAAATAAACTCATAGTAAAAAAATCCCTAAAGATATATTTCAAAAATGTAATATTTTCTATTTCGAATAAATTTACAATTTGTATAGCTTGTCTGGCATCCAATTAACACCGAAACAAAAATAAAGCTGTTAATACAAATGTTTTTTTCTATTTCAAAAAGAATAGTAATGTGTTAGAATTTTAGTTGAAATTCAGGCAGATTCAGCTGTCAATCTGGCGCTGAGCTGCGGTTTGACGTTTCAGATTAACCGATGCTTCGGGCCAGACGCTAGATTAATGAAGGAAATACAGTGGCTGTTACGAATATTCTGATCCCCTATAGATTAACGGTTCATATATTCCACTAACGGATGTTAAGATTCGTATCGTAGAACAAGTCTGTTAACATATAAAAATAGACACTTGCACATAATGTACTTAATTGAACTAAAGTATTTAAAATAACTAGGATTTAAAGGCCGGCTACGCACTCGCGAGCCCTCTGGCATTGAGAATGTCCATGGGCGGCGGTATCACTTAACATCAGGTGAGCCTACTGCCCGTTTGCCCCCTGTTCTATTAAAAAAAAAAAAACATAACTTCACTGGCTAGGACTCAACTTCTGAAAAGGGCACATATTATGATTCGGTGTATTGGTTTAGTTAATGAACTGCATAGGTTAACGGACCTTTTTTATTCTCCGTTGAGTGAACTGGCAAAACTTTTATTATTTGTTAGTGCCTGTAGCGGTTAGGTAATATCTTTTTTTTATCATTATGTAATTTTGTTTTTCCTGCTTGATTTTGTATGTTTGCTTTTTTTTTGTTTCGTCTGTAAGGTTTTGTTCACTCTTGTCAATTTGGGGTCGTCTGTTAGGGCAGGAGTGTTGTTATAAATAAATAAAGTGTTAGCCTAGTGGCTTCAGCGTGCGACTCTCATCCTTGAGGTCGTAGGTTCGATACCCGGCTATGCACCAATGGACTTTCTGTCTTTGTGCGCATTTAAGATTCGCTCGAACGGTGAAGGAAAATATCGTGAGGAAACCGGCTTGCCTTAGACACAAAAAGTCGACGGCGGTTGTCAAGCACAGGACGCTGATCACCTACTTGCTTATTATTTTTGACTAATGATCATGAAACAGATACATAAATCTGAGGCCCAGACCTAAAAAGGTTGTAGTGCCACTGATTTACTTATTTATTATCTTTACCAAGTACTGTGCTCGGCACATGTAGATTTTTTGGTAATAGACATGTCAGTTGGCAGTACTTAGCTTCATCGTATCAAAAGAGTGTATAAAAAAATGCACAGCTGGAATTTGAAAACATAACCTTAAGGTTGGACATCGCTTAAGCTATTCGGCCAACACTGCTACGCAACATTTAACTGTTAATATTCTATTAAGCGATTGCACTAGTTTACTTAGTAGAATCAAAAATAAAATAGCTTTCACAATACTGATATTTGACGATTAATAAATATATGGAAGTAGGTTTGTTATTGTCGGTCCTCTTCTCTTTTATTTGTCTGATCAGATAGTAGATAGTTGGGAAAATTAAGTATTGACTACCTACCAACATACCTACTACTACTACCTACTAAAGGCCAGCAACGCACTTGCGAACCTTCTCAATGTGAGTGTCCATGGGTGGCGGTATCACTTAACATCAGGTGAGCCTCCCGCCCGTTTGCCTCCTTTTACATTAAAAAAAACTAATAAATACTTAATACAATACTGCCTATCTTAAAAATTTTGTCATTTAAGTACTAAGATAGTTATGGTATTAATTGGTTTTGGACGTCAACTTTCCTGCTACAAAATTCATACGTAGAACTTCCAGCCGTATCACATTGACGTTCTAAAGCATAGCACTTTGAATTTCATTCAGATACCATGACTTTATTGACTACTGGCACTCGCAGAGATTTCCCAATCGAATACTCTGGAGCCTTCAAGAAACGAGCGTATCACTTAAAGCCTGACAGATCAAATGATTTTCCACTCACCCATAAAACAAGTAATCACCGTTTAGGTACTGCTCAGTACTAAACCTGAGAGACGTTTAATAATAAATGAAATAATATATGTTTATTATGGAACATAAGATACATGTATCAGTTATTCCACGTCATTAAATTTGAATTTGTAGGTATCCCTACTCATCAGCAAAGAAGACAGAGGGCGGAGAGAAAAAACCGGCGTTAAAAACTCTCGGTATTCAGTTAAAATAGCAAATCATCAAACAACACTTATTTTAAAACAAATATCGCAAATTAATTAGAAGTAGCCTTTTTAGCACTAGTCCCAGGCCCCTTTTATAATACGACCAGTTCATCTAGGTCACAACTTGTATTGTTTTATGCAAGGAATGTCAGTCTGCCTCATTAAAACGTTATAACAGTTTCTCGACACTTTGTGCTGATCTTTGCTTATTTATTAAGATGTATTTTTCTCGTACTCTTACAGTGCTATAAGGCCACGTTCACACGGCGACCATTCGATTCGATTTTTTCACGTATACGGTTTTACCGTACGCACAAGGGCAACTGCGGTCCACGCGTGCGAGTGTGTACGATTCTCGAATGGGAGAGTCGTGTGAACGAGACAACATGAACATAAGCGCCACTGCGTGTCGTATTGGATAAAATCATTTCGAGACGCGGCGTTTCCAGTGACAACTTCGCACGGTATACGGTAAAATATATTTGTGCTGATCTTTGCTTATTTATTAAGATGTACTTTTCTCGTACTCTTACAGTGCTATAAGGCCACGTTCACACGGCGACCATTCGATTCGATTTTTTCACGTATACGGTTTTACCGTACGCACAAGGGCAACTGCGGTCCACGCGTGCGAGTGTGTACGATTCTCGAATGGGAGAGTCGTGTGAACGAGATAACATGAACATAAGCGCCACTGCGTGTCGTATTGGATAAAATCATTTCGAGACGCGGCGTTTCCAGTGACAACTTCGCACGGTATACGGTAATAGTATATTTCATTACGAGTGCGGAAAGCTTGTCATTGCAAAGAGTTCCGACAAATGTCTACCCGAGCCGAGGCGTAGCCGAAGGTGAGGGTTGACAGTCGGAACAAGTTGCAATGATGGTTCCGCACGTGTACTGAACGACTATTTTTAATACAGTTGCGAAAAAATTAAGCGATTTAATAAAATATTAAAACACAATAACCTCAACTAACTAATCAGTTATTTCTTATAAAAGGTATAATTCACATATTCATCGAAATTACAGTTTTTTTACTTACTGGGGAAGTTTTAGGTTGCATATTTACTGTTTGAAACAAACTATTATTAATTTCGTATGATTGACAGACAAACTATTATTTAATATATAATATAACAAACAACTAAACTAGCAAAGAACATTTTTGGAAAATGGCGCCAACTGTAAAAGAATATGAGCAGAGATTTTTTTTTCTTCACCCATTCTGGGTAGGCAAAGGGAACTCTGCCCATATGGCCAAATCTTCAGTAGAATTTTTTTATTGATATGAAATTTAATGAGATGAAATGAAATGAAACCTAACCTAAAACTCATTGAATCAAATCATTAAATCTGATATTAAAACAAATGAGTAGCTTCTTTTTTGAAATATTTGCATGAATTATAAAAACTTCTATGATTTTTTTTAGTAAAAACTTCGTGGTTGTTTTTTTCTTTTTAATAGACATTATCTTGACAGTTGGGAAAGAAAACGCACTAGTTCGGAAAAGGTAAAGAAAAAGCACGAGTGTGTAATAGCCCACATCCCGAACGCTATACGTCCCTGCAATACGCCACTTTTTGAGCAACTGTATTAAAAAATATATTTCTCGAACACGGGATTTTCCCGTATGAACGCAGTGTAAACAATTTTTAAGTTTTCATGTATATTATGTTGTCACTACTCTATTCGATCAAATCTCGTATACGGTATACGGGAAAATAATCGCCGTGTGAACGTGGCCTAAGGATATTAAAATGGATAACATAATCTTTGAACTGTGATACTTGTTTATAAATGGTTATTTGTGGAAGAACACAAAGAATTATAGTTCTTGATCAGATTTAGAATTTCCTTCGAGGATCGAAATATAGATATTTCGTTTTTTTATAGTTAATTCAGAAACGTGTGTTCAATTTTTGTTTGGTAGTACTAGACATTTAAATAAACTCGATTTTTACAGTATTTATTAACAGATACACAGATAGATAATACTAAATCCCAGACACACCGTATGTCAATATTGTAAAATCCTGTGGAAAATCGAAATTACCACTTTCGCGGCAATAAATGGCGTTCATATGGCACCATCTTATTTGATCTACTTGTATTCATCAACTTAAGAAAAAAAAAATAGAACATGTTATTAGTTTATTGATTCACTAAAGACACAATCTTGTCTTGATACCCTAAATAAACAAAAATGCAAATCTAAGAGAAAAAATAGAGTGTGTGTACTTAATATGTACACGCGTTACTAAACTAAAATGCAGTCAACGATAAATATTAAAATTAAGATATTAAAAAAGATTTTTTTGAAATAAAAAATAACACCAAAATATAATTTATTAATTCACACTGTTTAATTGTACTGTTACGAAACATGTTCAAAATATAAAAATACTAGAATATACAACTTGAACATAGTTATTAGCGATTTTCATGTCACCTTGAACTAACTTTACGATGTAGAATTTTGATGTTGGTGTGCGCGCGCATCGTAAAAATTCACTCTCATCATTTTTCTCCATCGCGCCAAAAGAAGTATAACTTCAAAAACACACACCTAATTAACTGTACGAGCTGTTCAATCAAGATTTCATCAACATTTTCTTGATGGCTGAAAGTCTTCCACGATCCATTTCACAAGGCATTTTCTTTTGCGAACTAGCGAACTGTGGAATCGACTCCCGGTGAGGCTCTTCCTTGGAGATTCGACTACCTATTGTTTAAAGATAGAGTATACTCAAAGGTCGGAAACGCATCTATTAAAACCCGTTGGCTGCGATAATTGCCCGTTTGGACGTCCCGTAGGCTCGTTTATATATATAATACGAACTATACTCTAAAAAAACATCAGAAATTAAATAGGAAAAACAAGTTAAAGAATGAAAATGTTTTACTATAAATAGCGTTTCTATTTTTCATTCTCCATTAATAGCAGAAGCTGTGTTAATGCACATTACAATACCTTTATTTTACTATACGAAAATAAACAAAAAGCGATCGAGTATTCACCATATTTGGTTTGTGGACTCAATTTCCGCACTTTGACGCTCAATAGGTCCGTTGTGCGTAGAGCACCATAATATGATAAAAAAATCAACAGGCAGCGGACTTATTAAAACATTGGTGATTTGCATAAGACAAGACGGATCACAATTAGAGCATTTAATTCATTAATTTCCAAAGAAGTACGGAATTTTTAAAGAGTTTCATATTTTTAATTTTATTGAGTCGGTTCGATTCCCAGACGAGACAAGTTAGAAAATCATTGAATGCATTATGACTATTCAAAACAAAATAAAGTATATGACATATATGAAAATACTTTCCCTCGATGTCGCATAGTCTTGAGACGCCCTGTATATAATGCAAAATATCATCTACACATAGCATGAATTACCAGGTCTAGGTAAAACTAAATACTATTTAATGAATATTCTAAAATAGCTTTTACTACCTTCTACGAAATGATAAATAATTGAAGACTTGTCTTAGTATTCGAGTTCTCATTAATAAATGTAAAATAAATTCTCAAACGAGTTTCTGAAGTCGATTATAAATTGCTTGAGATTTGTCTGGATGAAGTTCAGCATAGTTTCGAAGGATAAGAAATTACAAAAGAGCGGACAAGGGTCTAGAAATCGTTAATTTTATTGTACACTCCGGTTTCTCTATAGTTGTATAAGTATTTTCTAGTTCAGTATGATAATTTCAGATCAGTTAGTTTTCAGTTATTTTTTCTTACAATAAAGTTCACAAAGAAAGAGTGCGGCTTTACGTGAATTACAATCTAGCCTATACAATAATTATGGCTAATAAGTAATATTATTTTGACCTAATCTTCTACAATACTATAACTTAAAGTAAGGTAATGTTCATTAACATATCATACATGTAACGAAATAGATTTTTGTTTAGTTCACGGATTTTTGTAATCACATATATTTAATAAAATATTCATTACCTTTGTAAGAATAGAAATAATATTCATAAAAATAATCCTTCAAGAGTTTAGCCCTTTGTCGTGCTATATTACATTCCTAAATATATTTTATACGTTTCTTATCTCATTTGTTAACTTTTTAAAAGCATTTCCATGCACACGTAATAAGAAAGCTTTTGTCTTTGTAGTATAATATAATTAATGTTTATAGTGTACAAGAGCAATTGTCGTAAAATGAAGATGTATTACTACATTTATTTCCTTAATATTAGATCACACACAATGGGAACATAAGATGTTCCAAGAGATCTTAAGCGATTCATGCTAAATAAATCTTAATTTGTAGAGTCGAACAATAATTTGTAAACAAGATTTCCCATAAATAAATCTTATAATCTGAAATGGGATGATAAATTTTGCGCTTATGAAGAGGTAATTGCCGAAAATGAAGCCTAGTGTAAGGCTAAAGACAAGTCGTACTTTAAAAATGGTATCTAAAAATGTTAAGACCACTGTAATAGTTGTATCGCTCCCGAAGGCATTGAATAATCAAATCCAATTCTATCAGCAGAAATATTTTTTCTATGTTACTATGTACTACAAACTTTTCAGCCCATCTAATATATAGAGGTCCCTATATATTTTTTAAAATCACATCTCATAATTGCCTTCGTAAAAATATTGTTCACGTAATCGCATGGAAAAAATATGATATTTTTATGCTGTAATTATGTGTTCACGGATTTCTGAATCTGTTTCGAAATTGTTTTTTTCTAGGCAATTCGCTTACTAGCCTGTCAGCCTCCTGTGCCTCATACCCGGCGCCGGCGGTGTTAAGCATGCCAGTTTCTGGGTGATATTTTCCTTCACCATAGATGCACGCGCCAATAGACAGAAAGTCTATTGGTTAATTATTTAAACGCTTTCAATGTCTTACAGAATTAAAGAATGTTACTACAATATGGTTTTTTTTTCAGATAACTTGTGTAAAATGAGCCTGTCTTTGTCACACAAGCTACTACAGTTCTAAGGTATGTTGTGTAGTGTGTAAAATGTATATATCTTAACACTTGTTTAATATGTCACCTAAACTATATACTTTTTAAGAATTCTCCAAATTTATTTACTAGGGTTTTATAAACTAGTGACCTAAAAAATCGGCCGCCACATCATTAAGTTCTTCAAGACTTTTTTGAAAGAACGACAACGTAGATTTCTCTTCGAATACTGTGTTTCCTCCAAATTGCCAAAGCGGTATCTTGAGTCTAGATTCTAGATGGTATCTGTTTGGGTATGGGTCGAACTAGCCACACACGTGGGAAAAAAAATCATTCGCCCTTTCGACCGGTTATCGAATGTAAAATCTACAAAAAAAACGTATTTTATTTATAAATTTCATCGTTGTAGTTAGCAGTTGAGCGAGTTCAGTTCGTGGTAACTATATTTTTATAAAGTGCACGGTGCGTTGAATTCGCACTTCAAATAAACACGAAACTTTGTAGCATGCATGACTAAAAAAGCAGGCACATTTTCAGTTAATATTAACGGCATTTAAAAATAAATAACTAACTTGTTTTGACTGAATATTAGCGAGTTTTGGTGATTCTGTGTCAATAAAATCCTAACGACAAATGTTCAAATTTTTCATCTTTCATTTGAAAATGATGGATGTTTTCCGTTAACGGATGATATAATATTTCGGTGAACATGCTTTTTACATTTATGTAAATATTGCCATAACCGAAAGGTTTTGCCCTTAACTTTCTCTTTATCTTTAAAACACAATCAAAACAACATTCGAAAAATACAAATTGTACAACAAATTTATATTGCAGCATCAGTACACGGTTTATTAACTCTTTAATTATTTTATTTATCAATTGCTTCGTATAGGTTAAGGGTGAACCAAAACTATGTTTTACAAATCGCATTCAATTTATATATAAATAATTCCTCTAGATCATTATCCTTTCGTAATAGAATTAATGTAACATAATACCTATCTATCACTTTTCTAAAGCCAATTATAGTATTTTGTTTCCTTATCCCAGGCTTGGATTAGATCGATCACAATTGGATTACCAATAAGCCGATACATTTGTTTTCATTTGTATGTTGTAATCAACCATGATCCATTGTTATAGCGCTCAAAATAAGTCGCAATATTACATTTATTATACAAAGTACCGAGGCTAAAATTAATATAAAACTAATAAAATAAATCAAACACTAAAACAATCGTAAATAGTTTGATCCATCACTATAAATTTTCTCGCACTTTTGCAACGTATTTACGCTGAGCGAGGACAGTACCACCTCTAGAAACTAAATATAGTTTATACCAGCCTGTGTTTAAGACTAAATTTAATAATATGTACTAGGTAGTAGTTAAAATATCAAGGCCGAGTCAGTCAAATCTTTATTCAGACTGGCCCTGTACATATATACAACACATCAAGCACAAGCGTTTCTACAGAGACAAAAGTGCACTCTGTATAACAACATACAGATGAATTCAAACATGGCCAATCTCCTAATCCATTTTCTCCCTATTTATTAAAACTTGCAATTCTTGTTATAGCTTATATTTTACCTATACATAAGCCGCAGACGATCACTAGTTTCACCATCAATGTTAATAAACTAATCTAAAAAATTCCATCGAAAACTTAAACAGCAGATTTTAAAACAGCCAAGATTCCTGTAAAGTTTAACGATCAGTCATGCAGAAATTTCATTGATAGTTTATAAGTCCGCGAAACTTGAGAATTCTTTCCGAGAACTGTGTTCTTATTTTATGCTAATTCTAAATTTTAATATTATTACATACTCTGAAGCTTATATTTTTCCATTTTGTTTTTTTTATATAATTTATTTTTCTTGTAACTCGGTAACATCTGGTCACAACAGAGAAATATCCTATTTTTATTGGTTTAATTAATTTTTTTATTATCAAAAGATCCGCCATGTGCAGTACAGGGCAGTTTTGTAACGTTTTCCTTCACCATATGATCAACTGGGTGCGAGCCGGGACTTGAGTTCAGAATTATTAACAACTAACCCTGCTCTAATGGAAATGTATAGTAGGTATGTTGATTTTAGCATAATGCGTTACACTAAGATTCTCAAACCCTTTTATGTAAATATTACTTGCCCGGGGTTTCCAATTCTATTCCAAGTTATACAATAACAAAGTGTCCACCTACTATATATATACTATATTGTATAGCCCAAAACACTAATAAAATACCTTAACCTTTTTGAGTTCATCTCGCATGAGATACGGTGAAAGACTTTCTTTACAATAAACGTCGTTAATTTCTCTTAAAATTCCTCCTTTTGCGATAAGAAACACAAAATTGTTCCATGTGCCTCGTACGAACTCGAATTACCTTAATTCGCCAATGTTTCGGGTTTTATCTAACCACCTCAAGAAGATGTGAGAAAGTATTTGAAGAGGCGGGAAGACTCTGATTTTGTTTAAGTAGTAATTTGAAATATTGAGTGTTATTTGTTGTTTTAAATGTTAAATTTCAGTTTTCTTTATATAGTTTTGTCTATTAATGTACTTATTTGTTTTCTGTTTCGTATATATTGTTTATCTATGTCATCTGTTTTGGTTTTCTGTATTGTCTAAGTGTTTTGTTTTAAAATATGTATGTTAGCTGCTACTATTACTTATAATTAAATAAAAAAGGGTGCGTGTACGTATGTACGCGCGTAAGAATTTATACTTCTTTGTCATTATTAAAAATAGTTTTTGATTGCATGTAAATAATTAATTACAATTAAATAATCAAAGGCTGGAAAAGGAGTCATTATAGTCAATAAAGTTCAGTTTACACTTGAAAAATTAAATAAATAAATATTTATTATTATTCTCTTACATTAAGTGTAACATTAATTCTATTATTATTCAAATGTTGTTTTTAAATTATGTCCAATGCCGTAGCATCTTCCGTGGGCAACTTCATTCTGTTAATTTTGTGTCACGGTACGGTTCATAATGCGCCTAAAGAAGTATAACTTCAATAAATAAATAAAATATGTAGTGATTAAAATACAATGTTTTCCTATGAAATTCAAAAATACATCACGTCATATGTTGTATTCGAAACTTCTGAAAAGTGGAACATCGACGGCTGTGTCTCACCAAACGTGTATAGAAGTTTATGAAGCACGTCGCCGTTCGAAACTTTGAAACTGCCCCCAAAATATTCCACGCCTGTCCATAAGAATCAGTTTATAACAAATCTAACTGGCCAATAATAAAACATTAAGAATAAGACGTAATATTTGCATTTGTTTTACTGTTGTTAAAATTGATTACTTAATGAGTAATAATTGTAATAGGAGGTCGTAGGTTCGATCCCTGGGTATGCACCAATGGACTTTTTTTCTATGTGCGCATTTAACGGACTCGAACTGTGAAGGAAAACATCGTGAGGAAACCGACTTGTCTTAGAACCAAAAAGTCGACGGCGTGTGTCAGGCACAGAAGGCTGATCACTTACTTGCCTATTAGATTTAAAAATGATCATATAATAGATTCAGAAATCTGAGGCTAAGGCCTAAAGAGGTTGTAGCGCCACTGATTTATTTTTAATAATTGTAATAGGCAGTCTTTTTAATTATAACTCGTGCAACTGATAACTGACAAATGTCAACTTTCACATCACAATTTGACAGAAAGACATGTTTTATGTTAATGTTGGTATTGTCAGTCTTTAAACAAAAAGAGATCAAATCGTTGATTCCAATATTTTAAGAGATTTGATGTACTTACTGTAGTTACCAATTTCTTCTCTTCTTTTAGTTCTTCTCCATTACTTTGGTCACCAGTCACTTGAAGCGTGTCTTGTCCTGTGCCAAATGCAGCAACTCTTCCGTAGTCGCAATACCCGTCCACTCCCTAACGTTGCGATGCCATGATTTCTTCCTTCTACCAATTTCAAAAATTTTACCCTGGATTTTACCCATTATAATTAATTGAAGGAGGTGGTAGCGTTTATGACGCAACACGTGGCCCAGATATGCAACTTTCCGTTGTTTAATGTTAGTAAATAATTTAGTCACTAGTAATTAAACCTGAATCATAAAAACTAATACGTGGAACTGCAACGCTTTCATCTCTTAATTAATTTTTAATCTATAATATAAAAATGAATCGCAAAATGTGTTGGTAAGCGCATAACTCAACAACGCCTGGACCAAGTTGGCCAATTCTTTTTTTTATGATATTCCTTGAAGTACGAGTATGGGTCGATGGAGGTGGAGAAAAATTTAAAAAAAATAGTGCAAAAGTCTAAAAACAACACTTCTATATTCCCATACAAAATATTCGTAATAATACTTAAAAGTCAATTTGAACTTTAATACCATTTCATAAAGTTCAAGTGTTATTGTAGGCTTTCCGGGAAGGTAAATTTTAATTTTTTGACATATGTAATGTGTTTATTGCCTCATCAACTTTCTTTTTTTTAACTTACTAGCTAGCCGGTGTCCGGAATAGCAGAATAAGTATTTAAAAAAAATAAAAATCGACTGTTAGGCGGTACGATGTTCGCCAAGCCAGCTAGTAAGATATATAAGTAAAGTTAATACTTTTTATTCAAGTGTCCAGTGCAATATTCTCGTTCTAACCATAATTTAAACAGATTGTGTAGACTGTATAATGTTGTAAAATCTGATGAAACTTTTAACGTGAACTTCTCATTGTTCGTAAATTTACACTACCGTAATTTTTTAAGTTACTTTTGATATCAATATAGAGTTCAAGGAGGTTTCTTGAATTCTATTGAATGTTTTAGTTCCCAAGTAACTGTTTTGCCTCTATATATGTATTTTTGTTAATTATCATTTCCGATAACATTTAAACAATTATTATAATAAATGGTAAAATAATTATACCACCGTAGCATTATAGCACAGCGATTTCCTTGACGAAAACACTTAAACTTTGAAAGACGAAATTATATTGAGTTTGAATGTCTGTTTGATCTACTTTTATGACGACTTTAATGTCTATTAGCTAAAAGGACGTGGAAATTATTTGTTGAAATGTTTGTAGACTTAAGCATAACTTGGATTATGATGATTAATTGCGAGCTAATTATTAACTCCGAACAGTAATTTATTTTCTTACTTGTTTTAATGTGCGTCTTGGTATGACTCGTAATTAAATACTTAGGTGACAGATATTCATAAGATATCTACGATCTTGTATCCTTTATTAATGAATACCTGTAAAATTATGCATGTGATCCTACTATACAACTTGATAAATTGGAGATTTTTACTTTCGACTATAAAATATCATTAATTTAATAATTAACTTAACTCCTCTTATTACTGACTAAACTAAAAAATAATTGTTTTATTTCTCATCCGTATTATATCGATATTATATAGAATTCATACGCAAATTAGCCATTTAGATCACATAATATGTCACAATTTTTATTTATCCTTTTGTGAAATTATTAACGTGATTTAGTTTTTAGAATGAAGAAGTGATATTGTTTTCAAACCATATTATCAAAAAAGTTAATAGTGAAGTAATTATATGATCTATTACATATTATAAATATAACTTCAAAAAAAAACGTTAATTCTATGACCAAAATAAGCCATAAAGAAATTTGTTTAACATTCCACTATTCTTGCATTCCAATTTTGATTTGTGCCTATATTTGAACTATTTTCTATAATTAACTCTAACCATTAAGTTTCTGAAAATAAACGAAGGAAATAAACTGTAGGTTCTGTCAGAAGGAATATTGGAAAGAGTCCAAAACGGTGATTGTTGAATTTCATGTTGTGCTCGTAGTACATTAGATAAATGATAAAATTTAAAAAGTATAATAGAACCCTTTTAATATCTTAAGTTTTGTTAATGATAAATAATAATACAGTGTCACAACAACTATATTTATATTGGCCTATTTAGAAAGTTAATAAAATTTGTTCTTAACAAGTATGCCTAATACACGCGGTCGCAAAAAGAAAACTTTCCCGATTAAAAGGCGGTTTTCCTTTACCGTAGGAACAAAAACAAAATACCATCTGTATCGTCTCGACATCCATTGTCACAAATGAGCGTTTCTCAAATAAATTTTTGCCGCGCACCTCCACAACGTAGAACCACCTGCCCAATAAAGTATCTCGAACCAATTCAACTTAGGGTCCTTCAAGGAAAGAGCGTACCAATTCTTAAAAGGCTGGCAACGCCCTTGCGAGCCTTCTGGCAATGTGAATGTCCTTCAGATGAGCCTCCGCCGTTTCCCTTCTATTACATAAAAAAAGGGTGCGTGTAAAACTCCTTTATTTGTTTAAAAGGTAAATATCATTATGGTCATTCAAAATTCTTGGCATAGCTGCTAACTTCACGCATATTCTATTTCTATTTACTTGTAGATTGTCTTATTCCCATCTCGCTCGCGCACACTATAATCACACTGACAACTTTGTGTCTCAGGTGCGCGTGCATCGTAAAATTTCACTCTCATCAATTTTTCATAACGCACCTAAAGAAGTATAACTTCAAATAAACAAGTGTGAATTCCCAAAAAGAAACGGTATCACAAACAAATTAATATCGAGTAGTTTCGTCATTTTAGTAGTGCGGCTGAAAAAGCTTAAGCCTGCAAATGGGGTCTAGGCTCCGTATGATTTTGTCCCATTCGGTGTTGAGACCGAGTTCCGTGGGGTCCTAGCGCTATAAGGCTTTTTAAGGAAATAGCAAAAAGGTTAGTCGACATCACAGAGACAAAGAATTAGTCTAGCCATTCAAAGGGGGATCGCTGCCAGTATTTTCGGAACCTTGCCTAAAGGGACTCCTTTTTAAGGTTAGTTATTGTGTTTATTGTTATTTTTTTATGTTGTTCCTTCTGTTACTGATTAAAGTATTCAGTATAGTATATCAATGGATATAAAACTCCACTATTGTCCGTTTTCGAAAGTTAAAAACCTAAATATCCAGAATCCTCCTTCGACAGCTATCGCATAGTCAATAAAAATTTAAAATGCTCAGTTTTGAAAGTACAAACGTACAGTTGATACAGGTGACATTTCGTGTGATGTCTAATCCACTGATGTCCATTAGCTTCATACAACACGAAAAATCACTACAGATTTTACGTATAACTCCTTAAAAATGAAAAATGAGGCATGGAACAAATCCACATATCTGCGACCACAATCCATATTGGTGACAAATGTCTAGATTCTTTAGAATACTTTAATCAGTAACAGAAGGAACAACATAAAAAAATAACAATAAACACAATAACTAACCTTAAAAAGGAGTCCCTTTAGGCAAGGTTCCGAAAATACTGGCAGCGATCCCCCTTTGAATGGCTAGACTAATTCTTTGTCTCTGTGATGTCGACTAACCTTTTTGCTATTTCCTTAAAAAGCCTTATAGCGCTAGGACCCCACGGAACTCGGTCTCAACACCGAATGGGACAAAATCATACGGAGCCTAGACCCCATTTGCAGGCTTAAGCTTTTTCAGCCGCACTACTAAAATGACGAAACTACTCGATATTAATTTGTTTATGATACCGTTTCTTTTCATATGAAAACAGGTCTTTAACGCGCTGTTCGTTCAGTTCATATTGAATTTACACTGTATATGTCAAAAGCAACCTCATATTGCACTCTATCGTTTATATAAGTTTCCCAGGTACAAATTAACCCTTTTCATCTGTTAAAACTTGCAACAATGTTTCCATTCCCTTGAGCACTTTGTGATTTAGAAATTGTTATTTATGAATAGAATTTAATCTGCTTTTATTCAACTGTTGTCACTAATATTAATTTATGTTGTTTTGGAATTTATATTATTTTCATAATTAGAATTGCTTCATGTTGGCGTTGACACAACTTATCTGTTTACTGGGGAATTATTATGAATCGTAATTCAAAAAGTCAGTAGCATAGTAACGTCTTTTGAAATATCTGAGGTAATATTAAAATTTTTTGTAAAAATTTTTTTTAATATTTTTACTGGCCTGGTAAAAATTTTATATAAGGAATTTATCTAATTTAAATATAGAAAAACATTTACATCATTCGGTTTTACGTTAAAATATTATGTTCGAATTTAATGAATGAAGGTTAATAAAACGTATTTTTTTAAATTAATATATTTTGTTCAAACATGGGTTTAGTTTTTTTTCTTATATATTATATTTAACAACTACTGTAGTTAGCGATGGAACTATATGTCTTCGTCGAATCTTGAAAAAATAGTGTTATTTATGTTAGCTTAGGTTGAGTTAAAGATTAGATCACCACAAAAAAAATATGGAAAGAAGAGAAAATAAAAGAAGATACACCAAGTTAGACAAAAAACTAAAGCTACCGATGCCCTATCACCACCTCTGAAAATAAAATAGCAATGGGCCGCTTACGTATCACGATACCTGAACAAGAGATGGATATTAAAGGCAACACAATGGAAAAGAAGAGTGGGCAGGCCCAAAAGACGGTGGGCTAATGATTAAAAGAAATAGTTGGAAAAGACTGGAAGACTATTGTCCTGGAAAGGGTTGGTGACGGCCTGCCCAAGAGGTCCATATCCACAGGGGACTAACATTTTACTACTAACATTTAGCTTTAACCCTAGAAAGATAATCATATTTTGTAATACGGAAAAGATAATCATGCGTAAAATTTACGCAAGAATTTGAATTAGTTGTAGGTCTAGGTTTAATAGTTTATTTTAATGAATTATATGTTATTATAATACACATATATTAGAATAATTAATACTGCAGATAATTTTTTAAACTCCTTTATTTTTACTTAAAAAAAAAGAAAACTTTAAACGTGGTCCGCTACTTCACTGTCGGTGTCCTCACACGGAAGCTCGTCATCACTTTGCATAAGAGCGGCCAGGATTTCGTGTTCGTTCAAATTGAAACTCCCCATTGTGATATATATTTGCCTCAATATCTTTAAAAATGAAATTATAATATTAGTTATGATATAAAGTATTAAAACAGTACTAAAACTGTCATATAAGCCAAAATCATAAAAGTCACGATAAAGATAATCATGCGTAATTTTGACTCACGCGGTCGTTATATTTCAAAATCGGTGGCACTTACCTTATTGACACTTACGTCACGCGGCAGCTCCCACCGACGAATGAAATGTCCTAAACGCACAGCTATGGATTCGCGCTAATTAGAAAGATAGAGCAATTATTCGAAAACGCATGCGTAAATTTTACGCAGACTATCTTTCCAGGGTTAAGTAAATACTAACAACATTTGAAATGAATATTCAGGATATGGAAATAAAACAAGGCTTTATGAATATTATGTTAGCTTAACATAATACTCAACTTAAATTTTCTTATATACAGCAATTATCTGGTCTAACAATAATCTAAAGAATTTCGAAACCCATTCAGTGCAGTTGAAAACTAGCATTTGAGTGAACTTGTTAAGTCGTCGATAGTGATCGTTCAGTTCTAATCTCGTTCATTTGCCTCATTCACTCATTAATTTAGTTCAGTCGTTCAATCAGTGATGCTCAATTAAAACATCTGCAGACTTGTTTACATTGCTGCATGTCAGTTTTCTACATAATCTTTTATAGTTAATTTTCTACAAAAATTACTTTAGAAAAGGATATAGAATCTACTCTCTCTCTCTCTTCAGTCGGTAGTTGATCTCTGTCGTGGTCAGCAACATCTGAAGCGAACAAGATTTGCAGCACCTTTCATGTTTCAGGCATAGTTTTAAGAACGATGGTCTTGATCGGTCCATATGGTTGATGAACGGCCATGCGATCACCTGTATTGTATGCCCGAAATATGTTAAAATTCGTAATATGGTAGATAGGTGAGACCGTAAAGAATCTACATTTGTCTACCTTCATTTTTTTTCTTTAGAACCATTTGTGACTGACATATTCCATGGATTTTAATGCCGATTTCTTACAGTGTTATGCTTCATCGTAAAAGCATGTATCAATGGCGGATATAGAAGAGTCCATTGTTCTAGTAGATATTGACTAATATCTTAATATATATAAATTACGTGTCACGTTGTTTGTCCGCGATGGACTCCTAAACTACCGAACCGATATCAATCAAATTTCCACACAGTGTGTAGTTTGTTCCATCTTAAATGATAGGATAGCTTTCATCTCAATTTATCGCAATATTATTTTATTGCAAAATATTTGTTTATTATTTGATAGTCACAATTCTAACAGATGGCGCTTTGTTGAAAGTACCAACGTTTCACATAAGCTACAATTTAATGGCATAACCACCAAAAAAGCATGGCGGTCCCCATGACTGGTGTTCTCCTACCGTTTCCCTTGAATAGTTTACTACTATGTAACAAAAACCTTAGCCACAGCAACGCTTGGTCAACGCCGGTCTGCTAGTAGCTTTATATATTGGCTTTTCATATAGGCCTTTGAAAAATAGTACAAAACATTGATGAAGCCTGTAAAACCATTTTACGGGTATTGCTGTACGGAAAAAAGCTCGCGAATTGTTTTGTTAAAATATATTTCGAGGTGTTTCTTTGACCGCGAACATGACGCGTTTTGCCAATCGCTGGACTGTATGAAGCATTCATTTTTATTGACAGAAATTTGATTGTTGTATTGGAAAATACAATTTATGTTGCAGTAATTTTTTTACACTATCTCATCCTAATCGAATTGCAGTTGGGCACTGAGGGTGTTCCTTTGTAGGGAATCATAAGTAAACCGGCATGTCTTAGAGTCTAAAGGTCTGATCACAAAAATCATACATTTGTACTAGTCATGATCTAAACTTGTAGTTTCAGTCAGTATAGAACTAAATAGACTTCGGATGCGATATCGTTACGAAAAAATTATACAGAGTAGGAGCAAATGTAGTTGAAATTATCAAGTACTGTTTACCCCATTAAAGATATCTTTACATATGATTAAGTACTGAGTAATTAAATGGATTGGTATTAATAAAATCATTTTAATCCAACTATATATCTATCATAGAAAGCTATGAACTAACAATAGTTAGTTGAGGAACACTTAGGGTAGTATAACTTATACACTTATAACAACTTAAAATACACTATTTATTCCACTGATGAACTCGGATATCAGAGCACTGCTGACAACAGTCAAGATCAAGATCAACAGTTTAATTAAATTAAATTCTTAAACTTACGCGCCGCTTTTTATCTTTATAAAGTAATATAATGTTTAATCTTAACCTATACCTAATATCTATGAGAAAACGGTTATTTATTTATAGCTTGTCTTACGATAAAGGCTTCATATAACTATTTTTCTTTCTTAGCTTTCTCTACCGGTGCGAATCCACATTGGACCCGCTACCGTTCTTATATCGTCCTCCCATTTTTGTATCTGCCTGAAAGACGAAGTTATAATATAATTGGCTCTTTATTTAATTTTCTTATTTAACAATTACCCATATTCCATCCCTTAAATGATATAAAAATGGAAATCATCTGACGTTGGAAGGCTCGATTCATGAAACAAGAACGATTTACAATCAAGTGAAAAACGCACGGTTTTAAAAGCAAAATGGGAATGTTTTAAAACACTTTTATTCTTAAAAGCTATCTGTAATTGAAATGACGTAATGACTCATCAGTGCTGACTTTACATTTATGAAAAATAATTTAACAGACCATTAAGAAATAAAGCAATGTTGGCTTAGTGGCTGTAGCGTGCGACTCTCATCTCTGAGGTCGTAAAATCAATCCCCGGCTGTGCACCAATGGACTTTCTGTCTATGTGCGCATTTAACATTCGCTCGAACGGTGAAGGAAAATACCGTGAGGAAACCGGCTTGCCTTAGACACAAAAAGTCGACGGCGTATCTCGGGCTGATCACCTACTTGCATATTAGATTGACAAATGATCATGAAACATGTACAGAAATCTGAGGCCCAGACCTAAACATGGTAGCGCCACTGATTGTATTATGAAATAAAAATCACTACATTTTCATGTGTGTATATTACATATCAAAAAGTAATTAAAAACTAAATTGTTACATTTATTAAATAAAAAAAACTCTAAGATCGTTTCGACTGACGGTTTTTTATGTTCAAAATCAAAATATTTTTTGTTGTAACTTTTAAACTCTTAAGAACTCGTCCATTTCCACGCCTTATATCTAAGCTACCTTAATCTCTATTGTCGCCTTTAAAACGCCTTTATAGTAGAAAACATTTGTATGACACGTTATTAAATTATACCCAAATCGTCCCCAATCGTTAAAACATCATACAAAGATGAATTTAAGTAATGTGACATTTTCCCGGGATCATAAAGTATTTAACGCGACGTGAGGGTTAAATTTCCGGGGTACATCCGACCGTTCTGACCTCTGGGCACTCCACTGTCCCTTGAAACGACATAAAACCAGCAGTAAAAACGAAAATTAAACGATTTATTTGTGACTTTTGTCGAGATATTTAGTAGGCTTTTATACTCATTCGTTTGAATGTCAGCGCCGTTACAAGCAAAAACTTTTTGCGTAGACAGTTTTGTTGCTATTTAGATTTTCCGAACACATAGACTTATCAAGGCGCTTATACTTACATAATAAACGATGCTTTACAATTAATTTAATATATAAAATTCTCGAGTCACAATGTTTGTATGTTGTTCCCATATTCATCCGAAACGGCTCGGCCGATTTTAATGAAATTTTGTATGCATATTTAGTAAGTTTGAGAATCGGCTACTATCTTTATTTCAAACCCCTAAGTGATAAGGAGTGTCCACCCCAAAAAATTTTTCGAAAAAAAATAGTGTATTCATTTTGTTATACAGCACACAAAAATATAAAGAACTCTCAATTTTCATCTACCCTCTACGTACAACCCCTATTTTTATCTGTTAGTTAAGAACTTAAACCTTGAACTCTGAGGTTTATATAGAAAAAAATCACAGAAAAACCTAAAAGTTTTCATTCCGGAAAACCGGAAAAGTGGGTATGTACTAAAAAGTTAGATGAAGTTCGCAGGGGCAGCTAGTTTAACTAAAAATTTTATAAAATTGTATCATTAAATCATACTACTAGTATATATGTTAACGTAAAATTGTAAACACCGTTAGATTGTAATCTATCTCGCGAGATTATAAACTGTCGAAAGATTGTGAACCTCAGCTTACCGCTTACAATTTAACGTATTATTATTTGGTAGATTGTACTACACTAACTTAGTTATCATTCAAATTTCTTTGGTCAATTACAGATTAATTTTACTTCCCAAGAATTTCATATAACTACCGAATAATAATACGTTAAATTGTAAGCAGTTCGTTGAGGTTCACAATCTTTCGACAGTTAGATTACAATCTAACGGTGTTTACAATTTTACGGTGACATATATATAGTTTACGTAGATCTGCCTATTCACAAATTCCGTTCCCTCAACTCTTTACTAAAACTGTATGTTATTTTTAAACAGACTGTGAAAAGAGAAATATTGTATATAGAATACAACTGTAGCTT
Organism: Pieris melete; assembly: GCA_963693345.1. Classification (NCBI taxonomy): domain Eukaryota; kingdom Metazoa; phylum Arthropoda; class Insecta; order Lepidoptera; family Pieridae; genus Pieris; species Pieris melete. The sequence continues at coordinate 106,074 of CAVNZK010000032.1, read as the reverse complement.
GGACATGCCAAGCAGAGATAGAAACAGATTTAATGTCAATTAAGGGCTTGAATTAAATGTGCCATGACGTACAATTAATTAGAAAAACAACTAATTAATAATGCGCTTCATTAAAACGTATATCAATTAAGCAATTCAATAAGCATATCCAAAAACCTCGTGAAATTAAATCAAACGCCACTAAATAAAACGTGGAGTACACACAGTAACACATGGGTGATAATATTGATCATGGCGGCAATTGTCGCCGACACAAAGTCCAAACACAGCTAACACGTATGAAATATTGTCTACACTTGTTTATATTGGCTATTTGTCTCCCCCGACCTGGGAATATTAGCTTTGTTACGATCTGTCCTGCGCTGATTTATGTTGATGATTTAATATAGTAACTGGTTTTGAATTTAGAATTACAATCTAGCCAAATGGTTTTTATACGATGCAACTTATATTGCGGTCCTGGACTAAGAAATATATATTATAATATGAATTATACCAAAAGAAACAAATGCAACCGCTAGTTGTTCCGTGCCTCGTTAGGATATGCTAATTCTACATATAAAATAAATATGAATGAATCTATACTCTCACCATTTCGTATATATGTCCAAAATATAAGCTTCAATTTTTTAAATACACAATTTAAGACTTTGACATAGACATAACTTTTATTACTAACGAAACACACACACAGAAAGACACAAAATAATAATAATAAAAAAAAAGGTGTAGCACTCGGGGTCTGTCGCGGTAAAGCTATTTTTTATCAACTTCTGCAACTATAATGGTTTTTTTCTTTGATATTAATTCTATTTCATTGTACCATTGTGAAAATTACCTTATAGAAATTCTATTTTTAAAATTATAATTTCGTAAAGTGAATTCATGAAATATTAGTATTTTATATTTTATGCAAAAAAAATGTGTGCGTGTACTAGGTGTACGCACGTAAGAAGTGAAACTTCTTTATGACCTTATTTTTCGAAAAATTATCTACTATATGCAACTTAACGAAATTGGTTAAATAAAGATTAACAAAAGGCTTTTATTATCATAGACATGAATAGAAATACAATTATTTCATTTTACCTTATTACTACTATCTAAGATTTTTACAGAATTTCATTAATTGTTATAGAATTATTACTATCATTGTTATCGTTATTATATATTTTTGTTATTAATGGCTTCGAATCTCTTCGGATCAACCGTGGTAGGGACAAGAAAAAGAAGTCGCGTAACCGAAAAACGTGACGATTTGCTACAAAATTTCTCCCATACGTCGATAAAAAATTCATTCCAACGCCGATAAAGAAGTTTGACTTCAAAAAGCAATATGGCGCGTAACGGAAAATGTGACGCGTAACGAAAAAATGTTACACTAAATTTTTTTCTAACCCCGATAAAGAAGTTTCACTTCAATAATTTATTGAAATCTCAAATAACGAGTTGTAAAATAAAATAATTGTATTAATTTTCGAACCCTAATATGACAATTAAATTCCTAACATATCTTCCTTTTTCCTCCCTCTAAGTCTCGGAAATATAAAGTTTTAGATTTGTATAAATATGAACACGTGTTAAATATTCGTTTGACAAAAAAGTTACACTTCTAATATGTGAACTTTGTACGCACGCCCTTTTTCATTATATTTATATGACAAGAATAAACATTTATATGAAAAACAAATTTCATTATAAAATTATTACAAAATTCATTATAACTGTGTTATAATTAATTTTCACAACACATCAAAACTTTATGAATTAAATTTAAATAGGAGGGACGCAACCTAGAAACAACATCTTGAGTAAAAATCTATTCTAAAATTTCTTATCTTTTTTCATATACTTTCTTACTAGAAACAAACATAGTTGGCGTATATTTTTTCTTCCCACGCCCCACTTGTCCCTCACTCGAGCTCGTATTTTTCTCGTATTATATCTCAGTTTTGCTCCGAGAGGAGCGTAAGAGCCCTAGAGGTAACAGTCGGCCGACATTGCTTTAGATTTAGTTTGTTTTACGTGATTCTTTTCGCTTTTCCTATTTCCTCTATTAAAAATACTTATGAAATATTGTTAAACGGACAATGTTCTCATGTAGAAGGAGATATTCTTTATATAAACACGTTAAATGTTAGAATTACATATTCTACAAAATAATAAAACTAGCTGATAAAGGCTGCCACAACCCAAGAATACTTTAAGATATACAACAATTGTATTTTAATTAAAATACAAATGATTGTAATAAAGACTATTATTCCCAAGAATGCGTTGCTTTATTGATACACCAGTCATTATAGACATTCGAAATCGAAAATTTGATAATAATTCCAAAAGTTTTCAAACTTCGGTCAAGTGAATGGTACATTGGGACGACAATAAATCTCATTTTGCAACCTTGTCCGCAGTCCGGAACATTGTTAAAATTGCAATTAAATTAATTTTTGTTGCTGTATGGTCGTGAAAAAAATTCCAAAAGTTCTGCAAACTTGGGGAAGTTTTCGATATAATATTTCATATCACGTATAAAATTTGCAACCAACCTAAGTGTACGGAACATTTTTTGTTATTTATTTTATTTTCGATATATCTGTCAAATTTGCAGAACTTTTGAAACGTTTTCCTTCAGTTTAATAAAGAACAACATTAATTAAATAATGTTCCGTACACTTAAATTGGTTGCAAATTTGACACGTGATGTAAAATAATATATTTAACACCACTCCAACTTTGCAGAACTTTTGGAATTTTGGTCTCAAGAACTAAGCAAATTATCATTTATTGCATTTTTAACAATGTTCCGGACCGCAGATCAGGTTGCAAAATTTTATAGTTTGTTTTAATACCACTCCCGACCTTACATCAAAATTTGAAAACTTTTGGAATTATAATGAATTAATTGTCTTGACTGACTGGACTATGAGAGTAACCTCAAGTTATTAAATTCTGTTCTAAACAAAATACGCTAATTGTTTTTACATAATGTTTATCTAGTGTAATATATTTTTTGAGGCTAAATAGCCGCTAAAATTTCAATTGAAACAAAGGTTGAGAAGTGCATGGTATCGGCAGTATTGTGGTTTGTATTCTAAGGATGGTAAATTACACTAAATACACCTGCAACATACTATAAAAAAGCAGTGGCGTAGCGCCAACCTTTTTAGGTCTGGGCCTCAGATTTTTGTATTGGTTTCATGATAATTTGTCAATCAAATAGGAAAGAAGGCTATGCTATCAAGTAGCCTCCTGTGCCTGAAACACGCCGTCGGCTTTTTAGGTCTAAGGCAAGCCGGTGTCCTCATGATGTTTTCCTGCACCGTTTGAGAATGCGTAGAATGAAAGTCCATGGGTACACAGCCGAGGATCGAATCTATGAGCTCAGGGATGAGAGTCGTACGCTAACGCCACTAGGCCAACACTGCTCACATGCTTAAACAAATGCATAAAAGCGTGACCATATGACGGTATCTTTGGGATAGCAGTAATGAAAATCTTAGCTAGTTTCTAATATTCCTTTTTCTGTACCTTAACCAATTCCTTAAATATATTTTCAAACTACACTTAAATGAAAAACTTTATATATTAAGTTTGAATTAGTTTATCGGCACCGGGTTAAAAATTTCCTTTTTCCCGAGAATTTGCACCTTGAGTTTCAGCAGCGAGTTTTTATTTCTCTATGATTGAGTGCGGAGAAAATTGGAACACGGAACGTCTTGAAATTTTATGTTCTTATTTAATTTCTTCATATTATTATATATTAACTAGCGGATCCAACAATCCACTGACAGACGTTGTTCTGTACACACGTACATACAAAAAAAATATCTAATAATGTAAATAATTCTTGACTCGACACACCAAACATTTCATCCAAGTCGGTGCAGCCGTTTAGGAGTTTACTTATGAACACGTGCACGGAATATTTATATATATATATATAAATATTCCGTGGTATATATATATAAAAATAATTATTATTATACATACCAGCTGTTTATTTGCCGTACAGATAAATAACTGTGAATCTTGAATTGTGAATCTTCAGGGCGCCACCCAAACGCATCCAAAAAATGTAATTCAAACCAGTCCAGCCGTTTAGGAGGAGTTCAGTGAGTTATATTACATATAAAGAAGATTGAATTAATAATCGACTTATTTAAAGGTACTGTCAGTAAATCGTGTTAAATTTTTTTTAGTTTCGAATTCCAATTATTGATATTATAAACTCTAAGTTATCTAATATATAAAATTCTCGTGTCGCTGTGTTTGTAGTTAAACTCCTCCGAAACGGCTTGACCGATTCTCATGAAATTTTGTGTGCATATTGAGTATGTCTGAGAATCGGACAACATCCATTTTTCATCCCCCTGAATGTTAAGGGTATTTAATTATTATTCTTTTTTAATTTTTAGATAAAATAATTTTTATATGATACAGCATTAAAAAATACATACAACCCCTAAATTTCACCCCTCTGATCAACCCCTATTTATTATTATAAATATACATGGCAAAACGACGTTTGCCGGATCAGCTAGTAACACTATATACATTTTGATGTTTCGAATGTTTCGCGGTAATATTTATTTGCATTTAAAGAAAAGCTAAAAAATTTAAGCACACAATTGTGCGAAATGCAACCTCAAATACCGCTTTGTGAGAGGCTCTCAAGCAAATGAGACTCTTTTCAGCTCCCCCTGTACAAGCTAACTGATATGTAAGCTGCCAAGGATGTGTTGTCAAGTGGCCTAAAACCCCAGACGTCTATTGAATAGTGTTTTACGTGTTGGAAAATATTTGTTTTAAAAGTACGTCGACTGAGTGCAAATCGTTGTTTTACACCAAAGTATTCTAGAATATGGAAGCTTGGTTTTGTCACCTTATTAGAAGTAAATAATCTAAATAAAAAGTCCGATAGAATGAATAACAAAATCATAAGAAACCACACGAAAACTGAAGACGTCACAACGACGATACGAAGAAAATTGAAATGGAAATGGGCTGGTCATATAAAAGAGGAAAAGTGGAACAAAAAGATCATAAACCCAAGAAATAAGAGAACAAATCGAAGTAGACAAGGAAAGCTCAGAACAGAGCAGAGTGGAAAGAAATGGAGGAGGCCTTTGCCAAAATTGGGCAAACAGATGGATCATTGGTTGTCACCGACTCACTAGAAACAATAGTTTAAGATTAAAGTTATGTAAAATTTTCTGTTTGAATAAAGGCTCATATTTTTATTATTCTAAATAATAAACGGCTCAAATATAAGTCTTTCCGCCAACTTCGATTTTATTCCCTTTGGAGTAGAGACTCTTGGGCCGTGGGGTTCAAGTGCACATGCGCTAATTAAAGATTTAAGTTGACGCCTGGAAGATAGTAGAATATGTATCGCAAGATAGAATATGTATCGCAATACAGCAAGGAAATGCTTCCGGCGTTAAGGGTACACTGACACAGGGACGAAACTTTTTAAATTTGTTTATTTATTTTTATAATTACTTCTTTTTTTACTGATCGAAAATTTTAAATACTCTGTATTTGATTGTTATGTTTAGGTTTTACTAAACACTTAATTACAATCCAAATTGTTCGTTATAAGTACAAAATTGTTTTATTTTGGCCTTTTAAGTAAAATGTGCCGGTGTGTTAACCAGATCTTCGGGTACGTAAAGAGAAAATTGAAAAGATTCAACAATTTGAGAAAGTCTCTATTTTCCATTTAATTAATGTTCTTATATTTGTATGTCGAAGTTTGCCTTCAAATTTATCGTATTAAAATTACTAATTCAGAGAGGCGATCAAAAAAAAACAACTCTCCCTAATTTAGATATAAGCTACACTTTCCGTTATAATTTAATTTTGCCGACACGACCGGAATGAAAGATGTATTTTACAAGAAACGGTAAACATCAAGATTAGGGCAATAAAACGAGGATGTTTTCCATTTCCCGCATAATCCGAGAGAAAATATACAAATCACAATCAGAATCATGAACAATTTTCATGAAAAAAATAGGCAATTTCCTTTTGTTAAACGAATATTTTTCAGTCCAAACAAGTCGTTATTGCATATCACATTTAGATAAATGTGTTGTTTTTATTTGTTGATGACTTCTATGGCCTAGTCCCACTATACTGATTTTTATTTCTGTAGAATTCTGACAGCTATCATTTTTTGACTTGTCAGAGATTACAAACCTTTTTGGCCGGGCACATGTTTCAATTTCAATACGAATCTAAGCATCTGTCTATACATACCTTTTATTTGATATTGGTATTTGGTTTATTTTTTATTAAAAGTGGTTTTACGGCGACTGATAATTACGTCCCTTCTCATCACAAACAGTAAAAATCTCACAAGTAAAGATAACATTTTACTTTCTTGAAAAGGTTTACTAAACCTGGAATTAGAAGGTAGTTATGCCAGCTGAAGAATAAAATAAAGTAATTAAAGTTAATTCGATATATTGTTCGTGATATTGAAATACCTTTTTGTAGGTAAAACATAAGAAATACGTAGAATTTCATTTTATTTTAGTACTTAGTAGAACTTCTTTTGTAGCAACATTTATGAAATGTCAGAATTCTACGGAATGAAAAATCAGAGAATAAATATTTATCTTGAAATAAAAAAAATATATCTAAAAGTGAAAAAAAAATAGTGATTAGAGTTCTATACCTAATTGACGATGTCGTGATCAGGCCATGATCCAGTTACCTTCGTCTTATACACTGTTCAGCTGTTTGCTGCCACAGCGGACGTGGTTGTCCCAAATTTTTAAAGCGGAAGGTGCGCGATATAGCTTACCTTTTGTTTCTGTGAATAAGTATAAGTAGTATTTAAAACATTTATACAGAATTCACCAAATATTTCATACTGGAGAAGGAACCTTTAAGCACATAATTATCGTGGTGAGCCTGCCTGATAGCTTCGAGAAAATCCTACCACCTTAAACCTTTGATCCTATCCGTGGGGCTCCGTCTGTGACATTAGGTCTCTTAGTGGAGACATCCCGTACTGATAATGTATTGACTGTGTTATTCAATGTGTTAGGTCGTAGCTGTAAGGCTATGGTAACCGTAAAGATGCAAATTGAAATTCAAAATAATTTTTTCATTTAATCGCCAAGTTTTTTGTTTTACAAAATGTGTGTTAAGAGCTGCAACCATTACACCATGTTCCACATGACGATGATAATTAATAAATATTTTTATTCTACATATTGCTAGGTTCTTAGTTCTTATTTATATTCTAGTGTATTAACATACTGTATATACTATACTATACACTACATATACTACACAGATAATACTCACACTTACATATAAATTTAAATACAAACTTCACAGTCCACTGGCTATCCGTCTTAACATCCATATAACAAATATATAAAATTCCCCTTCGTAAATCGGATCTGTCGCCTAAGAGGAGATTACAACTATGTCTTAACTAGATTCTTTTGTGAAGTTCTTGCTTAAATTGCATTAGAGGACGTGCTAATTTGTCAAATGCAATGCTTCATTCGCTTTTGTAGTTCACGGAGTCTATTTAATCTGCGTATAACTCTATAGAGACGCATACAAATTTAAAAAAATTAATTAAATAAAATTCAGCCTATCGATCAATAGATTTCGATTAGGCATCTAGCTTCAAAAAGCCCCTTATAACACGGTACTCTTATAACGCATTTTCATATTACGCGATTTCAGTCCCTCGGATAGCACGGGTGTTCATTTATATAACGCGGGGATTTCACACGTTATTTCTGTACTTTGAAATTTAAAATGATTAACTTTGTACTTCGCTCGCTCCAGTGATCTTCCGTCAGACGATTGACCACCCTGCGACGGCTCAAGCCGAGGTCCGAGTCCCGTAGGAGACGCCCTTGCGATAGTCGCGGGAAAACGCGTATTGTGGCCGAGTTACGCTCGCCAAAGAGCTGTAAAGGCCCTTAAGGCCAACGGCGAGATCCACTTATTTCGTTCATAAAATAGTTTTATATTCAATGTAAAATAACTTTTAACAAGAAAAATTAAACGTGAATCATTTGTACACGCGTTAAATGGGGTCATGCAATTGCTACAACGCGTTTCCTAGAACGCGGAACCAATCGTCAGTGTTATAGGAATCCGTCCTCGTATGTTTGCATTTATACTATATGTACTGTACTGTATGTATGTCCCAACATAGTTCTATTTACAATTTCTTTAAGTGGGGTGTCCCATTTACGTTAATAACATTATAACTACTTAACGCCGATAAAGAAGTTTGACTTCAAAAAGCAACATGGCGCGTATCCGAAAAACGTGACGATTTGCTACAAAATTTCTCCCATATAAAGAACTTTCATTCCAACGCCGATAAAGAAGTTTGACTTCAAAAAGCAACATGGCGCGTAACGGAAAAATGTGACGCGTAACGAAAAAATGTTACACAAAATTTTCTTCCAACCCCGATAAAGAAGTTTCACTCCAATAATAATAGAGCGTTATTAATGAATGCATACAAGAGTTGGTTAGTTCATTTCCTAATAAGAGTATTAGTTGCCTTACGCTGAAAGTGAATTTTATATTCTCGAAAATAAAGTACATAGTAGAAATACCCATATTGTTTTAAATCAGTTACACTGTTTTAAATAAAGTAGGTACTCACCAAGGACTCTTGAGCAAAAAATAAATTATTGTCATCAGATATATTATCTTAAAAACAAAATACTTAATTGATAAGGTTTTAATAGTGTTTCCCAATCCGTCCATTTTAGACAATCATGGTTTAACATTTGTAATGTGCCACTGTATGTTGTATGTATGTCGAAAACATCTTAGTATAAACCTTCGCAATGTTAATATAACTCTATCAATTATCTGTGGTTCAACCAATCTCTCGCGTGCAGCCTCAAAACCCATATTACCTGTAATTGACATTTCATTAGGAAATTACATTCAATCTATTACTACTCTGAGTAAGAATGTCACCAAAATTTCAACACGTATCATTGAATAATTCACGAAACGAGAGATTACTTTTTTAAGACTTTTTTACTGAAAGAGGTTCTTGTAGAGGGTAAATATATAACGGCGTACTTGTAACGTCCTTAACGTTGTTAACTTGTAACATGTCTTAATAGAAGGATCGGAAATTACAATCCGAAATCATAAATCTCTAAAATTTGTACAATGTAGTAAATTTCTTATTCCTTTATTTTTAATGTCGATAAATTCCAAATGCATCGGACATGTTTTTAAGCTTTATATTATTATCTTCATTATGGCCTTTTAGAAGCTGTGTGGAAAGCTGAGTGGCAGTTACGCAAACCAATATTCTTGTCGCAAGCGTTATTTATTCACAAAAATACATAATTTTATTTTTTTAAGTATTTAGATAATTATTATTGGTATAAGTATTAGTGATTTAACAGTGTTATTAATATAAAAAACTTAGCACTGTTGGACCTCAAATAGTACACCACAACGGTTCTGTTACCGCACATATTGTAATAATTAAAATCGTTGTATATCTTTCAAAAGGCTTCTGACTATTATGCTTGTCCTAATATAATAAAGTTATTGAATTTATAATGAATGTAAATACAGTATAAACACTTTATAACGTCATTCGTTGTAACGATAAACTGTCTATTACGTCAAAATGAGATAAATTTGTGTGGTTTAACACAAAAGCCATACATTATTTCTTCCCTTCCTATAACGCACCCTCTCTATAATGAAAAAAATCTCGTCTCTTGAAATTCGTTATAAAGAGATTACACATTATATATTGCACCTACCCTGTATGCTTTTGACGAGTTTTGAATAAAGGTGCTCTCAGCTTATGAAGATTTTATATCACAGATAAAGTACGCAGTCAAATTCAAAGTTAAATATAACTTGGCCAAATCCTCTTGAATTCTCACAATAAATCACTTACCTCACCCAATAATCCGACACTCGACTGTTTATAATTCAACGAGTTTTATAAAGACGATTTTATATTTTTTCCAGCAAATTTTCAATAACTCTTAATGCAGCTTTTACAGGCTTATTTGTGATGTTTTGAAATATAGAAATAATATCCAGGTTTGCTACAAACTCTAGAAGTTATACTTCTTTTGGAACGTTAGGGAAAAATCGTCACAAAAAACCGACACCCTGAAGTTAGCTACTTTCAACGTTTTAGTTTTTTTTATTGTTAGTGTCCGTTTGGCTTTACATATTTCAATGTCAAAGGTATCAATTTGTCTTAGTAGAAAGAATAAGAATCACTTTGATCGGGAATAAAGTTCAAAGGTTAAACCGATTGTCTTATCCTAAGAACAAATTAATCTCTTCCGTTTAATCAAGAAAATTTTCTAAAATGAATTAAAACCATTACGGTCTTATTTCTCCCGGAAGATCTTTAGAATCTATACGTATTATTCATAAATTTATTTTATATGAAAATTGTTTTATACGGGTGATATATCATCATCGTGTTACCTTAAACCCAACCTAGGAGTTCAGGCACCTCTCGTTTGAATTCTTCGCGATTTTAACAAATTGAACACACCTTATCCGGAGCTAAATATATTCGGTAGTGGGCTGATCGGTTTTAGATAAAGCATTGTGGGGTGCCTTTCTCGAACCTAATTTCGCTGTTTTGCTGATGATTTTTCCTTTTTTTCTGCTCTAATTGCCAACAAATTTCTGTAATTTTATTATATTTTAATGTGTGCTTGTATTATTGTATATGTTTTAATTGTATTTTTTTAATTTATATTTTTTTTTTTAGAAACATATGCTTACATTAATTGTCACACATTTTAGATGTAAGATTTTGTAAAATAATTAGTAGATTTCGGACTGTGTGTGAAGTCGTAAGCTTAATAACTAAATAAATAACCCAAAATATGACATTCTGTTTCTAATGCATGTTTTGTGTAACTGCCTCTATTTAAATAATCAATTACGTAGGTAATTTAACGTATATTATACAGAATAAGTTATTATAATACTAAAAGATAATACGAAACCTAATAATATTTATTTTATTAAGTTACCTGCATTAAAGGCTATAACACTACAACGTTAAAGAAATAAATTATGTAAAGATATACCTCAATGAATGCATTAGTTTCTTGAACATCAAAGAGTCCTCGTCTTGTTTAAGCTCGGAGCTTGCCAGTCAGTTTATAGCGGAGTATATAACTGTTATGTTTTATTAAGTTTACCTATTACAATTATACAATGCAACGTTCACAATTAATTGCAAGATCTAACATATTCGTTCTGAAAGCAAATTCAGATAGTAATACATTTTCACCTTCTAATTTGTCGAATTCCTATTGGCTGATCTTGGATACTCACGATTTCTTGTCCATAGAAAAATCTTTTATAAAAAATGTTACCCCATTCATAGACATATTTTATACATTAGGTACTCTAATTTATAAAATAGTTTGTCTCTCTTTATTGGTTTGTGTAGAAAAAAAAGTGAGCCGTTACGGGACGCCTGGCAGATGTGAAACATCGACATTATTTTGTAAAAGTAATATGCAGAAAAGAACAGATTCTGATAGGAACTAAATATGTCATAATGATAAAATAAAATATTACGATTTTTTTCCAGATAACGATGATTATTTAATCAATAAACATTTATTTTCATTAAATACAAAAATTTACGAATTTATTTCAAATTGTGACTACTTAATTCGTTTAATCAGTGACTTCGAAATACACACACCGTACACACTACTACATATAGACTGTATATACCACCATCATATAGCGTGGCAACGCGTCGCCACGGCATGCGTCGCCACGCCAGAAATCGGTTTTACGTGCGGCTATAGATGTTTCACATCAAAAAGAAAAATAAATCAATGGCGCTACAACCTTTTTAGGTCTGGGCTAAGGTTTCTGTAACGGTTTCATGATCCTTTGTTAATCTAATAGGTAAGTAGGTCAGCCTTCTGTGCCTGACGCACGACGGTTTCCTCACTATGTTTTCCTTCACCGTTCGAGCGAATGTTAAATGCGCACATAGAAAGAGTAAAGTCCCTTGGTGCACAGCTGGGGATCAAACCACTACTGCTTGTGTAGAAAAGAGACATATTTTTTATGAGCTTAGGCTTTATATGAACAAACCAATCAAAGCTAAGTGTTTATTACTTTGCCATGCGCTATCAAGAGAATAATTCTAAATTCGAATCTTTAATATTTCAAGACAAATTTTTGGATATCAGCTAATAAATAAATTGCGTGGATCTGTGGAATGTGAGCTGTATGCAATTGACACTGGTATGATTTACGAGCTCAACCTTTTGCGCTGTGCACTGAAAGCTTTCGAAATCGTCATGTGACTAAAAGAAATAGCGTTTATGAAATATTAACTAATTACTAATACAAAAGTTAGAATTTTTGTGGGTCTGTCGGGAAGCTTTAGGTATCCTCTTCAAAAAATTATGTCACTGCTTAGACTTTGACATTTAAAAAAAAACTCACTAACAATATCTTTATAATCGTTTCTTCAAAGTATTTTATGATAATCAGATCGCCTAACAGTCGATTCTTTATTTTAAATACTTAGATACTTATTCCTCTATTAGGGACACCGGCCTAGCTAGTAAAAAAAAGAAAGTTGATAAGACAACAAATACATGTCAAAAAATAAAAATTTACCATCCCGGAACCCCTCCACTAACATTTGAACTTTATGGTATTGTATTATAGTTCAAATTGACTTTTAAGTATTATTACGAATATTTTGTATGGGAATATAGAAAAGTGTTGTTTTTAGACTTTTTCACTCAATTTTTTTTAATTTTTCTCTCCGAAAGAACCAGCCTCGTACTTCAAGGAATATTATGCAAAAAAAATCAGACAAATCGGTCAAGCCGTTTTCATGTTATGTCGTGACAACGGAAAACGGGTTTCATTTTTATATATATAGATGTGAGACTAACGGGGCTAACGTTTAATCCCAAGGCTACCGAATGCGTTGTTCTTGTATGAGTTTTTACTTACAGTGATGCTATAAACAAATTGTATCTATGTAATGTAATTAATGTTAACTAAACCCTGTGATATTTAAAATAATGATATTATTAATTATTACATGGTGCACATAAAAAGGCGGTTTGGGAGATCATTAACGCTTAAAACATCAAATGTTTGCTTAAGTGATCTCCTGTTATGTCATTGTCCATAGCGGTTAACAGTTTTACAGGTTTAGTCGGTAAAAATAACCTTAAATCCAAAGAAACGCTTATGTTTGTGTATAGTATGTAGTTTTTTTTAATTCTTAATACTTTGCCTTTTAAAAACATATACAGTTCGATAAAATCTAGTAAAAGTTATTTTCCCTTCATCATTGTAATGTTTCCCTTCAAGTGCACACTTGTTATTGATGCACATGCATGTATCTTGTTTTCTATGTTATGTGTTCTCTGTAAGTGTTTGTATGTGTTTAGTTAGTGTGCCTTTTAAAATAAAAAAAATGTAGAAATGTAAACAACTTATACAGGAATTTTGTTTGATATTCGAATCGTCTTAATCAATATACTTGTATTACATATGATACCAATAAAATATACTTGGTGAAGTATGCAACTGTATTGAGTTCGATGGGGTATTAATTATCTCAAAGCTTCGAGATTCAAAGTTCACCCTCAGTCAGCTTAAAGCTTTCGTGAGGGATGGTCGTGTGATATGTATATTTATAATATTAAAGTTTTTATTGCCGCATCAGGATCGCGTTTATGTGCTTTTCACTTTAAAGAGTGCGAAATTATATAGTGTGTGGATGTGTTGTGATATTATTTGGAGAATTGTATAGGTAAATAAAATTTATTATATAGTTGTAATTAGAAGTACTTAGTTGGAAAGCTTTATATTAGTATATTAAGCTTTAACCAAATGTATTTTGTGAGTAAATCGGTTATTATCTTTTATCTCATTATACATGTATATATGAATCATTAACGTTAACATAGCAATTCTTAAAAAAATATTATCAAAAAAGTATTTCAAAATAAGCCTTTTAAAAATTATTTTTACCTAAAGACAATTTGAAGATGGAGAATAAATGCCAAAGAAAATCTACAATGCTTTAATTCTCTTTCGTTTTTGTGTTCTCATGAAATTCTAGTTCAATTGGACTAATTACCGCTTTATAAATGAAAGTCGAAGGAGGTAAGCGTTCCTTTCTTTCGTTAAAGACCATTGAAACTTATTTCTTAGAGCGATTCGCAAAAAATACTTTGTTGAATTGGAACGTACGTACGTATTATCCCACTTAAATGTTATATTTTAACAGAAACCATTTCAGATAAAATTCACTTAAATTTTATAAAATTATTAGAATTCCGCAAATAATTAGATATTTAGAGATAATAAAACATTGTGAGTATTCATTTGTTTATATCTCTCGAGGGACATAATTGTTGGATTTTGACGAATCAGTTGACACCTAAATATTGAAATGGCAAACCTATAGGGTTTTGCCGAGTGTGCGTCTTTGATTACGCTTGTTATATTCAATATTAATATTAGAACCACATATCTGCCTGATAGGCTACTATGTAGGAGTACTATAAATAAAAAAGTAACAAGAGTATTATGCATGTAATTTAAATCACTATTTACTTATTATAAAATGAGTTGAATTTGATTTATAATTGCTAATTATTTGATTTATAGTATTGATTAACATAATTACTTTAAAGAGCACATTTTTTTTTTAAAGACAATTCACACCAATTGACCTAGTCCCATGCTGGTGAAGCTTGTGTTATGGGTACTAGGCAACGGATATACATACATATTATAGATAGATAGACATATAAATACATATTGAAACACCCAAGACCTAAGCACAACACCAAATGCTCATCACATCGATGTTCGTCTCAGCCGGGGATCGAACCCGGGACCCATGGATTCGCAGTCAGGGGTACTAACCACTAGACCAATGAGTCGTCTAATTTATTATGATGAATGTATTAACAAATATATTTTAATATTAATTTAATTCCAGATGTTAATGCCAAGACTGGCAATTAAGCTGCGTTATTCGAGTTATACCATCGAATAACTTTCAACTATTATTTCTAAATTCCAGAACCTTATATCCATCCTAGTCTAACAAGATTAATCCGACGAAGCTCAATATTTCTTTATTAAAACCATAACTTTGCATCATCTTAAAGAATTAATATCTCTCCGCTCTAATATTATCTTAAAATTTTCAAATGTATCTCAGAAAATGGCTAAATTACTAAAGTTAGGTAATTTCTTATGAAAGCAATTTTTGTTGTTAGGGATAATACGGTCCATAATTCAGTGGTGTGCGTAGTGAATAATGGTATTTATTATTCCGCAGGGTTTCACCAATTTTTTTAAGTTAATAAATTTATTTTAATTGTTTTTTAAACTACACTTACATATATAACGTAGCGTAGAGAGTTTATTGCCAGTTCTTCGCTTCCGTTCTATGCCATTGATTTGAGAACTGGCAGTAAATGTAAAATTAGAAGCAATATTTCTTTTTAGACGTTCATAAGTGTACATATTACTTATATGAATAAATGATTCTGACTTTGACTTAACCATAAAATCCAGATTTTCCGAACCTATTAACTTCTAGAACCGAGAACGGCTGGACCCATTTTCATGGTTTTTGATTTATTGTATTTGTCTCAATCCCGAATAGAATAACTAAAAACAAATGAAGATTGACCAAAAAAAGAAAAATAATTAATGTTTATCCAACCGATACGGCAAATCACTCCCCTCAAATTAAAGAACGTATTTAAAAAAAGGTTGCGAATCGTCAAGATATATCCACAATATTATTATAATATTTGTTTAGATTTTAAATAATATATATAAGAGAGTGAAACTCAAATGAGTTGCAAAAATATTTATTTTAAGAAAAAGCATTTAGAGTTTGTTATTTAAGTTGAAAATCACTTTTATCCTATTTCTTTTATAATCAATCCAAAATGTACTCACTAAACTAACACATACATAGACAAATAAAAGTAGCGTCTTTTCCACAGACTAACAAACGAAATTAAATGAACATCTGTATAAATAAAATATGTAATTAATAATCTAATTTAAGATTAATATTTTTTTCTTTACATATATACTTATAATTAACTAAATTAAAATTAACTTGCTGTCATATTTTTGTGCATTCCCCAAAATATTCCTTTTTTATGTAAAAGCAGGCAAATGGGCAGGCGGCTCACCTGGTCTTAAGTGACTCCACCGCCCACGGACGCTTACATTGCCAGGAAGCTCGCAAGTGCGTTGCCGGCCTTTTAAGAAATGGTACGCTCTTTTCTTGGAGGGCCCTAAGTCGTATTGGTTCGGAAATACTTCAGTGGGCAGCTGTGGTGGTGTGGCGAAAATTTTCTGTATATTTGAATTACCTATTTGTTTTGTATCAAAAAACTCTCATCTGATAGTTTTGATTCAATCAAGATTAACAACCCAACTAATAACACTGCTATTTTAAAATGCATTTGTATCAACAAAGAGGTCACGTTTCGAAGTATCCCTGGATATGAAAACTAGAATATAATTTTAATACGTCCAAAAGTATCCAGCAAGACGTTTAAATTTCAGCAAAATTTTATTTAGCAGCTAAAGATTTAGTCAAATTAGGGTCGGTTCAAGAAATGTACTATATTCTTACTTCCTATTTTCGTTTTAAAATAGTTAAAATAAGGTTCAAAGTCCCATAACAATGAATGTCAACTGTTTCCGAGTAAGGGAATTATGAAAGTTAGGAATAGGTATTGTTGCCGCTCGTCCGTTTTAACCCTTTACGTCTTTTGTGAAAGTATGTCACAGTTTTTATTCAAAAAGTATACCATTCATATAGTAGATATGTCATTATATAATATTAGAACTATAGACAAGCATACATTAAACATAACTACATATATTGCGTAATGGAACTACGCGGTTAGCTATTATAGATAATGGCTACTAAGCTATGAAGGCCTGAAAGGCCGAGGTTCAATTCCCGGTAAGCTTACTTCGAGTTCTTATTAGGTATTACAGGTGGGTTGAAAAGTCCGTAGGCTGACATAGAAAACATCTTCGAGAGCGATACAACGATTATAGCGGTCATACAGTTTTTCGACACCATGTTATAGTACATTATGTTAAGTTCCATTTCCTGGTTCGACTCTTAGTACTCAGTCATTCAAGAAAAGAGCCTACCAATTCTTAAAAGGCCGCCAAGCCCTCTGGTATCGAGAGTATCCATGGGCGGCGGGCGGTATCAATTACCATCAGGCGAGCCTCCTGCCCGTTTGCCCCTGTTCTATAATAGTATTAAAAAAAAAAAAAAAATGGTGCGTGTACTTATGTACGCGCGTAAGAAGTTATACTTCTTTGGCTTTCTTTATTTTTTTTAAATATTAAATAATTAATAATCAATATTAAGCGTTAATAATTTAACAATATTTAATATTTAGTATATTATTCAATTATTAATTAATATTAATAATAATTATTATTATATTATATTATTAATTCAATTTAATAACTAGGTATGTTTCATAACCTTTTAACTAAGTATAAATAGGTCTTTGTGAAAAAGCATTGCTAAATTTCTTTGAAAAAATAATTAAAACTGCTTTATTTGTTTAAAAGGTACTACAAGTAGATTGTCTTATTCCCATCTCGCTCGCGCACGCTCGGCGCCCATACTGAATTTTGTGTCACGGTGCGCGCGCATCGTAAAATTTCACTCTCATAAATTTTTCATAACGTGCCTAAAGAAGTATAACTTCAAAAACTACGCATCATTTTCGTTTCCACGTCAAATTCGTGTCAGTTCAAGAAATTCCGATCTTAAGGTGAATGAGGAGATGCATAACCAGGCTTTGAACTTGATCGAAGACACGTGTTACCTCATCAAAAAATGCTCTATCAGATCATCAGAATCAGAAAGTGCTTTAACATGCAGCATCACAATATTGGCGCTAGAGAGAAGTAGCCTAAATTTTTTTTTTGTAAAAAAAGTTTGTATTTGCAAAAAAATTGTACCAATGTTATAACCGTCATGAAAATAAGTTTAACTAAAGTTAACACGATATTATACAAACACTCACACATACAAATATTCTCCGTGGTCATTGAAGATGAAGAGTGAATCCATATCTCTACGCATTAGCAGAGATCAAGCCGCTCGGAAAAAGATTGGTTGACCATTCGAATCGCTCTTCAATGAATACGGTAAATGGATGGAGCTTGTACCGGGGTCTTCCCGCTCAGAGGTGTGAGCAGTACTTTTTAAGGGCTGAATATTCGTTTTATGCAGTTGCAAGCGATGACCAGGAGCAAATTACCATCTTGCCTTGCTGAGCACACCAAGCTTCTTGGAGGCTAATTTAGCCTTTCCCTCCAAATGACCGCGTACAAACGTATGTATGACCCATGCCATTATTTGCTTCTTCAGGACATTTTCTATAATATAATGATTTTTGACAATAAATAAATCCCATATCAAACTAAAACCTCCTAACTTCAATCTTGTAAAAGTTGACAAATATTTGTACCGAGCTGTAAGCGCATTCTTAAACAAACATTGTCTTTTCAGGTTCTATACACGTATATGATAAAAGTTGTTGCACTCGTCTCGAGTTAGTACTCGGATCGAATTTCTTGCAGTTTCATTGTGTTAGTATTGGTATGCTTTGCACAGGAAAAAGCATTTTGAACTCAATTGTTTAACCTCAAAAGTTCGATTACTGTGCAATTAATTTAATTGTTAATACATAATATATAACCTTTATCAAACTGTCAACTGTGAAGTCACCATTGCTTATTATTTCCGCGCGCGCAATACAATTACAAAAAGATATTAACTTCAAGTTGTCATAATTATGGAAACTTTGTACTAGTTGCAGCTCCTTGCATGTAAATAAATAGTATTTTGATTTTAAAATTAATAACTTGTTTTTTTGTATAGAACAGGGGACAAACGGGCAGGAGGCTCACCTGATGTTAAGTGATACCGCCGCCCATGGACACTCCCAATGCCAGAGGGCTCGCGAGTGCGTTGCCGGCCTTTCAAGTATTGGTACGCTCTTTTCTGAAGGCTGGTTGTGACAGCATCGCCCACGTCTTAGACCCAAAATGACCACTTGCACGAGGACATAAAAGGCTTAATTATTTAAAACCCACAACAGTACATTATCAGAGCTAATATTCGTTCTTATTCTTCGATAAAAAAAAATATTCGAAATATGATTTTACAGATTAGGTTTACAGATGGCTTCGGGAGACTTATAAAGGTGATTAAAAGGGAAAGCGGATTAGACTATATCGTATTTGTATGATTGCTGAATTACTTAGAAATTTTCTGATGATATTAAGTTATATTGGGCGGTGTGGCCATTCATTAACATATAATGTTTTCAATCCCTACCTTATTTCAAATAGACTACCGTACCTATACTCTTCTGAATTTGAGAGTCTTTTATCTGTGAAAATGTTAAGATAATCAGAATATTCTAAACTTTGTTTTGACTTGATTGGATTAGTGTTAAATTGCTGTTATGCTTAGGTGAATAAATTAACATTTATTATTACAATTTTTGTATAAATAATTATAAAATGTAACTTAATTTGATTTTGGGTTTTTGATAGACATGAATAATTATCGGGTCACAAAGTTTTTTAAAAATAAATTTTATCATTATTAGTTTTATTATTATTATTATATTAAAAGATAATTCGACACTATAGCAACTTTATGCTTCTCAAAATAATTTGCGTGATGAATCGCGTCATTGATATTGACGAGAACATTGGTCGTTTAATTTCTGCTATCGAATCGATTGTCAATACATTGTTATACAATTGAAACCTTTAATGACATGTAATTAACAATCACAATCAACTGTATCGGATGGGCATTAATTATATACATTTCCTCTTTTTCGTGAATACTGTTGATTTACTAAGGCTTGCTTGCAGTTTGCTTGCATTGTTGCATTTATCGAACAGGAAGTACTCTTTAGCCCCTATAAATACTAACCCCTTAATTTAAAAAAAAGGGTGCGTGTAATGAACGCGCGTAAGAAGTTATACTTCTTTGGCATTATTTAAAATAGTTTTTGATTGCATGCAAATAATTAATTACAATTAAACAATCAAAGACTGGAAAAGGAGTCATTATAGTCAATTAAGTTCAGTTTACAATTGAAAAATTAAATAATATAAATTTATTATTATTCTCTTACATTAAGTGTAACATAAACTCTATTATTATTCGAATATTGTTTTTAAATTATGTCCAATGCCGTAGCATCTTCCGTGGGCAACTTCATTGTGTTATTATCTTATTTTGTGTCACGGTGCGCGCGCATTGTAAAATTTCACTCTCATCAATTTTCTTAACGCGCCTAAAGTAGTATAACTTCAAAAACTGTTTATTTGCTCCGATTTTATGAAAGACTCTTCTCTTTTTAAAATACTAAAGAGTTGGGGTTTAACAGTGTTGGACTAAATTTTTGAATCCAATGTAATAATTAAGTAGTACCAAAAGTCAAAATTCATTTATTCAGTTGAATCACATGATCACTTTGAATTGTCAATTATACCGCCTGTTTAGAATCGCGACCCAAGGAGAAAGGCAGGAACCCATGGCTAGGTTTTTTATCGTCTTTATTTACAATACAAAACAGTAGTACAGTTACATTGAATTGCCGGCATAGTTAACTACCATCGCAGAGTAACCTCCTTTTTAGGGATATAATCTATTTCCCTAATCAAAGTGTATGTGGCATCAAACCCTTTAGCCTCCCAACTCGTAAGCCGTTCAGCCCAGCTCACTGCGCACACTATATTCACGTATATATGTTTTCTTATTAAAACGTAGCACTCGTGAATTCATATTATTCTGATCGAGTAATTTCTGTTTAAAAATTGTATACCATTTATAAGCGTTATTATGATAACATTTTCTCCATAATAAAGACGACAAACATACAACACTCACTTTATCAATACTACTTTGAACTTGTAATGAATAAATTTGCGCCTCAATAACTCCCTCAATATCAGAATTGAATATATTTTTCTTGCTAGAAATATGGAGAGGAATTCATCGAATACAGACTTTGGTTGAATAAGAAATAATGATAAAGTTAAATTGCTTATTATGATAATATACTTTTGGTTTGGAAAAGTTTTTTTTTTTAATTTACACGCTTGGTTGACCGCGTTGATTTGGTCGTAGCATACATCGAGTTGCCAACGTTAAAAATAATTGTACGATTAGTAAACCTTCTCCTTTGTTCGGTTTGAATTCGGTAAAAACGATTTACTCTATTCCAATCGCTCTTGAGGTTAGTACGCTTAATCCTATTAACTAAAATTTTTGATTCTTGTATCTTACTACCATAACTATTTGGATTTGTAATATAAATTTAATGAATTATTATAATAAATCATGTGTAAAATTAAAATAAAACGTGTGTGTGTACTTATGTACACGCGTTAGAAGTTATACTTCTTTGGCGTAACAAGATAAAAATCTTTTCAAAACCAGCCTTACCAGCCTTACGTATAGCAAGATTACAACTAGGCATATTTCTAATACTAAATCAACCATTCTTTATAAGCTGTAAAATAAGGCTTTTTGCTACTTATGCTTATAAACTATTGCTTAAAAATAGTTCTTGAACGATATGTGAATTCCACTCAGATGAATCCGATAAGATGTTATATACACCACAAAAATATTTCACAATTCACACAATACTGAGAAACGCTTCAAGATTAGATGTTTTAAAAGCATTTCTGTGTGAGTATCGCTCTCAGGGGATTTAAGCGTATAGCCCGTCTATATAAAATACTCACTAAGATTCGCTAAATGCACATTTGTACTGAAAGCATTATATTATTTTTGAATTATCATAAGAGCAGTGTTGGCCTAGTGGCTTCAGTATATAAGTTTGGCGAGTGCTTAAACAGTACATGGCGGGCACGGTCGAATTTCTATAGTATGCAGAGGGCATCGAACTATCGAAAGGAGACTGTAGGTTTAGAACGTAGCAATACGTTCTGGGCCGTGAGTGGTAATTATAAGTGGTCACTTGGGTTAGAATGCCTGGCAAACCCTGAGGGCCCATCTTAAGGCTGCTGCCTCGAATTTTGCGGGCAGCGGGGCGGCGGCGGCCGCGGCGCGGGAGCGGCAGGATATTATGCGTACAATCAAATGGACCGGTTCTCGAAAACAGCGGCGTGGCAGCGGCGCGGAGGCGGGTAACGAGCGGTGCAATCCAGTCAAGCGGTGACCGCCCGCGTTGCGCGTATGCATTGTAGTATAGTGCTGTACATATTTTTTGTGACGTATCAAAATGACCTCGGACGTGCAAGAGCAAATTATTTCAGAAATGGAGGAAAGGAGACCCATATGGAACTATATTTTTGCATATAACATATTTTTGCCCACAATAAATCGAGCGTTAGGAATAAATTTGAATCAAAAAGATGTTGTCGCCGTTTTTTAGACATTTCGTTCGCGAATAAAAACAAATATCTCGACTACACAACCACGAACACAACACTACACCGCTATAGTGCCGCGCGATCTGCCCGCTGGTTTGGAGAACAGGTATGCGTTGGCCGCCTCGCTCCCGCGCCGCAGCCGCTGCCGCCCCGCTGCCCGCGAAATTCGAGGCAGCAGCCTAAGGGCGTGTGTAGGGTTGAGCTGTTTTTAGATGGTGGTGTCTCTCACACAACCTCTGGATAGCATAGGGATTTGAGTGTAGACCCAGCCCCACCGTCCCCGCGTCAAGCTCGACATCGTTGATGCGGGCCTGCGTAAGGGCAATTTCACCTCATTTAAAAAAAAGTTGCTTTAGTATGCGACTCTCAAGGACTCTCTTGAGGTGGTGCGCTCAAATTCCGGTATGAAGCTTTTTATGTGTGCAATTAATAGCTGCTTGAATCCAGCATGTCTTAAACATTTTCAGCGTGTGTGTGTGTCACTGGATTATTGTTATCTTTAGGAATCAACTGTGTTTGTATGCCACTGAACTCCTCTTAAACGGCGGGACCGATATTTATTTTTTTGTATGCGTTTGGGTGGCGCCCTGGATGGTTTAAATTCACAAATCAGCCCGTCAGGTGGCGCTGCAGTCGGATCTAGGTTATTTATCTATACTGCAACTAAACAGCTGGTTTTTCAGCTACGGGTCTCAGATAGCTTAACTGGATCTTGGCGCGTAACCAAACGATCTGGGTTCGATTCCCAGTCTGCGCCGTCAGAATTATTTTACTTTTGCCGAAAAAAAATTCCATATAGGACAAAGCTGTCGGTTCCGTTAGTTAATAACATATTTCTTATTTCTATTGATACAAGACCATTGTACATTTAGAAATTCATAAAACTATTTCAGTCCAATTACAATATTTAACACTAGCGTCGATCCGTATCCTTATAGCATATCAATTTGACAGAAAGTGACTGAAGAGTCAAAGTCAAAAATCATTTAATCATATAGGGAACTCAATGTACACTTATGAACGTCAAAAAAGAAATATACATTAAATGCTTCTAATTTTACATTTACTGCCAGTTCTCAAATCAAGGGCGTAGAACGGAAGAGAAGAACTGGCAATAAATTAAAGTACTTTAAGATAGATCAGATAACACTGATTAATATTTTGGATAATGTATTAAATACGCCATTATAGAATCGTTCGCCCTTGATAATTGATTTAAGGTAATAAAAAATAAAAATAATAAACTTCTTGGTTTGCGGGTTGAATTTATTAAACCCTCTATTTGCGGCTTGGAAGACGCGAGTCTTTTGACATAATGCAATTTTGCATAAAATAGCTGACATTTACCAAATCACTTCAATTTGAGTCACGCGAGGTCACCGCGGTGAATTTTCTCGTCTTTTTGTCTGAGAAAAGCTCAGTAAAAGCTCGGTGTAAATTAGAATAAATGGAACAATATATCCTTAGTCCAAGTTAAGTATTAGAAGGAAAACCATATCGGGTTATTTTTGTTACAAGAGTGTATAACTATAGACGGACGCTATACATACCTATAGTTCTTTGAATGAGTATTGCGTCATATTATGTTTGATGTACCTATATGAAAAAATCTCTTCCATACATTCTTAAATTATCTTTACGTCGTTACCACATTAAAATTATGACTAGCTTACTGCACTTACAAGATAGCCTATATCAAGCAGTCCAGTAGTTTTTTTTTAAATTTATTCCTTTCTTATGAATTAATGTAGGTAAAAATTACTTTATTTGGTAACTAAGTATCTAATGTTAAGCGCCATCGCTGGTCGGTAAACCTTTTACATTTTATAATGTTATAAGTTCCATTATGTTTTAGAATAAACTATATGTTGTCAAGCTATAAGCTAATTAGATGCTCCGTACTTGAGCGTCCGTAGCTCCTTTGTAATAGAATACCAATTAAATTGCGTTTCATCGGACAGACTTCATCTATTTTCATGTAAGTTATATGCTTTATATATTTATACTAAAAGCTCTCACAGTGACCGTAAACATAGTAATGATTGAACTTTCAAAACCAATTACGAGACGCACTTGAAGCTCATCTTTGTTTTAAAAAATGGGTGCGTGTACTAAGAAGTAATGCTTCTTTGGCTTTCTTTATTTTTTTTAAATATAAAATAATTAATAATAAATATTTAACGTTAACAATTTAATAATATTTAGCATATTATTCAATTATTAATTAATAATAATGTGTAGTGGGCAACTTCAT
The DNA here is from genome assembly GCA_963693345.1 of Pieris melete. NCBI lineage: Eukaryota > Metazoa > Arthropoda > Insecta > Lepidoptera > Pieridae > Pieris > Pieris melete. The sequence goes on along the minus strand of CAVNZK010000032.1, from coordinate 81,293 downwards.
TCTGTTAATTTTGTGTCACGGTGCGCGCGCATCGTAAAATTTCTCTCTCATCAATTTTTCATAACGCGCCTAAAGAAGTATAACATTAAAAATATACTTCGTACTTAGTTATTATACCAACACTAAGATATTTTTAAAATTAAAACAATGTGCTTGGTTAAACGCGTCTGCGCAGTTTTAACCCAGCAATGCCCAGTTTCTTTTTAAATTATAATTTTTGTATTTGATGCAATAACCGCACTTAAAATAACATTAATAAAGAGAAAAACAAGTTGTTTTAAAAAAAAGTTGTTTATTTTGCGAAAAATTAAACGTGTCCATATGGACACGCTAAGCGTTAAGGTGTACAAATTAAATTATATCTTCACTAATTTAAATAACAAATAGAAAAAGAAAAAAACAAGAAAGGACTTAGTTGTTTTTGTGGTAATCCCTAAATTAGTCGACGCAAAGGCAAACAGTATATTTGCAGCAAGCTTTTCGAACTGCAGAAGATTTAGTCTTGCAGTACGGACTCACACATCTCCTCTTTTTTCTGTTTTAGAAACAAAATGTTTCATTTTGTCAAAGCGCGAAGTGTTCGCTATCGCTGAACTAGAAGTACTAGATCTCCCTAGCCCTTTGGGTATAGAGTTATATTTGCTCTAATAATGTTACACAATCTCCCTTCTGAAATCAAGCTGTGCCACTTTAGCACCTGCTTTCCATTGTAGTTGCCAAGCATTGTGAATGCAAGTACCCAGCCTCCAGCTGAATAGGGCCCAATACCATTTTTTGCTTCTTATGTGTATTCGATACATATTTATATTCTCGTCAAAACGATCGACGCCTCCCTTCATGGGATTATTATCCGGTAATGAGGACGTGGGACGTGTACATTCGTTTATCTTTCTGTAAATAACGCTTGACAGTACTTATGGGTACCCCCAGATTACTCGAAGCAATAAACACTATACGCTATTCTTATTACTATTATTAACGCTAACACTATTCTTTGCTTATCGCTGACTCATAATACTCTCATTTTTCTTTTTTATTTGCTTGTTTGTGGTGAGCTTCGGGCATTTTCTCAAACGATTTTCACGTACGGAACTTGTCGCGCCATAGCCATATCGAAGATAATTGAGCAACTTCAGACTTGTGAAGAGGCATTCAAAATATCACTCAATGTTCTTTGGTTTTTGAATATTCCATAATCCATATACCTGATAACAAGAAAGCGGAAGCAAAGTAATGTCAGCTCATTCAAGTGCCTAGCGTGTCCATATGGACACGCGAACAAATTTGTTCTAAAAGTCGATTGAAACAATGTTTTCACTTAGGTTATCATTTCAAACGTCAGATAACACTATTGACCACAATCCTATGTAAAAAGCAGTTAGCGTTTAAAATAATTTATAAGAAAAATTACTTACTTTCCACTGCCATCCATGTTTTTTCCAAAGATCAAAATCAAACTAAAACTAGAGCCTTATTTTACACTCAATACTCACTCGCGCTAAAAAGAAATGTTATTTGATACTTTGATAGTAGTTACATGGCATTACCAAAATAAGAAAACAGTTAGTCTGACTACAGTCATCGCTTAAATTTTCTACTTACTGCGTGTCCATATGGACACGCTGGGCATTGCTGGGTTAATATGTAACGTAGTTCTCTCAATATCCGTAGCGCTAATGTCGTAACAAAAACTCATTATTAGGAACTGGAACGCTGTCGCTATCGCTTTCGAAGATATATAGAAATAACAGATCACTTGGTTCGATTTGAAAAAATCGTTTATCGAGGCAGGTTATATCAATCAAATATAATAGAAACTGCTAATACATATATATTCTTCTCTGAAATAAATACAATAGTAACTTCTTATAATGTCACCGAGTTACAACTTTATAATATGCATATTTGAAGCTTTCAAAGCTTCGAGCTGGGAACAAACTTGTGCATCGACTTGAATTAGTTTGTAAGTGTAGAGTTTTATCAAAATCATTCCGCCCATTAGTGGGTTCAGTGGCTCTTTACAAACTTACATTTGTATACAATGTTTTGCAAGTTGGGTAAACTTTCAAATTGCACTTTGTGGTGTAAATTGTTAACATAATGTTTTTGTCGGATACGCAATATCTTAATGACTCAATTTCTCAGTTGTAGAGTTTGGTTTTGATGAAAATTATTGTATAAAGATCACCAACTGGGAAGATGTGATGACCAGAGCCAAAAGGCTTAAATAGAGATGGACAGGACACCTGCTCAGAGGCCAGAGAGCAAAATGGTCGAAAAAAGTCACCTCGCTACAACACCAAGCGAAAGAGAAGAAGACCACGTGCGCGGTGGGCTGATGACTTTAAAAAAGCCACCGGTCCTCTGTGGCAAAGACTTGCCAGGGATAGGAAGCACTGGAAACAGCTGGAGGAGGCCTTTGTGCCACAAAGGCAAGCTGTACAAAGAGGACAGCTGTGCAACAAAACCATCATAGAGAACTTTTTGAAGTGAAACTTCTTTATCGGGGTTGGAAAAAAATTTAGTGTAACATTTTTTCGTTACGCGTCACATTTTTCCGTTACGCGCCATGTTGCTTTTTGAAGTCAAACTTCTTTATCGGCGTTGGAATGAAAGTTCTTTATCGACGTATGGGAGAAATTTTGTAGCAATTAATGAAATTCTGTAATAATCTAAGTAGTAATAAGGTAAAATGAAATAATTGTATTTGTATTCATGTCTATGATAATAAAAGCCTTTCGTTAAACTTTATTTAACCAATTTCGTTAAGTTGCATATAGTAGATCATTTTTCGAAAAATAAGGTCATAAAGAAGTTTCACTTCTTACGTGTGTACACCTAGTACATTCACACATTTTTTTTATATACATTTATATTTTGTAAAGTTTACTCTTGTATTAGTAGAAATAAAGGCTTTGAATTGAAATTGTATAATAGTTGGTTTGATTTAGTATCAAAATGAATATTAAATAGGAAATTGTGACGTCGCCATTTGTATGCAAGAATGTATTTTTGGCATTAAAAGTTTCTTATAAAAGTCTCTTAATAAGTCTAAGTTAACAGATTAATAATTATTGTTTTTTTTTTAAATAAATTATACTTTTTCATATTTACTGTGGTCAAGCCATGCTATTTGGTATGTTTCCTTGGTCGTGATGTCGGAAAGACTCCTTTGCCTGGCAACTATACCAGTATATAAGAAATATATCCAAAAATCTATAAAACAAACTCGTGTTAGTTACACCACTTATCACTCAAGATCGGCTGGACTGGTATGTTATCTCTTTTTTGGTGGATTCTTCTCCACTCCAAATAGCAGAAGAAGTTGTAAAAAATCGGATAACTTATCGAATAACAATAAATATTTTTTTTAATTTTACGAATGGAAACAGCACGTGGTGCCATCTGTTGACAAAACCACGCATCTTTTTACATCGAATTCGTGTCAGTTCAAGAAATTCCGATCTTGAGGTAAATGAGGAGATGCATAACCAGGCTTTGATCTTGATCGAAGACATGTGTTACCTCATCAAAATATGTTGTATAGCAGAAAGTGCTTTAACATGCAGTATCGCAATATTGGCGCTAGAGAGATGTGCCTAATGTGTAAAACTGTCATTCTTCTTCCGCAATGGAAAGGAATAAAACATTTCTTTATATGCAAGAAATGTACCTTAATGAAATCCTAAATTAAGTTTAACTAAAGTTAACACCATTACACTGTTAGGCGGAAGGAAGTTAGCCGGGTCAGCTAGTTTTTAATAATCTGAGGATAAATCTCTTCGTGTACATATATTTCAACATGTCTCCCTAGACTTAGTTCAGGGGCTCCAATACCTGCTAAAACAATGTAACCTATTATTGAACTTTATTTTTTTTTAATTTCGAATACTCTTGCTTGGTATCCTTTAACAATATCAAACAATAGAACCGTGTCTAATATATTTATAGAGGTTTGGTTCTTAAACTGTGGTGTACCGTGTAGCGAACAAATCCCGTTATTTTCATATTGTAAAATTAATTCAAGGTAAAGTAGGATAAACGTGACAGAAACTTGACATTATGTTCTAAATTCAAAGTGGATAACGATGACGTCAAGCAAATTGAAACAAGGAGGCAATTTATCCGCTCCCCGACGTTAAATCAGCCCGAGCAATTCTATTTACAGATATGTGATTTTGCTACTGATGTGGTTACATTGGGGTAAATTTGAAAAATTGGGAAAATAAACGATATTTATAGCATTCACGATTAATACGTGTATAAACAAGTCAAGTCAGTCAAGTCAGTCGAGTCAGTCAAGTCAGTCGAGTCAGTCAAGTCAGTCGAGTCAGTCGAGTCAGTCGAGTCAGTCGAGTCAGTCGAGTCAGTCGAAACAGTCGAGTCAGTCGAGTCAGTCGTGTCAGTCGAGTCAGTCGAGTCAGTCGAGTCAGTCGAGTCAGTCGAGTCAGTCGAGTCAGTCGAGTCAGTCGAGTCAGTCGAAACAGTCGAGTCAGTCGAGTCAGTCGTGTCAGTCGAGTCAGTCGAGTCAGTCGAGTCAGTCGAGTCAGTCGAGTCAGTCAAGTCAGTCGAGTCAGTCAATTCAGTCGAGTCAGTCAATTCAGTCGAGTCAGTCGAGTCAGTCAAGTCAGTCGAGTCAGTCAAGTCACCTGAGTCAGTCAAGTTAATTTTAAGTTGGGTATAGAGACCCTCTTCAACATGCAATTTTATTAGTCACGGTCCTGATAAATTACTCTAAGTATAGCTATAAAAATCAAACACCCTTATTCCCTTAGTCATTAAACCGCAATTAGTATTATTGCTATGTTTAAATAAACGAACACATTTGTCCCTTTCCGTCAAATTGTTTTTACGCTATGATAAAAAGGCACACAACATTGAATTCCTTAAACTAGTGTAATAAGACAGATTTGGTTTTTATGAATGTAATCAAATTTTATTTATTACGACAACGCCGCCTGGCATTGACAGTGTCCATGGGTGCCTCCTGCCCGTTTGCCCAGTTCTATAAAATAAAAATTTATTTATTTATTTATATAATGACCCGTTTTTCCAGAAGGGGTACGTATCTCTACTTGCTACTGTCCTGACGTACCTCTCTCACTTCATCCACTTTAATGACATTCACCGACTACCTATTTAGTACCTTCTGGACTTGGTCCAAATATTCACGACAAGGTATAACCAACCCGGTATCACCATCCAAGAATCGTTCACTGATTCGTTTGTTCTACTAGGCCAAACCACCTAAGCATTCCCATTCTTATCCTTGTTAGTCCCCTTCTAACCTACACTATCTATCTGAATCTCACTATTACTTATCCTATCACGCAATGCTACAACGCATATACTTCTTAACGCGCTAATTACCACGGCATTTATTCTCCTCTTATTTCTATGCCACACCCAACAATCACTACCGTATGTTAACGTCGGGATAAGCACTTTCCTATGTACGGCCAGTCGAGTCATGTTTGATAAGGATTCATTTATTTATATAATAACTAGCTGCCCCCGCGAACTTCATTTCTCCTGAATGTGATTTTACTTAGCCTACCTTTTAAGTACATACCAACATGGAACATTTTGCTATGCTATGTTCGGTTTTCTGTAATGAAAACTTTTTAGGTTTTTCTGTAAATTTTTCTCAATGTCAATATAAACCTCAGAGCTCAAGTCATAATATTTTAATTAACAAATAAAAATAGGGGTTGATCGTAGAGGGGTGAAAATTAAGGGTTGTTTGTATTTTTGTGTGTTTTTATCTAAAAAATTAAAATTTTTCGAATGCACCACCCTAATCACTTAGGGGTTTGTAAGATAAATAGTAGACGATTCTCAGACTTACTGAATATGCATAAAAATTTTCATAAGAATCGGTGAAGCCGCTTCGGAAGAGTATGGGAACGAACACTGTGACACGAGAATTTTATATATTAGATAGATAATAACACTTATTTTACATTGCATTAACTCAGTAGGAAAATTATAAAAAAGGCTAAGGGTATAAACAGGCGGTCATATTCTTAAAAGCTCTTGTTCGTTTAGGTAAACAAATGAATGGCAATATTAAAAAAACTCTCTTTCTTACTCTCTTCCCCCGTAAGACATCTAATTTACCCTTATATTTTTAAACAATTATATAGTATACTTTACATATAACTAAACGCAGCTAAATTCCCCAACACATAAAAGTATACCATACCGCTTAGCATATATCCTCGGTAAACTTACGGAGGCTGGAGTAATCACGAGATTTACTTTATCTTCGTAATTTAATTTCTCCTTCGTTGATTTAATCTTTCATTGATTTGCATGGAAATTAACTTTTAGATATGCAGAAATGTCAGCTTCATTTGGAGAATGTCTTTGATAAAACTAAAGATGTTTTGTTAAATAGATATTGGAGCTTAAACCAAGCAGGTCATAGCAAAGGATGTCAATCAGAAATGTGTTGGATTTTTATTTACGGGATTCGTAAGTTTTGTCTTTTGTATACTCAGTATATATCTTGATCTCTCGTTGTATATTTCAGCTATCATAATCATAAATTACATCGACAAAAAATTCGTTTGAACGGAGCACACTTTAGTTTTTATTTTCCAAAGAAACTATGATATCAATCAACACAATACACGGGTTGTTATTAAACACCCTATTATTAAATCATTGCACACACTGCTATAGATAAAAAAAATATCGTCCAAATTTTAAAGCGTACCTACTCATATCTTCCTGTTATTCCTGATATTTGACAAATAATTTCGTTCATTTAAGTATATTATTGTCTATTTCTTTATTCATTTGAGTTATTCGGATTAATAGCTACAGCTGAGTTTCATCATCGGACGTCGAGGCAGAATACGAAATTCCACCCGTATCACTGTGACGTTCGTTGTTCCACAACTGAGCGTTTTTAAGGCAGTTTTTGCCGTGCACGACCACTATGTGGAACTAGCTGCCCACTGAAGTATTCCCGAAGCATTTCGACTTAGCTTCCTTCAAGAAAAGAACGAACCAATTCTTAAAAGGCTGGCAATGCACTCGCGAGCCCTCTGGTATTGAGAAAGTCCATGGGCGGCGATATCTCTTAATGATGTTAATGAGCCTCCTGCCCTTTGGCAACCTTTCCTATAAAAAAACTTGTATAGTTGATTCCGTATGACCATATATTACACTCTATGCTAAGGCGTTGCACATAAATATTAAATATTAAATTTGCGTGATTCCTTTTGATAGCAGTGCGTAAACTTGCAGCGCCACTGCAAGTTGAATAGTACTTCATTAGATCATGAGATTCGTTCTATTGTTCCTCTTTTCGATTGCGTAAAAGTTTTCGTTCGAATATACAGGTTTTATAGTTTGGCTGTATATGTGTTTTCTGTTAAGAAGAAAACTGCGCGTATGCTTAGTGTGAAATGTATTTAATAAAATCTTAGGGATTGTTTTCTTGGCATGTTTATTTTAAATAGTTTATTAGTATGTCTGTAATAGTAATACAGGGTATGGAATATTTTCATTAAATTTTCAAAAGAAGTACTCTTATATTACAGTCAATATTTTTGGAGCCTAAACAAATAAAATATTTTTAATTAAAGCTTCATAATCATTACCAAAGAAAATATTGCGAAGCGAAATACTGAGCTACAATTTCCTTTCAAAACGTTTGTTATTAAAATGAGATCACGTTTTAACTGTACTTAATAAGCAAGTATTATTTTAAATTTCTTTACGAAATTAATTGAATAACTTATGTCATGCTAAAATGCACTAATGATACTTGTACAATATGTTTTCTATTTATTATTTAAAATCTAAACATAAAAATCAAATATACAGAATTTACAATTTACTTAACCTACATATCAACCTCAATAATAATTCAAAATGAGCAATTATAAAATAGAATATTATTAACTGTGGAATCGACTCCCGGTGGGGGTCTTCCCTCAGAGATACTACCTCCAAATTTTCGAAAAACGAGTATACTCCTCCCTCAAAGGCCGGCCACGCATCCACTAAAAATGAGTGTCTAAAGGCTGCGATGACTGCCTTTTTTGGACGTCCCGCAAGCTCGTTGTTATTATATAAAAAAATAAAAAATAAATAAAACGAATTTAAGAAGTTTGGTCCCTGTGGAAGTATACCTTTAGCGCTGTCAGAATTTCCTCGTTGTATTGCGATACTTATTCGTTGAGCGAGGAAAGCACCAGCTCTAGGATCACCAGTACTATCTAGTATCTACCAGACGCCCACTTAAATCTATTATTAGCGCCTGTGCTTTATTTTATATCATATTAAAAATATATTAGCAATAAATTTTCGTAACAACAATGCTTGTTCTCGTTTCAAGGTATTTTCAAGGACAAATATTAAATTTAATATAATTAAACAATTGGTTCTGGATTCAAACTATCTAAGATGAGTATCGCAACAAAACGCATATAAAATAGTATTTATATTACACAATTTTGTCAGCCAACAAGAACTTTACTGAAACTTTTCATAGTAGCAAAAATATTTAACTAATTAAGTTCATGCTGCAACTAAAAACAAAACATACTTTATTCTAATCTGACACATATTACCTCATATTGTGCTTAAGGGATGACTCGAATAATCTCCACATAATCTGAACAAAGTAATTTAATCTCTATGTATCTGAACATAAGGTTATATTTTACGTCAGATTTGTAGCTATGAGATGGCTTGTTCTGTTTTGCTTCAGACTACGAATTAAACAGTTTGAGTGTGGTGCAAGTTATTTCTCGTGTTAAATTTTTTTGACTTACTGAAATCGTAAAACAACATTTTTATGTATTTCAAATTACCTACTATTTCAGACACGTAAACGTACAAACGATCTTTGACTTACATTGTCATCTTCAAGAATTAGATTTCATAATTCGAACATTTTAAAACGTTGGCAAATTTAATATCAAGTTAGTATTTCCCTGACTGCGAATCCATGGGTCCCGGGTTCGATCCATGGCTGAGACGAACATCGATGAGATGAGCATTTGGTGTTGTGCTTAGGTCTTGGGTGTTTAAATATGTGTTTATATGTCTGTCTATCTATAATATGTATGTATATCCGTTGCCTAGTACCCATAACACAAGCTTCACCAGCTTAGCATGGGACTAGGTCAATTGGTGTGAATTGTCTTAAAAAAAAATGTCTCTTACCTAAAAATGTGCATTTGTCAGACACAAAAGGATCAAAAAAACGGACGCAGTGTGAGCCCATATCTATGTAACGCCAGTTGATTATTATTATTCCTTTTGTAAACAAAATATGCTTTTATTTTTAAACAAATGCAATGTATTCTTGTAGCTTGTACCACGCAATGTAGACTGGCTTTAGAGAAGGCAGTGCGATTTCACAGATTGCTCTACAGTTTAAGGTGTAACAGTTACCTTAAGTATATTTGCTGTGTGGCATCGATAGGAATTTGAACCTCTATTGAGGATAAACCCGGCTCAGCAATAATTAGTTTTATAGAAGTTTCATTAGTACCTCTACTGTGAGTCAAAGACAAAAAGTGAGGCACTTATCTTCTAGATGGGAAAAATGGTACGTATGAAATCAGGTAACATAAATAATTAGGGAAACAATGGGTGGCCGTATTGCTAACATCGATCTCCAGGCAATACTAGTAAGAATAATAAAAAATACTGAGGAAAAAGTGTAAGAACTTCTAATTATATAATGTAATGAAACTCACTTTTTTTAAAATGGATTGTATTGGAATTAAACAAAAAATATGTTTTCTTCTTATAGCTAGCGCTAAAGAAAATGTGTAAGATAAGCTTCTGAATTGAAAATAATTTCACGAAAAATTTAATATTCTTTCCACAATAAAATTTAAAAGTGAAAAATAGTTTAAAAGGAATCCTCGCGGATGGAGAAGTGTCGCGAACAAAGAGTGTAATGCAAATTCGTATACAAGGTGTAAGCCAAAGAAACTGCTAGAGAAAATTGTTTTACATAATAATGGGGTTAAAATAAACCGTATTTTTTGTTTAAATGGAGTAAAATATTTTGACTAAGTAGAACTGGATCGCCTCCAAAATTTCTGTATCCGATTTATATTCGGTCTAAGAAAGTACGACCATATCTCTGCGTTCCGTAAACGGCTAGGCTGGTTACCCATTCGTCAGCGACGCGATGCTCATGTTCTCCATGTCTTGTATTCTATTCTGTTCAACCCTAAAACTCCTTCCTATCTCATAAATGATTTCAAATTTTTGGGATCCCATAACTATAGCTTACGCTCTTCCGAAAACTATATCCTTGAAATTCCGTGTCATAACTCCTCCTTTCTTGGCGAGTCCTTTAAGGTCTCTGCAGTTAAGCTATGGAACTCACTTCCAGTCCCTATTCGCTTAGCTCCTTCTCTATCTTCCTTTAAATTTCTTCTGTACAAACATTACCTGTCCACATCGTATCCCTAACTTTAATAATACCTACTAACTGACGTGAGACTGATCTTAAATTAAATTAAAATGATTCATATGCACTTTTTATTTTATTATTATTATTATAATCTTTTTGTAATGTATCTATGGGCGGATGCCCTTTATCATAAGAATAAGCCATGTCTTCAATACGTTGTTATGTAGGTAGGAACAATAGAATCACAAAAAGTATCTCCCTTACAGCAATTCACTAAAATCTATTCACTCGTAATTAGGGAATCACTTAATCAATCACTTTTAATTAGTTTTGTAACAAAAAGACACAAGATTATTTGGAACAAAAAGCGATTCGTCGCAGACGTGGTGCGCTCGCCGTTGACGTTTAAAAACTAAACGAAATTCAACATGTTCGCGCTGACCATCGACACGACGCTCCGCCAGACTGACCATAGTCAAATCTCGTTCCAATAATTCTAGTATTTCTAAACAGATGGCGCTAGGAATGCGCCGTCACGGCCGGACTGACTTTCGACCGTCCTCGGGCGCATCAGATTGCAGTCCTGTAACAGTGACACAATCAATCGGACAGGTGTCAGTAAATCTACCCGCTCGCCCAACCTGACAAGCTATGACTACTAGACGTAATGCTACTGTCATACAACTATGACTATCAGAATAAAAAAAGCGTGTGTCCTTTCGACCACTCATGGACCGGACGGCACCTTTTTCTAATCACTTAACAAACATTACACTCTTTATCTAACAAACATTCTCACAGTATCAATTTGGACCGGACGAGTGTGTCCTTTCGACCAGCCACTCGTGCATGGACCGGACGACACTGTCCCTTCGACCAATTAACACTTAAGATTGGACCGGACGGGTGTGTCCTTTCGACCAGCCACTTGTGCATGGACCGGACGACACTCTCACTTCAATGACTCTTCTCACTAATCGTGCCAACATAGTTAAGTAGACTTCAGTGCTTACAGATTACACATACCTATAAGTTACGGACTGTCTTGCTCTGCGTGAATTCGGACCTCATGCTCAAAGATTTCGCGATCTGAAATGTTACTTAGGGTATCAGACTCCGCTGTAAGCGTGTCTGATCCTGCGGACAGTGTATCGGAGCCTGCAGTCAATATATCACAAACATTCGGTCTGTCGAGGTGACCATAGCATCGAAATCCGCTGCAGTATTGATTAAGCTCGGAACGCCTTTTCAAAACTAAAAAAAAGTACTTTGTGACAAGCGCCTAAATTTACAACTTAGAACTCGTATTGCGCGATGTTACGTCTTCTGTGCTGCTCTACGGCGTAGAATCTTGGACGCTGACAGAGACTATGTCTAAAAAAAACTGGAAGCGTTTGAGATCTGGGTTTATCAACGTATGCTTAAAATATCTTGGACAGACTGCATACGAAATACAACCGTGCTGGACAGAATGCAGAAGAACAAAGAAGTGCTTATGACGGTTAAGAAAAGGAAATTTGAGTATTTCGGACACGTTTTACGCAACTCCAAAAAATATGAGCTCCTTCAATTAATCATACAAGGCAAAGTGGCAGGTAGAAGGAGACCTGGCCGCAGACGCACGTCCTGGTTGAAAAACTTGAGACAATGGTTTGGTCAAAGCACCAAGTCATTGTTTAGAAGCGCGGCATCCAAAATTAAAATAGCCAAGATGATCGCCAACCTTCGCAAGGAGATGGCACTATAAGAATAAGAAGAAACTTCCTATCTAACTCAGTTTGGTTGCGCTCGCAACTTTTGATGAATACGAAATCGCCCTTAGAAAATGGCTTGATAGTAGCTCGACCTTGGTCAAATCGTAAAGTATCAGATGCGGCTGCCCTTTGTATGTTAGGAGACGCATCTTGCCTAGCTGACTCTACGTCAATTCGCTGTTCTTGTTCTGAATCTGGACTTGAACACCTAATTCTCGACATACCTAGAGATTGAGAACGGATGCCGAACTGTAGACCCAGTACTATTAAGCGCTAATTGCACATTACCCAACGCGTCACGCCTATTGGGATCGCTTTCGATAATCGCTAGCAAAACTTTTCAAAGCGCGCATCACACGCTTGACTTGCCCGTTTGCCCAGCTGGAGCCAGTTGCTATAAAATGCAGCCCAATGTTACGCTCCGGACAAAAGCTCCTGAAATCCTGGCCAACGCAACACCTGCCTTGATCGGCTACTATGCGCTTAGGTGCTTCAAAAAAAAAAAGCAAACGGCATTTTTAACGGCTTGAACCGCGCTAGCTGCGTCTAATGTGCTCTAATAATACGCATTTAGTGAAAGCATCAACAAGTACCGAACAATACTCCTTACGGTCACTTTTTCTCCTTAGTTTGCGGGTGAAGTCGATATAAATCGTCTGCCACGGTACCGGAGCTTTTGGAATAGAATGTAGCTGCACAGGCTGAGCACCTGCGGGACCCTTCGATGACTTGCAGACAATGCAAGAGTCAACAATTTTTCTAACGCACTCGGACATCTGAGGGAACTAACACTGTTCCTACAGTCTGTCCAGTGTTCCGTCACCACCCAGACGCTGCAACTCGTTATGAACGTGACTGATCAAAGTCCATATTAGGGAACGTGGGACGACTGGCAGCCATGATATAACCTTGTTTCCTCCTATAAAGAACTCCATTCCTAACGTCACATGTCTGACAAACCGGTTTAGGAAAATCGCCATTATTGTGCTTGTCGATCAAGTCTTGGACCTCTGCATCACGTTTCCGTTCCACAGAAAGCCAGCGCCGATGTATTTCTACAAAATTGTAGGTTTTGAAGAGACTTGTGACTGACTTGTGTTAGAGTATTATAACTAAATAAATTCAAAGCCGTCGTTAAACGGAAACTAATCAACAAAGCTTTTTATAAATTTGAGGACTACCCAAATGATCCCAATCCCTGGGATTGAATTGCTCCAGTTCAAAGAATTTGTATGACAATAACTGGCGATTAAAAAGAGTGGCGGAAAGTTTCTTGCCAGTTCTTCTTACCCGCTCTACGCCCTTGACTTGCGAACTGGTAGTAAATTTAAATTTACGATTAATTTAACTTGACGATTCAAAAGTGTACTTGGTTACCCACTCGAATAAAGATATTTTGAGTTTGAGTTTGAGTTTGACTCGGAAACTAAGCTATTGGGGTCCGGCAGCAGATTTCTAGAAAGGCAATCCGCGTGCTCCATGCCACGACCCTCGCGATATATGATATCAAAATCGTAGGCTTGTAAAAATGCCCACCAACGATGAACACGTGGGGTCAGGTCAGCTTTAGACTTCAAACATTAACTTGTTCCTCAAATTGAAAAATAAAATCAAATTATCATTATTAATTTTGACGCTCAAACCGTTTTCTAAAATGTCCCTACCTATTATAACAGGGTAAGACATGAGTCTGGTACTACATGAAATGTCAAGAGTTTTATAAAATTTTCAAGATTAACCTCACTTGAAATCTGTGACGTAGATTTTATTTCAACACCACCAATGCCCGCAAGATTCTCAAGATCATTGCGCACAGTACTTGGGAACTTAGTAGAATAGCTCTCTTTTCTCAACGAGCAAGACGATCCGCTATTAAACAAAAAAAAAAGGAGACTGACTCACCAGATGACATCCCCAAGGTGCCCCTCGACAGCTACTGTTCGCAGATATTGACCTATTACCTTGCAGTAGATCCACCACCTTTTTTTTCCTTTTCTTTACAAATTGTTGCTATGTGTCCAACTTGACCGCATATATAACAGGTTACGTTAGAAGTTTTCTCGGGGGCACGTGTTGCAGTTCACAGATCTTGCTGCTTAGTCATCCTAGAAGAATCTTCTCGAAGACGCTTTTTACAGTCGGCTTGCCGGTGTCCGAGGATTTTACATTTACTAGGAAATCTTGCGTCCACAATTCTAGGTCGCTTGAAATCAGGCTCTTGGATTTCAGTAACACCCGATCTTCGCTTTAGGGAAATGTCTTTTAAGATTCTAAACAGCTGAGGTTTAATAGTGACAGTATATGCGTTTAGCTCACGGCATATCAAATCAACCTTCTGACATAAGACCGATATGACGTATCCAGTTATAAAATCTTGAGATTCGGGTTTTAGGTATAGTTTCGATCATATTCCATAAGCGTAGGCCACTCTGCTGCAGTTTCTTTTGTTCCAATTTGAAAACGCAATATTTCATCAAAGAAGTCTTGAAATAATTTTGGTTTACAAAATCTAGCCATTAAACTTTGTTTTACATTCTCCCATGTCAGCTCATACAAATTTAACTTGCTCAAGCAAGCTGCGCACCCTTTCAGTACACTGCTAAGAGCTAGAGAAATCTACGCCCTCTAAATGTTTAGTCAGTACTTTAAGCTCAGTAATTAAGACCAACCTTCTATATCCGCGTCTGCGTCTACCCGATTAAACTACGAATTTCACTGCACTATACTGGGCGTTAGCAGTTGCCACCGGTGGTTGCGTTGTCGCTAACATCCGAGTAAGTAAAATTTCCATATTACTTAACAACTTCAAGGCGCTATTTTAGTCAGGTGGTTGTTTTTGCACGGTCAGTAGCGCATGGGATCCCACTTCTGATATGGGCGGATGCCCTTTATCATAAGAATAAGCCATGTCTTCAATACGTTGTTATGTAGGTAGGAACAATAGAATCACAAAAAGTATCTCCCTTACAGCAATTCACTAAAATCTATTCACTCGTAATTAGGGAATCACTTAATCAATCACTTTTAATTAGTTTTGTAACAAAAAGACACAAGATTATTTGGAACAAAAAGCGATTCGTCGCAGACGTGGTGCGCTCGCCGTTGACGTTTGAAAACTAAACGAAATTCAACATGTTCGCGCTGACCATCGACACGACGCTCCGCCAGACTGACCATAGTCAAATCTCGTTCCAATAATTCTAGTATTTCTAAACAGATGGCGCTAGGAATGCGCCGTCATATCCTTTATTAGTTTAGTTTGTTTTTTTTTTGTTCCTGTTTAGTTTCTTTTTCGTTACAAGTATATGTAATACATGTATTTTTGCACTTTTTACCTACCTTATGTAATTTAATACATTTTTGAAGTGAAACTTCTTTATCGGGGTTGGAAAAAATTTTGTGTAACACTTTTTCGTTACGCGTCATGTTTTTCGGTTACGCGTCACATGTTTCGGTTACGCGTCACATTTGACCGTTACGAGCGTCTTTTTTTAAAAAAGGATTTTCTGGTGTGTTTTTTATACGTATATGAAGCCTGCAATCCCTAATTATTTACATAATATATAATTTGCCCATTTTTTGCTGTAAAAGTAGATATTTATATAGAGATTATTAACATTTTTAATCATAAACAGGTTTACTAAGGGACGATTGCCTTCACGAAACTGAAGAAGTTACTGAGGCACTTCGTCGTTTACCTCAACATGTAGTTGATGAACGCAATTATCGTTTAGTTAGATAATTTTACCAAAGGAGGAGTGGACAAAATTTGAAGAGGACAAACTCTATCTAACACCAATTGTTGACCAAGTTAAAAAGGAAAAGCAAGAACGTGAAAACTGGGAAAAAAATAATTAAAATCAAAGTGTTAGTGCATTTTTGTAGGTTTTAAGTGAAAATGTTTTAAATCAATGAATAAAACTCTTATTTATTATTTTGTTGTTTAATTAGTTTGCCAATAAGCTAATATACATCACATAACTTGATTAAACTTAAGAATGTAATAAGGAAAATTGATTTATTGACCATTATTTATTCTTTTTAAATTTATGATGGATACTATTACTTCTTAATCATTACATAGGAATGTATAAATCTTAAGAATCTACTAGTATAGTCACTATTTCAAGAAATATTTAAGAATCATGTCAGTTTAAAAATGAAATTCAATGGTATTTATTCTTATATATTTTAAATGTATGAATAAGAAAAACTACTTTAATTATAAAATTATGTTGTAGACAAATATAAGATTTGAAAACATAATAATAATATATTTGTTATAAAAAAGTCTGTACAAATATTAATATATTACAAGTATTACTATCAATACATACTGTATTATATTCTAATTTTATAACATTTAGTTAAAAAATATTGTTTTTGAAATCGAGATAAGTATGTAATATAATTCAATAACATAACTTACATATTTACTAAAAAAACTGAGCACATGACATAACATACAGAAGACAATTCAATTTGTACATTAAATAGAATTAAAACAGTCTCATAAACAAATATTGATGATTGAATGAAATACTCATAATTTCCAACATTTTATCCTGAATTCATATTTGAAATATTTTAAGGTGTCAAAATAATGTAAGCCACAAACAGAGACAGTATAAACACATATTATACAAAACACAAAAATTATTGTTAATTTTACACTGAAGTATTTGAATGTGTTCATTAAAGAATTAGTTAGTGTAAAAAATGCTTAATAAATGAACTATGGTTATTGGGTATACATTACTTGACATGCAATCTTTAGTTCATTCTTATCCCTACCACACGTGATTCGAACGTTACGTTAACGTTAACGTTAGTACTACATAGTAGTACAGTAATAAGTTAAATTGAAATAATTGTATTTGTATTCATGTCTATGATAATAAAAGCCTTTTGTTAAACTTTATCTAATTTAACTTTATTTAACCAATTTCTGAAAAGTTACATATAGTAGATCATTTTTCGAAAAATAAGGTCATAAAGAAGTTTCACTTCTTACGTGTGTACACCTAGTACACGCACATTTTTTTTCTTTTCTCACAGTGGTTGCCTGGAAGAGATCGCTCGAAAGCGATAAGGCCGCTAGTTGCCTTTCCTTTACTTGTAATTTTGTTAAATTTTTATATCATAAAGCAACAAAGTATAACTAAATAAATAAATAAACTTTATGTTAAAGGCTTGTTGAGCTCGCTTACATGAGGTTTTGGGGGATAGAAAATGTAAAATGAAGGATGACGCGATTGTGTGTTTGGACGCATTGTGATTAGACAATAATATTTATAATAA
This sequence comes from Pieris melete, assembly GCA_963693345.1. NCBI lineage: Eukaryota > Metazoa > Arthropoda > Insecta > Lepidoptera > Pieridae > Pieris > Pieris melete. The sequence goes on along the minus strand of CAVNZK010000032.1, from coordinate 63,842 downwards.
TAATTTATTTTATTTAGGCAGACAATCATAAATCCATTAATACATTAAATGTTATAAATGTGTTAGTTAAAATATTGTCATAAATATTATATAAAATAAAAATAATAATTTATTTATTGCAAGAATATACAATAGTACAAAAATGTGTAAAGTGGTACAATCGTAAGTTCATCACAATTCAAACACACATTAACACATCAACACATCGTAATTTAACATTCGCTCGAACGGTGAAGGAAAACATCGTGAGGAAACCGACATGTCTTAGACCCAAAAAGTCGACGGCGTGTGTCAGGCACAGGAGGCTGATCACCTACTTGCCTATTAGATTTGAAAATGATCGTGAAACAGATTCAGAAATCTGAGGCCAAGACCTAAAGAGGTTGTAGCGCCACTGATTTACTTATTTATTCATCTAAATACATTCATCTGTTTTATCCCATGTTAGGACATTTGCAAACAGCTTACGAAAGACAAATGTATAATTTTACTGTTAAATAGAAATAATTTGAAAAGGTCTCTGATACAATGCGAGAAGAAAACATTGTCAAAAATGATAATTTTAATAAATAAAAATAGTATCATCTCCAGCAGAAATATTTATGTTAAGAATGAATGACTATTTTGCAGAAATTCGCCTTCATACAACAACACAAACAATTTAAAACCAGTACGATAAAGTTTCAAGAATTGTTCTATTAATGACATTTCTCGTTAACAAATCTGGACCCATATAAGTAACATCCAAAATTGCAGTAACAGATGTTCCGCCATCTAATTCAATGAATTTCATATGTGAACAGTGGAACTGGGTAACAATTTCCATTCAATTTACATACGTTTTAGAAATTCCAAATGAGAGCCTCGGTTAATTGAAACATAACAACCACAACTAGCTCTAAATCTAAAATGTATTTATATACGAATTCAGATTTCGTAGGAAATATTGAATACTATTTACGAGTATTAATTGGTTATTCGGTAAATGAAAATCAATACTGATTTCCATCACCTAAGTGTTTATACATTTAACATAACACCGTGACGTATTTATTCTGACGTTTATTCCGACGAAATGTACGTCAGAATAAAAAATAAAGGGAATAATAAGAAATAAAAAATATAAGGGAATGAAAAAGTGATCCATTTAATATATAAAATTCTCGTGTAAATGACTCGACCGATCTTCGTAAATTTTCGTGTGCAAATCGGTTAGATCTGCGCATCGGACATCTATTATTCATCCCCCTAAATGTTGGTCCAGACCGATTTTTTATTTTTATTATTATTTTTTATGATCCAGCATACAAAAATACAACCCTTCAATTCACCCTCTACGGTCAACCCCTATTTTTTATTATAGTAGATAGTTATTTTTGTTGAACAAAAAAATGTTTCCTAGAAATAATATACATGGCAAAACCACGTTTGCCGGGTCATTGATCGTTTAAAATTCAGTATTTTTTTTTCATAACTTAGTTACTATGTGCATTTAAGAAGCGTCTTATTTATTAACACTTTATTGCAAAAATATAAAACAATAATAAGAAATGACGGGCGCCTCTTATAAAAAATCCCATGCGTAAGTTAAGCACTATTACAATAATATAATTATTTTAATTAAAATATTTCGACTCCTTAAAAATACACTATGTAACTTTACCAACTGAAATTTCCGGAAATTTAAGCCAAACTTGTACTAAAATGTTAATACAGAACATGTAAAACGTACCTAGCAAATATTTTACGCCGAAATTAAACCGTTTCAATATCATATGAAATTGATAACCATCGTTGACACAATAATTTAGTACGTTTAAAATAATATCAACAATAAAATGTTCAGCTCAATGTTGACTGTGCATTTGTACAATCAAATACAGGCGTTAAACTGTTTGTGATATTTCATAGTCCACACTCAAACAGAGTTTTACAGTATATTTTTTTTAATAGAACAGGCAGGAGGCTGATCTGATTTTAAGTGATAACGCCGCCGCCCATGGACACTCAATGCCAGAGGGTTCGCGAGTGCGGTGCTGGCCTTTGAAGAATTGGTTCGCTCAGCTGGTTCCACATAGTGGTGGTGCGCGATAAAAACTGACTTAAAAAACGCTCAGTTGTGTTAATTCGTAAAGTTTTAAAAACCCGTAACACTGCAGCTTGATGGGTCCTTAAGACAAAATATCAAATGTTAAGAAAACAAATTGCTTCTTACATGAACTGGTTTAAGTCGCGTCAAAGCTGGTTTTGCTGGAACATGAGTGTTTCTCTCATAGGCATGGCCACTGTCAATAGCTTAAGAGTTTAACCTCGCAAATTAAGATAAGATTCATTCATTCTATGATGCATTATAATTCTGGGCAATATATACAAAAAAATATATCTTAGGATCTTACATATAGGAGTCTCTACTAACTAAAAATAAACAATAACATTTAATACTTAAAAGGCTGGCAACACACTCGCGAACCCTCTGGCATTGCGTGTCCATGGGCAGCGTTATCACTTAAAATCAGATCAGCCTCCTGCCCGTTCTATTTAAAAAAAAATGTGTGCGTGTACTAGGTGTACACACGTAAGAAGTGAAACTTCTTTATGACCTTATTTTTCGAAAAATGATCTACTATATGCAACTTAACGAAATTGGTTAAATAAAGTTTAACAAAAGGCTTTTATTATCATAGACATGAATACAAATACAATTTTTTCATTTTACCTTATTACTACTAAGATTATTACAGAATTTCATTAATTGTAATAGAATTATTACTATCATTGTTATCGTTATGTTGCTACAAAATTTCTCCCATACGTCGATAAAAAATTCATTCTAACGCCGATAAAGAAGTTTGACTTCAAAAAGCAACATGGCGCGTAACGGAAAAATGTGACGCGTAACGAAAAAATGTTACACTAATTTTTTTTCCAACCCCGATAAAGAAGTTTCACTTCAAAAATTCTGTAAGGTTCTATAAAAATACATTATTTACATAACATTCATAAATGTTACTGAAAAACTGTCTTATCATCTAGATAAGCACTAGACGTACGCGCCTAAACCAAAAACGAAGGTACTACTTCAGCCGCAAACGAAAATTTGTGATTTCACAGAAATCTAATGCAACCACGTACTAATAACCAAATATATAATAAGTCATCACCAACTTTAAAGGTAACATTTAATTAAACTTAGCTGTATTTTGTTTTCATTTCTTAGGTAAAATGGGTCACAAATTCGAAGTTATAATCTGAAACGTTAATGAATATCGTCTCTGAATTAATGAAGTCGACTTGTCATTTAACATAATATTAATTCAAAATTATTGTTTATACAGAGTTCGTCAATTCGCAAATGCTAAGTTTATATTTCTACTCAATCTCCGTGAACAGTTACTGTTTGCACGAACAATTTTCGTGTTAGTGCTATTGTGTTGACATATGCTATACAAGACTCTATTGTATAAATCTGGGCTCACGCAATGGCCATAAAGGATCCCGATGTAGCTCTCCATAAAAAGAAATTTAATGCAGCTACCCGCACCCTTAAACGAGAAATTTTTAAAGCAAAATCGGAACATATTGGCAGAATTGGTGAAAAGCTCGCGAAATTGCCCTCTGGAACTCGAGCCTTTTGGTCATTGGCGAAGGCAACTCAGGGAAACTTTTGTCAGCCCTCTTTACCATCCTTGCGAAAGGTGGATGACTCGATGGCTCACTCGGCGAAAGAGAAAGCAGAGCTCCTTTGCTCTCTCTTTGCATCTAACTCCACGCTCAATGACTCAGGGACCTTACCGCCTACTATTCCGCATTGCGGGTTTTCTATGCCTGAAGTTCGATTCGAACAGATTGGTGTGCGGAAGGCCTTAATCTCCCTTGACACCCACAAGTCAAGTGGTCCTGACGGCATTCCCTCGATCGTTCTTAAGACTTGTGCTTCTGAGCTGACTCCGGTGCTTACACGGCTCTTTCGACTCTCGTACTCCTCGGGCGTAGTTCCAAGCTCATGGAAGACTGCGCATGTTCATCCCATTCCCAAAAAAGGTGACCGCTCTGAACCATCCAGCTACCGACCTATCGCAATCACTTCTTTATTTTCAAAGGTAATGGAGTCTATCATCAATAGGCAGCTCTTGCGATATCTGGAGGAGCACCAGCTAATTAGTGATCGTCAGTATGGCTTTCGCCGTGGCCGCTCGGCTGGTGATCTTCTTGCCTATCTAACTCATAGATGGGCCGAAGTTGTGGAAAGTAAGGGTGAGGCTTTGGCCGCCAGCTTGGATATAGCTAAGGCCTTTGATAGGGTTTGGCATAGGGCGCTTCTTTCGAAACTACCGTCATACGGTTTTCCCGATGACTTATGCCGATGGCTGGCAAATTTTCTTGTAGGACGTAGCATTAAAGTCCTAGTTGACGGAGCGTGCTCCAATCCTAGACCCATCAATGCAGGCGTTCCGCAAGGTTGTGTCCTTTCGCCGACCCTGTTCGTTCTGCATATCAATGACCTGTTGAATATCGACAACATTCATTGCTATGCAGACGACAGCACCATCGACACATTATATTCCGGCCATCCGAACATGTCTCGATCTGAGGTTGATGAGAGCCGTAACTTACTTGTTCTCGAAATTGAGTCGATTCTGGAGAAGGTTTCTGTGTGGGGTAGTAACAACCTTGTTAGGTTTAATCCTACAAAGACTCAGGTTTGTTCTTTTTCTGCCAAGAAAGATCCTTTTGTCGTGTCTCCTCAATTTGAAGGCGCTCTCCTTAGTTCGTCACACAGCCTCAGTATCCTTGGGGTTGGCATCTCGAAAGAAGTCCAATTTCGCAGTCATCTGGAAGAAAAAGCCAAACTGGCTTCCAAAAAGCTGGGTGTTTTGGGTAGGGCTAAGCAGTATTTCACTGAGGTGCAACGTATGCAGCTCTACAAAGCTCAAGTACGACCTCATATGGAATACTGCTCGCATCTCTGGGCCGGTGCTCCCAAATACCAGCTTCTTCCTTTTGACCAAATTCAGCGAAGGGCTTGTCGAATTGTCAATCTCCAATGTCTTACTGATCGGCTTGATTCTCTATCGCTACGCAGAGACATTGCGTCTCTTTGCGTTTTTACAAAATTTATTACGGAGAGTGTTCGGAAGAATTGTTTGGGTTGATCCCTCCTGCCTCTTTCCAACACCGTACGAGCCGAATGACCTCCAAATTTCACCAGCATCATCTTGATGGTTGGAGGTCTTCCACGGTCCGCTTCACAAGGCATTTTCTTTTGCGAACTAGCGAACTGTGGAATCGGCTCCCGGGGGGGGTCTTCCCTCAGAGATACGACCTCCAAATGTTTAAGAAGAGAGCCTACTCCTCCCTCAAAGGCCGGCAACGCACCCACTAATAATGGGTGTCTATGGGCTGCGTAGACTGCCCTTTTTGGTCGTCCCGCAGCTCGTTTGCCCCCTATTTAATAAAAAAAAAAAAAAAAAAAAAAAATGTATACTAATTGTTATCATAGTATATGGTTTTTGCAGTGAATACGCATTTTAATTTTGAATAAGGAAACCATATAAATTAATATAGAGTTAAAAAAATCGAAAAATCTCTTCAATAAACTGAGTGTATTAAGCTATCAATATATTTGGCCAAGGAGAAAACCACTAGCCCCATATAGAGACACATTTAATCTAGAGATATGATGGCCGCCTTACTAACAACTTGATTCCCTGCGACATCTTGTGGAACATCAGGACCGATGCTGAATAAATATAGGAAGTATGGCAGAACCGCTAAAACCGAATCTTGGTGTTTTGCTGTAATTTAAAATTAAATTATTTACTTATTCATAAAACAGAGCAAATGCACTCTTTTATTGAAACCTTTGTCACTTTCAAAAGCGAGCCATAGACGGACCGCATGTTGCAGTCAAGACCGACTGCATATGCGGTCGCCGCACGGCGATCTGCAGTTTCCATTCTAAATTCATATTCGCAATACACGGACCGCTCGAGCAGTTCCTGAGCACACCGCTTATTGCAGTCGGTCTTGACTGCAACATGCGGTGTCTCTATGGTCCGCTTTACTTTGCTAAAATCATGATTAAATATGACTTGACATATCAACTAATAATACCAACATTCGCTACCAGCACTTTACACTTTTATATTAATAATCAAATGATCAGCCTTATTATAAAATGTGAAATATTTTTTTTTTACATTTTACATTTTTTTACACATTTATAGAAAGCGGTACAGCTTTAACCCTAAGTCGTTTTGATTCGAAAAAGCTCGACATTTTACTTTTCAGTAAGGCTATACAATATTTCTATTTACAAAGCTTTAGAGAACATATATAATTTGATTTTTGAGGGTCAGACGGCGCAGGCAACCGGAAATTTAATCCTGAGGACGTGTTAAATTCATCACGGGAGAAAAATAGGGTAAAATAAATAAAACAAAAATAGATGTAATATATAATACTTTCTATGTGCATATTGGTCGTAGGGAAAAGGAATTCACATTCTGATAAAAGACATGTCGATTTCCTGAGACTAAAAAATATATGTGTGTCAGGCACAGATGGGTACTTCCTTGCGAATATAAAAATCAATAATGAATAAATAAATCAGTGCCTCTACAACCTCTTTAGGTCTTGGCCTCTGATTTCTGAAACTGTTTCATGATCATTTATAAATCTAATAGGCAAGCAGGTGATCAGCCTCCAGTGCCTGACACACGCCGTCGGGTTTTGGAGTCTAAGACATATCAGTTTCCTCACGATGTTTTCCTTCACCGTTCGAGCAAATGTTAATTGCGCACATAGAAAGAAAATCCATTGGTGCACAGCCGGGGTTCGAACCTACGACCTCAGGTATGAGAGTCGCACGCTGGAGCCACTAGGCCAACACTGCTCGATAAAAATCAATAAAGCAAACATAATGAACGCCTCTTCCTATCTGGTAATTATCACACAAAAAATAGCTGTAAATACAGCTTTTAGCCATTATTACTTAAACTGTATAATAAGCTTAGATGTACGAAATTTATTAAATCTTCATTCAATCAATCATTCTTTTGTTATTTCTTGTGGAAAATTAATTAAGAGATGAATGATTTGTGTTGAAAAAATGTTTCGCAAAAATCCATTCACTGTATTCACGAGTTTATTTCGATTGTGGGATTTTTAAATGCTTTATTATTGGATATTGATGGTACGCGGTTCTGAAAAAAGTGTTAAAAATTTTAAAAGTGTTACACTTTGTTTTGTAGGCTGTATTGTGTCAGATGGTCTATTTAAATTTATAGTTATATAACCATATTTATGAGAGAAATCGGTTGGTGGACGTGTGTAAGAAAGATTTATTAGCTCGTTAAGAACGAGCCCCAAGACTTCATAGTAATTAATCGTTTACAGTTTTTGGTCAAAATTAAGTCATATTTAAAAATTATTACATACTTATGTTTAAATCCTTTTAATTCTGCATTTACTGTTCTGAACTCATGGGACAGAAGGGAGGTGCAGAACTGGCAAGAAACTGCGCCATTCTTCTTAATTGCCAATTATTTTTGGAATATATTTGTTTAGAACAATCAGACCTAGTTCCACAGGACATGAAATAAATCATAATAATATAAACAAAACAAACGTTAACCCTTATTAGCTACGGCTGGGCGAAAAAATAGCACACACATACTTATACACAACATATTTAAGCACTGACACTGAAGGCAACAAACATTGTAACATTTAGATTATAGGTTAAATCATATCTAGTACAGATGCTTATAGAACGATTATTATTAATCAACTATCATATATTATGTTGCTTTAAAATATCTAGTATATAATAAAAATACATTTATTTCCAACACACAAATATACAGTATTTACCATATTCTTAACCTACATAATAATAAATAATTAAAAATGATAAATAGAAAATTAAAACCAATGTAAAAAGTCGAGCTAGGAAAGCACCAGCTCAATAAACGGCTCGACGTTTATATTTTATATATACCACTACTCACCCAATACTAGGTTATTTATAACATTCCTCTAACATTATGTACTAACGTCCAAATAAGCGTATAGCAATATAGCATTGACATTAAGCCGAGACTCAGAAGAAAGTTGTAAATGTACTAATATGGTTGAATTTAATACACCTGAGCGAAGCTTCGCGAAACCGGGCTGTTAAGGAATTTCGTGAGTTACGTCATACGTAAAATACCTAAACCATAAATAAGATCTTATTTGAATATTCGAAACATGTTTTTGTAGTATAAGGTACGAATACTCCTATTTGGGTTTAATAACTTTCATTTGGGCACATTTTAGTATTTTTTTTAATTTTAAATTCCTATATTTTAATAGGAAGATTTAAAGATGCATGACCACTATATGGAACCAAATGCTATTTCAGGTATTTCTGAACTGTAATGACTTAAAAACAGTACCCTAAAGAGCCGGCAACACACTGGCAAGCTTCCTGGTGTTGCATGGGCGCTTTCTATTGACTGCACAGGAGACGTTCCTTAGAATGTATCTTAATATGGGTGTGGTCCCTCGTGGTCTTATTATAAAACGTGAACGAAGGACAAATTACATGTTAAGTTGACATGGTTATCAGTTATTGTACAAAAACATTTCCGACACTGTGCTATATTTCCAGGTTTGGTTATAGGATGACTATGTTTCCCGTCACTGTAGAAGCTTATTGCTCATATATATATAAATACAAACGCCCTCATGGTTTAAAGAAATGCCATTAACTTATTATACTGACTCTACCCTTAGGACGACTGTCAATACGAATGTCTTCCTTGTACAAAAATTTAATTTAAATAAATCGAATTTTAACTTACGAATTTCCAGCGAAGGGTTTACGATAATTTTGTACAGAAATTCATTAAAGGGCTATAAACAGGGGCTTAACCACAAACGATTCAATTTTACAGCTCTGATGAAATCTCTAACAATAGGAAGGAAATGAGTGATAAAAGTTGAATGAGTAACGTTTGTTTTAGATTGAAGAATTTTAGTTTTAATATATTATATATAGTATCTTCGGAACCTTGCCTAAAGGGCATTTTAATAATTTATTTTAGGTAGTTATTCTTTTTGTTATATTAATTTATGTTACCAGAAGCATTACAAATAAAGCATTTTGTTAAACAATTTAGTTCCTACATGGAGAGTTCTGACTAGAATAGTAAAAATATAGCTGTGTATCTCGTAGTTAAATAACTATTTTAGAAATAATTATCGAACCAATTCGACTTAGAGTCCTTCAAGAAAAGAGCGTACCAAATTTTTAAAAGGCCGGCCACGCACTCGCGAGCCCTCTGGCATTGAGGGTGTTCATCGGCGGTATCACTTAACATCAGGTGAGCCTCCTGCCCATTTGTCCCCAGTGCTATAAAAGAAACTATTTTATAAGTAAATTTCTATCATATAACGGAGCGTGTTCGGAGGTCGAGACCGAATATGATATTCCAGCTGCATCAGTTCGATGCCCGTCGATCCTGAGAGCTTTTTAAGGCTGTTGCCACTCACCACAACTTTGTGGAACTATTTCCGAACCACACTGCCGCAGCTACTGGAAATGTGATTGTCCATAAATGATAGTATCTTTTTTTTATTTATTTAGTTACAGCCTTATATCAGAATACAAAATACACACATCATAACGGCTATTTTTCCTAACCTACGATAACCGATTCTGTGTGCCTATGGGCCAAGGCCTCCCCCATTGTCCTCCACTTATCAATATATTATACCAATCTCGTCCAGGTCTTTGTCTTTCACCTCCATGTCTGCCACTTCCATGATTTCATCGGCCCACCTTTTAAATTGCCTACCTCTGTTTCTTTTATGGCCTCTTGATTGCCACAGCGTTACAATTTTGCTCCATTTATCTGCTCTCTTATGATATGTCCAGCCCATTTCCATTTTAGTACTTTTGTTCTATACACAACGTCAGCAAACCCTGTTTTATCTCTTAATTTTTTGTTACTAATTTTATGAATTCTTCTTTTCTTTATTATGCTTCTTTCCATGTCTCTCTGGGTTACACTTAATCTTATGATAGTATCTTTACTAAACAATAAATTTTAAGTTTTATGAAAATAAGTATACAGGAATGAAGATTATATTTAAATAGAAACCACATTCTCTATTCTTTACGATTTGAAACAATCATATAATTATTGATAAACATAAAACATTCTTTTATTATCGCTGATCTTCAAAGCATATGGTTTTATTTCTTATTAAAACCTAAATAATGAAACACTAGAAAAATTATTTAAACAAATCAGCTGTAGCCATCTTTATTTGCCTGATATGCTATAACATCTTGGCTGGCTTACAATACAATGATTAGATCTATATTGCAAGCATTTTCTGTACGAAACGTTTTCAGAATTTTACAGATTCTATTCAATAGTATTTTCTGAATACAAATCTGTTTTTCTGGTTGCCATAATACTCTATTTTCATTCCTTTGGGAAATATATAAATTTCGAATACTTCCCTAACTTTCCAGCGACATATTTTAGAAAAAAACAATTTCTATACCCAAGATAATTCACAAATTATTTTCCTTACCGGAAAAATAGCTTAGGGATTCTTTGTCTGTTATATAAACTCTTGTGCTAACTCAAGGGAAAATTTCATTTCATATTTGTTCGTAATGCTCTCAATAAAATTAACTTTTTTTTATTGATAAAAGCTTGCCACCGCTCGACATCATACATTGGTAAAATAACTACAAAATACAATTTTTAATGTGACAAGCACTTAAAGGCAAACGTCATCAGATCATACAAATATTAATCAAAATAATTAACATAATATTTGTTTTGATTAACGATATACTTTTTTTTCTAACAATTATATTCCATAGCAACGCCTATTTATTATATGAAAAGTAAATAGAAGCAACATTGATGAAGAAAGACAATATTCAACAGAGATAACATATTAGTCTCGTATTTGACAAAGTTCTTTTTATTTATTTATCTATCTATCTGTACACTTGATCCTTTCTCGAAGAAGTAGACAGATACCATGGATCACCACTTGCTTAACATTCACCAAACATGCTATCGGTCATGGGTACTTTAAGCTGGTCCTTTCTCTTAAACCTCCTAAGATTTGGTGCAGGCATCTATTACAAGGTCTAGCCAACCAGAAATCACCAATCATGAAGGCTTTTATCGAAGGCTAATCGAAGGCGATTAAAAAGAGTGGCGGATAGTTTATTGCCAGTTCTTCTCTTCCGTTCGATGCCCTTGATTTGAGAACTGACAGTATGTGTAAAATTAGAATATATATTTCTTTTTCGACGTTCATAAGTTTACATTGTGTTAAGGTGAATAAATGATTTAAAATTTTGATTTGAATTTCTATATCCTACTTCTAAACCGCAACTGATTCATCCGACCACGGATCACCACTTGCTACGATCTCGACATACCACACTCAGTTCAAACACTTTCATGACATTCACCATGCACGCTTGTCGGTTATGAGCACTTTTGGCGTTATCTTTTTTTTCCGCGGGTATTTGCCATCAGCTCTAATGCTATGAGCGAATCCGTTCTGTGGTGCTGCATGTGGAGTGACTTCTCATTGGAAGCATCTACTCATCTTCTGTCTAGAGCTACTACCGGTCTTCTAGTTCTAGAATATGGTGACGTTTTAGTCGACTCACATACTGTTTAATGGTAAGTTGGCGAGCAAGTTCGTTCGGGTGACAGGGTAACCGCTATTTATCTGCCAGTCTCCGGATTTCCTCCTTGATATTTCTCATGTCTAGGTGTTCGTGAACTTTGTTGTTGCTTATGTACCATGGTACTTTTGCAATTGCACTTAGGAACTTGTTCTGTTGTCGCTGGAGTATATTTATGTTGGTATCACTTCACTAAATTGACGTTATAGATAAAACAACATAGTGCGGTACAAATGAGATACAGAATAAATAGATCAAAATTTTGATGGTTTTAGTAAAGTCAGTTGTAATAAAGTAACTGAATATGCATACATACTGTAACAATATTTCAAAGTTATCTTTTCAATTTTCGTAAATTGTGCTCATAGTCCAAAGATATTTTAATTGTTAACGTTTGACCTTCTAGCTCGACTGAGTTTTCTTATTAACGAAGATAAATCGTCGAACAAATTGATTTTTAATTGGCCATCAACAAGAACATTGTTGTTTCATTATTTATTGTTATTAATGACTTTGATTAATGGCAAAAGCGAAATTGAAAATTGGTTTGTTTAAAAGTTTTTATTGAAATGGAAATCTTGACACAACACTGTTAGACAAATTATTTTGTTTTACAGAGACAATAAGAGATCTTTAAATCAAACGAGCATAAGGCGTAATCATAGTAATCCATTTGTCTGTAACGGATTAATTATAATAAAAACTAATTTGGAATCTACCTTTCTCCACTGGGATCTCCAAAAAAGAGTTGACAACATACGAAACCAGGTTAGAGCACTTAAATGTTGTCATTAGATAATAGTAGAAAATTAATGGATATATCGTTTGCGTTTAATATATAAATGTATCAGACTGATTGCCCCAACTGTTACTATATTAAAAATTCTGTGTACCGTCTAAATATCCTAGGCGTCATCTCATTTGTCCCTCCTTTCAGAAGAAGGCGTTTTGGCCAAAACTCACCGATATCCAGATTGAGCATTTTGATAAATGAGCTTGGTATGGATTTATACGTATAGTTGCCCCCCTCACAATTTAAATAAATTTTTCTTTGTTTTTATGATTTACCAATAATAATTAATCTATGTGTTCTGTTCGCGTATCATTTTGTACTAATGAATCAGTGCCCAACAGTACAGAGAATAAAAAAAAATTGATTACCTGTCAAAGAGCTGAACCTACGAATTTATTACTTAAAGACAAGCATAAGTTGTTAAAATTAGATTAGATCTTATTTATATCTTCACTAAAAGAGTTAAGTAACTGCAAACTATTAACCAACAACTGAATTACAGATATTATTTTCCATCATTTTGTAAAGCTGCATTCATTTTATTTTTCAAAATATGTTGTACCTAAATAACTAACATCACCGCACGAATTCAAGTCCGACCAGTCACCACAAGTAGCACCCGTTCACGAGCATGACGCATGGCCAGCCATCTTAATAAAAATCTAAATAATCGTTTGTAGCAACAATTATTCATTACTGTACTGTAAATATTAGGTTAAAGTTGACTTAATATATATTTCGTTAGTCCGTTAGTTAGTTAGTCCAAGTTTTGAAATAACTTCTCTAGCGCAAAATTTAATTTCACCAAAATTGTAATTTAAATCTTAAATTTTGCAGATTCTGCAATTCGCTTAAATTAGTTATCAGATCCCAGGTTGCAAGTCTTTCTGTTTTCTTTAATTTGCGCTGTTTATTATAAACCGGTAGTCTCTTGCGAGTTTATTTATTTATAAGTAATCTTAGAGCTAAACCTATTTATATTATAAAAGTAAACAAGAAAATATACAAAGCTAAAACAGATTACAATGATACACAAAAAATACGAAACAGAAAACATAAGTCAAGTACATTAATAGATAAAAAAAGAAAACTGAAATTATAAATTACACAAACAACTAAATATTTTAAAGAAAAAACTAAATCATTACCACGGTTTATTAATGTCAAAGTTATTCTTCACTATAAGTGTGTAATGGATTTTTATCTTCGGAATGATTCTTTTTTGACAAAATATATTTCTTGTCTTTAAATTAACAAACCATACTGTTTTTTTTTGATTGGACAATTGACACCAATTGACCTAGTCCCCTGCTAAGCTGGTAAAGCTTGTGTTATGGGTACTAGGCAACGGATATACATACATATTATAGATAGATAGACATATAAATACATATTTACACACCCAAGACCTAAGCACGACACCAAATGCTCATCACATCGATGTTTGTCTCAGCCGGGGATCGACTCCGGGAGCCATGGATTCACAGTCAGGGGTACTAACCACTAGACCAATGAGCCGTCAAAGTTACTGTACGGTTCCTGGGCCATCGGGGTGCTATAAGTAATAGAGGATTTTAGTACCTACTTACGTACAATAATAGAATATCGGCGAAATAATAAAATATTAATTGCTATGACGAATAGTTGCAATGTAACAGTTGAAGAGAGTGCCTACGTCTGGCTATACTCTCGGGGCGTAACTCCGACGATTTTGGAAATCGCCACGCTTATAAACCTAAGAAAGCCTGAGTGAGCAAAATGTACGGCCTTTGCTCATACGTATTATAGTGTGGATATTATCCAATAAGGCTTTATTTATTTGTATATTTACATTTTGATTTATATGCGCCACCGCACCCAAGGGCCGGCATAATATCAGTGTTTGTATGTTTATCTATCCTAGCTTTGTAGTTAATTACCCTTGATGTAATAATTGCTAAATAAATAATCTATAGGGAAATATTTCAATGTGTGTTCATGAAGGGATGTAACGCTACTAAATTTCTGTTTAAATTTTTTATGTTTCGTCTTAAATATCTGTTTCTTTATAAAGCTTAAAAATATATAGAGAACCATTTATTAAGATTTCTTCGTAAATTATCTATTAGATAACAGTAACAGGCATGCAATTATGGTTCTTCAAAACTGTACAACGAAACCAACTTTTAACGGTTAGTCCAATATACTTAATAGCAATATGCAGACTTTTTTGAAAACAAACACCCACCACACCACATCAATCACATCGCAAACCTATATATAAGCTACCCAAAAAAAAAACCTTCACCCAACGCGTTTTCTCCTTCCGAGGCTTTTTCTTTAACCACTGTCTTAAAAATAATATTTTCACTAACATTTCAAAACAGACATTCTCATTCTTGAATATCTATTTCTTTATATAGGTTAAAATACATAGGGAACATAGGTTTCATAGCACTATTTATTAAGATTTCTTCATAAAGTATCTACTAGATAACAGTAACAAGCATGCAATTATGGTTAAGAAAAATCAGCGGAAACACTTCTAATTTCAAACCGATCCCTCAGCGCCCATTTTGTAAAGTGACAACATTGCTACCAAAACCGACGATATCATTACAATCTTATTTACATAATCGTCTAAACAGCGTAAGCTAACTTAAACCGTACTACACTAAAAATAAAGCTCAAATTAAACCAATAAACGTAATTTTCATGCTATATTTAGACATTCGAAGCTTCAAAATGATCAGTAATTACTTTATCAAGGCCGCTCTTGGATTGTAATCTTAAGGGATTTGTGTGAAACGGATTTCTACTTAATATACAGTTTAAACTGAAGTTATTCTCTGGAGTGTAGTTTAATGGATATTATTAGTTTAAAATTTTCTTAGTCAATCAGTATTCTTTTGAAGGAATTTTATTAGTTTAACAACATTTCGAAAACTCTTATCAGTATCGATAAATTACTCCTGTTTCTATAATTCTTTTGATAGTAAGACTTACATACAAATTTTATAATAAACGAAATGCTTGTATATTTGTTACAAATTAAGTTAAAACTACTCGACCAGTTTCCATACCATTAGAATACTGCTATATTTTTTCACCATTAGAATACTGCTATATTTTTGCACCATTAGAATATATTTATTTCAAAAATATTTATTAAAATAAACGGGCCTTATAAATAAGACGGACATAGCATAATTTATCTTTAACTTTTTTGTTTCAAATAATATCTTACGTGTATATTTGTAATATTTATACTAGAAAATACCAAAAACTTTTAAGTACAAATGTTCACTCTTATTAGCTAACGAAGTTGACTGAGAGAGTTTGCTTCATGTAACAGGTTATATTTTTAGTATATAATATAAACTGGTACTGTATTATCAACACTATGACATTTTATAATCATTGCAATAATATTGAAAGCTGTAATAATTCTAACAAAACGAATAAACAGCTTATTACCATTACGCACCACCCATCATTACATTCTCTTCACCGACAATATGTTTAGTTCCCGGCTGTGAAGGTAAACCTTCTGATAAAATATCTCTTACATCCGAAAATTTACGTGAATTACTCACATAATCTAATATATACAATTCTCGTGTCGCGGTTTGTGGTTTAACTCCTCCGAAACTGCTTGACCGATTCTCATGAAATTTTGTGTGCATATTGGGTATGTCTGAGAATCGGATAACATATATTTTTCATCCCCCTAAATATTAAGGGTAGTCCACCCCTATTTTTTTTTAAATTTTTAGATAAATTTTAAATTTTTATTTTCTTATTATACAGCATAAAAAAATACATGCAACCCCTAACTTTCACCCCTCTACGATCATCCCCTATTTTTTATTATAAATGATATACATGGCAAAACGACGTTTGCCCGGTTAGCTAGTATAACATAAAATGTGTCGCTTTTGTCATTTCAACAACATGGAAAATTGTGAGCTGCTTTCGCTGTCTGCTCTGCCAAAGTTATTGAATATTATTGATTTACAAAAACATTGAGATCTCCTCATAAATCAAATAGTGTACGAACCCTTGTTAACCATGTTACAGGACTTAATTAAGTTTAACTTCGAGGTAACCGAAATTTCTATGGTTTTGTTTTATCAAACAATTATTAATAATGCTTCTTTACTAAGGCAGCATCAGCTGATACAGCCATAGGCTTGTTTAACTTATAACCTGTTCTATGGATTGAGAATAATTGTCAGAAACTTGAAATTACGATAAAAAAAAAAATTTTTCAGATAGTCGAAAATAATTAAATTATTATTATTCAAATTTATGACTTTCACATACAATTCTGTTATTATTTATAAAGTCTAGTTTCTAGTTATAAAAAAACGTGTGTACTTAAGATAAAAATCTTTTCATAAATATTATTCTACGTTAGTAGAAAAAACGACACTAACAGTAGAAAAAAACTAAAATGTTGACTATAATAATGGTAAGTTTAGGGTGTCGGTTTTTTGTGACGGCGTAAAAAATTACTCTCAAATTTTTCCCTAACGCGCCAAAAGATGAATAACTTAAAAAAAATAGCCTATATTCGAGTACTATAATAAGGATTACATTAAAATTAGTTATTATTGTATTAATTATTAGTTCGACCGCCCACCGTAAAGGCCTCCTCTAAATTCTTCCATTTGTCTCTTATCTTCGCTACTATTTTCTAATCTTTTACCACTATCGTCTATAAAAGTATTTGTATCGCAAATCGTAATAGCGCCATTAAAATTTCTGAAAATGTCGAGCATAAAGTGTCAACTTTGATGTATGCACAAAATTGGTCACGCTAAGGAACTCCTGAATTTAGTTTTTTGTAAGAAAGTTTTGCTAAATCATGCCCTTTAACAAACCCTCACAGTTTTATTCACTCTTAAGTTCCTAAGTAATTAAAGTTACTAAAAAAGTTTAGAAATGTGCAAATATAGTATACAGAATCATTCTGGGAATAAATATATATTTTTTAACATTCAACTTCTTACCGTTATTTTTCAAACCTGTATGAGTGAGAGTCCAAAACTCCTTCAACAAGCTATTATCTCCGTAATGCATTGCAGGTTTAAGTCATAAACATAGGTATGTCTTGTTCATTTCTACATCATAGCTATACTTAAATGTAAGTAAAGTTATTTAATAATCAAAATTAAATGTGTTTCGTGGAACAAACAGCACTTAAATTGTATTCCAAATGCAAGTTTCTGAAGCAGGTAAGCTTTCACAGCAACGGTGAAAATCGGGAATCAAAGTTCTCCTAAGCTTTATTTCCAACTACCGTCAACAATGAAAGCTTAGCCCAAATGGATTATTATAGTTATTTAATATTATATGTAATATTATGTAGCAAGAAAGCAGGAAAATCATAGTTATTTACCGCCATTTTTAAGATCCGCTTTCAGTCTGCTTCAGACTCAAAAGAAGAGCTAACATTTCTTCACAGTATTGGAAAGTGTTAATTGGTGCTATAGAAATATTACTTAGGCACAGTACGAACCCACGACCTGTAGGTTAATAACTATCTTCTTCTTTTAGTGCCTCTCCATTACTGGAGGTTGGCCGTCAGTATCTTGAAGCGTGTCCTGTCCTGTGCCAGATTTGATGACTCATTGGTCTAGTGGTTAGTACCCCTGACTGCGAATCCATGGGTGGGTTCGATCCCCGGCTGAGACGAACATCGATGTGATGAGCATTTGGTGTTGTGCTTAGGTCTTGGGTGTTTAAATATGTATTTATATGTCTATCTATAAATAATATGTATGTATATCCGTTGCCTAGTGCCCATAACACAAGCTTCACCAGCTTAGCATGGGACTAGGTCAATTGGTGTGAATTGTCTCAAAAAAAAAAAAAGGTGCAGCAACTCTTCCGCAATTGCAATACCCCTACTCCCTAACGTGGTGAAGCCATGATTTCTTTCTTCTACCAACACACCGTTTACCCTGGATTTTACCCATTTTAATTAATTGAAGGAGATGGTAGCGGTAAACAGAAAATAAAGGAAACATTCATTTTAAAAATTCTACTTACGTACCACGCGCACTATACACGGCCTAAAAGTCGTGGCGTGATTAGCAGAACTTAATTTAAGATTATATTAAAGTAAATGAATACAAAATAAATATTAAGTTCACTACTATCACTGAATTTTAATACTCAAAATTATAATTTGTTGTATATTTAATTAGTTTATATATTTTCCTTCTACAAAATAAATATCTGAATGCACACATAAATATTTATCTACCGAAATGCATATGTCAATTCTTTTTCATTACTGACTTTATTCTATATTTTTTAAATTTTAAATATCCGAATATTACGGTAATATATCTCGTAGATATTTTTTTTAATACGTACGTTATTTAATTTAAGAGGAGAATTTACCGTTTCCTTAATTTATAATAGTTCTTTTATTAGAGACGGAGGCTATTACAACAAAAGAAAAACTAAAAAATTCGGTCAAGCGGTTCTCGAGTTACCAGTGTTGAACAAACCCGACTTTATTTTATATTGAGTTTTTTTTTATGTTACAGGAGGCAAACGGGCTTGTGGCTCATCTGATGTTAAGTTAAACCGCCCATGGACATGTGAGTCACATTGCCAGAAGACGGCCTTTAAACGTTATATATCCATATGTATTTGTTTTTCTTGTTTCTAGTACTTTATGTTACCATATGTAGTGAGTGCAGTATTAAATAACATCAGTAGGTCGTTGCCCAAGTATTTCAAGTCGCATAGCTGTGCACATTAGCATACTACGGTTTTATAATTAAATCGTTTTGAATGTACTACGTGCTTTATTATCCTGCTTCATTTAGTTTTATATGCATTCAATTGAGTTTCTAAGTGTAAAGTTTTGGGATATTTTTACCTCGCGACTCAAAGATTGAAGAGGGTGACAAAATATGGTGCGGTTTTATGTAAGACAGGTGTCGTGATAAAGATGGTTGTTAATCAAAATTTATGAAGATCTGTTCAGCCTATAAACGTCATTAAATTTTGTTAGATGCCACATAAATCTTACATGTGGGTTTTACTTTATTATGTTATGTTTGAGTACACCTTTTTATATGATAAAAGACTAATAACAAAATTAAAAACACATTAAACTTGATTTAACACGTGCTGCACGTATGGATTCAATGAGGTTTCATTATTATTGTTTTATAAATTATAGTATTCCAAATTAAATTGTAGTTAATTAGTGAAATGATGTTTTATTCATCCTAAGAATTATGTTATTAATAAAGAGCTGTGTCCTTTTAAATTGCCACACAACATTTATTTTGACAAAAAGTGTCACAAGAAAACAAGAACATCCAATTAGGAATAATTATATAGATACTGGATGGTAAATGAGTCGTGTTTCATATTTTAAAACATTAAACTTCAAATGATTTGCACACTTTAAACAGCCTAAGATCATAATTTTCCTTAAATATTTGAATAATATTTTGGGAATGCTCAGAGTTGTTAGTCTAGGCTTTAGCGTGCATGTCATCAAGCCATGCACTAATGTATGTTTTATCAACAAAAAAAAAGTGCGATGATCTGTTTTATTCTATGTGCGCATTTAATACGCTCATACGGTGAAGGCTTCATTCAGTATTATTCTTAAGATATATAGGAAACCTTTTAGATATATAGGAACCTCATAAACGTTGTGGTTTATGACATTTTCCTTTGAATAATTGTAATGTAAAGGGAGGGCAAAACTTGCTGAGTTTCTTGCCCGTTCTTCTCAGAACAAGGCCTCCTGGTAGTTTTGCGAACGGATGGCGTAGTCCTGCTCTTTCGTGAATTTTGTAAACGTTGTTGACATTCATAAGCATGCTCTAAGAAGCATCTAAATTGAATAAACGTATTTTGATTTTTTTTTTCGCTACTCAACTTCAAAACTATACCATAACTTTTAACTTTTAGACAAGTATACTTAATAGCAATATGCAGACTACACCACATCAACGCAAATATATATATAAAAGCATCCCAAAAATAAACTTCGCACAACGCTTTTTCACCGTCCGAGGCCCTTTCATCTTGACCCACTTGCTTTAAAACTAAATTTTCACTAACATTTCAACACTGACATTACATACATTTACAAAAAATCTTAAACAATATCTTGTCAACTTGTCCTATGCTGATACTGAAAATATTGTTATTATGCAAAAATAATTTAATTATTAAAATATTTAAATTGTGTTTCTTTTTTTTTCTTTTATAAGACAATTCACACCAATTGACCTAGTCCCATGCTAAGCTGGTGAAGCTTGTGTTATGGGTAATAGGCAACGGATATACATACATACTATAGATATATAGACATATAAATACATATTTAAACGCGCAAGACCTAATCACAACACCAAATGCTCATCACATCGATGTTCGTCTCAGCCGGGGATCGAACCCGGGACCCATGGATTCGCAGTAAGGGGTACTAACCAGTATACCAATGAGAGGTCAAATTGTAATGTGGAAATAATAAAGTTAATATGTCAAAAGGAACAGGCTACCCACAACACATGGAATCCTAGTGTGTGTGTAATTTTACCTAAATATCCTGTTATATTATACAATAAAGTTTTTTCGTTCATTCTTTCTTTCTTTCTTCTTTTCTATGAAAACGGCCTAAAAAGGTGTGATTACTAATTTGTCTAAAAAATTACCAAAAAATATATTGCAAGTATTGTAGCGCCACTGTCTTACCAATATTAAAGCAATGCAATCATTAATGTAGTTATCGCTTCCACGTGTATAGATTTTAAAGAGAAATTGAGTCGACCCCGAAACTGAGTAACCTAGGCAATCTATTCTCAAAATAACCTCTCATATGATAAATGACATCCATTCAAACGGTTATAAACAACGAGACAAGCCATTTATTCGGTCACAATTTCCTCTGTGCTACAAACATAGTCTTAACATTAGTTTCATTGCTTTATGATCCGTAAACTAAACATACGTATGTATCAATTTATTTTCAACTTAAAAGAATAATGAAATGAATGCATTTATTGTCATGAAATGAAAAACTATATAGTCGTGTGGATTTTCCTTATTTTGACATCATTTGGTTCAAACTCGGTTACAATTGAAAAGTCACTGATTATAATAAATGATAATTAAGGGAAAAGCTTTCATTTATATTAAATAGTTTTGAGTATACACTAAGGAGTAATTCCTACCTTTAATAGTTACAAAAAGTTATTACTTTGTGAATGGTAAGCACTTTTCTCGACGATTATAAAAGTATTGATGCCATAACATTATTCTGTAAATTAATTTAAAGAAGGAACCTTAGATATAACAAACACGCAAAGCACTGCTAGCATAATTTAAGAAAATATTGTAATTAGTGTTGCTAATATATATTAATATCTTTAGCGACAACGACTGTGACGAATAAAACATAATTAAATAAGGTAGTGCAAAACTACATAATGTGTATAATCATTTAGACATTATTAAAACATTACAATTCATTTTAAAATCTAAAGCAAAACCCTCTACACTGGGATCTCTACCTGAGATCAACCATCCAAAGTGATTGTTAGTAGCAACCTCCGGAATTCCGGCTTATCTCCTATAGTTTTAGATAAAATGTAGGCTATATTTTAGGCTGTGAGTGGTTTATACGCTTGGAGCGTGACCAAACCACGAACGTGTTTCTCACCTAGCTTTGTTTGGTAACAATACAATTATATGAAATAGAAATGAAGGTAGTGTTAGTGGCTTTAAAAGATATATATTATGTATTTTATTAGTGCCTTAAACTAAGAAATGGTTAACATTATATTGGAACACATACACACACACACACACATTATACACCCCGTATAACTTATTATATAAATAATTGAAGACCAATGACATTTAAATAAACTTTTATAAACGAATAAGTTTCACAATACAGCGAGGAAATGGAACCAGCGTTATAGATACAAACTGCCACAAGGAACGAACTTTTTAAATTTGTTTAAAATAAAAATAAAAAATTTATTATTACAATGTATATTAAGAAATACTGTATATTTCATTCAAACTCAAACTCAAAATATCTTTATTCAAGTGGGTAACCAAGTACACTTTTGAATCGTCAAGTTAAATTAATTGTAAATTTACATTTACTACCAGTTCGCAAGTCAAGTGCGTAGAGCGGGTAAGAAGAACTGGCAAGAAACTTTCCGCCACTCTTTTTAATCGCCAAGTATTGTAATACAAATTGTTTGAACTGCAGCAAATCAATCCCAAAGATTAGGATCATTTAAGTAGTCCTTTATAAAAAGCTTTGTTGATTAATTTTCGTTTCGGCTTTGAATTTATTTAGTGATAATTCTCTAATTTCGCTTGGGAGTTTATTGTAAAAACGACTACAATATCCATATAAGGAGTGGTATATCTTTTGGAGCCTGGTTGGTCGTACACTCAAATTAGTTCTATTTCGCGTATTATACTGTATTCGCGTATTATACGCGTATTACATTGATATGATTACTAGTAAAATTATTTCTTTATTAACTTTATTACTAACAAAGTTAATGAAAATGGAAAAAGCGAAAACATCGTATACAATTATTACAATAATACTCTTAGTGCTAGTTAGCGCCCATGATGGGTTGGGTTCGATGCCTAAATAATTTTGACTTTGAATGGTCTATAAAGTGCTAATCTACAGTGGGTTAGTTTTAATACGTTTATGAGAATTTCACACGACACTGTCTTCAACACAACTTTCTAATGACTATATTCTTTAATTCGTTAAAACGAATCCAGCCGAATTAAGTCTCGTGTGTTTTCTTACTTCTAGAAGGTATATAGCAATTTGAAATATACTAATCGGATTTGTAATCATTATATATTTCGTTTTAAACGAATATTTTCTATTAATATAAGATGACATAAGAAGGGTAACTGGGGCAGAATGGTACAGCAAAGCACAGACACATAGTGACATTTAGAGGAAGGACTCTGTCGAGAGAGAAGCTATATGATAATATTAGTAAATAATGTAAAAAAAATGACCTAGGCAGTACAGCAATAAAGGCTTACTTTATTTATAAGTAAATAAATGTAGAGGAAAAACCGCTCAGAGGCTTCACAAAGTCACAATTAATACCAAGTACCAGGATAGGATGACGCGCCAGGAGCTCACACAAGTTTGTATGCAGTTCAGTTTTCAAAGCGAGAACTAGTCGAGTGAGCGCATCTATATTTATGAACTGGGAATTTATAAGGAAGCAAGAGTTAGATATCTATCAGTTACTTGAGGCGGTCTTTTAAACGTGCACTTTGGTATTTTTCGTAATACTCTATTTAGAAGGGTTTATTATTTTCGTAATACTTTTGTGACATATGTCGATTATTTAAATTGAGAAGGAGAGTACGTTTTAAATGTCAGTATCAGTAATATACTATATAAAAATAAGTCGGGTTTTCCTTCCTGACGCTATAACTACAGAACGCACGAACCGATTTCCACGGTTTTACATTCGTTGGAAAGGTCTCGGACTCCGTGAGGTTTATAGCAAAGAAAATTCAGGAAAAAAATCAACAGGAAAGCGGGATCACCAAACGAAATGTTACATAAAACGAAGCCATCTGGTGGCGAAACCGAGTTCGCCGAGTTTGCTTGTATGTTATAGAGATCAGTATTATCAATTCAGCAAATGTACTAAAATTTGTAAAGGAGCTTCAAGTCTACGTGATAAATTGTCTCAATTTGATTTTTTTTTAATAGTCGAGTAACTGTTCAGCCTTCTAAGTCAGTCACATACACAGTTTTTGAGAGCATCCCAATTTCCCCACGATGTTTTCCTTCACCATACGAGCGAAAGGTAAAGACACACAGAGACAGGCCATTTGTGAACGGCCGGGGTTCAAACCTACGATCTTAGGGATGAGAGTCGCACACTGAACCCGTTATGCCAAGACTGCAATCCACTTACATCTCCTATAAAATATTTTTACTATCTACATTTCAAGAAGTATCTAAAATGCGAAACGTATATAAATTAATTTACATTAATATACGCAATACCCAGTCGTATGCCATTCACATAAGGTCGCTAATTGAATAACATTTTCATTTCGTGATGCGTTCTCATATTACAGCTTACGCGGCGAACTCACTTAGTGAAATGAGAGAAAATATCCAAATTGTATCAGGTTAATACTATAATATTACATTATATAACATTTCGAGAAATGAAATTAGTATTTGGGTTCTAGAAATAGCCGAGTATTTGGTAAAACCACTCTGGCTCTAGAATGAATATTAGAAAACCAGTATCATTGTATGTTAGGCTAATTTATTAGCTATTAAAATGTATAACACGCCTGATATTCTTAGTAAATAGTTAGTTGATAGTAATTTTATTTAAAATACTATTCATCTAAAATAAAATTACTACAAATAAAAATTGAATTAAAAATGTACGTATGTAGTAATAGGCTCCGAAACTACTGGACCGATTTCAAAAATTATTTCACCGTTGGCAAGCTACACTATTCCTTCCTATTAGGGATGCTTACTTATATTTGAATAATCTAACCCAAGGTGTAAAAAATTAACAAAAAACTTCCTTCAATCGTGTGCGCTGCGAAAACTATTAATGATAGAACAAAATGATGTATTACAATTTTTCAGGACACATCACTATCTATAAAAAATGTCACAACAGCATGTCTGTATCTTTTATAGTTACGTCACAATAACCGTCCTTTTATTATTATTTTTTTATTAAAATACCATCGCTAGAAAAGGCTCTTTATTCGATTTTATTTGATCCTTATCAAAATAATTACCAACGTTTCACATAAGCTACAATTTAATGGCATAACCACCAAAAAAACATGGTGTTCTCTTGCCGTTTCTCTTGAATAGTTTACTACTATGTAATATAACAAAAATCTTAGCCACAGCAACGCTTGGCCGAGTCTACTAGTATCGTATAAATTGGCATTTTATTACTAAGCTTATAGACCAGTCATTATAGACATTCGAAATCGAAAATTTGATAATAATTCCAAAAGTTTTCAAACTTCGGTCAAGTGAATGGTACATTGGGACGACAATAAATCTCATTTTGCAACCTTGTCCGCAGTCCGGAACATTGTTAAAATTGCAATTAAATTAATTTTATGTCTGTATGGTCGTGAAAAAAATTCCAAAAGTTCTGCAAACTTGGGGAAGTTTTCGATATAATATTTCATATCACGTATAAAATTTGCAACCAACCTAAGTGTACGGAACATTTTTTGTTATTTATTTTATTTTCGATATATCTGTCAAATTTGCAGAACTTTTGGAACGTTTTCCTTCAGTTTAATAAAGAAAAACATTAATTTTTAATAACAAAAAATGTTCCGTACACTTAAATTGGTTGCAAATTTGACACGTGATGTAAAATAATATATTTAACACCACTCCAACTTTGCAGAACTTTTGGAATTTTGGTCTCAAGAACTGAGCAAATTATCATTTATTGCATTTTTAACAATGTTCCGGACCGCAGAGCAGGTTGCAAAATTTTATAGTTTGTTTTAATACCACTCCCGACCTTACATCAAAATTTGAAAACTTTTGGAATTATAATGAATTAATTGTCTTGACTGACTGGACTATTATTAGTTATGAAGATTTTGATTTTGGAACGCCTTGTATAGTAAGGAACCCTCATAAGAATCAAAATAATAGTTGTCTCAATGGATAAGCTGTAACATACACGCCTGTATCCCATTAACAGATTGCCTAGGATATCCTTAAAAACTGTGATGAAAAATTACTCGGTGGAGATTCAGCAACTCAATGGAGACCTTTCGCCGAATCGTTTTTGAAATCTTTCTGTGTTAATTTATTAAGAATAAATTATTATATTAGCTATTATTGTTATTTTCTTTATTCCTTCATAGTATTTACAGTGAATATTCGCGGATGCTTTGCGGACTCTTGCGACTTCTTCAACACGTGAGTTGTGTGCTATAGCGGGCTACTCGATTGCACGGATCCGGTCTGGCGCCTTCTTGAGTTCTTATGTTATTTCACACATGTATATCGTTTCTATAAAATATATTCATAGATATCTGATCGTCCTCTACATGTGTGATGTTTGAGAAAGAAAAAAATATATTTGTAGGGGATTTTTTGTTATTTTTCAGCACAAAAACATAAATTACTCATAAGGGCTCTATAAAGGTTAGAGAAAATTCCTATTACTAGCAATCCCTTAATCAAAAGTAAAAGTATAGAATGAGTTAACTTGGCAGGACATTTTTTTCGATATGATTAGCCTTTTTGTTAATGTATTTTGAGTCCTTTTAAGTTTCCTTAAACTAAATTAATAAAATAAGTAGTTTCTTTTAAATTCAACGCCATGTCAATATTAGATCGCAACATAAAAGGAACTAGTTAGGCAAAACCTTTTAAAAGAAACTTTCAATGAAAAGTACTAACAGCATTTCCTTGTCCAGCGACACGTAAAATCTTATTTGTTGTACACAATATATAGTTATGTTTACCTGTGGATGACCGCAACGAAAACTTACTAAATCCATTTTCCAACTTTGACGAAGGTACTCTTTTCTTTCGAAGTTTTTAATACAATTCCTTTTTTTTTCTTTTATTTACTTTTTACTTTGGCTTATGACAGTTGATACATTCGGTTATAGCTTTGAAAACAGAGTAGGTAAACCTAGGTCAGACGCAGGTTGCTACGGCGTAGCTCTAATTCGTAACACATCCGTATGAACTTCTCATCTTCAGTATCTACGTCTGCGTAGACCATTTGCTTCGTAGAACGTTAAATTTGTGTAATTATTTAATTTTAAAATGAGTTTGTAATGACAGTGCTCAACGTAGTGTAAGTTTAGTTTCACAAAGTTTAATTTTGTTTTATATTATATTTAACTATGACCTATTTAAAATTCTTTGTCTCAACGTCGTCCAGTCTAGGCTTGGGATAAAAACGTATTCGCTTGAGGGTTAGACGCTCTTTGTGGACTCAAGTGTCCCTCAGATGACGGTGACATGTCGACGTTGTGAGTGCTGCTTTTGAGATAAATTGAGCTTTTTCTATTCATTTTTAAAGTGTTGTTTAGTTTTTTATATAACTTTTCATAAGAGGTAATAATAGAGTTTTAAACTTAATATATTAATTTAATATAAATTATCAACAAAACTAGTACTTATACTCAGTACATATACAGCGGGCCTGGTGGATAAGTGAATACCCAATATGTTTTATATAAATATTTGATTCAAATGT
Organism: Pieris melete; assembly: GCA_963693345.1. Taxonomy (NCBI): domain Eukaryota; kingdom Metazoa; phylum Arthropoda; class Insecta; order Lepidoptera; family Pieridae; genus Pieris; species Pieris melete. The sequence goes on along the minus strand of CAVNZK010000032.1, from coordinate 36,052 downwards.
ATTTAAAATACTAATAAAAACAATTTATTTAATCTATAACAATTATAGAACCTAAACTAAAAATCTTAAAAAATAAAATTAAAAGGAGTCCTTGCGTATAGGCAAGGTTCCAAAGATACTGGCAACATCGAGATGTATTTTACATGTGTTTGATGCTTAGTCGAATTCAAAACAGACAAACAAACAAGTAAAAAACTATTAGTAAAAAATATATCATACTATATTCTTACGAGTGCCCGGTTATAATCAGATATTTTACTTCATAGTCCTTGCCATCACTTAAAAATGCTAAAGCCAAAATTAAGCAACGAAAGAATTGAGATAATATTTTTAACATACGATAATCCTTATTGGTAAGATGCGGAAAAAGTGGACTTTAATACGGACAGTGTAACTCTGAAAATTCAAAAGAAAGGAACAAATAACCGGCCGTCAATCCAAGCACACAATCTTTTAATAAGTAGCTAAAGATTTTATTTATCGAAGGTCAAATTACACAAAATTTATTGCTATACAAAGATACTTCCTACTTTATTTTAAAACAAATCCCATTCCCAACCCATTAGATAAAATGCTTAACATAAGTATAACTATTTGAAATATTCACCATCGCAAAATAGTCATAGATCAAATTAACACATAAACTGTCATGAAGATAAATTCAGCAATAAAAACCGCTAAAACTACTGTCGTTATTGTATTTGATAGCGAATTGTAGTTAAATGTAACAAACATTTTTATGAGAAAACTTTTTACGGCGACATGACAATTGTATAATGTATCTTTTTATGTGATCCCCGATGTTATTTATGATCGTAAAGGTTTATAAGGTTTGTATATTTGACAGACAGAGCCGAGGTGAAATTTATGTTTACAGTCAGATGGTGGACTGAATTGTTTATGATTTCTTATATTTCTGGTTGAGATATTTATCGTATACCGTGTTGAATATTTGAGTTTATAATTAATTTTACAGTATTTCATCTTATGTCCCATTGTGGTTGCGAGATATATCATATACCTTGTTTAATATTTGGGTTTTTAATTCATTTCTAAGTATTTTTCAAATTTATGTTAGCTAATATACTTCGTATGTGAAATGGAAACTGAAATAACAGGAAACATACATTGTGAATTAATAAATAATTGCGGGATTGTACCAAGACATTTTTTTTAATGTTACAGCCGGAGCCCTATGGGTGGGATGATTAAGGTGGAGGGATTGTCCCAAACCTATCGAGCAGGCTCACATCTACAAGCTTTAAAAAGTAAAGGATTACTGTGACGCGTTTAATCTAATATATAAAATTCTCGTGTCACAATGTTGAAATGACTCGACCGATTCTTATGAAATTTTTAAAGCATATTCAGTAAGTCTGAGAATCGGCTACTATCTATCTTTCAAACCTAACCTAAGTGATAAAAAATGTCCATCCCAATTTTTTTTTAATTTTTTAGATATATTTTTTTTAAATACATACAACCCTTAATTTTAATGAACTAAAAATGCTTCCTAGAAATAATCATGGCAAAACAATGTTTCCTGGGTCAGCTAGTTATATATGAATTTTTATTTTTATGTTTGTGAAAACCTTATAATATATTTAACACCAAACCAACCCTAATATTATATTTACGTTACATGCAAAACGTTCTTAAATGACAAGACAGGGTGATAAATATCCTTATATTGTTCTCACACCACTGATTTCCAAGAAAATCGGGTCTTATTTAATACAAAGAAATATAGTTCTTGCCTTTCGGTATCAGAGACGGAATTCCTTTGATGAAATAATATTTTTTACCTATATCCCTACTCTATTTTGTTTTGGTTTTTACGGGTGCTTAAATATTCACAAGAATTCAGTTGTGAATTTATTGGTGTTGTTACATGACTTCGACATAGTTATGAAATAATTTGTTTGGAGAATTGCCAGACTTTTAAACGAGGCGTATAATTATAAAAGAAAACGATATATTTTTTTTTATATTTAACAAAACAAAATTTAGTTTGTTTACTATATTTTTATTATTACAACTACTTGGCGTTTCAATAGTGGTCTTCTTAAGACAGTGAGTCATAATTAAGCGAGTATCAAACGGATCTTAAGTTCTATATATTTAGAAAAACTGTAAAGCACGCGAAACGTCGATTAAATTTAAAATTATGTAAAATAATTGTGAATTTATAATAAAACATAACTTCAAATCCGATAAAAAAGTGTTTTTCTATGTCTAAAAGTTATGTCAATAAAAGACAATATTATATATATATTTTTCAATCTACCAAACATTATAATATTTAAGATATGTTCTACAAATAGAGGGACACTGGATATTTATTTAGTAAACAGAATACTCAAAAGTTATTTGAAAACAAATATAGAGATATTGAAAACAGTTTTAAAAATGTTTTAGATTCTAAGTCCTTTAATTCTTTTAACGCTTTAACCAATTTGAATAAATCTTAATTTTTGAAAAAAATCACACATTTTATCATAAACAAAAGAAAACATTCAATTTGATTATTTAAATTAAAAAAACTAAAGCAGATTTTGGTAAAAAACCTATTTATTCGCATCAAAACATATTTTTTGTCCTAAAAAGCAATATTTTTAGGGAAAAGTTTTCCTATATATCATACAACGTTGAACTTCGGAAATAATTTTCCTAAAATAACTTTTTCCTCTGGCCTCGCCATAGTTGTTCAATGGTCACATTAGCCGGCCCACTTCACAACAGGGTTAACTTAGATAATACTTAGGGATATCGTGTTTAACATTATTCTCAGTTCCGGCAACGCCCACCTTAACGAAGTTTGACTTAAAAGGCAAACTTCAGGTACATTCAAGTCAAGTCAAATCATTTATTTAAATTAGACCATCTAAAATGGCACTTTTGAACGTCAAATAAAATATAAACATGATTCTAGTTGCCCTTTCCAAAAGGTAGTTTCGTGTGGAGAAGAATGATCACGAAACTCCACGCTTACTCTTTTAAAATAGGTTTACAATATTTTGTATACATTAGTTAAATAATTATATGTGAAGACAATGTACTCCTAGAATAAAACTACTATACTAAAAAAAGTTAGTATACACGTTCCTCACATATTTACAAATATCGAAACCGTAGAATATTATACATTTAAGAGTATTAAAAAAAACACAATAAAACAGTGTATGAGGTAAAAAATTAAAAAAATAATTACTTTTTGTAGTATTATAAAATAAAAATAACAAAAATATCTAAAAGCAAATCAGCAACCAATTTGATTTTGTCCAAGTTCTATGATTGTCCTATGGAGCAGTACCAGCATGTTTCCAAGCATTCTTATCTTGAATATAATCCTCTAATTTGTAATATGCTTGTTTACAAAGTGTTCATTTAATAAAACATTTAAATTTTCCTTCATTAAGTTTTAATATTTCACAAGGTAGTATTGTAACATTTTACACAGTACCCCATAAAGGATGTTTTAACATTACTTCAAGATGATGAGATATGGTATAATTGTATATCCTTATAAAAATTTTGTAAAACCAAAACATGTCAATTTAAAAGAGTGACATGTGTTAATACAAATTTAGAAGCATTTAATTAAATAATTTCATTATTCCTACTAATATTACAAACGCGAAAGTTTGTAAGTATGGATGGATGTTAGTTACTCTTTCACGTAAAAACTACTGAATGTGTTTTAATGAAACTGTACAATAATATAGCTTATACATCAGACTAACACATAGGCTACAATTTATAGAGATATTGTGTGAATTGTCCAAAATATCAATTAAGCAGGAAAAAATCTACCATCTGCTAGCTATTCTGGCGTGCGCTGCCAAATCTGCTAGAGTTACACATATGTAATGTATGATGGAAATGTTTATCTTAAATAGTCGTACAAAAACGGTACATATTTTGCTCGAACGGTGAAGAAAAACATCGTGAGGAAACCGACATGAGACCCAAAAAGTCGACGGCGTGTGTTAGGCACTGGAGGCAGATCACCTACTTGCCTATTAGATTTAAAAATGATCATGAAACAGATTCAGAAATCTTAGGCCAAGACCTAATGAGGTTGTAGCGCCACTGGTTGATTGATTTTTATTTTATTATGTTTATGATTTTTCTCTTTGATATATAAACCTACTAGCAGACCGGCCAAGCGTTGCTGTGGCTAAGGTTTTTGTTATATTACATAGTAGTAAACTATTCAAGGCAAACGGTAGGAGAACCAGCCAAGGGCACCACCATTCTTTTTTGGTGGTTATGCCAGTAAATTGTAGCTTCTGTGAAACGTTGGTACCTATTCTCATCACAGGCGCCATCTGTTAGAATTGTGACTGTCAAATAATAACAGACAAATAATTAGCAATAAATTAAAATTGCGACTATAATTTGAGATTTAAACTATCCTATCTCTCAAGTTGGATCGAACTGCACATGGTGTGCAAATTTGATTGATATCGATTCGGTAGTTTAGGAGTCCATTGAGGACAAACATTGTGACATGAGATTTATATATATTAAGATTACACTAGTTACCTTCATGTATAGTAAACTATTAAGTTTTTACAACTGAGTCCAAGATACGACATTATGAAGCATAGTTTTTATAGTTTAAGTTTCCTCTGCTTCAATTTGATTTGCATGTTCCAAAAACTTTGTTTGAAATTCCAGTTTTATGTTTTATGCATTTTGTGATGTAGAAAAATTTAATTCGCAGTTTTTAAACTTTCGTTGTTACAAAATTATTTGCTAGCCATTATCGTAAGTTACTTTTCTACTGTTTATAATTGAGGATTTGTTGAATACGCCCAAAAGGAAGTTATTAATGAAGTTAGTGAAGCTGAGAGCTTAATATCTTATATATAAAATTGTCGTGTCGCGGTGTTTGTAGTTAAACTCCTCCAAAACGGCTTGACCGATTGTCATGAAATTTTGTGTGCACGTTGAGTATGTCTGAGAATCGGACAACATCTATTTTTCATCCCCCTAAATGTTAAGGTTAGTGCACTCAGAAATTTACAACCCCTAATTTTCACCCCTCTACGATCAACCCCTATTTTTGATTATAAATGGTAAACATGGCAAAACGACGTTGGCCGGATCAGCTAGTTTTAAATATAATATGCAATATTTTTTCGCTATCCATCCATGATTTAGATGTGGTTAAAATTATGGTCGCGGTCAAAATTATCAATACTATATAGGATGCCTGGTCACTAATTGCCATAATGTTTCTAAACAAATAATTTTACAACTAATATTATTTATATTGATTAAAAAAAACCCGAATCCCATTTATTTGACGATTGTAACTATTATATATTATACATTTATCGCACTGACTTCCAAATATCAGCCTAAAAGTATAGCCTAGTAAAGGTGTACCCTTTTATATTAGTAGGAAGGTATTAGTACAAACATATATATATAGCCCCTGATATAGTGAGAACTGTATTTCAGGAGCCTATGTCTTCCCAGTTACATTTACTATGTACTGTGTTTTAAACACTTATAATATATTTAATTATTCAGTAATAGTACTTACATAATTAAATAAATAGATTATAAAAATGTTATAAAATTTTGAATTTATTTTGTTAGGAGTTATTTTTAAGGGTTACAGAGCAGTGTTGGCCTAGTGGCTTCAGCGTGCGACTCATGAGAGTCGCACCTACATGAGAGGCACCACAGAACCTACGACCTCAGGGATGACCCTGAGGTCGTAGGTTCGATCCCCGGCTGTGCACCAATAGACTTTTTTTATCTGTGCGCATTTAACATTCGCTCGAACGGCGAAGGAAAACATCGTGAGGAAACCGACATATCTAAGACTCATAAAGTCAACGGCGTGTGTCAGGCACAGGAGGCTGATCACCTACTTGCCTATTAGATTAAAAAATTATCATGAAACAGATTCAGAAATCTGAGGCCCAGACCTAAAGTGGTTGTAGCGCCACTGATGGTTTTTATTTTTAAGGGATGTATTAAACGCTTTTCAAGAGTTAACAATATTTCCTACCATATACGCAAATAATATCCCAAATTTGTCAATAGAATAAGAAATAAAACCTAGTTCTTTAAATGCGAATAAAAAGCCTTTACACGATTTTCAAATACCTCTAACTTCCGTTTCCCCTTTTCCCACGACTTTGCATACAAGTGGAGCGGTTAGTTTGAGATTTCCACATCTTTGTGTGCATTGTTTGATGTGAGAGCCCTTGCTCTAGCATCAAACTACCGTGAAGCCTTAAAAATTCTTTTTTCTCGAATATTTTTCGCTTAAAAAACGACGCTCTTCTGTCTCGCCTACTTGATTTTGTTTGACAGTCTCTGTCAATACGATTTTATTTTCATTTGGCAATTCCACCGGAAAATATCGGGCTTTTAATCCTCATAATAACTTTTATATACGAAAAAAAGAATAGTAATACAGTGGCGCTGTAACATTTATAGAAATAGAGTTATTCCTAAAGAAAACGTTTCTTTTTGCGCTTATGTTTTACTACAAAATTAACAGTTGAAAAATTCAAACAAAAGAATTTCATCAACCACACATTATATTTTCTTTTATAAGCTCCGGAAAAGTGTGTGTCATAAAGTAACAAACGTAGTCGAAAAGGAAAAAGGTAAGCAATAAGGAAAAACAAAAAGTACAAGATTACAATTTGTTGGGGCTAATGGGAGTCATAACACAATCGGTCGCCTGGAGTTTTCAAAATAGACTAAGATACTGTGAATCTTTTTCTATTTCTTTGATTTTCTTTAATACTGACTGTTTTAGTAATGTAAAACACATTCACTCTAAGTGAATGTGTTTTACATTACTAAAACCTTCTTTGGTGGATATTAAAGCAAAAATGTTTACTTCATTTGACGTTACAACAGTCGTAGTTTTTGTAAACAGCCTTTTAATAAAGACGTAATAGTTTTTTTCACCATTATATTGGTAATTGTCAAAAATTTACGAAGTTTTTTAGAAGGCTCATTTTTGTAATAAAACGACCGCATTTTAGCTAGCTCTTAAACTAAAGCAAACAGAGATAGCAATACATTCCCTATAAACAGAAAAAGACAGCAAATCCGGAAAGTAATATTGTTAGAATATGGGAGTCGGTAAGTGGGGAGATATTACCCAGAACGGGAAAACTTCTGTTTATGGATCTGCCCGACTATAATCGTTATTTGAGTGTGGGTTCCACACCTTGATGATGTTCCAGTACTTTGATATTTAAAAAACAAAAACAGAAATTCCTTTTTTGGATTTCCACTAGAAGTAATTTTGGAAAGGCATTTGAAATTAATACAGTAAAAATAATACAACAATAACAACAGCTGCTCACTGAAGTATTTCCGAACCAATTCAAGAAAAGAGCGTACCAATTCTTAAAAGGCCTGCAACGCACTGGTGAGCCTTCTGGCGATGCGAGTGTCCATGGGCGACGGTATAGCTTAACATCAGATGAGCCTCCTTGCCTCCTGAAGACTTTTATGAACTTTGCATAATTGATACATTTTAAAACGTTGTATTGATAATGTAACCTTGTTTCATCAGCCAAGGATCTCCTTTTTGTCCATCTGTTATACGCAAGTGAATTTAAACCATAATGCTATAGTACTAGGGAACAAAATTGTGTTACAATACATTTCGATTGCTCGATACAATTTGTCCCTATACTAACGTAGGAAGGAAGTAATCAGTGATCACAATAATATTATCAAAGATACCTATGCCACCAATAATAATCACTGCACAGAAATATGAAACTTATTAGACAAATAAATAGATATCTTCTTGATATATACAATTCTAATGTACGTGTGTATGTCACTGAACTCCTCTTAAACGGCTGGACCGACTTGAATTAATTTTTTTGTATGCTTTTGGGTTGCGCCCTGGATGGTTCGATTCACAAATCAGCCCGGCAGATAGCGCTGCAGTCGGAATCTAAGTTATGTATCTATACAGCACAAAACAGCTGGTATAAATATAAATCATCTGTGCATGTGTTGTTTAACTCCTTAACGGCTGGACAGTTTTTGATGAATTTTTTTGTGTGTTCAAGTGGAGTCGAGAATGATTTACATTATTAGATTTTTTTGTATGTAAGAAGTGGCTACCTACATGACAACGTCTGTCGGATCCTCTAGTAATATTTAAAATTTTAAGAACGTAAACTAAATGTGATTGGGAAACACTTAAAAAATTGAGTAGCTAGTTTATTGCATTTACCTTAATATTAAAAATTGGGTACAGTCGACGTAAGTTATTGCGAAAAGAATACTTAAAAAACAACTCAATAGAACAATAAGATTTTAAATTTGGAAGGGGATTTAGACAAGAGGGATCTTCAATAACGAAGGCCAACTTACACTGGCCTGAAACCCATTAAACTTTGCTTTCGGCCAAAATACAATTTTATAGACACCGCGAGGGGTCGTTAATTAATTATCTTTGTGTCTTGGCAACAATAATTGTGTCAGGAGAAACTTTTTAATCGCAATAATTTCTCTGTTTCGGAAATTCTTTTGCGAGTTATATTGTTTGCGAAGTCTCCAAGTTCATTCAATAAATTGTGTTTTCTTTTACTGTCTTAATTTTTGTAAATGATTTATGGAATAGTTGGTTTATTTTACTAAAGATTTTTTAACTTATATAGAAAAAAGAAAATGGTTAAAAAACGTTTATGTTATTCTTTTTTTATTTATTACATAAAAAGAAAATTAAAACAAATTTTAAAAGTTTGGTCTCAGTGGCAGAGTACCTTTAACGCTGGCAGCGTTTTCTCGCTGTGATACTTATTCGTTGAGCGAGGAAAGCACCAGCTCTGGGGTCACCGGTTCTATCTACCAGGCGCCAACTTAAATCGTTAATTAGCGCCTGTGCACTTCAATCCTTTTATTTTTATTACTACTACGTAGGATAAGAATATTGTAAATACTATGTATTTTATTGTTAGGTTTAGTTTTCAATAAACGATTGTATGTAGATTTTTTAACGATCAACCATGGTTAAGAGAGGTGTGTGGGCCCAATGGACCATCTGGACCATTTTTTCTATGATCGCAATTAACGCTCGCGCGGTCACGAACATGGCAACACGTCTTAGGGCGTGTCCAAACAGAGCGTGCAAGGTGCGCGGCAGCAACATTAGCGGCATTAGTAGGACACAACAACGAATTCTCTATGCGAATTAGGGATGCTCGATGATCATCGATTTTGCTAAACGAAAAATATCGTAAATGTTAACGGAATCGAACATCAATGTTAACGCACGGTCACGGCACGACCAACTTACGAAAAAAATTAAGTCTTCTATGAAGGCATCCACAAATCTGGTTTTTCAAAATTCTGAACTCTTTTTCATTCACTGCGCACCGGTCGTTCTCTTCGTAGTCTCGCTCGCTCTTTTTCTCTTACACTTCCTCACTACTCTTTATCAACAAAGAAATGGATCAAAATTGCTTTACATTCAGTCAGTTGATAAAAAATATCGAAAAATGTAATATTTTTTCTGTCTCTTAATAAATTTCAAACCGTTTCATGTATTTTATTTCTTTATCAATTATTAAGGCAAAAATCATCGATGATATCGATGTCAATAAGGATGTTTTTCTAATATCGATCATCCCTAATGCGAATGCACCTACACACAATAAAGCGCACGGCACTCGTACGTACAGAGCGCGGCGTGCCGCGCTGTATCTGGTCACGCCCTTAAACACTTAAAAGTGGATAACGTCTATTAGATACAGAAGCGAAATTTTGCGAACGGATGGCGTAATCTTGCTCTTTCGCGAATTTTGATTTGATTTGATTAATATTTGAAATTAACATAAAATATATTTTTAGAAACATTACATTATATATTTATAAGTTTACTGATTTTGTAGCATATAACTGTAAGATATATCAAAGGAACCCAAACCCTTCTACGTTTTCGTAGAAAAATTAAGGTGCTTAACCGTGATCGAAGTAGGCAATTTCCTTACCTTAAGGCGTACACCTTCCGCAGTCACATCATCTAAAAAAGTAGATTTATCATTCAGGTCATCTTATGTAAAAAGGTTCAAATATTTGAAGAAATAGTTTTCAAATGGCTTTCAATTGTCATACTAGAATCCGACAGACGTTGTCCAGTACACACGTCTTACATACAAAAAAATATCTAATAATGTACATCATTCTCGACTCCGCTTGAACACACAAAAAAATTCATCAAAATCTGTCCAGCCGTTTAGGAGATTAATTACGAACACATGCACAGAAGTATTTTTTATATATACCAGTTATTTATTTGCTTTAAAGATCAACCTGATTTGTGAATCTAAACCAACTAGGGCGCCACCCAAACGCATATGTTTAAGAGGGTTATAGAGACATACACACGTACAGTAGAATTATATATATAAAGATAAAAAAGCAATTGGACCTATATTGATGGGCAGTGTCCTAAGTTGGAATATAATTTATTTAAATCAACTTCTCGACACTAACGAAATTTTGCACACAAGCCAAAACTATGGTAAAATATTATCTTATTTCAATATTGTGATACATACGTTTCAAACTTCTCAAAAATTGTTTTTTTTACTACCCATTTAACGCAGTAGTTATGACCAAAATAACACATGGTAAACCGTGTGAACCATAAATATTTAGATTAAAAATGAGTATCATTTACCCTTTTAATTAATTATGACTTGTTTCTTTATAACGATAGTTGAGATGAGAACTAAGATCAATCTTGATATATATAAATTACGTGTCTCGTTGTTTGTCCGCTATGGACATCTAACCTACCGAACCGATATCAATCAAATTTGCACACCGTGTGTAGTATGATCCAACTTAAAAGATAGGATAGCTTACATTATTTTATTGCTAAATATTTGTTTTTATTTGATAGTCACAATTCTAACAGATGGCGCTGTGTTGAAAGTACCAACGTTTCACATAAGCTACAATTTAATGGCATAACCACCAAAAAAGCATGGTCCCCATGGGTCCCCATGACTGGTGTTCTCCTACTGTTTCCCTTGAATAGTTTACTACTATGTAATGTAACAAAAACTTTAGTCACAGCAAAGCTTGGCCGAGTCTGCTAGTTATTTATATATAACGATTTTAATATTGGTTTCAGATAACTTTGGACATCTTTAAGAAGACTTATTAGGTAGGTTGAACTCAAATTATTTAATTAATAGTAATAAACTACTACATAAATTAAGAGCTGGGTGTTTCGATTTATTTAAATACAAAATAATTACATACATATGACCGAGTCTGTGGTTAAACTGGCAACAGCTGGTTTACGTACAAAGTTTGTAGGTTTTCCGGGAGTTCTGGACCCGATTCCCGGTAAAATATAGTGTTTATACCTGACAATGTAGTGCACTGTTGGCCTAGTGGCTTCAACGTGCGACTCCCATACCTGGCATCGTAGGTTCGATCCCCGACTGTGCACCAATGAACTTTCTTGTTATGTGCGCATTTAACATTCGTTCGAACGGTGAAGTAAAACATCGTGACGAAACCGACATGTCTCAGACCCAAAAAGTCGACGGCGTGTGTCAGGCACTGGAGTCTGATCACCTACTTGCCTATAAGATTTAAAAATGATCATGAAACAGATTCAGAAATCTGAGGCCAAGATCTAAAGAGGTTGTAGCGCCACTGATTTATTCATTTTTTACCTTACAGTGTTCTACAGTAGAACCTCAGTAAAATTAACCGTATACGATATGACTGACCATACGGTCAGCTCCTCACAGCTCACTCTAAACCCACTGTGTCAGTTTCATTAATAAAAATACCCGCTCAGTGACCTAACCATTGTTTACCCCTGATATATTATAAGCCTGAACAAATCGTCAGCAGTGGATCATAAAGAAATCGCAAAAACTCCGTTCTGCAGTATCGTACTTGGCTATAGTCCAACAATCCTGCCACGTTCGCTGGAACCAATTTTTATATTAGACTCGTCTATCGGTCTAATGGTTATAATCCATTTATTGGACACGGTCCTTAAATATCAAGTTGCTATAAGTTGTATTAAAGATTTGCGATGAAATGTTCTTCATTTTATTCGTTTATTGTACTCTGCACTTTGGATTATTGCTAATGACGTTGCTTGTATGTTGCTGAATACAAAATAAAACCTATTCTGAGTATTTCAAAATTATTTATGTCTGTCTATGACCTGTGTGTAAGATAACGAGTTGTATTAAGTTGTAAAAATTTAATCAAAATTATAACATTTTTAATTCCGTCCTATCTTTGTTTTTTTTTATACAACAGGGGGCAAATAGGGCGGACGTTCTCCTGATGTTAAGAGATACCAACCATGGACATTGGACACTCAATGCCAGAATGCTCGCGAGTGCGTTGTTGGGCTTTTAAGAATTATTGGTACGGTCTGTTTTTGAAGGACCATATGTCGAATTGGTTCGGAAATACTTCAGTGAGATGGTTCCATGATGCACGCCAAAAACTGTCATAGAAAACGGTCAGTTGTGGTACAACGGACGTCGAGGTGATACAGGTGGAATTTCGTATTATGCCTCGACGTCCGATGATGAAACTCAGCTGCAGGTATTAAACCGAACAACTCCTCTGAACAGCCTCCAGACTTTCGTGCCTCACTCTACTTATGTATTGTTTAGTCTATGACATTTGTTTTTAGTTAGTTATCAAAATTGCTGGTTACAGCAACTTATAATAAAGTTGTATTTTGATTTGTTGCTTTAATACATTTTTTTAATCACTGGTTCATTCATTAATACAATTAATAATTGTTTATAACGTACGACAAAGCATTTCCATTCTGATTTGTTAAACAATGGCATTTTTCATAATTTCTTAGAATAACTCTATATTCGCGGTATGAAATACAAAGTGAAATGAAACATCATGCTAGAGTTATCTCGTCGAGCTAATCTCATTAAGCTCACACATCAAAGAAACGAAGGCTTTTAGGAAAGCTTTGTCCCACTTCCAGTTCCTAAATTAAATTATGAAATGAGGATACAATTGTGGTACTTTCATTTATTTTGACTGTAATTCTTAATTACATATAACTCTTGTATATTTTTGTTTATAAAAAAGTGATTCGTTTTACGCGATTTCGAAATGCATTTTTAATAAGTTGTAATATTCAACCCGTGCTTTCAGATCATAGGTATGTACCACGCTGGGTGCGTTTTCAACTCTTGCTTGTAACTAGAAGTCATATATCGTGAGGCAATCGTAAGGAATGTCTAAGACCTAAACAATTACGTGTGTCCTGCTGCTGATGGAATAACTGCATTTAAAAATGGTTAAGGATTCAATCCGAGGCCTAACTTATAAAGCATTAAAGCGCCATTGAATAAAAGATATTCCATTATCTTATAACTTTCTATTGCATTTAAATACAATTTGTTTTAAAATAATGTATTAAATAAATGTCCAATGTGTATATGTATCAAGCTTCACAAAACAGTCTTCAAAATTTTACATTTAAAATTGAAACGTTTATATTCCTAAGAGGGTAAACTCTCTCAAAACTCAGAGGTAATTGCAAAATTGAAAGTCCAAACTGAAGATAATACTTCCCAGGATAATTAAACAACTTAAGTTTAAGCTGTATTATTCCGAAAACTGCTGAATTCTTCTATAATAATAATAATAAAAATTTTGTTACTTAAATAGTTTTGTTGCTTGTTTTTGTAGTTTTCGAACTCTTAAAGGTAACAAAATATAATTGTCTAGTTAAAGAATGTTCGCTTGTTGTTTGCCTCTTGTATTACTTTGAACATATCATTAATAAAGGCCTTATCATATAATAGAAGTAGCATAATTGTACCGGTAATCAAAGTAGTCTCATCTCTTTCGATCATAAAGTGAACACAATTCAGTGAAGAAAGAGTACTTTAGTTAAAAATAAATCAGTGGCGCTACAACCTACTAGGTCTTGGCCTCAGATATCTGAATCTGTTTCATGATCATTTTTAAATCTAATAGGCAAGTAGGTGATCAGCCTCCAGTGCCTGACACACGCCGTCGACTTTTGGGGTCTAAGACATGTCGGTTTCCTCACGATGTTTCCCTTCATCGTTCAAGCAAATGTTAAATGTGCACATAGAAAGAAAGTCCATTGGTGCACAGCCGGGGATCGAACCTACGACCTTAGGTATGAGAGTCGCACGCTGCAGCCGCTAGGCCAACACTGCTATATATCTATATGTTGTAGCTCTGATTTATTTAATTTAATACATTAAAAAGTCATGTCTCCTTATAATATTTGTACAAAAGATTTTGCTTAGTGACGTTAAATATCTTAGCTACGACCTTGGATAGGTTTCAAAAAAAAACAAACAACTGTTTCTAAAAGGTTTTCACGCTTAGGAAGATTCCATAACATAATATTTTAAATTAGCATACATTTTTACGAATTATACTACTTCTTAGAATATTAGCTATAAACCTACCACCAGAAATTAGTGAAATACAGTTTCACTACATCTGCAGTTTTTTTTAGTTTTATAATTATTACTACTACTATAACACGTGTCCTATAGGTCAATACGTTAACTAGGAGCGCATTTGAAACGATTTGGGTAGTATTACATTCTCTTAAAACGTTCGCTTCAAATAACATGATTATTTTTTGATAATACGTCAAACATCAGCACGTAAATAAATGCCTCGATGCAGGGCCACGTCAACTAAATTGGTATATTATTAAATTAATGGAACTGCCTTGCGATTCTGTAACTCACTTTTCGAACTCTCACAGCGGTTTTCGCATCGGCGGTCGCTCTCAAATCAGGCGTGAAGCAGTCATTTTATGATTTGCCATTCTGATAAGGTGGGAGCTTGTAGTTTATTGTTTCTACAATAACAAGCCATAATTCGGTTCAGCTTACCTTTAGTAGACATAGAACCTTCTTTATATTGCTCTTGTATTTTGTTTTTTATTATTACAATCAAAATCCCTTTTCCACGTACGCAACGTTACCTCGTAATTTAATAAAACTAAAGCCTTTGACCTTGGATTAAATATAATTCGATTGCTCCTCATTACAATCGTTTACCGATAAACCGGTATAATCGCATTTATATTCAGACGGCGTATCGGTACCGACAATATAAATCGATATTTATCTGTTTACCGCCTCTCCGAAAAATAAATTTTTATAGCTTCATTCGTGTTAAGGGTGATCGTGATATTTTGCAGTTATGATTCCGATTCTTATGAATTACAATTTGTCTTTGGGTCATTTTACTTATCGTGAATGAGCTTATACGTTTCGTTTGTGAACCCGATTTAAGTATGGAGGTTATACAATATACCTTAAATAATAAAATACAACCATAGTAGATTAACCACATGCTATAATAGATCTTTACCTGTGGAGATTCTAAAATCAGAATTCACAGATTTATCTATGGATTGGCGCGCAATTCGAAATTCAAATAAACTTATCACAGACTATTACCGAATGACACAACAGTGATGGCATATGTTTATTGCCAAGAATTGCACGATGGAGAGCTCGCAATTGATATCCAAGACTGGTGACTGGTCAATCACTATTCCCCGTTGCTTCTTCACGACGCGAGAGCTCACATTTCACGAGTGATCGCAGAGCTACAAGAAATACAGCTAGAAGCTCTCTGTCTCCCACCGTACTCACCGGATCTTACCCCCACAGATTTTTAATTTTTTTCAATATTTAGACAATATTTTTAGTGGGTAATTCAAGACCCGAGAGGCAGTACAAAACGCTTTCTCTCACTTCTTCGTCTCCCGTCCTGCAGACTTCAGTGAAGGGATAAATAAACTGCAATCAAAATGGCAAAACTGTATCGGTCCATTGGATTAGCTGAAATAAAAAAATAACCAAATTTTTTTATAATCTAAAATTTTCATACAAATCTCGAATTTCATGGGTAAACCTTATTGATGTGTATTTGTCTGTTTTATCATAATTTTGTTCTAAATAATATGTAGATAGTGCAAACTATACAAGACGCAAAATTAAAAAAAAGAACGGCTGTCGACGTCACTGAAATAAGGAATAAAAATATTTATTTTGTAAAATTGCTAAATTCTGCATTTTGGGTAAATAACTAAACAGTTAGCTTTATAACAGTAGAGGCTTAGTGTTGGCCTAGTGTCTTTAGCGACTCTCAACCTTGAGGTCGAAGGTTGGATCCCCGGCTGTGCACTAATACAATTTCTGTCTATGTGCGCATTTAACATTTGCTCGAACGGTGAAGGAAACATCGTGAGGAAACCGACATGTCTAAGACCTAAAAAGTCGACGACGTGTCTCAGGCACAGGAGGCTGATCACCTACTTGCCTATTCGATTAACTAATGATCATGAAACAAAATGTGACACCCAAACTTATTTTCATTAGCAGAATAAAGAAAAAAAAATTAATTATCTTTTATATTTTTGTCTTCAGAATTAAGTTAATTATTTAAAGCTTACGTATTTATTTATAATAAAACGAATTTGGCATCAAGCAACAACCAAGTATTAGGATAAAGGAAATAAGTTCAGAAAAACAGAACAATATCACACCAGCTGTTCCTTTTTGTCATGTGTTTTGCTCTTTGGCAGCTGCATCGCATGTTTTCTTCCATTATATATTAAACATAGGTGAATTATTGTTATTTATATTTGAAGATTTTTATATGGGCAACTTACAGTTACAGAATAAATTGATTTAGATTCATGCATTGCTTCACAGTATACATACAAATGGCTTATACATATTTAAAATTGTAACGAATAACGAAAATATATTTTGATATGGTTAACAAAATGTAATTTATCTATCACAAATAAAATGTTATTTTTACCAAACTCCACGAACGATATAATGTAATGATTTTTGGAAACATTTCTTCCGTATTCAATCTCCTAGTAAAAACCCCAGAGTGATATCATCACTCTTACTTTCTGTACTAAGCACATCCACTCAAAAACTCAAAAGGTTCTATCGGAAAATATATTACCATACTAAGAAAAAATATTTCGCCATCTGGGAATAAATGGCTAGAAATACTCCCCGGGGCCTAGACACCGTAGTAGGGTTGTCAGATTAATGTAATCCCCCATGGTCTTTTATATACACGTATATTTAGCAATAAACTGTGTTTTATGTCCACTGAAACATAATAATAATATACATAAATAATACACTTATATTATGTTACGAGTCATTAAAAAAATATTTACATCTGTTAGGCTAAACAGACTATAAAGTCACGTGTAAAACAACAAAACTGGTGTTATAATTTCCATTATTGATGTACCTCCGTGGCTGCAGGCAAATGGGATAGTATTAGAGTTTGACTTTCACTCGACAAAACTTTCGACTTTATGAACGCAAAAGTTTGTATTCCTATTAGAAACAAGGGATTTAACATCAAACAATTTAATGCGTCAAATTTTACGAAAATATCGGAATTTTAAAGCAAAATAAAACTGGTAACCCTGCCATCTCGGGAGCTGATTGAATTTCTGTTCCGCATGATTTAGTGACAATAAATACGGATCGACGGACCGCCGACGAAGCGACTCTCCTATGATCAATTTGAGACGGCATGATCGGAATTTTATACCAACTTTACAAAAATATCCTTTTCCTTGGTTTAATCGAAAACGGATTTTTATAAAATGTTATCTTAAACCTTGATAGTAAACACTGTTCACGTATATAACTTTTGATGTTTCATTTTTAATTGGACATATTATGCCGTTCTGGCCTAGTGGCTTCAGCGTGCGACTCTCATCCCTAAGGTCGTAGGTTCGATTCCCGGCTGACAGACATTACATTTAATCTGATAAAAATAATTGCTTATAAATAAAATACATGGCTTACAAATTTGACTTATCTTACTTCCTTAATGGATTGTGTTCTACTATCGACTCGTCCTTTTGGACGGTTTTAATCTAAATATTGTGGTCGCAATTACAAGCCCCTAGGACGATACCAATAAAAGCATATGAATTAAAATTATTATTTCATTATCCTCATATAGCAGACAAAGACAGAGTGGCAGCGGTTTCTTGCTTAAAGGAATTATTTAAATGCGAAATCCATTTTACTATCGATAAATGAATATTTAAAATGTAGCGTTGTGGTTTTAATATTTGTAGTGAATTATATAGAAAAATAAGCTGTAGTTGCAAGGTTTCATGATTATTATTTAGCTCTTACCATATTACGTAATAAATTATTGGTAATAATATATAAACTATCTTTTTTTTATTTTTTGTAATAAATAAAATATACATATATAAAACGATTTTGTAAAATCGCATATATGTAAAAAGCTTACCAATAAACATTAAATATAAAACATGTTTTTTTGTATCGACATGGTTCGTCAGAAGTGCTCCGTCAGTGGCCTATTTTAAAAGATAAGACGGGAGATAGCGAATTCTATGTTTTACTCTTTTAAGTATTTTTGGAAACGCATCCATTTATATAGTTTAGTTTACGGTTGTCTTGTTGTCTCTTATATTAATTGTTTTATTTTATTATTGATAAAAACTTGCCAACTCTCGGCACACTGATACATTGGTAAAAGAACCACAATTTAAATGTGACAAGCACTTATAGGCAAACATGATATACACGAAGAGATAATAAATAAATTTAAATTGTGAGGGGAGCAACTATGGATATCCAGACCTGGCTCGTTTATCAGAATGCGCAAAACGCGTTCTTCGGAGAGGAGGGACAAATGGATTGATGCCTGGGGTATCTAGAGGGTACGAAATTTAGATTTTGATAAAAAGTTGGGGCAATTAATCTCATTGTTAAATATTTTAAAAGCAGACGATACAGTAATTTATTACCTACGATTCTCCAATGACAACATCTTAGAGTGCTCTAATATCCAAAGGATTATAATTTGAATCAAGTCTTACCTCTATAATTTTGTTTAAGAAATAAATACAATATATAAGTTGAAAAACAAAACACAACTAAACAAGAACTCATATCAGTATAAATTCTTAAAGCACCTAAATAAAAGTGGAACGCACCGAAACCTTTGGCATCTTTCCGTCCGGCCGCTGCCAACTCAATGCGAAATGTTCCAAGTGATCATGCTACGGAATCCATCAAAATTTCAAACATTTGTTTTACTTTAACCGTATTACTTTGAAAGACACACATCGTTAAATTTAAAATATGAGCTTTGGAACTTTTGTTTCGATGTTACGAATGGCACTTAACTACAAAATAGAAACAAACATCTATATATAATTCGCGGGTATATTAGTATTGTAAGTACTTTTAGTATATTTATGCACTATAGTAAAAAAAATTTAAGCAAGGCTTTTCTTCTGTAGCTATGTAAATTGTTTTTGATAGATAGATTAGGTTTAGTTCCGCACCGATCTGCGTTGTTTCATTACATCCGATACCAGAAAAAAGTTACGAAATTTTAAATGTGTATTAAATGTCCCAGTACCAGCTCCTTCCACTTGACCGTATTCAAAGAAGAGCGGTTCGAATCGTCGACGACCAGTCACTTTCAGTGCGGCTTGATCCCTTGGCGTTGCGTAGAGATGTGGGATCTCTCTGCATCTTCTACCGCCTTTACCATGGAGAGTGTTCAGAGGAGTTGTTCGGTCTAATACCTGCAGCTGAGTTTCATCATCGGACGTCAAGGCAAAATACAAAATACCATCCGTATCACCTCGACGTCCGTCGTTCCACAACAGAGCGTTTTCTAAGGCAGTTTTTGCCGCGCACCACCACTATGTGGAACCAGCTGCCCACAGAAGTATTTCCGAATCAATTCGACTTAGGGTCCTTCAAGAAAAGAGCGTACCAATTCCTGAAAGGCCGGCAACGCACTTGCGAGCCTTCTGGCATTATGAGTGTCCATGGGCGGCGGTATCACTTAACATCAGGTGAGCCTCCTGCCCGTTTGCCTCCTATTACATAAAAAAAAAAAAAAAAAAAATGTAAGTAACTGTTATTTACATATTTATAGCTTCTTAACACTAAGTGACACATCACACACCTATAAAGAGTATAAGAAACTGTATAAAAAACTGTCGTTATACAATTTTTTGGCAACAAGTGTACGATGATTGTTAACATTTCCTTCGTGCGTTTTATTATTATATATATTAACTAGCTGACCCGACAAACGTTGTTTTGTCATGTATATTATTTCTATGAAACATTGTTTTAGTTCCATAAAAATAACTATCTACAATAATAAAAATAGGAGCTAATCGTAGAGGGGATGAAAATTAGGGGTTGTATGTATTTTTGTATGCTGTATCATAAAAAAATAAAAACAAAAACAAAATTCTAAAATTTTTTGGGGTGGACACTCCTTATCACTTAGGGGTTGGAAATATAGATAGTAGCTGATTCTCATATAGGTATACTGAATATGCATAAAAAATTCGTAAGAATCTAGCCGTTTCACAGGAGTATGGGAACGAACATTGTGACACGAGAATTTTATATATATAATTTAATATATATATAACAATTTGAGAGACATCCATACGGGAATTCATTTATCAATATTCTTCTATAGCCATTTCCCTTTCGGTCACATTGCGTTCTCTTCATATGAAGGCATAATCACCATAACCATCATTTGGGTCGGGCTATAGCAAATGTTTGGCACGTGACATGACCCCCAGTGCCAGGCTCGTGTAACGTGACCACATCATGACGGCCGCGCGTGATGGCTTGACGTTGCACTGGTTCGAATAGCCGGTATAAAATAACGTTTGGGCCACGAGAGACGCGAGAATCGATTTTATTGATGTACGCAATCAAATATAGAATGTATAAGAGAACTTACGTTATTAAGTTGAAATATATTTTTGGGTTAGAGATGTTAGTTAGGAATGGCTTTTATTTTAACTTTCAGAAACAACATTTAACTTTGTTAATTTCTACTTATTAAGTCATTAGTATAATATATTAAAGGCATGTTGCAAGACTGTCTGACGATCGATGGACCATGAGGCCCTATTGGGAAACGAAATATTAATGTTTCGTTTCGCGTTTCTCAATAGGGTTATAATTATATTTTTGAAACGGCTGGCTCGAGCTCGACCCAAGATACCTGGTGATCCTTGGAGGAGGCTTTCACCTGCAGAAGGGTTTTTGCTAAATAAATAGGAAATAGATATAGCTAAGTAAAGATAAAAATAGTGTAATTTATTTTCTTAAAAAAACTATTATAATAAGATTAAGTTTACTTTGTTCTCTTGAAAGTAATGGTCTTTTAATATTATTATACCACTAAACAAAATTAAAGTAACAAAATAAGTAGGTATTGTCGGTCATTTGAGTCATAATACTAGATATATCGCGACAGCGTGTGAGATATTGACAATAGAAGCCATCCATAATTCAAGACAAGAAAAAAGTATCACCTATTATATATTTATTTATTTTTTATTATATATTTATTTATTATATTTATTTTAAACTAATTTTCGATATTTGAAATATTATAAGAGCTGATTTACACAGGGTCAGTAACTGACTACAAATTCGAGGCAAGTCAGTACTGACCCGAAAAATAACTGATTTGAAGTCAGTACAGTGGCTTGAAGTCAGCGATGACTTGAATATTCGGACACGAATATTTTAAAGTCAGTTGGCGCCCCCGGCCACCCGCGCACCCCCGCTCCAGCCAAATAAACCCCGTGTAAACAGACAAGTCAGTACGTGGTTAGTCACTGCCGCTGCGTTGTAGAGTGACCACGTTTTTTTCGCTGGCGATAAAAATGAAGCTTAGCGAAAACGAAACCTTAAAATTGGTGAAATTATATGGCCAGTTTGTACTCCGCAGGATCTTCAAATCGCAATTGCTTCAGCAACAAAGCAGAGCCACCAGTTTCGTTTCTATCGTCAATCCATTTTCTTACCCATTGTCGTTTATTTTTAGTTATCTCATTTTCTACCATTTCTATTAACTCATTCAACAGCAAAATTGATAATATTTTCAACAAATAATTAAATCGTCGTTTCACTTGTTTTCGGGAATTCATTTTTGAACTTCACCCACGTGTGCTTATCGTAAAAAACGCACCACTACTACTTACTTCATGTAAACAGTTAAAGTCAGTCGCGGCGCCGACATTGGCGCTGCGACTGACTTGTCTACTGACCCTGTGTAAATCAGCCTTAACTAGTACAATTTGGAAGTCAGTCTTACCTGATGAAGACGTATGGTTGACGTTATCTAAAACGCTCGTCTTGGCATCGCCACAGCTTTGCTCATAGATTTCCAGTTCGTGGCCCGAGATTTAGAGTTATAGTTGGGCTCTCAAATGGGTGATAGAGTAATAGCGGTAATGCTCTGATTACGCTTCGTTTATTTTAATCGGTTATTTACGTTTATGGCACTATTGGGGTTTTAATCTAAACAATAGAGTATTTATGAAAAGTTAATTGTGTCATTAAGACATGCGATTACAAAACGTAAGGTTAATTTGAAGTATTTATATATGTTAATTATTTAATTATAATTTGTGTATGTAATATTTGAATATCTTAGAATGTACGGTGTGTACCGTGTACCTTATTTATTCTTGGTTCTGTTCAAAATTCGCGCTTGTGATGTACTTTATAAATTTGTTACATGGCAATGACAATGATTCGACAGTACTTTAGTACCTTAGCTTCAATGTGCTTCTGAAAGCTCAATCGTCCGCCGTTACTTCATGTGCTCACAGCTAGGACTGACCTTCTGAAAAGAGAAAAGAAAACTTATATCTAAATTACGCTAGTTATATTAAACAATAATAGTCAGGTATATCTGACGCTGAACTAGGTGTGAACCTGCATTTCAGCATATTTTGTCCGTTGAGTAAACTGTCAAAACTTCTATTATTGTTATTATGTAATTTTGTTGTTCCTAATTAATTTCTTTTGTTTTTTTTTTGTTTCGTCTGTAAATTTTATTCACTTACTTTGCACTCTTGTTATTTTAGGGTTGCCTGTTCGGGCAGGAGTGTTTTTATAAATAAATAATAATAATAATAATTAAGCCTCATTTATTCCTTGAAAAATTTACAAAATAAAATTTACAAAAAGTTACAAAATATACACACACACATAAAATACATATATATATATATATCATATATATATATATTCTGTTTTTTCAAGGACCTCTTATTGAGTATAGGCCTCCTCCAATTGACTCCATCTCTATCTGTTTTGAGCATTTTTCTCCCAATCCTCTCCACCAACTTTCTTTAGCTCGTCGGCCCACCGTGCAAGAGGGCGACCACGCTTTCTTTTTCCTGGTGGCCCTTTCCACTTTGTTACCCTTTTTGTCCATCTGCCATTATTCATTCGAGCGGTATGGCCCGCCCATTTCCACTTCAGTATTTTGCAATAGGACAGTGCACTGTCCTATTGCAAATAAATAATAATAAAATAAATAATTGACATTCGAAATTTCTTTTGATCATTCTCTGTAGGTATGTCAAGCTCCACAACTACCAAACTGGTTATTCTATATACTAATTTTTTGTATATACGGATACTAAGCCAAATCCATATTTGATTTGGAGCAACGTTTTTTGTTTCATTAAATTTTCTTTCAGGGAAAAGTATTATGTAGTAATGTATAACAAGATATTAAAAAAATAGTGATGTGGGCGATGCATATAAATCTAAACGTATTAGCACTAGTAGTTGCTAGTTACATTTTTACTTAATTGTTGAATTGTTATTCCTTTATTATATACACTTGAAACTTCTCTACGTACAATACCTTTTTATGTAACACGGGACAAACGGACAGAATGCTCATCTGATGTTAAGTAATATCGACGCCGACACACGTTGCCAGAGTGCTCGCAAGTGCGTTGCCGGCCTTAAAAACCTGCACGGGATAAGACAATATCACTTGCAACCCCAAAATAATGGTTATAAATATTTGTAATACAGTAACATACATTGTGCTGTCTTGATCAAGATACCCGACTAATATTAGTAACGTAACGTAATAAATAAAGAAATATCTAAAAGCAAATTTTTATTATGAGATCTATATTAGTTATTGGAATACTCCCGATACTAGGATTAATAGGATATCAATTAAATAAGTATCAATCAAGACTGTGGTAAAATATATTTTTCCTACGACGTAAACGAGGGAACTTATGATCGATTGGATAATACCAAGAAGATTATATAACTCTTTTATAACTATGTTTATTTCTTGTATAATTAATATATTGAACCCCGATTAGAAGCTCAACGTTTTAACAATTCAATTTCTGTTTAATATAACATATTTTTAGGGCTGGGCCTCTGATTTCTGTATCTATTTCATGATCATTTGGCAATGTAAAAGGCAAGTAGGTGATCAACCTTCCGTGCCTGACACGCGCCGTCAACTTTTTGAGTCTAAGGCAAGCCGGTTTCCTCCGGTTAAGATAGACAGAAAGACAAAGTCCATTGGTGCACAGCCGGGGATCGAACCGACGACCTCAGGGGTGAGAATCGCACGCTGAAGGCACTAGGCCCACACGCCTGTACAAATTTCTGTATACACACATAATTTTTTGCCTGTGTGACATGCCCGTTTCTTAGTGATATATTTTCGTCACCGTTCTAGCACAAATTGTGCAAAAATCGCATTGATACCGGAGTCTCACCTTCAAGAAAAGAGCGTGACAATCTTAAAAGGCCGGCAGCGCGCTTGCGAGTATTCTGGCAGTGCGAATGTCCATGGACACACCTTATCACTCAACAACTTTTTTGGTAAAACGTACGATTAGTTATTATCTTACATTAGGACTATTATGAGGTCTCAGTTAAGTAATTATATTTTTTATTTGAATTCTCATAGAGAAAGTGTAATTACAATTTCATATTGGTTTTATCTGAAGTTTTTGATAATTAATATCGCTTTGTGCGACTGTAGGCGAGACCGCTCGAATAATTGGGCTTTTATATTGTGTTTTAAATGACAATATTATTACTTTCCGATTAAACGATCGAGTTTATCTCCAATACCTTTTACATTCGAATAATTTTACATTTCAATATTTCTTTTATGTTAATTCAGATCCCCAGTTAAGTAATTATGCTCATGTATTTATCATGTCTTGTTTAGATTTCTTTTCACGTTCGTCACCTGTTTATTAAAAATTCAATTTATTAATTTATTTTTGTTTATTTATAAATACACTTTATTATTAATTAATTTATAAAGTTAACTTCTACAAGCTCTGTGTTTCACACAAAATATATCAGCTAACACGATTATTATTTTAAATCGAGAGGAATTTTGATATCCTGTCATCGGTTTAGTGGATTGCAATTTCTTGCGCCCCAATCGGCGGAACGTGAGCTTAGCATAAAACGCGGCGCGTACCTACTCAGATCTTGCAGATATATGTCCAGCACACTAATAGTATACGTTAGTACGGTTGTCAACCGATGAGCATGCAGTCCACGTATGTCCCACCTGCACTTAGGGTCGTTACAGACTAGCGTATTTTTCTGCGCGTATACGGCACATATTTCGGCGTGTTCGCTCGAGCCGGTAGTGGCGTCGTGTCAGTATCAACATGCATTCTGACGAAGACTTTGCTATTTGTGTTACTTATTTGCCTTCCACTAAGAAGACGAAACAGATGCTGGGTGTCATCGATGGTTGGTTGGATGGTTCTCAAGACAGAGAACCGATCACCTTAATACACTCTATCCAGAACTGCGAACTTATACGAGCTTACAAGCGCTTCAACCTACTTCAACGAGTTTCGCGTGTGCCAAAAGGCGCGCCTATACGTTATTAAAAAGCGCTAGTCTGTAACCGCCCTAAACTTCACCCAATTATGCACTCTCCCCCCGTGATTATTTTAGCTATTTCCATCGGACATAGTACGAGTGTACTTGTACAGTATTCCTACACTTAATGAGCCTCGTTGCACTCTGCCATTCCCGACAAGGTAGTAGTAGGTAGGTACATGATTAAAGCTTTTAAGCCGAAGATATGACATTCTCTCTGTCCTATTGTGGCCACCGTAGCGCCACTTTTAATTTACATGCAAGCAGAACCACACTTTACTTTTTAACTTCGCCTGCTTCTTCAATTAATCACCCACCAGCGGCTGCCTCTCTGATAACCCCACTTTGTTTTAATTTTGTTAGCACAGTTTTTCTAGCTTCTTGTAGGCGGTACGCTATACGTCTATCTTATCAATTATTGCTCGCAGTACTCGATAGGACGACATGGGATGAATGTGTTACCATGGTTACGATGTTCCTACATCAGAAAATTTCAACTATGACAACAGACAAGATATTATCTATAATTGATATCAATAAATAAATTTAACTTCGAAATAATGTTGTATAGTATTATAAACAATAACAAAGAAAAATCAGTTTACATAAAGAAATCCAATTCTTATGAAACGCTTATATAAAATTCATTGAATAAACCGACAACTTTACACCAGGGACTGAAATGGCATCCTAATTCTCTTAAAGGGCGAGATTTCGCTTCGGATTTACAAATAAAGTAATTTTAAATGCGTATTTTGTAATGTAAGCACGTAGGAGTGTTATTTTAAATGATATTATTAATTTAAATGAAGACTGCTATTGCGACATTATATAATTTTTACGAAGTTTTATGCGCAAGTGTCACTTTGTTGTTCAGTAGTTAAAGATGTCGTATTAACCAATGAATCCGGAATAAATTCCCACAAAATAGTTCAATAGGGTAGGTAGGGTAGGTTGAATTTGCTTTAAAAAATATCTTCCTATGACGCAGAATATCTTCCTATGAGACTTCGAGAATTCAAATCATGTTTGTTGATTCAAAACTGGATAAAATAAACAAATAAAAAATTACATGTCAATTAAATTGATGGCCCTTTGGATACTAAAAACGTAATTAGGTTTCTAGAACTGATTTATTTCTAACCATTAAAAGTGAAATACACTGAGAGTTTAAGATTAATGGTTTGGATGATTATAAACAAAAACAATAAAGAAAAGCGTCACTTATGCATTGAGCGTATGGGGTATAAAACTAAATTAATCTAATCTTTTCGGAACAAAGTACTTTACGTCTAATTTGACAGACATCAAATTGTGTAAGCTAGTATGAATGTTTTATTTTTCATGAATAATCTTGTTAAGATTCACGTGAATGATGTTTGCCAAATGTTATGAACTCAGAAGAAAATACCACTTTCTATGGACACTTGAATATCTTAAAAAATACTGCTGAAACTCTTTTCAGAACGGGGGCAAATGGGCAGGAGGATACTTAATCTGTGCCAGAAGAGTACTGTGGTACGCTTTTTTCTACTTTAACCCTTCTAGGCTAGGTCTAGGATTCAGGTTTTGTTATTTATTATTTATTATCAATCTGTATTATTTTTATTACTATTATTACTATAGTTAATTACTTAAATATTTTATGTGGAACATGATGTAATGGTTGCAGCTCCTTATAAACATTTTGTAAAACAAAAAACTTGGCGATTAAAAAGGGTGGCAGAGAGTTTATTGCCAGTTCTTCTCGTCCGTTCTACGCCCTTGATTTGAGAACCGGCAGTAAATTTAAAATTGGAAGCATTTAAAATGTATTATAGCCAAGTAGATTCATCAGTAACAGTTTTGCGTCTTCGTTCCTTGACCGTACGAGCAAGTATTTTTAGCGGCAATAGAAACTTCCAAGGTTGTGTGTGTGTGTGTCCTTCTAATACAGGGATAAAGTCCGTTGATTTCGGGGTTCAAATGCAAAGGACTGAGAATTACTCCTAAGCCTATGCTAACACAATTCTTGTGATGTAGATAATATAAATAATGTTTAATCTCATTAGGAATTGAAATTAAAGTATTCAACAGCATTATTAAAATAAATTAAATCTCGTGATTACGATTTTGCATATCCGTGGAAAGAGCATGACGAAAGGATTTTACAGGGACGCATTTTTAACTTTTTACGAAGTCTGAAAGTTAATTGTTACTATACTTAGTTCATAATACAACGAAGATTACAAAATATAAGTCGTAAGCAAACACATAAAGTAACTATTTGTTCGATTCGATTTACAATTATTTTTCATAATTTTAAATTTAACCGACGTTTCGCGTGCCTTACAGCGTGCGTGGTCACGGTGACTGAAGACAAAAGGTGTTGATTGTCAAAAAGTATCACAGCTGTAGAAAAAGTTGTTTTATCTGTATTTGTTTCCCCGGAGTTGGTATCGACTAAAAGAAGGAGGGTTTTGGCAGAAATGGCTCACGGTGTCCTCTATTTTCGCGGATTGTTTATCTTGAGATTGTTTCTAAATAAAAAAGGTGAAAAAAGTAAATATATAACATATTTTTTATATTAATATGATATGTATCCAATATATTTTTTTACCATTCAATTACAAATTCAGAGACACAGTTGTACGTCGTACGAAATGGTATGTAAAATAATATCATAACGTACATAAAAACAGTACGTTCCTGTAAACAACCTCATTAAGTACATTAAATCGCAGGCTTGTCCTCGTACAAGCCTCAAAGGGATTAGCAGATGTGTTAACGTTGTTCAATTATTTACAAGGATTTTGAGGTTTCATGTTGTTACTATGCAATTTTCAAACATTTTCAATTACGTTAAATAAAAAAGTCATAGGCTCACAATAAAAGATCTCTAAAGAAATTCCTGTAAGCAAGCGTACAATAATTTTTGTGAACCAATTTTTGCATTAACATATCAATTACGTATTACATCAGAAACCTAAATTCAACAAAATAAAACCAAATAAAATAGTATAAAATAAAGAGTAGATGTTCTATGCAGAGGGAGATGAGCTCAACTATTGCTCCATCATCACCAAATAACAACGATGAGGCATTGAGTTACAGATCACAACGTTAGGGATATACAATTAAAATAAGTAGGATAAGTCTAGAAAGTCATAGCTTAAATCATGAGATAAACTCAAAAGTACGCGACTAAATCTACCAAACTCCTGCACAAGTTAGTTTTTGTAAAGGTGCTTTAAAAAGGTGCTTTCTTTAGTGTGTAGTAATGGCGAAAATTATAGACAATTTTACTATACAGAAATATCAGAGTATTATATGAACTTATCGCAGTGCCCTTTAGTGACTTGACTTTCCCTATAGAATACTTAGGAAATAAACGTGTTTATCCCTTATAATGTTCAATTTGATTTATTGTAATGTGTTTATAAACCGACACCGCTGTTATTTATTGTCAGCTTAGGACGCTTTCATAATGGTCTGAAATAGTTTTTGATTTTTTATAAAATTTGCTGTTTAGACGATATCTTACAAATATTTGTGACCGAGTGAAGTCAAAGTCAAATCATTTATTTCAATTAGACCACCTAAAATGGCACTTTTGAACGTCAAACACAATACAAAGAAGATTCTAGTTGCCTCTTCCAAAAGGTAGTTTCGTGTGGAGAAGAATAGGCAAGAAACTCTACACTTACTCTTTTAAAATAGGTTTACAATATTTTGTTTACATTAGTTAAATAATTATATGTAAAGACAATGTGCTCTTAGAATAAAACTACTCTAGTAAAAAAGTTAGTATACATGTTCCTCACATATTTACAAATATCGAAACCGTAGAATATTATACTTTAAAGAGTAATAACAATAATAGAAAAAACTTAATAAAACAGTGTGTGAGATAAAATAAAATAATTACGTTTTGTAGTATAATAATTTTAAAAAAATTACAAAAATATGTTAAGGCAAAAAATCAGCAACCAATTTGATTTGGTCCAGGCTCTATGAGTGTCCTATGGAGAAGGACCAGTATGTCACGAGACGCGATAAGACGAAAAGAATAACGAGAACGAGAAAATGGACGTGGAAGGAGAATTTTAACACTCACACGCAACACGTAATATCCTTTTACTTCCTCTAATGAGTTAACATATCCGTCCATAACCATTATAATTTTGAGTCTTAGGATTGTAAATGCTACCCATTTCTCTAATTGTTACTTCCAATTCTTTTTCAGATAGGATGCCATACTCAAGAAATAGGGTCTTCTTTGTATAAAAGCGATATTGTTGTGTAAACATATTTTTATGAATAAGGGGTGTCTCAGTAAGAGTGCACTTTTTCATTTTTAAATAAAGACAAGTATTTTATGACAGAGTTCTGATATTTTTATTGTATTGTAAAGAAGACATGTTCCGATTAAGTATGGAATAAAATATCCGGCAAATGACCTCCACGGCTCCGATGATAGGCCATTACAGTTTTCATGAAATTTTCCATGACTTTTTCACAGAGATGTGGCTGTATCTCACCGATGACGCGTTGGATTCTCGATTTGAGCTCAGGAATGGTTTCGGGTTTATTCGCATAAACTCGAGATTTCACAAAACCCCAAACAAAAAATCGCACGGCGTTAAATTGCACGATCTTGGTGGCCAGTTGACATCAGGATTTCGTGAGATAATGTGTTCTGTTCATCGGAGAAAATGACTTTTTTCGTAAAATTGGCATCGACTTCCCTTTGCTCCATTACTCATTGAGCAAATTGCCGGTGCCTTCCTTGGTCTGCTGGTTTGAGCTCCTGAGTTAACTGAATCTTGTACGCATGAAGGTCTTTAGTCAAAATTTTCTAAGTCGAATTGATGTTTTCGGGTATTCGGCGACACTCTCGTTTACAGCAGCAATGTTTTCAAGGGACCGACCGGTACGTTGACGCTAAGGATTCTTATTAATAATAATAATAATAAAGCCATTTATTCCAAAACTTGCTTATGTTTTACAATGTTGTTAGTACTTAATTGCTTAAATTTAAAATGGTTACTTATAATTACCGTTAGTATTATTATTTATGTACAAGGTTTGGATCCCTGTTGGGTAAAGGCCTCCTCCATCCTTTTCCATGACTCCCTGTCTCTGCCTATTTGTATCCAGTCGTTTCCTGCGACGTGTGTTATATCATCAGCCCACCGTCTTAATTGTCGACCAACATTTCTCTTCCCCATGGGTCCTTTCCATCGTGTGGTTTCAATGGTCCATCTTCTGTCTCGGTATCGTGAGATGTGTCCAGCCCATCTCCATTTGAGTAAGAGTGCGTGCCTGAGAGCATCAGTTAATTTGGTTTTTTGACGAATTTCTTCGCTCCTAATTTTGTGTATTCTCCTAATTTTCAGCATACTCCTTTCCATTGCTGTTTGGTTACTTTTAATTTTTTGTTTTATTTTATTTGTAAAGGTCCAAGTTTGGCAGCCATACAGCAAGCAAGGTAACAGGCATGTATCAAATATTGTCCTTTTCATGTGTGAGCTGTAATTGCCTTTTAAGATTTCTTTTAATGCCCAGAATTTCTTCCAAGTTGTGTTGATTCTCCTTGTCACTTCTTCTTCGTTATTTGAAGTTTTGAAGGAAATTTGTTTGCCCAAGTATATGTATTGCCTGACGTATTCTATATTATTACCTTTTATCACTATCTGGCGCTCCCGATTGTTCGTTAGTATCTTCGTTTTATTTACATTCATTTCATCTTATTATCCATACCTAATTGACCCAGTTTCTTCAAATTTTTTGACCACTCTTCGAATGGTTGACACATTAGGTGCACTTTCTCGGCTGAAAATTTGGTGAAGTTTGCGAGCGTTTTCAGCGTTACTTTTGTAATGAGTTTTCACAATTATAACGAGTTGTTTTTTCGAAAAGCGCTCCATTTGTAATAATCGGAATAAACAGAGATGACACCTGTCAAATTTCAGAGTTGCCACTTGCAGGAAAACCAATAATATTACAATTTTAAAAAGTGCACTCTTACTGAGACACCCTATAGAACGGGGAAAGATGTAACTAGTGATATATTAAAATGTATATATTTATCACAGAGAGAGAGATATTATCAAAGGTATCAAATTATACGAAGGGAGAATATTTTCTAGAAAAATTAAAAAGCCAGAAGTTGCCTAAGGTTGGCAATATACCGAAACAATGAAACAATTAAGAAGAATTGACAAGAGCTTGTCATGTGTTTTGAATACAACCTTTTATCTAAATGAGCAAAAATCTATACTTTTAATTAATGATTACGTATGATTGTCATTGTCCAAGATAATTAACGATGTGATTTTTATTTCTCACTTACATACATAGCGTAAAAAAGCCTGAGTGCATTAAACTATATTTATTTTCCACTTTTTAGTCCTAGCAGCAATACGTGTTGACTCAATTTAATCGTATTGCTTTGTGGACTTAAAAAAAATTTCATTGTTTTTTCGAGATAAACCTATGAAATTATTATATTGTCGCGGATTCTATATAAGTGTACAAAGTTTGAATTAAATCTGTCCGTTTAATGTGGGTCAAAATCGAGTCCGAAGCTAATATAAAGCGTGTAAAAATATAATCTAGTCTTAAACTTGATCAAGCTGAAGAGTCTTTAATTATAGTCAAATTTTAGTCGCAGCTGTAAGATACATCTTACTTGCTTAACAAAAATCCCACGAAATTTTTAATCCGCCCAAAAAAAAATTATTTATCTATTAATTCTTAACAATTATTCTTATTTTTAACATTTAATTTTATTTTATTTACTTTATGCCTTTACACAAGTCTTCATTACTTACAGTGCTAACTTTGACTAATATATATTTTTTTTCTACTAAGTATTATTACATTCCTTTTCTTTCCTTTTTTGCGACTGATGCGCAAACCGTGGTCTCTGGTAGAATGACCAGCGCTATGGAACATTCTGCTCCTCAGCATAATGCTGAGCCAGGGCCAACTACAACCACAGCACACACGCACTTAAAACGGACCGAATGGGAAAAGGGAAAAAAATTTTTTGTTTGATATCTCTCATTATATACGTATATTTTTCTTTCATTATTGCTATTGTGTGTTTATGTGTGTGTTTTTGTTAGTTATAAATGTTATGTCTATGTCAAATAACAAGATAAATTGTCGAGAAATGCTTTGAGATTACAAATACTTGTAAATGTCAGTCTAGCTATATTAGACATTTAAATTTAATACGTGAATTTCCTAAATGTAAGTATTAATCTAGAACGGAGATGAAAACGCCTACGTTACTAGTACTTTATATGCCTCAGGTCATTATCCACCCATCATCACTACCTAGACGAAATTGTTATTATGTTTCTATAAAAAACCAGACCTTAAAATGTCTACTGTTTTTTTTATAGTTTCTATAAACATCACATTTGATAGCTAGCTGAATCAATTACGACTAGCATTCTAGGTATAGAAACCGGACATATCTGGTTAATTTTTTTACCTTCAAAAGACGAATGGTTGATAGCACTGAGATTTATTACGTGAAATCTTTTGTAGAATGGATAAACTTTTGTGACCCGCTTTCGAGCATATTTTCCTTCAATAGCTTTATAATTTAAAAACTTTTATATAAATGGTATATAAAAAACCAGTGAGGTCACAGTCTTTGCAGACCCAGCATCTTAGCGGTAGTTTTCTTTATTATATTTTTTGACGTGACAACGTCTTATAATTTGATGGAGACGGCTGCACGCACGAAAAAACATGACTCATGCGGCGTTACCTCGCTCTGAGGCGTTCCATTTAAGGCCTGAAGTGCAAGCGAGAGCGTGGAACGAGCGACAAAGAGGCACAATCGGCCTCCGCATTCGGCTCAATTCAATTGTGATTTCCATTTACTTCCTTCTCTACATCCATACAAAATATCTATCAAACAAATAAAATTAAAATTTTCTTTTGAAAAATGCAACCATTCCATCAGTATTTTCTTAGACGTTGTCACGTTTAACTATCGTCTGTAAACCGACTTTACAGACAACCGGTTTTTTTTCTTACATTCTGTGCCTGACACACGCCGTCTTTTTGGGTCTAAGACATAAACGCTACTACTAGCCTCCTACAAGCTTGGTGTGCTCAGCAAGGCGAGGTGGTACCTTACTCCGAACACCGCTTGAAAATCTATAGCTGAGCGCAGCTCAGAGGTGAGAGTAGCTTACCAATACTTAGTCCATTTGCCTGACCGTATTCAACGACGAGCGTTTCGAATCGTCGACGACCAGTCAAAGCCTTTAGCGTTGCGTAGAGATGTGAGACATCTCAGATCTCTGTATCTTCTACCGCATTTACTATGGAGAGTGTTCAGAATATCGGCTTGTTTGCATTAAGCTAAAGCTGATTTTCAACATCGGATAATACAAAATACGGATGGTATTTTGTATCACCGAGTTCCACAACTGAGCGTTTCCACCACTACAGTTTTTAACGAAGAGCGATTCGAATCGTTGGGTGAGCGTTTTGCCGCCTGTTATATAAAAAAATATTAATAAAAATAGTATTATAAAAGATGAAGACCGACGACGAACGTCGATAGAAATGGAGCAACTTGAGTCCAGGATCTTTTGTAGCGGCACTGGGACATTACAATTATGACTAGTATTTTGCTTAATTAACTAGTAACAAACAATATTCATAGCGCAGTAATTAGTATAAAAAAACATGTGTGTGTACTTATGTACACGCGTTAGAAGTTATACTTCTTTGGCGTAACAAGATAAAAATCGTATCTTTCGCCTAATTCTACGTTTGTAGAAAAAACGACACTAACAATAGAAAAAAGGTATTTAATACATTGAAAGTTTTATCATAACGCATTATCTAGTTAAATAAAGTTTATTTAAATACCACAAAAATTATTTCTATATAATTAAAGAAATGGACATTTTTTATTTTAAAATGTTGACTATGCTAACTTGAGGGTGTCGGTTTTATGTGACGGTGTGCGCGCGCATCGTAAAAAATTACTCTCATCATTTTTCCCTAACGCGCCAAAATAAGTATAACTTCAAAAATCTCTTTGCACCGGGCAGAGTAAAAGCAGCAAACGTAGTGTTGTAGGTAGGAAATATGTAAGATCCTTAGGTTTAGGGTTTTATCACCTGAGCGTGAATATACGTTAAAATCAATATTCAACGAATTCAATAGGCCTTATTGTTTAGGCTGGTCAGTAGCAGAACCCGTAACCCAATTCCGAAAGCGCTTTGAAATTCAAATTTAGAAACGCACAGGCATATCAAAGCTTATCTGTATGACCACACATAATTTTACGATACACTGTATGCATATATTAAAGAGAGCTTTTTTACCGATGTGAAAGAGGATAATTTTAAACGCCAATAATGTTTAAAAAATTTAATTAGGATTTTATAATTTGTCTTATAAAATCTTAATTAACCCCTTATAAAAACTTAGTCTAAGTTAAAAGAAAAATATAGACAGCTAAAACGGTTACACCATTCTTTGTATATTTTCATCAGAGCGTAAAAACGAATTGGTTGGATAGAGAAAACAGTAGTTTTTGTTATAATTGGACGATTTTTGATGTTTTTAATAAAACGAATAAAGAAATAATTAAAGTAAAAAACTTTATTAAATATTCCTTAATGTATTTTGAAGTATGTTTTTTTGCTGTTTAGTTTTGTTTTGTTTTACACATACATACATTGCAAAAAAAAAAAAATAACAATAATAATTTTGATGTGTAGGAAAAAGATAAACAAGACTGATGATATGTAAACAATAGAGTAAGATCGAACATATAAAAGTGAAGTACTAACTATACGTTCGATGTTATAGTACCAAAACTATCTAATAAATTCAAAGCCCTCGTTAAACGAAAATTAATCAATAAAGCTTTTTATAAATTTGAGGACTACTTAAATGATCCTAATCCTTGGGATTGATTTGCTACAGTTCAAACAATTTGTATTGCAATACTTGGCGATTAAAAAGTTTCTTGCCAGTTCTTCTTACCCGCTCTACGCCCTTGACTTGCGAACTGCTAGTAAATGTAAATTTACGATTAATTTAACTTGACGATTGAAAAGTGTACTTGGTTACACACTTGAATAAAGATATTTTGAGTTTGAGTATGAGTTTAACCCAATACTTTATTCCATAAATCCATCAATATTAACTGTAATTATTTTGAATTAAAAAGTGTTACATAAGAATGTTTGTCACTTAAAGTA